>JAUMIR010000002.1:279179312-280472169 GCA_030847615.1 Gambelia wislizenii | reverse complement strand
TTGCACTAAGATTCTATTCCATTGTCCAAGTCATTGATAATGATGTTGAATAGCACTGGGCCCAGGACAGAACCCTGTGGCATCCTGCTAGCCACTTCTTGCCAGGAAGAAGAGGAGCCATTGGTGACTACCCTTTGGGTTCTGTTGGTAAACCAATTACAAATCCACCTAACAGTCACATTGTTTAGCCCACATTTTACTAGCTTGTTTGCAAGAATATCATGGGGGACCTTGTCAAAGGCCTTACTGAAATCAAGATATGCTATGTCTACAGCATTTCCTTCATCTACCAAGCTTATAACTCTATTAAAAAGAGATATAATATTAATCTGGTATGACTTCTTTTTGAGAAAGTCATATTGACTTTTAGTGATCATGGCATCCCTTTCTAAGTGTTAACAGACTGACTGTTTAATGGTCTGCTCTAGAATCTTTCCTGGTATTGATGTCAGGCTGATTGGGTGATAGTTGTTTGGGTCCTCTTTTTTCCCCCGTTTGAAGATGAGGACAACATTTACTCTCCTCCAGTTTTCTGGGACTTCCTGTTTTCCAGGAATTCTCAAAGATAGTTCTGAGATTACTTCTGCCAGTTCTTTTAACTGCATTGGATGTATTTCATCTGGCCCTGGAGAGTTGAATTCATTTAGCTAGGCATTCCTGTACTACCTCTTTATCTATTCTGTGCTGCATTTCCCCCACTACATCAACTGCTTCATTTTCACCAGGCTGAGCACTATTTTACTTTTGGGAAAAAACAGAGGCTAAGAAGGTGTTGAGTAGTTCTGTCTTTTCTCCATCTCCTGTTAAGCACTTTGACATCTTCTCCACACAGTGATCCTGTCATTTCCTTGTCCTTCCTTTTGTTATGGACATATCTAGAAAAGCCCTTTTTATTGTTTTATACCTCTCTAGCATGCCTGAGTGCATTCTGCATATTAGCTTTTTTACTTTCTCCCTACAAGTGCTGGCTACTTGTTTGAATCCCTCTTTGGTCATTTCCACCTTTTTCCATTTCTTCTACATGCCCCCTTTTAAACCTTAGCTCAGTTGAAAGTTTTTTAGACATCCATCCTGGTTTCTTTAGACAACTCCCACTGTTTGAAATTGTGCCTTCAATATCTCACTTTTAAGTAACTCCCATCCATCATGAAATCCCTTCTCTTTTAGTGTTTCTGACCATGGGATCACACCCAGTAGTTCCTAAGTTTACTGAAATCATTTTCCTTAAAGTCTAGAATGCATGTGTGACTACACTTGGCTTCCCCTTTCTGCTGTATCACAAGCTCCAGGAGAACATGGTTGCTCCCAAATAATAATACTGCCACTTACACCCTGTTAACCAGGTCATCACTGCATATCTTAGCAGTATTTTGAATGGGGTTTTAGCCAGTTCTAAAACAAATATTCTACTGATTATCCTGATCCCTGGCACTCCATCATATATTTAAAAACCATGTTATGTTTCATTGTTGCTCTGTAGCATCTCCTTATCTTGTGCTTTCCAAATGTGCTGGAATAAAGCATTGGTCATGCTGGTAGGGGATAATGCAGTTGTAATCAGATACATACTGAGGGTCATGAGGTTGTGGAATGTATCTGTACTGTAATAGGCAGGATCCTAGGGCAGTCAAAGGCTCAATTTTTTTAATACCACCCAGTCAATTTTACCAGGCTCCATAAATGGACAATAAACTAAGAGAGTGTTGAGGAAAGCATGTGTGTGCACGCACTGGTGCCAAGACACTGGTTCAAACTGGGACACTGCCCTATTACTTGGGCCCTGCTATGAAACTATTGTAGAGCACACTACCTTTGCTTTTTCTACATATAATATTTAAATATCAATATAAACAGTTGAATCTTGTCTGCCTACATCTTGCAAACTCTTTTTTCTTTTTTCTTCCTCTAGTCTGTGGAGTTCCCCATACACCCATTGAAGAAACAGGACGGATTTTTGGAGGTACATTTGCTAAAAGAGGAAACTTCCCTTGGCAGATTTATTTTGAACAGCCCCGAGGTGGTGGGGCTCTAATTTCAGACCGCTGGATACTTACAGCAGCTCATGTGCTGGATGGATACCCAAACCCAACTGTCTATGCTGGCCTTCTCCTAGTTGGCTACAATGCCATGAAGGAAGCTAGGCCATTAGATGTAGATGATCCAATCATTCATCCCAACTGGACAAAAACTACAAAAGAACACCGGACTAACTTTGATAATGACATTGCTTTGCTGAGACTGAAGAAACCTGTGACACTGGGTCCCACCATTTCCCCAATCTGCCTACCTGGTACATCTTCTGAATATGATCCACAGATTGGCACCACAGGCTTTGTAGCTGGCTGGGGTAGGACAGAAATTCGGAAAGCATCAGTGAAACTCAGAGCAGCCAGCATCCCAGTGCACGATATGGATGTGTGCCGGAGAGTGAAGCCAGACCCTCCTGCAGATAGGGTGACCTATGTCTTCACAGATAATATGATTTGTGCTGGGGATGGACGGCAAGACAGCTGTGAGGGGGATAGTGGTGGGGCATATGCCATCCAAGATCCCCACAATGACACACGCTACTATGTTGCTGGCCTAGTTTCTTGGGGCCCAAAATGTGGTACTTATGGTCTTTACACTAAAGTGGCAAACTATGTGGATTGGATTGTAGGGGTCATGAGCCAGTACACAGAACCAGAAGACTGGTTGCATCCCCACTAAGAGCACTGCCTGTCTCTCCAGGCAGCCACTGACTGTTTTGATTTGTTCGTTCCTAAGGCCTAGCACATGAAAGGGATGTTTAGAGCTAAGATTTATATGACTGCAGACACACAAAATACACCCCTCTCCCCATTGTGGTAGGTTGTGAGTGTATCATACACTTTGTGTCCAACAGAAAAGCAAAAATACATCCTTGTTTCTGATGATAATGTTATTAACATACCCTTGAAATAAGCCCTTGCCACTGCCAGAGAATCTGCCTAGCTTTGCTTGCATGTTTGGAAGCTGTTCTGATTTTACAAAGAAAAGCAAACAGTATTTTAAATAATAAATCACTATTCCTTGTAATACATATTCTGTTTGATTGTATTAAAAAAAGCACCAAATGCAGAACCACAAGTACTGTCTTGTTCCTATCTGAAAGATAGATCTGAGGGGACCTTTACTGCTTTGGGGTTTATTGATCTGCAAATGGGAAAGGGCACTCCTAGTTGTCAAACTTTGACATATTGTGCAACTTTCACTCAGCATCCAGAAAGTCACAAATTACAACTGCACAAGCCAATTACTTATTTACCCTTCTCTGGTTTGCTGGCCCGATCTCTTCATCATACACTTCCTAGAACAGAGCTTCATGGACTTTGCATCTCTTCTCCCCTGCAAATTTACACTGATAGTTTTTATCTATTTCAGGCTGAAACCTTGCTCTGTTAAGAGCTTGCAATATTCTGTGATAGGGTCTTCCTTATTCCAAGGTCTCGCAGTCCTAATTAGACAAGGAGCCTCAATCTAACCCATTCTATTCTATTTACATAGTTTCGCCCATGCTACTCTCAGACTTTACTTCTGCTTCCCTTCCCTTGTGCAATAAGGCTCTAGGAGGAAAGAGGCATGAAAACTGGAGGAAGGAACATCAACAGTTTTAAACAATTTAAGATATACAGATGATACCATACTACTAGCAGAAAATAGCAAAAATTTGGAATGGTTACTGAAGAAAATCAAGGAGGAAAGTTCAAAGGCAGGTTTACAGTTGAACATTAAGAAACCAAAAACAGTGGCCACAGATGATTACATAACTTTAAAGTAGAAAATGAAGAGATTTAAATGGTTCAAAATTTTCCATACCTTGATTCAAATCATTAACCAGAATGGAAACTGCAGTCAAGAAATCAGAAGAAGGCTTGGATCTGGAAGGGCAGCTATGAAGGAACTAGACAAGATCCTGAAGTGTAAAGATATATCACTGAATACTGAAGTTAGGTTTGTCCATGCCATTATATTTCCAATTTCTTTGTATGCTTATGAAAGCTGGACAGTGAAGAAAGCTTATAGGGGGAAAAAATCAATTAATTTGAAATGTGGTGCCGGAGGAGAGTTTTGCAGAAATCATGGATTGCCAAAAAGACAAATAAATGAGTCCAAGGGCAAATCAAGCCTGGAGTTTCCTTAGAAGCCAAGATGACTAAGCTGAGCATATCATGAGAAGACATGGCTCATTATAAAGGAGAAAGGAGTAGGAAAAGAGGAAGACAGCATTATAGATTCAACCAAGAAAGCCATGTCCCTGAGCCTGCAAGACCTGGGTTGAGCTGTTGATAACAGGGTACTTGGAGTTCTCTCATTCATAGTGTTGTCATAAGTCATAGTTGACTTGATAGCAGTTAACAACAACAGACCACAGATTAGGGAAGGCTATTATTATTGTCAAGCCCTGCTTATAAGCTCCTAGTATGGTGATGGCGAACCTATGACATGTGTGTCACCACTGACAAGCGTAGCCATGTGTGGTGACATGCGGCTAGGCCTCCTCCTCCCCCATTCCCCCTGCAACCTCACCACCTTCCCTAAAGTGGCGGACGGGGCTTCGAAGCCCAATCACCAATTTAGGGAGGGTGAGAGGGGGGAGGAAATGGCAGGCGGGGCTACAAAGCCCTGATCACCTTCCCCCCCGAGGCCTGCCTGCTTCCCTGGAGCTGCCTCGGAAAGGCCAGGTAAGGCAGTGGGTGGGTGGCTGAGAGTCTGCCCGGCCTCTCTCCAGCCTTCCCAAGGATGCTGTGGGACTCCGGGGTGGGCTGGCGGGCGGGAGTCTGCCCAGCCTCTCACCAGCCTTCCCAAAGGGCTCTGAGGCTTCAAAGCCCCTGAGCCTCCTCAGAAAGGCCAGGGAAGGTGGCAGGTGGGCAGGTGGGAGGAAGGGAGTCTGCCCGGCCTCTCACTGGCCTTCCTGAGGGGATCTGGGGCTTCAAAGCCCCTGAGCCACCTCGGAAAGGCCAGGGAAGGCAGCAGGCGGGTTGGCGGGAGGGAGGGAGTCTGCCTGACCTCTCACCAGCCTCCCCGAGGGGCTCTGGGGCTTCAAAGCCCTGGAGCCACCTCAGAAAGGCTGGGGAATGTGGTGGGCGGGCAGGCAGGCTGGTGGGAGGGAGGGAGTCTGCCCGGCCTCTCCCCTGCCTTCCCGAGGGGCTCCGGGGCTTTGAAGCCCTGGAGCTGCCTCAGAAAGGCCAGGGAAGGCAGCTGGTGGGCTGGTGGGAGGGAGGGAGTCTGCCTGGCCTCTCCCCGGCCTTCCCGAGGGGCTCCAGGGCTTCAGCAACAAAAAAGTCACTAATAGGCAGGTTAGTTAAAGAACCCCCCTCACTTATCTCAGTTCACGGCACTCCACACAAGCTAAATAATATCAAGACCAACAAAAGAAACGGACTGACAGATGAACAGAGAAGTCACTAAGCAGGTAAGTTAAATTATTAGTTTTTGGTTTATTAATTACAATTATATATAACAATTATACATTTATGTTATTTAAACAGTAAATATTGCAAAATAATGTTTTTTTCCTCTATGTGACACACCACCCGAGTTATGCTCAGTTTTTTGGTGAATTTTGACACACCAAGCTCAAAAGGTTGCCCATCACTGCTTCTTGCTAGACCAGAAGCAGGCAACTGTATGACAGTAGGGGCCTGCTTTTATCCCCTGCACCTGCAGCAAGCAACACTGGCATTCCTGGAAGTCTCACAAAGGCTGTCAATAGTAGGAGCAGAGCTGCCACATCTTTGGCAATTTTGCACATTTTCAAACCAATTTGGATGAAAAAATACTTGGATTTTTTTTTAATGTTGGGGGTCTTGGGTCTCCCATGCTAGTTAGAAACAGAAGATAAAGGCCAAATGGACCTTCGGTCAGATGCAGTAAGCAATTCTTCTCTTTTTGCTTTAACATCCCAAACACTCTTAGACCCAGCCGTCCCCACAGCCCCTCCTGTCTTTGCAAACAAAAAGAACGAACTCCAACCAATCATTTTCCACTCATTCCTATTCTTTTTGCGGATAAACATGGATGTTTCACCACAGATCCCTTTACATACTCACCACAACACAGTCTGACATGCTGATCATGAAATGGGAATCTTTAGAACCAAAAGGTTCAGTTTGTTTTTGCATATTTTAGAAAAAGTAGCAAACACTACTTAACAGATTACTGATATTGTAGATGCCGTTTTCCAATATCAAAATTACTTTCTTAGCCTGATTGAATCTACAGATTGCATTTCCTAGTAAGTGAAAAATATGATTAAGTAAGATTCCTAGATATTAGGGCCTGGCCTCTTGGAGTGAGGGCAGGGATCTCAGGATGAGAGCAGTGCCTTCATATATACTGTATATTTAAAAACTGTTTGATACAGGCTCCTGCTGTTGCAGGCTGCTCTGGAGTGGCTGCTGTAGACTCTCCAAGAAGTCTGTCTCTCACCTCCTTTTCCTCTCAAAGCTTCTCACACTGCAGCCTCCACCAGGGCTCAGTGTGAGGGAGTGATCAGCAAAAGAAAATAAGTTGTCTCAGTATTTGCTGCTTCAGGAGACACCACGGAATATGGTGCTACAGGATTTCTGCTTTATCAGACTGTCTGGAATCCTGTCGGTGAAGTATACAGGCATAACTCAGGGTAAGGTTTTAGAAGTGTGGCTGAATTTGACTACTTCTGTTTAACAGAGAAGTTGCATTAGGGGAGAAAAAGAGCCACAGTCTACAATTATGCAGACCCTGCCCCTTGGACAGGTCGTTGGAGTGGAATGTACTAATTCTCCTGGATGCACCTGGAAGTGAGTCATTCACTAATTCAATCAAGTGACCGGAACACTCATTACTCTGCAAACTGGTTTTCTTTGCACCTCTCACCTCAACAATAGAAGGTTGTCTGATGTCTATCAGTCTTAATGTCTCAGCCATTAGTGATTGTTAACATAGCCAGAGCTTCCATTATCTAACTATGGGAAACTCCATCTAACATTGTATTCCACTCATAACACCCCTTCAGGGGGAATATTGAATATAAATATCACCCCAAAACATAGCCAAAGTGTGCACAGCCTTCATACCTTCCGTCACTCTGTCAGTCTGATGTACGACCCTCAGAGCTCTGTCTGAGTATTTTCTGCTACACCAATCTCTACTATACATGTACAGTATAGCCCATCATTCCGAATTCTATCCCTCTATCCCAATACTTCCTCCTATCTTTCATTAGCCTTGTGTGATTGCTTGAAGCCTGAGTGTTGGTGTAAATGCTTCCAAGATTATTTTTCAAAAAACAAACAAACAAAAAACCATCTTATTTTATTTCCTTGCTGTGAGTCTTGTCAGTTAGTACTGGTATAAATAGGTCAAAAGGTCCTGTATTTACCTGGCCTCTTGCTGCCATATTGTGCTAATTAAAATTCCCCATATTAATATCTGGAAATGAGTGGGTTCTTCACAGACCCCACACAATTTGGGTAACAGCACTTTGTATGGTCTATGCAGATTGTTTGTCTATACTCTTGCAATGTATGTAACATTCAGTATCCAGATTGCACTGTACAAGCGTATGGCCAGTAACATGCAATGGTGTATATAGATCTCCATTCAGGAGTTTCTGAATAACAGTCCATTAACCTTTTGCCTACTGAACGTTATGTTTTTCATCCAGAAGAATGTGTGTTCAATCAAGACAGCTACACTCTACACATGACCTGTACGAGGTAGGATTCTAGTAACTGGGTAAAAATAAGGTGTGAATGCATGCAGGCAGACTCACCTTACCATGTGAATGAACATACATACGATGTGTGAGCAAACATTTACTATGTGATCAGCCACCATGGGAAAGTATTATAACATGCTAGTTCCATCATAGTGTTAGATATGAGACTGCACCATTACACAGTGAGGTCTGGATGTTTCAGTGAGCAGGCAATTAATATGCTTGTATGACCCAGCCTTTAATTATTCCTAAACAGCTTATTCTAGCCTGGGCAACAAATCTTGCCTGTAAAACAATTTTATCTAGCTGTCAGAAATACTCCCATATCTTAATATAGGTTTAGCAAAATTTACTTCTGTGAAAGGAAGAGGACTTCCAAAGTTACACAAAACATATTTTGAGTTTCAAATATAGTAAAAAGTTCAGGCAACACCAAGTAGATACTGCATGTTTTCTAAGATGAAGTAAAACTGGCAGTGTTTGAACTAGCTGCTGTAGCTGGCTAATTAGAAGATATTATCATGGGGTAGCTTTCTCTGTGCTGTGACAATCTCAGGTGCTAGTTTCTGTGGGAAAAACTCATTAAAAACACAAAGGGAGCCATCAGTCTCACTCCCCCCTCCCCCCATTAACTGGCAATTAGGGTGCAACATTTGTACTCAAACAGCTTTATTTTAGAGCCTGTGAACTTAGATTATACATCAGTCTATCCCTCTGAAGAATGGGATTGCTCCCAAGAAAAATGCACATGACCATTCCTGCTGTAAACCATCCCACCTGACATTCACTGACAGCTTGCTCAGCTGTCAATCAACTACCTGTACAAGCCAATAACATTCTTCCTGTGGGTGGTGACACAGGATTGTTATAAGAAGTTTTTATCTATCTATTTCTTAAAACAAACAGTAACGAAATTGTTTTGGAAATTATTACATAAGCAGAGGCTCTGTCTGGTTTAACTAAAACATGTTATATGTTTGGTTTAATTGATATCAACCAACTAAAGCTTGGAATTAATAAGAAATAGGATTGGTAATAGATGGGCTATATTGATGAGATGAGTTAAGGCCATATTTGTTTATTCAGAGTGGTGTGGGGGTGTACTTTGGTTCTGGTAACAGAGAATGAAAAAGAACACATTAGAGATGTCATTGCTTTCCAGAAAGAAAGAAAGAAAGAAAGAAAGAAAGTGTAGAAGCTACCATTCATTAAATCATAATTTAGTTTATGGCCCCTTCAGCACATTAATAAAGGGCTTGCATTGAGGCCCAATCCTTCCCCACTATCCCCTTGATCCAGTCCAGATAGTTGACGACTTTAGTGTAAAAGCCATACCCTTTGCCACACCCAATGCCCCAAGACACGATGCCCGTGGCCACCCAACGTTGAGTCACTGGGTCACGCACAGTCAAGGCCCCTCCACTGTCACCTTGGCAGGTATCTTTCCCTTCATTAGGAGAACCTGCACAGAACATGTTGGCTGTGAAGACTGGGTCCCTCCCGCTAATCTTCTTCCCTTGCAACCAGTCCTGACACTCCATCCGGTTGGCTATTGGGATCGGTGCGTACTTCAGCTTGTTAGCAAGGATATTCTTCTCCACTCCAAAGCCACTAGCATAACCCATCCATCCTGGAATATAAAATGAGTTGTTCCTTGGGTCTGGGAGACAGACAGGAAGCACACTTGGCCCAAGGGTCACTGGGTCCCGCAGCTCAATGAGTGCAATATCACCATTGAAATTTTGCTCATCATCAGGATTATAGTCTGGATGCACAAACAGCCTGCGGACTGGGCGATTGCCAAGTTTGAAGAGTTCAGTCACCACTGTGTGGCCCAGGAAGATTTCAGCCTTCTCAGCCACCTGTTCAAGGCTCTGGGTTTCCTCAGAATCACTCTGGCCTTTTGGGAACACAGTGTGGGCAGCTGTCAAGATCCAGCGGTCACCCAGCAATGCCCCACCTGCACGGCCAGAGATGACAGTCATGGCTTGCCAGGGGAAGCTGCCTGGTGGGGCGTCTTTGCCACCAATAATCCGCTGGATTTCTAAGATGGAGTTGTCCGGCATACCACACACTGCAAAGGAAAGCAAAGCTCAGAAAGGCAGCTACATCCTATCTCTCAGCTCTGGTTTCATGCCCAGCAAAATTTCCTTACTTTATATTCTTGCTTTTTCCCCTTTTGTGTCCTGCTCATGTAATTTTTTTTCTTTTTATCCATACATTTAGCCAAGTACTGTTGATACTTTCTGTCAATACCTCAGGTGCTGATTATCATTGCATCACACAATCAGAGGAAGACACTGCAGAAATTTAAGTAGCTAGTACCCCAGAGTGCTTTAAGGATTCATAAAATCAAATCTCTTCCCACTGTCAATTCTACCTCCATGGTGCTCCTCAGCTGGAAACTGCAGCCTTAGCTTGGGCTCCCCATATGTGCTGTGGATATCATCCTAACTCAGTCCCTTTGATTCTGGCTGTCCATCTGATGGGGGCAGACATTGAATTAGTGAGCTACAGCTTTGCTTATTTCATTATCATATGTCATAATGAAAATGTTCAAAAATATTCTTCCCGCTGGATAAGACTGAAATAATTTTTAAAACATGTTTTGGGCAATCTTTTACCTTTCACACACACCCTGCCAAACCCTGCAAAGGTTTTTTTCCAAACATGTTTGAGGAAAATACCACATTTTTTTCACAAAAGCTGAATTTTATGCAATTTTTTTTTTTTGCATAAAATACAAAAAAGCTACTTTCACTCTCACACATAGGCAAAACTTTTATAGTGATGGAAAATTATTTTGTTGAATTATCTCAACTCTTTCTGGTCTGGGGTAAGAAAAAAAAATTGAATATTATTTACATCTTTACCTTGAGAGCAGAGGGAGTATTTGACAGAAAACTCCCTCAAAACCTGTGGTGCAAATCCTTTTTTAAACAAAGAACTTGACCCACGTTGCTTGAAGCTGAGAACTTCAATACTCAAAATATGAGGTGTCCCAGCAAATTTTTAGGGGTTGTCTACATGGGCAAAAACCCATGTACTCACCCTGTAGTTGTGGCCTAGTTGCCACATGACATTTGCAATGATTCACATCTTCATTGGGGTTTCTGCAAGAAAATCTGGGTTGAAAAGGTTCGCGGTTTCCTCCGGATTCTGGTGGATGGGACTCCATTCTGGTGCTTTTTAATTTTTTTTTTCTGATCGTACACATATCTGTATAAGCATATCTCCACTTATCCAGCAACATAATACTCTGGCAATGTATATTTGCATGCACAAGTGAGCAAAAAAACAAAGTAGCAGCCCTGGCCATATGGCCAGAAATATGTGATGTATAGGACATGGAGTCAGCATTGGACCACCCTGTTACATTGCCACAAGTTCACCTATGACTACAGTGCAATGAGATACTCCAGAGAAGCCCTGATGAGTGTGGTGTTTACAGGGCCACTGCAGATCAAAAACATCTGCAGTGGTAATGGGGTGGGTTTGGTGTGTCCTACCAGTGTAGACAAGCCCTTGGTCTCTCTATTTTTGATCCCATCCTTTTTTTCTCCCCCCTTATTCTTGTGTTCCAGTTTGTTACTTTTTCCTGCATTGTTTGCCTATTCTTTTATATAGATTACTTTCTGCTGGAAATGCAACAATGCTTAGAGTCAAATGTGTCTTAAAGAGAGCAGTAATGATAGGGTTAATGAGTGTTTCAGTGAACTAAAATCCCCTCATGTCTTAGCCACCTTTCCTAATCTCTCTTGACTGAAATTCTTAGGGATCACTCCACCTCTTCTCTCCACCTCCTTTTTCTTCTTTCACTCCTCCAAATGTAAAATCTAACTTAGAGCCTTATCATATGTAGAAAGGGAAGCATAAGTGAACCCTGAGAGTAGAGCGTCCCACCTTGCCTTATCACATGACATCAGTGTGTTTCAGCTGTTCTTCCATTCTGGTCCCATGGGAGACAGTGGTAAACACAGGTCTTTTTGCTAATTGATTTTTCTAGTTATCAAAAAGACCTGCATTTGCCACTGTCTCCCATGAGACCAGAATGGGAGAACAGCTGAAACACACTGACGTTGTGTGATAAAGCAAGGCAGGCGGCACTATTACCAGGGTGCACTGGCACTTCCTTCCCTTGTGCGATAAGCCCCTAAATCTTCTTCCTATTCTATCTTAGGTCCTGTCTATACGGTCAAAATAATACATACATGATGTGAAAGATCAGTGATCCATTCAAATGATCATTTGCACAAATACATGTCCTTCAGAAGTGGGCCAGCCAAATCCACCACAAAGTTTGTGTGCGCCGTGTCTGGGGCTTCGTCCGGATTTTCTCCGTATGACTTCCGAATGTGCAACCATTTGAACACTCATGTTCACACAGATACAAACACGCAGTGCAATCTGATTGGATGAGCACAGGGGGCGGGGCTAGCAAAGAGGGAAAGCAGTTGCACTGCGATGTTTGATTTTCGGCTAAGCAAGGGTCTGGTAAGTCGATCTAATGGCGATTTTTACTTTTTTAATTTCTTATTTGTAAATACAAAGTGTTACTTGTGCGCACCCCAAGAAACTGTTTTTTTTTTTTTAATGGTGGCGGCAGATTTAAAATCGCAAGTAAATCACTTGTGGTGGCTAGCTGGCTAGGGGGCCATGAGGAGTTTAGGGGGGCTCTTTTGGCCATGTAGGCAGTTCGCATCCTTGCGAATACCTGACTTTCCAAACATATTCGTATTCCCCTCCCCTCATATAGACAAGACCTTAGTCTGACCTAGTAACTTTAGAGAGCTTTCCTATCTCTAATGTATTTCGTATTTCCTGTAGCCATTGGTGTCAATGCTCCTTAATCACAGTAGCTAGGCACCCATGTACTCTCTTATCACTTGCAATTCTATGGCAATGTGGGGAGAAAAAATATGGAGCCTCACTTACCTGGCAGGCAGGCTGGGATCTCCTCCTGGCCATTTTGATCCTTCCAAGATCCCTGAGGAGAGCAGGTATATGTATCTAAGGGAGGAAATAAGAAGAATGAGGGCAAATTCTGCAGAAACATCACCTAACTAAGAGATTTTTCAACTCTATTGAGAACTCAGTTTCCTCCTGCTCCTGATGTTGGAGATGGGTTCAGATTTAAGTTATACAAGTGGTTTGGCAGCCTCTCCACCCCCTTAAAATGCTATACGGAGCCATGAATACCCATTGAATGGGGTGAGCTCTGGTGCATGGGGGTATCCCCCAAACACAAGGGTGGGGGAGAGGGGTGCTCCATGAGAAGAGCCATTCTGCTAGCAAGACCCTGGCTCCAACCCAAAGCAGACCTTTTACACCCAAACAGGAATTCCTGAAGCTTTCTGAAAATAGTGGTATGGTGTGACATATGCAGAAGTTCTCCTGATCATAAAATTTTGTTTGCATAGAATGTAGAACTTACATTTGGCCCTTCTATAGTTTATTTTCTATCCTGCAGATGTTTGTACAATGAGGTAGAAGGAAAATTATGAGAGAAACAGAGAGGATGAAGACAAGGGATAGGCAAGAAATAAGCGTAAAAGGTAAGGATCAAGGTAGGTAGACAAAGAACTCATCCACACAAGCCAGGATAGGCTGGCTTCCCACTGTTGTATCCTGGCTGCAGAGCTGGCCTGTTCTTCCCCTCCTACCTGTACAGAAAGGGCTGGAGTTCAAGCAGGCACTGTCCCATCCCTGCAGCCTCTGCCATTTCCCCGGCTTTCTCAGAAGCCAGGAAGGGCCCCCCAACATGTGACAGAGGCCCCCTACATTTGACCAGCCTTGGCTTTTGGGAGAATCAGGGAGATGGTGGTGGCAGCGAGGGCTGGTGTGTCGGAGCGCTCCTGTGAGCACGTGGGACCCAATCTGTTGTTTGCTGCCTATAATGGAGTAAACTGGGTATTTTTAAAAAAACAGTTTATCAGGTCCTACTCCACCTTTTCCCCATATCTGCCATGGGGGTGGTGAGGACTGCTCAGGGTGAAAACAGGGCAGATGCTCTGTGTCATCAGGACTACAGAGCTCTAAGACAGGGGCAAGATGGGGCATTTAGCCTGTCTAGACAAGCCCAAATGAAGGGAAGCAGACAGAAGAAAAGAAGAGGGGGAGGGAACAATGAATTGTGCTTGCCTGATGCCAGAAAAGATAAGAGGTTGGAAAGGTACTTTGTGACTACAACTCCCACAGTCCTCAAACCAGCATGCCTTGGGGATTCTGAGAGCTGTAGTCCAAAACAAAACTTTCCCAGCATCTGCAGTTGACTTTGCTCCAGACTGTAGAGCAACTGTTGCTGCTGTGGTTATCACTTCTGACACTCTCAGTCCTTGTTTATACTTTAGTCTGGTAACTAGGGATACTCCAGAATCTCCTACCCTGATCCATTTCAGTAAAGCACACAACACTCACAGCACACTTTGGATAATAAGGGGTCAAAACCAGGAGAAGAAAGCAGCAGCTATTGCTTCCTCTTTTCTACTTGTCATGTGCATTAACAACATTCACATCTACCACCCCCATCTATGCTTTTAATGCAGAAATGCCCTAAAATGACAGAGGCTCCACTGCAGCATTTGCTGCTTCTGCTAAGCATGAAAAAAAATGCCAGAGCCACACCTTGTGCTGCCCTGATGTGACCAGGCAGCTGCAAAAATTGGGAGGCAGTTGTTTTTCCAAGGACTGATGCCACCCAAATGGGAAGGTACTTGTTAAACTGCCCTCATAGAAGGGAAGGGGAGTTCCTTTCAGGGTATTTCCAAACCAGAGCAGGACAGGGATGGGATGGAAGTGTCATTGTTCTTGAGGTGCCAGGACTTACCACTCCCTGTTTTGGTGACCAGGTGGTAATAGGGTTCATTGCAGCGGTACTTGACAACTGACTGATAGTTGTTATTTCCTTTCTGAGACACATAATCAAAGACCCCATTCTTCAGAATTCTAGGTTTGTCACAGTTCACAACTACAAGACAAAACAGGTTAGGGGGGTGGGTGAAAAGGGAGGTGAGTATTTCTTTCTGGAATTCTCTAGAGATTATCATAGTCTAACTCCAGCACTTAGTGGTTCCTTGGCAAACTGTGGCTAAAGGCCAAGAGGCATCTTAACTCACCCTCCAACAATACAATGTTTCTTTAACAGTGAAGACTTTAGCTACACGGGGCTCAGTTACACAGCAGTTTTTATCCTGGAGAGAAGCGAGATATCTTCATTCCGAGTTCATCTCTTATTGTTTACGCGATTTGGCATGGGTAGCATAAGTCTTGTTTTTTTGGATTTGTTATTCTGAGTACCTTCATCCCGGGATAGGAGCACACAGCAGAGAAATATCTTGATTGGTCGGATTTTGGAGGGGAGGGCTTGCAAGGGAAGCCTGGCAATTCTGGATCCGCCACTTTTTGAATGGTCAGTCTCAGAGAACCACCCCTGTGGTCACAGCTACCCTCGCCTCTAAAGAGAACCCCCATCCCCTGCCCCCACTTCTTTTCCTTCCAATAGAAAGCAATGCTTTAAGTTCTGTCTGTTCCCCCCACTCCCCCCCACTTATTTTCTTTCCAATAGAAAGCAATGCTTTAAGCAAGGCTGAGCCACAACCCCAGAGGAGGAGGGAGGGAGGGGTTGGTGGCTCTCAGCTGGCTGCAGCTTCTGCCATTCAGGCATCAAGAACTGAAAGGCTTCCTTGCAAGCCCACCCCCTCTAAAGTCCGACCAATCAATATTCAGCCCATGTCCCAGGATGGTTCCTGATAGTCCAGACAACCAATAGCATGGGTTGTCTCGGACTTTCCTAAAAAGGTTCTGAAAAATAGAGGGGTGGAATGTCACGGGTTAACTGGGCTTTTTGCTACCCCCTCCTTCTGAATAGCCCGTGATGTGTGTGAACTAGTAGAGATCAACACGAATTCCTCTCTGTCATGTAAATGAGCCCATAGTGCTAAACTGGGTAATTCTTTCTGCTGCTATTTTGCTTTTTTTTTTTTAATAGTGTGTGTGTGGGGGGGGGAAGCAATAGAGAGACATTTTCCCCTCTTGCTATTTGTCCATTCAGAATCACACTGCTTAAATGTCTTTCTCATTCATAGGTAAAAGGATAAGGAGGACCTGTAACAAAAGAAACAAGCAACTTAGGAAGGCTGCAATTTTAACTACCGGTATCTGTAAAGCAACGGTATCTCCTTTTCAGAGGTCCTACCAAATTTTAATCAAACGAAAGGGTGCTCAGCAGTGTCTCCTCTTCGTCTTGGAAAGATGTGACCAGTGGGGTGCCACAGGGTTCTGTCCTGGGCCCAGTGCTATTCAACATCTTTATCAATGACTTGGATGAGGGAATTAGGGGCATACTTATCAAATTTGCAGATGACACCAAATTAGGAGGAGTAGCTAATGCCCTAGAGGACAGGATCAACATTCAAAATGACCTGGATAGACTGGAGAGCTGAGCCAAAGCTAACAAAATGAAATTCAATACAGAGAAATGTAAGGTACTGCACTTAGAGCAGAAAAACGAAATGCACAGATACAGGAAGGGGGAGACCTGGCTGAACGAGACTATGTATGAAAGGGATCTAGGAATCCTAGTAGATCACAAGTTGAACATGAATCAACAGTGTGATGCGGCAGCTAAAAAGGCCAATGCAATTTTAGGCTGCATCAATAGAAGTACAGTATAGTGTCTAGATCAAGGGAAGTAATAGTGCCACTCTATTCTGCCTTGGTCAGGCCTCACCTAGAATACTGTGTCCAGTTCTGGGCACCACAATTCAAAAAGGATATTGACGAATTGGAGCGTGTCCAGCGGAGGGCAACTAAAATGGTGAAAGGTCTGGAAACCATGCCTTATGAGGAAAGACTTAGGAAGCTGAGTATGTTTAGCCTGGAAAAAAGACGGTTAAGGGACGATATGATAGCCCTGTTTAAGTATTTGAAGGGGTGTCACATTGAGGATGAAGCAAGCTTGTTTTCTGCTGCTCCAGAGACTAGAACATGGAGAAATGGATGCAAGCTCCAGGAACAGAGATTCCACCTCAACATTAGGAGGAACTTCTTAACAGTAAGAGCTGTTCGGCAGTGGAACACACTCCCTCGGAGTGTGGTGGGGTCTCCTTGCTTGGAGGTCTTTAAACAGAGGCTGGATGGCCATCTGTTGGGGATGCTTTGATCGTGATTTCCTGCATGGCAGAGGGTTGGACTGGATGGCCCTTGTGATCTCTTCCAACTCTACAATTCTATGATTCTATGATTCAGGAAAGTGTTTTATTTGTATAGGAGAAAAGAGATTGCAAAAATCACAGTGTATCTTCCACACTTAAAACTTCCTGGGGCATGGATGGAACCGCAAGCAGAAACCCCCAAGTAAATATATTCTGTCTGAATGGAGCAGGATTGAACTGGCCATGTAATGTGCCTCTATCAGTAGTGTGATATATAGATATTTCCATGGGACAGTTTTCCCACTGTCAGATACTTCAGCTGCTAGTTGTTCACTTGGGTTGCATTTACACGCGCAAATATTCCCCTAAATATACTGCTAAGATTGCTCATTGTTCCCACAGATCATGCCACAGTATCACCTCATTCAGAAGGGGGGAAGGTAAAAAGCCCAAATATAGCATCTCAGGGTATCTCGCTACTTTTGCCGACTTATTTGAAAAGTAGCGCGACTTAGCGTATTATTGATTGTGTAAACAACCATTTCGCTAAGGACTGTGTGAATTACCAGCAATCTTCCTGATACAATTGCAGCAGAGCTGCACTGTGGTTGGTTCTTAAGATGAAGGGGTGGGCTGGCTAGATGTGGAGTCAGGAGGGAGAGGTAGCGATCAGGAAATCTTAAAATCCTTTGTGTCTACTGCTTGCTTTGGTGCCAAGGGAAGTCTGTACAGGGAGCTGCAGCGGGGAGGCAATGGCTCAGTGTCGATCAGCTGTTACCAAGAAAAAAACCTTCACATCTGCATTTTGATTTGGGGCCAGGGAGCTGCAGTGGGGAGGCAATGGCTCAGTGTCGATCAGCTGTTAACCACGGAGTTGGGGCCAGGTCAGACATTCCTATTGCATTCTTTGTCCTTCTCTCCAGTGCTTGCCCCCCCCCCACATTTGCCTGTCTGAATCACAAAGAGGAAAAAAACCCAAGAGCAACAAATTACAACTGTTTCCTCCATACAGTGTGTAAACTACCCTCTACTGTACTGGTGCGGAAAAGCGCTAAAGCGCAATTTATTGCTATAAAACCTGCCGTGTAATTGCAGCCTGAGAATCATAAAACTTTAAATTGGTTTCTCATCCACCAGGGAAAGGATAAAGAATTCCTGTGCCTTTTTACTTCCAAGGATGCATTGAGCAGTTCTCCCTTCTCCTACCACTCTTCACACTCTCCCCACAGGAAATTAAAGGAAATGCAAATTCCCACATTTCCCTGATTAACCAGGTTTCTTTCCCACAATGAGATTTCCTGGGAGATATGTGGCTCAGCAATCAGACATAAAAATTAAGCCCATATTGAACTTCCAATGAACAACACATGCTAAATGCAAGATGTGTAGATGAGGAAAATCACCTGTTATGACAAACAGGTGTATTTCAATGTACAGTTGTCCTTCTGTATTCACGGACTTGGTATTCACAGATTTAAGTATTCACGGCTTGAAAATATTCTTAGAAAAATAATAATCCAAAAACAAACCTTGATTTTGCCATCTTATATAAGGGACACCATTTTGCTATGCCACTGCATATAATGGGACTTGGGTATTCACTGATTTTGGTATCCATGGGGGGTCCTGGAATCAAACTCCAGTGAATATGAAGGGACAACTGTAGTTCAACTTGGGGGAGCAGTTCTGGAAAAATAGTATCCTGTAATTTGACTCTACGGCTGCTTTTCTTTCTTTTTTTATAAAAAATCATGGTAAAGGATCATACAACTGATGTAATAAAACTTGCAGCAAGTATAGTTTGGTTCCAAAGCAGTTTCAGAACACACAGGGGCTGGTGTAGTCAGCATGTAAGGTGATAGGCTATGCACAGCCTCTAGAAGAAAACAGAGTAAAACACAGAATTACATGTTCTTGGGTCAAGATTATATGATCAGAAGGCTTGCTCCCAGGCAAGGTCTTTGCCAGATCCAGAATTTATTACAGCTTATCCCAGCCAGGTCAGGGCAAACCAGCAGACTAGCTGAGCTGGGCTCTTTCAAGCCTCCTCCAGACAGGACAAATGTGTCAGGAGGTGGTGGTAGTTGTTGCAGGTCTTGTTTTGCTTTTGCCTTCTTTAAAAAAAATATAAAATCCCCAAATAATGCTTCTGTTGTTCCAGACTATTTTTTCTGAGCATTAGTTGCAACATTTTATTCCCATACCTCTTTAAAAATGTTTTAAAAGAGCTATATAGTGCATCAGTGAAATGGCAGTTCTACACTATAACAAAAAATAAATAAATAAAAAATCAGAGAGGAAAAAATTAACTCTTCAAACCACATCCACAAACCACATCAAACTTTTTAAAACCTCTTGAAGATTCAAGAAATCATTGCAAACAGCCTCCCAAAAGAATGAAACAAGTAGATGAAGAGGTGATAACAACCTGCTAAATCTAGCAAACCCTACCACGGTGTAAGTGAAACCCATCCTTCTTTAGACCAGTCTGAAAGAGTCCTCAGAGCATGCTGATTGACTGACTGACTGACTGATTGATCACTAGCCTTTCTTCTGATGAAGAAACCTACCTGTTCCTGTCCCATAAGTAAAAGTCTACAGTTTTGAAAACAAAGGACAACTTATTAATAAAAAATGAGATAACAATTAAGTAAGCTATCTTATTAGAACACGAATAATTTTAAACATTATAAAAAACATTACCCTCTTAAAACATTATAAAACATTAGCCCCTTAAAAGATCCTTCTACACCTAGAAGGAACCTATATAACTTATAGGGGATGTTCTCACCAGCACAGCCTCATGGGTGACTTAGCATAGGGCCTCAGGGCATTGCAGACTGGGCCAGCCAGTAAAATCAGTAGTAGCAGAACATGTTATAAACCAACCTGGACACAAAATGTTATTTAAAAACACCGAAATTCTGGACCAGGACAACAACTATCATGCCAGAATACACAGAGAAGATATTGAAATCCACAAACACCTGGACAACTTCAACAGGAAAGAAGAAAGTCTAAAAGTAAACAAAACCTGGCTACCAGTCCTGAAAAACACTAAAATCAAACTCAACACATGCAAATGAACTCCACCTAGCGACAGGGGGATTTCCAGCAGACAATGGACAAACAAACAGACACTAATCCTCCTTGCTTATCTCCACCCAGAAACTAGCCACTCAAATACATAAATTTACATATCCTCCCCAACAGGAGTTCACAGTATATAACCCCCCCCCCACACACTCCTACCCAACCATTCTCTGAAGATGCCAGCCACAGATGCAGCCGAAACGTCAGAAATAAACTCTTCTAGAACATGGCCTCACAGCCTGGGAAAAAAACCGTGGAAAATGTATGTGTCTACCTCTGTCCCTAAAGCTGACCTAAGCATGTCTGACAGTCACCAGTTCTTGGGGCCAGCAAGCATTCTTGGCAGCTGAGGCAGAAAATGGCACCTGCACCTCCTCATAACACCTACCTGCCCATTCCTCATAACAAATAAATAACCCAAAAATAAATAAAAATAATTTGAATCATTGACAGTCTGCTGGACAGTAGAGAGCAGCTGGCTACTCACTTTCACACCGTGGCATAGAGCGGTGCCAGGTCCCATCATCTTGGCAAACAGAGGTGAAGGATGCCAGTTTCTCATCTGCCTGCTCAGGACAAAGCAACAGAGAATCAGCCTAGCCCCTGAGCTCAGTACCTGGGATGTTTTTCTCTTATCTCCCATCCTGCTGATCCAAGGCCTCATGAAACATAGCATTAAATACTGCAGAAGCAGCCTGTTTTGGTTTTTTTATAAAACATAAAATATAGGAGGTGCATAGGACAATGAGAGGGGGGATCAATTTCATCATGACTGCAAGACAGCATAAGCAGTGGGAGGAGAATTCACCCTTGTATCTTCTGCCTCTTAGATATTGACTTCATAAACAAAATTCGCATGAAAGAATTTCAGACCCATGAAGGAAAATGATAACCTCCAAATCCAGAAGGTAGCATAGTCTGTAACATATATTTTAGCATGTAATGAATTATTCTCCTCCTACTCCTTATCATATCAAAACAAACAAACCTGTTCAGTAGAACCATGAAAAACATACAGGGTGATAAAACAAAATTAATTCTCAATATTACGGGAGGAAATTGCAGTGGATCCACACCTAATCATACTTAAAGTAGAGAAGACCCACTGAAATTAATGGGATTTAAGTTAGTCATTACTTGTATTTAACCAAAGTGCTGTTGGTTTTAATGGGTTTACAGTACTCTAAGGGCTTATCTACACCAGCCAGGATTCACCAGCAATCTGCCAGGATATCATCCTGGCTCTGGCCCATCCTGCATGGAGAAAATGGGCTGGCAACCAAACAGAACGCCAGCCCGTTGTTGCAGCCGCCGTTGCTGCCATTTCCCCTGCTTCCATGGGAGGCAGGAAGGGGCCCCACAACATGTAACTTAAGGCCCCCTCCATGTGTCCAGCCTTGGTCACATGAAGGACCCCTGCCTGGCTTCTAGGAGAGCCAGAGAGCTGGTGGTGGCTGTGAGGCACGACACATCAGGACGGGTTCCTCGGATTGATCCAGCATTACCAGGTTAAACTGGGTATTATCTTAGAATAGTTTATTGGGTCCCATCCCAGCTTGCCCCCATTTCAGCCCCATTTCTGCCCCAGGAGTGGTGAGGACTGCCCTGGAACAGATCAGGATAAATGCCCTGCATCATCTGGACTGCAGGGCTCTGGAACGGGGGGAAGCTGGGGTATTTGGTCCATGTAGATAAGGCCTAAGCCTACATTTAACACACTGAAATTAAAAGTTCAGGTTTCACCAACTGAATAGCCTACTTTCTTTGGTGGGAGAGTTACCTGGTCCTGTCCCATAACCAAAAGTCTACGGTTGAATGTCTTTCAGTTTCCCAGTGTTGTAAGAGGGCTGAATGAGCTGAATTCAATAATGACATTTTTAGATTTTAAAAATGCTGTTAAAAATATTGAAAATGTTATTCAAGGATGCTATCAATAGAGCAATTGGTGTTTTTTTCTTTTTCCAGAAGAATGACTTCTTAAAAAACAAAACAGAAGCCACTGTTTGTGTGGGAAGCCCATCTTCTCCCTTAAATGCCATGGCATCCTTACTCTTTATTTTTGGAAGGAAGACAGTGAGACAATGATTACTCGGGAATAAGGAAAAAATACCTTCTGCTTGCTAAAAGGAGTTCATCATAGTTACATTAGAGCTGAATCCTGACATTCAAACTATGTCCTAGGGCTGTGCTCCAGATTCATTTAAGCCCTGTTTGTTTGTTATACTCTACTTTCGGTTTCTCCCTTTTCCTCATTCAACTTTTTGTAACTGGTCAAAAATTGTGCAACCCTTCACCAAATTTGCAAACACTAGCACTATCTGCCTTTTAGGGGAATTTTGTTGAAACAATGTTTTGTATGTCCTAACAAGTATTTCAGTCTGTTCCTATGAGAAAGACTAATCAAGGGAAATATTTATGAATAGGGCCTGAATGAACAAGATGTTACTATAAGCAAGGAGCTTAGACATCAGAAAGAGACAAAGTAAAGCAGAAGGCAAATACAAGTGTCTCACCTGCATCAGGTTATAGCCAGTCTTGCAGGTCACAATGAAGTAGTCTTGGAATCGATATACAGGCTGTGGGTCTTTGATGATGGTAAACTTGTCATTTGGCACAGGCCGTGGGCACCGGATTCCTATTGGAAATAAGAAAGAGATACAGGAAGCCTGGCAATGCCTAGATACCATTTAATTTAGACTGTTGGATGGGGATACATTACTTTCTGTGCTGTACCAGATCTTCCACCCACGGCTGAATCCTGACTCGTCTGTGAGGAAAAGGATGTCAACTGAAGAGCTATTGGTATCCATGCTCTTTGGAGGCACTGTGCCACAGAACTCACCAATTGTTTTCCTCCCAGCTTGGATCTAGTGAGAAATGGAGGGTTTGGGAGCATGAGTGCCTTTAATATTCTCATGTGTTCTCATTTCCCACACAGCACATCAAATAAGATGAACAGGCCTACCTGCTTAATCATTTTTATATCTCTCAAGAGCCCAGTAAGCTGATACAACAAAAAATTATCTTGCGTATCCATTGATCCCTTGTGGCTCTCACTCAGATAAATTTTGCTGGAGATGTGATGAAAGGGAGGATAATTTCATTCACTTTATAGTTCTGTACTGTTCTGGTAATTTGTTCAGAAATGGCTGTGGAAATTATATTATATGTAAACTATATTTCAAAAATGGGTTCTCCAAAAACTTCCATGCTGTGCTATTGCTAAATACAATGCAAGTTTCAGATCTAAGGATTCCCCATAAATCCAAAGCTGGGTGGTACAAATAGGACATTTGGTTAATATGACTATACTCTCTCTTATTCTGGAGTCAGTTAAGATCAATTTATCTTTCTTGTTTGATACCCAGGTTTTTCTGTTTTGAAATGAAAACAGATGTGCCCCACACATGAATGTTAATCCCCCTGATTAGTCCTTCTGTTTCTAGGAAGAACTTACTTCTAGGTGCGACTGAACCATCACAGATCTAATTAACTCTCACAGACAGAAAGATGACAATGCTGTGGATTTGCTTTGAGGCAAAGTTGTACCAGTTGGTGACTAATTAAAGAAGAGTGGTCCTCAACCACTGACCCTCCAGATATTTTGGATTTCATTTCCCAAATTCCCTTACCATTCCTTTGCCATGCTGCCTGTGGCTTCTGGGAGATGAAGTACAAATACCTGGAGGACCAAAGTCTGAGAGAACCACTGGTAGAAAATAGCTGGGGATTTGAATGGAAGAAGTCATCTAAGAATCCCCCCCTCTCTCTTGTCACACACAAACACATGTGCATGCACGCACACAAACACACAGACACAGTGACTGGAGGATACTGGTGGAAAACTCTCTGCATATGTGATAATAATAATAAAAGCATTTAGGGGGATAGTGATCCTTAAGCCTCTAGTGAATTCTCCTCTAACCTAAGCCAAGCCGAGGTTAGGACTAACCCCTTGGATCTTCTCACCACCAGAGAGTGTGTCACAATGTAATCTCAAAAAATGTAGGTAAACAATCGCAGACATAAGCATATGGGACAACGCTCAGGCTACATTTGACAAAACATTTTAGGAGAACTATGGAATGTCTTTATTGTGTGCACTGAGAACTAGACACTTGAAGAACAGAACACAGGCATGCTTGAACTCCTGCAGTTTCCTTTCCTGATTTATGAGCAACTAAGAAATTCAGGTAGCAATAGCACTTAGCACTTCTATTTTTATACTGCTCATCAGTGCCAAAGCACTCCCTAATCAGTTTACAATGTGTTAGCTACTTGCCCCCAACAAGCTGGGTACTTATTTTACGACCTATGGAAGGATGGAATTGTCCATATTGATATTGGTGATTTTGGTAACAATTTGAATGAAATGACAATTTGACTGGTAGCATCCATAAACAACAGAAGTTTTGAGGGAAGGGGAACACAGTTTGCTGAGTGATCCCAAACTTGCATGAAAAAATTCAGGATGTCTGCCCAAGTATGAATTTCACATTTGGTCCAAATCAGTTTGTAACTGTGCACTCAAGAGCCAATAAAAATTTTTAAAACTTAAATAAAAAAACAACAACCCAGAAATCTAAGGTGTATGGGAGTCCCCTGAAGTAACTGATGGAATGAGAGCAAAGTCTTAATACAGTTTTTTATTTGGTCCCACTAGACAATACATCAAGTTTGGTGGCTCTGTGATCAAGTATGCAGATTAGAATGGCAAAATGAAACAGACAGATTCCATGAGCGCATCTGAAGAAGTGGACAGAAATCCATTAATGCTCATGCTAAAATAAATCAGTTTCAAGGATGGTACTAGATTCTTCCCCACTACTTTTTTATTTTATTTTTCTTCCTTTACAGACAGAAAAAAGAAACATTTTAAAGTATAGTATAGTATAGACATTTTAAAGTATAGTATAGCAGGAAATAGACTGCAGAGTATTGACAGGGTGCCTGAATCTGCCATACCTTGAGCTGGTCATAAGGGCAGCGGACTTGTGGGTGATCATCAATTTCAAAGGGTTCCAGGAACGTGAGAGTGATAGTCATCCCTTTTTCTACTCGTATACTGTAATTACACTGCAGCTCAGCTGGGTAGGGCTGAGGATATCCAGGGCTTGACAGATACCCTGAGGGTTCTGTGAACAATTCATTGCTGCAGTCCACTGCAGGACAAGGAAACAAGAGAAGGTTCATTAAAAGCTGATGTGGAATGTCTTTGGAGCAGCCATACCCTGTATATATCCCACAATATGGAACCTTTCCCTCTTTTACCACATTATTGGACAGCTTATCTACATGGAGCGTCTTTGGCACAAAGCCCTTGACTAACAGAGTAACAATAGCATTCATATAGCTGTTGCAGTGTTTAAAATACTTTGCAAGTATTATCATAATAATTTTTACACCAGTCCCCTAGGGAAAACCACTTTCAATATACAGCAAATGAGAGACTGAGGCTGAGGGATAGTGGCTTACCTAAAGTCAAATTAAGAGGTTAGATTTCAACTGCAACTTTTGGGATCACAGATTATTCTCATAGGCACCAGGCTATACTAACTCTTCTTCCTTGGGTAGACACCTGCCCTCTCACCTTGACAGGAGTGCAAGTCGCTCTGGAGACGGTAGCCAGGCCGGCAGGAGCAGAAGTAGCCCCCTACATAGTTGTGGCAGAAGTGCTGGCATTGAGGACCATCTTCAATGTCATTTCCGTGGGCACACTCATCCAAATCTGGGAATTTCCCATAACCCAAAACAGAACAAGCTTACGGTCAAATCTGTTACACAGTCAAATCTTTGCTTTGCTTATTTTATCCACAAAATTAGTACCTCACCCTTAAATAGAAAAATACTTTAAGGTTAGCAGTATAGTCAATAGTATCCGTACCCTGAGGACTAATTTAAGGCCTCTCTCCAAGGAGAAGAAATCTAAGCCCCATTGGTTCATGAACTGAGATGTGCTGCCCATCCACTTGTAATTACTAGCCTCTGAATATGCAAAAGCTGGAGGCAAAGGTTCTAAGAAGTCAACATGCCCATCCCAAACATTCTTAGATAATTAATAATTTATAACTGTGATCTGTTGTGTATGTTATAAACCAGCAATTCATGTGTGCTGTGACAGAATACTTCAAGAAATCATTTAATAAAATTAATTAAAGTTTCCTGCCAGCCCAAAGAATGTGTTCGAAGAGGACTCTTCCTGCAGCATATCTGTATGCTTTGTTACTTTCATTCTGCCTCCCCTTGAGGTGATTCCATCCTGATCTGACTGGTTATTAACAGCATAAAGCGACTATAGAAGTACCTGTCCCCACAGAATATTTTCCACTCCCACACAAGGAACGGGTTCCTCTAAGAGAATGTAGTTCTCACTCTTTCACACTTAAAAAAATAAAGCTTTAAACTGGTAAAGTGTTAGTGTGGTAGTTTTTTTGCTGTGTGGAGTAGGGGGTAGTTTTATAGTTTAGAAGGGAGGGGATATATTAGAGGAGTTGGGATTGTTGTTTAATGTTTTTCTTTAGTGTATTTTGTTATTTATCTTTTGTTGTTTATGATTTTTCCCTTGTACATTTTTTTAGATTGTAAAAGATGTTTAAATAAAAATATTTATATAAAAATAAACTGCTAAAATGCACTTCCAATTTTAATTAAAAAAATAACTGTGCCTCACCTATCAAATTTGGGAAACCCAGTGTAAAATTCTGCAGTGTCATTCACTGGTATGGCCTATGACTTCAAACAACTATGTGCTTATTTGGTAATTGCTCATTTTGGTTAATTAATTTGGTTAATTGTTTTGCCAGAGGGTCCAGGGGGTGATTAATATTCACTCCTTCTAGCGCACAGGCTATAATAATCTTAAGTGAAGATGGAGGCAGTAGTAGACTTAGGAAATTATTAGGCACTCTAAAAACAGTGTTATCACGATGGCAGGAGATCGCTAAAGGGCTTCCTTTTCAGATGATGTTGTTCCCCTCTCGTAATGCTCCCGTTCTACTGCTGTTCCACCGGCGCTACTTTTTATTGATGGGAGAAGCCGGCAATGGACCCCTCATTCCATTTCTGTCATGGAAGTTCATGCAACTGAAAAGATGTCCATTTTGCTGGCGAGATCCCATCGTCAATGGGAGGTCCCTGACAGAACACTTACTGGTGAGATCAGGATATCCAGATAAGTGACACACTTTTTAAAAACTTCCTTGGTTTACTTCGAAGTTTTAAAGTGTGTTTTTGTGCTCGTTGTCACTTTGTCTCTATAGCTTGCTTTTTATTTTTGAATTTCCCATGCTCTTGTCTTCTCGTAAGAATGGGCGGGATTTCATTCCAGGAAGTGAATGGAGCTCTGTTAGAGCTCCATTCACTCCTGGGCTGCCCAGCACGCATGATTAAGGTAGGTCTGAAACTTTTAATTATTGTGTCTGGGCGGGAGAGGGGCGGGAGAGGAGATTGTGGGACAGGAATGCTGTTTTCATTCCTGTCTGATAATCTCCTAATTCAGTATTCACACTACACTGCTATAGCACTATTATTCCACTTTAACTGCTATGGCTGCCTCCTGTGGAATTCTGCGCCTTGTAGTTTAGTGAAGCCTAAAAGCTCTCTGGCTGAGAATACGAAATTTCCCCTCCCTAAACCACAAATCCCAGGGTTCCAAAGGAGGCAGCCAAAGCAGTTAAAGTGGAATAATAGTGCCATAACAGTGTAGTGTGATAATCTAGTAAATGGGGTCTAGTCAGTACCGCAACAGAGTCAGGCTGATGGAAATGATTAATAGGAACAAAGACATTATCAAACTGCCACCCTCTCACCAGGCTTTCCTTTTTTGAGCTTAGCTGTTGTCTTCACAGTAGCTGGGATCTGGGGCTGTGCCGTCCCAAAAGATATATTGTTATGAGCTTAATCAGCTGTGATGCAAAATATTTAGGGGGGGGGTTGTCTTACATGGGCAATTAAGATGCATTAGCTTTACAAGATGCATTAGCTTTACCATATTGTGAAGATGAAAAGTGATGGAAGTGTTTGGCTTTTAAAACAATTTGGATCAATATAGCTGCCTGCTTTTTTGGACTCTCCTTACAGGCATGGTTATGAAGGATGTTGTGATGCATGCCCACTCTTCAGAATTTATGATGACACTGCTAGAAGTATAAATTGAATTGAATTTGGACAAAACAGGTACTGTGAGTAGAATCATAGAATCATAGAATTGTAGAGTTGGAAGAGACCACGAGGGCCATCCAGTCCAACCCCCAGCCACGCAGGAAATCACAATCAAAGCATCCCTGACAGATGGCCATCCAGCCTCTGTTTAAAGACCTCCAAGGAAGGAGTAGATGGTTCTTTCTAAGAAATTGTTTAACATGTCTGGACAGACTTATACTGAGTTGAAGGAACAAGTTAATATTCTGGGTGTACCCCAATTCATTTAAACTAGCTGTACCCAGGATAACATATGCCATTAAAAAGCTCAAATGCCTGGTAGACCTCATGACAACCCTGTAAAGGAGGCTGATGGATTTTAAAATTCCTCCTCCCCCTTCTCAGCATTCCAAATTTTTCCTAGAATTGCTGAGGGTGACTTGCTCTGTTGCCCTGCTGCCACTGCGGCCGCCGCTGCCACCAGTTGAATGCCTGGATCCTGTCACAGGCAGCCCACCACTGCCACCAGTTAACTGTCTAGATCCTGTTGCAGTGGCAGCATCGGCGTCCTGCTGCCACCACCACCAGTTGTCTCTTTGGGTTTTGTCACAGAGGGAGCAGTGGCACCCTGCAACAGTCGCTGCCACCAGTTGACTGCCTGAGTCCTATCGCAGGCAGCCTGTTGCAGGCGGCACAGGCCACTTGTTGCTGCTGCTACCGCCAGTTGACTGTCTGGGTCCCAATTTGGGCCACAGATTGAGTGGCAAGAGTGGATTGTGAGGTAGAAAGGGAATTTGCATGTGGGTGGTGATTGGTTGGGTGTGTTTCCTGAGCAGCCAATCAGCACATTGGGAAAGGCAACATACCCAAGAGTTTTATATAGATTGTCCCTAATGACTGCCAAATTTGGATTCTAATGCCCCATCAGAAAATGGTTAAGCACCCAGCTTAACATGAATGAGTTCTAACTCATTAATAGTATGCCTACTGCTGAATTGTGGTGTGATAGAGAAAACAGTAGTAGGATATCACATGAACCACATGCCACACCCAGCCTCCTGCCAATCACAGAACTGGAAGGGGCCTTATGGACCATCAAGTCCACCCCTCCCCCACTCAATGCAGGAAATCCATCCTGAGCATCCCCAGCAGGTAGCTGTCCAGCTTCTTCTTCAAGACATCCAGAGAAAGAGACTCCACCACCTCTCTAGGGGGCTTACCGCACTCGAAAGAAAAGTGGCAAGGCAGCAGGAACATTCCATTTCATTTCAGTCTCATGAGGGACCGAGGTAAAACGGTGTCTTTTTGCTAATCAGAAAAACCCGTTAGCAAAAAGATGTCCTACAGGACCAGAGCAAAAGAATGCCAGAAGAACGACAATGTTGTGTGGTAATGCAGCAGGGAAGACAGATCATTCCTACTGTCTTGCCACTTTTTTTCAGAGTGCGGTAAGCCCCAGGTAATTTGTTCCATTATTGGACAGCTCTTACTGTCAAGAAGTCCCTTCAAATGTTCAACTGAAAGCCATCTCCTACTCCTACCTCTCCCCTTAGCCCCAAATGTCTTGCTCTGATGGATCCTTTCCCAGGCACTGTGGACAGGCTAGGCTACCTGTGCTGGTATGGATCTTCTTGAGCAGTCTGCCTACATTAACACAACAGTAGAACTGTAAAAGTGGAAGAGATAAAAGAGGTCATCTAATCCATCCCAGTGCCAGCACAAGAATCCACAGCTAAAGAATCCCTGAGAGGTGACCACTTAACCTCTGTGTACAAACTTCAAACAAAGGAGAGTCTACCCCCTTCCTGAGGTAATCCATTCCCCCATTGGACATGATAATAAGACAGTCCAACACCTTAGATAGTTCTTTTAACATCCAGACTAAAACCCAGAACAGCTTCACTGCCCAATTGGACATTGGAGCCACCAGCCACCACTGGTTAAATGGCTTCAGACCTAATTATCTCATGGAGTTTCTCCCTCCCAGACAACACTATTCTACAAGCAGAAAACAACAAAGACTTGGAACAATTACTGAAGAAAGTCAAAGAAGAGCATGCTAAGGCAGGCTTACTGTTGAATATTAAGAAAACAAAAATAATGACCACAGAGGATCAACATAAATTCAGTCTGGATGATGAGGAAACTGAAATAGTTAAAAGATTTCCCATACCTTGGATGAGATTTCAGTCAAGAGAATGCAGTTAAGAGCTGTTTGGCAGTGGAATGTATTGCTTCAGAGTGTGTGTGTGGGGTTCCTTCTTTGGAGGTTTTTAAACAGAGGTTGGATGTCCATCTGTCAGGAGTGCTTTGATTATTTATTCCTGTGTGGCAGGGAGTTGGACTAGATGGCCCTTGTGGTTTCTTCTAACTCTATGATTCTTGGAATCAGAAGAAGACTAGGTCTGGGAAGGGCAGCTATGAAAGAACTAGACAAGATTCTAAAGTGCAAAGATATAAAACTGAAAACATTGTATTTCCCATCACCATGTACAGGTGTGAGAGCTGGACAGCGAACAAAGTTAATAGAAAGAAAATCAACTCATTTGAGATACAATGCTGGAGAAGAGTGCTCCAGGCCAAAAAGACAAACAAATGGGTCGTAGATCAGATCAGGTCTGAACTATCCCTGAAAGCCAATATGACTAATGAGATTATCAGATGTGGGGGAACGTGCCAAAAAAATCACATTCCCAACCACGTCAAAAGATCACTAAAAGAACAGAAAGGGAGACCTTACCAGACGCTACATCCTTCAGCCATTCCAGGAGTGTGGTGCTGTTGCTGCCAAGGCTTCCCTTTTTCATTGACTGGGAGAAGCTGCTAATCAAAAGGGATGCCTTACTGACGGCTGCACTACACCCCCAGGATGCTGGAGGGTGACGTCATCTGGTAAGGTCTCCACTTTCTGTTCTTCTACCAATCTTCTGACATGGTTTTTGCCATGTCTGATAATCTCCTAAATTGAGGCTATCATCTTTCTGCCACATCATAAGAAGGCATAGAATCATAGAATTGTAGAGTTGGAAGAGACCACGAGGGCCATCCAGTCCAACTCCCTGCTCCATGATTTACTAGAAAAGACAATAATGCTTGGCAAGGTAGAAGGTGTACAAATAGCAATGTAGCTGAGATCTAATATTCTCCAAAATGTTAGATCTGAAGTTTTAAAGTTATGTTAATTAACTTGAAAGAAGATGCTTTCTGAACTGGGGAAAATTTACATTAACAGACAATGTTAGAAGTTAGAATCATAGAATCATAGAATTGCAGAGTTGGAAGAGACCACGAGGGCCATCAATCCATTTCCAGGCAGAATTCAAAGTGTTGGTGATGGCCTTTAAAGCCCTACACAGCTTGGGTCCAGACTATCTGAAAAACCGTATCTTCCTATATGAACCTGCCCAAGCTCTAAGATCTGCAGGGGAAAGCTTTCTCTATTGCCACCACCATCACAGTCATGCCTGGTGAAGACACAGGAGACAGCCTTCTCCATGGTTGCTCTCAGGATGTGGAACTCTCTTCCTCTGGAGATCCAGTTGGACCCCTCCCTGCTGTCTGTCTGCCGGACAGTAAAGACCTTTTCATTTAAGGAGGCTCTGGGTTTTTAATATATTATAGTACGCAGAGCTTTTGGTGGCAAGTGTTGTTGTTTTTATTTTATTATGTGTTTTTTAAAACTGTTTTTAATCTACATTTTTAACTTGTTTTTTTTTAAAAGAAGTTTGATTTAATTGTGTTTTAACTTAAGTTTTGAAAGTTTTTTAGTTGTATTGTGTTTTTAAAAGGTTGTACACCATCTTGGATCCCTTGTTGGCAGAAAGGTGGGATATAATTTAAATGAACAAATAAATAAAATAATAAACTCTGGGTATTGTTTAGTTAAAGTTGATACTTACGAATATTGCCCTGCACTCTCTAACCATTTTTTATGTCTAATTTCACATGCTGGCAAGAAGTCTTGCTGCACCCCTTCATTACTTTCCTTGGAAGCTCCTCCTGCTTCGTGGTGAGACCCATACCTGCCCCCTGCCCCCAATATAGGGAAAAGGCACTGATGTAGTACAGAGTTTGGACCAGAAGCCTGTGAGCCGTTATTCTCTATGTCCTCAGAGCTGCTAATCTGAAGTGGGAAAATCAGGGACATCTTGCACTGAGACATGAGCTACTACATTACTGTGCTAGTTCCCCAAACCCTCCAACATTTCACAGGTGAAAACTGGGACACAGGTGGTGAAGCAACATCAGAGTGTGATCAAGATGGCAAACATTTTTAATGAGGAAGAACACCCAAACTAGGAGAGGCTGCAGCAATTTGCTTTTGCCTGGGTTTACTGGAAAGGGCAAGATTCAGAGCTCTCTTCTCCCCTTCTCCACAGCTGATGGAGTGGAAACTGTTTTTGCACTTTAACCTCAGTTTTCAGCAACTAAAGGAAACTAAAGATAAAGGGGGAAGGAGGAGGAGGAGAGAGAAACAGGTCTTGTCTGCATGGGCTGAATGAAAGAGCCTCCCTTTGTTCCTATGTCCAGCTGTTTGGATGATGCAGGGTTTGGCCCCAATTCTAGTCTGACCTGTTCCAACAACATCCAAGCAATTCCAACTAGAAACTGGAGCAAACCTCCCTTAAAAGAGCTTTTTAAAAATGGCTGGGAAAACCCTATCCTGGGGGGGAGGGAACTGGAACATTCCCTGGCAGGAAGAGGCACTGTTTGCACATCCCACATTGTGTTTTATTGGTAGGTGCCCCTTCTGCTGGTGTCATGTATTGCACTGTCTGAGGTCACAACAAGGCCCCCAGAATGTGATCAAGGCTGCGCACTCATTTTTGGCCTCAGAGAGCACAACATGCAACATCAGAAGCAGAGGTGCCTGCCGATATCGTGCAGTGTGTGTGTGTGCCCGTTCCTGCCATGGAACGCATGGTAATGGGAGAGGAGAGAGGTCTGGGCAGCTCTGGGTCCAGAATACTCTGGCCTCTGCCCAGTGCAGCTACGACCTGAGACATTTTGAAAGCTGCTGAAAAACTGGGACAACAGAGGATTAATTGGGACTATCACTGCCAAATTGTTAGAGTTGGAAGGTATGTGAGCCCCATTACTTCACCATGAAATAAATTCTCATTCTAGGGAACCACTTTATAATGGGCCACTGCCCATTATAATGGTTGAGCCAGGTAGTCACAGTTGGGCACCTGGCACAAGGGGGCAATTCCCTTGGTTTTCAATCAGCCCCTCCCACTAACTCAGCATAAGGTCAATCTCCCACCCCTGCTGCCCAAGCCAGGCCTCTACCAATAGCTAGGCTGGCTAGTGCTGTTTGTATTAGCTCTGTGCTCAACGTCTACAGGCATAGAGGCTCTATACTCACCAACAGCTTGATAATAAGCTAAGAATCCCTTGTAGGAGACAACAACACCATTCTCCTCATTGGAGAAGTCAGAGTGGAACAAGAGCTGCATTTGGTTCCCAGTGGACAAAAACTCTCTCTTTCTGGGATGGTTGCCAGTAGTTGAATCCACCTGGCCACAGTAACGGCCAAGGTCTTGTTTGTCTGCTGTGATCTGTCAGAGCCCAGGAAGAGGAGGGAAAATATTAGAAAGTGTAGAACTCATCAACCAAGATCCAAGGAACCTCACAAGTAGTCCTACAAGCACAAAAGGAATAGCTTAAGCAACTGTCCACAAGAAGCATGGTCCATAGCAAATTGCTTATATCTGGTGCTGTGAAGGGGGATTTGAAAACCAGAATACTTGGTAAAGTGGAAGGCAGTAGGAAAAGCTGGATACCCTACTACAGATAGGTTCAATCAAGTTTTGGTGCCCTTATTTACACAGTCCACACTTGGGGCTCTGTTCAAATACCTTGACATAGTCATATTGACAGGCCTCAGATGGCTCCAAATCAAATTGCCAGAATTTCAGCTTCACCCTGAAGCCCCTTGGCACTGAAATATCCCAGGTACTGATGTTGTTGTCTGGATACGGTTTCGGGTAATTGGGGGATCTGACCTCCCCATAAAGCTTCTTTGAGGTTGGCATGGAACTGACCACTCCAAAGAGAAAAGCCCCCTGCAGGAGGAGGAGCAGCAGCAGAGGGGACCTGTAAAGACAATGTGCATAGATGAGAATGAAAAATATTAACAAAAGGAAGAATAAATAAGAATGCCACACTAAAGACCCCCTACATTAGGCACTGAATTAGAGAACTGCTGAATTTGGCAACTGCTAAGGAGTGACCTCTACAGAGGTCTACATTTCACAAAGATGGCCTGCTGAGAATCCAATTAAAGACAATGAAGTTCTAGTCTTCTCTAGTACTAGCTCTTCTAGTCTTCTCTAGTACTAGCTCAAGTGAATCTAGTGTTAGCAGGGTCTCTAGCTAAGATCCTAAAAGGAGTCCATGCTGTGTCACATTTTTCACCACCACCCATTTTTTAAACTCAGGAATCTTAGCAATACTGACTTAGCCCTCTGATATTCCTGCCTTTCTTTCCTGCCTGAGGAATCTTAGTAGGAGCACCTCAAAGAGACCCTTCAGCTCTTTTCTCGGCATGCCCAGGTTTGTACCTCAAGCATCTTAACAGCAACACTTCAATGGGCATTCTAATGTTTTCTGTCTCTTTAAAAATTATTTCCTATGAGATCTGGCAGACACTCCCCCCCTTTTAAAAAAATTCTTTAAAGCCCCTTTGAAATTTTGGTGTGAAACTGGCCACTACATTAACAAAGAACACTGTCAAATTTTGTGTGTCTGCACTGAGATCCCAATGAGTTATAGCAGGCTTCTCTGCTTGCTTTTAGGAAGACCCTGCTTGGAAAGTTATCTTTTTGAATTTAAAGTGGACATTGCCACCTGAATTATAACCAAAATCACTATGTAAAATTTTGAAGGAGTGACCATGATTTCCTAATGAGTTATGACTAGGTTCCCTTTATTTCTTCTAATGACTTCCTCTCATATTTGGAATTTTGATTTTAATCTCAGTGCTGCAGCTTGGATGACAATAAAAACAGTCAAATTTTGGGGTGTCTAGTATGAGGTCCCAATGTGTTATAGCTGCCAGAGACAGACAGTCACATTGGTATTCTCTTTGCAAAACAAAAGAGATGAAGCAAGCAAAAACAAAACAATTTGCTCAGGATGGAGGCCAATCTTAGAGCAGATGACTGGGAAACCTCAGGCAGCAGGTAGGGTGAGTGTGAAGCTAGGCTGTTATGTTCAAAGTCAAATGGGATCTCCTACTCAGACATGCTAGGTTTTAACTCACCAACTATTGCTTGTATAAATTTACCTATATGTGGATCCTTAAGGAGAAGGAACATGCTGGGTTTTTTTAATACCAAGATTTTCAGAATGGTAATTTCTTTAACCAGAATGGTCATTTATGCAATAGCACGCATCATAGGAACTTATTTTGGAACTAGGTCTTGAATTTTCTGGTGGAAATATTGATGTGCTAAGAACTGGTCAGCTGTGTTAAAATAGTTCCCTATTTGTTCTAGAAAGGGGAAGAATGAACATCTGCCAGATGTGGGGATTGTCTATGGAAACATTGTGCATTTAGATCCCTCAGAAATGGCAGAGGTAGCAATACTGAACACTTTGTGGTCCTTGGAACAGCTATGCATTTCCATGCGCAGACCCCGTGCACAGACCCCCGGGAGCCAGCAAGGAAGAAACTCAGGCAGCAGGGTGGTCCAGCCCCATGTTGCCACTTTTTGCGTGGCTCTGGGGTTGTTTTCATGACTCCACTGATTTGTTTATTATTTCTCAAAGCTTTCCCCACACACAGCAATCTGCCATGCCAAAAGTTCTAGAGGAAGGGTCTTGGTTGGGATCTAACATGCAGCTGAATTTTCTTCTACAATTGTAGAAAAACATTCCGAAGCAGATATAGTACACATCTGAAGTGTAATGGCTAAAGCTATTCTGCTTCAAGGGGCTGCATGATCCAATCAAGAACTTGACACATTAGAGACATCTTTAGAGTAGATATTGTACTGCCCTAATACACAGATTTATAGGCACCTCGCAGAAAGAAAGCATTTGTTCACACATCCAGCGTCATTTCATAGTGAAAGCACTATAATACAGTTTTTGGATGTAGATTTAATTCCAGCCTTTGTCAGAGACATATTGGCCAGAATCCTGTATCTTAACTAAGTACTTAATTAAGTACTTCACTTAGTAACTTCTTTTGGCTCGACCCCTCCAAACCTGACAGAAAAATAATTCAACTGTTCTTTGATCCTAGGCAGAATGAGCCTCCTTCTCCCCATGCAGCTGTAATTGTTTCATATTCACCATTACTACTTAGTCCTGATTTTGACACTGTTGTCATGACTATAACTTGTCCCCAACCTACTTTACCAGGCATCAGCTGTGAGGGGAGAAGGAGGTTCATTCTGCCAGTGATTGGAGCATAGTTGATTTGTGTTTCCATGGGGTTTAGAGGGCTCAGGCCAGGAGACCTTACTGAGTGAAGTACTTGGTTAAGTATAAGCTAATACAGGATTCAGCCCCTAATTCTTTCCTTATCTTTGGCACCCTCTACTTTCCCGAACAATCAACACTCACATGTTCGTAGATTTGACTTAATCCCTCTCTTTCTCTCTGTAGTTCATGTAGTCTGTATTTGGATGTTGGAATGTTGGATGTTGGAGATTTCAATGAACTCTTAATCCAGTTAGCTGTGAGTCAGTGAGGTTGGGGCAGACCATACTAAGAGGGAGGGAAGAAAGATAACTGGTTTCCAATCTATTGGGCAATATAAATCCAAGGATTTCCTTTATGTTGTCTTCTGCTGCCCCCTGCTGTACCCGGGGTGGGATAAGTGCTTAAAATCAGATTATAAAATCAAAAATCTAAAAGAGCAACCAGATTGGTCTCTTGTAGCAAAAACAGTTTTTTAAAAACTCTGTTACCGCTTAAAGACTCATATAGTAATACCAAGTGATCTTAGTTTTGGTAGGCTTGACTTGACACTACTTAAATCAGATGCATATGTGCAGTAGTTCTCACCCTTCCATATGTTATATCTCATCAATTGTTCTGTCAAAGTACTGGAGTCCCATCATCAAAGAAACAAAAAGCCTAATTTTTTTATGAGAAGCATTTGCACATATTTACAGGCATGTTTATTATAATTATCATTTGTGGTAAATTTTGAGGACATAAAAGTTGCAGTAGTGTTGTTGGGAGTAAACAGAAAGAACCAAAACTCATAGTTGAAAACAATAACACTACTGTTCAGTGTAACAGTACTGCTACAATAACAAAACACAAGATAACAAATAAAAATTCCAGAAGTATTACTGAGAATAATACTTAAAATTCACTAAAATGCAAATTGGCTTATTCAGTTTTACTTCTTGTGGAAGTTCATTATATTACATAGACATCTCAGTTCAGGCACATTCTGCTATCGCAGACATTACATAGTACTTTTTCTTTTTTTCTTTTCCAAGAAAATCTTGGAAGAAATCCAAGAAAAATAAGACCAACTATTGCATGGATGTTGATATCATACACTAAAACAATAATACTGTCAATCAAAAGTGCTGTGGTCTGAGTCTTTTTCCAAATGAGCCACTGGATGGGGAACATAACATTTTGCCAGAGACATAGGTGAGTAGCTAGAGGTCTCAGTCTCAAGCGGTTGTTGACATAATTCAGAAATGGGAACCAGGTCTGGATGAAAGAGTCAGGCTGATCAGGGTCTCCTCATGTTGTTGGGAACACTGACAACTTTTCCATAAGAAGGACGTCCCAGACTCCAGCCCACCAGTTTTCCAATGCCACACAGTTTTGAGTCTTGTGACGGCTACCAGGAAATTGATTAATTTTTATGTCTCAACTACTCGTTTGAGCCCCAAAAGAGTGAGAGAAGTATGAGAACTGGACAAAAGGTTATCTTTTCCTTAACAATATCTGAGATAACAGTTAGTACAGCTTGCCAAAACTTATTTACATGATCACATTCTACCCATATATGAGTGTGTCTGTACCTCTCATGATGCAGCCCCTCCAACATTTTGGGGAGGTATGTTTTATAATACTGGCTAATCATGGGGGTGTCAAGTACCATTTGTATATTGTTTTCATTGTACATTCCCTGATGAGGGGCACTCCAAATCGCTTGCCAGTCATTATATTTATTTGTAAATCCAATTCCCAACCTCTTTTGTGTGTGATGCCACTCTCATAAAGCTAATCTAGGAGCCATTTGTAGATTTTAGCTCCTTTAGTACATTGGATGGTGGCTGTGCACAGGTGCTCAAACAGTGTTAGGGAGCATGGTGTTTCCCCCCCTTCTCACTAATTTAGCAAGGAATAGTAATATTTGGTGGATTAGCGGCCAGGATAGGTTCACCAACTCTAGCTCTTTCAGCAACATGGATTCGGTTTTAGCTTGCTATGTAAGAATAAGTTGTGCACCATACCTATTGCATTATCCAGCCACAGTTGATATTGAGAAGACTTAGCAGTAAGCATTTTATTTCTACGGACATTATTTGAACTAGGCATTTAATGCAAATTATCTCTTATAAGGAATATTTCTCACACTTTTAAGTACTTATTTGTACTACATTGCACTGGAAAGGAAATCAGTGTACTCCATACGGAGGCACTGTCACTCATATTTCATCTATTGAGGGCACTGGAATCTCTCATACAAGCATTTATATATTTTTCCATATTTGATAGCATTTCAGCATTTCCAATATGTGTGCAGAATCTTCTTAAAACACACAGTTCAAATACTTTTCAACGTAGCTCAGCATTGTAGTACAGTACTTTTTATATACATTACATTAATTTAGCATAGCTGTTGTTTGTATGCATGTGTGTGTGCCTTTAAGTCTCCTGTCCATGTATGGCAATCCCATGAATTTAATAGGGCTTTCTTCAGCAAGTAATATACAAAGATGGTTTGCCATTTCCTTCCCCTGAAATACTGCATAGCCTACAGCACCTTCCATCCAGGTACTTAACCAGACCTGTTCCTGTTTAGCTTTCAAGATGAGCTGGGATTCGATGCCTTCAGGGTGTTTAGGTTTGCAGACCACAACATGGCCTTCTGTGCAGACCACAACATGGCCTTCTGTGACCACAACATGGCCACCACAACATGGCCTTCTGTGCTTTTGGCCTGGCAGGACCAGTTTAAGGAATTTTGGGGGTCCCTGCAATGCATTATTTTGGGGGGCCCATATGTTTATCTCAGTATCAGAGGCTCCGGTCCAGGAGTTGGAGGGAACAGCTGGTTGCCATCCGCCGCTTGTCATCCAGCAAATCCGCCGGAGCCGTCACCACCTGGGAGAAGAGAGGGAGGAGCACCCCTGTGGCAGAGGGGTGTTAAAGGGCCGGACTTCCGACGTCCTCCTCATCCCTGCTCCTCGCTCCGGGACTGCTGCTGCGGCTCTTGTTGTTTCCCGGAAGGGCCGCAATTGCGCTCCGGTCCAGGAGTTGGAGGGAACAGCTGGTTGCCATCCACCGCTTGTCATCCAGCAAATCCGCCGGAGCCGTCACCACATGGGAGAAGAGAGGGAGGAGCACCCCTGTGGCAGAGGGGTGTTAAAAAGCCAGACTTCCGACGTCCTCCTTATCCCTGCTCCTCGCTCCAGGACTGCTGCTGCGGCTCTTGTTGTTCCCTGGACTCCTTTCCACTCCCGGGTTGTAAAGAAGGGCGCAGTTGTGCTCCGGCCCGGGAGTCGGAGGGAACAGCTGTTTGCCATCGCTCCGTAGTTGCGCAGCAGCAGCCTGAAAAGCAGTGGATCTTTGCCAAAGTTAGGCAGAGGACGATTTTGCTGTATTTCTCCCCTGCCTTGTTATTGTTGTGTTGGGGAAGTCGGGGGATGGTGGGGAGGGGGAGGTGGGAGTGGTGGTGGTTCGGGAGGCCTCTAATGGCTTGAATGGAGCTCCAATTAGAGTAGTGCAGGGCAGAGGGAGGTATGACGGTAGGAGAGTGGGCAAGCGTTCTAGGGGAAGGCAGGATAGAGGTGTAGTACCTATCTTGCCTTCCGGCCCCTCTCCTAGCCAAAGTGACCTGAGGGTCTCTCCAACCGTACCACAAACCCTGTCTCTGCTCCTATGCAATGCCAGGTCGATCAAGAACAAGACCCACATTCTAAAAGACCTGCTGGAAGATTCCAACTGCGACCTGGCTTGCATTACTGAGACCTGGCTGGGGTCTGAGGGGGAAGCTGTGTGGGCCCAGACCCTTTCTGCCGGGTTTTCAGTTCAGGACCAGAACAGGTTAGGTGGACGGGGGCGGGGGAGTAGCCTTGGTTCATAGGAACACCTTTCTTCTATCTAGGAACCATGTCAGACAGACTGCTTATTTCGAGTGTATTTACCTGACCCTGAAGGCCAGAGACAGTTTAGGGATTCTATTGGTGTACAGGCCATCCCGTGCGCTAGTGGACTCCCTTTCCGAGCTAGCACTATTGGTCTCAGTGCTGCTGCTGGAGTCTCCCAGGCTTTTAGTTCTGGGGGACTTCAACATCCCTCTGACGGCCAATAATATTCCATCTGGTGCGGCTCGAGAGTTCATGGAGACCATGGCAGCCATGGGCCTGTCTCAGTTGGTCTCAGGGCCTACACATTGTGGGGGTAATACGCTCGATTTAGTTTTCTGTTCTGACATGGAGAATCCGTGGGCGGAGGTAACTAATACCTCCACTGTGTCATGGACGGATCACTTCCTGATAGAGGTAAGAATCAAGGCTTCTATCCAGATCCCCCCCCGAGGGTGGCGGACCTATTCTAAAGGTCCACCCTCGAAGGCTGATGGAACCCAAAAGGTTCCAAGAAGCCCTAGAGGGGAATATGGTTGGAGTGGACGGCGATTCTGTTGATGCCCTGACCGACATCTGGGATGACGGTCTTTCAAGGGCTATACACAGCATCGCTCCCAAGCGGCCTCTCAAGCCTGCTTCCAAAAAGCAGCCCTGGTATAATGAAGATCTCCGGGCGCGGAAGCGGGTTTTGAGACGTCTAGAACGCGCCTGGCAAAAACACCATCACTTATCCGACAAGACTCTCCTAGACCGCCTTTTTGAGGACTATGGAGAGGCAATAGATGCAGCAAAGAATTCATTCTATACTGCACGTATCGCGTCCGCAGAGTCGCGTCCAGCAGAGCTGTTCAGGGTAGTGAGGGAGCTGACTCAGCTCCCTCCTGCCCCGAACCCTTTGTTAGCTCCAACTAAAGCCTGCTGTGACCTTTTTAACGACTTTTTTATGGATAAAACTTCTCGCATAAGTGCTGATCTGGATACTGGGATTGTAGCAGAAGCTAGAATAGAAGCTTCCAGGGACCCCGCTATTCCAGTTGTTCTGGATCATTTTGAGTCTGTGAGTCCCGAGGATGTGGACAAGATCCTCTGAAGCGTTAGGAAAACGACCTGCTCTCTCGATCCCTGTCCCTCATGGCTAGCAGCCCAGGGAGGAACGGTTGTAACAATCTTGTTGCACCGCATTATTAACACCTCACTGAGGGATGGGCAGTTTCCATCGAGCCTGAAATTGGCCATTGTAAAACCACTCTTTAAAAAGCCCTCCCTCAACCCCCTGGAGTATAATAATTATCGGCCTGTATCTCTGCTGCCATTTTTAGGGAAGGTGATTGAGAGGGCGGTCGTGATTCAGCTTCAGTCGATCTTGGACGAAACGGATTTTCTAGATCCATTTCAAACCGGCTTCCGGGCGGGCTACGGGGTGGAGACGGCCATGGTCTCCTTGGTCGATGATCTCCGTCTGGGCATTGACAGGGGCGATGTGTCCCTGTTGGTGCTTCTGGACATCTCAGCGGCTTTCGATACCATTGATCATGGTATCCTTCTGGAACGCCTGGGAGAGTTGGGTATCGGGGGCACTGCGCTCCAGTGGTTCCGATCCTACCTCTCAGGAAGATCCCAGATGGTGCAGCTGGGGGAGGAACGCTCCGATAGGAGGACCCTGACTTCCGGGGTCCCCCAGGGAGCCATTCTTTCCCCCATGCTTTTTAACATCTACATGAAACCGCTGGGAGAGATCATCCGCAGACATGGGGCGCGGGGTTATCAGTACGCTGATGACACCCAAATTATTTTCTCTATGCCTGCGGCTGTTTCAGTGACCAAGGATGGCATCTCCCCCCTTGTGGCTTGCCTGGAGTCGGTAATGGACTGGATGAGGAAAAACAGCCTGAATCCAGGGAAAACGGAAGTACTGGTGATAGGTTCGCCCGACCCAGGGAAGGTGGTGACTCCTCCGGTCTTGAATGGGATTACCCTCCCCGTGAAAGACTTGGCTCGCAGTTTGGGGGTGCTCCTTAACTCGTCGCTCCAGCTTACACAACAGATGGATGTGACAGTCAGGAGCGCCTGTTATCAGCTTCGGCTGATTCGCCAGCTGCGTCCCTACCTGAGCCGGAAGGACCTTGAAACCGTGGTACATGCCCTGGTAACTTCTCGGTTAGACTTCTGCAATGCGCTCTACATGGGGCAACCCTTATACCAAACTCGGAAACTGCAATTGGTGCAGAATATGGCAGCCAGACTGGTCACTGGGACGTCCAGGACCAGCCATATAACACCGGTCTTAAAAGACCTCCACTGGCTGCCTATCCGTTTCCGAGCACAGTATAAGGTGTTGGTTATTACCTATAAAGCCCTAAATGGCTTGGGCCCAGGACACCTGAAGGACCGTCTCTCCCTGTACAATCCGCCCCGCACTCTCAGATCATCTGGGAGCTTTTTGCTAGATGTTCCAGAGACGAGACTTGCTACTACATCGCACAGGGCATTTTCCACCCAGGCCCCCCGTCTCTGGAACTCTCTCCCGTTTGAGCTCCGCTCCACCCCAACATTGAACCAATTTAAAAAAGATCTCAAAACCTGGGCATTCCGGCAGGCATACCCTTAACCTCACCCTTTAGCCTGCATATCTCGCCCCTCACCAGCATTGGGCATTGGCTTTTTTTAGCTAACACACATTGGAAACTGTTTAATGCAGTGTAGATGTGTAAATAGCTATTGCTTAAAAACAATTTGTAAGCCACTCTGATAGCCTTGTGGCTGAAGAGCGGGGTATAAATAACTAAATAATAATAATAATAATAATAATAATAAGTTATTGTTGTACTCTTGTATTTTAATGCAATTTTAATGTAATTTGTATTATGTTGTGATTTTTGTTATGTTGGAAACCGCCTCGTTATAAGAGAGGCGGTATAGAAATAAAATTTTATTATTATATTAGCAATCTGTTGTAGACAAAATATTCTCATCTATCCTGTGTATTGCAATCAACCATACAGCTTTGACTTGGATGCTTAAATGGGCCAATAGACCTTGATCTGCTGCCTTCTTCCTGCTCTTATAGCTTTCATAGCATTTATCTATTTGTTCAGGGAATAGCTATATTGCTTTTCAAACTGAGATGCTTCAGGGAGCTTCCTGCCTGGGTTTCCTTATATGGTCTATCTGGGTTAGCCATATTCCTATATATTCAAGTATAGATTCCCATTTTTCTTTAACTGAAGAAGCAATTATGTCACATGGTCTGGTACCTGTTTACTATTGTTCTCAGCTATTCTTCCTTTTCTCTTGTTTTGAGGTTAGCTGGCACAAAGCACAGACATAGCTTTCAAGCCTGTATATTTAATATTTCCCTGTCTGTTACACAGATATTTAGCTTTTAAACTCATTGTTATGTAGCACACTGAATTCTTGATTACAGTATGCAGAGCTTTACAATACAAAATTACTGTTACTGATAGCATTCCTGTTGCAAGTACCAGATGTCTTTTGTATGTCAATTGCTGGGGAACATGAACAGGAGGGTGCTGTCACAGGCACCTTCCCAAGAGCAGCTGCTTGTCTCCTGTGTGAACCACATGCTGGCACTAGAAAGGCCTTTGGGCTGGGCCAGCAGGACTCTTACTAGGTTCTTTGTTCTATGTAGATTCTTTGGACTACAATTCCAATTACTCCCAAGACAGCATGGAACTATGGGATCTCTAGTATAAAACATGTGGAGTGGCCCTTCCCTGGTGTATAGTGGGCTGACATTGCAGCTGCCCCTTGCCTAATATAAAATAGAAAGGAGGGTACTTTAAAAAAATATGTCACAATTTATTATACTCATTGTTTATTTGAACATTTGTTTTTGTGAGATTTATCTACCTAGTGTTTTGGGGTTTTGTATCATATTGATCAATATTTTCCTCCTTAGCTATGCAGTTTAAATGTGACTGATGTCACTGTTGCTGAATAAAATTTAATTGTATAATTTATATGTTTAATATTATTATACTTGTCTTGGGATGCTGTCAGAGTTTTACTTTGAAAGGAAATGCAAAACACAAACACTGAACTAAAACAGAAATTAAGTAACATTTTCAACTGAATAATAATGTTGCGGGCTCTCTGATCAGAGTAAAATGATTTACCGGTATCTCTATGGTTTTGCCTTGGAGCAATACCTGATCACCATCTGATATTTGACAAAAGAATGTTAATGTTTCTTAGGCTGCAATCTAGTACACTCTTACCTGGGAGCAGAATCACAGAATGAAAGAGCTGTGAGGGGCCTCTTGGGCCACCTAGTCCAACCCCCTGCTCAATACAGGATCTTCAGCCAAAGCATCCCCAGCAGGTAGCTGTCCAACCTATTTTTGAAGATGTCCAAAGAAGGATACCTCACCACCTCTCCAGACTGCTGAAGTACTCTTATTGTCAAGATGTTCCTTCTAAGGAGCTGGCTACAGGCATCATACAACCTCTATGTTACAGCAGCTCCACTGGCTGCCAGTCTGTTTCCAGGCACAATTCTAAGTGCTGGTTATGACCTTTAAAGCCCTACATGGCTCAGGTCCAGGTTACCGTATGCTCCCGTATGAACCAGCCTGGGCTCTTCAATCTGCTGGGGAGGCCACTCTCTCTGTCTCACCACCCTCACAGGTACATTCCTCTTTGACAATGCCCCTGGCTTCAGTCCAGAGTTCTTCTGGCTCCCAGACAATTAGGCTTCATAGTACAAATCTATTTTTAATATTATCTTTAAATTCTATGGGGATGTTCTTTGGGTTGTATTTTGGCAAAATTGTTCATTTAGTGTTCTTCTTTAGCTTTACTCTAATTTTTTTATATTAGCAGTTCGTGACTTGTGACACAATCAGCTCCTGGTCTTCTTTTTGCAGAGAGAATGGAGCTTCTCCATCTTCTGCTTCCAATCATGTAGTCTATTTGATTTCTATATTGACCACCAGGGGATGTATACAGTTGCCTCTTTGGTTGCTTCAAGAATGTGTTTGTAATGAACAAACTGTTGGTCTCACAAAATTCCATCAGTTGCTCTCCTGTTTCATTTCTTGATTCTAGGACAAATTTTCCTACAATCTGTGATTTTGCTTTGTTACCTTTTTCATTCCAATTACCTATGATTAACAGTATGTCCTGTTTTGGTGTGTGATCATTTTCCTCTTGGACCCCAGCATAGAATCTTTCAATTTATTCTGCTGCTGCTTCTGTAGTTGGAGCACAAACTTGGATTATGGTTATATTGAAGGATTTTCCATGAAGTCTTATTGATATTATTTGGTCAGACTTTGCATTATATTCTTTGTCTGCTTTTGCTACATCTGTCCTCATTATTAATGCCACCCCATTTATTCTTAGATTTTCATTTTCTGAGTAAAACACTGTGTAGGTTTGGCTTATGGTCACCATAAGTTGGAAATCACTTGAATCACACAACAACAACAGCAAAATGTCCCATTCCTGTCCACATTAGCTCGCTCAACCAAAGTATTGAAAAGTTTATATGTTCATAGAATCATAGTGTTGGAATAAACTACAAGGTCCATCCAGTCCAACCCTCTGCCTTGCAGGAATACACAATCAAAGCACTCCCGAATGATGGCTATCCAGCCTCTGTTTAAAAACCCCCGAAGAAGGGGACTCCACCACACTCTGAGGCAGTGCATTCCACTGCTGAACAGCTCTTACCAGCAGGAAGTTCTTCCTAATCCTGTAGTTTGAACCCACTTCTCCATGTCCTAGTCTCTGGAGCAGCAGAAAACAAGGTTGCTCCCTCTTCAATATGATATCTTTTCAAATATTTAAACAAGGGTATAATGTCATCTCTTAACCTTTTTTTTCTCCATTCTAAATATACCACCCTCCCTAAACTGTTCCTCATAGAGCATGGCTTCCAGACCTTTCACCATTTTGGTTACCCTCCTCTGGATGTGTTCCAGATTGTCAATATCCTTCTTGAATTGTGGTAGCCAGAACTGGGCAAAGTATTCCAGATGATGTCTGATCAAAGCAGAACAGAGTGGTACTGTAGTGGTTTGAGTGTTGGACTATGACTCTGAAGACCAGGGTTTGAATCCCTGCTCAGCCATGGAAACCCACTGGATAACCTTGGGCAAGTCACACTCAGCCTCAAAGGAAGGCAATGAAAAAACCCTCTCTGAACACATTTTGACAAGAAAACCCCATAGGGTTGCCTTAGGGTTGCCATAACTTGAAGGCACAACTTGAAGGCACACAACAACAACTGTACTCCTGGATTACTGTAATGTGCTCTATATGGGGGCTGCCTTTGAAAAATATTCAGAAACTTGATTTGGTCCAAAGAGCTGTAGCCAGGTTATTAACTGGGGCTAGGTGCAGGGAGCGTACAACTCCTTTGTCGCAGCAGCTCCACTGGCTGCTGGTTCGTTTCCGGGTACAATTCAAAGTGCTGGTTTTGACCTGTAAAGCCCTATGCAGCATGTGTCCGGTTATTTGAAGGACTGTATCTCCCTGTATGAGCCCAGTAGAGACTTAAGGTCATCCGGAGAAGCCTTTCTCTCTGCCCCACCCCCTTCTCAGGTTTTTTTGGTGGGAACATGGGAGAGGGACTTCTCAGTGGCTAGTCCCAGGCTTTGGAAATCCCTCCCCAGAGAGGCCAGGATGGTCTCATCACTGCTCTCCTTCTAGCAGCAGGTGAAGGCATTTTTATGCCGTCAGGTTTTTATGAATTAATAAGGGCTGGGCTTGTGAGGCTGTCTGGTGTGGGTCTTTTATACAGTTTTTAATACATTTTAATATTTTTACTATTTAATGTTTTTAACCTATAGACTGTTTAATTCTTTTTTAAATTTTATATTTTAAATGTAATTTTTAAACTTTTGTATTGTTTTAACTTGTCTTATTTTAAAGCTGCTAGCTGCCTGGGGTCCCACTCGTAGGAGAAAGGTGGGCTATAAATGTATACAACAAAACAACAACAACAATAATAAATCCCCTGATCTAGACACCATACTCCTACTGATGCAGCCCAGAATCACATTGGTTGTTTTAGCTGCTGCATTACAGTGTTCACTTATGTTCAGCTTGTGGTCCACTAAGACTCCTTGATCGCTTTCATGTGTACTGTCTAAATTCATTTTGTTAGATTTGGACCAGCTCTCTTATCTGTTAAGTTCATTTTGAATTCTGATCCTGTCCTCTGGGGTATTTGTGTTTTGTCTTTTGGCACTATCTGTTGTTTCATGTTGGACTATCTCATCATAGGATTTCATGGTCAAAGACATTCAAAAGGGAGTTAGTGTGCCTCCTTTTGCACTCACAAGCTTTATGGTGCCACTGCTGTTGTCTCTGAGAGATCCTCTGCCAGTGACACACACACACACACACACACACACACTAAAGTCTGGCTCCTTAGCAAAAGGAGCTGACATTGGAGACCCTACCAGCACCACTGCTGCTGTCACATAACCTTTTGCCTCACAAGAGTATGCAGTCCCACCAACATGGAAAGGAAGTGCCATTGGTGTGGTGTCTACTCCACACCAAAGCTGTGTGTACTCCACACTAAAAAGAACATATACTTTGGCATTCGGTCAATCCCGGTTCTGTCCTCTAGAAGTGAATTCAGGGGACTGGATAAAATATATAAAGTGAGTATATTTCCCTGAGAGCTGGTGTGGCATAGTGGTTTTGAGCATTGGACTATGACTCTGGAGACTCGGGTTCGAATCCCTGCTCAGCCATGGAAAACCACTGGTGACCTTGGACAAGTCATACTCTCTCAGCCTCAGAGGAAGGCAGAGGCAAATGTCCTCTGAACAAATCTTGCCAAGAAAACCCCTTTGGCTTAGGGTCACCATAAGTCAGAAATAACTTAAAGGTACACAACAGTTCCCTAGTTTAGTTTAATTTACAATGCTTATTGTTTTGTCACATTTATTCTAGTATTGCTAATTGTAGAGTACCCCCTCCTTGTTAATCACATGGCATGATGCCCCATTCTGACCTCACCAGCAGAGATAGCGATGGCCAGGCTCTGCGATGTAGCAGTGGCAGCGACAGCACTGAGGGGGGCAGGCCAGTGGGACCGATGCAGTAGGTGTGTAGATGTGTGGACAGCTGGGTTATTCTGGATCCAAAACACCGGGGCCACTCTGGAGTGTCCTGGAAACTCTGGAGCAATGTGCAGTTTCTTTTAAACCAGATTAATGGCTCAAAGAAGCAGATTCGCTCTGTGTACCATGTGTACAAACTGCACCAGATCCAGGGTGAATACACTTTTTATCATTGATGTAGAAAACCCATTGTTTTTGTTCATACCTCTGCTAATGATTGGAATTTGTCAATATATTCAATTCAGCTGTTTTTCTTTCTAGTCTTCCTTTGTAATTTCCTTGTTCAAGGACCGCGACCTTTAAATCTCATACTGTTATGTCAAGGTAGGCTGAAATATTCTGCAGCTGGTTTTTTAGTATTGCCACTTCTAATGTCTGATTTTTGTCAGTTTATCCTTTTGCATAGAGACTGTCCTGTTTATCCAATGTAGAGGAGCATTGCTAGCATAGGATGGCATATATTATGTTGAAGGAAGAACAAGTGAATGTACCTCTGATGTTCTGGATTATATTATTGGCCCCCATAATATTGCTCCCAGAGTAGATGTGACATCTATTATATCCATACTGAGCGGCAGCCAGAGTAAGGGAAGCAGCAGCCACTTACATACTGAGAGCAGATGGACACCCATCTGCTTTCAGCAGGTAGCGCTGTTGAGCCCCCCATCTTCCTTCTGACTATTCAACATTTCTGCTGCCAGCCTAAAGCTGATGCATCAGCTTTACCACCACCCATGCTTTGTTAGGATGAAATGGTTTATATTGCTAGGTTTAATGTCCAACTACAGAGTTCCTTTTACTAAACTTCATATATTGAGAGCCTCCTTCTTTGTAACAGTCTACTTCCCTTCCTGCTTGCCTGCCTGGCATACCACAACTCTTATTCTGAAGGGGTTTTGCTGTAACCTTCCCCTGCCTGCCCCTTTTCCTCTGAATTCAAAAGATTTGCTCCTCCCAACACATCCCTCCCCTAACCAACCAGTTAATACATTTCTATAGACCAAACGCCTTTGACTACTAGAATTTTCCTCCGTTTTGATTTTCCTCCTGTTGAAAGCAAGCTAGACTTCTATCTCTTCTCTGGTTGAGCTTATGTAGGATACCTTGTTATCCCAGCACCAATAACCTTGCTACTATAACAACGTTTGAGAAAGCTGCACAGATGTATTGTTGTTTTTTACTGAAGAGTAAACAGAGCCCTCTTTTTTTACTAAGATTGTCAATCTCTGTTTGGGCTGTACTGCTTCAAACAACAGTTGTGAGATTCAGAGTGAATGTTCCTCCATCCAAAACAATCCCCTGCACATAGAAATCTAATCTTTAGGGAGCATATTAAGCCATAGGCCTTCCTTCTTACATGCTAGTTTCTTGTGTGCTGTAGCTTGAAGTGGAAGAGTGAAGGCACAAGTTTGCCCCTGCAGAGGAAAGTACGGTAGGCTATTGTATGGAGTGATGGTCTGACATAAGATGTAAAAGAATGGAAGGGGTGAGATGAATGGTAATACATTGCTTACACATTTTGATCAAAGGGGGGTGGGGACGGCTGAGTCACCACTTAGCAAAAAGTCATTTACCCAAATACATTGGTCATCTGTTTTATTTTAATCAAAAAGAAAAGTTTTAAGACAAGGTGTGAGAAGGTATTTGCTTGATTTTGGTCCTAGTTTTAAGCTCTAATGCCAACTGCATCCAGAAGTAGAAGGCAGATGCTGTGCTTGGGATCACTTCACTTTCTGGAAAATCTGGATGCAAACCTCATCCTCTGCTGTCATGCGCTAAGGAGAGGAGAAAAAGAAAGTGAGACATCATTATGCCTGGAACTCTGAGAACATTTCTCACAAGGCTAAGTTTTGGACTACCACCTGCGCCAAAGTTCTCTTTTGTGTTTGTCCTGGGTAACACTCAGGGGACTGCAGATAGCATAAGGACAACATATTTATTGCATTTTAAAAAGCATTTGTTGAGGTTATAATGAACTCCACAACTGTTTTTAAGGTGTAGGGGGTCTCAACACTGACATGTTGAGTTGCTGTTAATTTTCCCTTCTCCCAGCTACTTCCAGAAGGAAGGCTACTTATATTCCCCATCCATAATCATTCAAGCAGCTTTAAATATGATGACTCTTACAAACACAAGGTGTACTTTGGAGTGCCCTCCATGTGTGTAGCTTACTCCAAAGGAATTGTGCATAGGATAGATTGCAGACAGCCTTTAATACTCCTGGGACAGCTCAATATCAACAGCTTTCTCAGTTTTACTTAGTGCTTGGTTATTTAGTACACTTCTGACTGATAAGTACTGAGGAGGTTCAGCTACATAGGACTCTGCATGGTCCAATTTTGCCAGGTGGTTTTTTGTAGTGGGGGAAGATTACAGCCCCAGCTTAGTCTTGGAGGAACTCAAGCCCTACATGCCTTCCCCCACTAATACTGTGGTCAATGGTGATTACTTTTTGATTGTAGGGGCTCTAAAGTCTACATTTCTAGGATGGAGGACCATCACCTCCCAAAAATAGTACTCTATGGTGAACTCACCACGGGTCAGCATAAGAGGGGTGCTCCAAAAAAGCGATACAAGGACGCCCTGAAACAACATCTCAGGCTCGGCCAAATTGATCACCAACAGTGGTCCGCCCTGGCCTCACATTGGGAGGCATGGAGACGCACTATCCACAATGCTGCAGCCTTATTTGAGAACTCACGACGAACAAGTCTTGAAGAGAAATGACAACGCAGAAAGAATCACAACTCAGAAACGTCACCCAAGGAGACCTTCTGCTGTGCTTTCTGCAACCGGAGTTGTTTATCTCAGATTGGCTTTTTTAGTCATCAGTGTGCTTGCAGAAAGCGCTGGATGAGTCCTTCCTGAATCTTCGTTTGCGCAGAAAAGCGAGCGAGCGAGAGAGAGAAAGTCTAAAATCCACCATCACAAGCCTGGTTGGTGAGGGTGTGAGAGGTCCTTCTCAGTGGCTGCCCCTCAACTCTGGAATTCCCTTCCCAGGGAGGCCAGGATGGTCCTCTCCTTGTTGACCTTCCATGGGCAGACTAAAACCTATTTTAATTAAGACAGGCTTTTAAAATAGAAAGCTTTTAAAGAACAGGCTAAGGGGTACTGTACTGTTTGAACTGTTTAACATTTTAATCTTTTCAATTGTATTTTAAACTTTTATTGATATGTTGTATTCTTTTTAACACTGGAAATAGTTTAATTCTATTTTTATTTTTACTTTTTGTATGTTTCAAATTATATTGTTCTTTTAAATTGTGAGCTACTTTGAGTCTCAATTGTTGGGGGAAGCAGGATATAAATAAACTTGTGCAACCTACTGCACAACCTGACTTCCTTTCTTCAGTTCAACAAAACTCTGCTTAGCTATAGCCTGCGCCAATGGCTTTGTGGCTTCAGGAACACAATCTAAACATTGCACCTACTTTTTAACACAAGCCACCAGGATCTGCTCCAGCACAAGCTACACAGAAGAAAACTGAAATTCCTGCACAGAAGAAAGTTCATTTCAATAGTTGTGTTGACCATTAAACAAAATCCAAAATATACTTTGGTGGTAGATTTATTAAGCCAACCAGAAGGCACAAAAATATTGCACTAGCTTTTGAAGCAAACTGGTTTCTTCATTAGGCAAATATAATTTTAAAAAATCATGCAGGAGAAACAAAAGTGATGTTGCTGATGTCACAAAAGCCTGCGGGTCTGCATCTTTGGATCTGCGTGTTACAATGAGAGTGTGTTCATGCAGAAAGCTGAGTTGCCACCTCCCCACCACCACCGCAAAAGGAGGCATAACATGATCAAAGGCTATAAAAGAGGGCCACAAAATTTCTGTTCTCCATGGTAGCCATGAAGTCTTTTCCTTTGAAATTGTTCTGATCTTGTCCAGTGAAGCTAAAAAGCCCCTTTCTGGCACAGTTCACTGATCTTCCCGGAAAGGTCCCATATTGCCAGGTCTGGAGATACAAGTATGCCCATAGAAGCTAATTTAGAATGTTTTACCCAGTTCTTCAAAATCAAATCCTCAAAGCCAGTGAGTTTCAAAAGCTAGCATAATGCTAGCACCTTTGGTTCAGCTTAATAAAGATATTCCTGCATTTTCTGCATCTGAAGATACCTAAATCAGCCACATGCAGGGAAATCCTAACCAATGAGAGTAGACTGTTTGTCATCCTATAAATAGATTTTGGGGTAAGCATTTTACTGGTAGTTGCAGACAGTTCTGTCAGTAAGTTTTGAGAAGTTAGTGAATGGAATATGTACTCTGTTACTCTTGCGTCATTTGAGCAATAGCTTTATACTCTAAAGTGAAGCTGGTCCTATTGATGCAAACTGTTGTGTAGCACTCGATTTAGCAGATCATCTCTTAGGCTTTGAATAAACCTGTTTGGTAGCCTCTTAAGTACAGTTGCATATTTTCTTTCTATGAAATGTTCTCTCTTGTGCAATTCAGGATTTGCTGTATGGTGAGGCTGCCGCTGAACTGCGATACACTCTGCACAAGCTTGGAGAATCCTGCTACCCCTTCAGATAAGCCTCCCATCTCTCAGCCTCCCATTCCTTCTACTTCCCTCTCTTCCTGCCGGCATCTGTGACTGAGTCCCCCCCCCCCCAGGAATTCTACTACACTTATTCAGTCCAGCTGCCCCACATACACACAGATGGTGGACAAGCCCTCATACAATGGGGCTGGGAGACAGAACACAGCCTAGAAAGATATACACATCCCTACCCTGTAGAAGATGGCAGTAACTCCTCTTACCCCTCCCCCGTGCTTACTGGTGTTGTTGAACTGGTGATTGAGGAATCTCATGCAGACAACACATGCTGTTTGCAAGTAGTGACACAAAGATTTTAAGGAGCATTGTTCATATGGTGTTGTGTTTTGATTTAATCACTCTTCCCTTATTTAAACAACACCCTATGAACTGTCAAATTTCAAGGAAGAGCAACAATGGGAGGCTCCTGCTGTGTTCAGCCAAGTCAACTTTTGAACTCTTGAGAAGGATGTTTTTGTCAAGGGGCCATTGCCTTCAGAGAAGACACACATAACTCATGGGGCCTCCCTTGGGCTTTTCAAGAGTTGAAGGCAGGGGAGGCCAGCTGCTCTGGGCTTCTGGTAAGCGTCTCCCAAAGGCTTCCTCTGTGGTGGGGGGAAGCTGGCTGGGGCCCTTTCTCACCAGATGAAGTTGATCCCCTTCTAGCCAATGTCTCCAGCCCCGATTTCGTTTCTCTCCTCGCTGCTCACACACCAGTTGGTCTCCTTGCCAGTAGACGATGGTCTGAAGGTGTGAGGGGGGGCACAGGAGAGATAAGTGACAGCATTAGCTAAAAGGAAGCAGGCCTTCCTTCAGAGAATGATGTAGAATGCTTCTTTAAAATGCAACCAGTTAAATTTGTTAAGGCACAGACACGCACAGTAGCCAAGACTGCAGCTATCTAAAAGTACACCCCATTAATTTCTGAGTATGTTTACTTCAGGCATTTGGGCTGCATATCCATTTAGAAGACTAAGCTATGAAACAGAAGGGCCTGCTTTGGAAACTTACCTCTCCCATAAACTCAGTAGCTAAGCAAGCTAAACATTCTGTCTCTGCCTCCTCCTCACACTGTAGAGTGGGGGATAATACCTTCTTTCCTTGCAGGGTCAGTACATGGTAGGAATGGGAATTATGTGGACCTTCAGCTGCTTTGGACAGCAACTCCCAGCCTTCCTCATCATTGGCTATGCTGGCTAAGGCTGCGGGGACTTGGAGTTCAATAATATCTGGAAGTCCACATAATTCCCTTGTCTATTATAAAGGCTACAAGATAATGTAAGCATGCAAGTGACTGTTTGAACACTCAAAAACAACACAAGTGCTAAGTATTCTGACCCAATCTCCACAATACCTGAAGATTTAGCTTTCTAGAAAGGCTATTTGGATTAAACAGCGCAAAACTAGAACATGTTTTAATGCTCCTGAAATTGTGTAAACCCTACTGGGGACAGTAAGTCATTCCCATTTTTAAAATCTTAAGAAACAACATTGTACCCACAATTTTTACATGGCTGTGAAGTCTAGCTTTTATGGTCAAAGCTGAATTTATTTCAGAACAATGTTATAAATGCTATTTCAGGAATCCCAAAGGGGCTTTTGGCTTTTTATGAACTGAAATGGGAGGTGAGAATCCAGTGGAGATAAGAGTATGTCTATGTCTTTTGTTTGTTTGGCTGATATTCTAAAATATCTTAAAACTTTACAAAGAAACCACTCCTCTCTAACTATTAATTAGAAAGTATGTAAATGGCAGAAGATAAGCTGTTGAAGATTCATCTTCATGAACAGACTGCTCACATCTTAGAGAACGGCTCCATTCAAACAATGTAAAGGACCGGAACCTAGAAAATAATGTTGGGAATGGTCATAGAACTGAAGGAACTGAACTATTGGCTACATTTGCACAATTGCACAACCAGCCAGGGATCCCTGCAAACACTGGTTTATCAGGTATGAACAAACTGCTAGTGAGTGCAGTGCAATCACTTCCACTTGTAGCAGAACAGCTGTGTTATCCAAATGGTGGGGCAGTTGGCTCAGAAACAGATAGCCAACTGTGCCCCCATTTGGATAACACCACTAACAGCTCCCGGGTTTTACTGTTCCTGCTACAAGTGGGTGTGATTAGTAGCACACACCAGCAAACTGATCATTCCTGATAAGCCAGGATTTGCTTGGATCCCTGGTTTTGTTGTCATATGAATGCAGATAATAGTTTAGTTCCTTGAATTTTATGGCCTTTCTCTAGATTCATTTATAGATTCAGTTTAGTCAGCTGCTAAAATGAAGGTGGCAAGTGCACTTGCTAGAGTGCTATACTAGGATCAGGGAGGGCTCAGTTTCACATCCTTACTCAGCCATGAAGCTCAGAGGATAAGATAGAACAGACAACAATTGAAAATTATTTATAACAGATACATGTTTGCTTATTTTATTTTGGAGTAAGTACAGGGACCAAGCACAATCAGCCTAAGGCCCTTGTGTGGGGAGAGCATTGAACATTTCCCTCCTGTGGTCCTGATTAAAATTGGGCTCACTGCACATTCAATTTGTATTGTAATGTCATGATGACCATGGTGCTTCAAAGCAGCGGCAAACAACCTAGTGCCCTCCAGATGTTTTAGTTGTTAACTCATATGAGCTCTGACCAACACGGTCAATAGTGAAGAGATTTTTATACTGGTTGTGAAGAATATCTGGAGGGCACCAGGTTGCCTGTCCTTGTCCTAAATTAGAGATGATCAATTTGGGGCCTCCAAATACTGTATTGTTGAACTACAACTCCCGTCTTTCATAGTATCGACAGTCTTGGTGGATGGTGATGGGAATGGTAGTCCAGAAACAATAGTTGCCCACCCCTGCTTTAAAGCAATGGGTCACTATTCTGGGCCTCCCTTCCAAACAGTTAAGGATGAACAAAATGATGTCAAGCACTCTGAACAGTCAAGATGTTGCTTGTTACTGCTGAATTTCTCTTATGTAACATTATACCTTCCTTTGCGAGGCATCTTCATGTCAAAAACCTTTACTGAAAGCTGTGCCTAGCCAAAGGTGGAGTGCTTATCCAGCATCCAGGCTTCTCAAGGGAAAAGACATCTTGTTATGCTGCTGCTGCTGCTACAGCAGCAACATCACTGGCTCTTAGGAATAAACTAACTCTAGCCCACCATTTACATGGAGAGAAAATATTGTCCTGTGATGTTTGTTGAACTGGGGCTTGTGTGAATATCTGGCTTAAAATATAACTTTTTAAAAAACAGCTGGAAAAAGCCTATAAAAGACCTTGCCAAAAAACAAACTACCCCAGAGGTTTCTGTCAAAGTAGAAGCACCGAGCTGGGATCAGGTTCTTGGTGTGACCAGACTTCATCAACTCCTTGCCCATCATACTGAATGTTCTCCAGAACTGTGTCTAGCTGCCCACCAGGATAAGTGGTGACTTTTACTGCCTGCCTTGGATTGTGAGAAGAAAGGGCAGGCTCTGTCTGTTTTATCTCATAAAGCATTTGGCAGCACACATGTTGTGGAGTCCTCACCTAGCCTGCATGCAGGTTGTGTCATCCCATGAGTGATGTAACATGGGAGAGGACAAAGAAGAATAACTCCTTCACTGGAGCACAAAGATGCTGCCAAGAGGTTTTTTTTTAATCCCTACTCAAGTGAATAGACCACTCATAGGACTGGTTCTTTGTCTTTGCACAAATCAGAGCTTTTTCAAAACATGTGAATGGTCTCCTTTCTGCTTGTCAGGTAGTCAGAGAGCCAGCCTTTGAGCCCCGCTGAGCCAGCACATTGCACAGCCAAGAATCTGTGTGCTTGGAACGATTTTGGCAATGCAATTGTACCTTGCCTGGATGCCATTCTACCACAGAACTGACTTGTTCCCACGGCCCAAGAGGCACAGAGTTTTCTGCCTCTTACCTGGCACTTGCGTCCATCCACTGGCCCCAAGTCCTCTTCAAACTCAACCCCCAGGTCAAAGTCCATGATATAGTTTCGAAGCGAAGTTAATGTTCGGATAGTCATGTGGTCTCCATTGTGGATGATCTCTTTGTCTGGCTTCAAAAGGCAAACCAGTTTCCTCAGAGCAACATTGATGTCTAACCAGGATGGCACAAAAACATGAATAGATCAGATGAGGGTGCTGGGCATGCAGTAACAAGTCACACGTGCAAAACAATTCTGTGGTTTCTTCTCCCTTTCTCCCTTACCCCACCCTTGACCACCCCCCTCAGTAAGGAAGGGGTAACTTGGAAACAAAAGTCTGCAGCAACTTATATCCTGACTTCTCCACTCCTGTCCCAGACAGTTTATAACATAATAAAACCCACACCTGATAGAAGTGGACTTAAATGCTGTAAGCTGCCCCAATTGCGTTTTGTAGAGGGGCGAGATACAAATAATTTATTATTGTTGTTGTTATTGTTATTGTTATTATTATGGGATTCCTGCAAAGACAATTGTTTCAATAAAAATACATTTTCCTCACCAACTTGCCCTAGGAAATGGCATCCAGACTAAGAGACTAACAGGAAGACCCTCATTTGGATCTCAGTCCTACCTCTAGCTTATTAGACACCCTTGGGAAACCACCCTTTCTCAAGTTACAATACAAAAATAGCAACAACAAAAGCCTAATTCTGCAAGTCTGTGTGGAAAGGGCTGCAAGAGATCATAAAACACTTGAAAATACTATATCCGTGCTAAGCGGTACAATACGATGTTGACAATAAACGGTTAGAAAGGACTAGTATTGCATGCAGTCTTTTAAAAAGGAAAAGAAACAGAAGGTGCCGGAGTTGAACTCCGCCTGGATGACCCGCCCGCCTTCCAAACCGGGCAGAGACGGGAGGGGGCCCACCTTCCTCCACTGGCTGGGGGCTTCTTCAGAGGGCACTCTGCCCATGCTCCAAGCCCGCGGGGAAAGACGACCCTGCTCTCCTACACGCCCTCCAGCCGGGCTCTCTTCCTCGCCGGGCCGCCGCGGCTCCCATCGCATTCCGCCCCAGCGAGCCGGGGGCCGGGTCGGCTGCGCCAAGGCACGGAGCCCGAGCCCGCCGAAGCAGCGGCGCTTGCTTACCTAAGGCGCGGAGATAGTTCTCCATGTTGTCCTGGGAGACGAAGCGGTAGTAGCCCGTCAGGTTGGGAGGCATCGGAGAGCGCGCCCGGGAGGGAAGGAGCAGCCCGGGAGGAGGAGGAGGGCGGCGGAAGGGAACGGCCGGCGAAGAGGAAGGAGACGGAGGAGCCCAAGGGGGCGAGGGAGGGAAGGAGAAGGCAGGCAGGCAGGCAGGCAGGGAGAAAGAGAGATGGAAGCAAGGAAGGACGTCCCCCTCTTTCCCGGCTGGCTGCCCCTCTGCCCAGGCTTATATAGATGGGCGGTTGCCGCGCCGCCGCCGGAGCCCCACCGCCGTAAGAGTCTCCTAGTTCCGGCCCCAGAAGTGGGGAGGGAGGGCAGGGGCTCTCCCTCCTCCTCCTCCTCCTCCTCCTTTCTTTCTGACTGGCACACCAACTTGAAACTTTCAGCCGCCGGAGTCTGCAGTGCTTCTGCAACGCCGCTCAACAATCCCTCAACGTCTAGGCGGCGCACGTCAAGTTTCCCGTCGTTTGACAACGGCCCTGTAAGGTAGACCAGTACCTTCCCCATACTGCCGGTGAGGAGGAACGGTCTCTCTCAGAGAAGTCGTTTCCCCGAGGCGGCCTAGTGAGCGCAGGCTGGGGCCAGGGAGCGCTTCAGCTCACAAGCCACAAGCTTGCCTGTGGATTCAGACAGAAGCTGACGGAGTTCGGGGGGGGGGGCTCAAGGGTGTGCCCCCCAGTGTGCCACTCAGCCCATCTCTTGTCTACTGGAGAAGAGAAAGGGCTGCCCAATATCTTTAAAGGTAAAATGTGCCAGGGGACTAAATAACCAAAAGGCACCAGATCCCGTCTTATCTTGGAAGCTAAGCAGGGTCAGCCCTGGTTACTACTTGAATGGAAGACTCCCAACAAATACCAGGTGCCCTAGGCTATATTTCAGAGAAAGGGACTGGCAAAACCACCTCTGAGCATTCCTCACCTAGGAAAACCCTATGAAATTCATGGGGTGGCCCTAAATCAACAGGCAACTTAAAGGTACACGCACACACACCATGTGCAGGAGCATATTCCTCTTTCGAAATTATTGGAAGGTCTTCTCCCCTAGTCCCAGATGCGAGTGACCCAGGTGGAGAGAAACAAACTGCACATACTCTGCACATACAACTGCCCTTCTGCATGTTTTTCTAGAAAGCACTCCAGTTGCATCGCGTCAGAAATCCCTTCCTACATACTGGCGGAGGAGGGCCAATATCGTTATCGTCTCCCGAATGGCCTAAAGCCAACCAGGGAATGCACAGCAGCCAAGGGAGGGGAGCCTGGTCCCCCCCAGTGCACACATCGCAGGCTGCCCCAGAGCAGATGTCCCCCTCCCTCCCCTTTGCCAAGCCAACGTGTTCCTCGGGGTCCTTCACGCCCGCATTTCTTCTGTCGCTTAATGAGGGATAACATCCTCCTTGCAGTAACTTCTGAGGTCGTAGTACAGCCATGGGGTGGGGGGGACTAAATGTCTGAGGCTGAGCCCCCCTCCCCCGTCATTCGAGGGCTGGCTTGTATCGTGCGCCTCCTGCAGGAATGCTTGGAAGAGAATGATGGGCTTTGTAATGTGCTTAAGTTGATGTTTTTGTTAAAAACGCAGTGACTTTCCAGAACTAAGAAAGCAGTTATCTTTCAAAAATGTTAGTTTTACTAAATGTTAATAACTGTTTCCAAAGAGTATGCAAAGAGATACTTTAGCTTCTTTGAGACTAAGGAGATTATCAGACATATCCAAAAAGTACCTTATGAGAACGCCAGGATGACATTCAGGTGTCCTTGTCACATTCTGCTCTTGTGCTGCAGCCGTTGGTAGGAGCTCCCATCAATGAAAAGCACTGTCTTACTAACAGCTGCAGCACAGGAGCAAAATATGATGAGGAAAATGTCATGTGAAACCAGGTCCCCTTTACGGGACAGAAACATCATCCTGGCATTCTGATAAAGTACTTTTTGCTGCATCTGATAATCTCCTAAAACTGAAAGAAGTTGGTAGCATAAGCTCTCCTAGGACTTTATCAGTCACGGCAAATATGGGGTCATAACAATGCCTAATGAATGTGAAAGGATGCCAATTTCACACAACGTCGTGCTTTCACAATTTTGTGTTGAAAATAAGGTGTTCTTTTTTATTGACAGGCCAGGCCATCAATTGATCAGCCATGGCGTTTTTTCTGCATAATTGCGAGCATCTGGAACCACACCCCATTCTCCTGGCATGATTCCAGCCTCAATGGGCAATTCTCTGCTCTTTTATGAACCTCCCCATTTTGCAGGCAAGTTTTAAAGTGTATTTCAATGCTTGAGTGTTCATTTTATTTTTTAATTTAGCTGTTCTAGACTTTTAAGCATGCTTGTGTCTTCTCATGAGAACCACTGAGATCACGCACACCCACTAACACAGAAGTATGGGACTACTTTTTCACTTTATTATGGCAATGTTTGGTAAAAAGGGTTATTGTGCTGGCACACTTACAGTTCAAAACATGGTAGGAAAGAAACCTTTTTAGAGGCTCAGTCTGATAAAGTCTTGCCTTGAGTCTGCTTCATCAGATGCATGGAGTGAAGTGGCTAGGAACAGACCTTTATAGCTATGAATGAGCAAGTTGTGTGTGTGAATAGCAATAGAAATGCAAAACTTGTGGGCATAGTGATGAGGTGACAAGTTCAGTTTCAATGATGGTCCTTGGTGATGGTGGGGGGGCAAAGGCAGAAGGAAAGATATTGTCTAACGCCAAGGTGGGGAGATAACCATATGAATTGTGGACTGGGGTGTAATGCCAGCTTGGAACCAGAAAGGAATTGTGAGGCTGGGGTGCTAACTAGTGTTACAATATGTGTAATGTGTCAGGAAACCATTGTCTCTGTTTAGCCTCCTGACTGTTGACCGGCTGGAGTTTGTGGTTATATCCTAATTCTACTGTTTCTCTTTCCAATCTTTATTTGAAGTTTTTGTTTGTTTGATTAAAGGCTCCAGTTCTGAGGTCCCAGATGGAAGGTCCAGGAAGATTGAAACGTTCTGCAACTGTTTTTATGTGTTATTTATTTCTTTAATTTATATCTTGCCTTTCTCCCAGTGCAGGACCCAAGGCGTTATTCCCATTCCTAATGTCTGATTGATGTCTGTTTATCTTCTGACACAGAGATGGGCCTGTTTGCCCAGGGTCCAGTGCTGAAGGGCATTGCTGACTGAGGATGGCACAGACCATGTTTTTTCTCTGGAGAGTTACTTCCAAGGACTCCTAGGGGCTGGTTCTTCAACCCATTGAAATGCATTCCTTGGTGACTGCAGCTACTGTGCGGAGACTTCTAGGGGTGACACAGGAGCTTTCACCAAACCTCAAAGAAGGCTTTTCAAGTGGGGTTCACACTTTCATCTGCCCCGGATCAAGCCTAGAGCGTCTGGATGCCGAGAAATGAAGCTGCTCGCGTTCGCGCGTGAGGAGTCCACTTCAACAACTCCTGGCGCTTGTTGGCGTGTTGGGAGAGTTCCCAGCCTCCTAGCGTTGGAAGAGACCCCGGGGCCATCCAGTCCACCCCCGGCCATGCAGGAACGCTCGCCCGACCATTTGCTTCTTTCTGTCTAGGCGAGGAGGGTCGCCCTTTTCCCGCCCGTCCCGCTCCTGGGACCTCCGTGGCCGGGAGCCCCCCTGCGCGCAGCCCCATCCCTCGCTTTCTTGCTCGGGCTCCGTAGCCGCGCCAGGAGCTGCCCGGGCAGGAGAAGCCGAGGCCAGGCGGGGGCGGCGCCCTCCGGCCCCCTCGGCCAAAGTCTCGCTGAAGTTCCTCCGCTCGCAGCCTGGACGCCGGGCGCCGCCAGCGGGGGGGGGGGAGCGGGAGCGCGCAGGCGCCGACCCCCGCCTTCCCTCCCTCGGCCGCCCCGGCCCCCTCCCCCAGAAAGTCCTGGAAGCCCCCCCCCGGCCCAGCCGGCTCCCCTCCCTCTCCTGCAGCACCTGGCTCGGGCGCCCCGCGCATTGGCTGCTGGCGCCCGTCAATCAGCGTCGGGCGCTGCTGACATCATGCTGCAGTAGCGGGGCTGGGCTGGGGCAGAGGCGGCAGCCGGAGGGAGCCAGAGCCAAGCCCGAGCCAAGCCAGCCCCAGCCCTGCCCTGCCCTGCCCCAGGGCGCTCCCCAGCCCTGCCGCCGGAGCCCGGGAGAGCGCCGCCCAGGAAGAGCCCCGACTCCCGCCTCCGAAACGCCGGAGCGCTCCCCGGCCGTGTCCTCGGGGCCCCTCCAAGATGGGATGGGGGCAGCCCCTCGCCTCCCTCCTCGCCCTCCTCTTCTTGGCCGCCGCCGCCGCCCTCGGCAACAAAGGTGGGTGAGGGAGGGAGTGCGCGGAGGCGCCCCGACGGCGAGCGGGAGCCCAGCCCAGGCGAGGCGAGGCGTCGGTGGGCTGGCGGGCGGGCTGAGCGTGGGCTCCCTCCGCGCCCCCCGGAGGCTGGCCGGCCATCTGGTCTGCCCTCCTGCCTCCTAATCCACCCACCCCCGGGGCTGCAGGGGCGGGGGGCTGGGCCCTGGGCACCGAGGCAGACTCGCTCCCCGCCCTTTCCGTGCCAGCCTTGGCGGGCTCCTGCACACCTGCGCCCCTTCCGCAGCCCGGAGCCCCCTTCCTTTTGCTCCTGCCCTCCTGGGGTTTGCACACCCACCGCTGTGCCTCCTGTTTATCCCCCCCCACACACGTCCATCTTGTGTCTGTCCGTCGGCACACGCCCAGCAGTTCCCCCTGTTTCGTCTTTTTTCCAGTCTGCCTTGCGGACAACGTGATGGGGCTTCTTTGGCTGGTCCTCCCTTTCCTTCCATCTCCCTGGGTCTGTGCTTCTGCCTCTCCACATCAGCAGTCCAAGATCCCCCCCCCTCCATTGCCTCTTTGCACCCTTAGGTCTTAGGTTTTTTTCCTCTCTATCTGCCTTATTAATTATGGTGAAATCTGTAATGCGGGGGGAGGAATAGGGAGAGTGTTGCATGTGTAATAGGGGGAGGATGCAGAACATGGAGAGAGCTACCATAGACAAGCTTTCAACATTCCAAGCACGGACATTGAAGATACACTCACACACACACACAACTGTGTGTGAGATAAGGGGAGATGTAGGTTAGTGGATCTCTGGTTGTAGGCACTAACACAAGATTAAGCTGCCTTGGGTCCTGTACAAGGAGAAAGGCAAGATATTAATTAATTGATTGATTGATTGATTAGTCAAGTGTTCTTGGGAAACAGGGAGATGTATGGACTACATGTGTGTGTGTACAGGGGGGTTCTGATCCAAAACATTCTGGGGAGATGGAGAAGACCCTTGCCACCTCCCCCCCCCCCATGAAGCAGAAGGAAGGAAGGGGAGTGGGAAGGAGCATCTGGTTTCTATTGCCACTGTTCTCCTCCCTTAAAAATTGTGTGGGAGGGAGGGGGAGCTATGCAGCAGCATCAGGATTCAGTGTGCCTGTTGGTTTTGCAGACTGTGTGGAACAGCTATTCTTCTGTCCCTCATACCCAGTTTTAAACAATGATGGCTGGCTTTGCCTCTTATGGTGGGAATCTGCTTAAGTCCACCGATAAAGAGTCTCTCCTCAAGAAAATGGCAAGGGCTCTTCAAGTGGCCAATGGAAACAGTGGAGGATTTATTCCTTCATCATCAGCTTGTTACCCCAGCAACAGGGGTATCTTTTGCATTGCAATGACACCTCCCTCCCATGTTTGAAGTAAAAAAAACATGGGGGCTTAAAATAGGGCGATGGGATGGGTGTGCAGGGAATCACACAGGTGAGTAGTCACTGCAAACTGGAGAAAGGAGAGATAGTAGGTTTGGGGGTCGTTGTTTTTTGCTGGATCTTTTTACATCAAGTCTGAACTTAACCTGGTGAGATGGATATCCTGACTGATGAGACTGCCTGTAGCTTCCTGCCACATCATCCAAGCTCTCAGAACCTCTTCCTGCTATTCTGTCTCAGGTTTTAAACATCAAATGTTCCTCAGGTTTGAACTGCATCCCTTTGCTGTTTTACTCTGGGCTAATAGCAGAAGACTTATTGATGCTCCCTGGTCCCAAACTGCAGTGCGTACATTCAATTGTGCTCTTCAGTGCCTACTTCTAAATTAACACATGTGCCTAAGCAAAATAAGTGCACTGGCTAGGACCATCTAGTTCAGTATGCTGTTTCCAACAAGGGCAAAGCAGAGCCTCTCACAAGGAGAACATGAAGCAATGGCTGCCGCACATTTTGAACAAAGAGCTACACTCCGTCACCACCAGTTTTTGTCTCCAGCATCTGGTATTGTTGCCTAGCAAACACCAACAGCTCTTGATAGGACAGACTTACCCCATTTGGTCTTATCCAAATAAATTTGGCAAGGCCTTTTGAAGTCTGAATGGAGTCCTCCCCTCAGAGCTAGTGGCTGCCACCACTTTATCTTATGGTAGAGTATTCCATAAAATTAGTACAGTAGTTCTCTGTGTAGGGCCTCCTTTGGCTTTTCTGATATATGCTATTCAACATCTTTATCAATGACTTAGATGAGGGAATTAGGGGCATACTTATCAAATTTGCAGATGACACCAAATTGGGAGGAGTAGCTAATACCCTAGAGGACAGGATCAAAATTCAGAATGACCTGGATAGACTGGAGAGCTGGGCCAAAGCTAACAAAATGAAATTCAATACGGAGAAATGTAAAGTACTGCATTTAGGGCGGAAAAATGAAATGCATAAATATAGGATGGGAGAGACCTGGCTGAATGAGACTACGTGCGAAAGGGATCTAGGAGTCCTAGTAGACAGACCACAAGTTGAACATGAGCCAACAGTGTGATGCGGCAGCTAAAAAGGCCAATGCGATTTTGGGCTGTATCAATAGAAGTATAGTGTCTAGATCAAGGGAAGTAATACTGCCACTCTATTCTGCCTTGGTCAGACCTCACTTAGAATACTGTGCCCAGTTCTGGGCACCACAATTCAGAAAGGATATTGACAAATTGGAGCGTGTCCAGAGAAGGGCAACTAAAATGGTGAAAGGTCTGGAAACAATGCCTTATGAGGAGAGACTTAGGGAGCTGGGTATGTTTAGCCTGGAAAAAAGACGGTTTAGAGGCGATATGATAGCCCTGTTTAAGTATTTGAAGGGATGTCACGCTGAGGATGGAGCAGGCTTGTTTTCTGCTGCTCCAGAGACTGGAACACGGAGCAATGGGTGCAAGCTCCAGGAACAGAGATTCCACCTCGACATGAGGAGGAACTTTTTGACAGTAAGAGCTGTTCGGCAGTGGAACACACTCCCTCGGAGCGTGGTGGGGTCTCCTTCCTTGGAGGTCTTTAAACAGAGGCTGGATGGCCATCTGTCGGGGATGCTTTGATTGTGATTTCCTGCGTGGCAGGGGGGTTGGACTGGATGGCCCTCGTGGTCTCTTCCAACTCTGCAATTCTATGATTCTATGAAACCCAATATGGCTGGTGGATGACTACAAAGATCTAGTACTGTAAGAGACAAGTGAAAAAAAATTCTATGTATTATCTCCACACTATTCAACCATGCTGGCATTGACATGGACCAATAGTCTGGTTTTCTCATGCATGAGATCACTTGTGGCATTCAGAACCAAGAGCACTTTAGGTACATTGGCATGAACCTAAGCTGGAGAGGTTGCCACTGCCATTTCTGTGGCTATGACAGCACTTTTTTTTTTAGTTGCAGGATCACGGATAGTAGGAGTTGCACATCCAGTTCCCACTTGAAGGCACAAGCCCAAACAAATGGATCTCCCACATGAGCACAGCCTTACTGTATGGTTTGGCTGCAAGCCCAATGGCCCTAAGATGAGCCCAAGATGGTTTGTGTCTCATAGAAAATTCTCTTTTCTCTCCCATTTCCACTAATTGACACTAATTCCAGTTTTTTTAAAAACATCACTTGCCTTAGCCTTCATCCTGGAGAGAAGTGACCAGTCGGGTGCCACAGGGTTCTGTCCTTGGCCCAGTGCTGTTCAACATCTTTATCGATGATGTGGATGAGGGAATAGAGGGTATGCTTATCAAGTTTGCAAATGACACCAAATTAGGAGGGGTAGCTAATACTTCAGAGGACAGGCACAGAATTCAAAGTGACATTAACAGATTAGAAAGCTGGGCCAAAACTAACAATGAATTTCAACAGGGGAAAATGTAGGATACTACACTTGGGCAGTAAAAATGAAATGCACAGATATAGGATGGGTGACACCTGACTTGATGGCAGTACATGCGAAAGGATCTAGGAGTCTTAGTGGACCACAAGCTGAACATGAGTCAGCAGTGTGATGCAGCAGGTAAAAAAGCCAATGTGATTCTAGGCTGCTTTAACAGGAGTATAGTGTCTAGAGATCAAGGGAAGTAATAGTGCCACTGTATTCTGCTTTAGTCAGTCCTCACCTGGAATATTATGTCCAGTTCTGGGTGCCACAATTCAGGAAGGATATTGAGAAGCTGGAACATGTCCAGAGGAGGGCGACCAAAATGGTAGGAGGTCTGGAAGCGATTATGCCCTATGAGGAGCAGCTTAGGGAACTGGGTATGTTTAGCCTGGAGAAGAGAAGGTTAAAAGGTGATATGATAGCCATGTTTAAATATTTGAAGGGAGGTCATACTGAGGATGGGGCAAGCTTGTTTTCTGCTGCTCCAGAGACTAGGACACAAAGCAATGGGTTCAAACTACAGGAAAAGAGATTCCACCTAAACATTAGGAAGAACTTCCTGACAGTAAGAGCTGTTCAGAAGTGGAATACACTGCCTGGGAGTGTGGTGGAGTCTCCTTCTTTGGAGGTTTTTAAACAGAGGCTAGATGGCCATCTGTCGAGAATAATTTGATTGTGTATTCCTGCACAGCAAGGGGTTGGACTGGATGGCCCTTGAGGTCTCTTCCAACTCTGTGATTATGATCTTATGCAAGAATTGTGGATTTCAGTGATGCTCAAGCCACTGACTTGACCCAAATGGGTCAAATATGTCTATGTTTCACTGTGTCACTCTTAAAGGGACTCTGAATTCATTTTTCTGAAGTGCCTCCCTCACCTCATCTTGCCTCTATCACTTCTGAACAATTGTCCTTGAAAGTCCTCTTGTGAGAGTCTCCAGCAGTAATGAATGGTTCTATTGTGTGAGGGTCAGCATGGCTAATGTGTATTGCTAATCATAGAATTGTGGAACTAGAAAGCTCCAAGACTGCCACCTGGTCCAACCCCCGCCATGTGTTGCTCCGTTCCTGGTTCCACTAAAGCACTCGTAAAGAGATGGTCATCCAATCTCTGTTCAAAGACCTCCAAAGACGGAGAGTCCACCATCCACCAAGGCAATCCATTGCTGTTACAGTAAAGAAGTTCTTCCTAATGGTTAGGTGGAATCTACTTTATTGTAATTTGAATCCATTGGTTCTCATTCTATCTCTGCAGTGACAGAAAACAAGGTTGCTCCATCTTCTACTTGATGACCCACTACAGGTATTTAAAGATAGCTATCATGTTGCCTCTTCTCAAAGCTAAACCTACCAAGCTCCCTAAGCTATTCCTCAAAGGGCCTGGTTTCCAGACCCTTTACCATCTTTAACACCCTCCTCTGGACACATCCCAGATTTTCAATATCCTTGAACTGTGGTGCCTGGAACTGGACACAGGACTCCAAGGATTGTCTACACTTGCAGCCAAAAGTCTGAATGGAGTCCTTTGCTCTTGCCCCCGCATTTGCCCAGAAACCCTGCATGGAATTTATTCTCCGCAAGTACATTGGGTACTTGTCTTCACTGCTGGACTATTCCTGCAGAGTTTCAGCCACTGCCACCACTGCCTCCACAGTAAGTAGCCAGATCCTGATGGGCACAACCATTTCAAAGCTCAGGAGGCAAGTTCCTGGCCAAAGGGAGAGACTTTCTCTCTTTTCCTGGTTCGCAGGAAGAGGCGCTTGAAGCAAGTGATAGGTAAGCAGAGAGCAGGCAGAGGCAGTGCTGCCAAGCCAGTGGAAGGGAAAAAACCTCTTTCCTTCAGCCAGGACCTTGCCTCCTGGGTTTTAAAATGGTTGTAGTGGTGGCAGCGGCAGCAGATGAAAATCTGGAGAACCCTGAATCCTAAAAACTCCACATCAAGGTAAAATATCCTTAAATCTGGGCCATGTATCATATGGCCTGATTGCTGCAGATTCGGGGGAATTCAGGGGGTGTGTGTATTCAGGGTTTTTAATAGTGTAGACAAACGAGGTTTGACCGAAGCAGGATAGAGTCCTATTATTACTTCCCTCCACCTGGATGCTATTCTGATGATGCAGTCTAGAATTGCATTATCACTTTTGGCCACTGCATCACACTGTTAATTTATGCTTAGTTTGTAGTCTACTAAGACCCCTTGATTTTTTTCACATGTACTGTTTTGGGGCCAGGTGTCACTCATCCTGTATTTGTGCATTGCATTTCATTTTTTCCTGCCAAAATGTAGTACCTTTACATTTAACCCTGTGAAAATTCATTTTGTTAGTTCTGAGGTATTCGCTACCCCTCTTAACTTGGTGTCATTGCGGGTGCTCTGCTAAGGTTAGAGGTTCTGATGGGAGGCAGTTGCTTCAGAATATCCAAGGTGCTGTTACTTTCCTTTCCACAACCAGCTCTCCCTTCTGAAAGTCTTCAGGATGCTCCTAGGGTTGTTCAGTTGTGAATGGAGGAAGCCACATCCCTGTCTGTGAAGGATAAGCCTAGAAAGGGTGGGGGTTGTAACTAGGCCATTGTGATCTAATCCCAGAGACCCAATTTGTCAGGGATTGGTTGGGGGTGGGTGGGGAGAGAGTGTTAATTTGTAATGATTTTTCTTTCTTTTCCTTTCTCTCTGTAGCCCCCCCCCCTTCTGTTTTCCCTGCCCTGGAGGTTGTATGATAAAGATTAATTTGCTATTTCTGGGCCTGTGACATTTTTCAGAGCCTTCTGCTGGCTGCTGCCTCAATGCTGAGTTTGGACTGGATCCAGCCAACAAGATCAGCACTTCGAGCAATGAGGAGGGGCCACAGAACATGGCACATGCCAGGACAGAACAAGGGATCCTGGGGGCTGGGAATCTATGTGTGGAGGGAGCAGAACTGAGGACATTTGGTGGGCCAGGGACCAAAACCTCCTCAACAAACTTGACTGACAGAAACCTCCCTCCCTCTTTTCCCTGCAGGCCTTAGCCAGCTCTTCCATCCCCACTTCCAGCCAAAACAAAGTCCAACCCTTGCCACTCTTGCCTCTCCCTCTGTTGCCTCTTCCATTGTTGAACTGTGGCTGCAAGCTCCTTGGGAGCAGGCACCTGACTGTTTGCTTATGAAAATCTTAAAAAAGAGAAAAGGCAGGCCTATGAATGGCACTGCTGTGACAGTGATATCTGTCCAGGAGCTTTCAAAGCCTCTATTTTAAACTGTCTGACTGTAGCTCTCTCCAGATTTGACCTCTATAGCTCCTTAAACATGTTCCCTGAATACAGGGTTAAGATCACACTTCCCTGTTTCCAGATCTTCAGCCCTCAGAGAACTTTCAAATTATGGGACTTACAATGTAGTAAAATGTATTGAGCTTTATGATTCTTCATATTTTATACTAATTTGATTATTTTTATGTTTATATTTTATAGTTTGAGATACTTTGCAGAACTTTCTGGGCAAAATGTGGTTTATCTGTGTCTATGTGCATGTTATGTAAAATGAAATGAAGTATAGGGATCAGTTTAATGCTATCTAGATTCTAAGTAAGAAGCATTTCAGAGCAGAAACTTTTGCTTAGCCCAAGACTGTCAAATAATGGCCAAACATTTAAGAGCCTTTGACTCTTTCAGAAGAAAATAGGATAGTATAGAGAATTGATAGTTATGTTAATTACAGCAAAATAAACCCACAACTAGTTAGGTAGCTGGTATTGGGAGAGCCAGTGTGGTGCAGGGATTTGAGTGTTGGATGATTATGATGATTTCATTTATATCCCGCCTTTCTCCCCCCCAATGTGACTTAAGGAGGCTAACAACATCTTTAAAACAATACATGTTAAAAACAATACAAAAGTAAAAATAACAGTATAAATAAAAATTTACAAAATAATTAAACAATTTATAAGTTAAAACATTAAACATTACAAATATTAACTTGCATTAAAAACTGTATAAAAATCATAATTAACCATACCTCACAGCCTTACAACCCCAGCCCTTGTCAGTTTGTAAACACTTGGCAGCAATAAATAAATAAATAAATAAATGTTTTAACCTGCCACCAGAAGGACAACAAGGATGGGGCCCTCCTGGCCTCTCTGGGGAGGGAGTTCCAAAGTCAACTAGCCAGCGAGAAAGCCCTCTCCCTTCTTCCCACCAAATGAGCCTGAGAAGGTGGTGGGGCAGAGAAGAGCTTCTCCAGATTATTTTAACGCTCTACTGGGCTCATATAGGGAGATACGGTCCTTCAGATAACCTGGACCCAAGCTGCACAGGGCTTTATAGGTCAAAACCAGCACTTTGAATTGTGCCCAGAAATGAACTGGCAGCCAATGGAGCTGTTGCAACAAAGGAGTTGTGTGCTCCCTGTAGCCAGCCCCAGTTAACAACCTGGCTGCTGCTCTTTGGGCCAATTGAAGTTTCTGAGCACTTTTCAAAGGCAGCCCCATGTAGAGCACATTACATTAATCCAAACAAGATATAACCAAGGTGTGTACCATGTGGCCGAATCCGACTTCTCCAGGAAACGGGTGCAGTTGGCGCACTAGCTTTAACTGTGCAAAAGCACTCCTGGTCACTGCTGAGACCTGGGCCTCCAGGCTCAAAGCTGAATTCAGGCATATCCCCAAACTGCGAACCTGCGTTTTCAGGGGGAGTGTAACATAGGCTGAATCCCTATTCCCAGAATTGTCTTTTGACTAACCAGGAGCACTTCTGTCTTGTCTGGATTAAGCTTCAATTAGTTGCCCTTGTCTAGTCCATTACAGCTGCCAGGCACTAGACACCTGACCTCAAAACTCTGGACAACCTATCCCAGTGGTTTCATGTAGATATTGAATAGCATAGGAGATAAGACTGAACCCTGAGGGACTCAACAAGCCAATGGCAAAGGGATCAAACAGGAATCTCCCAACAACACCCTGTGAGAGCACCCCTCCAGGAAAGAGTGGAGCCACTTTAGAACAGTACCTCCAAGTCCTATCCCAGAGAGGTGACGCAGAAAGATACCATGATCGATGGTATCGAAAGCCACTGAGAGGTCCAGCAGAACCAACAGGGACATACTTCCCCTGTCCAGTTCCCTGCATAGATCATCCATCAAGGAGACAAAAGCTGTCTGTCTCATAACCAGGTCGGAAATCAGACTGAAATTGATCTAGATAATCTACCTCATCCAGGAACCCCTGGAGTTGAGAAGCCACCAAACACTCTAGTACCTTGCCCCAAAATGGGAGACTGGCCTATAGTTATCTAGTATAGTAGAATCCAGAGAAGTTTTTTTCAGAAGAGGTGTTATCACAGCCTCCATCAGGCATGTTTGGATCCAGCCTTTTTGTAAGGAGGCGTTAATCACTTCCTTTACGCACTCAGCCAGTCCTCCTCTGGCCTGTTTAGTTAGCCAGGAAGAGTCTAGTGAACATGTGCTGGCACTCATCTCTCCAAGGATGTTCCTGTCCACATTCTCAGGCTGCACAAATGAGGCCTCAGGCTGCACTATGACCATGTCTACACTGGCCAAATAAAACAAACTCAACTTGTTGTATCCACGAGGTAACCCGCATCAGAAAAAGTGAGGATTTACTCTGGAGTCTAGCAGAAATCTGGACATTCACACGTGTTTGTGGACTGCGCTGCATTGAGATGTTGGTGCTGAGTCAGGGGGAGGAGTTTTTTGGTGGGTGGGCAGAAGAGGTTGGGAGGAGGCACCCTGGACCAGGCAATCAGCTGACCCTTCCTGCTGTTTCAATTTCACTTTCTAGCAGTTCCTTTTTTATTCTTCTTTTTTTGCACAGCAGTTGTTCAGAGAAGTGCATACCAGCATGCCCATACCGTTAGCTGCATGTACCTCTGCTTAATAGGATGTTTGAAAGCCCTCTAAGACATGGGAAAAGACATATATACATGGGTGTTGAGGCGGAGGGGAGGTTAAAAAAAAAACATAGCAGCCACGGCTGTGTGGCCACGCATGCTGCGATTTATTGGACTCGGGTGAATTTGGAAGGGGGAACTGTATGTGGACAGTGCCTCCAAATTTCTCTCTGTGTGCATGGTGATCGTGTAGATAACCCCGTGGTCACCAGGGAAACCCGAAGGTAAGCCAGGTTTTCCTGTTGGTGTAGACGAGCCCTTGGAGACCAGGGCCAAATCCCCGCTTGGCCATGGAAACCTACTGGGTGGCCTTGTGCAAGTCACACTCTCAGCTTCAGAGGAAGGCAAAGGCAAACCCCCTCTGAACAAGTCTTGCCAAGAAGAACCCATAGTAGGTTTGCCTTAGGGTTGCTATAAGTTGGAAATGACTTGAAGGCACAACAACAAATTGTGAAACAATGTCTGAAAGCATAAGAAAAATGTAACAATTTGAGCGCAGGCGTATCTCCATGAAGGTGCTTGGTGTGTGTGTGTGTGTGTGTGTGTAGAAGGATTAGAATAAGGAAAGGAGCAGCTCTGCCAGTTGTCTCTCTGTCTCAGTCAGTCAGTCAGTCAGTCTCTCTCTCTCTCTCTCTCTCTCTCTCTCTCTCTCTCTCTCTCTCTGTTTGTCTGTCCAGTGACTGGTCAACAGGACACAGCTACAGTGCTTCTACCAGTGCCATCCAGATTGGGTGCTCTCGGATCAAGCCTCTTGGAACAGTTTATAGTATTTGACTAGTGTGCCAACTCTATTTTTAAGTCCCAGTTCAATTCAAATGAGGCACATCTTACGTGCAACTAATTTGCATCCTGTTTTAAAGTAGATGTGCATCCCAGTCCTATCCTGCTTTTAGCAGAATGCACTTCCAACTGAATGTGTATAGGATTGCACCCTTAGTCATTACTATCCCAGATGCATGGATGGATTGTTTGTGTGTGTGTGTGTGTGTGTGTGTACTGTCTTCATGTGGTTTCTCTCTCCTGTATCCTGAAGACAACACAAAGTACATGAAGGGTGCAATGTAGCCGTAAGGTGTAAAGAGAGACATTAGGATTGTCAACTAGTACATAGACGTGAATGGCTTTAATCCTATTTACCACATATTTTACACTCCAAATCCTTGCAGCCAACAAGCACAAACCCTGGATTGAGGCTGAATACCAAGGTATCGTCATGGAGAATGACAATACAGTCCTGCTGAACCCACCGCTCTTTGCTCTGGACAAGGATGCTCCATTGCGCTACGCAGGTATGTGGGTGGAAGAAGGCTCGGAGAGGGGGAGGAGCAGAGCGATTCCAAGGTTAGAGCTTACTTAGGCACAACCTGGGTCTGTATTGACCTTCTACTGCCTGGTCTGTTGGCAGCTTCCAGAGTACATGGGGTGAAGGCATTGAACAGTATGTTTATTTTAAAGCCACTTAATGTATTACAGTGTTATAAAAAATTGGAACATAGTTTGTAAGTGCAAAAAACTCTGCTTGTTAGTCATCCCAGTGCCTTTGCATTCATTGGCAAGAAGGCAGGAACAGGTTTGTTTTCCTAATCAGAAGCCACTACAGTAGGACCTCCATATCCTCGAGGGATTGGTTCTGGGTTCCACCGTGGATAGTGGCCACCCTCACTGCTGACACCTGACACACACACACCCTGTGCACAAGGGAGAAAGGAGGTGAGACCCCTTCTCCTTCCCTTCTCCACCCCCCCCCAGCTCCAGAACCATCCCAGGGAAGGGAGGGAGGAGATGAGCTCACCTTCTCCCTCACCCCCCCCCATCACCATCCACTGATAATTGAATCAGTGAATGGCGAATCAACGGATGCGGGGGTGCTACTGTTTACTGCAAGTACTTTTTTTGTTATAATGGTATAAATAACAACCAAAGCGGATACAACCTTAAATGCACGACTGATTCTTACATTGATTTTTTTGTTCATTCTGTTTTGTTTACTAACTAGCAGCTGTAGGAACGCCCAATTTCGACAGGGCAATGGTTCTTAACCTAATGTCCACGGACACCCAGGGGGCCACATTGTCTTTACAGGGGGTCTGTGAAGGCTTGAGGACTGCTCAGCCCATGTGACAGGAGCCAAGGCAAAGGCTGGCTGGCTGGGCCTGGTCATTGCTGTTCAAACCACTCCAGCCACAAATTTTCAGGAAGAAGCAGGAGAAAAGTCTTCCCTCTCCCTCCAGTGCCTCTGAGGGAAGGGTTAATGGAAGGTGTAATTGTATTGTTGTTGTTATTAGTGTTTAAATCTTGAGTTAAGTCTTGGGGGCCTGCAGCAACAAAAAATATTTAAAGGGGGGGGGCTGGTAATTAAAAGGTTAAGAGCCACTGAGATAGGGAATCCAAGTCTGAGGAGAAAGGGAATTTAATACTTTGACCCCACAGTAGTCCCCATCTGAACCTTGCACTCTTGTGGCTATTTAAGAATCTCCAGACACTGAGGACATGATCCAGGATAATATCAGTGTGCCACAATGCACATGCTTAATGTTTATAAAGTGTAGCTCCTTGTATGTGGTAGAGATCCTGGGGGAAAGGGTTGATGATAGGGGAGGTGGTGGGGAAATGGAATTGGGCTGGATTTCCTGCCCCATCCAATAGCTTTCCATGGGCTAGATGGCAGGAGCAGGAAGGGGAGGTGGCAGAGCAAACTGCTGTCAATCGGGAAGGGAATCCTTCTGTCTTGACCAGTGGTTGGAGATGGCAGAAGAAGAAGACCCCTTCATGCTAGCCTCAAGGTATAGAGCTTGGTGGGGTGGGGTAGAGGGCTTGCCCATAGATCTCAGTTGGCCAGACAGAGAAAGTCCACAGGTTGGATTAAGCCTACTGGCCAGAGGTTCTTCTAATCTGGTGTGTGTCAGATTTTCACACTTTATTTGCTGTGGCTGCGTCCTGTTGAATCCTGGGATTTGCAGTTTAGGGAGGGGCATTTACAATCCTCAGCCAGAGAGCTCTTAGGCCTCACTAAACTACAAACCCCGGAGTTCCACAAGAGGAAGCCAGAGCAGTTAAAGTGAAATAGTAACACTATAACAATGTAGTGTGAAAATCTAGTGTGTGTGTGTGGGGGGATCTTTCATATGGAGCAGCCTGCATGGGATGGGATAGACTCCACCCTCCATACACAAGGAACTGGAATGGCCTCTGTACATTCAAGGAAGAGCCCTGAAATATCTGTCGGTGCCAGAGCCTTGTCACCTCCCCATAGCTGTGGTTGGGTCCTAGAGTGTTCCAGATCACAGAGCTTGCTTCAAAGGTTCAGGGGTTTGATTTCCTCCACAGTTTCTAGGGGAAGGAGTTAGGAGCTCAAATGAGCCCTGGGTTCATTTCTGCCACTCAGTCCATTTATAGTCTCCCTCTCCACACCCCTGCCACCCTTTGTCAAATTTAAGACACACTTTCCCCCCAGCATGCTTTTTTTTTTTACTCTCAGTATCATGCTCTTCCTGAGGGCAACTGAGAAATGGGCACCAGTACTGGCATAATAAATCTAAAAGAGGATATTATTCATACTTTTGCACTGGAAATCAGCTAAAAGAGAAGAAAACCAGCCAGTTAGTAGCAACAGTCTGTCCTACTCTGACAGGCAACATTCCTGAAATCTTAGGCTCCACCCACTATGACTTGGGGTCTAAGGGGGAACCTAAACCTGGTCTGATTCTCTAAGCCCTGTTTCCTAACATCTTTCTGCACAAATGCGCTTCTGTGCTAATGTGAACAGTACCCTTCAACCACTGCTTCCTATCAGCCTTTCTTGTAAATGTGGTCATCTTCATTGGTCCAACTTCTCATCCCCCTTCAAAAACCTAAACCAGAGTGAGCAATTTCTTACCAAGGAAGCCCAAGAAAACTCAAATTCAGGATAAAATATGTGATATGTATGTTGGACCTAAAATCATGTGGGGTTTTTTCATGTTTAACCTAAAATCAAGGGTTTTAAGTTAGATTTCTTCTTCATGGAGCTGTATAGAAAGCAGAAGAAAAATTTCAATAAGTGAGACAGAGTAAGGAGACTCCTCACTACAAGGGGAAATAGATGTGGAAAAATCTGGGAGGGGTATTGTTTGAGTGACAGCATTCTGTGAAGGTCCAGTGAGAGGTTCTCCCATATCATCAGAGTCCCACCTGGATTACTCTTTTGGTGTAGAAGTGTCAGGGTTCAGTGGTAGGACCATATCTCCTAAAAGTAGGGAAATAATGGTGGCAGCTCCATGCAATGAACTTGCTATGTGACTTCTCTCTATACTACCTTTGAGCCACCAACAGGCATCTTTTAGATGTGGGGTTTTGGAGAAATTATGTGCCATTCATGTGGCAAAACACTTGACACAGTCTGCTATGTGGAACAGCTATCCAGAGCTTGAAAATGATAAATTACCAACAACACAGTTACCTCTAACAAGTTCTCCACCCTTTGGTAATGAGGACATAATGAAGCCATATTTCAAAAGTAACATAAGGACTGGGAACTACAATATGAGGGAAGAGGAGGAGGAAGAAACCATTTCTAGTTACTTTTAAATGTTATTTTAAGGGGACATTTTAGAGGCATTTTGAGTAGATTTTTTTCAGGTTTTATACAAATCTAGAGGTCTCTCCTCCCAACGCAAAGGCAACAGAAAAGTAACAGACAAAGCAGTGAGCAGTGAGTTGCCAAAGATCCTTTTAATGACAACCATTAAAAAAACCTATAAAAGCTACTTTGTTGAGCTTTGAAAATTACTTTTGCATAGTACCTTTCCAAGCTGTCTAATGGACATGGTTCAAATGGAATTTGTAAAGTTGGTATCTTCTATGAGATGGTGCTAAATGGCAAAAAACTAGGGAGTGTTGAGAAGCAGGGTGGAGTGAAGGCAGTCTGGTTTACAAGAGAGAGATGTTTGTTTCCTACGTTACCCCTTTCTTCATGTTTCTACTCCCCATGTCCCACTTATTTCTTCTGGTGACCCAGGTGAAATATGTGGATTCCGGATCCATGGGGCAGGGGTGCCCTTTGAAGCAGTGATCCTGGACAAAGCAACAGGCGAGGGATTGATCCGGGCCAAAGAGCCAGTGGACTGTGAAGCTCACAAGGAGCACACTTTCACCATCCAGGCCTATGACTGTGGTGAGGGACCAGATGGAGCCAACACCAAGAAATCCCACAAGTAAGACCAAAGGTTTATTGGATTCAGAGTGGTGCTGATGCTACTTTCCTCTTAATTGGTCAAGACTTTTAGGGGAATACCATTTATGACAGTCTTGAATTAAGTCCCACAGAAAAACTTTTCATCCAGGAAATGTGAAGTATTGTGTATCAGATCCCTGTAGGATATTTAGAAGTCCGTAGAATCATAGAATCATAGAATTGTAGAGTTGGAAGAGACCACGAGGGCCATCCAGTCCAACCCCCTACCACGCAGGAAATCACTCACCTGATCTGGCCAATCAGTTGAGTATTTCAGTTGAGGTCTGACCAAAGCAGAATAGAGTGGCACTATTGCTTCCCTTGACCTAGACACTATACTCCTATTGACGCAGCGTAGAATTACATTTGGCTTTTTTAGCTGCCGTATGAAGATACTGATTCAAAACAGGGAGGCACTGATTCAGATGGTGGTACAGTTGGGGACAAAATCTTTTTTTTAAAAGGATCAAATAATGTAATAACCATGTAGTTTCAAGTTATAACTGAAAGGCCTATAAAATAAAAGAAAAAAGTTGTTACCCTTATTTTAAAAAATTAAATGAAAGCTTGTTTTTTTTAAAAAAATTAAAAAGATATACTGTGAGTATAGCTAAACAATCAAACACTTCCCACAGTAGGGGGGTGAGTCTCAATACTACAATAAATGGCACCTGAAACCATCTTGGCTAGAGGGTATGTGAAGTTTATGGGGGCTGTAAAAGCATTAAGACAAATCACAGCTGCTGTGGGTTGCTATTAGTGCAGGGCAATCCATTTCTTTTGGCCTCACGTCAAAAGCTGTTGGTACCACAGTAATGTCAACCTCCTCACACCTTTCTAGGTTTCCTTGTAGTTCTAATATAGAACAAGCTTTATACATGGTCCTTTGCCATTGTTTTCAGGTGCCATTTATTGTAGTATTGAGACTCACCCCCCTACTGTGGGAAGTGTTTGACTGTAGGATAGTTAAGTTTTGATCCAGTGACCCTCTCATGCTGTTTCCCTTTGGCTGTCAGTGAATTTTATTAATGTGGTCCCTGTAGATTCATAGGTAATTTTCTTATGCTCTAAAAATACTTCAGACCATAGGATGGAATGACACAATATCTCTGAAAGTATGGTATGAAATTTGTGTTTGCTGATAGAATGGTGATGGGACACTTGAAGGAAAAAAGGAGTGGTAGCAAATGGAGTGGCCTGAGCAATTCTGTGCCCATTGATTCCACTGTACATGCTTCCTGCCCTACAAGACTCCTCCACCCCCACAACCCATTTGAATTACTTCTAAGGATAGCTACAGAAAGTATAATGAAATACAACCTGCGAAGGATGTTTGTCCGAGAGAACTGATGGGTAGAGGGAAGGCTAAGGGCCTCCTCCTTCATAGAAAATACCCTTTCGCGAGTATTATGAGAGAAACAGGCCTTAGGAATTCTGTGCATTTCCTCATAATGTTCTGCTCTTGTTAATCTTTATAAAAATCCTGTAGGGTAGGTCAGTATGATTAATCTGGTATTGGGTGGTGAAGGGTGGTAGTATGGGAATGTGTGGTGGAGTGTCCTTCTTTGGTTTTTTTTTTTTTTTTTTTTTTTAAACAGAGGCTGGATGGCCATCTCTTGGGAGTGCTTTGATTGTGCAGTACAGGGGGTTGGACTAGATGGCCCTTGCGGTCTCTTCCAACTGTATGATTCTATGGGGAAGCTGGTGCTGACTGGTAGTTGCTTGTCTCAGACCACCCATAGTTGAGGTGAAGTGGGAATAGGAACACAAGGAAGCTGGCTGATATGGTGGGAGCTATTCAGAGACTTTCCAGACCCTGCCTAGAGATGCTGGAGACTGAGGAGATTTTTACATGGGGAAATTATTCCCTGGGGAGATCGGGACAGAAATGGGGCTGTTCTGGAAGCAGCACCGTGTTTCGCATGCCCCCTTCCCTCTCCCGATCTCCCATCTTCCTATTTTCCTCCCGCTAGGTTCCGTGAATTTTTATTAACTAGGGTTCATTGTTAATAAATAGAAATAGAATGAGCACAGCGTGAGGACGACGGGAGATTGGGAGAGGGAAAGGGGCATGCGAAACATGGTGCTGCTTCCAGAACAGCCCCATTTCTGTCCTGATCTCCCTGGGGAATAATTTCCCCGTGTGAAAATCTCCTAAGTCTGGAATCTTCTGCATGCAAAGCAAGGTGCTTCTCCTTTCTTGGTGCATAGCACATACTTTTGTGCACTGGGTCAGATGAATTATTTGGAAATTTTAACTACTGATCACTTGCCTTCTGCAAGAAAAGACCCCAATGAAACCTCTGCTGATGTTGTCAGGCTTCCATTTCCTCTGTGCCTCAATTGACTGATTGACTGATTGATTGTGGAGGCTGGGAAAGTGTGATTCCAGCATTTCCACTCTGAACTGTGGTTTTGTTTTCTTTGAGATTCTACTTGTTAGTGGCAACATGACTCAGCCAGGATTTAAATTTGTGGTAAGCACTACCTCAGTTTAGTCCTGGACTCTTTAACTGCCAACTGTGAAGCATATTAACAAGGAAGAATACTGCTGAGCAAGTGCTGAGGACAGTCCTCTGATCACTGATTAACTGATTCCAGCTCTTGCACTTTTGAAAGGAAATGTGCAGAGAAGATTCAGTTTTCCAGGGAGCCAGGGTAGTTTGAGACCTGACATTGCTCTTCTTCAGAAATGAGTTAATGGACTCAGCTCTTCACTGACCCTTTCTTGTTCAGGGCCACTGTTCATGTACGGGTGAATGATGTCAATGAGTTTGCTCCAGTCTTTGTGGATAAACTTTACCATGTGGCAGTGACAGAAGGGAAGCTCTATGATCGCATCCTGCGTGTGGAAGCCATTGATGGTGACTGCTCCCCTCAGTACAGCCAGATCTGCTACTATGAGATCCTGACTCCAAATGTCCCCTTCCTCATTGACAATGACGGTGAGAACATGGACTGGTCTCTGGATATTATGTGGTCACATAAACTGGAGAATATTGTTATGTTTAGGAATGAGACCTTTGCTGTGATTTTGAAGGCGAACTAAATAATATGGTATTTTGGGTTGGTTTGTTTTTATAATTGAAAAGCAGCTGTTGGAGGATGCCAGTTTTAGTGGAAGAGTTGCAAGACATGGGGTAGGACAAAATTAGTTCAGAAAAGAATCAGGTAAGTTTCATCTTTGAGGATTCTCATTATATTACTAATCCAGGGCATAGGTAGCAGCAGGTGTGTGTAGCCACATAGTGTACTTAAAGTGGTCCTCTAATGCACATACCTGCATCACAGCTGTTGACTACACTCACACATTAGATTTTAAGGTATTAGTATGCACCTAAAAATGCAAAAAAAGTAATCCAGTTATACATTTTCAGGGAGACAGCCATGCTATTCTGTTTCAGCATTAAAAGAAAAAGTGGTGTGTGTGGCGTGGGGGCAATAGAAGGAAGGATCTACAGCAGCTTTGAGATTAACTAATATATTTAAGCATAAGCTTTGTGGATTCCATGGAAGCTTATGCTAAAATATATCAGTTAGTCTCAGGTGTACTGCTAGATCCCTCTTCTCACCTTCATTTACTTCTTCTCTGATTATAAGTTCTGTACCTTGCCTTTTATAGTGTGATGTGTTGTGTTCTTCTGATGTTTTCTGCAATAAACATAGAAAGTGAAAAGGGCAGTTCTGAATTCCCTAAACATATCACGAGCAGAGATTTCTCTGTGTTTAGATAATACAAGTTTACCAACAAGGTATGTACCACCATCATGACTGCTGCCGCATAAAGTGCAGAGTGGCTCAAAGGAAGTAAAGAGGTGGACTCTGTTACTTGAGTTATTACTGAAATTATTAGGAATGTGTGCCCATCCTCCCTCTGTTTTTCACCCCTCCATACTCATACCCACACACAATTTCCTTTGTTCTTTTTAAAAGAAAAAGTACGTATGATACTATAAGCATACAGATTTCTTTTCATAAAAAACCTTTTTCGATTTCTTTCTTTTTCTTCCTCCACTTTTCATGCGGCCTCCTATTGTATACATTTAACGCTGCATTTCCCTCCTTTTCAAGTTTGCATTTCTTGGTTTGCTCTGATGTTCTTCAGTTGTCTAACTCAGCCTTACTGTTTCGGCCAGGGAACATTGAGAACACTGAGAAACTGCAATACAGCAGTGAGCGCCTCTATAAGTTTACGGTGACAGCCTATGACTGTGGCAAGAAACGGGCCTCTGACGATGCTGAGGTGGAGATTCAGGTGAAGCCCACTTGTAAACCCAGTTGGCAAGGTAGGGAGACTTTTTCATGGGCATATTTCCTCCCCATTCATCCCTTGACTTCCCATAACTGCTTCTTGAATCCTTTGAAGTTCCTTTTTGAGTGTTCTCCCTTCTTTACCTTACAGTTGCCCTTTCACCCTAAATGCCTGGCCTGGTGCATATGAACATACTTGTACATAATATAAAGATGGAGTGGTGGCATACAGAACTGTCATAATAGTGTGCACCATCTTTTCTCCTGAGTCTAAGAGAAGGAGGAATGCCTTCGAAGATGGCACCCATCACACTTTTTTAAAAAATTCAAAATTGTAATATTTTAACATAAATGTGCTGCCTGATTCATTCAAAGCACCTTTTTAATAAACTGAAAGGAGTTAGTTACTTGATTAACTGAATGAATTAATCAACTAAATGTTTCAAGCCTAATAACATAAATTCAGGTTGTAAGCTCCTTGGATCAGGGACTTGATTTTCTGGCTCATGTTACTCTGTAATTACCATGTACATTGATAGCAGTACAGAAATAAAAATAGCTATGATGGAGGTGATGATGACAACAATAACATTTTGCTGTAAATCTTTGCTTTACTTTTCAATTTTCTATTTGTTTAATCCCATAATTTCATTTTTGTTTTCAGCTGGAGTGCAGTTTAGAGATGGTTGTTGGCAGGAACAGCACTTGAGGATTCTGGATGGAATCTATTGAGGAATACAGTTGTCCCTCCACATTCACAGATTTGAGTATTCATGGCTTTGAGTATTCACGGCTTGAAAATATTCTTAGAAAAATAAAAATCATAATAGCAAACCTTGAATTTGCCATCTTATATAAGGGACACCATTTTGCTATGCCATTGCATATAATGAGTCTTGAGTATTCATGGATTTGGGTATTCACGGGGGGTCCTGGAACCAAACCCCAGTGAATGTGAAGGGACAACTGTATATCCAAGTCTACATTTCATCATCATCATCATTTATTTATTTATTTATTTATTTATTTATTTATATAGTGCCATTACTGTAAATGACACTTTACAAGTAAAAGAACAACAAAAAACAGTTCCCTGCCCTCAGGCTTACTGCATAAACCCCATGCATTTTTAAGATCATTTACTGAGATCATGTTTTTTTAACTTGATAACAACTAGAGAGATCTCACTGTACAGCTGAGGCCCCCAGCACAACCAGGGCCCTCCTTAGTTGGAACGGTATCATCCACTGTCCCCATAAGGCACCATTAGGTTTGGTCCCAGGTTCCATACCTAGTCTTCCAGGCATCATTCTGTAGATTTCTCCCCTCCACCTTCTTCTGTTTATTTGTTCTGCTTTGGGACTCAAAGCAACTCACAAATTAAAAGAACAATATAATTAAAAACATACAAAAAGTGAACATTAAAATAGAATTAAACTATTCACAGTATTAAAAGAATTCAAACCTCGAGTTAGAAAAATGCTATTTATAAAGCTAAAAAGTTATTAAAAACCGTTCAGTTCAAAATGATACAGCACTCCCTAGCCCATTCTTTAAACACTTTCTGTTTTAGGAGTCTGTCTGAATAAAAAGGTTTTAGTCTGCCAACGGAAGGACAACAAGGAAGGGGCCATTCTAGTCTCCTTGGGAAGGGAGTTCCAGAGTCTAGGGGCAACCACTGAGAAGATCCTCTCTCACCAACCATACTTGTGACAGTGGTAGGACTGAGAGAAGGGCCTCCCCTGATGGGCTCATACAAGGTGATACAATCTGCCAAATAAGCCTGGACTTGAACCATATAGGACTTTATAGGTCATAGCCCACACTTTGAATTGTGACCAGAAACAAACTAGCAGTCAGTTGCTCTTAGGCTCTCAGTCCCCTGAATCTGAGGCTCAAGGAAGCTGAACCTCCAAAGAATAACATTTGAGGTGTGGAACAGAATGGTGATACAGCCATTTCCTCTCCCATGCTGCCCCACCCCCACCCCATTTCAGATTGCATGTGATTGTTCAACACGAGAAGTTTGTGTTTCCAGTTCACTTGCTCTTGGGGCTTACTAACTATTCCCATACAAAAGGGGGAGCTGAGAGCGATAACGTTTATTGTTTTGTCCTGGGTTACCTTGGAGGTATAAGCAATTTGGGTGGTTGCTTAATGCTGTGACACCGAGTAACACTTTCCTGCTTTCCTACCAAGTAACACTTTCTTGAAAGCCTTCAGGCCTGGCTAAATCCAGCTCAGAACAAACAAAGAGGTAGTACAGGAATACCTTCTTAATCTAAATGAATTTAAATCTCCAGGACCAGATGAACTACATCCAAGAGTATTAAAAGAGCTGGCAAATGTGAACTCAGAGCCATTGGCAATAATCTTTGAGAACTCCTGGAGAACAGGAGAAGTCCCAGCAGACTGGAGGAGGGCAAACATTGTCCCCATCTTCAAAAAGGGGGAAAAAGAAGATCCCAACAATTATCATCCAGTTAGTCTGACATCAATACCAGGGAAGATTCTAGAGCAGATCATTAAACAGAGAGTCTGTGAACATTTAGAAGGCGATGCAATAATCACAAAAAGTCAACATGGGTTTCAGAGAAACAAGTCATGCCAGACTAATCTGATCTCTTTTTTTGATAAAGTTACCAGCTTGGTAGATGAAGGGAATGCTGTGGACATCACATACCTTGATTTCAGTAAGGCCTTTGACAAGGTTCCCCATGACATTCTTGCAAACAAGCTTGTAAAATGTGGGCTAGACAAGTTAACTGTTCAATGGATTTGTAATTGGTTGACTGGCCGAACCCAAAGGGTGCTCAGCAGTGGCTCCTCTTCGTCTTGGAAAGATGTGACCAGTGGGGTGCCACAGGGTTCTCTCCTGGGCCCAGTGCTATTCAACATCTTTATCAATGACTTGGATGAGGGAATTAGGGGCATACTTATCAAATTTGCAGATGACACCAAATTGGGAGGAGTAGCTAATACCCTAGAGGACAGGATCAAAATTCAGAATGACCTGGATAGACTGGAGAGCTGGGCCAAAGCTAACAAAATGAAATTCAATACAGAGAAATGTAAAGTACTGCACTTAGGGCAGAAAAATGAAATGCACAGATATAGGATGGGGGAGACCTGGCTGAATGAGACTATGTGCGAAAGGGATCTAGGAGTCCTAGTAGACCACAAGTTGAACATGAGCCAACAGTGTGATGCGGCAGCTAAAAAGGCCAATGCGATTTTGGTCAGCATCAATAGAAGTAGTGTCCAGATCAAGGGAAATAATAATGCCGCTCTATTCTGCCTTGGTCAGACCTCACCTAGAATACTGTGTCCAGTTGTGGGCACCACAATTCAGAAAGGATATTGACAAATTGGAGCATGTCCAGAGAAGGGCAACTAAAATGGTGAAAGGTCTGGAAACGATGCCTTATGAGGAGAGACTTAGGGAGCTGGGTATGTTTAGCCTGGAAAAAAGACGGTTAAGGGGCGATATGATAGCCCTGTTTAAGTATTTGAAGGGATGTCACGTTGAGGATGGAGCAGGCTTGTTTTCTGCTGCTCCAGAGACTAGAACACAGAGCAATGGGTGCAAGCTCCAGGAACAGAGATTCCACCTCCACATTAGGAGGAACCTTTTGACAGTAAGAGCTGTTCGGCAGTGGAACGCACTCCCTCGGAGTGTGGTGGGGTCTCCATCCTTGGAGGTCTTTAAACAGAGGCTGGATGGCCATCTGTTGGGGATGCTTTGATCAAGATTTCCTGCATGGCGGGGGGTTGGACTGGATGGCCCTCGTGGTCTCTTCCATCTCTACAATTCTATGATTCTATGATCTTCCTCCTATTGAAATCTAAAATTTCACCTCTGTAGATGTTGGTAGTTGTACTGAAAATGGAGCAGTGAAACTGCTCTGGGTTTTAATCTGAACTTTAAAGGAGCTATCCAAGGAGCCAAACCTATTTGGGGTTAGGTTGTAGCACCATGGACAGGTCTTTCAACATTCAGGTGAAAGCCCAGAGTAGATTCACACCCTGCTGGTATCAGAACCACCAGCTGCTCCTGCATTTCTTATTTCCCTCCTTTTACAAAGCCATGGCACTGGGGGCTGCACATTTCCAGGGTGGGAAAGATGACTGCTTTCATGTGGATTGCACCCAGGAGCACTATTAAATCACAAGTGTGAAGTGCTTGGGCTCAGACACTTGATGGCGGGGCTATCTTGAGTCCAGCTGGAACTGAAAAGGGTCAGGAAATTCAGGAGCCCCTGCATGGCAATAAATGAAAATGCCCTAAAGGACATTTTCCACATGGATGGTTACAGCCTCTCTTTTGACCATCACAAACCAACAGTATATGCTGATCTCAACATCATAAGATCCGTAGATGTAAAATGGATAGAATGTTGTTTGTGTAAAATATTCAGTCTCTATCTCCTAATCACAGGGATTTACATATTGGTTAACAAATATAAAACACCCAACAAACCCCTTAAAACACGAGTGTATAAAACAATCAGCAACAAGAACAAAATCAGTTATACCACCAGCAACTAATCGTGGCAAAAGAAGTGGAAAGCCGTTATTTTTACAATTCAACAAGATGATAGCCTAGCAAATGGACAGACAGATGCATTCCAAAGCCAAGGGACTGCAGCTAGTGTATTTCACTGCTACCTAGCAAGGCCCAGCTGGGCTGTACACAGGACAGTGTAGAAAAGGGGGGTAGACACTATGTCCTAACAAATCATACACCATTCAATTATAGCAATTTATCTCCTATACTTTTTGAGGATACACAAGTTATTAGCACATATAGAACATAGTAGTACCACACATGCAGTAATATTTTCTGCTTCAGAAACAGAAGAGAGACAGCCGTCCCCTGGTACAAGGGGGTGGGATTCTCCTCCTCTTCCCCTCTCTTCCCCCTCTCCTAAACTATTCTGAAGCAGGCCAGACATGCCTTCCATTATTTATTTATTTATTTATTTATTTATTTATTGTTTTGCTGCTGTGATCTGCTGGCCTGATCTTGCCTGATCTCTCTCCCCTCCCCCAGCCAAATCTCACTTCCTCCATCCTCCCCATCCTGATCCCCTCCTTCTCCCCTGGCCTGATCCTCCCTTCTTAATCCCCATCCTGATCTCTCCCCTCCCCTCCCCTGGCACACTCTCACTTCCCCTGCCCTCTTCATCCTGATCCTGATCTCTCTACCCCTCCCCTCCATGGCCCGATCTCCTTCTTCTGTCCTCCCTGTTCTGGCCTCTTCCCCTTCCCCTCCCCAGCCTGATCTCCCTTCCTCTGAGCTTCCATCCTGATCTTTCTCCCCTCCCCCACCTGATCTTTCAGGTCTTTCAGATCTTTCCCCCCTCCCAGTTCTGGTCTCTCTCACCCCTTCCCCTCCCCTGGCCTGATCTCACTTCTCCTGCCCGCCCCATCCTGTAGGGGAATAACAGGGAAGAAGCGGGCAGTGCAGAAGGAATGTGCAGCACCATACCAATATTGGAGCAGAGGTGCGATAATTATTGCTCCACTTGCTTCAAAAACAGGATTGCTGCGAGATGACTGCCTGGTGTGATAAAGTCCTGAGGAGTCAATCCTGTACCTTCTGCACTAAAGTTCTAGCTCAGAAAACCTAAATAGTAAATGACCAAGAAATAAGAACTGGGTCCAGAACCAAGGCAGTTCTGCAATAATGCATACATGCATAAATTAAGGAGATGGAATTAGAAATTAAGAATAAGAATGAATTGTACAGAGAACAAGAAAAACGTGGGAATATTACATCAGGCATAAAGCAAGAAAAGCATGGTTAAATTAACTGTAAATACTGGATGACATCACTAGAACATAATAGGACCACAGGAACAGAAACATAAGCAGAGTGTAAAGTCAAACTATCCACAGCAAAATGATGCAAGCGTGGGGGGAGTGAGAAAATGAGCATGGGACATTGGTGAGGGAGGCTTGTACTCAATTTCTTGCCTTGCTATGAAACTCACAAGGTGATTCTGGACCTTGGTCCACCAAGATGGAATACAAAACAAAATAGGTTATAGATTAGATTTCCATGTAAACCTCAGAGAGGTTTGCCAAGTCTATTCCAGCTGCTTGGCCTAGACACGTCCTAACTTCATTTTCTTGTTTAAAAATCTCCAACAGGTTGGAATAAGAGGATTGAGTACACCCCAGGTACAGGCAGCCTTGCTCTTTTCCCCAGCATCCACCTGGAGACATGTGACGAGCCCCTCTGGAATATCCAGGCTACTGTGGAACTGCAAACAAACCATGTGGCCAAAGGCTGTGATCGTGACAATTACTCTGAGAAGTCTCTGCGCAAACTCTGTGGTATGTATCGTCTTAACATCAAGCTATGCTAGGAGGAGGTGAGAAGGAGCAGGTGGTGGTGTTACAGGTGGTTGGGATCTCATTCCAGCGGCATCCACGGCCAACTCAGGTGAGCATCCACCTCATGTAGGTGGGCAATGGGTCAGTGCCTACACAAATTTTCTCCCAGTAAGTCCTGAGGGTGGATGGCCCTCAGCTTCCTATACTTCAGTCAGTAGTATAGTAGTCAATCTTACTATATGGCAAAGGCCTGGTAGCATATTTGGGGCATGGTTAGAAGCACAGAGTGGTAGACATAGAGACCAGAATCCCACAGGGGCACTATACAAGTGTAAGATTGTATCGCAGTAGTCCCTAGCACAGCCAGTTGCTCCACAAGTGCCCAGGGAGAGCCCTCTCTCACTCCCTTATGACTTGGTGGTTGGGGAACTGATTGGCTGTTATGCAATGGGTGAGTTCAATGCCTGTTGTGCCATTGGATGTGCACGTGTGGGGACTGTGGCATAACTACGGCAGTGTATATTTATGCTGTGCTAAAAGCATTTAGGCTGTTGGCAAAAGATCTGACCTACTAAGCACAATCCACTGAAATATTCTCCTGTGCACGCCCCACTGAAATGAATGGGAGCTACACAAGAGCACTATATGGCTGCTCTGACTTCATATTTGTTCATTTCAATTTGGATTGCTCAGGAAATCTTTCTGGTAGCTTTTAGTTGAAAGGAGAATGCCACAAAGATTTTTCCAGGTTGGGCCCGGCCTTTTCGCTAGCAAGGAGAATCTTTTAGCAGTCTTATGATGGTTTTTCTGATTCTCGTCTCTGGTCCGCAACAGGTGCTGCCACAGGTGAGATTGATCTGCTGCCTGTTCCTAGTCCCATGGCAAACTGGACAGCACGGCTCTCAGTCCATTACAGCCAGGATAGCAGTCTCATCTACTGGTTCAATGGCAGCCAGGCAACCCAGGTGCCAATAGGCAGTGGAACTGGTGCTCTCGAAGGGCTGAATGACCATTTTACTTTGTCTCTGTGGATGAAACATGGTGTGACACCAAGCAAGAGCAAGAGGGAGGAGGAGACCGTGATCTGCAGCACCATGCAGAGTGGTAAGACTGTTCCCCCTACATGAAACCAGAGCTAGCCCTACCATTAGGTAGAATGAGGCAGTTCCTTCAGGCAGCAGTTGCTGGGGGTGGGGGTAGGAAGATGACAGTGAGATTTAGGGGGATAGATCTGTGTCTGCCACACCGCCTGCTTTGCTGTCTTCGCTTGCCTGCTGCCCAGGCTTCAGGTGCACCAGGGCATGCTTCTTCTGTCTGTTACTGGACAGGGAATGGGGATGGGTGGGAGACCATTTTCCCTTCAGTTCAGATTGGTGCCTTTCCCTTAGACAAATGGCAGAGGAGCATCATTTTTGGGCTAGAATGAGGGCAACTATATAGCTCTCAGCAATAATAGTATAATAATAATAAATAATAAAATTTTATTTCTATCCCGCCCCTCTGCAACGCAATCGGGGCGGCTTACAATATAAAAATTCCATAGTCCCAGTACCCTAACCCACCCACCCCTTAAAATAATATTAAATTATAGAAGATTAAAAACATACAACAATTTAAAATATATAAATTAAAAAGACAAAAATTAAAACATACAATGGTTAAAAAATCTAGTTGCCACTTAGAAAGGACAGCCGAGTCTTGGGCCGGGATAGTTATTCAGGAAAGGCCTGCCGGAAAAGATCCGTCTTGACAGCTTTTTTAAAGCTGTCTAAGGTGGTAATAAGACGGATCTCGTCCGGCAGGCCATTCCATAATCTGGGAGCGGCAGCAGAAAAGGCCTTCTGGGAGGTCACCGACAGCCTTGTTTTCATAGGCTGTAACAGATTCCTCCCAGAGGACCGAAGTGCGCGGGGAGGGTCGTACGGAAGGATTGGGATCTTCTATGAAAATATGAATCCCACCTTACTGACCTATGTGTTTCAAGGGTAGTTTGTGGTTATGACTTGTCTGGGGATTACAAAGCAGGGGTCCCATTTATCTTTGCATGCATACATAGACAGGGTGTGTACTTTTCCAGAAATAGGAATCTACAGGTGTAAAGATTTTCCTCATTCTCATGAGACGATATGTCACAGTATGGCAAGATCTTCCTTGAAAAAATGGTCAGCCACTCCAAAAAATTTCATCCCTGTGTGAAAGAGAAAAGACCAGGCTTTTGTATTTTATTTTATATTTTTAGTTAGAATCAACAGTACCAAAAAGTCTTTTGTGGAAAGACTTAGGACAACAACTGCTGGCACTTTGCTTTTACCAGGCAATTGTGCACCGAATGCAATGCTCCAGCTCTAGTTTCCTGATATGAAGGCAGAATGGACAACTTACTTGCAATGGCAGGGCAGGCGCTCATTCTGCCTTCAGAGCGGGCAACTATTGCTGGGGTTTTTCCTTTTCTGGTGCACAATTGCTCAAAGTGCTGCCAGTGGTCATTGCCCATTCTGAAGGCAGAACAGGCAGCTTACTCATGATGGCGGGGCAGGCATTCGTTCTGCCTCCAGAGTGGGCGGCTTCCACTGGCACTCTGCTTTGCCAACACACAATCACCTGAGAAAAGCAAAATCCCAGCAGTAACCACTGTCTCTGAAGCTAGTTTGGGAAGCTTACTTGCATTGGGTTCAAACTACAGGAAAAGAGATTCCACCTAAACATTAGAAAGAACTTCCTGACAGTAAGAACTGTTTGGCAATGGAATACCCTGCTTCAGAGTGTGGTAGAGTCTCGTTCTTTGGAGGTCTTAAACAGAGGCTGGATGGCCATCTGTCAGGAATGCTTTGATTGGGTATTCCTGCTTCTCGGTGTTGGACTGGATGGCCCTTGTGGTCTCTTCCAACTCTATGATTCTGTGATGGCAGGGCTCACCAGGCATTCTGACCTCAGAGAAAGTGATTAGCACTAGGGCTCTGCCTTTGGACTGAGAATTGGCCCTGGGGAGGGTAAAAAAAGGTGGCACCTCAGGCAGTGTTTGTCCTTCCTCTCCTGCCCCCCCCCCCGAATTCAGTGCAGATGGACTGTTCACACAGCAGTTTTCTCTGGAGTTTCTACCAAATGCCAGAGAATACTGTGAGCTCTCTAAAACCCAGATGAAGAGGGTATTCCCAGACTCTGGTACAAATTGGGCTGTACAGTGTATGTTACTATCTCATCAGATTTGGGGGAAAGGCCAGAGGTCATGTGGCATTATCAGGCCAGATTCGGGGTGGATTCGGGATTCATGACTAGTGCAGACAAGCCTGAAAGCTCATGGTTTTCTCTGGAGTTTGCTGGAAACTCTGGAGAAAACTGCCATATGAACAATCCATCCACATTGCGCCAGCAGTAGTTGCCTCCTCTGAAGGCAGAACAAGTAACAAGCAAGCTTGTTTTCTGCTGCTCCAGAGACTAGAACACGGAGCAATGGATGCAAGCTCCAGGAACAAAGATTCCACCTCAACATTAGGAGTAACTTTCTGACTGTAAGAGCTGTTCAGCAGTGGAACACATTCCCTCGGAGCATGGTGGGGTCTCCTTCCTTGGAGGTCTTTAAACAGAGGCTGGATGGCCATCTGTCAGGGATGCTTTGATCATGATTTCCTGCAGGGCAGGGGGTTGGACTGGATGGCCCTCGTGGTCTCTTCCAACTCTACAATTTTATGATTCTATGATTCTAAGTGCCTGCCCTGCCATTGCAAGTAAGGCGCCTGTTCTGGCTTCAGAGAGGGTGATTACCACTGGGGTTTTGCTTTTCCGGTGCACAATCACCACTCTGAGCTCCAGGAAAAGCAAAGGGTCATCAGTAGATGCCCTTTCTTGCATTAGAGAGGCAACTGCCACTGGCACCCTGCTTTTCCCAGAGTTCAGAGTCAAGCATGAATAACATCTTTAGTAAAAACCCAATGCAGATTGAGCTTTCAGCAAGTGTGTTGCTGAAATCCGGGCCAGAATAGCCTTAGTATCCCACACCACAGCTCCAGGCCAAAGTAGTCCCAATCCCATCTGGATTTTTACACACACACACACACACACACACACACTGGTGTAATCAAACCCTTCTAAAACGCAGATTATGAGGGTGTTCCCCAAGTCTGATGTGAATAGGGCTGTACAGTGTGTATCACTATTGCATCAGATTCAGGGGAAAGGCCACAGGTTGCGTGGCATTATCGGGCCAGATTCTGAGGCAATTTTGGGTTTGTGACTGGTGTAGACAAACCCTAAGATGATCCCTACTGGGCCTATTCCTGGTAAGGAGGGAAGACTGGAGCACAATAGACCATACGAATCATCTAAGATCAGTTAGGGCAGACTGATTCAAGTTCACTGCTAATTATCTCATGTCCCTTCTGTGTTCATCTACAGAAGATGGCTACTCCCATTATTCCCTGGCTGTGCATGGATGCCGCATAGCTTTTCTCTACTGGCCATTGCTGGAGAGTGCGAGACCTGTCAAATTCCTCTGGAAACTAGAGCAGGTGAGGGAGGAGATGCCTTACTTATTCTTTCCTTCATGGTCCATGCTCCCCCCTCTCTGCTTATACACACATACCACATGTATGGTTTCTCCTTTACTCTGGCTGCAGGTCTGTGATGATGAGTGGCACCATTATGCCCTAAACTTGGAGTTCCCCACTGTTACACTTTATGTGGATGGTGTATCCTATGACCCTGCACTGATCCATGACAATGGCCTCATCCACTCCCCACGGCGTGAATCTTCCCTCATGATTGGAGCCTGCTGGGCTGGTGAGTCTGGAGAAGAGAAGGTTGAGCAGTGACATGATAGCCATATTTAAATATTGGAAGGGATGCCATACTGAGGATGGAGCAAGCTTGTTTTCTGCTGCTCCAGAGACTAGGACACGGAGCCGTGGGTTCAAACTACAGGAAAAGAGATTCCACCTCAACATTAGGATGAACTTCATGACAGTAAGAGCTGTTCAGAAGTGAAATATACTGCCTTGTAGTGTGGTGGAGTCTCCTTCTTTGGAGGTTTTTAAGCAGAGGCTGGATGGCTATCTGTCGGGAATGATTTGATTGTGTATTCCTGCATGGCAGGGGGTTGGACTAGATGGCCCTTGTTGTCTCTTCCAACTCTATGATTCTATAAGTACACTCCATAATTTACAGACTGAAAAGAAGAAAGGGAATTTGTGCTTCAAAATACTTGACTACTGTCAAGAGACAGGGATATTAGATTCCTTCATATTTAGAAGCAGTAGAGAAAAATTAAAATATTTTCAGAAGAAAGGTTAAAATGTTCCAAATATATTGAAGTCTGTGCAATACTGATTTAATTACCAAACCTAAACATTATTGACCACATTAAGAGCATACAGTGCACTGTATATAAATCAGCTAGCTATTAACATATAAAAGCTGTTATACTATAACACCAACACACAGTGTTATTTGGTATTATGTGAAAAAGTTTCAGTTAATGTCAGAAGAAAGTTTGTTTCCATCCATGAAGGCTCACTGTATTTTTTGCATACATCTTGGCATACACCGGCTATGAGGTGATGGGAATAACCACTGTTTGATTACTTTAGTGAAAATGGCCTCCCGGTTTCCAGCTTGGAAATTAAGGAGGTGTGGGAAGGCTTTCTTGCCTTCTTTCTCAGATCTCAGGTACCATCTCATTTTCAAATTGCAAGTGGAACCTTTGAACTGTGACTTTTTTGACTGCTTCCTCTTCCAGTGAATTGTCTATGAGACAGAGAACCCAATGTCTGGATAACCCCAGGATTGCTGCCCTCCTTGGTTCCCAGACAGCTTTCAATGAGTGACTGTTGTTCAATGCTCTGAAATTTATTTTCTTTTACAGATGAGAGAAACAAAGAGAAAATAAAAGTCAATGAGAATTCCACAGATGTGGGGCAAGGTACAGTACATTCTTTGTCACCAAGCATGCCTCTTCACGCATGACTTTTCCTATTTTTCCTGGACCACTTCCTTTCCCTCACCTCTGGGGAAAAGGTCTTGGCACCTTGACAGCTTGGTCGTCTAGCTCCTTTGTGGGCATGATGGTGGTTTAATCTCTGTGGTTTGTGAGAGGGCTTGAATCTGGGGCAGAATGCATCAAAGTTGGTCTATGAGAGAAGAGTTAAGTTATATTTACCTTTTGAGATTTCCCATCATTTGTATTTTGCTGTTTCCTTTTCCCAGACTGTCTTTTGGGGAATTTGCTCTTCTCTGAAACCACAAAGAGCAAACGGTTTGCACACTTTCAGCCTCCAGCTTCTTTGCTCTGGTCTCTCTGTCTTTCTGCTGGCTATGCATCCAAGACTTTTCCCCTCCCTTTCCAACTTTCTTGGTCTCTCCTCCCATTCACATTATTTTGCTGTCTTTGTTCTATTCTCCCCCCTCCTTTCTTTTCATCTGTCTCTCACACCACCCCTCCTCCTGTATCCCCCTTAGGAGACCCTCTGCTGATTCACCACTACTTCCACGGTTATCTGGCTGGCTTCACTGCACGTCCTGGCAGCCTTGAGAGCCGGGAGGTGATAGAATGTCTCTATGCCTGTCGGGAGGGGTTGGACTACAGCGACTTTGACAGCCTTGGCAAAGGGATGAAGGTACACCCTTCCTTGGCTTCTGATGGCATAAACTCCCTCCCTTCTTCCCTTCCTCCCTTCTGCTAGCACCTTGGCTTGGCTTCCTAGACTGTGCCTGCTCCTACCTACAGCAAAATCTCCTTGTGTCCTCCTGTATGTCTCCTGACCACTAGCTTGGATCCTTGGCAGGTGGCCACCCTCAAAGCCATTTTCCTTCCTCCACTACAGGTTCATGTTAATCCCTCTCAGTCTCTTCTTACCTTGGAGGGTGATGATGTAGAAACCTTCAACCATGCAATCCAGCATGTAGCCTACATGAACTCACTACGCTTTGCTACTCCTGGAGTCCGACCCCTCAAACTGACCACTACTGTCAAGTGAGTAACATGACTTTCAACTGTGTAAGAACCCTGCCTGTTACTTTGCTTTGGGGTTTGGGGCCAGAGACCATTCTGCTGTACACATTACTGGTATATTTTTTGTTTGTCCAGTGCCACCAGTGTACAAGGTGCTTTACAAATTTATCTATTTATTTATTTATTTATTTATTTATTTATTTATGTAAACTACTTACATATGTCTGACTGGTAAATGCCTTCAGTGCTGTTTGCAAAAATTAAACAAATAAATACAATCAAATTAATTTATTTAATAAATATCATAACATATATATTTCATTAGGATGTTAAGAGCCAGCAGTAAAACTTAAAAAGTAAAATAAAAAATCTTTGCTCTGCTGTATGTGTCTTTTTCTTACATGTCTCATTTTTACTTTTAATAAGAATTGCTATTTTTACACTTTTATTTTGTAACTTCTAAGTTGAACAGTTGAAGGGGTGGAATATCAAGCTTTCTTTAAACACATATGGCTTAAATAAAAGTTTTTTTTGGTTTATGAAGGGGAGACCAGTTTCCTGTAACAAGCAGACTGCTTCTTTCTCCCATTAGATGCTTCAGTGAGGAGTCCTGTGTCTCCATCCCAGATGTGGAAGGTTATGTGGTTGTGCTTCAGCCTGATGCTCCTCAGATCTCACTCAGTGGCAGTTCTCACTTCGCCCGGTCTGCCTCTGACTTTGAACGTCTGGAGGGAGTCCCTCTTTTCCCTGACCTGCAGATTTCTTGCTCAATTTCACATCAGGTGGAGGCCAAGAAAGATGAGAGCTGGCATGGCACAGGTGAACTGCGTGTTTGTAGATGCTGTAGGCCCAAGGGACAAAACAAACAGGCAAAAACAGCACACAGTCTTGGTGTTGTCCTTCACCAAACTGGTTCTAGATTATCCTAGACAAAACCACAGAATCTGGAATTACAGACTGGGGAGGAAACCTCCATAACCCTGGTTATGTGAACAACCTTTTCCCAACTTCAGAAACCATGATTACATTTACTTAGGCTAAGAGCCAACTGAGGCAACACTAGGCTGGTTGAAGCTGTGCTGATTCCAAATGCCTCCCAGCCTAAGGGTGTTAGAAATTATTTAGGGCTTGCCTTGCCATAGCCTAACTTTGTGCTGATATTGCAGCTGTGTCTTTGGGCTGGCAGAGGTTTTGATGAAGCATGATTTGGTTAATCTCTTGCTCTAACCATTCTTTAACCCCCATTTGGTCCTTCCTCCTGTGGTTCTTAGTCTAGAGAGCAATTCTGTCAGTTCAGTCAGAAGAAGGGCACTTCTGCTGGGAGAAGCAGCTTGTGCCGAATACTAACCCCCTGCCCACCCACCCATAGACAGTGCACCTTTGCGTTAAGAATGCATGCTTTCTGAGCCCAAACTACTTCACAGGGATTATTGTGGGGATAAAGTGAGGAAGAAGAGAGTTGTACACAATGTTTTGAGCTTACTGGAGGAAAAGCAAGATATAAATGCAGAAATAATAACCGGTTCTTTGTGTTAGAAGGGAAAAGCTCTGCCATGCAAAACCTTTCAACCAATATATTGAAAAAATTGAATTGATGTTCCCAGTTTTCCAAAACATGTAATAATACTGAGGATTTTTCACATTTGTTGTCTCAGCAATCCTTACAATGGGGTGCATAATGGTGGAGAGTGCTTGCCTAGTCCCACCCAAGGGTATATGGCTGAGGTGAGAGTCCAACTGGGAACTTCTGGATCTAGATTACAACATCACCTCCTTGTATCTTTGTGTGTAATAGACGCTTGCTGAAATATTCACACAAGGTATATTAATTACTATCTTTGCATACAGGAGGCAAGGGCAATTTGCAGGAAGGCAGAGCCAATTTCACTCCTGTGACTTCCTCAGGCTGCACTAGTGTGTTTGTCCACACCAGAAGTCATGTCACTTTTGGGCAAAATTTTTGGCTGACATTTGGCCTGTTTTTCCTTTGGGGGTTGGCAACTGTGGTGAACTCCGTTAACACCTACTCACATGTAAAACAGGCATTTATTAAGATTGCTTTATTGTCAGGATATAGATGCATACAGTAACACTGCCTAGACAATTCTGAGGCTTAGGCCACTGATGTGTTTGTGTTTTAGGGCAAAAATCCCATCCCCAAATCAGCATGTGCTCCAGCAGCCACAAAAGTGGCATTTAGGGGCTGCAAAAGTACGGGTTGGTTGGGGTGTTTCCCCATCTCGAGCATACAAAATGTGACATGAAAAATACTTGGAATGGATCCTGGGTTGCCAACAGCTAAAACTGTTTGCTAACATGAGTCCACTAGTGACTTTTGAAGTGCTGTGTTTTACTCAGCCTGCCAATAAAAAAGTAGTTAGACCAAAGATTTTAAGTTTATCAGTTAATCATGCCTATCAGAGCTGCCTGTAATGCTTAAGTAAATTTGCATTTTGATGCTGAGGCTTTGTATCCTGGCCTCTGGTCAGTATAATATTATTTGCCTGACTGATACTCACTCTTGGTGCAAACTTCCCTTCAGGCTTGCTGTAAAGCTGAAGGAGTGTGTGTGGAACATGTGTGTAAAAAACAAACAATGAGGTGACTGACATATTGCCCCATCTCTCCTTGTTCTGCCTGTTTCCCCTTCTTTGCAGTGGCAGATACACGAATGTCAGATGAGATTGTTCACAATCTGGATGGTTGTGAGATATCTCTGGCTGGAGAAGAACTGGATCCTGAGAAAGAGTACCTCCTCTTGGATGGAGCCTCTCTGCAGCAGCGAGGCTTGGAGCTCATCAACACCTCAGCCTATCTTACAGTCACTGGTCAGCACTCTCTCAAGAGCTTTTCATTATCTGCCATCTTCCCTTTTCTTTCCATCACAACCCAGGAATGAAATATAAGAGGCCTTGGGACTATGAAGTCCTCCACACCCAACTGATGGTGTTCATATATCCAAGGTCCAGACTAGTTGTACCACCAAGTCCATGTGCAAAAGCCAAATCTTGCACCTGCCGTATAGGAATCAAGTGACTGCACCAGATCTTAGCAGCAAACACAGGTGTGCAGGTGGAGAGAGGTGTACATGCACACTTCTGCCTGCCGTTTGCATCACTGTAGTTGGTATTTCATGTTGTTCTTATCTTTACCTGAGCACTGATACTGGAAGTGACTTCTCATTTAGGGGGAAAACACCTGGACTGTTTGCTGGAGGGAGAGCCACAAGAGGTGGGGAGAGGGGGGAGGCATGTTTAGCACTGGCACTTGGGTGTCCACCAGGTGTCACCATTATGTTTAGCCTGAGCTTCAGTGACCTTGATGGTGTTTGAACTCTTTAATCTGTTTTTTTTTTTCCTACCCAGGGCCTTCATCTTGGCTCTCTCCTCCATGTCCCATCAGTAGGGGAAATACATTGTGGGAAGACATAGGAGAGGACCTTTTCTGCAGTGGCGCCCTGGTTGTGGAATTCCCTCCATCTGGAGGCACAATTGGCACCAAAGTTAGAATCATTTTGATGCCAAATTAAAACTTGGCTTTTCATTAAAGCCCTCAGGCCAAACAAGCTTTTAAACTGTTGTGATTATTTATTGTTGATTTTTGCCCTGAGATCTTTTGATAAAGGGCAGGATATAAACATTTTAATAAATGAAATAAATAAATATTAGTAGGGACATGAAAATGCACTTCAGAAGAAGTACAATGTTGGGTACTGGATGCCAAATTTGGCACTCTAAGAACCCCAGCTTTAATTATTTTTAAAAGCAGGTGTTTAACCTGTACACTCTGTTTTTCTTCTCATATTCCTACATTTTTGTCTTCATGATGTTTTGCACCTCTGGTTCCATTCCTGCCCACACTGTACAGGTCTCGGTCTGTTTAAAGAGTCTGCCCATTCTCTCTTGGCTGCCCCATTTAGGAGCCCACAACTCCTACTCACATTGATAGCTTCTCTTCTGACATAAATAACAAGAGAACTACCACAACCATCACCAGCATTCCTCAGAGTTGCTTCTTGAGCACATCCAGCTGCATGACTACAGCCTGTTTAGATTCCATGGATGAAACCAAGGGGCCTGGTGGCACTGCATCAATGCATCTTTTGTGTCTCTTCCACACTACACAATTAGTGCTATAAATCATATTTAGTGTTATATGATACCACTTTAACTGCTGTAGCTGTATCCTGTGGTTTATCTCAGTGATGCACTAGAGGATTCTAAATAACTCACTACAGACCCCCTGATTCCATAGGATGTTGCCATGGCAGTTAAAGTGCTATAATTGTGTAGAGTGAAAGATACCTGTGTAAACAGGAGAAGGAATCCACGAACCCCTTAAGACCCTACATGCCTCCAGAACCATTGGACTTTTATCAAGCAAGTTTGCATATACTTCATTAGAATCTTATTTTGTATCTGAATATCCAGACCTGAATCCAGCCAGCTCTGTCCCCACACCGCCTTTGGTCTCTTTTGATTTGTAGGTGTGGAAAGTATTGCTGTGTATGAAGAGATCCTTCGCCAGGTCTCATATTGCATCCGTCATGGCGCTGCTCTCTATGAGAGGAAATTCCGCCTATCTTGCACGGAAATGAATGGGCGTTACTCCAGCAATGAGTTTACTGTTGAGGTAAATCTATCACAAGAGAGAATGTGGAACTCAAAACTCATGTGAATATGGCTGTAACAGTAGGGCCAGGCTGAAGTCAAGCTGCCTGAGTTCAGGGTGTGTATTTTCTCTTTGCAGGTGAATGTTCTTCATAACATGAACCGAGCTGCTCACCCCAACCACATTATGAGTGCCCAGCAATTCATGCACCGAGGCCATCACCTGCCACCAGAACTCTCTGGGCACAGTTTGGCTAACATCCACCGTAACTCAAGTATGTACTCGGGTTGATGCTCAGCATATACACAGTGAAATGATGAGGATGGGACAAGAGAGTATGCACAGTTTTAGGGGCCAAAACAGTTGAAGCATGGGGTAATCATCCATAATGGGATTTCGCAATGTATCTTTCATTTCCTCAATGCAGTCACAAAGATGGGGCTGGGGAATGCTAATTTGATTGGGCCAGTTCTCTAATCTGAGAAGGGGCCATTAAAGGGGAGACTCATACTCTCATTGTGGGGAAGAACTTGAGCAGAACAGAAAAGGGAAATGAGGCCAAAGGGGAAGGCTGTTGACAAAGTAATGTAGGTTTTGTTCTCCCATGCCCTCCACAGAGCTGTTGTGGAGCCAGTTTGCCTAGATCCCATGGTGAAACAACCGCTGCAGTCAGAATGCGTTGGAACAAACACCAATCAGTGATAATTACTCTCCAGGTCCCGCAATGAGGAGAGCCTAAGCTTTCTTCATTCATGTCTGGCTTGGAAAGTTAGTTTCTCCTGATGACACCAAACTCCCCTAGGAAATTTGGTTGATCTTTTTTTACCAAAATCACCTCATAAGGAGGTTATGACTTTTCCCTTGATTTAGGGCCTAGCAATTGTTCTTCAGTTCAACATAACTTGCAGGCTCAGTTGCTGAGTGGGCTGCCTTTTCTACTTATCCTTGTGAGCACCAATGACACTGCCAAGAACATCTTTGAGCAGATCACCTCAGACTATAAAGCTTTGGGCAAAGGGGCTGAAGGGTTATGAGGCACAGGTGGTATTGCCACCAGTTCTCCCAGTGAAGGATAGAGGACTACACTGGGCCAGGAAGATACTAAAAGTGAATGACTGGCTATGTAGATGGTTTAGACAGGAGAGGTTGATGGGAATGATGGTCTTCGCTGCACCTTACAAAGACTGGGAAGAATGTCTGCGGTAGTAGCATGTGTGATTAAGAGCGCTTTAAACTAAATACTTGGGGTTGGGTGGGGTTGGAGATGCTCAAACATCAGCCAAAGGTGAGCTCTAAACAGAAGGATGTGGATTCTAGAGGAGAAGCTGAGGGAGAAGATGAGATCCTCAATAAAAATGACAGTAAATTAATAGATAAGAACAAATAAGGTTTCAGATGTCTGTAAACCAACACACAAGCCAAATCCACACTTCACAAATAATGCAGTTTGAAACTGGCTTATTTGCCATGGCTTCTTCCTATGGAATCCTGGGATTTGTAGTTTGGTGAGGCACCAGCACTCTTTGGCCAGTAAGGCTAAAGACCTTGTCAAACTACAAATCCCAGGATTCAATAGGAAGGAACCATGGTGAATAATCCAGTTTCAAACTGGATTATTTGTGTAGTGTGGATTTGGCGTCAGAGTTTGGGAAACAAATAAGATGACCTTGAAGTGCAGGAAACTCGAGTGCAGGAAAGTTAATATTACTGTAGGTATAAGGGAGACCTGGTGGGATGACTCCCATGATTGCAATATTACAACTGAAGGATATAACCTATTCAAAAAGAACAGCTGTGGCGGAATGGGGGGAAATAGTATTATATGTCAAAGACAAATTCAATTGCACAGAAGTCCACAAGAGTGATCAGAGTGGACCAATTGAGAGCATCTGGGCAAAAACAAATGGAGAAATAAATAAAAGCAATATTATGGTAGTTTACTAGAGGTCACTAAACCAAGAAGAGGTGGTGGGTGATGCTTTTCAGAAACAAAGCTCAGAAACATCAAAGATGCAAGAATTAGTAGTTACAGGGGACTTCAGTTATTCTCATATCTGCTGGGAGACTCACTCTTGGTGTTGTCCTTCACCAAACTGGTCCTAGATTATCCTAGACAAAACCACAGAATCTGGAATTACAGACTGGGGAGGAAACCCCCATAACCCTGGAGCATGGGCTCTCCAACAAATTCCTGATAGAGCTATAACAGATAATTTCTTATTTCAAAAGTTAAAGGAAAGAACAAGAGGATCAACAATTTGATCCTAACCAATAGGGAGGAGTTGGTCACTGGAATCAAAGTAATTGGTATTTTAGGAGGAAGTGACCATGTCATACTAGAACTTGCAATTATGGGACAGGGCAAAGCAGAGTACAGTATAATCAAACATGGAACCTGGATTTTAGGGAAGCTGATTTTAACAAGTTCAGGGAAATACTTGGTGGAATCCTATGGCTAGAGGTGTTGAAGGAAAAAGACACTCAGCAAGGGTGGGAGTTTTTGAAGAAGGAGTTGCCAAAAACACAGTCACAATCCCATGGAAGTAGAGAAATGGGAAATATCTGAAAAAGCCAACATGGCTGCAAAGTAAGCTCAAGGGGGAAGTAAAAGAAAAGAAGAGGATGTATAAAGAATGGAAGGTAGGATGAATCTCCAAGGAAGGATACAGATGTGTAGCCCAAGCCTGCAGAGATAGTATAAGGAAAGCTAAAGCTCAGAATGAACTGAGACTGGCTAGGCAAGCAGGGAGCAACAAAAAGGGTGTTGTTTTTGATACATTCAAAGCAAGAGAACGACCAAGGAAATTGCTAAGAGATCAGAATAAAAAGACAAAAGTGCTCAATATCTATTTTGCTTCAGTTTTCTCCCAAAAAGAAAACTGTGCTTCCATGCATCAGCAGAGATCTTGGCAAGGAATCCAGATTGCAAATCAAGAATGTTAAGGAGTTACTCAGGAATCACCCAGTTAACCTAAATGAGTTCAGATCTGCAGAGCCAGATGAACTGCATCCCAGAGTACTGAAGGGACTTGCTGTTTTACTCTCTAAACCACTTGCCGTCATTTTTTAGAACTCTTGGAGAACAGGTGAGGACTGGAGAAGGGCAAACATTGTCTCTCTCTTTAAAAGGGGCAAAAAAGAAGATCCAGGAAACTATAGACCAGTCAGACTGACCCAAAACAGTGAAGGGCCATACCTCAGAGTTTGATCACATACTTTTCACAGAATGTCCTAATTTCCATCCTCTGGGGCTAGGAAAGAGCGCTAACTGAAACCCAGGAGAGATGCTGCCAGTCAGTGCAAACAGTACTGAAATTTGCCTTAGTATTTTTTTTCATTACTAAGGAGTGGGATGACCAGATAAGCATACTCTTTAAAATGGACATTAGCATGTCTGAAATATGGGGGTGAATAGGGCTTCCAGCCAAGATACTCCTGTGGCCCATCTACATGAGGTGGGGGGGGGGGATTCCAAATACCTTGTAGTATTGGCATCTCGCAGCAGCAGTGACATGTCCAAACATTTTTCTGGCCTTGGAAGCCCCCATAAGCCTCACATTTCTGATGGTGGGTGTGAGTGATTTACTCGCACTAGTTCTTCACCGCCGCCATTTGTAGTTGTTGTTTTAAAAAGGCATCCCAAAGTGCGCTGGTGCAATAGAGCGATTTTCCAACTTTACAAGAAAGCAAGACAGAAAATAGTTTTACAAGAAAGCAAAACTGATCCTTTCTATCACCCTAGTGAGCGATTGCTAAGGCAAAAATCCAACATGGCAGCAGCAGGTGCTTGCCCTCCTAGCAAGCCCCCCCACTCTCACCCAACCAATCAGCTTTGTGCTTCCCTTCAAGGTTTTTATTGTTCAATAGTCCAAACAAGCAAAAGTGCATACCCATCTCGTGGTTTTTGAAAAAGTATGGGAAAATCTGCAAAGGCTTTTACCCTGTTGTTTTTGCCATTTTGGGCCCCCCTCCTTCCGAATAGTGTGGATTGGTGCTGGATCCCGTTTAGACAGGTAGGATTCCCAGTGAATTCCATGAGAGGTATTTTCACTGTTTAGACGGGCCCATAGATTCATTGCAAGATCTGAGACAAAAGTACACCTGGCTCACAATGTGGTTGAGGGCTTTCTTTTGATATTCCTGTCTTTACTACTGATAACTAGATAAGCTTTCTGAAACAATGAATGGAGCCAGCCAGGCGTCCCTTGGCAAGGAATCCCAAGATTTTGTATGCTATTTTTATTTGTAAAGCTCTAGCTTATGTCCTCCTTTAAACAATGAGCCTCTTTTTAAGCTTTCAAGAAAGGGCAAGGCACTAATATACAGTTGTCCCTCTGTATCCACAGATTTGGTATCCATGGATTTAAGTATTCACGGCTCAAAAATATTCTTAAAAAAATAATAATCCAAAAAACAAACATTGATTTTACCATCTTATATAAGGGACATCATTTTGCTATGCCATTGCATATAATGGGATTTGAGTATTCACAGATTTGGGTATCCATGGGGGGTCCTGGAACCAAACCCCAGCAAATATGAAGGGACAACTGTAAATACATTTGAAGGACTGATGCTATGGGAGTCAGGAAGACAGCTCCTTTAGCAGTCAGGGCAAATGCCTATTGGGGCATTATGAATGTAAGATGTAACATCTGCAAACAGAAAACATACAATGAGAGAAATTGCCTTGCTGGATCCAACTAAATCTCTCCTGGCATTCTGTCTCTCAGAGTGGTCAGTCAGGAGTCTCTAAGGAGCAACCGCAAATGGAATTTAGAGATAGACAGCCCCAGAATCTAGAGGTTCAATTAAAGCCACCATGGGTAATAGCTGCTCTCCATGAACTTGTCTGCTCCTTTTCAAACAAGGGACATCTAAACTTCTGTCCACTGGCTCCACAGCCTGGAGTGGTAGATTCTGGAATAGGAGCCGAGACCCTCTGGTGGAATGTTGCATGCACAGGGTCTGTGGTGAAAGGGCTGCCCTACCATGCTCACATACCAGCTCTATGGGTTGGGAGCAGCAACAGATGTCATTACAGATGGTGCTTGTGCTTCTGTTCCTTGCAGTGGTCCCCAGTGCTGCTACTATAATTATTGTGGTGTGTGTTGGCTTCCTGGCCCTGATGGTCATCCTGGGCGTCCTACGCATCCACTCTTTGCACAGGCGAGGAAGTGAGCGCGACTGCACAGGCGAGTCCACGGGGAGCCAAGGAGGAGCCCAGGCTAAGGAGAGTGAGATGTTCTGGGATGACTCTGCTCTCACCATCATCGTCAATCCCATGGAGGTGAGTGGAGGGAGAGTGGGAGGGCTGTGGGGCTGGTGGGATGAGGCCATTTGGAGCAGTCGCCCACCTTCTCTCTGTCTCTTCCAGTCATATCAGAGCTGCCAGGAGAGGGTAGCAGACAGCACGGACTCTAAGGCCAGAGAGGCAGCTGAAGAGGACAGCAGTGGCTCTGACTCACCAGATAGCCCCAGCAGTGACGCCGCTGAGGACCAGCGCATTGTGGGCAAGCATGATGCCCCTTGTTGCTACTAAAGGCATGCAGTGGAGGGTGGGGGTGGGGGAAGATGTGGAATGCCAACAAGAGGGAGGTTCTGGTTTTGTTTTAATATTTGGGGGAGGGGGCATAGCCTGTCCCACCCACCCCGTTTTTCTTCTTTCTTTTCCTACTCCCTGCCCTGCCCTTCTGACTTCTCCAGACCGCCTGTTTGCATAGTGGAGACTGGGCCAAGACATAACATTTTGGTACATGAGGCAGAAAGTCTAATTGACACCCTCCATGCCCTCAATAAACACGGGGCACAATCCAGCAGGCAGTTCTCCAGGGCAAGGCAAATCAACTGATGGAAGAGCTACTGTATGTGTGGATTGGGCCCTATGGCTCAGGTTTGTTTCTTTCCAGTTCTGCTGCCCGGAAATCTGTTTTCTGGGGGGTGGTTGCTTTGGCTTGCCTGATCACAGACCCACTTTGGCCTCCTGCCCAACCATCTTTTCAAGAGCCATGCCTGAGAGAGGGACCTTCTTTCTTCCTAGGTTCCTGGTTTCTCCCAACTTCAAGTGGGTGGGGTGGGGTGACTTCCCTCTTCAGCAAAAGACACCCCACCCCACCAGGGAAAGGTCAGCTCAGCTGGCATTTTGTGCTACAGGAATGCAGATAAATGAGAAGGAAGCTAGGGCTGGGATGGGGGATGACACACGGCATAAATCAGAGGCCCCAAGGTACTACATATATATATATATATTGTATATTTTTTCAATGTTGTTGTTTGAGGTTTATTCTTGTTTTCTTGTTTGATGCAAACAAAAAACCTGCTGCTTGTGTCGCTTTGTAAAATTGTCAATAATATTCAAACAAGTGAAGAAAAATGATGCAGAGAAGAGAATGGAGCAGATTTTAAAATAAAAAGGATTTTAAAAAGTCAGGTCCTGCATGCTAGAGACTTTTCCTTTTGAGACTAGGAACTTTATTCTCATTTATACACCCCCACCTCCAAAGCTGGAGCAGCAAAAAGGGCAGGTTGTGTAGAAATCACAGCCAGCTAGTTTTCTTAAGCACATCTGGTACTTTCAAGGATCCACAGTCATGGAGTGTGTGATGCTGGCTGTCTCTCTCTCTCTGGCTTTTCTTCGCAAACGAAGATTCAGGAAGGACTCATCCCGCGCTTTCTGCAAGCGCGCTGATGACTAAAAAGGCCAACCCGAGATAAACAAGTCCGGTTGCAAAAAGCACAGCAGAAGGTCTCCTTGGGTGATGTTTTTGGGTTGTGATTCTTTCTGCGTTGTCGTTTCTCTTCAAGACTTGTTCGTCGTAAGTTCTCAAATAAGGCTGCAGCATTGTGGATAGTGCGTCTCCATGCCTCCCGATGTGAGGCCAGGGCGGACCACTGTTGGTGATCAATTTGTCCAAGCCTGAGATGTTGTTTCAGGGAGTCTTTGTATCGCTTTTTTGGAGCGCCCCTCTTACGCTGACCCGTGGTGAGTTCACCGTAGAGTAGTATTTCCATATACACAGCAACCCAGCCATGGATAGTAACACACCCCAGGCAGGCACTGAAGTGAATTTGCACTAGGGGAGGGAATCACATTGCCTCCTGGCTCCAGAGGTGCTGATTTAACAGGGCCAGGCTCTGTTCCCAAGGTGTCTGCACCTCTGTTCCCAAAGTGTCTCCGCTGATGTTCCCAAGGTGTCTCCGCTGATAGTTCCAGAGGCTATCTCCTATAGCCTCTGGAACTAATTAGGTTGCATGGGGGCTTGGGTTGAGTTATCTGAGGAGGTGGCCTGGGAAACCTGTGTGTGTGTGTGGGGGGGGGGTGTTCTACTTTCTCCCATGTGGAAATTGCAGGCAGGGTGAGTATGTGTCCATGTCCTGGTAGCTGCTTCCTGAGATGGTTCAGGCAAAGGGTCTCCCACCCGCCTCGTCAGCAATCAAGACTACTTTACTAATGTAGAGGAGCCTGGATCCAAATTCTGGGCCATGATATAATGTGTTGTGAGGGGGAAAAAAGCAATGTTGCAGCTTTGCAGTTTTATTAATAAAATATGAACATTTCATTAACTTAAAAACACAGAGCTATGCATCATAACTTCTGTGCATCAGAGCCAGGAGTCCACGTACAAAACTTTGCATTGGAAGGCACAGTGGTTGCTCTTCACATCATTGCAGTACAGCCTTCCTTCTTCTTGGATGATATCCCCATACTAGCTGCCTATATATTATACTCTTCCCCCATCACACAACTTCCCTTGGATCCTTTGGTTTCCTCTTAAGAAGGCAAAACATACAAGTGAAAGCCTGTAAAGCAGACTATGAAGGTGACTGCAAATGTCACTCACAACAAGGTCTCTCTCCCTCTCCACTGCGGGGTTCACAATTCCCTGTGCTCAGCCTCATCACTGTCCTTATTTTTGAGTATTAGTTAAATTGATACCTCCACCTTTCCTTCTAAAGGCTCACATTATATGGCTCCCCTCCACATTTATCTTCACAATAACCCTATGAGATAGGTCAGTGATTGGCCCATGGTCATCCATGGCTTAGTGGGGACTAAAACCTGGGTCACCTACATCTCAGGACAACATTCTAATTCCTTGCCACTCAGGTTCTCACCAGAAGCAGGGAGGAAGATATCTATATGAATGAAAAAGGGGTACACATCCTGCTAGCCTTGTTGTTGTCACGTGCCTTCAAGTCATTTCCATCTTACAGCGACCATAACTAGAGAGACCCAATTACTTGCTGAGGCAAAGAATGTCGACATTCAAGGAGAGGCAGGGGAACCGCATTGGGTCAGACTCTGGTCACAGACTGACACTGATGGAGGACAGCTCCATTTTGAGACTAGCATGTATGCACTACCTCACTCCCCACAGAATTGTCCATTTTCCTTACAAACTAACAGCATCCTCTCAGCCAATCGGCCAGCCTGGCTCAAGCCCCAGGAGAAGTAGAGCGGAACGTTTTCTCTGTCCTAAATGGCACAACCAGTATGTTAGCAGCCAGCCTGTCAGGGACATTGAAAAATCTGTCTGCCTGTGAACAGGCCTTCTAGTAGATTTGTAAAATACACATTTCTGCACTTCAGCTGCTCCCTGATGAGGTGTGCATCTTTCCAGCTGTATCTCTGATCCCTGGATGTGCCATCATCTATGGGTGTCTTCTGACATCTGACAGAGGCCCAGGGGAAAAATATTTCTCAGTTATTAAGTCTGGCAAACAAAGGGTTATTGAGCAGCTGCTAGACTTCAGAATTTTTCTATAAGGGCAGCTGATGCTTAGCTGTGCAACAGGGAAGCACACACATTACATTAAGGCACTGTATATCCCTAAATGCTGTGAGCAACCTCAGCCAATTGTCAGGAAGAAGAAGGAGGGTCACATTTTTCTTGCCAAGTGAATGATCAGTTCATAGGTGACCATGACAATAGCAGCATTGGGGATCTGGCGTATCAGATGGGGCAGGAGCCCGCGGTAAAGAGCTGAGGGACCTTCTTCTCTGACGACAAGTTGCAGAGTTTGCAAAAAGGAGAGGTAACGTGAACCCTCCTCCCGCAGTCTTGTCCGGATGACCTCTGCAGAGACAGAAAGAAAAGAAAAAAAGGCAGAGGTGAGCGTACATAACTTTTCATCCTTGGGAAAAGGCAACTGCCAGGGAACTCTCAGCCCCTCCCATCCAGGCCAGACCATTTTTGAGGAAAGCATGGAAAAACAACTCACCGTGTGGATAAGCAATGCATGAGGCGAAGGTTTTGGAGATGGCCGCTGCTACCATCAGCCCACAGAAGTCCTGGCTGTTTCGTGAAAGGGGAAGGGCTGTGGCCAGGAAAGGCTGATCCTCCATAAGCCGCTGCTTCAGTGCTTCATAGATAACGAAATGGATTATGGTTTCTGAGACTCCGGCATATGAGGCAGTAATCCCACGGTAAAAGCCACGCAAGCCTTCAGTGTAGTAAACTCGCATGGCACACTGAAGGCCACTAGTGCAACTCTCACCTTTGGCCCTGCAGAAAGAGTGAAAAGAAGTGCTTAGGAATGTCCCTGACTACCTCTATCAATAACCACAAGTTCTGTGCCCTCAGTGCTAACAAATACAATCAAAAATATGTGCCCCTAAATTTGATTTCTTTGCATCCCAATTTATGTGACCTGTACAAATCATGCATATCATGTACCTTTGTATAATAATTCATTTTTATTATGCATATACTTCATTCTACAATGTTACTATTTTCATAGAATCATAGAATCATAGAATCATAGAATTGCAGAGTTGGAAGAGACCACGAGGGCCATCCAGTCCAACCCCCTGCCACGCAGGAAATCACAATCAAAGCATCCCCGACAGATGGCCATCCAGCCTCTGTTTAAAGACCTCCAAGGAAGGAGACCCCACCACGCTCCGAGGGAGTGTGTTCCACTGCCGAACAGCTCTGACTGTCAAAAAGTTCCTCCTCATGTTGAGGTGGAATCTCTGTTCCTGGAGCTTGCACCCATTGCTCCGTGTTCCAGTCTCTGGAGCAGCAGAAAACAAGCCTGCTCCATCCTCAGCGTGACATCCCTTCAAATACTTAAACAGGGCTATCATATCGCCTCTAAACCGTCTTTTTTCCAGGCTAAACATACCCAGCTCCCTAAGTCTCTCCTCATAAGGCATTGTTTCCAGACCTTTCACCATTTTAGTTGCCCTTCTCTGGACACGCTCCAATTTGTCAATATCCTTTCTGAATTGTGGTGCCCAGAACTGGACACAGTATTCTAAGTGAGGTCTGACCAAGGCAGAATAGAGTGGCACTATTACTTCCCTTGATCTAGACACTATACTTCTATTGATACAGCCCAAAATTGCATTGGCCTTTTTAGCTGCCGCATCACACTGTTGGCTCATGTTCAACTTATGGTCTACTAGGACTCCTAGATCCCTTTCGCACATAGTCTCATTCAGCCAGGTCTCCTGATTATAATTATCAGGAGGGGCAGAAAAATGCATGAGGTAATGAAACTCCATCCCCTAGCCATGGAAAATTTCACCCAGTACATGTCTGACTCTGGAGAGTTAAGGGGGTTTGGGGAGAGACAGAACAGGTTCTTTGGTTTATGCACTATGTTTGTTGTTCTGTGCCTTCAAGTTGTTTCTGATTTATGGCAACCCTAAAGCTATCACAGGGTTGGCAAGATTTCTTCAGAGGTGGTTTGCCAATGCCCCCCCTTGAGGCTGAGGGGCAAATGCTAATGCAAACCTATCACAGGGTTTTCTGAGGCTGAGAGCATGTGACTTGCCCAAGTTCACCCAATGGGTTTTCATGGCTGAGCAGGGATTCGAACCCTGGTCTCCAGAGTCAGAGACCAACACTCATGCCACTACACCACACTGGCTCTCTCTGCTTTCTATACCCAGTGCCAGTTTCTGTGGGTTTTCTGTGCTTATGAAGCACATCTACAGCTTGCCAATTACTCTTCTCTACAAGAGGCCTTGTTTGCCTGTTGTTTTTTCATGAGCCAGGAACAAATTTTGCCCAAAATGTCATTTTTTAGCAAAGTTCTGATTTCCTTACCTGGCTTCCAGTTGCATTCTGGTCTTTACCAGCCAGATAGGGTTGGTCAAGGTGGCAGAAGTCACCCCTGAAAAGAGGAGATGTGAATATGAAATTCAATGGTTTCTGGACCATTTTTGAGGTCTATTAGAGCTAAATCCAGGCAGAATTGGATGCTTTCATACCCACCTAACTGTAACAGGAGAATATAATAAACTTAACTCTTCCATAGGTGCCATAGTGGCACCTCAAAGTGCTTAACTAAGGCTACATGGTGCCTACAGAGTCTAGTTGTAGATTGTTTTCTCTTTTCTGGAAATCACTCACCCACTTTTGCCTGACCCTCACTTTTGGCACTTTGACAGAAAAAAGAACAACAATAACAACAACAACAACAACTTATGTAATACCTAAAAGAAAGACATATGTAGCAGTAATATATGTGTGCATTCGTGTGCACACGTGCCTCTGCAGTACGGAAACCATCAGTTTCCCAAACACATATAAATGTGTGCAAATCTTCATGCAGACTAGAATTTTTTTAAAATGTTGTTATTTAGTATTTTAATCTTTCATGAAAACTAAGGGCACAGTACATGAATTGGCCTAAGGATACTGTAACATACATCTCTATGAGGCCCATACCTGCACAAGCTGCTGAAAGCATGTGGACTTTCTTGGACTCTGGCACAAGCACTGTGTTCAATTTCTCCTTCGCCTCCGAATATGCAGCAAAATATATGGCCCTGGAAGAAGGGGAGGGGGTACTGGATATATTGAAACTTTCCCAACAGAAACCATGACAATAAATCTACTTTTAAAATCTTGTTCAGATTCAGGAGGTTTAGGGTCTTAAAATGCTTCTTTGTATTACTTGTTTACAAGGAGAATATGAATCCTAGAGTGGCCAGAATGCTCATTTGAGTCACAAATGCTTTTCTGACTTCTATTCTGCGTTAACAATGGTGTTAGCATAAATACCATGAGAGACATTTTGTATAAAAATGCTTAGTAAGCAAATATATGAACTAAAATACCAGGCAGGCTTTGGGCAACTGACAATTGTTGAGGAAGGGACTCAGCTGAATGCCGTTTTTTCCCCATAATGCCCTGTTTTTTCAGTTGTGCTTTAACGGCATCCTTAATTTAATTTTGTGTTAATATTTGATCTTTTTGTTTGCTTGGTTTTTTTAAAATTCACTACTAATGCAAACTTCCTGGAGTTGTACTTGGGGTTTTTTGAGCCCCATGGGGGCTGGGAGAAAGACAGTATTATATAACTGTTAAAATAAATAAATAAATAAATAGTGCAATCGGTTGGCTGGCCTCCAGGGACAGAATTAACCCAGAAGGCCTGGAGTGCAATAGCACTTCCTTTCTTTCAGGATGCTCTTGCATCTGTGTGTGTCTGCATGTCCCTTTTTTACACACAAGGTCAGGTGAACTATAGAAGTTCTGTCTGGGGCACTGGAGATGGGAATCTGTCATCGCACAGTAGTTTTACCTGGAAGGGGCAACTCCAATAAGATTAGGTCCCAGGCCTCGGAACAAGGAGCGGATGCCTTCTTTTTCTAGAATGATTCTGGGAAATGAAAAGAAATATAAGAAAAGGGTTATTGTGTGCCTTTTCCCTTTAAGTGAAGGCAGAGCTACCTCCTCAGGTGAAGGTAATGAAGGAAGGCTCCTCCTTCCCACTTAAGGGCAAAGGCCAGAAGCCTTCCTTTGTCCACTTCTTACTTCAACAGCTGCAGGATTCCTCCAGAGGGGAGCCCTGGACGGATCAGTGCTCCATTCACCCCCTGTAGCTCTACTGCTGGCAAGCAGAGGGGCCTCAGGGCCCCAGAGGAGGACTGCAGGCGTGTCTTCACCACCTCCAGTGGGCAGGTCAAGACGGCTCCGGCTGTGCCACCTAATCTGGGAAGGGAGAAAGAGAAAATCCGGAGTCAGCACCTAGAATCATAGAATTGCAGAGTTGGAAGAGACCACAAGGGCCATCCAGTCCAACCCCCCTGCCACGCAGGAAATCTTGATCAAAGCATCCCCGACAGATGGCCATCCAGCCTCTGTTTAAAGACCTCCAAGGAAGGAGACCCCACCACGCTCCGAGACCTGTTTCCCCAATTGGTATTTAGAGGGTATCTTATGAACAACAACTCTGCTCCATGGGAACATGTCTTTCAATAATTTTCAGAGGCTCTCCTCATACTACATTTTAAAGCCAATGGCTAAACATGTGCAGTGTATTATGTAGCGAACAGGTATTTGGGAAAAAAATATTCTACACTGATCAGAGAACCAGAGTGATAGTGGCTTCCTTTATGAGCAGATAGATATTCAGTAGCAAAAATGTGCTTGCTATGTAGATGAGTGCAACAGATGTACTGTACATGTAGTTGCCAAATACCTTGGATCCTGAAAAGAACTGTGTTTCCCAATGGAACAGTAAATGTCACCAACCAAGGACAGTGTCCCTTAAATGACTAGTAATCTAGAGATGGATGCGGGATGAATCCAAACATTCTAATTTTGCTACAGTTGGTTAACTTGACCAATTTTGATTCTGATTTAATCCTTAAAAATGGGTGGGGACAGGGTAGCCTGTGGGCTCCATGTGGCCCCTAACTCCCACTTTTGTGTGTGTGTGGCAAATCCTCTGAGGGTTCCCTGAAGCCCCCAAAACATACATTTTTCCAAGCCAATTTTTAGCTATATTTTTTTACCTTCAAGTGACAGAAGATAGATAGATAGATAGACAGACAGACACACACACACACACACACACACACACGTATATATGCATGTATGTGTGCATGCATGCCACCTTTCTCCCGGAGTGGGACCTAAGGCAGCTCACAAATGAAATCCATTAAAACCTAACAATTAAAATAATTTCATTTAAAACAATATAAAATTTTGTTTAAAAGATATAAAAGTTAAAAGCATAAATATAGCACACACCCCAATAAAAAGCCTCCCTGAAAGTGATTAGATATTAAAAGCCTGCTTAAACAAAACATCTTTGCAGGCCAGCAACAGGAAAACAGGGAGGGGGGCAGCTGAACCTCTCTCAGAAGGGAGTTCCAAGAGAAAGCCTTCCTCTGCTGATCTTAAAGCTCTCGCAGGTTTTTAATCAGGAGATATGGTCATTCAGATAGTCTGGTTCCAAGCCATATAGGGCTTTACTGGTCATGATCAGAACTTTGAATTGTGCCCAGAAACGAACTGATAGACAGTGAAGCTGTTTTAACAAGTTCTGACAGAATACTGTCAGAAAATGTGATGATTTGCCTTTCCACTCTCCCAACCTCCCACTCTATTTTTGGCTGGAAACCAGCTGAAACAGGCAACTAGAAATGATATTATGTAACTTTTGTCGCACCTTGCAGCCCACATGTCCCCATGTACTTAACAAGTTAAAAAAACCCACACTCCCGAAGACCTACCTAGTCCAGCATTAATGTTCACACAGTAGCCAAACATTTATCTATGGGAAGGCTGTCAGGAGGCTATGATGGCAAGAGTACATTGTGCTTTAAATACATTAAAGCAGAGCCTGCTTCTAATATTTAAAAAACCCCACAACATCTGGAAGAAGTAATCTCAGAACTACTGGCAATAATCTTTTGAGAATTTCTGAAGACCAGGAGAAGTCCTAGCAGACTAGAGGAGGGCAAATGTTGTCCCCATCTTCAGGAAGAAGAAAAATTACTTCCCAGTCAGCATGACATCAATACCAGGAAAGATTCTAGTGCAGATCATTAAACAGACAGTCTGTAAGCACTTAAGAAAGAAATGCTGTGATCACTAAAAATCAATATGAGTTCTCTAAAAACAAGTCATGCCAGACTAATCTTATCTCTCTCTCTTTTTTAAAAACAGAGTTACAAGCTTGGTAGATGAAAGGAATGCTATGGATGTGGCATATCTTGATTTCAGTAAGGCCTTCAACAAGGTCCCCCTTGCAAAACAAGCTAGTAAAATGTGGGCTAGACAATGCTACTGTTAGATGGATTTGTAATTGGTTGACTAACTGAACCCAAAGGCTCCTCTTCCTTCTGGAGAAAAGTGACTAGTGGGGTGCCCCAGGGTTCTATCCTGCACACAGTGCTAGTCAACATCTTTATAAATGACTTTGATGATGGAATAGAGAGCATCTTATCAAGTTTGCAGATGACACCAAATTAGAAGGAGTAGCTAATACTCCAGAGGACTGGATCAGAATTCAAAACAACCTTAGATTGGAGAACTGGGCCAAAACTAAGCAAATGAATTTCAACAGGAAGAAATGTAAGGTACTACATTTAGACAGAAAAAATAAAATGCAGAGATATAGGATGGCTTGAAACAGCACATGAGAAAGGGATGTAGGAGTCTTAGCAGACCACAAGCTGAACATGAGTCAACAGTGTGTTGTGACAGCTAAAAAAGCCAATGTGATTCTAAGCTGCATCAATAGGAGTGTAGGGTCTAGCTTGAGGGAAGTAGTAGAGCCACTCTACTCTGCTTTGGTCAGCCCTCACCTGTGTCCAGTTCTGGGCACCACAAATCAGGAAGGATATTGACAAGCTGGAACGTATCCAGAGGAGGATGACCAAAATGGTGGGAGGTCTGGAAGCCATGCCCTATGAGGAGCAGGTTAGGGAGCTGGGCATGTTTAGTCTGAAGAAGGTTGAGAGGGGACATGATAGCCATGTTTAAATATTTGAAGAGATGTCATACTGAGCATAGAGCAGGCTTGTTTTCTGCTGCTCCAGAGACTAGGACACGGAGCAATGGGTTCGAACTACAGGAAAAGAGGTTCCACCTAAACATTAGGAAGAACCTTCTGACAGTAAGTGGTGTTCGGAAGTAGAATACAATGCCTCGTAGTGTGGCGGAGTCTTCTTCTTTGGAGGTTTTTAAGCAGAGGCTGGATGGCCATATGTCAGGAATAATGTGATTGCGTATTCCTGCATGGCAGGGGGTTGGACTAGATGGCCCTTGTTGTCTCTTCCAACTCTATGATTCTATTCTAAAGACTATTATTTAACAGAATAACTGGCTATGTAAATAAGAAATATATATACTTGTAGCCCATCCAAACCGCAACAGCTTTCACGACCTCCCTCCCTCCCTCCCTCTCTCTACCTCTCCTCCCCACATATTGCTATTTCTGTATGCATGTGCGTCACAATTGCACCATCTGGTTTTGTAACAGAGTATCAGTTGCTGACGTCTTGGTTCCAACCTGTTCTGAACAGAGCTGCCCAGTGTGCTAAAGTCCAGAGGAGAAGGGGGAGGATGCCCAAATGTCATGAATATGGTTGCATAATGGAGTTGCCCAATACTCGTCATTCCCTAGCACATCCTAGTGCAAGCACTACCACAGCAAGTGTCCTCTGGTTCGTCTCACCCCCAACTCAGAGCAGAGATACCTGACTCACCAAACTGCCTCACTTAATGCTGGAGAACATGCCTTTCTGAATTTGCTTCTTAGCTGAGCAGAAGTTGCTTGTGTTCAGGCAGTCGGAGAATGCTATATCTATCTTGCAATTCATAGACTACTCTCACTCAAATTAATTTGCTGGAAAGAGGATCACCTTAGCAGATGCCCAAAGATACTAATCCCCCTCAAGTGGTATTACTGGGCAGCTGCCAAGGCCCACAATTCAACAGAGCCCTGCAAGAGCAACAACCAAAGTCTCCTGGCCTGCCTTCTTCCTACGCCATGGCCTATTTGCCAGTCCTCCCCCTTGAGCATGAGAACAGTAGCAAAAGCAAAAGAACAAGCAGAAGAACCCAACACACCCTCCTTAATATGCCCTTCCTTCCTCTTCTGGACAGGTTGGGCAAGCATATGGCTAGAGGGAGGGACAAAGACCACAAGGAGTGCTTGCCTCAATGGCCTGTGAAATCTGGAACTAAAGGAAGGGCTCCCAGCCATGGAATGGTGGAAAAACACTGCAGCTACTGGGAGGGAAGTGAGCCATCAGTTTGATTTGAGCAATGCTCTAACATGGAGACAGGCAGGGCAAAATGCTGGTGAGCGATGGGGGCCATGGGGCAGGAAATCCAAAGAGGTAGGGGTGTGGAGGTGAACAGAGTAGGCTGGGTCATGAAAGCCAAACTACAGCATGCAGGAACCTAAGGGGCATTTTGGGGATTAGGAATTTTTTTATTGGAATAAGACCATTCTACTAAAAAATACACCCAACCGCAAAAGGACTGGAGGGACTATATTCTCTTGGTGGGAAGACGTAATCACAGAGAAAGAAAAGACTGTATTTCATGTATTGAGATTTAACCATCATCCACTAGGTTTTAAAAACACTTGCACCAAATGAGTTCTGGGGTATCTTTTAGCCCCTGTAAGAATTCCTCTGGAGCCAGTGTGGTGTAGGGATTGAAGTGTTGGACTGGGACTCTGGAGACCAGGGTTTGAAATTGCTGCTCAGCCATGGAAACTTACTAGGTGACCTAGGACAAGTCACATTGTCTCAGCCTTAGAGGAAAGCAATGGCAAACCTTCTCTGAATATATCTTCCAAGAGAACCCTAGGAGAAGGTCACCATAAATCCATCATGTCTAAAGGTGAGCAGAACCAATGGCATTCCAAGTATCAACATATCTAGAGCCAGAAAACTCCTGTTCACATGAATCAGAACATTTGTTTTAAGTAGCTATCAGTCTGTGTGTGCATATACATGTGGGGGGGGGGGCAGAGAAATGTAAATGGCACCATTTCTGATAAAACCCCTAGTATTATTTTCAATTTGAAACAACAAAAACCTTATCTGGACACCTGTCCCCCTCCAAGAAGAAGAAAAAAAGCAACCTTGAAGTGATATAGCTGTTGGAAATTTCTATGAAAACTTAATGCTAATCATGGGGCAATTTTGTACTCAAAAATTAAACAGGGCTTTGTAAGCAACTATCCACAAGGGGTCTGCTGGCTTTCTTAGCTGCTGCTCTGCTGCAGAATAACTGTGTCCTCTTATAATAACTGATGTAGATGCTTGTTCAGGCAGAGGATGAAGTTGGGGTGCATAACCTAGATCAATTAGAAGAAGTAGCTAATACCCCAGAGAACAGGATCAGAATCCAAAATAACCTGAACAGATTAGAAAACTGGGCCAAAACTAACAAAATGAATTTCAACAGGGAGAAATGTAGGATACTACACTTGGGCAGTAAAAATGAAATGCACAGATATAGGATGGATGACACATGGTTTGAGGGCAGTACATGCAAAAGGGATCTAGGAGTCTTAGTGGACCACAAGCTGAACATGAGTCAGCAGTGTGATGCAGCAGCTAAAAAAGCCAATGCAATTCTAGGCTGCATTAATAGGAGTATAGTGTCTAGAAAGATCAAGGGAAGTCATAGTGCCACTCTATTCTGCTCTGGTGTGACCTCACCTGGAATACTGTGTCCAGTTCTTGGCACCACAATTCAAGAAGGATATTGACAAGTTGGAACGTGTCCAGAGGAGGGTGACCAAAATGGTGGGAGGTCTGGAAGCCATGTCCTGTGACAGTGATGGGCAACCTTTCGAGCTTGGTGTGTCAAACTTTGCCAAAAAAACTGAGCATAACTCGGGTGATGTGTCACTTTGAGGAAAAAACATTATTTCATGATATTTATTGTTTAAATAACATAAATGTATACAGTTGCCCCTCCACATCCGCAGCTTTCACTCTCGTGGTTTTGATTATTTGCAGTTTGCTCAGCAAGCACCCCATTTAAATCAGCTTCTCTCCCTCCCACTCAAGGGAGAGGAGCTGATTTAAACGGAGTGCTTGCTGAGCACGCCAGGTGCTCAACTCCCCGCTCTCCTGGGGCTTGGCTCCATTGGGGGATGGGAGAGCCAAGTGTTGGTAGAGCAGGGAGTTGGCATTTTAGCCCCCACCCGCCCTTCCCCAAGCTGCTATTAAGCTTTCTAAGCCTTGTTGCAGCTTTGGGAGGGTGGGGTGGCTGAAAAGACTCTACGCTGTGCTCCCTCCACCCATCCCCAACCTTCCCGAAGAGGCTATATGGGGCTCTCAATCCCCAGAGCCCCTTCGGGAAGACCGGGAAGAGGCCGGCCAGACTCCCTCTCACCCTCCTGTCACTTTCTCCAGCCTTCCTGAGCTGGCTCTGGGATTTCAAAGCCCCGGAAGCCCCTCGGGAAGGCTGGGGAAAGGCTGGGCAGACTCTTGCCTGCCTGCTGCCTTCCCCGGCCTCCCTGAGGCAGCTCCGGGGCTTCAAAGCCCTGGAGCCCCCTCAGGAAGGCCATGGAAAGGCCGGAGAGACTCCCACCCACCGCCTTCCCCGGCCTTTCAGAGGCAGCTCCGGGGCTTTGAAGCCTCAGAGCCCCCTCGGGAAGGCCAGGGGGAGGCTGGGCAGAGTCCCTCCCTCCCACCCACTTCCTTCCCCAGCCTCCCTGAGGCGGCTCCGGGGCTTCAAAGCCCAGGAGCCCCGTCAGGAAGGCCGGGGAGAGGCCGGGCAGACTCCCGCCTGCCCGCCCGCCGCCTTACCCGGCCTTTCCGAGGCTGCTTCAGGGAAGCATAGCAGGCCTCAGGGGGGGGGGGGGTGGCCAGGTGGGGGGAGGCTCCCCCCCGCCTCCCTAAAGAGGCGATTGGGGATTTGTAGCCCCGCCCACCACTTTCCTCCACCCTCCCTAAAGTGGCGACCGATTGCCACTTTAGGGAAGGTGGTGAGGTTGCGGGTGGGGGGGGAGGAGTCCTACGGCCACGTGTCAGCCCAAATGGCTACGCGTGTCGCCATCACTGTCCTATGAGGAGCGGCTTAGGGAGCTGGGCATGTTTAGTCTGGGAAAGAGAAGGTTAAGAAGTGACATGATAGCCATGTTTAAATATTTGAAGGGATGTCATATTGAAGGTGGAGCAAGCTTGTTTTCTGCTGCTCCAGAGACTAGGACACAGAGCAATGGGTTCAAACTACAGGAAACGAGATTCCACCTAAACATTAGCAAGAACCTCCTGACAGTAAGAGCTGTTCAGAAGTGGAATACACTGCCTGGGAGTGTGGTGGAGTCTCCTTCTTTGGAGGTTTTTAAACAGAGACTGGATGGCCATCAGTTGGGAATGATTTGATTGTATTTTCCTGCATGGCAGGGGGTTGGACTGGGTGGCCCTTGTGGTCTCTTCCAACTCTATGATTCTATGACATCAGGATGTAGTGGAAAAGAACGCAACCTGCCACCTACATTCTTGGCTTTGTGAAGTATTTCTAGTCCAACTCCCTGCCTTGCAGGACTACTTAACTAAAGCACACCTGAAAGATGCCCATCCAACCTCTGTTTAAAGACCTCCAAAGTCAAAGAGTCCACTAACCTCTGAGGCAATTTATTGTCAAACAGCTCTTACAGTAAAGAAGTTCTTCCTATTGTTTAAGTGGAGCCTACCTTCTTGTAATTTGAATCCATTGGTTCTCATTCTAGTCTCTTGCCATTAGTCCTTCTTTGTGAAAATGCAGACCATGATCCAAGAAGCCAAATCTTTCTTGATGGAACCACCTGTGGAGTCAGTTGTTCACTTCTTGTACTCTTCTTCTTCTTCTTCCTGGGCCACATCCTGCCACAGTGCACAATAGTTAAGTAATAGCTTAACAGGTCAACTGCATGCATTTATTGGCTAGAATTTCAACTCCTCCCCATCCCAATTTAGTTGGCAGTTCCTAGTTATCTCACTTCCTGTTTGGAGCAAGACATCCAAGATCATCCCAGGAGGTGCTTCTGAATCATTTCTCTAAAACTCTCCAGTGATAGAGACCACACTGTGAGAAAGGGAAGCGTAGCACAATGACAATTAGGTCAACCCAAAGGAGAGCCTTGAGTTGTTACTATGCGTTTCAGGTACAAATATTCCTTTTCTTCTGACTGAAGTATTCATAGAATCATAGAATTGTAGAGTTGGAAGGGACCACGAGGGCCATCCAGTCCAGCCCCCTGCCACGCAGGAATACACAATCAAAGCAACCCCGACAGATGGCCATCCAGCCTCTGTTTGAATCCATTTTAAATAAGCTGTAACCACAAGGGCTCCTCATCCCTGTGAAGAATCACCCAACAGTTCTGCTAGTCCAAAAGCCAAAACAAGGCAAAACCAGGAAATATATCAAAATGTAAATCAGTGGGAGACTTCTTTAACTTCCTTTGGACTCTCACTACAGAAATACAGTGGGCCCCTCCAGAATAATTGGGATTTGGTTCTGGACCCCCCCCCCCAAATGAATGCCAAAAATGTGAGTGGTCAAGCCCCATGTTATTCAGCGGCGATGATGTGAATGTGCATGCTTCAGTGTGTCTGCGTTCATGTCACTGCCACTGAATAATATGGGAAGTGGTGCTCTGCAGATGAACCAATCCACAGATCGGGAGCCTGCAGATATGGAGGGCCCACTGTATGGAGCAATTAAATGGCCCTCCCTCCAGTCCAACAGCCACCACCCTGCCCTTGGAGGGAGAGAAGAAGAGGCAGGCAGAACTCCATCAGGCCTGGGCCCAGAAGCAAGTGAAAGGCCCTCCCTCCAGCCCAACTGCCACCGTCCTGCCCTTGGAGGGAGAGAAGAACAGCAGTATCTGCTGGATTTAATCCCTACCCCCACTGCCATTCCCTTTTCCTTATGTGTCATGTCTTATCTGGATTGTAAGCCTGAGGGCAAGGAACTGTTAAATTAACCATTTGTAAGCCACTCTGATAACCTTTGTGGCTGAAGAGCAGAGTATAAATACAATAGATAAATAAATAAAAATAAATCAAATGTACAATACAGTACTCTTCGCCACTGCACTTAGCAGGTACTAGAATGCCTATTCCTGCTAATTTTGATACAAACAAGAGCTACAATTATGATTCCCAGAAGATGTCTTCTCTGCCTTAGGCCATCAGCAAACATCAACAAAACCTTATAGACTACCATACCATCCTCCTTTATATGCATTTTGGAGCTGGCTGCATAAACCTCGTAGCTAATTTATTTAATTAGGTGGTCTATAGTCTGCCCTACTCAAAGTGTAAACAATTAAATTTTTAAAACATTTTCCAAAAAAAAAAAAAAAAGGATAACTCTTGCCAAGAAATGGAACTTTCCTAATATCCTATGATTGTTTTTCCTCAACAGCCAGCAGTTCCTTAAGCCGATGACTTAGAACACAAAGCAATTTCTTAAGAACACCAGTGTTTCAAAAGAATCAATACTTCAAACAAAATCCGAATGCAGACACATACATCAGTGTACAAAGCTTCTGACAAAGAGCAGGTTGCTTACCTAACTGTAGTTCTTCGAGTGGTCATCTATGAATTCACACATTAATGGTTAATCCTGCGCCTGCCCAGAGCTCTCAGAAGTTGTTAGAGTCTAGTTTGAATTTTGGCGGTAACCCTGCCCACTATACAGGCTCTCCTCAAGCCCGCCTCCTCAGTTCCGAATAGCCGCGATATGCAACTTATGAAATGAAATATGCATGTTGGAGGAGAGAGCCTAGGACACCTGAGGGGAGGATGAGTGGGATTGTGTGAATTCACAGATGACCACTCGAAGAACTACAGTTACAGGTAAGCAACCTGTTCTTCTTCTTCGTGGTCTCTGTGAGTCCACACATTAAGGGTAGATTAGCTAGCTTAGTCTATGGAGGAGGGAGTGTCCTAAACATCAATAATTCTGCAAGGTAGAAGAAGCACACTTCCTCAAAATGCACTAAAGCTTGAGGTTAGGTTTATTATGTACACATTAGGCTATCTGTACCTTCGGATGAGGAAACGCATCAGGTGGGTCGCCTCGTGATGCAGGAGAGGAGAACTGTGCGTCCCAGCGTCGCATCTGCTCAGGATGCAGAATCCACCTTGTACACCTTAGCAAAGGTCAGAGGGGTGGACCACGTTGCTGCTCTACAGATGTCCTGAATGGGGACTCCATTAAGAAAAGCCATCGACGCAGAAGTAGCTCTAGTAGAATGACTGCGGATGGTAGCTGGGAGCTGTTTTCCCAGCAGTTGATAGGATAGTCTGATGGCATTGGCCACCCATTTGGAGAAGGGCTGGGAGGACAGTGGCTCACCTTTTCGGTGACCAGCATAGCGTACAAAAAGCCGGTTGGATTTCCTGAACGATGACGTTCTGTCTATGAAGAAGGCCAACGCCCTCCTTACATCTAGAGAGTGCAGGGATCTTTCTAGGTCGTTGGAAGGGTTTCGGAAGAAAGATGGCAGTACAATGTCCTGGTTAATGTGGAAGGAAGAAACAACTTTTGGTAAAAATGCAATATCCGGTCGGAGTACGACTTTGTCCTGGTGGAAACGGGTGTAGGGCGGGTCCATACGTAGGGCACACAACTCACCGGCTCTACGGGCTGATGTGATCGCCACTAGAAAAGCTGTCTTCAGGGAAACCAGGCGTAGGTCGCATGTCGCCATTGGTTCAAAAGGCATCTTAGATAGCGCCGCCAAAACTAGTTCCAAGCTCCATGCTGGGATGGGTCCCGTCGTGGGCGGGTGGAGGTTGGTGTAACCTCTTATGAAAGTCTTCACCAATGGGTCTTTGAAACAAGAGGGCTTGCCAGTTCGTTGGAAGTGCCAAGATACAGCCGCCACATAACCTCTGATTGAGGAAGCTGAGAAACCTTGGGAAGAAAGAGGCCAGGAAGTCCAGCAGGGCCGGTGTGCCTGCTTCACCATGGGGCAATCCTTTTTCTTCTAAGAACTTACAGAATTTCACCCATTTGTACCCACAGGCTCTCATCGTGGAGGGTCTTTGGGCTGCGTCTAAGATGCCTCGGGCTGCTTAGGAGAGACTGCTTAAGGAGTGATCAACCATGCCGTCAGGGTGATCAACTGTAAATCTGGATGGTAAATCTGTCCGTCTCGCATCGTTAGTAGGTCCGGTGTCATGGGTAGACGCCTGTGCCGGTTGTGGGCTAGCCTGAGTAGTGGGGCAAACCAATGCTGGCGTGGCCACCATGGTGTTATGAGAATGCATTTGGATTTGTCTTGTTGTAGCTTGGAGATCACCCTGGGTAACAGGGGGAAGGGGGGAAAGGCATACAGTAGAGGGCCTCCCCAGTGCCACAGGAAAGCATCCCCAAGATTGCCCGGTGTCTGGGGGGGCCTGGAGCAGAAGAGTGGGCATTTGGAGTTGTCCCTGGTAGCGAAAAGATCGATCTCCAGCGTCCCCCAATCCGCAGAGGTCTTGTAGGACTGGGCGAGATAGGGACCAATCGTGATTGCTGGAGGTCGTCCTGCTGAGGGTGTCTGCTAAGTCGTTCAGCTCCCCTGGGACGTGTATGGCCATGAGGAAGATGTTGCGGGCTACGCACCATTCCCACACTTTGAGCGTTAGGTTCAGAAGCGTCCTTGAGTGTGTCCCTCCCTGCTTGTTGATGTAAAACACCACTGTGGTGTTGTCCGAGGCCACCTGCACGACCTGACCTCGTAGGGAGGGTTCGAATGCCTTCAACGCCTTGAAGACCGCCAGGAGTTCTAGCACATTGATGTGGCAAGTCCTCTCCATCGGGGACCAATGTCCTTTGATGGACAGATCGTGGGAGTGGGCTCCCCATCCGGTTAGAGATGCGTTTGTTGTGATTGATCTTGTGGGGCTTGGACGAGCAAACCGGGATCCTTGCTGCACCATCTGGGGGTTCGTCCACCAGCGTAGAGATTTCTTTAGCGGGCGAGGGATCGTGAGCAGTTTGTGTTGACCGTGTACAAACGGTTGGAACTTTGAGATGAACCAACTCTGCAGGGGTCTCATGCGCAATCGTGCAAGTGGAGTGATGGCCGTGGTGGAGGCCATGTATCCCAACGTTTGTTGCTGTACTGTGACCCTTCTTTTTATCCAGTTTTCTGCATAGCGTGTTGAAGCGGTCGTCTGGTAGGTACGCTTTTCCTGCGGTGGAATCTATGGTGGCCACGATGAAGTGAATGACCCACGAAGGTTGTAGGTGGGATTTTTTGTGATTCACCATTAGGCCTAGACAATGAAGCCAGCCTAAAGTCAGATGGATATCCCTGCAGAGTTTGTTTGCCGAATGGGCGGTGAAAAGCCAGTCGTCTAAGTAAGGGAAAACGACGACGCCTTTCTGTATGAGCCAAGCAACCACCACCACCATACACTTTGTAAATACTCTCGGTGCTGTACAAAGTCCAAAGGGGAGGACTCTGAATTGGAATGCTGTGTGCCCCACTGCAAAAGCAAGAAAGCGTCTGTGTGGTTTCACAATGGGAATGTGGAAATATGCATCTTTGAGATCCAAAGTGGCGAACCAATCTCTTAGAAAGGGGAGGATGGAGGAAAAAGTGACCATGCGGAATTTCCTCAGTCGAATATAGGAATTTACGTCTTGCAGGTCTAGGATGGGGCAGAGTCCACCATCTTTTTTGTCGACCAGAAAATATCTGGAGAGAAAGAGGCCTCTTCTCCGCAAGAGAGGGACCGGCTCTATCACACCCTTTTGTAAGAGACTGTTGACTTCTTCTATGATTGGTGGGGAAGAAGTTGCCCTGTGGGCTCCTGGAGGAGGAAGCTCCTCAAACTCTATGTAGTATCCTTTTTGTATGATGCTGAGGACCCACCGGTCTGAGGTGATAAGTTGCCAACAATGGATCACAGCACAGAGGCAGTCGGCAGGTGATGGTGAGGTGTGGAAGGACCGAGAAGTGTTGACAGAGGTGAGCGGGGGTGGTTGTTCGGAGTCAAACCCGCTGTTTGGTCGACTCCTGCTTCCTTTTACCAGACTAGGACTTGGTCCAGAAGGACTGGAACTTCTTCTGCGGTTGATAAGCAGATGTTGATGGTCAAGGTCAGGAAGAAGGTGGGCTATACTGTCTATGGTAGGATGTTCCATACTTGCAGAATGGAAAACACAGTCTCGAAGGCTGGTAAGGTTTGGGTAGACCGAACTTCCTCACCGTTGACCTCATTTTTTTGAGCATGCTCCAGCTTGGTGTCGGTATCGCTATGGAACAATCTGAGCTCATCGAATGGGAGGTCTTCAATCAATGAACGAGCAGTGTGGTATAACCCAGACGATCAGAGCCACGCATGATGGCGAACAGCTATCAAGCTGGCCACGATCTTCCCGGTGCATTCCGCCATATGCTTGGCGACCTGTCATTGGTATCCCGCTAGAGCTAGGCCTTCCTCCTGAAACGAGTTGACAATCCTCTGGTCTTGTTCAGAGAGCTTGGAGATGTGGATTGCAAGAGCATCCCAGAGAAACTTCTGGTACGCTCCCATGCAAGTGGCGTAAGAAGTCATCTTAGTCAACAAACACGCTGATGAGTAAAACTTGTGTCCTATCGCATCTAGCTTTTTGCCTTCCTTATCTGAGGGCGTGGACTGCAGCCTCTGAGATGACTTCATTTGTGCTGCCTGGACCACCACAGAGTTGGGCTTGGGGTGATAGGATAGCCAAGGGGCAGACTCCGTACAGATACGATAAAGGTGGTCAAGGGGCCTTGCCTTGAGGTGGGCGGAGTTGAAGATGGGGTGGCTCATGAAGTTTTGAGTACCTGGAGCAGATATGGCGAAATAGACAAAGAAGGAATGGAAGGTGCACGATGCTGTAAGTCCTCAAAAATGGGGTCATCAATATCTTTGTCGGGCTGAGTAGTCTTAATGCCAAGGGCGCCCACCAAGCACAGCATGAAGTCCGCAAACACTTTCATATCATCAGTTGGTGATGGGGGGTCAGGTTGGGCTCCCCCTGGTGTTGGTGATATCCTTGGGGATGGAGAACACGAATGGGAATCTGAATCCGAAGATGATACTGAAGGGGTCCTGGAGGGGGACCTTCTAGGCCTGACGGGTGGTTCGCCTGCTTCTTTTTAGTGTTCTGCTTGTCAGGGGGTCTGTGGTGTACCGACCCTTGGGAGCCCCTTGGTGAACCTTGCGGTGTTGACTTACGAGAGGGAGAGGCTTCACGGGATGGAGACCTGGAACCCGAAGCAACAGGAGAGACAGCCTTTTCCTCTCGGTGGTGAGCTGGTGACTTTTCTTGTACCGTCCTTGGATGGGACTCATCGCTAGGATGGTGAGTGTCGGCCCGAGCCCTATCCTTATCAAGGTCTCTAGGACGGTACCGTGCCTGATCCCTAGAGCTTCTATGTTTGTAGTACCGTGGTGATGGTTCATACAGGTCATCATAGAAGCGGTACCGTAGGTCGGTTTCCCAGTGGTGTGGGTTTGGGTGGTACCGGTGATATCTGGCGGGATGCTCATAATAGGGATGGCTGTAACGGTCCCAATACCAGTCCTCTTCAGAGACTGAACCAAAGTTGGAGACATAGGATCCCGTAGAAACCGAAGGGGATTGGACTCGATGCAATGTACGGGACTGTTGGCGACGGCGTGGCGTACGGGACCGACGGGTCCAGCGAGGCGAACAGGACTGAGCGGATGGAGACCTTGAACGGGATACCATCCGAGAGTGGATCATCTGCCGGGAACGGGACCATGAGGAATGACGGGTTCTGTCTCTGGATCGGGATCGAGACCTGGTCCGAGGATGAGGAGTAATCGAAGGAGGAGGCGGAGATGAGGCCGATCTTGAGCGGGACCGTCGGTGTACTTCTTTTTCTGCCGAACTGGGTGAAACCTCAACAATCCAAATGTCTGGGGATTGTTCTTGCAGTTCACCTTCAGACAATTCTCGATCCCGGTCCTCAGTCACTGATGTCGGCGTCGGTTCTCGGGACGATCCTCGAGCCTGTGAAAGATTGAGTCTCAGGGGCGAAACCATAGGAGACTTAGCCTCTCCTGAATGAGACTTGTGTTGTCGCATGCCCCGGTCCTGTTGAGCACCTTCGGAGGGGGATTCTTCTACCCCGACCTTCTTCTTCTTCCGGGGAGGCTCTGTCGATCCTGAGGGCCTTGTGGTATCCCGTGGGGTTTCCCGAGGCGAAGTCATTCGGACCGATTTGTGTTTCTCCTTCGGTAGTTCAGAAGAACGTGACTGCGATGAGGTGCTCTGCGTAGCGGTACCAAGAGTGATACCGGAGGCACTTCGCGTGGCGGTACCATCAGCAGTACCAGGGCCGGTCTTTCCCGGTTTGGAGGAGCTCAATCTGGCTCCGTGTTTTTCCTGGTCCCGGGACATGCCTTTGGAGGTGTCTTTGGAGGACTGCTTGGATGGTTTTGACGGGCCCGAAGGAATGGGGGGTTTCTGAGCTCAGGTCTGAGGAGAGGCCGTGGCCAACAAGGCATGCTCATAAAGTTATGCCTTCAATCTTTTGTCCCTGTTACGCCTTACTTGGGGGGTAAAGGCATTACAATGACAGCAGGAGCGAACGTCATGCCTTTCCCAAGACACATCAAGCAATTAGAATGCCCATCTGACTCGGGCATTTTTGCTCCAGAGGTTAGGCAGGTTTTGAAAAACCCTGTTGAGGCCATGTCACAGGGAAGTCCACTTACGGTTTGGCGAACAGCGAGAAAAGGGAGGGTCAGCAGTCCGAGGTCACACCGATAAACCCACAACAAGTCCAGCCAAAATCCAAAGAATGTCCAAAACACAGTCCAATAATTCAAAGCCAATAGATCAATCCGAGTTTGTGGGGGGGGGGGAGAATAAAGAAGAGAGAACTCCAACAACGTTCCTTGATGCTGCTAGTGTGACGGAAAAAAGGAACTGAGGAGGCGGGCTTGAGGAGAGCCTATATAGCCTAGGGATGGTGGGCGGGGTTACTGCCAAAATTCAAACTAGACTCTAACGACTCTAACAACTTCTGAGAGCTCTGTGCAGGCACAGGATTAACCCTTAATGTGTGGATTCACAGAGACCACGAAGAAGCTCCTTTTTATAAACTCTTTTTATATCCACACAGCCCCCACTTCTCTCCCCTTTATCCTCTGTCTAACTGGAAGGTTTTAGCAGCATTTGCATGGGGAGCATGATGAAGAACAGCTGGAGAAACAGACTTCTGGTGCTGAATTGCACCAAAAGAGTGTGCCTGCAGTAAACAATGCAATAAAGCTTCAGCTGGGAAAGAGTAGGATTCTACCCTAGCCAATCCTCCTGTATTGACTGCCTACAATAGGCAAGGTAAACAGCAGTTGCCTCCGGAATCCCTTACAGGAAAACAAAAAGGAAAGCAGATTAGCCTACCTCACAAGTTATCCTTATCTTGTTAAAAAAAAAAAAAAAAGTATGAATTTGGCCACCAAAATGAAACTGATGAGAAAAGTGGAGGCTAGTGAAAGAAAGAAAAAAAAAATCAACCCTAAATGCATTTTGAAAGAAAGCTTTAAATAGTCTCTAAAAGGTTCCAAATTTCTGGAAAACACAGAATTGGTTAAACATGTCCATAAGACTGGAGAATTAGAAAAACTAACAAAATGAATTTCAGCAGGGATAAATGTGAGGTACCATATTTAGGCAAGAAAAATTAGGTAGACAAGTATTGGATGGATGATGCCTAGCTTGACAGCAGCACAAGTGAAAAGAATCTAAGGGGTCTTGGTGTACACAAGTAAAATACAAGTCAACCATGTGATGTGGTGGCAAGAAGCCAATGCAATTCTATATTTCATCAACAGATCTGGAGTGTCCTGTTCTATGTAATAGTCCTGCTCTATTCTGCTTTGATCTAACCTCACCTGAAACATTGCACCCTGTTCTGGACATCAGCTTTTAAAAGATATTGAAAAGCTGGAATGTGTGCAAAGGAGGGATGGAAACCAAGCCCTGCAAAGAATGGACTAGGGATCTGCTATGTTAGTTAGTCTGACATCAATACCAGGGAAGATTCTGGAGCAGATCATTAAACAGAGAGCCTGTGAACATTTAGAAGGCAATGCCATAATCACAAAAAGTCAACATGGGTTTCAGAGTAACAAGTCATGCCAGACTTTTTTTGATAAAATGACCAGCTTGGTAGATGAAGGGAACATTGTGGATATCGTATACCTTGATTTCAGTAAGGCCTTTGACAAGGTTCCCCATGACATTCTAGCAAACAAGCTTGTAAAATGTGGGCTAGACAAGTTAACTGTTCAATGGATTTGTAATTGGTTGACCGGCCGAACCCAAAGGGTGCTTAGCAGTGGCTCCTCTTCGTCTTGGAAAGATGTGACCAGTGGGGTGCCATAAGGTTCGTTCTTGGGCCCAGTGCTATTCAACATCTTTATCAATGACTTGGATGAGGGAATTAGGGGCATACTTATCAAATTTGCAGATGACACCAAATTGGGAGGAGTAGCTAATACCCTAGAGGACAGGATCAAAATTCAAAATGACCTGGATAGGATGGAGAGCTGGGCCAAAGCTAACAAAATGAAATTCAATACGGAGAAATGTAAGGTACTGCACTTAGGGCGAAAAAATGAAATGCATCGATATAGGATGGGAGAGACCTGGCTGAATGAGACTACGTGCGAAAGGGATCTAGGAGTCCTAGTAGACCACAAGTTGAACATGAGTCAACAGTGTGATGCGGCAGGTAAAAAGGCCAATGCAATTTTGGGCTGCATCAATAGAAGTATTGTGTCCAGATCAAGGGAAGTAATAGTGCCACTCTATTCTGCCTTGGTCAGACCTCACCTAGAATACTGTGTCCAGTTCTGGGCACCACAATTCAAAAAGAATATGGACAAATTGGAGCGTGTGCAAAGAAGGGCAACTAAAATGGTGAAAGGTCTGGAAACGATGCCTTATGAGGAGAGACTTAGGGAGCTGGGTATGTTTAGCCTAGAAAAAAGACGGTTAAGGGGCGATATGATAGCCCTGTTTAAGTATTTGAAGGGGTGTCACATTGAGGATGGAACAGGCTTGTTTTCTGCTGCTACAGAGACTGGAACACGGAGCAATGGATGCAAGCTCCAGGAACAGAGATTCCACCTCAACATTTGGAGGAACTTTTTGACAGTAAGAGCTGTTCGGCAGTGGAACACACTCCCTTGGAGCGTGGTGGGGTCTCCTTCCTTGGAGGTCTTTAAACAGAGGCTGGATGGCCATCTGTCAGCGATGCTTTGATCGTGAATTCCTGCATGGCTGGGGGTTGGACTGGATGGCCCTCGTGGTCTCTTCCAACTCTGCAATTCTATGATTCTATGTTTAGCCTGGAAGTTGAAGACAGAGCAAGCTTATTTTCTGCTATTCCAGGACCCAAACCAATGGATTCAAACTGCAAGAAAGGAGATTTCCAACTAAATATTATGAACAACTTCCAGATGATAAGAGCTGTTTGACAGTGGAACAGGCTCAGAAGGTGTCAGACTCTACTTGGATGCAGCTTTTAAAACTGAGGTTGGATGGCTACCTTTGCTTGCTTTAGTTGTGGCTTCCTGCATTAGCATCAGATGAACTTTGGGGTCCTTCCCACCTCTATGAGTTGATGATCCTGACATGATTGTTTCCTATATGGAGGAATTAAAAATACAGTATGAGTGGAAGAGCATTCCATCTTATAAAACAGCCACCGCCTCCTACATTTGCATCTCAAACACAACCATCCAGAAACAGGTTTCTTCCCTCAGTAGCTTTTTGTAGGCATCAGGACTAGGATATGTTCCCAGTGCTGGGAAGCAAGGCTTGACTCTTAACACCACCCCACCTTCTTCTTTCACCATCTTCTTCATTGTGTTATGTACAATGTATAAACCACCCTGGGAATTGTGCTGAATATATAAATCTTTTAAATGTATTCACATACATATAGCAAATAAATCCACAAAATGAGGACAAGAAAGCAGAGAAACAATTTCCTTAAAAAGCAGTAAATATTTTGTTAAAATGCACCATGGAAATGGTTTCCATTGGACACAGCAATTCCTATAGTGCAATGTCTGTCTTGAAGGCCATAATTATTTGGCTTTCCAACCAGAGAGCTGGTCTGAATAGAGAGAAACATAACTATCATTATATGGACTATCCTTACTTAATCTTCATCCCTCTCACACACTCTGGTCTCCAGCTCCCAGCAAAAGTTAGATGAGTCCTTGACTATACCAAACAAGGACTCCCCGACCCTCCACCTCAATCGAATGGTGTCCTGCTTCTGTTCATCTCATGAATGAATGCAATAAAATGGGTTTGGTGACTGCAATCCAATCCCATTCCTCACTAGAGTTGTAAGTGAGTGAAAAGAATCTGAATCTGGAATGGGAAAATGAGTGAGGGGTCAGGAAAGTAGGGTGTGAATCATTGCTGGTGAGCTGACAAGAGGCTAAGGTTGCATCTACACTGTAGAAATAATGCAGTTTGACATCACTTCAACTGCCATGGATCCATCCTACAGAATCCTAGGATTTGTAGTTTAGTGAGGTACCAGCACTTTTTGGCAGACCTTGTAAAACTACTGATCCCAGGGTTCCATAGGATGGAGCTACAGCACTTAAACTGCAGGTAAACTGCAAAGAAAAAAAGTATGTTCACCATAAACAGCCCGAGTGCTTATGTGGACTGTGGCAACAGAGTAACTTAAATGCATACTGTATGTTCCAATTGCCCCTATTAAGTTTTACATATCCTAATAAATGTCATCCCTATGCTACTATTTTGAGCTGTTGGTATCTGTGGGGGTTCGGTACCAGGATCCTGCATGGATACCAAAAAACACAGATGAAGAAGAATCTTGTTTATAAAATGGTGTAGGGCAGCAGTGGAGGTGGCAGCAAACCCCAGCTGTGAGGTGCACATTCTTTGGGCTGAGCAGCTTCTGCAGGGATATGGTAATTGGCAGTGGTGGGTGGGAGCAGCACTCCTGCTCATTGCATTTGTGAATGAATAAGCAGGAGCACTACTACCAATTACCATGTCCCCTGTAAATGCTGCTTGCTTGTAGCAGTGGCAACAGTAGCAAAGGTGCTCCTTCAACCGAAGCTGCTCAAAGGTAGAAGTAGGTGGTTGGTGTGCTCCCCGGAGGCAGGTCGCACAAAGAATGTGTGCCTGGTGGTCAGGGCTTGCCGCTGCCTCCACTGCTGCCCTGGGACCACTTCTTGGCCTGGTTGCACTGTCTGTGTGTGTGCATGGTGAGCTTTGACCTGGAGCCCAGCCAGGCTGTGGAGGTAAGCAGGAGAGTCACAGGGTGAGGGTGACTTGGGTTCCTTTTTCCCCCCTCCATATGTAAGGGTGCTCACTTTATTATATCTCCTGTATTTGTGGGGGTGGTGGGTATTTTGAACCTGAGGTTGTTTAAACCCATGGTTCCCAAGCCCACAGATACAGCAGGCCCACTATAATTTCAGAACAGTTTAGTGGGTGCACATGCTTTTTCTTGACATTTCTGGGCCCTCCCCACTGTCTCTAGGGGGACAATTCTACACTAAAGATTCCCTGGCTGTGGGGTAAGGACAGGGAGCAAGGACAGGGAGTGTGTGTCCTTCTATACATTGAAGGACCACAACTTCACCATTCCTGCTCGCTAACTGTGCCGAGTAGGTCTGAAGGGGGCTGCAGCCCAACAACATCAGGGGGTAGGACAGCACTTATCAGGAGCAGAACAGAAGCTATGCCACCACCACCATGCTGCACATGCTGGCAGGACGATCCATCCAGAGTGTGCTTGCACTTCCCTGGGTGCAGAGTGGAGGGAAAGGACAAGAGATTGCTATTTATGTTTTACATTTTGACTGCCTTTCCTCACCAGCAACAGCTGCTGACTGCAATTTATATTTTAAATGAAAAACAGCAAGTATTAAGCACAATTTTAAACCCTGTGCTTAACATAATATGTAATTTGACCCTGGATATCATTCTCCTGTGAGTAAATCAGTAGCAGGCATTCCTGGGTGTAAACAGTACAGACATCAGGCCCATCCTCTTGAATAGTTCTCACAGAAATTGTTATTATTGTCTGCATATGTTCTCATGAACATTACCTCAGAGGAGCCTCACAGAGACAAGAGCCAACAAACAGACAACAAATGACAAAATGTGATGGCTCTGAAATCAGCAAACGCAATAAATTAACCTCTACAAAGCTTCTGCATCAGTTTGATAGAGGAATGGCTTAATGAAAGAACTCAACATTTGACCTAGGACTATATGCATTCAGCAAAAAGAACCAAAATTCCACATTTGGTGTCCTGAATGTGCTATGAAAATAAGGGACATTTGCATAATTTCTTGTTTTAACTATTTTGCTCACTCTATTCTGATTTTAAAATCTCCAAGTAGGAGCAATGTCACCCACCTAATTACCCTAAAGGCACCAGACCCCATCTGATCTTGGAAGGTAAGCAGGGTCAGCTCTGGTTAAGACTTAGCTAGGAGACCACCAATGAATACCAGGTGCTGTAGGTTATATTTCAGAGGAAGGAACTGGCAAAATCACCTAGGTTGCTCTTAGGCAAGGAGCCTAAGAAAAAACCTATGAAATTTGTGGGGTTGCCATAAATTGATGGGTAACTTGAAGGTATGTGCGCATGTTCACATACAGAAAGACAATGTGCAATGCAAGACTACAGTACAGAGGGCAAGAAGCAGTATGTTGGTCAGCTGGCAGGATTTGGTAGTCTTTTTTCTGTGCACCCCCCCCCCCGCCCCTGCTACTGAGGCTGCTCCCAGTCACTTTTATGCAGGGTGTCTGGAGGATCATTCTGTTGAAAGTATAATACAGATTTTTTTCCAGATTAAAAAAAGAACACTTTGCTTAGAAAATGGAATATCCCTGAAACAAAAGCATAATCTTAAGGAAAACAGCATGCCCTGTGTCCCAAGAATGCACTCACTTTGCAACATATTCACAGACACACCCACCTGCCTACAGGCAGTACGCCAGGAAAAAGCATGAAGTAGTGCTTGCTTTTGGAAGAAGGGAAGCTGTGTATACATCTCCAGTCTCCAGATACCACATAAGTGTGTGTAACTATCACCCACTTGTTAACTTTAGCTAAAGTTTGAACTAAAGCTCCTTTAGGAGGGAGCAAGAGAGAAGGGGGGTTGCTTAACCCTTTCCCCACTGACCATTTTCCTGCTCCAAGCTGTCCCTGAAGTGGCTCCCACACCAAGAAGTATGAAGTGCATGCTTCTGCGTCAGACTTAGCACAATCTGTCCTACCTACAGCAACAATTTTTTGAACTAGTTATGTAAGCACAAACAAAAAATTAGGGGAGTGAATCAGTGCATCTCAGGCACAAAATAAGGCTGAAGTCCTATGCACAGGTTAACTAATGAGTGTCCTGTTAAAATCAGCAGTGGGATTAACATTTGAGTGGACATAAAATCATAGAGTTGGAAGAGACCACAAGGGCCACCCAGTCCAACCCCCTGCCATGCAGGAATACACAGTCAAATCATTCTCAACAGATGGCCATCCAGTCTCTGTTTAAAAACCTCCAAAGAAGGAGATTCCACCACACTCCCAGGCAGTGTATTCCACTTCCAAACAGCTCTTACTGTCAGGAAGTTCTTCCTAATGTTTAGGTGGAATCTCTTTTCCTGTAGTTTGAACCCACTGCTCTGTGTCCTAGTCTCTGGAGCAGCAGAAAACAAGCTTGCTCCATCTTCAATATGACATTCCTTCAAATATTTAAACATGGCTATCATGTCACCTCTTAACCTTCTCTTTCCCAGACTAAACATGCCCAGCTCCCTAAGCTGCTCCTCATAGCGCATGGCTTCCAGACCTCCCACCATTTTGGAAGCCCTCCTCTGGACACGTTCCAGCTTCTCAATATCCTTCCTGAATTGTGGTGCCAAGAACTGGACACAGTATTCCAGGTGAGGTCACACCAGAGCAGAATAGAGTGGCACTATGACTTCCCTTGTACTCCTATTAATGCAGGCTAGAATCGCATTAGCTTTTTTAGCTGCTGCACCACACTGCTGACTCATGTTCAGCTTGTGCACCACTGAGACTCCTAGATCCCTTCTGCATGTACTGCCATCAAGCCAGGTGACTCCCATCCTATAATTGTGCATTTCATTTTTACTGCCTAAGTGTAGTATCTTACATTTCAGCCTGTTGAAATTCATTTTGTTATTTTTGGCCCAGCTTTCTAATCTGTTCAGGTAATTTGGGATTATGATCTTGTCCTCTGGGGTGTTAGCTACCCTTCCTAATTTGGTGTCATCTGCAAACTTGATAAGCATACCTTCTATTCCTTCATCCAAGTCATTGATAAAGATGTTGAATAGCATGTGTAGGATTATGTGTGTTATAAGGCAGCTTTAGCTGAACTACAATTCTGACAGGTTCAACTCACTAAAAATACAGACACAATACCTGTGGCCTCACTAAGGCTGGTGTCACCCCCACATGTTACCTGGTGTGGGTAGCCTCGTGGCACCCCCCTAACACCACCACTGCACAATATTACTGTCCATTATATTCCTACTGTGTAGTTGCCATCCTGACAGAAGTGGTGTTAAAAGTTTAAAACAAGACACATAAATGTTCTTCAGACAAACCATCAGAATCCAGCTTTTCCCACACCGGTGAGGGTTATGATACATTTGAGAGGCCATGCAATGAAGGAGTAACTTCGTGTTGCCGAAAAGCGAGTTGCCAAGGAAGCCACGGGCACTGAGCGGAGTTCTGGAGCTGCCCCCTGACCAAAGTGGCTCCACTAAGAGAAGAACTTACAACTCTCGATAGCCTTTGCCATTTTCTGTAAACCATGGGCTCCCCACAGTAAAAGGCCACGCAAGGCGAAATGGTGCCCGCCAGCCTGACCGGTCTCCCCCTCTCGCTCGCTCGCTTTCTTTCACACAGAGAGAGAGAAAGAGAGAGAGAGCTCTAGCTAGGTTGGGAGGGTAGCTGCCTCGAGAAAGGGAGGCCCCCAGCCCGGCCACTGACAGCCTTGCCTAAGGAGCTCCTGCTGCTGCTGCTTGAACCCGACGCCAGCCAGCCAGCCAGCCCCCGCGAAGCCCGTGCGCGGCCTCGCCTCCTGGTGCCGCCGCCCTCCGCCCGCGGGGTCCGACCCGGGCTCCCTCCCACGCGGGACCAGGCGCGGGGGCCCCGGGAGTTGGGGCATGCCCCTGGGGCCGACACTCACCCGCCCGCCACGAGGTGAAGCGCTCTGCTCCGCCGGGGAGGCATCCCTGCGCGCTCTCGCCCTCCCGCTCCCGCCGGCGGCCCTCTCGCTCCCCGGAGGCGCCGAGGTCTGGCGCTGGGGCCGGCTGGGCCCGGGGGGGCAAGGCGGCCACGCCCACCTGGAGCGCAACCCCCCCCCCCCGACCGGCTAGCCCGTGGGCTGGGAGCGCCTCCCCTGGCTCCGGCGGGAGTGCCGGGCGCGCCTCCTCCTCCTCCTCCCTGTTGGCCTCTCCGCCCGTCTGGGCGCCACCAGCAGCAGCAGGAGGGGGAGGAGGGGGAGGAGAGGGAGGCGCCCGGAGCCGCCATGGGAAAGCTGGAAGCAGGGCCGGTGGAGGCAGCAGCAGCTCGGTAGCCCGGGTGGCGCGCAGCCTGTGCCAGGGACGGAAGGGGCGCGCTTGGGGCTCCGCACGACTCCTCCAGGGGCTGCCACGCTCTTCCTTTCTGGCGGTGCAGGGCCGGTTTAAGGAGGTCGGGAGAACCCTGCAACGCTTTATTTTTTTGGGGGGGGCATATGTTTATCTTGTTGGCGCTCTCTCTTGTGCGTCCTGCAAAACCTGCAGTGACAAAAGCATTAACTAGGCCCACAGAGATGCCAACTATCAGCAGTGTCTGAGGTGCTTGTCTCCAACAGTAGCTGGTAACAGCAGAGTGCTGAAGCACAAAACCCTCTAGCAGTATTTGGCAACTTGGCACTGACCAACCTTGAAATGAAGCACAGGCACTGTTGGGTTCTTCCAAAGTCCTTGGAAGCTGCAGGATATATACAAGATATACAAAAACTGTGAAGTCTAAGGCTTTCACAGCAGCCATAGATTTTCCTTGGGTTTTTTTCCAGGCTGTGAGATCATGTTCTGGAAGAGTTTACTTCTCTGAAGATGCCAGCCACAGATGCAGGCATAACATCAGAAGTAATTCTTCCAGAATATGGCCTCACAGGTAAAAAAAAAAAACCCAAGGAAAATCTATCCAAACACTCCTTCAACAATCTCCAGCAGTAAATACACTAATACACTAGTATTATACACTACACTAATACAATACACGATTGCATTGCAGAGGGGCAGGATAGGAATAAATTTTATTATAATTATTGTGTACACAACTCACCATCTACAATCCACACAAACTCAGCAGCTCAGCAGACTGATATACAGTGGTGATTATGCTGGGCTAGCACCTGGTGTTCTACACACCCTTTATGTAGGGAGGTATGAGTCTAAAATTAAAAATGTATTTAAAAAATGCCAGGAATCTAGCCCTTTTAAAAAGAAATGAAGTATCTTCTTTAAAAAGTAAAAACCTTTTCTTTCAAATTCAAGCAGAGTGACACATTAGGAATGCAGAGACGGCTCAAATAACATTTAAATCTGTGGTCTGATCACCCAATCAATTAGACTCATTAAAAACAAAGAAGTCAGTTTAAAAATACATATCAAAAGTTTACTGAAGGTATATCAATCTTAATCTACATATTAAAAGAAACTTTTAAAAGGTTCCTAACTAACTAAGAGGATTTAGGGTAGAATGAGACCCACCCAGCCTTTGAGCAGAGTGGACTACATGGTGACTTGAAAACAAATGACTGCAATAATCACCAACAACATCAACATGGCTTCAGCCGCATGGAGACTTTAACTTAAAAGAGAACTTAAACAAAGACTAATAATATTTAAATTAGGTCATGTGTTGAATGACCCGTTGCTCCAGTTGGCTGAAATTGCCTAGTGAAATAAGAGAAAGGGGAGTTGGGAGAACTGATGCATGCAGGGTAAATACCTAGACTGAACTTTGCATGGAAATACACAAGATTGTATTACATTACAATGATGATTTCCCCACATACTATATTTCCCCTTCTCAATCGTAGGGTATTCCTTGAACAATCTTCATTTCTTCTCGTAGTCTCAGGAAACTGTCCTTAGGAAGGGGTTTAGTTAAAATATCAGCTATCATTTGTTCTGAGTTGCAGTACTCCAGTTGAACATGTTGACTCTGGCACATCTCTCTCACCTTGTGGAAAGCAATGTCTATGTTCTTCTTCAGAGGCTTGTCACTCTGAGAAATTTTGATACAGCTTTGACTGTCTTGCATCAGAATGGTTGGCTTGGGTTCTTTTATCCCAAGATCCAGAAGCAAATTCTCGAGCCTGACATACTGCCCTCCCGAAGACAAACCTCCCCCTCAACCTGGCTTATCAGGAAAGCGGACATGGAACTTTCGCAATAAGCGCTGAGCATTCACATAATCAGAATTGACCCATTCGGCATGAGCCAAAGGCAAATGTTTCCATTTCACCAAGCACTGTAGCACACCCCTGTGAACCCGAGAGTCCAACACTTCAGAAATTTCAAAATGTTGATTGTGGTCGACCAGAATAGGATGGGGTGCGGGTCTCGGGTCCGGATGGTGCTGATCTGGAGGGCACGCAGGCTTGAGCAAGCTGGAATGAAACACAGGGTGCACATTTCGGTACAGTTTAGGTAAAGACAGTTCAAACGCCACTGGGTTTATAACCCGAGTGATAGGAAAGGGACCAATGTACTTGGGCCCCAACTTCTTTGAAGGCTGGGGACTTTTAAGAAATTTGGTAGACAAAAAGACCAAATCCCCAACAGCATAGTCCTGGGTGGGATCCCGGTTTTGATCTGCATGATGTTTATAACGCGCTTTGGCAAAGTCTAAGGCTGAGATAACACATGGCCAGGCATCTCTGACCTTTTGGCTCCATTGGGTCACTGAGACCGGGTCACTGGAAGACCCCTCCCCTAGGGGTAGAGGATTGAAATCTTGCCCTGGAACCACCTTGAAAGGGGAGAGGCCCGTGCTCTGGTGAATGGCGTTGTTATAGGCAACCTCCGCAAAAGGCAAGAGGTCTACCCAGTCAGACTGTTGGAAGTTCACAGAGCACCTCAGGTATTGTTCAAGAATCTGATTAAAACGTTCGCTCTGGCCATCACTCTGGGGATGATGGGAACTGCTGAGTCCTAACTCAACTCCCAGAAGTTTTGTGAATGCTTTCCAAAACTGGGAAGTGAACTGGGGCCCCCTGTCAGATACTATGAAATCCATGCTGATGACTTCCCAGGGCTTGGTCGGGGTAGGCAAGGGCTGTAGCAGGCCTTTTGGCTTTCCTGCCCCCCTTTTTACCATTGCACACTTGGAACACCCTTTTACATATTCCTCCACCTCCTTTCTCATCTTTGGCCACCAAAACTGCCTCCGGGCCACGTGCAAGGTTTTTATGTACCCAAAATGCCCTGCACTTTTAACATCATGGCATTGCCTTAGAATGGACACCCTCATGGCCTCTGGGACATATAGACGGTCTCCTTTCCAGGCCAAGCCCTCCCTCATGGTCACCTCCCTGGGGTGGGCTAGAAACCATGGGTCCTTGGGCAGGACCGACGCCAGTTTGGACTGCCACCCACCCCCATCATCCTGAGGGAGGAGGGGTCGTGGTGTGTGCTCTGCCGCGGGCGGAGCATCACGGGGCCCAGTGTCTGGTGGTGGGACGCCCTCTTTGGCTGCCTTAGGCTCAGGCCTTGGCCCCATCAGGGGGCTGGCTTGGGACTCTTGATGCTTGGCTTTACTACGCGTCAGGACTGCTAACCCCAAGTGGGAGGGGGAGAAAACTGTATAAATGACCTCTTTTCGTTTACTCTCATGTTGTGGGAGTCTGGACAAAGCATCAGCTAGGAAATTCCTTTTTCCTGGGGGCTCGTCCAACCCTATGTCAGGGTCCTCCATGAATTCTACTCCCATAACCAGAATTCAGGGACGAGCCTGACACTCCCCTCTGCAAGTGCACAGAAGAACCTGCAAAGAGAACATGAATCCCACCCACCCTCCACCTCTAAACTGAGTATTTCAGTAAACCCTTCACACACACCTGCAAGGCAGACCCTGAGGTAGAGTACAGGAAGGTGTTTGTAGTAGGTGGCCAGGCTGGGAGATGATGAACCAGGGTCTCCCTCTGCACCTGATGGCCTGGAGTGTGTAGTATGCCACGAAAAACTTCCACAGTGTAGATGCACTGACCCAAGAAAATTTGCTGCCTGAGGTTGAGAAATGGAAGGACTTTTCACCCTATGGTGTTTGCAGTAGGTGGCCAGGCTGGGAGATGATGGACCAGGGCGGCAGTTTCACTTGTTATCATCACTCTTAACAGTGCCCCTTGCAGTGATGTTCCATAGTTGAGTGCAATGCTGACAGCTACCAACTGGCCGCCCACTAAGGAAACGCAAGAGCCCTATGGTGTGATCTTCTTAAGAGGGGGGAGGGGATTCAACCTCCAGACATACAACAGTAAAATAAATTACCCTGACCTGATAGCTGGAGTCACGCCTGCCCAACATGTCCCCTCTTTTAAAAAAATCATTCACAATAGCCAAAAATAACCCCAAAACCCTGATTGGTGGTTTCGCAAAAATTGTCAGGATGGCACAATGGTGGCTCCTGGGGCACAGGTGGCCAGAAGGATCACTTATTGGTAGACACAGGAGACCAGCTTGTTGCCAGACAATTTGTCCCAGCAGGTTGGCGCTCCTACCTGCCCTATGCAGTCCCCAAACAGGAGAAACTACCACTTTTTTGTGGTGGCTGCCTGTGCCTTGTGGGGAAAGGGGTTCAATCACACAGGCCTCCAATGTCACTCCAAGTTTAAGGTTTAAAAGCCATTTTTTAAAGTTGCTGAAGGCCCACCATGGGAACCTCCCCAATAGGAGGATGCCCTTTTTTGATAAAATGTGGGAGGTGTAGAAGAGTAGGGGGAGGCCAGCCACCGGTATCCAGTGCTGCTTCTGATTAGGTTTCCTGGGAACAATTTAAGCTGTTGTGGCCTGAACAAGATGCTTGTATTTATCTGTCCTGCCACAAAATCTAGCAGGTTTGGTAAATGCCTCACTCTATGGGGTGGGTGGGTGGGTGGATGGATGAAAGAGGCTGCCTTGAAAGAGGCTGTGGCATGTCCTCACCTGAAGAGGATGTCCCTGGACTCAGAGGTATGTGAGAATTGCTACTCTATCAATAATATCTCCTGTTGGGGCAAGATGTTCAAGCATGTGATAGTTGGGCAGATTCAGATGTTCTTGGAGGAAACAAATTATTTGGACCTATTTCAGTCTGGTTTAAGTTATTGAAACAGTCTTAGTTACTCTAACTGATGGCCTATACCAGGGGAAACACAGGGGAAGAGATCCTATTGATCTTCCTGCATCTCTCAGCAGGTTTTGAGACCACTGATTATGGTATTTTAGTGGATTAATTCTGTTGGATGGGAACAAGAAGCCCCATGAGATTCTTGTTTGCTGCCATGGCAATTAAGCTGCAAGGTACCACAAGATTCAATTCTAGCTTGTCTTCCATGCTGTTCAATATCTATATGAAGCCACTAGGTGAGATCATAAGGAGATTTGGGGTGCCATCAGCATGCTGATGACACTCAACCCTACTTCTTATCATCAGAGTTGGCTGAGACTGTGCAGGTGTTGGACCCGTGCCTGATGGCTGTAAGGAATGGGATGAGCGAGGGCCAATAAACTGAAGCTGAGTCCTGCTAAGATAATGGCTGTGGGGTTTGGTGGTTCTTAGTCTAGGAGGAAATGAGTAAATGATCTGCTGTGGATGAGATTACACACCCCCTGAAGGAGCAGGTGTGTAAATTGGGTGTATTCTGGGATTCATCTTTGTCAAGAGAAGCCCAGGGGGGCTTCATGGTCTAGAGTGCTTGTAGAACCTTTACCTGGTGCACTAAGTACTGCCATTCCTGGACAGGGATAACTTAGCTCACAGTAGTCCGTGCACCAATTAGGTGATTGTTATGGCCTCAATATTGGGCTAATCCTGAAGATGACTGCAAAGCTACAGCTAGAGCAAAATGCAGCAGCAAGATTGTTGACCGGTAAACCATATAGGCAACACATAAAACCCGGTCTTAAAGGAGCTGCACTGACAGCCAGTTCACTACTGGTACAAATTTAAGGTTCTGTCATGATGTTTAAAGGCATAAATGGCTTGGGATCTTGAGTGCCTTTCATTACATACCTGCCCAAGAATGGAGGTCTGCAGGAAGGGCTGTCCTCTGTGTCCCACCAGTGGAGGCAATGTGGTATGGAATGACAAGGAAGAGGTCCTTCTTAGAAATGGCACCCCAGTTGTGGAAGGCTCTCCCCTTGAATTTATTTATTTATTTATTTAATTTATTTATATGCCACCTTTCTCCCAGAAAGGGACCCAAGGCGGCTCACAAAAACATAAAATACAATTTACACTTAAAAACAATTAAAACCATCACAATTTAAAATAATAAAAAACATATAAAAGTTAAAAATAAAATCACACCCCAATTTTAAAAAAGCCTCTGTGCATGCAGCTGCTTATAAAATATGCATGCAGCTACTTGAATAAAAATGTCTTTGCCTACCGGCAAAAGGAACACAGGGAGGGGGCCAGCCTGACCTCCCATGGAAGGAAGTTCCAGAGGGTGAGAGCAATCACCAAGAAGGCTCTTTATCATGTCCTCACCAAGCGAGCCTGTGCCGGTGGTGGAACCAAGAGAAAGCCTTCCCCTGCTGATCTTACAGTTCTGGCAACTTCATATGGGGAGATATGGTCTTTCAAACAGATTTAATTGGCATTGACACTGGTTTTGTTCTGGCACTGCATGGCTTTTCATTAAAGCCTTTGGGCTTAATTTATTTTTAAATGTACATGTACATGGTTTTAAATTATTATAACCTTTTAAGCTATTTTAACTTGTCATGTTTAATCATTTTTATCCTGTTCAAACAATTTTTTGTTCAAATCTGTAATTGTTTTAAATTGTTCATTGTTTTATTTGTGCACTACCCTGAAATCCCACAGTAAAGGACAATATATAAATATTAAAATAAATAAATAACAGGCCTTTTCATATGTGGTGTGATTGTTTCCTTTTTAAGAGCAAAGAGTTGTTCCAGAAGTTTCCAGATTGAGACATCAGAAGAGGCTAGTACAGTTCTCCAAAACCGGTAGAATTTCAAATTCCAGCAACATGCCCAGCTTGGCCCACCCAAGATTCTTCTGAATATATTTCCCCCCCCCCCAAGATCACGATTTCTCTTTGTGGTGAAATGTCTTCTTCTGCCACAGGAAATCTTTACACATTTCTTTTTCCTAATTTGGGCTCCAAGTTCAGCCATCTGAAACCAGACTTTTCAGGTGAGACTGCTGATGCTGATACAGAAATTTTCATTATCCATTCCAAAACCCATAGTAGCATGGCACCTTTATTAGGTTAACTAGAAGTCACAAAAATGTGCAAGCTTTTGAGATCTCTTGTTCAGGCATAATGTTGTAAAATACAAGTTGCAGGGGTGAATGGGATCAAAAAAGGTTCTTCAGCTGGAATGGGAGAGGAGGGGTTAAAAACATATTGCTGTTGTTGTTGTTGTTTTAAAAAAGACTAGAATACAGGCATGGAGAATGTGTGGCCCTCCATATGCTGGCTGACAATTCCCACTAGTCCTGGTCAGAATAGGAAGTGGTGAGGGTTGATGCATGTTACAGGTCCACAACATCTGGGTGCCAGTTACACGACAAGTTTTGTCGCAGGGCTTACCGTGACTTCCTGATCCCGTATCCGTCCCTCGCTGTTTATACGATTTCTTTAGGAAATCCTGGAAGATCCCGTGATTGATATTTAAACAACAAAAGTTTTTATTGGTCCCGCACTCTTATATCCCGTGCCTTTGCTGTTTACACATGTTTAGCTTACCGGGATTTTTTTTTTTTTTTGGCTGTCAATCAAGGATGCGATTAGTCGTGTTTTCACAACCTCGGTAACGCACTTCCTTTAGAGTTCCACGCCATGAGTGATGCTATTGGCTGGATGGGGGGGGGAGAGGGAGCAGAGGTTTGTTATTCCCCTTGCCTCTTTAAAATGTTAACCCTTTAAGCAGAAGGCATTTTGAAAGACCCAGAATGTGAGCTTTTGCTCAGAGGCAGGAATGAGTGCTTTCCTTTTGAAATCAAGGTTGGGGAGCGGAGGCTTGGGATTCCTCTTGCCTCTTTAGGATCTAGGAGTCCTAATAGACCACAAGTTGAACATGAGCCAACAGTGCGATGCGGCAGCTAAAAAGGCCAATGCAATTTTGGGCTGTATCAATAGAAGTATAGTGTCTAGATCAAGGGAAGTAATAGTGCCACTCTATTCTGCCTTGGTCAGACCTCACTTAGAATACTGTGTCCAGTTCTGGGCACCACAATTCAAAAAGGATATTGACAAATTGGAGCGTGTCCAGAGAAGGGCAACTAAAATGGTGAAAGGTCTGGAAATGATGCCTTATGAGGAGAGACTTAGGGAGCTGGGTATGTTTAGCCTGGAAAAAAGACGGTTAAGAGGCGATATGATAACCCTGTTTAAGTATTTGAAGGGATGTCACGCTGAGGATGGAGCAGGCTTGTTTTCTGCTGCTCCAGAGACTGGAACACGGAGCAATGGGTGCAAGCTCCAGGAACAGAGATTCCACCTCAACATGAGGAGGAACTTTTTGACAGTAAGAGCTGTTCGGCAGTGGAACGCACTCCATCGGAGCGTGGTGGGGTCTCCTTCCTTGGAGGTCTTTAAACAGAGGCTGGATGGCCATCTGTCGGGGATGCTTTGATCGTGGTTTCCTGCATGGCAGGGAGTTGGACTGGATGGCCCTCGTGGTCTCTTCCAACTCTGCAATTCTATGATTCTATGATTCTAAAGCAGAGTTTTAGCTGCAGAGTGAAGATTTCAAGCCAGCGACAGACAGGCATTTTGAAAGACACAGATGCTGGCATTTTTTTACTGTGCATTGTGACCGGGGGGGGGGGGAATAAAAGTGTGTTCATTCGCTCAGAGGCTGGAATATTTTACTGTGCCCGTTCAGACCCAGGGAGGTGATAAAGGCAGGGGATGAATGGGCGACCCTCTGCCCACCACGATCTCTTTGTAACATGCAGTTGAGGAAGAGATTAAAGCTGAAGGGTTTGCAGTGTAGAAATCCATTTAAAAAGGTGATTGAGTACATGTGCGCACGCACACACCAACGTACGTGCAGCTGGAAGGGATGCCTTTATTTTCAGCTGGTGACGCTGGATCTGTTGAACGGGTGACTGACCCCTCCTTTTCTGGTCGCTGATCTCTACGCCCGCCCCCAGTCACCATTTCCGGTCATCCCCTGGTACCAAGATATTTTGTCCCGGGCTGTTTACACTTCCGATTTTCCAAATCCTCCAGTGACTTTTTTAAAAACCGGCACAACCTGCGGGACTGGAAGTCCCGCAGGTTGAAGGATGAAAAGTGGCTCCCCTTCTGAAAATCACGTACCTGACCCGATGTATGTGTAAACTGCCAGGGATCGACATGAATTCTTCCCGGGACATTTTCATCGTGTAAACAGCACCCTAGTTTCCCATGCTCTCCACCGCTGCACTAGAACATGATGCAATTGTTTCAGGTTTCATCTGAAGCTTCCCCAGGACCACTGGAAGCAAGAAAAGTAAAAACATTTGATCATCCATTTTTGCAAATATAAAACCCAGTTGCTACTCAGAACTTTATCGTAGGTGAAACACTTTCACTGACTCATTTATCAGTGAAAAACACAAAGAATCTTCTTCACTAGTCCACCATTATTACATCCACCAAAAAGACACAGAATCAATCCTCTTTGCAAATTTTTGAACCCAGGTATTTCTTCATCAGGCAAAGATCATCACAGATGGAGATGTTACACTTGTTTGTTAAGAAATAGAAGCCAAACGGAGTATGTTTAGCTAGTGGCAAAAGAAGATAAATCCTTTGAGTCCCACTTCAGGTGGTACAAATACATTATCTGCTGTCAATAAATGGATGTTTAGGAAAGAAAAGCATCACAACCCTCACTCTGGAAAATGATAAGAACTCCAGTCATTTAATTTTGAGGAAAGCCATATTGGGAGAGCAAACAATCTGATCTTTTCATTAGGGAGGGCAGAAAAACTAGTCTGCTTGGATCTTTAACAGGAGCAAGAAGAAGACAGATTGATTCAACATGAGTCGTCCATCTGGGCACGCATTAAAAGGAAAAGAATAATTTAGCATGTTTGTGCCTACTCAGTTTAAGGATGGTAGGAAAAGCAGAAAGGGATTCTACCTTTGATTTTCCTTTGTGCAGATACTATAAGTAGAAAATACTGTAGTTTCTCTTTCTCTTCTGGGTGTTACCATTTTTATAAGCTGAGTTCAGCTCCTAGAAATGCCACCGTAGTTGCTTTTGTAATCTTCCTTCTACCCAGTAATTGCTACTTTGAGCTACAGTTATATGCCAGACTAGAAGAAAAAGGAAATCCTTTGGGGATAAAGCTATAACAAACCTAAATCTTGCTTTCTGCACAAGGTAGACTGATGGAAAAGTGCTTTGTAGCCTAAAACAGTCTTGGGGGCGGGTGGAGGGGGTTGTCTGGTGGATCCTACCTGACCTCTAGTGGTGGAAAAAGACCAAAACACTTCAACTGAAGGTGTATCAACGGGGTTGTCGTAGGAGATTATCAGACAGGCTAAATATGCCATTATGACGACACCAGGAGATTGCTAAAGGGCTTGCATTTCAGACGACGTCATTCCCATGTCCTCATGCTGTTGTTCAGCTGTTGTTACACTGACGCTTCTTTTTATTCACAGGCTTAGCTGTGAATGGATCCCCCAATCCATTTCTGTAACAGAATGTCCTGCAAGTGAAAAGGTGCCTGTTTCCACGGTACAATGCCAGCATCATAGAATCATAGAATCATAGAATTGCAGAGTTGGAAGAGACCACGAGGGCCATCCAGTCCAACCCCCCTGCCATGCAGGAAATCGTGATCAAAGCATCCCCGACAGATGGCAATCCAGCCTCTGTTTAAAGACCTCCAAGGAAGGAGACCCCACCACGCTCCGAGGGAGTGTGTTCCACTGCCGAACAGCTCTTACTGTCAAAAAAGTCCCTCTTAATGTTGAGGTGGAATCTCTGTTCCTGGAGCTTGCACCCATTGCTCCGTGTTCCAGTCTCTGGAGCAGCAGAAAACAAGCCCGCTCCATCTTCAGCGTGACATCCCTTCATATACTTAAACAGGGCTATCATATCGCCTCTTAACCGTCTTTTTTCCAGGCTAAACATACCCAGCTCCCTAAGTCTCTCCTCATAAGGTATCGTTTCCAGACCTTTCACCATTTTAGTTGCCCTTCTCTGGACACGCTCCAATTTGTCCATATCCTTTTTGAATTGTGGTGCCCAGAACTGGACACAGTATTCTAAGTGAGGTCTGACCAAGGCAGAATAGAGTGGCACTATTACTTCCCTTGATCTAGACACTATACTTCTATTGATACAGCTCAAAATCGCATTGGCCTTTTTAGCTGCCGCATCACACTGTTGGCTCATGTTCAACTTGTGGTCTACTAGGACACCTAGATCCCTTTCGCACGTAGTCTCATTCAGCCAGGTCTCTCCCATCCTATATTTATGCATTTCATTTTTCCGCCCTAAATGCAGTACTTTACATTTCTCCATATTGAATTTCATTTTGTTAGCTTTGGCCCAGCTCTCCAGTCTATCCAGGTCATTCTGAATTTTGATCCTGTCCTCTAGGGTATTAGCTACTCCTCCTAATTTGGTGTCATCTGCAAATTTGATAAGTATGCCCCTAATTCCCTCATCCAAGTCATTGATAAAGATGTTGAATAGCACTGGGCCCAGGACAGAACCCTGTGGCACCCCACTGGTCACATCTTTCCAAGACGAAGAGGAGCCACTGCTGAGCACCCTTTGGGTTCGGCCGGTCAACCAATTACAAATCCATTGAACAGTTAACTTGTCTAGCGTCAATGGGAGGTCTGTGCCAGAACACTCCCGGATGAGATCAGGACATCAAGGTAAGTGACACACATTTTATGACCCTCCCCGGGTTACTTGTTATGTTTTCAGTGTGTTTTTCGTGCTTGCTGTAACTTTCTTTATTTTCCTTTTTATTTTTGAATTTCTCCCCATGCTCATTCTCTCGCAAGAACTGGCTAGGATTTCAAACTAGGAAGTGAATGGAGCTCCGTTTGAGCTCCATTCACTCCTGGGCTGCTGGGCAAGCAAGGCCATGGTAGGTCTGTAAGTTTTCATTCTTGTGCCAGGATGGGGATGGGCAAGGGGCGGGAGGGGAGATTGCAAACGGGCAGGTTTTTTGTTCCCTTTTGAAAATCTCCTGTACAGCAAAAATCTCTCTCTCTCTCTGGCTTTTCTTCACAAACGAAGATTCAGGAAGGACTCATCCTGCGCTTTCTGCATGCACGCTGATGACTGAAAAGGCCAATCTGAGATAAACAAGTCCGGTTGCAGAAAGCACAGCAGAAGGTCTCCTTGGGTGATGTTTCTGGGTTGTGATTCTTTCTGCATTGTCGTTTCTCTTCAAGACTTGTTTGGCATGAGTTCTCAAATAAGGCTACAGCATTGTGAATAGTGCGTCTCCATGCCTCCCAATGTGAGGCCAGGGCAGACCATTGTTGGTGATCAATTTGGCTGAGCCTGAGATGTTGTTTCAGGGAGTCCTTGGTGCCAGTTACACGACAGAAATTGTCGTGGTGCTTACCGTGATTTTGTGATCATGAATCCGTCCCTCGCTGTTTATACGATTTATGTCACTGATCTGGATATCCCGTGTGGTCCCGTGACTGATATTTACACGTCCAAAGTTCCGTTTTTGTGGGTTTTTTTAGGTTGTAGGGGGGGGGGTTTGGCTGTCAATCAAATATGCGATTACTCGTGTTTTCACAACCTCGGTGACACACTTCCTTTAAAGTTCCGTGCCACGAGCAATGCTATTGGCTGGCTGGGGGGGGAGACAGGGGGGCAGAGGTTTGGTATTCCCCTCGCTTCTTTAAAATGTTAACCCTTGAAACAGAGGCAGAAGGCACTTTTCAAAGACCTCAGATGGAGGAACAATTAAACCATCTCCTTTCCTTTTGAAATCAAGCCGAGTAGAGGCGAGGCATTTTGAAAGACCCAGACTGAGATCTTTCGCTCAGACACAGGGAGATCAAGCCGAGTGAGGTGGGGGGGTTGGGTTTCCCCTTGCCTCTTTAAAATGTTAACCCTTACAGCAAGCCAGTGACAGACAGGCATTTTGAAAGGCACAGACACAGAGGGGGAATTAAAGAGTGTTTATTCGCTCAGAGGCTGGAATACCAGGAAGGTGATCAAGGCAGGGGATGAATGGGCGACCCTCTGCCCACCGCAATCTCTCTGTAACATGCACTTGAGGAAGAGGTTAAAGCTGAAGGGTTTGTAGTGTAGAAATCCATTTAGAAAGGTGATTGAGTACACGCGCGCACGCACAAACACATCAACCTTTGTGCAGGGGGAAGGGATGCCTTTGTTTTTGGCTGGTGAGGTTGGCTCTGTTGAACAGGTGACTGACCCCTCCTTTTCTGGTCCCTGATCTCTAAGCCCGCCCCCAGTCACCATTTCCGGTCATCCCTAGTACTGAGATATTTTGTCCCAGGCTGTTTACATTTCCGATTTTCTGAATCCTCCAGTGACTTTTTAAAAATCCGGCACAAACCGCGGGACTGGAAGTCCCACAGGTTGAGTGATAAAAGATGGCCCCCCTTCCGAAAATCACTTACCCGACTGGATGTACGTGTAAACTGCCAGGGATCGACACGAATTCTTCCTAGGACATTTTCATTGTGTAAACGGCACCCTTGTATCATTTTTTTTGGAGCGCCCCTCTTACGCTGACCCGTGGTGAGTTCACCGTAGAGTACTATTTTTGGGAGGCAATGGTCCTCCATCCTAGAAACATGCCCTGCTGCCCAGCGCAGCTGTGTTCTCAATATCATGGCCTCAATGCTGGTGATCCCTGCTTGCTCAAGGACAGCAACATTCGTCACATAGTCAGTCCAGTGTATATTTAGGATTGTGCGTATACAGTGCTGATGAAAGTGTTCGAGGAGTCGTAGGTGGTGGTGATAGTTGACCCATGTTTCAGATCCATAAAGGAGAATAGACAGTACAATGGCTCTATACACACTGAATTTTGTGCGTCACCTCAGGTGTTTATTACTCCAGACTCTTTTGTGAAGTCTTCCAAATGCGTTATATGCCTTTACTAATCTGTGATCGATCTCTTTGTCAATCTTGGCATCTGAGGAGATGATGCTTTCCAAGTAGGTGAACTGCTGAACAGACTTGAGCACAGATTTGCTGACGACAATGTGGGGATGGTGGTGTTTGTCCTGTGGTGCAGGCTGGTAAAGAACTTCCGTTTTCTTCAGGTTGACTTCCAGCCCAAACAGCTCTGCAGCTGTTGCAAAGCAGGATGTTAGGCGCTGCAGAGCTGCTTCTGTGTGGGCAACAAGGGCAGCATCATCAGCAAAGAGCAGCTCACAGACTAGATAGTTTAGAGTCTTAGTGTGAGCCCTCAGATGGCTTAAGTTAAATAAACTACCATAAGTACGGTAACGTATATAGATGCCATTGTCTTTTTCAAGCTCTGCCGTAGCCCTTTGGAGCAACATGCTGAAGAAGACTGTAAATAAAGTTGGAGCAAGAACACAACCTTGCTTCACTCCATTAGTTATTAGGAAGGACTCTGAAAGAGCATTGCCATATCTGACTTGACTGCAAAAACACTCCTCATGGAATTTGAGGAGAATACTATTTGTCTTAATAGGATTCTGCATCAGTCCACCATATTCGGAAGGAGGGGCCCCAAAAACTCCAAAAACTGCAGGAAAAGCCTTTGCAGCATTTCCTGAAGTTCTTAAAAAGCTCCAAAGGGAATGTGCATTCCTGCTTGTTGGGACAACCAATTCGCTTTGCTGGGCATTCCCAATAAGAGCAGAAGTGGCAAGCTGATTGTTCAGATGTGTGAAGGGGCAGGAGCTTGCCCGAAACCACCATGCTGGATTTTTGCCATAGCGATTATGCACTGAGGCTAACACACATTGGAAACTGTTTAATGCAGTGTAGATGTGTAAATAGCTATTGCTTAAAACAATTTGTAAGCCGTTCTGATAGCCTTGTGGCTGAAGAGCGGGGTATAAATAACTAAAAAAAAAAAAAAAAAAACAGCCTCCCCTCACTTTATTATATTTATTTAGGTGGAATATCACACTTCTATACCTTGGATGTTTGATTCGCAGGCATGCCTGTTTGAACAATGAGTGTGGATAACTTTATATGCCAGTGATCTTGCCAAAAAACTGTTGAGACAAATGAAAGCTGCTGTGAATTGGCATTAGTGTGCATCAGTCCACACTTTACGTATAGCCTTGTATAGACAAGCCCAATGTGAAGGTGAACAGACAAGTCTCTAGCACAGTGTTTCTCAACCAGGGTTCCCTGGAACTCTAGGGTTTCCCAAGAGGTTGCTAGGGGTTCCTAAAGAGATTGTGATTGTGGAGGGGGGGAGCAATAGAAGTACAGTTGTCCCTTCACATTCGTGGGGTTTAGGGGCGGAAGACCCCCGTGAATGTGAAAAAACCACGAATAATAATAGTCCTCCCCGCACCCCGTCGCCACTCTCCCTCACCCCCCTACCCTTCCCAAAGTGGCTACGTGGACTACTCGCTGCCTTGGGAAGGGACTGGGGTGGAGTGAGGGAGGCTTCCCATCCCCCCTTTCCCAAGGCAGTGAAGGGATTCATGAAAAACCCTTGACTGCCTTGGGAAGGGACGGGGTGGAGTGGAGAGGGGGGGCAGGCAGCTTTCTGCGAATAATCAAAACCGCGAATGTGAAAGTCGCGAATGTGGAGGGGCAACTGTATACAGAATAATGTTTATTCAGGGAGTCCCTGAGACCTGAAAATTATTTCAAGTGTTCCTCCAGGATAAAATGGTTGAGAAAGGCTGCTCTAGCATATTCTTAAATGAACCTATAAAAGACAACACTCCAGCCACTATGACTGTGGGTGGCACGATGCTTAAGTGGGACAAGATGTTATTTAATAATTGCTTATTTAAGCAAGTTGTTTATTATAAACAGGTAAAAATACTTTTGAATCTAAAGTAAAACTAATAACTGCTCTTATTCAAGATATGGTTTTCTGATGCTAATGATTAATACAGTCCTGTGCTGCTCCTGACAGAGAGATATCCACATGGATGTTGACGTCTCCCAGTACAACAAGGCAAGGGGACTCCAACAGCACCACTGAGACCAACTGAGTCACCTCAGGCAGGGAGACTGTTGACCAGCGGGGTGGGCAGTACACCAACAGAATCCCTATTCTGTCCCTGCCACCCACCTTTAAATAGACACACTCAAACCCCGCAAACTGTGGGACAGGGCACTTAGTGAGGGAGATGAAAATCTCAATAAACTACCGTACTGCAACTCCACCTCCCCAGCCCCCAAGCCTCATCTGCTGCTCCACAGAAAATCCAGGTGGACAAAGTTGGGAGTGACTAACCCCCCAGGTTCATCCAGCCAGGTCTCCATAATACAAGCCAGGTTGGCATGCTCATCCAGGATCAAGTCCTGGATCAAGGGTGTTTTTCCATTTACCACACTGGTGTTAAGCAACAGTATTTTCAGCCCAGAGGGTTTGTTGCCAAGGCTACCCAGACTATTTGAGGTGGGGAACATTTTAGGGACAACCAACACTCTATGGCTCTCCCCTCTCCTGTGTTGACAACTCTGTCTCTCCACACCATATCTCCCCCTGCCTATTAGTGTTGCAATGGCTGTTCTCTTGGCAACTTCTCCTATGCTCTCTGCATATCCCATTTTTATTTGTAGTAGAGCAGTTGGAAGACTAATTTAAAAGGGGAATGCCCTCCTTTTCACTCCCCAGCAGGGTAACTGGCCCTTGCCCTCACTCCACCCTCAAAGTGGCTCCCAAAGTTTTTAAAAAGCTCCGTAGAGAGTGCTAATTCCCACTCATTGGGACAACCCAATTTGCTTTGCTGTGCATTCCTGATAAGAGCAGTAAGAATGGAAGTGGAAAGCTGATTGGTCAAATGTGCACAGGGGTGGGCAGAGCTTGCTAACAAGGCAAAACCGCCATGTTGGATTTTTTCTGTTGCAATCATGCGCTACGGCCAGAAAATAGCCTTTTTTTGTTTACTTCTTTGTTAAAGCGAAAGATTGCGCCTTGGATTTAATTAAAAAAAATCTGGTCACCGGCAGCAATTCAAGGTAAATAAAAATGCAAATAATTCACTCATGCCTGCCATCCTGATTCACAGGCATGTCTGTGGGAACAGCAAAAGTGGATAGCTTCACATGCTTGTGATCTTAGAAAAATACCACATTAAGACAAATAGAAGCTGCTGCAAATTGACACTACTGAAAACCAATTCATATTTTATTGCTTCATATAGACAAGTTCTGGAGACCAGTGTCTGAATCCTCCATCAGCTATAAAACTCACTGTGTGACCTTGGGCATGTCCCTTGCGAAAAATACCCTAGAAGGTGGGTCACCAAAACCTAGGTCTTGTCTACATGAAGGGAAAAAAAACGGACCACTCTGCATTAATAGCAAGTCGCAGCAGCTGCCACCTGTCTTGATGGTTTTACAGCCCCCACAAACTTTGCGTGCCTATAGCTGAGACAGCTACCAGGAGTGGATTATGCCGAACTTAAAAAAAACCCCACAAACCTATTTCTGTGGTGCACACAAGCAATATTCTGCCTTTCCAAAAAAAGAGTGGGGGAAAGATAGCACAAACCTGTTTTATCGCCTTAGCAATCACTCGCTAAGGTGAAGATCCAACATGGCAGCAGTTGGCGCTTGCCTGTAACCCAGCCCCACCCTGAGCTTATCCAGCCAATCAGGTTTGCACTTCCTCTTGGGTGGGAAAGTGGTCCATGTTGAATTGCTTGTCTTAACAAGCAAAAATACACATATCACTGGAGTTTTTTTTAAAGTTGGGGAAAGTCACGGAATGCTTTTCTCATGTAGTTTTCCCTCTCCTTGCCCCACTCTCGTTCACAATAAAACGAGACAATGTGGGATCCCATTAAGACAGCTCATTTTCTGAGTGAATTCTGTGAGGGGTATATTCACCGTGTGGACAACACCCTAGTTAACTTGATGGGGCACAACAATTAATAACAAAGCAGGGAGTGATGGGCTGTAATCCAACACACCTCAAGGGTGCCTCTTATTAATTATAATAAATGTGGGAATTCCTCTTTGGTGTTTTTTTCAGCAATTGTCTCAAGCCTACACTCGATAAGCATCTTTAAAGAAAGTGTCACTGAGTTCAAGGAACTTGCTCTCTAGCAAATCTGAGCTAGCTCTAGGTCAGGAACCCAAGAACTGTATTTGTGTGGGACTGGGCAATTCCACTGAGAGGCAAGCTGCTATTAATTTTGCCTCTTTGAAGGTACTGGCAGGGGTGGGGTGGGGAAATGACTTTCCCCCTCCATGATCACTGAGACCTTCTTCAGCACGAAGACTCCAGCAAGGACAAGGTGTTCGTAGAAATGGAGCTTCCTCACTAGGAACTGTGCATGGCAGGATAGACTCCACGCTGCCTCTGTTATTCCTGTGGGGGCTCAACAACAATCACGGATTTATTATTTCTTCGTGCTCAAGCACTTAGTACACTTCTGGTTGATAAGTCCTGAAGAGGTTCAGCTACATAGGCGATCCAATATTTAGCAAGTTGCAGCAGCTGCAACCTGTTTTAATGGTTTTACAGCCCCCATAAACTTTGCATGCCTGTAGCCAAGATGGCAGCTGGGAGTGGATTCTCTCTCTCTCTCTCTGGCTTTTCTTCACAAATGAAGATTAAGGAAGGACTCATCCTGCGCTTTCTGCAAGCGTGCTGATGACTGAAAAGGCCAATCCGAGATAAACAGGTCCGGTTGCAGAAAGCACAGCAGAAGGTCTCCTTGAGTGATGTTTCTGGATTGTGATTCTTTCTGCATTGTCGTTTCTCTTCAAGACTTGTTCGGTGTGAGTTCTCAAATAGGGCTGCAGCATTGTGGATAGTGCGTCTCCATGCCTCCCGATGTGAGGCCAGGGCAGACCATTGTTGGTGATCAATTTGGCCGAGCCTGAGATGTTGTTTCAGGGAGTCCTTGTATCGCTTTTTTGGAGTACCCCTCTTACGCTGACCCGTGGTGAGTTCACCGTAGAGTACTATTTTTGGGAGGTGATGGTCCTCCATCCTAGAAATGTGCCCTGCCCAGCGCAGCTGTGTTCTCAATATCATGGCCTCAATGCTGGTGATCCTTGCTTGCTCACGGACAGCAACATTTGTCACATAGTCAGTCCAGTGTATATTTAGGATTGTGCGTAGACAGCACTGATGAAAGTGTTCGAGGAGTCGTAGGTGGTGGTGATAGGTGACCCATGTTTCATTTCCATAAAGGAGGATAGACAGTACAATGGCTCTATACACACTGATTTTTGTGCTTCACATCAGGTGTTTGTTACTCCAGACTCTTTTGTAAAGTCTTCCAAATGAGCTATATGCCTTTGCTAATCTGTGATCGATCTCTCTGTCAATCTTGGCATCTGAGATGATGCTTCCCAGGTAGGTGAACTACTGAACGGACTTGAGCACAGATTTGCCAACGGCAATGTGGGGATGGTGGTGTTCTTCCTGTGGTGCAGGCTAGTAAAGAACTTCTGTTTTCTTCAGGTTAACTTTCAGCCCAAACAGCTCTGCAGCTGTTGTGAAGCAGGACGTTAGGCGCTGCAGAGCTGCTTCTGTGTGGGCAACAAGGGCAGCATCATCAGCGAAGAGCAGCTCATGGACTAGATAGTTTAGAGTCTTAGTGTGAGCCCTCAGACAGCTTAAGTTAAACAAGCTACCATAAGTATGGTAATGTATATAGATGCCGTCGTCTTCTTCAAGCTCTGCCATAGCCCTTTGGAGCAACATGCTGAAGAAGATTGTAAATAAAGTTGGAGCAAGAACACAACCTTGCTTCACTCCATTAGTTATTAGGAAGGACTCTGAAAGAGCATTGCCAGATCTGACTTGACCGTGCTGGCCCTCGTGTAGCAAGATAATCATTTTAAGGAATTTGGGGGGACATCCTAGTCTTTCCAGGATCTGCCACAGACCTTTTCTACTCACAGTGTCGAAGGCTTTGGTGAGGTCGACAAATGTTACATAGAAACCCTTGTTCTGCTCACTACATTTTTCTTGCAGTTGTCTAAGGGCAAATACCATATCTGTAGTACTCCTGTTGGCTCTGAAGCCACATTGGCTTTCAGGAAGAAGTTCTTCTGCAATAGCAGGAACTAATCTGTTCAGGAGTATCCTTGCAAGGATTTTTCCAGCAATAGAGAGCAGTGTTATGCCTGGATAGTTTGAGCAATCAGATTTTGCTCCCTTTTTCTTGTACAGGGTGATGATGACTGCATCTCATAGATCTGATGGCAGTTCCCCTTTTTCCCAGCAATTCACGAGGAGTTCGTGGAATTTATCATGGAGTGCATGACCTCCGTGTTTCCAAACTTCAGGTGGGATTCCATCAATCCCAGCTGCCTTGCCGTTTTTCATCTGCTGTATGGCCTTAAGGGTCTCTTCCAAAGTGGGAGCTATGTCCAATTCATTTTCATTGGTTTTTGTATCATATGTTGGATAGCTGAGTCTTGGACTAGTTGGTTGGCACTAAAGAGACTTTGAAAATGTTCAGCCCATCCATTCAGGATGGAGGCTTTATCAATAATTAATGTTTGACCATCTGTACAGTATAAGGAGCTTTGGACCTGATAAGTAGGTCCAAACAGTGCTTTAAGAGATTCATAAAATCCTCTAGAATCACCCAGATCTGAACAGCGTTGTGTCTTTTCTGCTACATTGATTCACCACTTGTTCTGCATGTCTTGGAGTTTTTGTTGAAGTTTACTACATGTGTGGCGGAAAGCTGCTTTTCTTACATGGCAAGTTGGTTGGGCGAGCTATGCCTGGTGAGCAGTTCTCTTCTTTGCCAACAGCTCCTGGATCTCTTGGTTGTTTTCATCAAACCAGTCTTGATGTTTTTGTGGGAGAACCCAAGGGATTCTTCTGCAGACTGCAGGATACTGTTTTTGATATGTTGCCAAAGCACTGTAGGAGAAGGATCTGGAGGATGGTCTTTAAGTTTTGTTTGCAGATTTGCCTGGAAGATGTCTATATGCTTGTAGCTTGTCGAAGATTGTTGGAGTCTCCTCTTTAAGCTGCCACCCCTCTTAAGTTTGAACTTAGATGATGATATAGTTTATATCTGACGAGGCAATGATCTGTTTGGCATTCTGCACTGGGCATCACTCGGGTACGACGGACATCACGAATGTTTCTCTGGTGGACTAGAACATAGTCAATGAGGTGCTAATGTTTGGATCGGGGATGCATCCAGGTTGTCTTCAAGCTATCTTTCTGCTGAAAGATTGTGTTTGTAATAGTCAGCTGTTGTTATGCACAGAACTCTAGCAGGAGGCGTCCATTATCACTGCAGTTTCCAACACCATTCTTGCCTAAGACACCTTTCCAGGCTTCGGAGTTCTTTCCTACTCTGGCATTGAAGTCACCAAGGATAATAATTTTATCTTCTACAGGGACTTTTTGTATGAGTTGGTGTAGGTCTGTGTAGAATTTTTCTTTCTCTACAGGGTCGGCTGGCATAGTTGGGGCATATATACTAAAGAGAACAACATGTGGGAGGCGTAAGGAAATAATGCGACCAGAGTGTCCTGTTGGCAAGGTTTTGAGTTTGGAGGCAATGGAGTTTTTAATCATAAAGCCTACTCCTGAAAGATGTTTTTTGGTTTTGGGTTTGCCAGACCAATAAAGTGTGTAGCCGGTGCCGTGTTCTTTAAGGCTGCCTTCCTCATGGAGACAAACTTCACTAAGAGCAACGATGTTAATATTAAGTCGTGATAGTTCATGGGCTATTAGAGCAGAACAACGCTCAGACCGTCTACTATCTGTAGAGTCTCGCATGGTTCTGATGTTCCAGCATGCAAGTGTCAGTTTATTTGCACCTTTGGAGGCCGGTGTGTGCCTTTGTTTCTTTGCCTTGGTTTGACTGCATCAGAAGATGCCCGTTGGCTGCAGCTAGCCAACCAGGTAGATGGGGATGAGCTTTTGTTATGCCACCTTTTCTAGGCCCCTCTCCATATGGAGCAAGCAGTACTCTCCTTAAAAAAGGCTTCTTGGTCGTTCAGGATGCTGCCGAACAAGACTGTCATCTCCCAGGTCAGCCTCGAGCGACCAAAGTCCTGAACTGCCTGCTTACAGGGTTGGGTCTGTGGCTTCCAGTGCATCTTTACACCTGCCGTTTCATCCCTTGCCTATCGCTACAGGGCTTTTTTGGAATTGAATTTCTCCTTCGAGCCTGTGCAATGGATTTTTCTGGTGGAGCACAGCATGCACAGAACTGGCCTCACCCTTTAAACTAAAGGTTCATCTGCTGTGGCCTTGCAAGCATGGACGGTAGCAGTGAGGTCCTCAGGTCGTAGGTTTGATTAGAGTTAATAAATAATAATAATAATAATAATAATACAATTTATTTATACCCCGCCCCTCTGTCAAAACAATTGGGGCGGCTTACAAAAATTAAAATACAATACAGATAAAATCCCCAAACACCCCCCACCCCCACCCTCCCCCATAAAAAAATATTAAACAAATATAAATTTAATCCAACTGATCTAAAATCACATTTAAAAACAATAAATACAATAAAATACAATAAATGGCCAGCGGACTAAAAGAGGCCAGGATCCCCTGAGGCCGGGATCTAATTAGGAAAGGCCTGCCGAAAGAGATCCATCTTTGGTGCTTTTTTAAAGCTACTCAGGCTTGTTATCTGACGGATCTCATTCGGCAGGTCATTCCACAATTTGGGAGCAATTACCAAAAAGGCCCTCTGGGAGGTTGCAGACAGCCTAGATTTTTGTGGCTGAAGCAAATTCCTCCCAGAGGACCGGAGTGCACGGGGAGGATTGTATGGGAGGAGGCGGTTCCGGAGATAAGTTGGACCCAAGCCATTTAGGGCTTTAAAGGTAATAACCAACACCTTATACTGGGCCCGGAAACTGATAGGCAGCCAGTGGAGAAATTTTAATACTGGAGTTATATGGTCTCTCCGAGATGTTCCCGAGACCACTGTGGCTGCCATATTTTGTACCAACTGAAGTTTCCAGACCAAGCATGAGGGAAGCCCCATGTAGAGCGCATTGCAGAAATCTAGACGCGCGGTTACCAGCGTGTGCACCACAGTCTCAAGGTCCCTTACTTCTAGGAAAGGGCGCAGCTGGCGTATCAGCCGGAGCTGATAACAGGCGCTCCTGACTGTCGCATTCACCTGACTAGTCATCTGAAGCGATGAATCAAGGAGCACCCCCAGACTGCGAACACAGTCCTTAATGGAGAGCGTGACCCCGTCCAGGACTGGAGGTTGCAACCCAACTCCTGGTTTTGGGGCCGCTACTGTGAGCACCTCCATTTTATCTGGATTTAATCTCTATCTGTTTTTCCTCATCCAGCCCATTACTGCTTTAAGACAGTCATTAAGAGGAGAGACGCCATCGGAATTCGAGGCCAACGATCGGGACAAGGAGAAATAGATCTGGGTGGCATCAGCGTACTGATAACACCCAGCTCCATAACTCCGAATAATCTCACCCAGCGGCTTCATATAGATGTTAAACAGCATCGGGGACAGGATGGCGCCCTGCGGAACACCACAAGTAAGCTCCTTTCTGCTGGAGCAGCTGTCCCCGAGCAGCACCCTCTGGGACCTGCCCGAGAGGAAGGACCGGAACCACTGGAGCGCAGTGCCTCCGATTCCTAACCCACTCAAGCGATCCAAGAGGATGCTATGATCTATCGTATCGAAAGCCGCTGAGATGTCTAAAAGCACCAACAGGGTCACACTACCCCTGTCAATGCTTAGACGCAGGTCGTCGGTCGAGGCAACCATGGCAGTCTCAACTCCAAATCCCATCCTAAAGCCAGTTTGAAATGGGTCTAGATAATCGGTTTCATCCAAGACAGCTTGGAGTTGAAGCGCAACTGCCCTCTCGATCACCATGCTCAAAAATGGTACTAAAGAGACTGGCCTATAATTTTTCATATCCAGGGGGTCCAGGGAAGGTTTTTTCAGAATAGGCTTAACAGCCGCCTCCTTTAGACATGATGGAATATATCTCCGCAATGCATCCCCTCCCTGGACGGCCAGCCAAGATGGGCAAGGGTCGAGGGGGCAGGTTGTCTTCCTCACACTACCAAGGAGCTTGTCCACATCCTCAGTACTCACGGATTGAAATTGATCCAGTAAACTTACATCAATGGAGTTGCTGGACACCTCGTCAATTGTTTCTGCCAAATTACTGGCATCTAAGTCGGCTCTTATCCGAGAGATTTTGTCTGCAAAGAAATTGTTAAACGCGTCATAGCAGGCTGTCGTTGGGTTAAGCAACGGGTTCTGCGCAGGAATAACCTGCGTCATCTCCCTTACCACCCTAAACAGCTCTGCTGGATGGGACTCTGCAGACGCAATACGTGCAGAGGAGAAGGATCTCTGTGCTGCACGTACTGCCTCTCGATAGGAGCAAAGAAAGTTCCTATGACAAGTCCTGTCGGATAAGAGTTGAGTTTTCCGCCAGTTGCGCTCTAGTCGTTGTCCAACCCACTTCATTTTCCTAAGCTCTGCTGTATACCATGGCTTACCATTTGAAGCAGGTTGGAAAGGACGCTTGGGAGCGATCGTGTCGAGAGCCTTGGTAAGGTCGTTGTTCCAGGTATTAACCAAAGCTTCAACAGGGTCACCGGTGTTACCAACCATTAAACCCTCCAAGACTTTCTGGAATCCTCTTGGTTCCATTAGCCTTCAAGGGCGGACCATTCTAATGGGTCCACCACCCCCGGTGGGGCGGGAAGAGACTCTTAGTTCAGTCTTGACCAGGAAATGATCCGTCCATGACAACGCGGTAGTTCTTATAACCTCTGCCCACGGATATTCCTGTTCCGTACTGAAGACCGCATCGAGGGTATGACCCGCACAATGTGTGGGCCCGACGACCATTTGGGATAGGCCCATGTTTGTCATGGTTTCCATGAACTCCCGAGCCGCACCAGTCAAATTTGTTAAGCTGGTCTCAAGTGGAATGTTGAAGTCGCCCAAAACTAAAAGTCTGGGCGACTCCAACAGCAACTCTGAGACCAGCTGTTTCAGCTCGGTTAGGGAGTCTGCTAGACAACGGGGTGGTCGGTATACTAGCAGAGTCCCCAAACTATCCCTGGTCCTCAGGCTAAGGTACATACACTCAAAGTGGACTGTGTTTCGGACAGGTATCCTGGTCAAGGTCAGGTTATCCTTATAAACCAGAGCCACTCCGCCCCCCCGCCCACTTCACCTCACCTGCTCGCTGACATAATACCCGGCTGGGAGGGCCTGCGCCCACGTGACAGCGCTATCCTCTCCCAGCCAGGTTTCTGTGAAGCACGCCAGGTCGGCATCCTCATCCAGGAGAAGATCGTAAATAATATGAGTTTTATTCTTAACCGACCTGGCATTGCAGAGGAGCAAAGTAAGGTTTTGTGGAATGGTTGGTATGCTCTCCAATCCATTCCGGGAAACAGGGTGAACTGAAGGTGGGATTGCTAACAAACAGCGATCCCGCCTTCTTTTGTAACATCTGTTCACTCTGTTCTGACCATACCTCCCTTTCCCCAGCACAACTCCAATTTCCGCCCCCACTCCATTCCCAGCCTCAGCTGACTCCAATTGCTGGCTTAGAGTCCTTCTGGCTGCTGGCTGGTGTTCCTGAGGGGTGTGGGAGTGGCTTAAAACACCAGCCACTCCTGGCCACGCCCCTTCCTGCTGCTGCTCCAGAAGTCCTCAGGGCCCTTCACAGCCCTCTAGCCCGGTGGAGTGGGGAGAAGAGGCTGCTTCAGGCTAGGAGTCCTTCTGGCTGCTGGCCAGAGTTTCCTTCTCTTAGATGGTTGACCTTACAGGGTTGGGCGAGCACCATCTGCCTGGGTTTGGGATTAGAGTTTTCCTTCTCCTAGGATGGTTGCCACAAGGCTAGAGAGCCCATCCTGCCCTTTGACGCTCTTTGTCAGACCCTTCGGTTTTGACCTGTCTGGCATGGGAAGCCCTACCGCATAGCTCAAAACATCATTAGGGTACGCAAGCCTCTCTCCCAGGACAAGGGGGTGTCAGTGGAGAGGGGAGTGGATTGCTTGCATTTTTAATCTGCCACCACAGGTTTTTTTTTTTTTTAAATGCCTATTTCTATGATGCACACAAGTGATATTTCACCTTTCTGGGAAAAAAAAGAGAGAAAGTTAACACAAATCTTCCATTTTATCACCTTAGTGATCACTTGCTAAGGCAAAAATCCAACACGGAGGCAACAGGCACTTGCCCTGTAACCCAGCCCCGCCCACTGTGCTTGTCCGGCTAATCAGGTTTGCGTTTCCTCTCCTTTGGGTAAGCGAATCAGATCGAGATGTTTGTCTTAATGAACAGAAATGCGCACCCTCATTTTTTTTTTTAAAGACAGGAAAATCCACGAAGGCTTTTCTGGCGAGGTTTTTGCTGGTTTTGGCCCCCCTCCTTCACAATAGGGCAGAACAATGCGGGATGCTATTAAGACAGGTAGGATTCTCCTGGCATTCTGTGAGGAGTTTCTTCCCCCCACCGTTTGGACAACCCCACGTGTGTTGGAGGGGCATCTTAAACCTCCTGCCCAGGGCTGGTGTAAGGGCCCTGCAGCACCCGCAGGGCCCCCCATCATTGTGGGGTGTGTGTGCTGTAGTAACCCTCCTCTTGCAAAAAAACACAATACAGTTGTTCCTCCGTATCCACGGATTTAAGTATTCACGGCTTGAAAATATTCTTTAAAAAATTAATAATCCAAAAAGCAAACTTTGATTTTGCCACCTTATATAAGGGCCATCATTTTGCTATGCCATTGCATGTAATGGGACTTGAGTATTCACGGGTTTGGTATCCATGGGGGGTCCTGGAACCAAACCCCAGCGAATACGAAGGGACATATTCTGCACTGTGACTAGGTTAGATTACACTGACATGAGATAAACACATGGGCCCCCCAAAATAAAGCATTGCAGGTGCGTCCCCCCCCCCAATTCCTTGAGCCAGTCCTGCTCTCGCCCATTCCAGGGCCCACGGCATGGAGTAACTGCCCCGGAATCCCTCCGGCATTCCCCCTCCCTTTCCGCCAGCTCCGGGCCGGCGGGCTGCGGCCATTGCGGGAGGCGGGCTGGCCTTCTAAGGGCTGGCCCCGCCCCCGCCTCCTGGGCGAAGGTTCCGGGAGCGAGCGCGAGGGCCGGGCGGGAGGCGTTGCGCGCTGGCGGGCTGGCTGGCTGGCAGGAGGGGAGGGAGCTGGAGGCGCCCCTGCCTTGGCCCCGCCATCCCGCGCTCCCTCCCGCATTGGAGCCAGCCCCGTCGGGTGAGGGGGGTCTCCCGCGAGAGAGCCAGCCGAGGAGGGGGCTCCCTGGAGTGGCAGCAGCAGCAGCAGCGGCGGCAGGAGGAGCAGGGAACGAGGCCTTGTAAGCCTGGTAAGTTGCTGGGCTCGAGCTCCCAAGCTTGCGGGAAAAGCCAGCCAGGGAGTCTCCCCGGAGGTCCTGCTGAGTGCAGCAGGGCCGCTCTCCGCCTGCGAGGGAGGCCTCCTGAGCTAGGTGGACATTCAGCTCCGGGGGCTTGCCAGGAGCCCACTGAGAAGCTCCGGGACTGGGTTTCCGTGCAAGGAGGTGTGCAGGTCCTGGAGGGTGCTCAGCGGGCATAAGACTTGCCCGTCGCTTTAACCCCCCAGCCCTTAGTAACCGCAGCCCGGCCTGTGTGTGTACGCCAGGGGGTAAGCAGGAGAAGATCATGGATCTGGCCCCCAGCGGGTGACTGGGGGAGGTGCGGGGCACCGTGGAGCCTTTTACTTGGCACCTGTGTTGGTTACACTCACACGTTGTAGATGGGTGAAGAGGGGACGCAGTTTTGCAACTCTTATGAATGGTGCAGGTGCTGTTGAGCTTGAACCCCAGGCACCTTTCTCTTCAGAATCTGCTGGGCCCAGAAGCTGTGCCTGTGTGTTTGGCTGGCCTGAGAGAGTTTAGCTTCCCGCATCTGTTGGCTATCATGGGCCCTTTGGAGCAATGTTGGCAAACCCACCCCCCACCCGAGGCAAAACCCTGCCAGGTCAGGTGATTTTGGTGAGCAGGCCAGTCCCTGCAATAATGCCCCTTCCTTCCCCCTTGAACAGGTGAAGAATTTCCGTGGGTGCAGCATTTTCCTGCCACCTACCATGGCCATGAGGGAACTGGTGGAGCCAGAGTGTGGGGGCTCCAATCCTCTGATGAAGCTGGCCAGCCACTTCACTCAGGACAAGGGCTTACAGCAGGAAGGACTCCGGGGGCCCCTGGCTTGGCCTTCCACTGTGCCCACAGCTGAGGTGGTAAGTAGAAGAAAACTGAGGCCTTTGCTCTGCTGTGTGGGTTTGGGGGCAGGAGAAGAGTTCACTGCTTCTGGGGGAGTTGGAGATAGTGGGATGATGCATCTAGATCCCTTCCAAGGGCCACATTGATGCCGTGTTGTTGCTCTTTGACTTTCTGAGGTCACCGCATTCTTCAGAAGGAAAATGGTAAATGAGAGATGATTTCTGGAGCTGGCATGGTAGTGGTATTAAGAGACTGAGCTGCAAAGTGCATGATTCACTTCTGCAAGGAAGTGTACAAAAGTCAATTTTCACCTGCTATGGAGGGCTGCCTTGACCAAGAGTGGCCAAAAATACCAATTGGAAGTGTCTTGAAATCTCCCAAGGAATTGTTAGAGCCTCAGAAGTAGTGCACTAAAGCAAGCGAACCACTTTCTGGGTGGAGTGAGAATAGGGAGGTGTCCTACAGTTGCACTGTACTTTGGAGGTAGAGTTTCAGAGGAAGGCCAAGACCCCAACTCCTTGGAGTCCTTGTGGGGAGAGGGACAATGGAATGTACAGTTGTCCCTTCACATTCGCGGGGGTTAGGTTCCATAGACCCCCGCGAATGTGAAAATTCCGCAAATAATGACAGCCCTCCCCCACCCTCCCCAAGCGACCCCCGAGGCCTCCGGAGGCCTTGTGGTCGCTCCTCCCGACCGCCCCCCGCCCTCCCCAAGCGACTCAAAGGCCTCCGGAGGCCTCGCGGTGGCTTTTCCCGGCGGCCCCCCGCCCTTCCCAAGCGACCCAGAGGCCTCCGGAGGCCTTGTGGTCGCTCTCCCCAGCCACCCCCCGCCCTCCCAGAGCGACCCCGGGGCCTCCGGAGGCCTTGTGATCGCTCTCCCCAGCCACCCCCCCGCCCTCCCAGAGCGACCCGGAGGCCTCCGGAGGCCTCGTGGTCGCTCTCCCCGGCCTCCCCCCGCCCTCCCAGAGCGACCACGGGGGCCCCATGGAGGCCTCCCCGGCCCTCCCCCCCTCCCCGGGCCTTCATGGGGCCTCCGGAGCGTCTCCGGGGGCCCCGTGAAGGCCTCCCCGGCCCTCCTCCTCCCTCCCAAGGCCTTCGCGGGGCCTCTGGAGGGTCTCGGAAGGCCCCGTGGAGGCCTCCCCGCTCCCTCCCAGTGCTTTCACGGGGCCTCTGGAGGCCCCTTGTCGTGGTTTTGGGGGGGCCCGGGGGGCCCTCCCAAAACCGCGAATAAGCAAAACCGCGAATGTCAAGTTCGCGAATGTGGAGGGGCAACTGTACCTTTCTGCTGAATTCCTGATGGAGAACCAAGAGCTGGTGGTCTTGCCAAGGCCACCTGCTATCTGCCCACCTGCTCCTTATATAAGGGCCATTCCTGTGTGACAATGTCATGGTGGGTTTGTCACTGTTTTCTGAGAAAATGAGCCCGAGAAGGTCTACTCCATTCTTAGTTTGGAGAAGATGTCCATTGTTCATTTAAAGATATCAGATCCTGTTCAGGCAGATTTAAGAACCAGTTATATGGGAATCCTAATGGTTTTGCAAGTCTCTCTAAACACTGATATTACTGAGATTGTGAGACTGGCAGTTTTTGTTATAAGTAAGTGACCTCTAGCTGGGATGATTTACAAATAGTATATCAGAAACATGTCCACCTGCTGTAGACAAGGAGGAGGCCTATATCATTTGGCATCTGTATTGTATTTGATAAGTAAATATGGGGCTAGAGGATCCTGCTTTAGATAAGATCTGCAACAGCCATTTCAGACAAGATTAAGCAGCGCAGGAAGGTGGAGAAGTCAAAGTACAAGTCAATGTGCCATTTCCCAAATGCCTCTTTATTCTTTGGGTTCCCTGTTCTAGCACTAGTTAACAATCCTTTTTCTTCTGTAGGTATCTAAACCTCTTGGAAGAGCCTCTGAAGATGAAGTAAGAATTTCTGTGTTTCTTTTTTCCTTCCTCCCCCTTCCCTCATGTGTTCTGTGTTTCTAGAGGGGTGGCTGTGTTAGCTGTTGCTGTAAAAACTGGGGGAATCCACATGACACAAATAATCCAGTTTGAAACTGGATTATTTGTATAGTTCCTTCCTATGGAATCCTGGGGTCTGTAGTTTTACAAAGTCTTCAGCCTTCTCTGACAAAGAGCACTGGTGCCTCATCTAACTACAAATCCCAGGATTCCATAGGAAGGAGCCTTGCAAATAATCCACTTTCAACCTGAATTATTTCTCTAGTGTGGATGCCCCCAGACTTTTGTGGCACCTCAGAACCTGAGCTTATATGGTCTACAGTTTACTTCGTCCTCAAAAGATTATATCGTAATAAATATGTTAGTTTTGGAGTTGCCAAAAAACCTTTGCTATTCTGCAGTATTTGTAAACACACGTGCATGCACACACACACACAATGATCGCCCCATGCACACTAACATGAATGTTCTCTGGTAGCTGGTGGCAGAGTTCCTTCAAGAGCAGAATGGCCCCCTGCTGTCTCGTGCACCCCAAACATTCAAGATGGATGATCTGTTGGCTGAGATGCAGGAAATTGAGCAATCCAGTTTTCGACAAGCCCCACAGAGAGGTAAATACTGAATGGGGAGCAGCAGTGGTGATGAGGATGTATGGTGGTGGCATCCATTCCTGTCCAAAGGAATGTCTTCCCTGGGAATTGAGTGGGCAGTTAGTGAATTTTGGAAGCAGGTTAAGGAAGGGAAGCTTGTGCACTGGTACTACTCATCCTTGTGGGTGTTATTGTGGTGCTGGTGTGCCTTCAAGTTGTTTCTGACTTATGGTGATCCTAAGGCAAACCTATCATGTTTTTTTTTTGAGGCGGAGAGTGTGTGACTTGCTCAAGGTCACCCAGTGGGTTTTCATGGCCGAGTGGGGATTCAGATCCTGGTCTCCAGAGTCATAATCCAAAACTCAAATGACTATGCCATGCTGGATGACAAGGTGTTAATGTTGAACACCGGTGTTGACTTATTCCCTGTCCCTCAGCTCCAGGAGTGGCAGCCCTGGCTCTGTCTGAGAATTGGTCACAAGAGTTCCTTGATGCTGCTGACAGTGTGGTTGATGTTTCCACGGATTATAATGAAGCTGACTGGTCCCAGGAGTTCATTGCTGAGGTTACAGGTGAGGTGGATATTTTGAGGGACAGGGGTGTCTCATGCTGAAATGTTTATGTGGTGTGTTGATTTTGCAGTTATTAACAAGGCTCATCTTCTAGTGGTGTGGTGAATCTGCATGTATCAGTCCACTATATCAGTCTACTCTGTGCATCTGATGTATTAGTGTTGTACCTGAAAGAAAAAGAAGTGTAGTGTTGTCCTATAAGCCACTGGTGTAGTTTTGGAGTTATAATGACATTTTCCTGAACCAGAGATACCTTATTTTCCTGCATTCCCTCTGCCTACCTATTCTCTTCGGCAGACTGTTAATTTTTCAGAGTTCGCCCAGTGCATTTTGCTATATGAGGCAGAGTAGCAAATATTGTACCTTCCTCCAAAATAATGGTAGGTAGCAGCTGATGAAATTACTTTGGTCCATATCATAGAAGCTCCCACTAGCTTGTCTCCCCATTCCTGGCAGTAAAAAGAAGGCAGTAGTAATAAATAATGATTCATAACATCAAAGATACTTGGGACAGCCACCTTGCTCTGCCTAATGGTAAGACTAGTCCTGATTTTTTTTTAAAATGGAGAACTTGTTCATTCTAAACCCTTCTGAGACCAAGCTTCTCTGGATTTAACTATTCTAAAAAGTTAGGTGTATCACTCTGTTCCAGCAAAACCAATGACATCTTGTAGCATCTTAAAATTAACAAATCTGTTATACCATAAATTTTCATGGACTAGATTTCACTTGATGAAACGCATAAAGGATTATCCCCAGGTGGCACATGTAGATTTTAAGCTGTTGCTGTTAAAAATATAACTGTACAACCTTCATTCCATTCTCTCTTTCAAAAGCCTCCTGGGACTTGGCTCCATTTCCCAGCCATTCTTAACATTTTGTCTGTGGCCTCCTGTACTTCTCCATCACCAGCCTACAGAGGATGCAGTTTGAGCTACAGTCCTTTTCTTCTTCCCTCAGTAATGGCAATGAACAAGTAGTGCTTTCCTTGTTTGTTACAACATTCTTCTAGACAGAACAGAATTGACATTCTATGGAGGTCTTTAAACAGAGGCTGGATTGCCATCTGTTGGGGATGCTTTGATCAAGATTTCCTGCGTGGCAGGGAGTTGGACTGGATGGCCCTCGTGGTCTCTTCCAACTCTACAATTCTATGATTCTATGACATTAGGGTCCTTTCTCCATAATTTTCTCTGTGTTTTGGATTTCTTCAAATTTCCTTCAGCAAATTTTTGTTGCTGTTCTCTCACCTCGGTCCTAATCCAAATTACAGCAGTGTTGCATTAATTAAATCCACAAGATTTATTATTGTTTCTTAGCTGTTGTGTTCACTGGCTCTGGGCAAAATAAAATAAGAGTCCCATTGATTTTAGTGAGTCGTACCTGTGGCTGATTTCAGTTAGACCAGGACAATTGTTTTTATGAAAGCTACCCTTCGTAAGTGCATATACATGACATAAAATTTACAGTGACATCCCATTGCTGTTTCAAATGTTTGTGAGTATCCACTTGGCATGGAGGGTAATGGCAGGTAATAGCATCTCTTGTTAAGAGAATCCCAGACAGCAAGGCTGAGGCAGGGTGCTGCCTGAGGGTTTGGTGAGTTTGTTGCAATGCCAGAGGGCTGACTGACTTGGTGTAAGACAGGCTCATGTGTGGTTATTCCCAGTTGCAGTGTGTACTTCCCAGGAGCAGAGTTTATCTTTCCTGTCAGGAGACTGCCAGGTCATGCACATTTTAAAACCTCTTTTTGTTTCACTTCTTCAAAGATCCATTGTCTGTGTCTCCTGCCAAGTGGGCAGAAGAATATTTGGAGCAGTCAGAGGAGAAGTTGTGGTTGGGTGAATCAGAAGATCAAACACTAGCTGATAAATGGTGAGTACTTAGTTTCTTCCCATAGTAGTATGGCTGAGAGTTGGAAATTTGGAAAAAAAAACTACCATTCTGAATCCCAACTAGCACTTTCAGAGTTGGCAGTTCCATCTCTTTGGCTCATCTTTCTCCAGTTTCAGTGGTAGAATTCAAGTGTACCAAGGACAGAAGGGGCTTCGGTGTATTTTTAAAGGCTGAAAAGATGTACCATAAATGAGTGCAACTTCTATGTTGCCCTATCATATCTGTAAAAGTACAGCATTTTCTTTCATATAGTTGTCTCCCATTGCTAGGTCCTTGACCATCATATATGATACTTTGTTGGTGCACAAGTGAAGGAAGGAGGCTGGGATGCTCAGCCTGCTGTTTGGCTTTGCTCCAAGTCAGGGTGTGAAGGGGGTCCCTTCATAACTTCTGCCTGTGTTGGACTAACTTAGACTTGCAGAAGCTGCTTCCCTTGCAGGGGTGGTGGTCCAGTTAGACTGGCCTGCTTCCAAAAGGCTGGCTTACTGACAGACCTTGAGGCTTATCCAAAAGAAAAAGCATTTATTTCTTTTTATTTTCTTTTATGCATTGTATATCCTGCCTTTCTCCTAATATGGGATCCATATTGGTGGCTGCTACTGCTGAAGCCCTAATTCAGGGACAGGCAGAGGATAGCCAAAAGGCATGTTTTGCAAACTATCTGCTTCCTAGAGCTCTTCCCAGGACAGTACTTTGGGTGGAGGAGGGAAAAGATTTTTTTCAGGATTTCCCCTGCTCTTGGAGACTTCCAGGAGTGGCAGTGTTGTGCTAAATGAGGCACATATGAAACCCAAAGCAGACATCCAGTCACTTCTGGTTTTGATTTTTTTAAAACATTCCGCATTTCTGGGCCTGTTGTGGCTTTTGGTGGGTCCTGAAGGAAAAACTGGACCCTGAACTACTGAAAGTTGCCTGCTTCTGCCTTAAATCCTCTGTGGAATGTGGAGACAACTCTGGCTGTTGACTTGATCCCTTTTAAGTGCTCTCTTCCACTCAGTCAAGCTCTTTCAGCCCTTTGGTTTTCTTGGAAGCTAAATGCAACAATTTTCTCAGGGACAGGAGCAGAGAAATTTATTGTTCTTTCTGGTTTATCCAGGTCTTCTAATCATTTTAGGTTCTTGTTTTAGGAGATTTTCAGACTACACTGTTATAGTGTTACTATTCCACTTTAACTGCTCTGGCTTCCTCCTGTGGAACTCTGGGGTTTGTAGTTTAGTGAGGCCTAAGATCTCCCTGGCTGAGAGTTGTAAATGCCCCCCCCCCAAACTGCAAATCCCAGGATTCAACAGGAGGCAGCCATAGCAAATAAAGTGGAATAGTAACATTATAACAGTGTTGTCTGACAATCTCCTTAGTCTGTTGTTAATACTGATGTTAGGCTGATGTTTGCTGTTGTTTTTATACTGTTATTGAAATCGTTGTGCTTTGATTGGGGGCATTTGGTAAGCCAACCTGGCTAACGTTGTAAACTAGAGGATGGACTATCTTAAGAGTTAAACAGGGTGTGTGTTTCTTTATCAGAGTTACAGAGCCAAGAGCATGAAAGCTAGACACCTGAAACTTGATTTGTGTAATAAGGGCCCCCTAGAGGTTGTGCCTTTGGTAGTTATTTTCTTTTAAAAACCAATTACAGTAGCACCCCCGCATCCACGGGGGATTGGTTCTGGGTGTGCCGATGGATAGCGAATTCCACGGATAATTGCAAATGCCATCCCGGGGTGCCATCCTGGGGAAAAGGGGGGGGGAGTTTGCTTCTCCACCCCCTTCTCCCTTTGCTCCTGTCGCAGCAGTGATCGTGGGGGCAAAGGGGGAAGGGGACGAGGCCAGTTCGCTTCTCTTACCCCCTTCGGCCTGCCATGGCCCCACTGTGGCAGTGATTGCAGGGGCAAAAGGGGAAGGGGACGAGGTCAGTTTGCTCCTCCTTCCCCCTGCCATGGTCCTGCCGCGGTGGTGATTGTGGGGGCAAAGGGGGAAAGGGACGAGACCAGTTCGCTCCTCCCCCCTCCTTTCACCCCCACATTCGTCCCCGTGGCAACAGGAGCCTTCCCAGGGGAAGGGGAAGGGGAGGTAAGATCCCTCCTCCCTTCTTCCCCCCCTGCTATCGCCGACCATGGATAATTGAATCCACGGTTAGTGAATCAGCAGGTCCGGGGGTGCTACTGTACTGAATTTTAAGAAATGTACATGTATCTGTATTTGAAACCTGCAACCTATCGAGCACATAGGTTTGCAACTGATATAGTTTGAAGCTAGCAGGAAGGGAAGGAGGAGTCTGAGGAACTGAGTTACATGCCTTTGTCCATGTTCGTGGAGTAGGCAGACACTTCCTTTAAGGGGCTGTAGGGATGCATCACAGCAGTGAAAATACAATGACTTCATTCACACACAAGATACTCAGTTTTGGCAGGTGTGGACAGTTGCTCTAAAACAGGGGAGGGCAAATTTGACTGGGTTGGAGGGCAAATTTTCACACACACACACCCAGTTTGCTGGAGGTCACACAGGTCCAAATAAGGGGTAAAAGGAGGGTTGGTGGGAGGAAATCAAAGTTACTGGACATTTTCTTCTTTCCTTTATTTGGCTTCAGAGCTTTTTGAGGATTTGTCCATCCTGGCCTACACAGTCCTCAAACTGCTGCTCCTGAAGGCCTTCAGGAGCAAAACACACCCACCCCCTTTGGGTCTTTTTAATTTTGTTATGGAGTCTGTGGTGAGGTCAAAGGCCACAACAAAGGCCTTCAGATGCACTTTGCCTATGCCAGCTGTAAAGGTTTGGTGGATTGACATATGGAATATTCCAGCCCTTCTTAAGCTGAGTGCTTTCCCTAGTAGATCTAATAAATAAATAAATATCTAATGTGGATTGTGTGATGTGTCAAGTCATTGTTTTTCCTTCTTTAAAATATACCATTGTTTTAGTTAATTTCCGAACCTAGTTTGCTCTTTCTGATCATAGGTATGAGGAATATCAACCTGAAGATGATCTCAAGAAAACTGCCAATGATTTTATCTCAAAAGTGGATGACCCCAAACTGAATGATTCTGAGGTAAAAAGAAGCCCGGACTTCTCTTCATAGGGACTAGTTACACTTGTTTATCTGGTATGTGGAATGAGGGTGTGGGTGTGTGTAAGTGGGTGCATTCTTGTATGTACTTGTTTGTGCCCATTCCCCAGCCAAAGGGTGGTAGCTAGCCAGGTTTGCAGGTTATTTCCCCCCTTCCTTTAAATGTGATGATTTTGTCACATTGTTTTTACAACCAAGTCTTAAATACCATACTCACAAAGAAAAAAGTGATTTTTAAGAAGCAAATAAGAGTTTTCAGGGATGCTTTCCTTTTCAGTATGAGCATGTCAGCTTTTCAATATAAAAGCATGCTCTTACATTGGTGGCACCTTACTGTGAGGAAAAATGATATGGTAAAATCACTTTGTGAGGGCAGCATGTAAAATCTGGCTCTGAAAAAGTTACATAACATGGCAACTGGTGACAAATGGTTAGGTCGGGCTTTTTGCCCTGCATTCACAGTTTTAGATGAGGGCTCAGTGTAAGCTGGGTTCTCGGTTTCATGAAAAAAGTCATTAAGGTACTACTTCTGATTTTTCCCAGAATGTAAGTGCTTGACTGTCAGTCCATGTATTGTAATGGGTAGAGTTCTGGACTTGGGCTAGTGAGATCTGGATTCAGATCCTGAATAGACATGAGGCCCACTGGTTAGTCTTCTTGGGCCTTTTATAGGATGTTTGTGGGAGTAAATATAACCCCCATGGGCATCCCTCTAAGATCTATGGATGGATTAACCACACAGTAAGTATTTTGTGCTGACTTGGCACCTCTTCATCTTGCTACAGGCTTTTTAACATCCAGCAGTGAATCCACAGTGGGCTTTTTAAAATTGTAAATGGAGGGCTGGAGGGCTGCTTACCAGCAGCCACAATCATTCTCTATGACTGTTCTCTCCTCAGAAAAATTACTTAGTGTTGCTCATTCTCATTCACCCCCACACACACTTCTCCACACTCATGTGTTGTAAGAGTGCAGTAATATTGGAACTGGATATCCCACAGGCCAAGTCTACCCCCATTGCCAGTCCAGTCCAGGAGTGTATGCTGGCAATAGGCCTTGAGGGATGGGAGCTGGGCATTCGGTTTTCTACCTTGCCTTCATGCTTGAAAGTTGCCTCCCAAGAAATGTGTTGCTGATCCTATGCTGTTGTATTAATTGGTCGCTTTGCTTCCATGTGGAGCTGCATGTATCTTCTTTTGTCTCTTTTTTTTCTGCTAGTTAGGGTCCAGGTTAGTCCAGATAGAAAGAGATTGTGAAGGTGAAAGGGCTGAACAGTGACACTCTCTGCCTGTGTCTCCTTTCTTTATGCAGTTCCTAAAGTTTGTCCGCCAGATTGGAGATGGGAGGGTATCCATCGAGGCAAATCGGGTGACCATAACCCCCAGAGACCAGGATCAGGCAGAGCAATGGGCAACTGAGTTTATACAGCAGCAGGTAGGACTCCTTGCTGCTCAGGGGCCTTGCAGCTTGCTCTATAAACTTCCCTCTCAGTAGAGGTGTAGAGCTATGGACCAGAAATATGGACTTGCATGGAGCAGTATGCAGCCTAGGAGCAGAAGAGGGCCTTTTCCAACCATAGTTCTGTCTTAGTGGCCTCAGCATTGCACTCGGAGAAGCAGGCTGCATGGTATATCTATCCTTGACAGTGGAAAGTCTCCTCCTACTGTGTTCTCTTCCTAGAATGCATCTGAAGCCTGGGTCGATCAGTTTACGCACTCTGGAGATGCGTTGAACTTGAATCCTGAATTTGAGCAGGCCAAAACTGCTGTGGAGGTAATTTACTACCAGAAAAGCAGGGGGCAAAGTGGCTGAGGAAGCTGAAGAAGGCACTCTTTAGTTTCCTTTCCTTTCCTTCTCTAGTCCGATGTGGATTTCTGGGACAAGCTGCAGGCTGAGTGGGAGGAGATGGCCAAGCGAGATGCAGAGGCCCATCCTTGGCTCACAGACTATGAAGATCTTGCCAGCTCCACTTACGACAAGGTACTGGTGCAGAGAGAAACACAGGGGGTTGGACTGGATGGCTCTTGTGGTCTCTTCCACCTCTGTGATTCTATGATTCAGTATCCAGGGCTGTCTCTTCTCTGCTGCCTTCTCATTTTTCACATTTGCTGTCAGTTGTGCAACTTCAGATGATGAGCAAGTGGGCACACAACCTGGCCCTTTGAGCGTTGTTAAACAGCTCCTGTAACTTCCAGGCTTCATAAATAAATAAAAGATAAGTGGATATGCATAAGAAACTACAGCGTGACACCCATTTGGGAGAAGGGGGATATTCACTCCCCTTCTCCCCCCCCTCAGCCTGCCATTTTACTGCCTATTCTACCTGCCATTGTTCACATAAGCCCACCTGCTCACTTTCCTCCCACTTTCTTCAGGGAGCCTTACAGAAGGAAGCAGCCAGAGATTTGTGGATCTTTCCAGATTCTGGATGTTGTATCTTCCAGTGGCTGGGTACCTCTTTCTATACCAGTGGAGGAGGTAAAAAGTGGGAGGGAAGCCCTGTAGGAAGGCCCAAGCTCCTCACTGCTACCCTGAATACCAGAATTGGGTGGAGAGCAGCAGAAGGAATGGCAGGCAGATGGGAGTCTGTATAAGCTCCCCAAGTGCTCTTGCTTCCCACGGAGCTGAGGTTTAGCTGTCCCTTTCTCAGGCTCAGACTGAATTAACTACCAATTTCTTTACTTTCCCACCTTGACAGGGATACCACTTTGAAGAAGAAAACCCAGTACGGGACCATCCACGTGCTTTTGAAGAAGGGCTAAAATGCCTGGAAGAAGGTGACCTTCCCAATGCTGTCTTATTCTTTGAGGCTGCAGTGCAGCAGAACCCCAACCACATGGAGGTGAGTGGAGGAAGGACAGTGCCTCTTCTCTGTTCAGCAGAATTGGGGCAGAATGGCACATAGTTGTGTGGTGGGAGCTCTCTGGTTCTGCAGAAAAGGTTTTTAGTAGTGATTGTGTGGTACAAGAAGAATCGCTGCAGCAGGTTAGGTTTTTCCCCCCAGCAACACAGTTCTTGTCTCTAACCAATTAGTCAGCTTATATAATGGCTGCCCCAAAAGAGCCATTTTATACCAAAGAAGAGCCTAGCATGCTTTTCAAAAAGCTGTCACCAGTTTCTAATGCATTTCCTGACCACCACTGAGCACCTTTCTGTGTTTTTCTATGGAGATTATCAGACGCCCTGAATATGGTGTGATAATGATGCCAGGAGATCGTGGAAGGGCTCGTTTTTCACATGATGTCATCCCCGTGTTAAGCTCCTGTGCTGATCCCATTCCGCCATCGTTTCTTTTAATTCACGGGCTAAGCAGTGAATAGATTGCCTGTTCCATTTCTGTAACGGAACGATGGGTGAGTGAAAAGGTGCCCCGTTATACTGGCACGATGCCAGTCAGTGGGAGGTTCATTCTAGAACACTTCTGGATGAGATTGGGAGATCCAGGTAGTTAACACACTTTTTTGTACCCTCCCCAGGTTACTTGGTATTTATTAACTGTGTTTTTGTGCTTGCTGTCATTTTTTAACTTGTATTTGGAGTCTAACCTTTATTGGGACTCAGATTTTTTAGTTATATTGAAAGATGTCTTGAGTCCCAGCTCTAGGAGAAAACCATAAAGATGCAATTAAAAAATTAAAATAGCACTGCTCTCCCAATTTACTAAAGCTTCCCTGCCTGGTCACCTGGAGCTGCTTGTCTGCTCACCCCAGGTGACTGGCTCTTTGCAGAGGCTAAAGTACAGTTGTCCCTCCATATCCAGGGATTTGGTATTCATGGATTTAAGTATTCACAGCTTGAAAATATTCTTTAAAAAATAATAATCCAAAAAGCAAAGCTTGATTTTGTCATCTTATATAAGGGACACCATTTTGCTATGCCATTGCATATAATGGGACTTGAGTATTCACGGATTTTGGTATCCACAGGGGGTCCTGGAACCAAAACCCAGCGAATATGAAGGGACAACTGTAGTGCTGTTTCTGTTTCCAAAACAAACAAATCCCAATTTTCCTGTGGAAAATTTTCCACTCATACACATATACGCATGTGTATGTTCATGCATAGTTGTCTGGGCTTTATCAACCATATTTGAATGGGCTAAATACAAGATATGAAGTTCTAGTTATTTTTCTAGGGAGACAAGCATTGGCAAACCCTAGGGCACAGAGAAACAGACTAACAAGTGAACACAATGCTAAGCTTGTTGTGTTTCACAAAATCTCTTGCTTCTCATACAGTCACAAGTACAAGTAGTGAAGACAAAATGTTGTCCCCATAAGCTCACATCCACCCTAGTTCAACTAGTTGTACTGAATCATTTTTTCTCAGCTTGAAATGGAGCTGATAACTAGTGCACAGAGTGAGTGAAGTTGAAGGTACTACGGTTATACATTACCAAAAGAAGGTTAAAATGTTGAAATATAAGATACAGCTCTCTTTAGGTATCTGTCCTTTAAAAAAAAAGTATAGTTAAATGTAAGGGCAGTATAGTATATGCTATTCTTTTTGCATTGTGACAAATACTCCCAATAAAATAATTTCCACCTACAGCTTTAAATGTGTTTGGATGTATTATTTAAATCAAATATTCTAAATCGTATAACATTGTCTAGAGCTTTGGGAAATGTTTCTGGTTCAACTTTTTCTGGAAAATGCACATCACTAGAAAACCAGGCTACAAATTCAGTAAATAAATACTCTTTAAAATGTTTTTAAAGACTTTTTTTTAAACAACAGCTATTGGTTCTGCTTAGGGGTGTTGAAAACTTAGAAGAGTGACTTTTTTGGCACTACAAAATTGGGGCAAGAGCAGGATGCATCCCTCACTTTTTCTTCCCTATTTCGGTATTCTTCCCTATTGGCTCACTGTGATTAGAGGTCCCATCACCCCCAGCCGGCTTGGCCATTTGTCAGAGACAAATGGGAGCTGGAGCCCAACGTTTTGAAAAATCTCAAAGCAGGTTATAGCAGAATAATATAATTATTGGGAATTATGAGGGAGAATACTCTATTTTCTCTGTGTAATGCACAATTTTTCTGAGGGCTGGGGGATTCTGGGAGCTGTAATCCTGAAAGGGTCACTTTTCTAACTTCCAGGGTTGCCCACTTTTCGCCTGCATCTTGTACCTGTGCTTTTAACAGAGGCCCAGTGACGAGAACAGGGTTATCTTCCTGTATGGCAGGGGGTTGGACTGGATGGCCCTTGAGGTCTCTTCCAACTCTATGAGTCTATGATTCTATGAATTTCCTGCGTGCTTGTCCTCTTGCCCAGGATTTCAAACCAGGAAGTGAATGCAGCTCCATGCAGCTCCGGGGAGCTGCATTCACTCCTGGGCTGTTGAGGGGGAGGGACTGTTGCACAATCAAGGTAGGTGTAAACTGTTGTTGTGCCGGGATGGAGACAGGAGGGGGCAGGAGAGGAGATAGCAAGACGGGGACACTATTTTTGTCCCTATCTGAAAATCTCCTATATCCTGAGTTAACTGTACAGGAGGAATATGTGGATCTTTCCATATTCTTGTATGGGGGCAGGGACAAAATACTTGGTAGCCTTCACCTGGAGTCTTGACAACTTTCAAATGAGAGCATTACATAGAATTGCAGAACAAGATACACATGCACACCACTATCTCAGCCTCTGTATTTTTGATTTTTATGTGTTGGTAACAAATTCAAAGTACCAGTATGTAAAAGATATGACAGACTATCCTAAATGGATCATATATTCATATGTATTCTTTGATGATCAGATATCATAAACCAGGGCTGGGCAGCTGTGGAGGGTATGATGGCCTTTTTCAGGTCTTCCAGACCCTCATCCGATGTACCCCTGCCATTCTGCCAAAAGCAAAGTGACCAGAAAAGAGAAATTAAGAAGGAGAATACGAAAGCGATTCTCACAAATGTACACTACATTAGCACCCCTGTATTCACAGGGGATTGGTTCTGGGGGCCCTGTGGATGGCGGATTCTGCGGATAATGTCGTGGGGACGAAGGGGGAAGGGGAGGAGGCTAGATGCTCTCCCCTTTGCTCCAGCCATTATCTGCATTTGGCAGTGGCAGGGGGAAGGGAGGGGGAGGGGGAGGAGGAGGAGGAATCTCACCTCCTTGTCCCTTCCCCTGGGATCACCATAGTGACAATTGCAGGTATGAAGGGGGAAGGGGAGAAGGCTAGATTGCCCTCCCCCTCCCTTCTCCTCCACGAAGTGACCAGGAGCCCTCCCAGGGGAAGGGACGGGGGAGGTGAGATTCCTCCTCCCCCTCCCCCCACCATTGCCAACCGCGGATAATTGAATCTGTGGTTGGTGAATCAGTGGATGCAAGGGTGCTACTGTATGTTAAAAAACAGGTGCTTGAAAGTCAGCAAGTAAGTGCATGGAGGGACTCTAATTGTGCTGCAGTTATGTTATAGTTCATAGTCATCAAATGACTAAAGTTACCTTAGAATTGAGGTGTCATTTCATCATTTGGTGACTATGTCTTATCATTTAGTGGCAGCATCAGTAACATGCTCATGGTCCCTTTCATAATTAATAGTGGGGTCTTTCTGACCTGTGAAAAGGGCAGCACCTTGGCATGTTTTGTTTATGGAGAACACTTTGTACCCTGCATCTTCATTGCTCTGTGTTAATCTTTTCATTTTGATTATCCTCTTCTATTCATCTATGACCCATGAAATCAAAAATAATTATTGAAATGTGACAAATAGCTGTGAGCCCATTTCTTATCCTCCAGTAAGTTCTTAGCATATCTTGTAAAGGTTGTTATTTCTAGTTCAGGACTAGCACAGGGCAGCTGGCTGATGTTGAGTTACAGTGTTGTTCCATCTCACTTAGTATTGCTTCCCTCCCATGGACTGGCAGTGGGTCTCCTGGCCCAGTCTGGAGCTGCCAGGGCCTTCTGCTTGCATAGTCTGTGCTTCACCACTGAGTAATAGTACTCCCTCAACATGGTAGATATACAAGAAATTGAAACAGTGTGTGTTTATGTATTGTACTGAAGATGTATACATGATTAGTGACATAATTGTTGCCTAAATGGCTGAGATTCCAGATTCCTCGTGCACAAGTGTTTTTGGCCTAGAGGATGTAGCCAGGTTTCTGCACTCAATGATTCCAGATAATTTTACAGTAATTGCAGAGGACAGAACCACTGTGGTAGTTCTGTTTTTTAGGACACAGCTCCTCACAAACAGACAGTTTATGCACTTACCTCTGTTGAAATATGGATTGGTAATTTTTGTATCCACAGGGGACAGATCACTCCCCATTTGGCTGTTGCACAGATTGGAAGGGCTGCTTGCCACTTTGAAGTGAAACACAGTGGGGCACGTCTGTGAATATTGGATGCTTCTGAGGAAAAAGAAAAGAGACAGGGCCTCTTTCAAAGAAGAGAGTTCCTAAAAATGAGCAAGAGGCAATGCATTCAATAGTTATGACTTAGGCCAGTGATGGGCAACGTTTTGAGCTTGGTGTGTCAGACTTCGCCAAAAAACTGAGCATAACTCGGGTGGTATGTCACTTTGAGGAAAAAAACATTATTTCGCGATATTTATTGTTTAAATAACACAAATGTATACAGTTGCCCCTCCACATTTGTAGCTTTCACTCTTGCGGTTTTGATTATTCACGGTTTGCTCAGCAAGCACCCCATTTAAATCAGCATCTCTCCCTCCCACTCAAGGGAGAGGAGCTGATGTAAACGGAGTGCTTGCTGAGCAAGCAAGGCGATCAACTCCCCTCCTGGGGCTTGGCTCCATTTGGGGAGGGGGAGAGCCAAGCTCCGGGAGAGCGGGGAGTTGGTGGGAAAGGCAATTTTTGCCCCCCCTGCCCTTTCCAAAGCTGCTATTGAGCTTTCTAAGCCTTGTTGTGGCTTTGGGAGGGTGGGGGTGACTGAAAAGCCTCTACGCCATGCTTCCTCCACCCCTCCCAACCTTCCCGAAGAGGCTATATGGGGCTCTCAATCCCCAGACCCCCTTCAGGAAGACCGGGGAGAGGCCGGCCAGACTTCCTCCTGCCCTCTCGTCACCTTCTCCGGCCTTCCGGAGGCAGCTCTGGGGTTTCAAAGCCCCGGAGCCCCCTCGGGAAGGCCGGAGAAAGGCTGGGCAGACTCTCGCCCGCCCACCCACTGCCCAGGCCTCCCCGAGGCGGCTCCGGGGCTTCAAAGCCCTAGAGCCCCCTCGGGAAGGCCAGGGAGAGGCCAGGGAGACTCCTGCCTGCCATCTTCCCTGGCCTTTCTGAAGCAGCTCCAGAGCTTCGAAGCCCTGGAGCCCCCTCAGGAAGGCCGGGGAGAGGCCGGGCAGACTCCCGCCTGCCCACCCACCCGTCTGCCTGCCGCCTTACCCGGCGTTTCTGAGGTGGCTCCGGGGAAGTATGGCAGGCCTTGGGGGGGCATGCCCAGATGGGGGAAGGCTCCACCCCCTCCCTAAAGTTGCAATTGGGGCTTCGTAGCCCCACCCGCCACTTTCCTCCACCCTCCCTAAAGTGGTGACCTATCGCCACTTTAGGGAGAGTGGTGAGGTTGTGGGGGGGGGGAAGAGGAGGCACACGGATGCATGTCAGCCCAAATGGCTACACGTGTCAGTGCTGACACGTGTGTCATAGGTTTGCCATCACCGACTTAGGCAGTGGTCTTCCACTGGAGACCTGGGACTCAGAGGTGTCACACACGTAGGTCAGAAATGTGCTGTGGCCACTGTTTTGCTTTGTGGAGAGGATGACTTTTACTGCTTTACTCCTGGTCTCCACCCTTGGATATAGGCGTTTGTGCTGTTGTTGATTGGAGTTCTCAGCTCTAGATCAGGGGCCCTTTCATACTGCACAATTAAAGTGCTATGATTCCATTTTAACTGTCATGGCAACATCCTAGGGAATCTTGGGATTTGCAGAATAGGGAGTAAGAGAACTCTGGTGCCTCACCAAACTACAAATCCCAGGATTCCATAGGATTGTGCTGTGACAGTTAAAGTAGAAACTTATAATTGTGTAGTGTTAAAGGGCCTCAGCTGAAGAGAGAGTTCTACAGAGCAGGAAGGAGAATTCCTTAGATTGACAGCTTCTCTCCTTACTTGTACCTTAAATTAGTTGCCTCAAATGTCTCAGATGGTGTCTGTAAAGGTGGCATAATAACTTTACAGGACCCAATATGTGGTGACATCATTGAGGCAAAACAAAGCCTTTGTAAAGGAAACATAGTTCTTTGCTGAAACAACCAGATGAACACTCATTGTTCTGGTGTACTTTACTAGCAGTTTTGTTGCCCTGCTGGGCTGTATGGCCAGATACAAAACAGTAGCCTGGCTTTCCTTAGCAATGGGTAGATGCATTCTTTGCTTCCCTCTGTCTGGTCCCTGAAAAGATAGGGATGTTTTGGGGGGCACAAAAATGGTCTTTAAAAATTAGCTCCCTGTTCAGTGAAGCTCAATGCAACATGAAGGCCTCTTACACTCCTTATCTCTGTATTAGGCCTGGCAGTACCTGGGCACCACACAAGCGGAGAATGAACAGGAGCTTGCAGCAATCAGTGCCCTCAGGCGGTGAGTTGCCTGCTTGGCATAGTAACCACTTTGGTCTTCATCTTATTTAGCGATACAACATCTCCACACTTATTTTCCAACATAGATTCTGAAAGGAAACAGCTTGTGATGCTGGTGTACTAGAAGTTAAAATCTGACACTTCTATGATGCCTTTTGTTAACGTTAAACGCCCAGTTCTTCTCCCACATATCTGAAACAAAATCTGTCTGATTCCCTCTAATTGCTTGAAATGAAGTGTTCTTTGTCTTTTTAAAACTGGGTTTTCAAAATATGATTACAAAGAAAAGAAACAGAAGAAAGAGAGAGAAGAAAAAGGAATGGGAAAGTACATAGGCTGGGGATATTCATTGGATATAAGCAGACCATATTATCAATAATACATTTTCTTGAACTAGAAAAACACGTGTTCATGGGTAGATAGAGCAGTAAGATCTTCTGCCCATTTATCTTTCCTGCCATTGAGTGTAAGTCTTTTTGCAGCAATAACAGTATCAAACAATATTGATACTCATTTAGAGATGTAAAACCCCCAAACAAATGGAAATGAAAAAAGGTGACACGAGCATCCTTTAAAGATTAAATGTCACTTTGTTACTTAAAGAAAATATAATGTGTTCCATACCTAATACAATACCTATCCCAATTTTGTTTGGTATAAGATTATGTTTGTTATATCAAACTGTCAGTTCAGAAAGACAGTAGTTAAAAACTAAATTCCCTTTTAATTTTTTAATTTTTTTTTTTTTTGTTACAAATAGAGCTTTAAGGTCTTGGTGTATGTGTAAGGAGCATTGTTGTTTTTGCCACTTTATTAAAAGAAGACAAAAATAATAAAAACAGAAGAAACTATCAACGTCAATAAAAACAAGATTTTTTTCTCCTCTAGTCCTCCATAGTGTCAAGCAGACATAAAACTTTCATTCTCATTAAAAATTTGAGAAAAAGAGAGCAAAAATTGTAATGATCATCAGATAATGTGCACATTACATGAAAGTTTTCATAGTACATAGTTTTTAGAAATAATTTAGGAATATGTATGAATACCTTGTCTTAAGCATTTTATGCATTCTTTTAAAAGAAAATATCCAAAAATTCCCTTTTCATTTCCTCCCATTTTTCAGGGAAAAAAGGGCTTTAGAGAAAAATGTTTTTTCTCCCCTGATTTCCCCCACCCCCAAACTTCTGTGCGTTGAGTTAATTTTCATGTCACAGGAATGTTATTTAAAAGAACATGTGCATGTGCGAGTGCCAAAGATTTTTTTTTTCTAATACAAAACTAATAGATTATAGCACAATGTATCTGATAAATCTGGGGAAAGCAGAAGGGTAGAATCTGGAGCCTCAGAAGTGTCTCAGCATAAGAGTTCTTTTCAGCCACCACACTTTACTGAACCAACTGGGAAGGGGCTGAACCTGCCCAGCTAGCAGGGGGTTTTGAGCTGTGTGCTTGTGCTTCCCTTCTGCAGATGCCTGGCGCTGGAGCCTGGAAACCTTACTGCACTCATGGCTCTGGCAGTCAGTTTCACCAATGAGTCACTACAGAAGCAGGCGTGCGAAACCCTACGGGACTGGTTGCGTCACAAACCAGCCTACGCTCACCTGGTGGGGAAGGAGCCTGAAGAAGACAACCCTGGTCCTGATCTTGGGCCTTCCAAGCGTGTCCTGGGCTCCCTCTTAACTGAGTGAGTCTGGGAAGGGGAGGAAAGGACTGGCACTGGAAAAACATGGGCAGGAGAGTGGCAGCACAATTTGAACTGGATTAGTGCTTCCATTAGTGTGGTACATCTCTTTGTTCTTTTCATCCCCAGCTCACTCTTTGTGGAAGTAAAAGAGCTGTTTTTGGCAGCTGTACGCAGCAACACCACTGCTGTGGATCCTGATGTACAGTGTGGCTTGGGTGTCCTCTTCAACCTGAGTGGCGAGTATGAGAAAGCTGTGGATTGCTTCACTGCTGCGCTGAGTGCCCGCCCAAATGTAAGGGAGGCATGAGAAAGGGGAAAGAGGGTGGTGGGCTGTAAAGGTGAGGCTTGCAAAGTAAGACTGTGCTCTCAGTGAGGTAGGAGAGGCCTGTGCCTGGGCTATACTACTGCATGGCCAAATGTTTCTCCATAGTGTTACTGTTGTTGATGTTATGATGTCTCCTCAAGTTGACTCAGACCTATGGTGGTAGACCTCTAGAGTTTCTGTGTGGAGGGATCTCTTCCCACCCACCCCCCAACTCCAGAATGAACCCATGGTATTTTTATCATCTAATAACAGTGATGGGGAACTTGTGCCTCTCCATATGTTGCTGGACCACAACTCTCAGCATCCATTGCCATAGGCTATATTGGCTAGGGCTGGTGAGACCTGTAATTCAACAACAGAAGTACAGTAATAGTTCATGTGACTGATCTGTAAACTAGATGCCCAAACCTATCTCTTTTTAAAAGTCTTGAGTGAGTGCAGGAGCAAAGGGAGCTAAACAGCTGTCCCTCTGGTAGATGTTCCCTGGTTTTGGCACCATCAGAAATGCCCTGGTGTCTAATGGTGATGGGACACTAAGTAGGGCCTCCAAAGTCCATCTCAATGCAAAGGCAGGTTCAAGAGGGCAAAGGCCAGATCCTAGGCTCTTTAGAGTTTTCAACCCTTAACATCAGCCTTTTGAATTAGGTCCAGAAACAAAGAGGCAGCCCATGAAGAAGGCATAAGAACTGTTACATGCTCCAGTCAAGGCTCTGGTAACTTAGTTTTAAATGAATTGAAATTTCTGGATTGTTTTTAAAGACAGCTCCATCTAGAGAGCATTACCTTGATCTAATCATAATGTAACTTGGGCATGAGTAGTCAATGTCAGATTTAATTTCTGTGAGACTGATTTCAGCTGAAAAACTAGCTGAAGCTGTTGAAAGGCTTGTTTTCTGCTGCTCCAGAGACTAGGACACAGAGCAATGGGTTCAAACTACAGGAAAAGAGATTCCACCTAAACATTAGGAAGAACTTTCTGATAGTAAGAGCTGTTTGGCAGTGGAATGCACTGCCTGGGAGTGTGGTGGAGTCTCCTTCTTTGGAGTTTTTTAAACAGAGGCTGGTTGGCCATCTGTCAGGAATGATTTGATTGTATATTCCTGCATGACGGGGTTGGACTGGATGGCCCTTGTGGGCTCTTCCAACTCTGATTCTATGAAAAGTGCTGTTGGCTACCACTGGTGCTGGCTGTCCAGGAGCAGGATCAGACCTGTCGCTAGTGGGTGTTAAGAGTTTCCAGAGAACCAGTGGAGCTGCATTCCCTCTGGCAGTTTCCTGGTGCAGGCTCTCCACAAGGCAGCTATGTTAGTCAGAACTTGACCCAGGAGTTGGATAATATTGAGCATTTACGTAGCATTACTTGAGTATTCAGAGTTCTTCTCCATTGTCTGAGTCACTTTTTCCAACTACCCTGGAACACAGATCGTATACTCACATACAGTGGGCCCTCTGTATCTGCTGGAGTTTGGTTTCAGGTTCCCCCGTGGATCCCATTATATACACTAGTATAGTAAAATGGTGTCCCTTATATAAAATGGCAAACAGCAAGGTTTGCATTTTTGGATTTTTTTCCCCAAATATTTTTTAGCCATGGTTGGTTGAATCCATGGATACAGAACTAGTGAATATGAAGAAATGACTCTATATTACTGATGAAATCGTTGAAGCTTGAAAGAAAAGTGTCATATGTGTGGCCACATCTACTGAGCTTTTGACAAAATCAAGAGATGAAGTAGGACTTTCCAGTGGATAGCATATAGTTTTAGCCACTCTACCATGCAAATACTTACAATCCTTATAAAATCAATGGGAAGTGAAGGCATTTAGGGGATAATGGGGGCAAGGGAATGAAGAGAAAGTATTTAAACCTTGGGAAGCTTAAAAGGAATGTGTTGTTTCTGTTGAATGTGTCTGCGAAACATTATTATTTCACACAGTCTGACTGTCTAGTTCCTTCCTTCAGGATCATCTCCTGTGGAATAAACTAGGAGCTACCTTGGCCAATGGAAATCGGAGTGAAGAAGCTGTGGCAGCTTACAGGCGGGCGCTAGAACTACAACCAGGCTACATCCGCTCCCGCTACAACCTCGGCATTAGCTGTATTAACCTAGGAGCCCATAGGTGAGTTGGGATGAGGCAAAGAGGTTGAGAGCTGTTACGGAGCAAGGAGGGAAAGTCAAAGACAAAGTCCTTCTAACTTCAGTGCTATTGACCATATTTTAGGTCCAATTCCTAAACTTACTTTTTCTGATTTGATGACATCACAGTGAGTTGACTCTGGTGGTGGTGTACCTGTTGTTGTGAGCGCTGAGCCATCTGTTGAGGATTGTGGTTCACCACCTCCCTATTAGTGTTTTGGAGTGTAGATTATGCTGGGTGGTTATGAACTTTGCTTTTCCATATATTTTGAGTAAAAACATTCGCAGTAAGAGCTGCTGTAGGAGTGACAAGTATTGTCTTTATCCCTGTCAGCATAGGCACACTTGCTGGCCCTTGGTGTTCCTCATTTCATGGTTAAGAACAGCATTGCTCTCATACCCTCCAGGTGTGTTGACTGGGGTGATGGGAACTGTAGTACAACACATCTGGAGGGCACCATTTTGGAGAAGGCTGTGTTAAAGGAAGGAGAAATCTGTGTCTTTTAAGTCTGAATTCAGTCCTTTAATCTTGTTAAAAAGAAGCTGGTGAGAGAACCTAGTTCCAACTTTTTTCCCCATTTTCTAATCAGTTTTTACAAGATCCATCTTAAATTTGTGACACTTCCATTCAGATGAGCTAGCATCTGTTGGCTATGATTGGCTCCTGGCCTTGGCTTTATGGTTTGCAGAGTAAAGTGGGAGTAGAGTTAATATAGCCCACATTCATTATAGATACATTGTCTCTGTATTGTTTTATAGAGCCATAGATGGAAAACTTGAAGTTGGAAGTGCTTCCAGGCAAGGCTTTTAAGATGCCTTTGTCCTGTTTCATTTATAGAATTTAGTCATCTCATAACCTTCCTATGTAAATTTCCTACTGGTTCATTCATCTTTTCTTTATCAAAAAGCAAAACCTGTTAGAGAGGTAAAGAGAGAACATTGGTGCATTTTGACTGGCAGCAGTAGGAACCCTCTGTCAGCAAACAGCCCCTGTGCCTGATGTTTACGGCGTACCTTCTCTGTGTGCTCTTAGGCATAGGAAACAACTGCATACTGAATCAGATGATTGGTACATCTGGCCTAGTATTCTGAGTCCTCCCTTACACCAATGGCTCCCCAGAGTTCTTTCAGCCCTTCCTAGAGATCCTTGGCACAGTCTGCCATCCAGAGATAAACCAGGCCCTTCCTTGTTTACCGGTAGTTTCCAAAATGGGACAAGAATTGGTATCTTCAGTGTGGGTATTCTCTATCTGTGCTCATCTCCTTATGCTGCTGTCTTGACAGAGAGGCGGTGGAACATTTCCTAGAAGCCTTGCATATGCAGCAGAAGAGCCGGGGCCCGCGAGGCCAACAGGGTGCCATGTCTGACAACATCTGGAGCACTCTCCGTATGGCGCTTTCCATGCTGGGCCAGAGTGACCTCTATGGGGCAGCTGATGCCAGGGACCTTCCCACTCTTCTACAGGCATTTGGCATCCAACAGTGACTCCTAGATGGGCTCCCCTGTGAGTGCAGGATGGGCCCTCCTCAGCAACACAAACTTCTCCTTTCTTCTCCCACCTAAACACACATGCACCCCAGTGAGGCAGCCTCAATCCCCCCGCCCCCAGTATCCCAGAGAACTTAAGACATTCAGCCATTTTCACTCTTCTTGTCATTCTGGGGTAGGTCACCCACTTTCATTGGGTGGACTCTACTCATTGTAGAATTAACTTCCTGTAACCTCTCTAACATCTTGTAGGAACAATGAATTGAATGTGGACCCCACCCTTAGTCTGCTAGTTTTATTCTACAAGGGAAGCAGATACTTTGGAAAACTGCTTACTTTCTCTCATCATTTGTTTACTAGGCACAAGTTTAAAATGGCAAGCTGTTTCTATTGGCCTGTGTCTGTGAGAGCATACACAGAAAAATTTCTGGATACCAATAAAGGAAGCGAGTGTGTGCTAACATAGCACAGACTGATGAATTGTAGCTTTCTTGGCACAAATGATACACAGTCTTCTATTTAAGACTCCCTTTCAGTGGGATGGATCATGATCTGGAATTCTGTGCGCTTGCCTTCAGAGGTGCTGTTAACACTAAAGGTACAACACAAAGTGTCTAAAAACATATCTTTGTGCACCAGCTCAGCAGTTATATGACAGTGGTTGTTTCAACCCACCCCTGTCCCTGCCCCAGAGAATGGGGGAAGGAACAGCTGTCTAGCTGTGTACTTAATCAAGGAAGAATGGCTCTACGGTGGGGTTAGAGTGGTGTCTAACTAAAGCTCCTTAAATATGCAGGGCAGAACCTATGTCTTAATTATCATTCTGCCATATTGTTCTTGTAAAGTAAAAGGGGAATAGTTACCTTTGTGCATATGATTTCCCCTCTTTTGTGTAATTGGATCTTTAAATATCTGTATATGATTTTTTTGTTGGGAGAAATGTTTTTAAATTGTAAAATATTTTGTATAATAGATGGTGAAATAATTAAACTTGCCAAATTAAACTGTCTACTGTTTCACTAATGCATGAAGGTTTCCCATCATTACAGTATTGATATCTTTCCTGTCTATAGCTGTAAATATGAGAAAGGGATAGAATATTCTGCTCCCTCACTTCTTTTTCCTGATATTAAGTCCTACTGTGTGTGCAAAATAGTTAACTTGTCTTATCTGCTAATTTCTTCTAGCTTCCAGTTCACCAAAAAATTCAGTTTTTTAATTCAAGAGAAAAGCAGCAGCCTCACATGTGTCTCTGCTGTTGCTTATCAAGTCCCAATTCTTAAGAAGCTACCTTGCAAAATATCTAGATTAAATCTCACTGTGTTGGATCTGGCAGCTTATTAATGGATTCTTCAGCAAAACTATATTCCAAAAGTAAGCAAACTGTTCTGCTTGGGGGGAAAATAACAACAATGTTTCAGGTAGTGCCAAAACCTGTGTGGTTTTGCTTGCAGATAGTGTGTTTTTTTTTTTTTTAAATCTTCAAATGCCTCTTTAGAAATCCTTGTGCCAAAGCCAGAGCTTGGAAAGTAACTTTTAAAAAGTAATTCATTCCATTACTACCTACATGGTTTGAAATGTTTGAGAAGTAATCCAATGCTGCTACTTATCAACATTTTGTAAAGGTAACTCATTGTTGCACTGCACATTGCTTTTCTATTACTTTACTTTTCTTTTTAAAAAGAAAAATATAGGATCAATAGAATGGCATAAAAGTTGAAACTCTAGACTGTAGAGTAAAAATTCTTCTAGAATACCCTTTAAACTGTAACTAGAAACTGTGACTCATTAAACCGGTAAATCAATTTCTTTCTTGTTACATTGCTATTGAAGTGAAACTTTGTTGTGCCCACATTGGCTCCACAAAAACTAGTTACAGGTAACTGTTAATTGTAACTTGTTACTTCCCAGCTGGTCTTATTGTCCCCATGTGGCAGATGAGTGGGAGGCAGGGTGTTGTTGAGGTGGAAAGAAAAGCTGCTTGTGCGTAAAGCCAATTAGTGTGAGTATTCAGTGCACAAGAATCATAAAATCATAGAATTGCAGAGTTGGAAGAGACTACGAGGGCCATCCAGTCCAACCCCCTGCCATGCAGGAAATCTTGATCAAAGCATCCCTGACAGATGGCCATCCAGCCTCTGTTTAAAGACCTCCAAGGAAGGAGACCCCACCATGCTCTGAGGGAGTGTGTTCCACTGCCTAACAGCTCTGACTGTCAAAAAGTTCCTCCTAATGTTGAGGTGGAATCTCTGTTCCTGGAGCTTGCATCCATTGCTCCGTGTTCCAGTCTCTGGAGCAGCAGAAAATAAGCCTGCTCCATCCTCAATGTGACAGCCCTTCAAATATTTAAACAAGGCTATCATATCGCCTCTTAACCGTCTTTTTTCCAGGCTAAACATACCCAGCTCCCTAAGTCTCTCTTCATAAGGCATCATTTCCAGACCTTTCACCATTTTAGTCGCCCTTCTTTGCACACACTACAATTTGTCAATATCCTTTTTGAATTGTGGTGCCCAGAACTGGACACAGTATTCTAGGTGAGGTCTGACCAAGGCAGAATAGAGTGGCACTATTACTTCCCTTGATCTAGACACAATACTTCTATTGATGCAGCCCAAAATCGCATTGGCCTTTTTAGTTGCTGCATCACACTGTTGACTCATGTTCAACTTGTGGTCTACTAGGACTCCTAGATCCCTTTCACACGTAGTCTCATTCAGCCAGGTTTCCCCCATCCTATATCGATGCATTACATTTTTTTCGCCCTAAGTGCAGTACCTTACACTTCTCCGTATTGAATTTCATTTTGTTAGCTTTGGCCCAGCTCTCCAGTCTATCCAGGACATTTTGAATTTTGATCCTGTCCTCTAGGGTATTGGCTACTCCTCCCAATTTGTTGTCATCTGCAAATTTGATAAGTATGCCCCTAATACCATCATCTAAGTCATTGATAAAGATGTTGAATAGCACTGGGCCCAGGACCAAACCTTGTGGCACCCCACTGGTCACATCTTTCCAAGATGAAGAGGAGCCACTGCTGAGCACCCTTTGGGTTCGGCCGGTCAACCAATTACAAATCCATTGAACAGTTAACTTGTCTAGCCCATATTTTACAAGCTTGTTTGCAAGAATGTCATGGGGAACCTTGTCAAAGGCCTTACTGAAATCAAGGTATACGATATCCACAGTGTTCCCTTCATCTACCAAGCTGGTCATTTTATCAAAAAAAGAGATAAGATTAGTCTGGCATGACTTGTTTCTCTGAAACCCATGTCGACTTTTTGTGATTATGGCATTGCCTTCTAAATATTCACAGACACTCTGTTTAATGATCTGCTCTAGAATCTTCCCTGGTATTGATGTCAGACTAACTGGATGATAATTGTTGGGATCCTCTTTTTTCCCCTTTTTGAAGATGGGGACGTTTGCCCTCCTCCAGTCTGCTGGGACTTCTCCTGTTCTCCAGGAGTTCTCAAAGATTATTGCTAATGGCTCTGAGATTACATTTGCCAGCTCTTTTAATACCCTTGGGTGTAGTTCCTCTCGTCCTGGAGATTTAAATTCATTTAGTTTATGAAGGTATTCCTGTACTACCTCTTTGCTTATTCTGAGCTGGATTTCCCCTATTGTGTCCTCTGTTCCTTTATCCTCAGGTTGGTCCCCCTTTTCCTTTTCTGAAAACACTGAGGCAAAGAAGGTGTTGAGTAATTCTGCCTTCTCTCTGTCCCCTGTTAGCATTTTGCCATCTTCTCCACGTAGTGGCCCTATCATTTCCTTCTTCCTCCTTTTGCTGCGGACATACCCAAAAACCCCTTTTTATTGTTCTTAACCTCCCTAGCAAGCCTGAGCTCATTCTGCGCTTTAGCTTTTCTGACTCTACTCCTACACGTGTTCGCTATCTGTTTGAATTCTTCTTTGGTGATTTCCCCCTTTTTCCATTTCCTATACATGTTCCGTTTAAAACTTAGCTCCATTGAAATTTCTTTAGTCATCCGTCCTGGTTTCTTGAGACACCTCCCATTTTTCTTCCTCAATGGTACTGTTTGAAATTGTGCCTTCAGTATCTTCCTTTTGAGAAAGTCTCATCCGTCTTGAGGTCTCTTCTCTTTTAGTATTCCTGACCATGGGATCACCCCCAGTATTTCCCTGAGTTTATTGAAATCAGCTCTCCTAAAGTCAAGAATGCGTGTCTGACTATGCCTGGCTTCTCCTTTCCAAGAGACTTGTTTTCCTTAACCACTGATTAATACATTTTTTTTCAAACTGCTCTTGCTATACATATTTTTTAAAGGCCATACAGATAGATTAAGAAAATAAAACTTTTCCCTCATGATAACTTTTCAGCTTCTAAATATCTGGTATGTTGGGCTGATATAAAAGGCAAAAGAAGGAAGGCCTGTTTAAAATAACTGGCAAATTCTTTTATGGGAATGGGAGACGAGTGTGTTCTGGCATCTGCACTGGGAAATTCCAGAGCCTGGAAATTGTGCAGGGGTCAACCTCTTGAAGTTCAGGACAGGCAAAGTCCTGAGTGTTTGGGGTGTTTGCTTCTGTTTCTGGAAAGAGTTTGTCCTCTCTGTAGAAGACACTGAGGAATATCAGAGCTTCATTTCAGCCAGAGATTGCGAAGTTTAAGGAGGTCAGTGAAACCATCTGAGCATCAGGATCAGTTGGTTACACCTTTGCCATCAAGAATTACTTTCAGCAATGTGGGATTTATCTCCACATACAGTTGCATAAAGTTCCAGAGTTGTGAAGTTGTAAGATGTGCTGCAAGTGGTAGATCACATTTTTAAAATTCTACCACTTTCCCTTTTAATCTTAAAATTACAAATACTTTTATTTAAGAGTCCATATAATTTCCAAAGTGTTTGAGTGTATGTGCAAGGAAATCTGAACTCTGGAATGTGACTGGTCACAATGGTGCTGAATGGGGCTCACAGAAATTTCTTTCTGCCATGGAATCCTTTTGACTCTTAGGAAGCCTCAGTTCTCCTCCCAGGATTAGGGTTGTATTCACTTTATTTCAGAGCACAGCCAGACCATGAGGCTGGGTCATCTTCTTGTCATCCCTGTTTATAAAAACAATATACTGTATGACTTTTTTTGCATTGCAAATGTTCCTTGCTCTGCCTTATTGGCTGCCAGGCACTGAGCAGGGGAAGCTGGTAACAGTCATCAGTGCTATCATTTTATAGCAGGAGTCATGGCTGAGATGGGGGAAGAGAGATGGGATTACTAATTTTGGAGGAATCCACATGTGCCTAATAACACACAGCTCAGGAATTATGTGAAGCAGAGAAATGGAACCTGTGGCTCTCCAAATGTTGTTGGACTTGAACTCCCTGTAGCTCCAGCCCACATAGCTAGACAGGTAGTGGTGATAGCAAGAGCTGGAGGACCATAAGTTCCTCCCCGCTAAAGATGTGGCAGCTGCCTGAGTAGTGCTGGTGATGGTGGTGTCTTCTCAGTGTTTCCCAAGAGGTTAGCTGATGGAATAACAACCTGGCTACTGGTGGGGCAAGTTCTGATTTCCTACTCTGCTGTTTAGCAGTGTAAGGTAGGGCAGCAGGGAAAAAAACAGGTTTTTCCAGCCTACCATGAAAAACCAGACCTTTCCACTGATGGCCTCTAAGCGTTCAAGCCTCAGCTCCTCCAGTGCAGCCAGTCCTTTTCCTTTCCCTGTGTATGTTGAAGCTCACAAATGTGTTGATGGCTACTGTACTGAGAATTTTACAGCTTTATGGGACATAAAGGGGTACACATAGAAAAGCAGATGCTGGGGAAATGCTAGGCTAGAATTCTTCCTCCCAACGACTAGATATGTTTTGGGAACATTTCTTCACAGGCTCTGGTTTCTCATACACTGCCTACACTCCATATCAGGCAAATCTGCTTATGAAATAAGAGCCTAGCCTTAGCCCAGTGGTGGAACTGAGATAATAAAATTAAGTATTGGAAGTACAAATGCAATGGCATATGCTGCTACTGTAAAAGAGGACTTTCTCAATGCTCTGATAAAGTACTAAAGTATCTGAAAGTACAATCCTAATTGTATTTATTTAGTGGTAATTTTTGAAGTGCAGGAGCACATTGTACCAGCCTCATAGCCATGACCCCTTTCTCTGTTATATGTAATCAAAGAAAATACAGTAGGTCCTTTGTATCCATGGATTTGGCCTCCACAGGTTCCACCATCTCCAGCTTCAAATTTTCCACAAAAATAAATTCCAAGAAGCAAACCTTGATTTGTGCCATTTTTTTATATGAGACACCATTTTACTATGCCACTGAATATAATGGGACTTGAGCATCCATGTATTTGGTGTCAATGGGGGGTCCTGGAACCAAACCCCAGCAGATACCAAGGGCCCACTGTAATACCCTGAATGAAAAATGCCATTATAAAACACAGGCACTCACAAAGAAAGAACTAATAAAATGTTATAAGTAAGGTACAGTGACTGCAAAGCTCTGCATAGCAGGCTGGGAGCAGGCTGCAGTAAATGTGGTGGTATTTACTTGTCTGACTGCATACTGTATATTCAAAAGCTGAAGCACACTGTGCTTTAAAAAAAGATTTTCAGCCAGCTGCAATTTAAATGTTTGTCTTTAATTAGAAATCCAAACAATACTGTAAAGAAGTGTTTTCTTCTAAACTCATAACATGAAGTAGGAAGCATACTGAAAAAATGGAAAGAAGAATGCAGTCTCTGCATAGTTTACTCATTTCTGACCTCTCTACCATAAAGAACAGTAAAACGTGCACTTTGTGGTGGATGTGTAGAGTAGATTGTGGATATTTTTGGAACTTTCTATGTTGGCTATTATTTTTTGTGTTGTTGTTGTTAATGGCTGTGTGGATTTCATCTCCCACACAGACATTGTTTTGTATTCATGAGTTTAAAGTCACATGACTATTTGAAATAAAAGTTGTTGCTGAAACTGGAGGATGTGGGCCCAAATGAGTGAATTGGTATGAATCTTTATAATTCCTCCCTGCTTTGCACTCATGACATTCATGTGCCTGAGACAAAGCTCTGGGGGAGTAGCAGCCCATCTGCATACTTTTCCCCATCAGCCTTTGCTGAGCAGAAAAGCAGCCAGGTGGGGAAAGGCAGCACACTTTTGACCCAGTGGCATGCATAATTACATCCCATATATCCCAGTAGATATTACAGGGAGGAAGGGGAGAGAAATAATTGCAGAGATGGAGGCTGAAATATCTATAATTGTCTGTTGCAACATAGTTGCAATGTTTGTCATTTTGCCAGAAAATATCACCAGTTAATCTTGCGGCAAGTGCAAATTGGAAGCTCTCTTGGAAAAGAAGGTCAGTGCACTACAGCCATATGTTGAGACACTTCAGTGCATCAGAGAACATGAGGACTTCCTGGATAGAACACAGGGAGAACTGATTCTACAGAAGCAACAGGAAGACACTGCCAAGGAAAATGAAGAGGTCTGTAACAGTGAGGAAACTCCCTGGAGGGCAGTCATGGAATCAGATTTGGAAAAGCCCACAAGGGCCATCCAGTCCAAAACCCTGCCCTGCAGGAACACACAATCAAAGCACGCCTGACAGATGGCCATTCCATCTATGTTTTAAAACCTCCAAAGAAAGAGACTCCATCACATTCCAAGGCAGCATATTCCACTGTCAAACAGCTCTTACCATCTTCCTAATGTCTAGGTGGAATCTCTTTTCCTGTAGTTTGAGTCCACTGCTCTGTGTCCTAATCTCTGGAGCAGCAGAAAACAAGCTTGCTCATTCTTCAATATGACATCCTTTCAAATATTTAATCATAGCTATCATGTCACCTCTTAACCTTCTCTTCTCCAGGCTCTAGATTTGCAGTCTAGATCCCTTCTGTAGCCAGTAGACTGCAAATCAAGATTGATAGGGAGTTCAGTCAGGAAAACTAAATGAGTTCAAATCTGCAGGGCCAGATGAACTGCATCCAAGAGCACTGAAGGAACTTGCAGATGTCTTCTCTGAATCACCTGCCATCTTGGAAAACAGGTGAGATGCCAAAGGACTGGAGAAGGGCAAAGGTTGTCCCTCTCTTCAAAACAGGGGGGGGGAACGGTGGGGGGGGGGAAGAAGGAGGTCCAAGAAGCTGCAGGCCAGTCAACCTGACCTCAGTATCAAGAAAAATATTAGTACGGATTATAAAGGAATCTGTCTACAAGTATCTTGATGAGAATGCTACGATCAGTAGGAACCAGCATGGGTTTGTCAAAAACAAATCCTGCCAAACTAATCATATATCTTTTTTTGATCAGGTCACTACAGTGAGCCCTCAACCTTTATTGGGGTAGGGGGGCAGGTCCCCCTCAAAAACGGAAAACGGGAATATCTCTAGGCCCCTCACGTTCCTTTGCTCACTCACTTGGGTGAGAGGGGAAAGGGATGAAATGGGGGTGTGGGAGGAAGGAAGGAAACTGATTAAAAGGGGTTGGTGGTAGAGGAGACTCTTCACTTATTATTCTGCAGCCTGCTCCAGATTTCCCATGCCAACTCTGCAGTCATGAAGGGGGTTCCCCCATTTCTTTCCCCCCACTCCCTCTGCTTCACAATAATACCTGCTGGAGGACCTGTAAGCCTGTGTGAAAGGACAGCTGTATTCACCATCCTTTAGCATCCCTCCTTCTCCCTCTGCCACTTGCAAAGCTTCCCTCCTTCCACCATGCAGACCATGCAATCACAGTCACATCTGTGTGCCACCACCTTGTATGGAATGGGAAGAGGAGGAGAGGAAGGGGAGGAGAGATGGCAGGGATTGCATCTACCCAAAAGACTAAATCAAGTGGGAAGGGGAGAAGATGGTGGAGAAGAGCAAGAGGAAGGAGCCAAGGAAGCTGGTAGGGAAGGCAGAAGGAGCAAGAAGAGGAGAGAATCAGTCAAGTAGGTGCCTGAGCCTGGCACAAACCCTTCATCCCACCTTCCGATGCCCTTTCCATCCTCCTCTTCCAGTTCTGCCAGGCCCAGTGGTTGCTCCTGCTGCTGTCCTCACATATATTGGCAAAGCTTTCCATCCCTCCCTCCTCTCCATCAGTCTCAAGACTGGGTTGCAAGAGCCTGCCTTCCCTACCAGCTTCCTTAGCTCCTTCCTCTTCTCCACCATCTTTCCCACTTGATTTAGTCTTTCAGGTAGATGCAGTCCCTGCTGTACATGGAAGTGGCACATAGACGTTGCATCCCCTCATGGGGCTGTGATTGCACAGTCTGTACTGTGGAAGGAAGCAGTGGTGTCACTAAGGCTGGTTTCACACCAGGCAGGCAGCCACCCTGCAGCTCCAGTAAGCGGCAGCTGCCAGCAGAAGGAAAGATCTAAACTGGGTTGCTTCTCTGTTGCTCCTGGAGCAAAGACAGGAGTGGGAGGGGGCCTGGATTGGCCCGCCCCCGGGATCCGCCCCACAAGCCCTACAGAAGGCTGGAGGGAGGGTGTGGAAGAGGAGGAGGAAGCCACTTCTGTCCATAGGAGCCAAGGAATCAAAGGGTGGGATAAAAAGGAGAGAGAGATTGTTTAAAGGAGAGGACGACAGCAATATTAATGATGGTTGCAGCCCTGAAAAAAGGGGAAGGGGAAAAGGGGGGGGGGGAGAGGTGGTTGGGTCCCTTGTTAGCTCCTTCCCAGCTTGGTTGCCACCACACACACACGCGCGCGTGCACACGTGCCACTTCCTCGCCTCTCCTGCATGTCATCCGTACTGCAAAAGGTGGGATTCTGCCCTCAACGGTTCAGAGCTGTTGTGGAGTGGAAGGGATCCTGCTGCGACCTTCTGGGGAGACTTTGTTTCTCTCCCCGGTGGTGGTGATATCCTTCTCACCCCTGCAAAACCCACCCAAAAGGGAGTGGACAAACATCACCACTCCCTGGCATGAGTCTCTCTCCCTCTCTCACACACACTGCAAGTTTGCAAAGAGCTGTGAGTTGGATGAGCTGGAGGAGGGAGAAAGGGATCCCCTGCCAGGAGATGGTGGAGAGCTGTTGAGGAGATCGCTCCCTCACACACGCAGTTCTGCTCCTCCTCCGCTAACTAGGGAACTGGGAGATGGGGGCGGCAGCAGCGGCAAGGCAGGTGGGGGGGGGCACAGCAGCTCCTCCTAGCCTGGCACCCCAACCCCAGCCCCTAGCAGGCAGTGCCAGGTGCTCGGCCCCCTCCAGTTGGGAGAGAGCAGGAGGGGAGGGATGGAGAAGGAGACGCGGCAGCAGGTGGGGGGGGGGCGCTCACTGTCTGCCTGCCTCCTCCTGCCCGCCTCGCTGCCTGCCCATTCCAGCCCAGTTGCCTGGCCCACTGTGCCCGCCTTGCGCTCCTTTAATTTCCTTCTGGGAAAGGGAAGGAGTCTGTGGCTGCCGCTGCTGCCTCCCTTTCCCGGCCCGGCCAGCAGCCCGCCAGACCCAGAAGGGGGGGGCAGCAGCACCCCAACTCCACCATCAACTGCAGGAGGCTGGCTGGCTGGTGGAGGGGGGTGGCTGGGGAGGCCTTGTGAGAAATGGGCGGTGAGTGATCGCCCTGCCAAGAAGTGTCACCTGGTGCAGTCTGCACCCACCTAGTGATATCACTGCAAGGAGGGAAGCTTTGCAAGTAGTGGGAGGAAAAGGGGGGAGGCGAATACAGCCGTCCTTTCAGGCAGGCTTAGGGCTCCTCCTTTTTCTCCGGTATATGCACTTGTGACATGGGGGGGGGGAAAGCAAGGAAATGGGGAAAGCCCCCCATGACTGCATAGTTGGCACTGGAAATCTGGAGCAGGCTAAGGAATAACCAATGGAGAAGAGTTTCCTCTCCTTTGTTACCCCATCCCTTTCCCTAAGTTTTCCTCCCTCCTCCTGCCCAAGTGGGTGAGCTAGCAAGCAAAGGTACATGCACACAGCTGGGCACAGCCACCCCCACCCCAGTTTGATTTCCTTCCAGTGACCAAATATTTGACCACTGAATACAGGTAAGCCCCTATTAAAATGGCATAGAGCAGCAACAGAGATGGGACAACTAATCCCCCATAAAGGCTAAGCATGCAAATACAGAGGACTGACTGTAGTTTAGTAGATGGTGGGAATGCTGTGGAAGGGGTTTATGGGGGGGGGTGTCCGTTAGCCAGGATGATTAAGTGCAGAAAATACCGCCTTACTTCCCTTTTGCACCAGTGGCCATTTGTTCCCACAATTTTCTTTGAAAGTGGTTGTAGCAAAGAAGTAGCGATGTAGTTCACACTGCCACACCACTCCCAAGCCTCTAGGGCCAGAGAGTCTGTGGCGCAGCATGGGGGGGGGCAAAGACCCAATAACAGCAACAACGCCACTGCTGTTTTGGGGAGGTTTGGGGGGCTTTGCAAAACTAGGGGGGAAATGCTGCATTTTTAAGGCAGTTTCAGCCCATTCAGGAACAAAATTTTCCTGCCAAATCCTCTCCCAAAGTTAAAAAAAAATTGTGGATCTGGGAGCTAGAAAGTTCTTCTGTCCACTGTGTGTATGTGTGTGTGTGGGACACAATGACAGCAACAATGGCCGCTCCACAGTCACGCCGCTCCTGAGGTCTCTAGGGCCAGAACCAGAGGCGCAGAAGGGGGGTGCGGCCAAAGGCCTAACAACAACAACGCTGTGCCACACCCGAGGCTGTTGTTGGGCCTTGGCCACGCCCCCTGTGTTGCGGACACTGACACTAGAGGCCTCAGGAGTGGCACAGCAGTTCACACAGCTACGCTGCTCCCGAAGCCTCTAGGGCCAGAGTCTGCGGCACAGAAGGGGGGGGGGCGCAGCTGGAGGCCCGATGACAATAACAGCCCTGTGTTGCACCTGAGGCTGTCATTGGGCCTTGGCCAAGCCACCCGCGCTGTTCCAGAGGCCTCTAGGGCCAAAGGCCATGGCGCAGAAGGGGGGTGCGGCTGGAGGCCCAACGACAATGTCGCTACGCCACTCCCGAGGCCATGCCTCTATGGCTGGAGTCGGTGGCACAGTGGGGGAGGGCGGGCCGAAGGCCCCAAGACCCTGCAGTGAGATGGCCATGCCCCTTCCCTCCCCCAGGCAGCACAGCAAACTCCTCCTTGCCACTACAACTTTTGCCCTTTTGCAAATTGATTATATAGATGACCGCTTGTGAATTTGTTGTACAGACACCCTATTGTGCGCATTTTTCCAAATATATTGCTTTTTTAAAAAAAAGATGAGGAAAATTGCGATAGCAGTTACCATGCATTTCAAGGGTACCCCCCCCCCCGCCTTCTGAATAGTGCAACTTTGGCCCAAAATGTGTGAGGATCATTAGGAATCTGGGCAAATTCTTTGAGGATTTTTTTTTTTTTGGCCATGTAAATGACCTCTGGATTTCAGTAAAGCATTTGACAAGGTCCCCCATAATATTTGCAAATTGATTAAATGTGGAATAGATGAGAACGCTGTCAGATGGATCCAGAATTGGTTGGAACACCTTGTTAAAAGAGTCATCATCAATAACTGTGCTTCAAACTGTAAGGAGGTGTTGAACAGAGTGCCTCAGGTTTCTGTCCTAGGGCCATTACTCTTCAACATTTTTATCAATGACTTAGATGATGGGGTAGAGGGAATCCTTATCAAGTTTGCAGATGACACAGAACTGGATGGGGTGGCTAGCACATTTGAAGAAAGGAAAAGAATTCAAAAGGACCTTGATGGTCTAGAAAATCAGGCAGAAATGAATAAAAGGAAATTTAGTAGAGACAAATGCAAAGTTCCATATTTAGGCCACAAAACCCAAATGCAAAGGTATAGGATTGGGGACACATGGTTCAGCATGTGAGAAGGATCTTGGGATTATTGTTGATCATAAGTTGAACATAAACCAGCAGTGTGATGCTGCAGGAAAGAAGGTGAATGCTATTTTAGCCTGTGTTAATTGAAGCATAGTTTCTAAATTGTGGGAAGTAATAGTTTACTATATTCTGTACTGGTCAGTTTTATCAGGACTCCTGCATTTAGTTCTGGGTACCTCATTTTAGAAGGATATATACAAGTGTGAGTGGGTTCAGAGAAGGGCAACAAGGATGATAAATGGTATAGAGAACAAAACATAGGAGGAGAGGTTGGAGGAACTGGGCATGTTCAGCTTGGTTGAAGAGAAGATTCAGAGGTGACATGATTGCACTCTTTAAATATCTCAAAGGCCGTCAGATAGAGGAGGGTGTAGGTCTGTTCTTTTCTACCCCAGAGGGTAGGACCAGGGGGTTGTCTAAACAGCAAAAATACTCCTTATGGAATGCAAGGAGAAGATGACCTGTCCTAATGGCAATCTGTGTTGTTTCACTATATTGTAACGGAAGGGGACCAAAAAAGCCAAAAGATTCTTTAAAAGGTCCGAGGGAAATGCGTACCCCCGGCCATTAAGACAACCATGCAAATTGTTGCACTGTCTGGAGGGGGAAAAACAGACCTTCTGATTGGTTGAGGGTGCACAGGCATGATCCTGCACTTTACCCTTTTTTTGGCAGGGCGGAGGGCAGCCACAAGGAGGGGGAAAAGGAGGAACTGGGGAAAGGAGGACATCTCCCTCCTCCTCTCCCCCTCCCCCATGGGTGCCCTCTGTGCTGCTGTTGTGGTGATTGGGGCAAGGAGGATGGCTTCCTCCTCCTCTTCCCCCTCCCCACAGGTGCCTTTGGTGCCGAAGCTTTTTGTGGGGGGGGGGGACCAAAAAACCATTAAAACAAATTGCAGCTGCTGTGATTTGACATTACTGCAGAGCAATTTCTTTTTTGTCAGGGCTTGTATAGATGGGCCCCAGGTCTAATGGTTTCAAGTTACAGGAGGGTAGTTTTCCATTGAACATTAGAAAGAACATCTTGACAGTAAGAGCAGTTCAGCAATGGAACCAACTGCCTAGAAAGGTGGTGGGGTCTCCTTATTTGGACATCTTCAAAAAGAGGCTGGACAGCTACCTGCTGGGGATGTTTTAGCTGGAGATCCTGCACTGGGTAGGGGTTGGACTCGATGGCCCATAAAGCCCGTTCTAACTCTGATTCTACAATTTGTTGTCACTTCATTCACTTGCTAGAGCAATGAGGGCAATAATTATTCTGTGTTGCTATCACAGAATAATAGAATTGGAAGAGACCACAAGGGCCATCCAGTCCAACCCCCTGCCATGTAGGAATACACAATCAAAGCATTCCCGACAGATGGCCACCCAAGCTCTGTCCTCAGTATGGAAAGTGGAGTTGCACTAGATGGCTAGAATTAAGGCTCATTACATTCAGCTGGTCTTACCCCCAGACAGGCTTATGCACACAGTAAGAACTGAAGTTACGAAGCAGGAAGTGCCTGGTTAATATCTTGCTTCTGCCCTAGGCAAACCAGAGTTCTCTGCCTCAACAGCCTGCATGAAACATTGCAACGTTTCCTGACTTATTTTACACACTTAAGGATTAACTGACATACAATGTGAAGCGCACTGAATACCTAGAAAGCAGTATGCCTGCCAAAAAAAAAAAAAAAATGAAACGGATCTTCCTTCAAACTTGGAAAGAAAATCCCTTATAACTTCCATAATGGATTGGAATTTCGAGAAAGGAGATTCTGACTAAACATCAGGAATAACATCCTGATAGTAGAAGCAATTTGACAGTGGAATAGACTGCCTTGGAAAGTGGTAGACTCTTCCTTCACTGGAGATTTTTAAACAGCTGTTGGCTGGGCAGCTGTCAGAGATGCTTTCTGTACTGGCAGGGAATTGGACTAGATGAGACTTGAATCTTGTTGGAAATGGTAACCCATATCTAGTCACAAGGTCAATTTTTTTTAACTGCAGGATAAGACTCTGATAAGATTTGTAAGCAAAAACTACACAAAACGAGGTAGGATAGAAACAATTTTACCTTTGCTCCAAAAAGGCATACATTATTAGCTGAAAACAGACTTTACAGCTATGAAGTACAGAAGGGCATTCCTATTGGGTTGAAGCAAGATGCACAGGCAGATATTGCAAGCGATACAATTGTTAGGATACCTGTTGAAAGTAGAGTTAACCGTCCCTTTGAATAAGCTTTAGTGAAGTGTTCAGTATTCTGTTAAGGCTCAGCCTCTGCATCCAACATGGTAGTTCAAACAATGAAGCCCATGAGTATTAGAAATGCTGATGACAGACCTCCTCTGACATTTTTAATCTTTTGCTTCTGGTCCAATGCTTTTTTAAAAACACTGAGGTGGCTGTTGCCCTACCAGAGTGCCACTTACCTCAAGGTAACATCCAGAGGAAAATTATATGTGTCCACCTGTACACTCTGCTTCTTAAACTGGGCCTCTCCCCTTTTCTTCTAGAGAAAATAGTGGGGTAGGAAGGAAACAATACCAAACATGAATGAAATATATGGAAAAGAAGAGAGTTAAATGATTGTCCCTTCCCATAACACTAAATCTCAGGATCACACAAAAGAATTGATAGCTGTGGATTCAGGACAGATGTGAGAAAGAGCTTTACACAGCACTGGCTGAACATATAGAATTTGTTATAAGTAGATGTGATGACCACTGGCTTTAAAAAGGAAATCAGACACCATCATGGGTACCAGGAGTATAGAATGTGGAGCATCCAATTAATGGAGGACAAGTAGCAGAGGATGGCTGTTGCCTTTGTGTACAGTATTGCTAGACAAGCCCAGCTCCTGTTTCATCAGCTTCACACCTTTCCACCTGAAGTCTGGACTCTTAGGAACAGGTGGAGACATAAATATAAGTAAGTTGTAGGCCAGGGAGGGCAACTATGCTGGGGGGCAAGTTTTGTCCCCATGCCCCTATAGTTGGTCCCACAGCCAGATTTCAGCTGACCTGGAAGTGATGTCATGTTTGGTTTTGGCCCCAAATCAGCCATTTGGTGTGGAGTGAGGGGCAAATCAACCCTCCCTTGCTATAGGGTCTGAATGCCAATCTGGTCCCATTAACATCACAGTACAGCTGTGTATGAAGAAAAATTGCTTAGTGCTGGGTTCTGAAAAGACATAACTTCATTCCACTCTGTACACATCACCATTGCCTATGCCTCCTTTCCCATCTTTCATTCACAGGCACATGCCATGGAGCTTTTTCAAGGGTGCAAGGAACTGCTTCCCAATTTAAACAATCTGCCTGAGTCGGGGAGGCTTAAGCCATTAGAACAGTAACTGATTCACATGTAAAAGTAAATCAACAGTCAAAGCACTATATCACTCTTTTGGAGGTGGATGGGGGGAGACCAAAAATACCAAGAGCCAGGTTATGCCAACAAGTAGGCATCATGTATGTATGGATTGACTGTGGCATGTGATATCATGTAAGTTAACACTAATTCACACCACATGATGACAAAAGCAAACAGAAGTTGGCTGAGGTTTATGCTAGGATCTGGAATCTAGCATCACCACATTAATATGGTAAACTTTGTCTTTGTCTTATGAGCATCTCCTTTGTTGCTACTTCACCAGAGGAAGGTGAGCCTACAAATGTCACCACACATTTAGTCTGAAAGAACAGGGAAGAGAACTGTCCAGTGTAGTGGTAAGCAAGGGGGAGAATGTGAAAATGGCTGGGAATTTTGTTATATCAGAAGAAAGGCCTGCTCAGTACTAGAAAGCGTACATGTGATTTGGAGGTTTTTAAACAGAGGCTGGAGGTTTAAAAACCTGTGGAGGTTTTTTAACAGAGGCTGGATGGCCAATCTGTCGGGAATGCTTTGACTGTGATTCCTGCGTGGCAGGGTGTTGGACTGGATGGCCCTTGAGGTCTCTTCCAACTCTATGATTCTATGATTCCTGCAAACTGAGAATACTAGATCTGACATGGTTTTGATTTTTGACAAAGCCAGAAGTTTTTTCAGCAAATGTACATAGATACAAACAAACTATACAGAACCACAGAAATGCTAACACCTTGAGGATCCCAAAAGCTAAGTACATACTTTCTAGTACACAGTCAGGGCCACTGCAGGACTAAACTAAGAGTATAATGAAATCCTTAGCACTTTGGTGAAGTATCAGTACAAGTAGTAAATATAGAGGGTCTAGGCTTAATGCCATGACTCTTTTAGCCTCAATATGAGGAGTAAGTCTGTGTTCTCTAGGTCCACATATACAGTAGACACCTGACAAGCAGGAGGGTCCTCTGTTTTAGGATTTCAAACAGATAAGAAAAGAATATACACCTGTATTAACTTGCTTCATTCTGTTGCCAACTTAGTGCTACCATTTTCACAGTGCATGGAAACTTGAAGCAATCAGTTACATTTTCTCTGCCCCATGTAGAAATGATGAACTCTGCTGAGATAAAAGCAAGATTACCAAGGAGGAAAAGATGGCCGCAGAAAAAGTGGTTTCACTCTGCCTCTGCATTCATCATGCTCAGCCATGAAAACCCACTGGGTGACCTTGGGCAAGTTACATACTCTCAGCCTCAGAAAACCTCTGTGATAGGTTTGCCTGAGGGTTACCATGTCAGAAACAACCTGAAGGCATGCAACAATAAAAAAGAAAGATTGGTACTAATAATTTTCTTAGAATGAATCTGAGAACTCTCTGGCTTACTCCATTTCCTCAAAAGTGGACAACTCAGGATTAGACTAAATGTGATGGGGAGAACCAGTGACTGACATCATTATCTTTGCTTAATAGCTACTGCTTGGGCATGGGACGTGAGCCTGTTGGGTTTCACACTTTTGGCCCATGGAATCCCTGCAGTGAAAAAATGCACACCAACACTCCTATTAATCATGGAAGTGAAAAATGACTGCCTTTCTTTCCTTTCCTAGCAGCTTTGAGAATGGATTTAAATTGGGAGAAAGCATTTTATCCCAAGTCTGTAGCCCTGATCCAGCCTCCATCCCTACAGCTGCTTCTAACCAAAGAAAAAAGTACTGGGAACACTGATTAAGATTTCCCCACTTCTTGCACCTGTCAACTAGTGGCTTAAATGCAGATGAATGTCTAACAGAAAATCATGATTTTAGAATGACATGCAGTTAAATTTGTGCTACAAGTGCAGGCAAAGGAAGACTTCAAGCTTGTTGGATTTACTTTGTGTTTCACTAGAACCCCAAGATCCACCAGCTGGAGCCACACCAAAAGATCAACCTCGGTACAAACAAAAGTGCCTACACAAAAGCATGAACAGAGCAGCCTCTGAGTGAGCCCAGGGATTTGTACAGCATGCCTTGAAGTGAGGTGAGTATGTTTGCACGCAAAAGTCTATTCCTGGATAACCCAATCTTCCTTCATTTAAACAGTCTAATTTTCATGTGATTTGGTGTTGTTGGTGTTAAAGGGTTGGGAGAAATGTGTTGTAAACTGTCCAGAGATCTATCAATATGTCCCAAATTACCGTTTGTCCCACACAAATGGTACTTGAATACTGGCACTTGAAAAAAATATGGCACTTGAAAAAAATATGGGGATGACCAGCCTTCAGCTTATGTTAAGTTTGAAGAGTTGAAGAGTCAAGTAAAATTATACCAACTTCTAAGCAGGTCTGCAAAGCAACAGAGGTATAGTCCTTCCTGCTGGACTCAAAGGATGAGAGCACAAGGATGCAGAGTTATGAGTTTTCCTTTGCATCTCAATGAACATTTAACACCTATTCTTTATTTTACTCTTTATGGCTTCTTACAGTAGCCATGTTTTGCTATCATTTTTATCAAACACTCAAAAAACTTGCTAGACATATGATTTCTTAAACCTGCTCTTCTCTGCAATCGCAAGAATATTTGATCTTTTAAAAAGATCGGGGCAGGAGGTTGTTCCATTTGACAGGACCTTGTGTTTTCACTCCCTCTGATCTTTTAACACTTTCATGTTAGTTAATGTTTGAAAATGTTTTAGAATAGTTGCAGTGCTTAATTTATGTGCAAGCTAAATAAAATGCAGTTTAGGGCATCAGATTATGAGGGGCTTTCAAACAGAAGCATAATAGTATACATCTCTTTCTGTCAGAATGACACATTTTGGTAATGCTGTGGGGCCCTTTAAACTTGACAGGCTAGTGCTTCAGCCTTTCTACATGTAGCATTGACTGAGTATTAGCTGTGGGTTGGAGAGAAGTTAATGCAGTGTAAACTGTAAGGTAAGAAGATGTTACAATTAGCTGATTGAAACTAAAAAGCCACTCTTCCAGGGAGACAATAAACTGAGGTCTCAATGAATGGGCACATCTTAACAAGTTCTCTGAGCATTCTGCAAGACTACAAACTCATTCCTTTCAGCCTACAAAGTGAGCCAGCCAGGGACACTCCAAACGATACAAATCTCTGGGAGAATGTCTCTATATACTGAGGTGACGATTCTCCAAACCGCCATACATTACGAGGTATTTGGAATAGCACTAACTGACCTAACTTCATGTGTAAATACTGGGGACAATACTTATGATTTTAAATAGTTAGCAAGTTCAGGCCACTGGCTGAACTTTATTTAGCATGTTTTCACAGAGTGTGGAGAGAGAGTGACTTTCCCTAAGTCAAACTGCATGCCCTGTTTTGTGTACAGCAGTAAGTTTCTCCTTGTTGTAATATGGCTAAGCAGTTTTACATATAAAGGGGAATTATACATCCTGAAGAAAAGCAATAATATACATCAATGTAAAAAGCAGAGCGTGTTATTAGAACTGCCCAGATACATTTGCTAACCAGTATGTTTGTGGTCCAGATCACTATAGTGAATTGTTGATGACAAAATTCTGCTAAAGCCCAGCTGAAAATCTTTTCTAGTTTTATCCTTGTATCTTCCACAACCACCAGATTTTCACTAGAACGATAACTTCTGAAACGTTCCCCTCAGTGTTCTGTTGGAGGTGAGTTTACCCTGCTGATTCTAACATTATGAAGTGGCTGACTGTGCCACTGATGAGTATCCAGTCCCTCTCACCATTCAGAAGAAAAGCAGGGGTTATTGGTTCATCCTTTGATTACGAGTGAACAGCATTCTCTATGATGGAGTCACTGCCTACATAATCCCGCATGTATGAAGCTGACAAAGGAGGTTGCTCTTCTTCTAAGTGTTGTCCTTCTTGCTTGGTTTCTCCCATTACTGGTTCCTGTGTGTTGGAGTCATGACTTGAAGCTGTCTGGAAATTGGGCTCACTGCCTAGTGGTTCGCTGGACTGTAGAGGAAGCAAGGCCTTATGCCGCATGAGGCTATCATCACTATTTTGGGCTTCCAAGGAGTTCCTGTGCTTTGCATTTTTGTTGACTACTGCATTTTTCTGGTGCTCTTCAAAGCTCAGTGAGAAAGTGACAGTCCCACCGCCAAAGCTCACTTTTTGCTTGCACCCATGTTGTTGTTGTTGCTCCACAACAGAAGTGGATAGACAAAAGGGGTCTTCGTGATTGCTTTTGCTGCTGATGGATGAGGATGGGGTAGAGCCTGTAGAGCCTCCAAGACTGTTGGACCTCTTGCGAGACACGTTGCTGCGTCGCAGTGTAGCCCTGGCGGCCACCTTGAAGGCATGAGCAGCAGTACTGCAGCGCACCTCCTCAATGGTGTTGCGTGAGGGCTTAAAGAGGATGATGTAGACCTTGTTGAAGAAGATGCAAGCCAGGAGCCCAAAGCTAGCAGCAAGTATGGCAATCACCTCCACAGCAGAGACAAACTTGCCATAGGTGCTGGCGTAGGCTGGAATGAAAGAGATCCAGACAATAAAGAAAATCAGCATGCTGAAAGTGATGAACTTGGCCTCATTGAAGTTTTCTGGCAGTTTGCGAGATTTAAAAGCAAAGAAGAAACAGATAGCAGCCAAGAGGCAAGTGTATCCGATCAAAAAGCCCAGTGCCATCAAGGAGCCCTCATTGCAGGTGATAAAGATGATCTCATCCTCCAGCTCATGGTTCCGAAAACTGGACGGGGGAGCTGTATACAACCAGATGACACAGATGACTATTTGCACAAAAGTGCAAAGGAAGACCAGGAGAAACTGGAGGTTCAGACCCCACCACTTGCGATGAAGGCTTGTGGGTATCTTGGCCTCAAAGACCAGAAGGACACGATTGGTCTTCACCAGAATGCAGGAGATGCAGAGGACAAAACTGATACCAAAGGCTGGCTGTCGCAAGCGGCAATTCCAGTCCTGGGGTTCACCAATGAAGAAAAGGGAGCTGGAGAAGCAGCACAGCAAGGAAAAGAGGAGGAGGTAAGATAGTTCTCGGTTTGTAGCCTTGACAATGGGGGTGTTGCGAAATCTGGTAAAGACACCCAGAACAAATGAAGTCAGAAAGATGCCCAGTACAGCAAAAAGGGTGAGAGCAATCCCAAATGGCTCTGTCCAAGAGAGAAATTCTATTTGCTTTGGAATGCAGAAAGTGTGGTTTTCATTGGACCAGAAGTTTTCAGCACACTTCTCACAAGCACTGGCATCTGGAAAATAAACAAGCCACTATTAGACATGAACAGCAGTGTGCTGCATCTCCTCAAGGGGCACTATGTCCCATCAACTGAATGCTTGGCACACAGCTGAATGCATCAAAAAGAGCATTGTCATGCTCCTGCGTATCTCTTACTAATTTCATCAGGATCTGCACAGGAGAACCTCCTTGTGGACTATGGTCAAAGTAAACTACAGATTGGACTGTATTTCTAACCATTGGTCCCTGTTTTTGATTGTTCTTGATAGAGATGAAGGATTGTAAATTCTTGATTAAAACGCCAGAAAAGGAACCAGAATGAATCTTTCCTAGGGCATCTTGCTCTGAGAATAGTAGTAGAGGAAAAGACACCTCATATCTACTTGATCAGTGTCCCTTCCAGCTAACAGAGTGCATTAGTGTTGCCACCAGTCCTACTTCCCAGAGATGTCCTAACCATTTTATAAGGTATTTTATAACCAGTAGGTTGCAAGCTACCAGCGTAACATAGCGGCTTGAGTGTTGGACTACACCTCTGGAGACCATGGTTTGAATCCCCACTGAGCCATGAAAACTCACTTGGGCAAGTCATGAACTTTCAGCCTCAGAAAATCCTGTGATATGTTTGCCTTGACTTAACTTGAGGCACACAACAATAGGACCCCAGTGAGTGATGGACCTAGTATGCATGACACTTGGTGTGGATTTTTTTAAACATCCCCTTCTCTATACAACAAAATTATTTTCAGTGGTCACCACCGTGGTTCACCTGCCATCCAGTAAAAGCTTTCCCTGCCACTGCCATGCTTACTTCAGGTGTGGGCAGGCCCTCATCTGCCTGCCTGCCTGCCAGCCAGGTCTCGTTTGAAGTCTCACGGGACTGAAAATCCCATGAAACATCACACAAGATCTGGCAGGCAGGCAAAGTCGATAGCCACTGTCAGCCAAAGACTTCTGCTGTGGGAGGGGGGTTTGCTTTCTCTCCCCAGGGCCAGGAGACAGTGACCTCCTGAGTAAGAGGCACAGTGAAGTAAGCACAGTTGGGATGGCATGCCAAATGGTGGCAGCTCCTTCCTCTCCCTGGCTCAGAGGAGAGAAAGCAACCATCGCCATTGCACCCCCCCCCTTGCTTACTTCACCATGCCACTTACTTGGGGATCATTCCTTCTAGGCAGGCATGAACTGCTGCAGAGCACATTGAAACACAGTAAGTACACTCTATTTTTTGCTCCAAACATGAAAACAGAACCTTTGCTATTACCCACGGTTTCAACTATCCACGGGAAGTCCTGGAATGTATCCCTTGTGGATACAGGGTCTACTGTATTCTTTACATCCCTATTAATAAGCTACTTGTGTTCTCTCAGACTTGACAGTCCAAAGGTCCTCTCCTCCATTTTTTCCCTCCCATCTATGTAGAGCTAAATTTTTGCCCTCCTATCTGATACCCAGCATATATTTGGATTGTGCTTTCTGAGGCTGCTGACACATTGCAGAAATAGAATCATAGAATTGCAGAGTTGGAAGAGACCACGAGGACCATCCAGTCCAACCCCCTGCAACGCAGGAAATCACGATCAAAGCATCCCCGACAGATGGTCATCCAGCCTCTGTTTGACATCAGTTTGACATCACTTTAACACTTTAACTATCATGGCTCCATCCTATGGAATCCTAGGATTTATAATTTGTTGTTACACCAGAACTCTCTGACAGAGAAGGCTAAATATCTCACCAAAACTACACACCCCAGAATTCCATAGCATTGAGTCACGGCAGTTAAAGTGGTGTCAAGCTGCATTATTTCTGCAGTGTGTCAGCAGCCTTATTTCATCCACCTCATGCAGGCTTTGACCTGGCCCTCACAGTTTCATCTATCCTGATCCTTGTATGCCTCTCAGCCTTCCCACCTATGTAGGAATAACCCCACCAAGCTACTTCTGCATTCTGGCCTGCTGCTTCCTTCCACTTCCTCTCAAAACCTAGCCACACTCTCCATCACTATTCATAAAAGATTTTGGAGGGTAGCCTAAAGTATTTTGGTATGTGTATAGTGCAAATCTCACACAACTTATTTATTTATAAAGAAATAAAGTTACTGTCAACTTAATGGACACCCAGAATCTGTTGTCTGAGGTAGCAATCTCAACTTTGCCCCATGCTGGCTAGATCATCACATTAGGTGCATCATGCAGTCTCCTCTGTCATTTTTGCTTTGCATGTTATGTCAGTGGATTGGTGGGCACATGAGCTGCCACATTGTTGCTGTCTATGTACTCTAGTATATAAGGCCAGAAACAGTATCAGCTGAGCATATGTTGTGTGGTTTCTGAAGATAATGCCATATTGGGCACTTACTATGAAGGTGCATTCTGGATTGGTAGGGAAGAGGAATCCATACAAAGTGGGTTTCACCTGTTACTACCCAGAATAGACAAGGACACAGATGATGTCTTCACAAAGCAAATGGTTCTCAAACAGCAGCCATCGTGCCTCATCAGTTCATGTCCCAGCCAAGCAACAGAGCAGATAAACAATAACTCAAACAGAAAAAACAGAACCAGTATGCTTCCTTCTCTTTCAACTGGCCCTCCAAGGACCACAATAGCAGCCACAAAGGGAGGAGTGGGTTCCCCCTCTCTGCCAACCCCGAATGTACTTTCGTGGTAAGTACCTAATGTGGCATTCTCTGGGTTGGTGAGAAGAGGACTCTACATAAAGAGGAAAATGCCCAAGCACTCCTTCTAACAACAAAGGAGAAAATGGCTGCACTCATGGTTGGAACACTTCCTGAAGCACTCTCCTACCAAAGGCAGTGTCAGATACCCTGATCTTGTCGATCTTATAATGCCAGATAAAGGTCAAAGGAATGCTCCAGGTGTCTGCCCTACAGATGTCAATCAGCAAGGTGTTGAAGGAGAAAACAGCTGATGTGGAGCCTGGGCAAGGAACTTTAGCTAGATCATAAGGAAGAGCAATCCATGCTTTGATTCATCTAGTGACAGTCAATCTGGAGGCCTTCTTCTCCAATGAAGATGAACTAAAGGACACAAACAGAAAGATCTAGTTTTGGCAATGTAGATTTTTAAGGCATCCTTCATGTCCAAATTATGCCATAATGGCCTGAGGATGGGACAGATTTGGGCAGAAGACAGGAAGGATAGCCTTATGAGAAACATGGAACTGAGACAGAACTTTAGGCAGAAAATAGGGAGCTAAGCGCGCGCACGCACACACACACACACACACACACAGAGAGAGAGAGAGTGAGTGAGAGAGAGAGTGTTAGGATTAAAGTAACATAAATGTCACCTCACAGACAAAGTGCAAAGCTCAGAAACTCACCTGGCTGATGTAACAACCATTAAAAAAATCTACTTGCAATGAAAGAACCCAAAGGGAGGAAGACTGAAGAGGCTCAAAATGAAGTCTCATAAGACACTATAGGACTAGGGAAGGCTTCAGGAGGAAAAATGATGAGCAACTGGTGGAGAAAGGAGATATGCCCCTCAAAGAAATCTCCTCAAGTGAGGATGGAAGAAGCAAGGTGGAAGGCCCAGTTTGGACAGGCACCAAAGAGAAAGAAGTGGATTTTTCTTGGTTTTTTTCCGGGCTGTGAAGCCGTGTTCTGGAAAAGTTTCTTTCTGACATTTCGCCTGCATCTGTGGCTGGTATCTTCAGAGAATGGTTGGGTAGGAGTCTATGTGGAGTTTATATTCTGTTAATCCCTGTTGGAGAGTATATGTAAATTTGTGTAATTGAAGGGTTAGTTTTTGGTATAGAAATTAGTGTCTGTTTGGCTTTTGGGCTAGAGACCAGTAAACATTCACGAGGCCTCAATAGAGATTTTTGATCTAAATTATAATTTTATAAAATATCCTTGATCCAGAAGATGGCAGCCCTGGCAAATAGAGACCCCAAGGACAAGTCTCAAATAGATAAGACAGACACTGCATGCACCTTTTTGAGAGATCTCTCAATGTGCTTCTCTTCACTCCCTTGGTATGATCAGAGTGCTCAGAGGAGGAGTGGGAGGATTTTAAAGATTTCTTTGAAGACACCCCTTTCTCCTACTGAAGCCATCACAGCAGGCAAAAATGGGGGTGGAGGGTAAAATGGAAAGGGAGGGATTCTATCTTTTTTTTTTTTTTAATGAGAATGCGGCACAGGAGATGGATGGAAGGAGAGATAGAAGAATTAAAACAACAACAACAAAAAGAGGAGACAAACATGAGATAATGACAAAAGGAGTTAAAGAATGCTGTTCCGTTCTGGGCACAGGCAGGCAAAGAACTGATAAGGCAAGATGGCTGACATTGGAGAGCTGTTTGCTTTGTGATGACGTCAGCTGCGTCCTTGCCTGTTCTGAGTGGTGATAGGGGGAAACCCACTTTGTATTGGATTCCTCCTCTCACCAACCCAAGAAAACATTCATATTGCATTCTAGGTATTGGCTGATAAGAAGCAATTTTTTATGAGTTGTTCTCCTTCCAAACTTGTAACCACAAACATGGAGTATGAATACCAAATAACTGGAAGGCAGTTCCTGAACTAATTCTCAGTTAGGTGGTTAATCTTTATTTACAAAGCATATCTTCTTCATGTGGAACACTTACATGTTTGATGTGTCTGTTTTTTTAATCTGTATGATGCTGTTTTTTTCTGGGGAATATTCCATCATGCAGCTCCACTTGCATGATGGAGCCATATATCCCCTGAAACAGTTTTAAAATCACTTTTGTGAGAACAGGCACTAGATGGGATCTGACTTAGGCTGCAGCAGTGAAGAACAATACCAAGAGGTGTGAGGTCTACATATAAAATTCCCAGGACCTATAATGTACAGTATTTCTGGTGCTATTCAATGAAGCCTCTTTTCTCTATTTTACCACTGTATAAATTATATTGACAATTTATGGACAAATGGGGTGCAACTAGATTGTTCTGGGCCCCCCAATTTCTTCTCTATGACAAAACTAAGAATTAATGTCTATAAATATTAAATTGATTTGGGGGATGAGAGATCACTTTACCATGCTTTACTAAAATATGTTGACTATGATCCCCCCGCACCTTTCCATCAGAAAGAATCTCAAAACATGATTTCTGACTCCTTCTGCAGAAATGTCACACCAAGCAGAAGAGAGCTCAGCACTGGACCATACCTGTTTCATCACTGATCTCCCCATCAGTGCATTCTACGCATTCAAAGCAACACGTGGGCTCTCCTTCAATAATGCCTTTCCTAGTGCCTGGCTGGCAGTCTCTGCTGCAATTGGAGAATGGCACCTGTAAGAATAAAACAGAAAAGCAACCTGGTTACATCAGGACTGGCATGGCTAGTAGGCAGGTAGAGAAGGAAACCCCAGATAAAGGTACTCAGTTCTGGTTCATCCCAGATACTGATCCTCCTCAGGTGCTGTGGAGAAGTGATCCTGTGATTTCCTTCTCCACAATGCATGAGATGCATGTGGATCAAAGCACTTCAGGTAGAGGCCCATAACTCACACAGGGTTGATGATACCAGCTCTCCCTATTATTCGATGCCAGTGTGAATGGAGAGGGTGAAGGCAGGTAGAGGCTGTGTCTGTGTCTTTTTGTTCTTTGCTCATTGTTACCAATTGCTGGCCTGCCCCTGTGTGCTAGTGAGCAGCTGTGCAACTAAAAGGAGTTGCATGCATGGCTGCCCAGAGGCAGAATGATAGAAATAAGGCTGCTGGAGTTACTTGGCAGCCGTTTTGCGGTCCTGACATGGGCCTGCTTCGCCCCCACCCCAAACCACAGAGCATGGCCATCGCCATGCGGTGTCTGTCTTCCTCCAAGCAGGCTTCGAGCCTGGCTGGAGGATAGTGGAGCGGCAGCCAATCAAATGATGCTGATTGGCTGGGGCAAAAAGGGAAGCATCCTCCACCTGCAGTCTTCCCTCTGGTCAGGCGATTGGGTATATATTCCTTATTGCCTCGCCAGCCTGGCCAGTTGCTCTCAGCAAGCTGAGCTGGACTCACTGAAGACTGAGGAGCAGGAGGCGGTGCAGTGAAGAGCTGAGGCGATGGAGCAGCGTGGCACAGAACAGAAGCAAAGAGCCACCGGAGAAAGGGATGGGAGCCACAAGGGACCAGCAGCTTCCAACTAATTTTGTGTCTGGTGTTTTTATTGTGGGATGCAGGGGGAGGACTGGCATCTTATGTGGACACGCAAATGGCTGTTCTTTCCTTTTACTTCAGCTTGCCTATTTGGCAAGTAAGGAGCCACAGTGCTGCTACCATAGTCACTAGCTCTCTCCCTCTGTGTTGTGAGTGACACAGGTGGTGACATGGTGCCAAAAAAGGCAGATCACTCAGGGGGCCCAAGCCATGGGGGCTGGTGGCAATGGCTGCTGCTCCTTCTCAGGGGTAGGGGGTTAGATGTGGGTCCTCTTGTGGCCCTGCGGAACAGCCTCAAAACACAGAAAGACTGCAGGACTCAGGCTTATGCATACATACGGACCTCTGAATGATGGAACATCCATGCCTCATGTTCCACTATCCATGTGACCGGGGAGAGAGGAACTGCTCCTCTGGTATGAGAGGAGCAACAGCACCTGGTCACTGTGTGAAGCAGGCTTTATGAGTCCCAAACAGATTTCAGTGATGAAATGCAAGAATGTTGTTCCCATCAATTTGGCTTAAAATAATGGTGTATTTGGAAGTTTGTGCACACATGCACACTTGGTCAGCATTTAACAACAAATGGGCAACTAATTGTTTTTTTCTCTCATTGGTGAGAAAATGCTATAGCTCTCAAGGACAATATTCGACTGACATATTCAACAGCTATTACTGCTGCTCCACGCTCAGCTTAGGTTAGAGAGTAAACAAACTTAAAATCTATGGCATGCCCCTCCCAGTCCCTACTGTACTTTTTGTAAGGAACTGGCACACACAACTGAATAGCAGATTTTGTACATCACCTACCCAGCCACAAGATGGAGGTAGAAGCCAACACTGCAGACTTCTGAATTGGTAATCTAATACTTGAAGCATTCTAAGAATGCCATTAAGCTGCCTTACCTTTCAGATGCTCTGAAATTTGGTCACCATATGTTTTTAAAAATATTTCACAAATAATAAGGGAACAACTATGTGTATCTATCTATTTCTTCCTTTGAAAGTACAGGTGAGATTGAGAAGGCAGAAGAACTCCAAGACAAGCCTTATTTACCGGCTTGTAAAGCCCCCCAAATAAAACATGTAAACTGGTTTATAAAATAAATGTGTGAAATCATGAATAATATGATAGGAAACACATGGGGCCCATCTACATGAAGGGAAAAAAATCCAAAGTACCTCGTAGTATTGGCACCTTACAGCAGCAGTGACATGTCTAAATGTGTTTTTTTTGGCCTCGGAAGCCCCCATAAGCTTCGCATTCTGTATGGCGGGCACAAGTGATTTACTCATGTTAGTTCTTCACCACCATTTTTTCAAAAATTCATCCCAAGGTGCGCTGGTGTGATAGAGCAATTTTCCAATTTTATAGGATAGCAAAACTGAAAATATTCATCCTGTTTTATCGCCTTAGCAAGAGACAGCTAAGGTGAAAATCCCATGTGGTGGCAATGGGTGCTTGCCCTGGGGCAAGCCCAGCCCCCACCCTCCCTCAGCCAATCAGCAGTGTGCTTCCCTTCAATGTTTTTGTTGTTTGATAGTCCAAATGAGGAGTAATGCACACACACCCCCCATGGTTTTTGAAAAAGTACAGGAAACTCTGCAAAGGCTTTAACCCTTTGTTTTTGCTGTTTTGCCCCCCCCCCTGTTCTGAATAGTCTGGATTGGTGCTGGATCCCATTTAGACAGGGAATATTCCCAGTGAATTCCATGAGGGGTATTTTCTCTGTTTAGATGGGCCCTGAAGATAGCAAAGTGCAGAAATTTACTCATAATCAAGATGCTGGTTTCTCTTCAGACTGTATAAATCTTTTGCCTTTTACTCAAGGCTTCAAACGTTTCATTTCCTGAATTAATTCATATTTTAATTTTTCAGCAAAATACTTAACTTGGTCTCACCAGGTTGAAAAGGGCTGCTGTGTGAAAGATCTCACAGAAAAGCTAACTGGCAGGTAGTCATTCTACCACCAAGCACAGGGCTTGGAGTTCGATGGAAAATTGTTAAGCTAGAAGGGCAGACAGTCATGCAAGGGACCTTCAGCAGAGACACAAAAGTCACGGAATTGCTCTCCTGACCTGCAGGAGAATAAAGTATAAGCAGATCTCCTACTCCTATTGTCCTGCTGCTATTGAACCCAGTGGTACTTCACTTCTGTACAAACATACATATGGTTGTGCTGCATGATCCAGCACACAGAATGAAACGTGCTGCACGATACTCACTCAGCCACAAGCTGGTGGTGGGAGGTCTGGAAGTCATGCCCTGTGAAGAGAGGCTTAGGGAGCTGGGCATGTTTAGTCTGGAGAAGAGAAGGTTAAGAGGGGACATGATAGCCATGTTTAAATATTTGAAGGGATGTCATATTGAGGATGGAGCAAGCTTGTTTTCTGCTGCTCCAGAGACTAGGACACAGAGCAATGGGTTCATAGAATCATAGAATTGCAGAGCTGGAAGAGACCACGAGGGCCATCCAGTCCAACCCCCTGCCATGCAGGAAATCTTGATCAAAGCATCCCTGACAGATGGCCATCCAGCCTCTGTTTAAAGACCTCCAAGGAAGGAGACCCCACAATGCTCTGAGGGAGTGTGTTCCACTGCCGAACAGCTCTTACTGTCAGAAAGTTCCTCTTAATGTTGAGGTGGAATCTCTGTTCCTGGAGCTTGCATCCATTGCTACGTGTTCCAGTCTCTGGAACAGCAGAAAACAAGCCTGCGCCATCCTCAACGTGACACCCCTTCAAATACTTAAACAGGGCTATCATATCACCTCTTAACCGTCTTTTTTCCAGGCTAAACATACCCAGCTCCCTAAGTCTCTCCTCATAAGGCATCATTTCCAGACCTATCACCATTTTAGTCGCCCTTCTTTGCACACGCTCCAATTTGTCAATATCCTTTTTGAATTGTGGTGCCCAGAACTGGACACAGTATTCTAGGTGAGGTCTGACCAAGGCAGAATAGAGCGGCACTATTACTTCCCTTGATCTAGACACAATACTTCTATTAATGCAGACCAAGATTGCATTGGCCTTTTTAGCTGCCACATCACACTGTTGACTCATGTTCAACTTGTGGTCTACTAGGACTCCTAGATCCTTTTCGCATGTAGTCTCATCCAGCCAGGTCTCCCCCATCCTATATCGATGCATTTCATTTTTTCGCCCTAAGTGCAGTACCTTACACTTCTCCGTATTGAATTTCATTTTGTTAGCTTTGGCCCAGCTCTCTAGTCTATCCAGGTCATTTTGAATTTTGATCCTGTCCTCTAGGGTATTGGCTACTCCTCCCAACTTGGTGTCATCTGCAAATTTGATAAGTATGCCCCCAATTCCCTCATCCAAGTCATCCAAGTTCAAACTACAAGAAAAGAGATTCCACCTAAACATTAGGAGGAACTTCCTGACAGTAAGAGCTGTTTGGAGTGTGGTGGAGTCTCTTTCTTTGGAGGTTTTTAAACAGAGGCTGGATGGCCATCTGTTGGGAATGATTTGATTGTGTTTTCCTGGGTGGCAGGGGCTTGGACTGGATGGCCCTTGTGGTCTCTTCCAATTCTATGATTCTATGAACTATGGAGCTTTCAAACTGGAAATCAGAAGCACTTGCTAATAAGACAGTCTTGTTTGCATAGCAGCAATACAAAATAGTGGGAATGGGATATTGGGAAATTGTCTCTCCCATGACAAATCAGAATCATAAGGCAAGAACAACTTATGGTTTATGATGCTGTTTGAAAGAGAGTCAAGTCAGAGTTCCCAGCTCACACATTACACTCAACCAGAGATGTGAGTGTGTCCTATATGACATATACAGTCCCCAAGCCCTTTCAGTTTATCTCCTGGTTCAAAAAAGGTCTCTTGGGGCCCTAAAACAGCTCAGAGGGATCCAAAAACAAGGCTCCCCTAGAGGTGATGGCAGGGATTCTGAATTTGAAAAAACTGAAACTTAAAGTAAACAAACTTCAGGGGTTGGAGGCATAGCAGGGGCTGCAGTTCTCCAAATTTGGTGTGGGGTGTGTGCAACCCTTAGACCTGAAGCAGTTACCCACATGCAGAAAGTCTGCAGTTTGTTTAGAAGTTTCTGCCTACTAGTGTGCTACACAGAAACAATCAAGCAGCACACAAAGGGAATGGAAAAGCTGTTGTTCATTGTTGCCTGAATGTACTCCTTGTGTGTGAGCTCCAGCGTGAGGCAGACACTTTGGAGTCAAGGGATAACAGTGGTCACAAATTAGTTTGTATATTGAAAAGTGAGGAATATGTATCACAAAAAATGATTTCATATAACAAAAATGAATATAATGAATGTAAATGAAAAATATATCAAATAAATACAACATACAATGATATACATTCATTTACATTTATTATATTCATTTTTTGTTATATCAGTCAGTTTTTGTGATACATATTCCTCAGTTTTCAACATACCGGTAGTTTCTTTAGGTAAGAGACCTTCCTGTGCTGTTGTGAGTTAGGTTGTTTTCTTGTTACACAAATTAGTTTGGCCTTTCTAAAAACATGGATTTAAAAGCAATTCAGGGAAGAAACTTCTTTACTAGATGTGGAAATGTAGATTAAATGTTTGTGAGGGAATGTATAGAAAAAGTTGACTGCAAAGGTAAATAAAGCACTTCATTTTCCTACAAATACAAATGAGCCAATGTAGAAGAGAGGCTCACTAGAGAGAACTTATAATTTACTTTTGGTGACCAATGGGAAGGCCTTTAGTATACTTCACCAAAAGAAATTCCACTTAAAAAATAATAGCCAGCAGAACAAAAAGGAACAAGAAAGCAGAGGTCACTGGCTTAAGGAACAGATTTTTGCCAAAATTCATGGATCCCTGTGGAGTGACAATGAGGTATATATTGATACAGACTGAAGGTGACTGGTGTCTCTTACCTCCTTCGAGAACCCACTCCATAGAATCTTATTTTCATTGATAAACAGCCTCTCTCCTTTCTTGGCATAAACATTATAGTGTCCAACCTCCTCAAATACAATGGAGCCATCCTCTGGTGAAAGGTGCCAGTTGATTATTGAGTAATTCCCTATTAGGCCGCCAGACTCATCAAAATCCACTTGCTCCCCCATATTGTTAGTGAAATTCAGATGCCGAAGATGCTTCAGTACCTAGAGGCAAAGACAAAGAGACATGCTGGAATCATCATTTGAAGAGGAAAACCCATTCTGTGCCCCTAAATAAAAGCCTGAAATAAGGTGGAACCTTATGAGCACCATTCATGTGTTGGCCTTTTTGTAATGTTAATTACACTTTCTTTTCAGACATTCTGTATACTGCATTATCATTCACAACAGGGGAACTTAAAATTAAAACTAATTACTATGAAAATCTTCATCATCTCCTTTGAAGAGGAGGAGTGGAAAATCAGCGGTGGTGGGGAAGTATCTTGAACTAGAAATAATGGCACTCCAGCTCAGGCTTATAAGCGCACCATTTCTGCCAAGGAGGGTTTGATTTGTAGCTTTCTCTGCTTCCCAACCTGAATAGTTGGCAATTATAATCTTACTAGAGATGTCAGTCCTCAACTATTACATCCTCACATGTGAGTACGAATAGTTTTAGTAGTTTTTTCCCTGCTGGGGGAGAAAAGAAATGCTCCTCTTCTAATCTGAATCTTTCAAAGTGTTGTGGAAGAATTATTCTGTGGTGAAAAAAACATGTTTCCTATGCAGGAAACCCATTTTTCCCACAGAAAGCAGGTGGTTTGTACAAGAAATCAATGTGTTTTTCTCCACTGAATATCTCCTCTGCAACACTTCAGGATGTTTGACCATAGGGGGGAAACCATGCAAAATTACTGCTAGTCTATTATTCTTCCTGGTAAGGTTTCTTCACTGTTTGGAAACCATTTTTTGACTAAAGGAATAAATAATTACATATATTCTTTCCATCTCCCGTTCTTACCCTTAAAATATTTTGTTGTTGATGGAGAAAGAGGGATAGAGATGTCAGGGGCTATCCTAAAATGATGTGTTTGAGATCTCATAACAAAGGGCTTAAAATGCCCTAAAATGTTTTGATTATTGTCACAAACTCCAAGAAGGCTTACAACCATAATTAAAGCAAGTTTTTTTTTTAAAGGATAAAAACAGAACAACAAAACTCAAGTGAAGTGTTAAACACAGCAACACCAACACTCAACAGCACCAGTAAACCTCATCAGATCAAAATCTTTTTCAAATGGCAGGTTGGAAAGCCTGGGGGTCAGCTACACGGAATTTTTTATTCCAGGAAGAAGTGAGAAATAGAGAACTCAAATCTGTCACTCACTGTAACCACGATTTGTCACGGGTAGCAAAAGTCTCGGGTTCTTTGGGTTTGTTGTTTACGCCTACTGAATTATGATTGGTCGGGCCTTGAAGGGGGAGGGCTTGCAATGAAAGCCTGGCAATTCAGGATCCACCATTTCTGAATGTCCCTTGAGTCCGGTCCCCCCGCCCCCCGTGCTGCCTCTGAAGCCCAGCTGGGTTGTGTGTGTGTGTGTGTGTATGAATTGTTGAAAGGGAAAAGATCTCTTGCAGCAAAACGGCAGGCGCATGCGAGGGTTTTGCATGTGGGAGAGAGCGAGAAACCATCCCGTGCCAAAAGCATCTCTGCAAAGGAGGAAGAGGAGCTGCTCTTGACATGCAAGGAATCCCATTGCGGAGTGCTCAGGGTGATGCAAAAAGCCATCCTTCCTTTGCTGGGGCTTGGGTATAGGAAATAGATCAACGCTCCAATTCTTGTAACATCAACTCAGTCCACCTTGTCATCCTCCCATGGTCCCAATTCATCCTCTTCCCTTCCTCTTCCTCATCCCTGGCTCTCCGAGGAACACACTCCCTCGGAACACACTACCTCGGAGCGTGGTGGGGTCTCCTCCCTTGGAGGTCTTTAAACAGAGGTTGGATGGCCATCTGTCGGGGATGCTTTGATCGTGATTTCCTGTGGCAGGGGGTTGGACTGGATGGCCCTCGTGCTTTCTTCCAACTCTACAATTCCATGATTCCATGATTCCTCTGGGCTTGCCCCAGCTTTCTGCCTCTGGCAATGAGTACCATAGTCCTCACTAGCCCAGTCTGCCTCGTGCCCCCCCCCCTCAGCCATCGTTGCATGGAGAAAGTATCCTCGGCAGTGAAGGATACCCACAATTACATTTTCTTAGTGCTGATGTCTGTAAATACACATTCTTGTGTAGCTCAAGCAGTAAAAGCTTCCAGCCACTGAACACTGGCTGGTAAATATTTGTTTTTACAACGTTGGAGTTTAAATCATTTCGCTCCAGTAGAAAAACACAGGGTCCAACCATGCTAATCCTCATTTACATTACACTTCATAAAGATATCATTTTTTTTAAAAAAACTGTGCACCTACACATGACAAAGATTTTCTAATACAGAATTAATTTGTTGTTGCTATGTGCCTTCAAATCACATCTGACATATAGTGACACTCTTATAGAATCATAGAATCATAGAATTGCAGAGTTGGAAGAGACCACAAGGGCCATCCAGTCCAACCCCCCTGCCACGCAGGAAATCACAATCAAAGCATCCCCGACAGATGGCCATCCAGCCTCTGTTTAAAGACCTCTAAGGAAGGAGACCCCACCACGCTCCGAGGGAGTGTGTTCCACTGCCGAACAGCTCTTACTGTCAAAAAGTTCCTCCTCATGTTGAGGTGGAATCTCTGTTCCTGGAGCTTGCACCCATTGCTCCGTGTTCCAGTCTCTGGAGCAGCAGAAAACAAGCCTGCTCCATCCTCAGTGTGACATCCCTTCAAATACTTAAACAGGGCTATCATATCGCCTCTAAACCGTCTTTTTTCCAGGCTAAACATACCCAGCTCCCTAAGTCTCTCCTCATAAGGCATTGTTTCCAGACCTTTCACCATTTTAGTTGCCCTTCTCTGGACACGCTCCAATTTGTCAATATCCTTTCTGAATTGTGGTGCCCAGAACTGGACACAGTATTCTAAGTGAGGTCTGACCAAGGCAGAATAGAGTGGCACTATTACTTCCCTTGATCTAGACACTATACTTTTATTAATACAGCCCAAAATTGCATTGGCCTTTTTAGCTGCTGCATCACACTGTTGGCTCATGTTCAACTTGTGGTCTACTAGGACTCCTAGATCCCTTTCGCACGTAGTCTCATTCAGCCAGGTCTCTCCCATCCTATATTTATGCATTTCATTTTTCCGCCCTAAATGCAGTACTTTACATTTCTCCGTATTGAATTTCATTTTGTTAGCTTTGGCCCAGCTCTCCAGTCTATCCAGGTCATTCTGAATTTTGATCCTGTCCTCTAGGGTATTAGCTACTCCTCCCAATTTGGTGTCATCTGCAAATTTGATAAGTATGCCCCTAATTCCCTCATCTAAGTCATTGATAAAGATGTTGAATAGCACTGTGCCCAGGACAGAACCCTGTGGCACCCCACTGGTCACATCTTTCCAAGACGAAGAGGAGCCACTGCTGAGCACCCTTTGGGTTCGGCCGGTCAACCAATTACAAATCCATTGAACAGTTAACTTGTCTAGCCCACATTTTACAAGCTTGTTTGCAAGAATGTCATGGGGAACCTTGTCAAAGGCCTTACTGAAATCAAGGTATGCAATGTCCACAGCATTCCCTTCATCTACCAAGCTGGTAACTTTATCAAAAAAAGAGATCAGATTAGTCTGGCATGACTTGTTTCTCTGAAACCCATGCTGACTTTTTGTGATTATGGCATTGCCTTCTAAATGTTCACAGACTCTCTGTTTAATGATCTGTTCTAGAATCTTCCCTGGTATTGATGTCAGACTAACTGGACGATAGTTGTTGGGATCCTCTTTTTTCCCCTTTTTGAAGATGGGAACAACGTTTGCCCTCCTCCAGTCTGCTGGGACTTCTCCTGTTCTCCAGGAGTTCTCAAAGATTATTGCCAATGGCTCTGAGATTATATTTGCCAGCTCTTTTAATACTCTTGGATGTAGTTCATCTGGTCCTGGAGATTTAAATTCATTTAGATTAAGAAGGTATTCCTGTACTGCCTCTTTACTTATTTTGAGCTGGATTTCCCCTATTGTGTCCTCTGTTCCATTCTCCTCAGGTTGGTCCTCCTTTTCCTTTTCTGAAAACACTGAGGCAAAGAAGGTGTTGAGTAATTCTGCCTTTTCTCTGTCCCCTGTTAGCATTTTGCCATCTTCTCCACGTAGCGGCCCTATCATTTCCTTCTTCCTCCTTTTGCTGCGGACATACCCAAAAAAACCCTTTTTATTGTTCTTAACCTCCCTAGCAAGCCTGAGCTCATTCTGCGCTTTAGCTTTTCTGACTTTACTCCTACACGTGTTCGCTATCTGTTTGAATTCTTCTTTGGTGATTTCCCCCCTTTTCCATTTCCTATACATGTTCCGTTTAAAACTTAGCTCCATTGAAAGTTCTTTAGTCATCCATCCTGGTTTCTTGAGACACCTCCCATTTTTCTTCCTCAATGGTACTGTTTGAAATTGTGCCTTCAGTATCTCCCTTTTGAGAAAGTCCCATCCGTCTTGAGGTCCCTTCTCTTTTAGTATTCTTGACCATGGGATCATCCCCAGTATTTCCCTGAGTTTATTGAAATCAGCTCTCCTAAAGTCAAGAATGCATGTCTGACTATGCCTGGCTTCTCCTTTCCATTGTATAACAAACTCCAGGAGAACATGATCACTCTCACCTAAGGATCCCACCACTTGCACCCCATTAACAAGGTCGTCTCTGTTGGTTAGGATCAGATCTAAAATAGCTGACCCCCTTGTTGCCTCTTCCACCTTTTGGACCATGAAATTGTCTTCCAGGCATGTAAGGAATTTGCTGGACCTTGTAGTTTTGGCTGAGTTAGATTGCCAGCAAATATCAGGATAGTTGAAGTCACCCATCACTACTACATCTCTCCTTTCTGCATGTATGTTCATCTGTTCTAGAAAGGCATCATCCAATTCCTCCGTCTGATTTGGGGGTCTGTAGTAGAGTCCCACAGTAACATCCCTGTTGTTTCCCTCCCCTTTAATTTTTATCCAGATGCTCTCCACCTGACTTCCAGTATTGATGTCATGGATCACTTCACTGGTGTAAATATCCCTGACATATAATGCTATTCCTCCTCCTTTCCTGTTTGGCCTGTTTCTCCTATAAAGGTTATACCCCTCTATTCCTACATTCCAATCATGAGACTCGTCCCACCAGGTTTCAGTAATGCCTATTATATCATATTTGTTTTGTAGTGCAAGGAGTTCAAGCTCATGTTGCTTATTTCCCATGCTCTGTGCATTAGTGTAGAGACATCTGAGACCATGTGTTCCCTTTACTTGCTCCCTGTGCAAGTTTTTTTGCCTCCCACTGTTGGGTCCTTGCGCTGTTTGCCTTGTTCCCTCTATGACAGTTTGACTATTTTCTCCAGCCCTTTTGCCTTCCAGAATACTGTCTCCCTCCCCCATTTGACTCAGTTTAAAGCCCTCCTGATCAAATTCTTGAGACTGTTGGCAAAAATGTTTCTTCCAACTGTTGTAAGATGCACCCCATCTCTTGCCAGAAGTCCCCCCGCATGGAAGCGCAGTCCATGATCCAAGAATCCAATTTGTTCTCGGCGACACCACCGACTCAGTCGCATTTGACTCGGCGACTGAGTCAAATGGGGGAGGGAGACAGTATTCTGGAAGGCAAAAGGGCTGGAGAAAATAGTCAAACTGTCATAGAGGGAACAAGGCAATCAGTAGGCAGGTTGTTCAACCCTTGGATCTGGACCCATGTGGGTGCCAACCCTATCTACAGCTGTAATCGATAAAATTGTGGCTTATTTCTTCCACTCTGGGCCAAAGCTAACAAAATGAAATTCAATATGGAGAAATGTAAGGTACTGCACTTAGGGTGAAAAAACGAAATGCATAGATATAGGATGGGGGAGACCTGGCTGAACGAGACTACATGTGAAAGGGATCTAGGAGTCCTAGTAGACCACAAGTTGAAGATGGCAGTGTGATGCAGCAGCTAAAAAGGCCAATGCGATTTTGGGCTGCATCAATAGAAGTATAGTGTCTAGATCAAGGGAAATAATAGTGCCACTCTATTCTGCCTTGGTTAGGCCTCACCTAGAATACTGTGTCCAGTTCTGGCACCACAATTCAAAAAGGATATTGACAAATTGGAGCATGTCCAGAGGAGGGTGACTAAAATGGTGAAAGGTCTGGACACCATGCCTTATGAAGAAAGACTTAGGGAGCTGGGTATGTTTAGCCTGGAAAAAAGACAGTTAAGGGGCGATATGATAGCCCTATTTAAGTATTTGAAGGGGTGTCACATTGAGGATGGAGCAAGCTTGTTTTCTGCTGCTCCAGAGACTAGAACATGGAGGAATGGATGCAAGCTCCAGGAACAGAGATTCCACCTCAATATTAGGAGGAACTTTTTGACAGTAAGAGCTGTTTGGCAGTGGAACGCACTCCCTTGCAGTGTGGTGGGGTCTCCTTCCTTGGAGGTCTTTAAACAGAGGCTGGATGGCCATCTGTCAGGGGTGCTTTGATCATGATTCCTGTGTGGCAGGGGGTTGGACTGGATGGCCCTTGTGGTCTCTTCCAACTCTATGATTCTATGATTCTATGTGTGTTGGTGTGTTATTTCATGCAGAGCAGAATTCACCCCTGGACACACAAAGGAGGCTGCTGTCAAGAAATCAGAAGAAGGCTACAACCTGGAAGGGCAGCTATGAAGGAACTAGAGAAGATCCTGAATTGTAAACATTTACCATTGAATACTAAAGTTAGGATTGCCCATGCCATTGTATTTCCCATTTCTATATATGGTTGTAAAAGCTGGACAGTGAAGGAAGCTGATAGGAAGAAAATCATTAGATGTGGCACTGGAGAAGAGTTCTGCAGATACCGTGGACTGCTGAAAAGACCAGTCAATGGGCCCTAGAGCAAATCAAGCCCGAACTATCCCTAGAAGGCAATATGACTAAACTGAGGCTGTCATACTTTGGCCATATCATGAGAAGACATGACTCACTTGAAAAGGCACTAATGCTTGGTATGGTAGAAGGCAGTAGGAAAAGAGAAAGGCCACATTCCAGATGGCGAGACACAATCAAGGAAGCCATAGCCCTGAGTCTGCAAGAGCTGAGCAGGGCTGTTGAAGATAGGGTGACTTGGAGGTCTCTCATGCATGGGGTCACCTTAGTTGAAGTTGACATGAAGGCAGTTAACAACAACAACAAAACATTTCCTACGGTATTTCTCAAGTGGTGAGTGCTACCATGAGTAGCTCTGTAGGTCTTAGTTTCCTTTGGATGAGGAAAAAAACAAGAGAATTATGGAATCTTTATATTTTTTTACTTACATAATATCCATAAAAACATAATATAAAATACACAAATAGACTATATAGGAAGCAAAGAATGACTCCAATAGCAAACTGATTCACTAACTCTGCATGAGTTTCCAGGAAGAAACTTTACATCTCAAGATGCTCCATCACTGTCCTCACAAAATTTCTCCACTGCTGTTCTAAATTAGAAACTGAAGTGTTGGCTTCAGTCTGTTTCTCAACCTCTTTCCCTCCAATGCTGTACAGTATAACCTTTTCAGACTCTAATGGGTATTACATCCTAAATGAAGACGAGAGAAAGCTCCAATAATGGTTAATATGATAAATCTATGATAATTGTTTGGAGTGATTATTAAAAAATAAGACCGTCCTTGCCTGCAAGTTCACAATGTAATGGACCCCCTCCCAAAAGAAAAACAAATAGGGAAGTGAAAAAAAGATCAAGCAACAGAGCAGCTACTCTTCCACTAGATGATAGATGTGACCAGATGATCTCCCCCTTACCATTATGCTCTTTATAAGGAGAAGAATCATATTCATTTATTAATTACCTGGCCATACACTCACAGTGATCTGGGTAGCCCAAAGTGCCAAGGCAGGAAACTGGAAGATGAGATTTAAGGCATTACATTCTCATACCTACCCTACCCTAGCCTACAAACAAATCCAGGAACTCCCTTGACATGACACACAATCCAGACCTAAAGATTGTTCTCTCATTGACATGAGTGAATAAAGTGACTCAGCCCCAAAATTTTCTGAGCACAGTGTTTTTTTCATTTGAATGGACTCTTTCTTATGAGTGTTCCTCACTAGAGTTGCCAGGTAAAAGAAGGGTCAGGGCTCCTGTCCCTTTAATGATTGTGTAGAAGAGAGAATTTCAGCAGGTGTTGTTTATTACACAAGCAGCACCTGCTGAAATTCCCATTCTACACAGCCATTAAAGGGACAAGAGCCCTGTTTCTTATTTTACCTGGCAATCCTTATCCTGAGACTCCCGTCAGACATTCTTTTTTCCTTTGAAGGAAAATCCTAAAAATTAATAATTCCAAATCACCCCCTCTTCTGGGACCTTTGCCTGGGAATCAGGCATTATTCAGTGTTACTTGTTATTCCTCACCATGCCCCATCTCCTGCCTGCAGTTTTGCAAATTTGAGGCATTATGACCCCCAAACTCAAATATCTTTTCACAGGTAGGCATCACCACTAATATTAAATCTTCTTCCCCTGCCATAAATGAGCATAATGCTTTCACTTTTTATTTCTGGGATTAACTCTCAGCTCATAGTCCAGGGAATGGTAGAGAAAATAAACGGAGAGCCAGTGCCACACAATCTTCCATTGGTGTGAGGGTACACTATACCGAGAAGTCTAAAGAATAACTCATATGAGAGGCACATCTGTTTATGCACATTTTATACCCTTCCCCTCACTGACCCAGCCCCTTTGCTATTGAATATTAGAATTGCTGGACTGATACTAGTTTTTCTTTTGCAAAGGGCATAACACAGAGTAACATTTGTACATGCAGAGGATGAAGCAAGGTGCTTAATAGTAGAGCACATATTTACATGCAGTAAGTTCCAGGTTCATTACCTGGTATGATCAGTTAAGGGAATCTCAGCTGGTGTGCTGGGGGAAGCATCTTGTTTGAGAGTTATGTAGGCAACACTGAGCAGCAAACACCAATGATGCGGCTTGTGTTTCTATCACTGTGATTATTTGAGTTGCAAATAATCTTTCAGAGAAGAGATCAGCTAGAGCCAATTGTCATATGAGCTGAGTAGAAATCAGTATACAAGACATGTTCCAGATTGGTCAGTAGCTGACCAAAAGCTGTTGGTGCTGAACAGGTTCTCTTGATTATGCTACTGCACAGACATCTGGCTATTTCTCTTCTTTCTTTCTTTCCTTCCCTTGTTGCATAATTTCGACAAGTGCCATTGTATTAAAAAGAAAAAGCCAAGCAATAACTATAGCTATAGAAAGCTGGAAGTTGTCATAATTTAATTTAAAAAAATCATAGAACTGTAGAGTTGGAAGAGACTACAAGGGCCATCCAGTCCAACCCCCTGCCACGCAGGAATCACAATCAAAGCATCCCCGACAGATGGCCATCTAGCCTCTGTTTAAAGACCTCCAAAGAAGGAGACCCCACCATGCTCCGAGGGAGTGTGTTCCACTGCCTAACAGCTCTGACTGTCAAAAAGTTCCTCCTAATGTTGAGGTGGAATCTCTGTTCCTGGAGCTTGCATCCATTGCTCTGTGTTCTAGCCTCTGGAACAGCAGAAAACAAGCCTGCTCCATCCTCAATGTGACACCCCTTCAAATACTTAAACAGGGCTATCATATCGCCCCTTAACCATCTTTTTTCCAGGCTAAACATACCCAGCTCCCTAAGTCCTTCCCCATAAGGCATGGTTTCCAGACCCCTCACCATTTTAGTCGCCCTCCTCTGGTCGCACTCCAATTTGTCAATATCCTTTTTGAATTGTGGTGCCCAGAACTGGACACAGTATTCTAGGTGAGGCCTGACCAAATCATAGGTTTTCAGATTATATGTTTATGATCAGTTTATGATAAAAGAGAACTACCTTGTTGTATAGTTGGCCCTCTGTATCTATGGTTTCTGCATCCACAGATTCAACCAACCACTGATTGAAAATATTCGGGGGGGGGGGATTCCTTGCTGTTCGCCATTTTATATAAGGGACACCATTCTACTATGCCATTGTATATAATGGGACTTGAGTATCCACAGATTTTGGTATCCATGTATCCTGGAACCAAACCCAGCGAATACCAAGGGCCCACTGTATTTTCAGTTTTTGTGCTTCACATTCATTTTGGGCAGACAGAACCAGAATCAGAAATGTAGCAGCTTGCAATGGCTATATTTATTATATCCAAAAGGCTGAGTAAAATTAATTTAGTCCCTTCCACATAGAAATATCCAGTAAACTGCATAAGAGACCCAGCTTCATAAGCATGTAAAAAATTGCATATTGATGATTAGGCAAAAAGGTAAAGCAAATTCTAAAAGTCTTGTCATATTAGTTCTGTCCTGGGCCCAGTGCTATTCAACATCTTTATCAACGACTTTGATGAGGGAATTAGGGGCATAATTACCAAATTTGCAGATGACACCAAATTAGGAGGAGTAGCTAATACCCTGGAGGACAGGATCAAAATTCAAGATGACCTGGATAAACTGGAGAGCTGGGCCAAAGCTAACAAAATGAAATTCAATATGGAGAAATGTAAGGTACTGCACTTAGGGCGAAAAAATGAAATGAATAGATATAGGATGGGGGAGACCTGGCTGAATGAGACTACGTGCGAAAGGGATCTAGGAGTCCTAGTAGACCACAAGTTGAACATGAGTCAACAATGTGATGCGGCAGCTAAAAAGGCCAATGCGATTTTGGGCTGCATCAATAGAAGTATAGTGTCCAGATCAAGGGAAGTAATAGTGCCGCTCTATTCTGCCTTGGTCAGACCTCACCTAGAATACTGTGTCCAGTTCTGGGCACCACAATTCAAAAAGGATATTGACAAATTGGAGCGTGTCCAGAAGAGGGCGACTAAAATGGTGAAAGGTCTGGAAACCATGCCTTATGAGGAGAGACTTAGGGAGCTGGGTATGTTTAGCCTGGAAAAAAGACGGTTAAGAGGTGACATGATAGCCCTGTTTAAATATTTGAAGGGGTGTCACGTTGAGGATGGAGCAAGCTTGTTTTCTGCTGTTCCAGAGATTGGAACACGGAGCAATGGATGTAAGCACCAGGAACAGAGATTCCACCTCAACATTAGGAGGAACTTTTTGACAGTAAGAGCTGTTCGGCAGCGGAATGCACTCCCTCAGAGCGTGTTGGGGTCTCCTTCCTTGGAGGTCTTTAAACAGAGGCTGGATGGCCATCTGTCGGGGATGCTTTGATCGTGATTTCCTGCATGGCAGGGGGTTGGACTGGATGGCCCTCGTGGTCTCTTCCAACTCTACAATTCTATGATTCTATACTGAGTTTTCTTTCTAACAAAATGAATTTAAACAGGCAGAAATGTAGGATACTACACTTGGGCAGTAAAAATGAAATGCACAGATACAGAATGGGTGACACCTGGCTTGATGGCAGTACATGCAAAAGGGATGTAGGAGTCTTAGTGGACCACAAGCTGAACATGAGTCGGCAATGTGATGCAGCAGCTTAAAAAGCCAATGCAATTCTAGGCTGAATTAATAGGAGTATAGTGCCTAGATCAAGAGAAGTAGAGGGGCAGAGGGGTGGGATAGAAATAATAATAATAATAATAATAATAATAATAATGCCACTGTATTCTGCTTTGGTCAGACGTCAACTGGAATAGTGTGTCCAGTTCTGGGCACCACAATTCAGGAAGGATAGTGAGAAGCTGGAACGTGCCCAGAGGAGGGCAACCAGGATGGCGGGAGGTCTGGAAGCCATGCCCTATGAAGAGTGGCTTAGGGAGCTGGGCATGTTTGGTCTGGAGAAGATACGGTTGAGAGGGGACATGATAGCCATGTTTAAATATTTGAAGGGATGTCATACTGAGGATGCAGCAAGCTTGTTTTCTGCTGCTCTAAAGACTAGGACATGGAGCAATAGGTTCAAATTACAGGAAAAGAGATTCCACCTAAACATTAAGAAAAGCTTCCTAAGAGTGGTTCGGAAGTGGAATACACTGCCTCGGAGTGTGGTGTAGTCTCCTTCTTTGGAAGTTTTTAAAGAGAGGCTGGATGGCCATCTGTCAGGGATGCTTTGATCGTGATATCCTGCATGGCAGGGGTTTGGACTGGGTGGCCCTTGTGGTCTTTTCCAACTCTATGATCTTATGATTCTATGACTTCAAAGTACAATAGTTTTAGTTTAGTCATCTTGGCTTCAATTTCTTCCTAGAATTCAGCATATCATTTTTCAATTCCTTCCTTTCCTGCCTCTATAGTTGGAGCACAAACTTTGATTAAGGTCATAGTGATGGGTTTTCCCTGAAGTCTTATCGACATGATTCTGTCAGACTTCGCATTATATCCTTTGGCTGCTTTTGCTACATCTTTCCTTAGTATTAATTTTACCCCATTTCTTGTTACATTTTCATATCCTGGGTAAAACACTATGTAATTATCTGACTCAAAATGTCCCATTCCTGTCTACTTTAGCTCACTCAACCCAAGTATTGCAATGTTTATACATCCCATTTCTTGTTTGATTATTGTCCAGCTTTTCCTGATTCATGCTTCTCACATTCCATGTTCTTATAATATTATGTTGTGCATACCTCGTCCAGCCAACCTGCCATGTAAGAAAAGCAGCTTTCCGCCTCACATGTAGTAAACTTAAACAAAACTCTGAGACATGCAGAACAAGTGGTGGATCAATATAGCAGAAAAGACACAATGCTGTGTAGATCTGGGTGATCATAGAGGATTTTATGAAGCTCTTAAAGCAGAGTTTGGACCTACTTATCAGGTTCAAAACTCCTTATACAGTACAGATGGTCAAACATTAATTACTGATAAAGCCTCCACCCTGAATCGATGGGCTGAATATTTTCAGTCTCTTTAGCACCAACCGAGTAGTCCAAGGCTCAGCTATCCAACATATGATACAAAAACCAATGAAAAATGAATTGGACATAGCTCCCACTTTGGAAGAGACCCTTAAGGCCACACAACAGATGAAAAACGGCAAGGCAGCTGGGATTGATGGAATCCCACCTGAAGTTTGGAAACACGGAGGTCATGCACTCCACGAAAAATTCCACGAATTCCTTGTGAATTGCTGGGAAAAAGGGGAACTGCCATCAGACCTCCGAGATGCAGTCATCATCACCTGTACAAGAAAAAAGGAGCAAAATCCGATTGCTCAAACTATCGAGGCATAACACTGCTCTCTATTGCTGGAAAAATCCTTGCAAGGATACTCCTGAACAGATTAGTTCCTGCCATTGCAGAAGAACTTCTCCCTGAAAGCCAATGTGGCTTCAGAGCCAATAGGAGTACTACAGACATGGTATTTGCCCTTAGACAACTGCAAGAAAAATGTAGGGAGCAGAACAAGGGTCTCTATGTAACATTTGTCGACCTCACCAAAGCCTTCGACACTGTGAGTAGAAAAGGTCTGTGGCAGATCCTGGAAAGACTAGGATGTCCCCCCAAATTCCTTAAAATGATTATCTTGCTACACGAGGGCCAGCGTGGACAAGTCAGATATGGCGATGCTCTTTCAGAGCCCTTTCTAATAACCAATGGAGTGAAGCAAGGTTGCGTTCTTGCACCAACTTTATTTACAATCTTCTTTAGCATGATGCTCCAAAGGGCAATGGCAGAGCTTGAAGAAGACGACGGCATCTATATACGTTACCGTACTGATGGTAGCTTGTTTAATTTAAGCCGGCTGAGGGCTCACACTAAGACTCTAAACTATCTAGTCTGTGAGCTGCTCTTCGCTGATGCTGCTGCCCTTGTTGCCCACACAGGAGCAGCTCTGTAGTGCCTAACATCCTGCTTTGCAACAGCTGCAGAGCTGTTTGGGCTGGAAGTCAACCTGAAGAAAACAAAAGTTCTTTACCAGCCTGCACCACAGGACAAACACCCCCACCCCCACATTGCCGTCGGCAAATCTATGCTCAAGTCTGTTCAGCAGTTCACCTACCTGGGAAGCATCATCTCCTCAGATGCCAAGATTGACAAAGAGATCGATCACAGATTAGCAAAGGCATATACTGCATTTGGAAGACTTAATAAAAGAGTCTGGAGCAATAAACACCTGATGTGAAGCACAAAAATCAGTGTGTATAGATCCATTGTACTGTCTATCCTCCTTTATGGATCTGAAACATGGGTCACCTATCGCCACCACCTACGACTCCTCGAGCGCTTTCATTAGCGCTGTCTACGCACAATCCTAAACATACACTGGACTGACCATGTGACGGAGAGACTTAGGGAGCTGGGTATGTTTAGCCAGGAAAAAAGATGGTTTAGAGGCGATATGATAGCCCTGTTTAAGTATTTGAAGGGATGTCACACTGAGGATGGAGCAGGCTTGTTTTCTGCTGCTCCAGAGACTGGAACACGGAGCAATGGGTGCAAGCTCCAGGAACAGAGATTCCACCTCAACATGAGGAGGAACTTTTTGACAGTAAGAGCTGTTCGGCAGTGGAACACACTCCCTCGGAGCGTGGTGGGGTCTCCTTCCTTGGAGGTCTTTAAACAGAGGCTGGATGGCCATCTGTCGGGGATGCTTTGATTGTGATTTCCTGCGTGGCAGGGGGGTTGGACTGGATGGCCCTCGTGGTCTCTTCCAACTCTGCAATTCTATGATTCTATGATTCTATGAGGCCATGATATTGAGAACGCAGCTGCGTTGGGCAGGGCACATTTCTAGGATGGAGGACCATCGCCTCCCAAAAATACTACTCTACGGTGAACTCGCCACGGGTCAGCGTAAGAGGGGTGCTCCAAAAAAGCGATACAAAGACTCCCTGAAACAACATCTCAGGCTCGGCCAAATTGATCACCAACAGTGGTCCGCCCTGGCCTCACATCGGGAGGCATGGAGACGCACTATCCACAATGCTGCAGCCTTATTTGAGAACTCACGCCGAACAAGTCTCGAAGAGAAACAACAACGCAGAAAGAATCAGAAGCCAAAAACATCACCCAAGGAGACCTTCTGCTGTGCTTTCTGCAACCGGACTTGTTTATCTCGGATTGGCCTTTTTAGTCATCAGCACGCTTGCAGAAAGCGCGGGATGAGTCCTTCCTAAATCTTCGTTTGCAAAGAAGAGCCAGAGAGAGAGAGAGAGAGAGAGAGAGAGAGAGAGAGAGAGAGAGATGTTGTGCAGCTTTGGACTTTCCTTTTGCCTCTGAGCACATCAACAGCTGAACGATCTTTTGGCCTGAGTCCAGTTGCACATTAGTCACAGTGCTACTTGTAGTTATCCTCTGCTATATCCCAGTTGCTCGTTGAGTGCCATCCAACCTGGGAGTATCATCTTTTGGAACTATTTCTTGTTTCATTTTGGATTGTCTCATCATAGGGTTTTTATAGTAAAAGATCTTCAAAAGGAGGTTTACCATGCCTCTCTCGTGACCTACCCTGGATACTGGACATTGCAGTGATCCAGACTAGGCCCTGACATGAGTTTGGTTCGCTCGGGAACTTTCCCAGGGCACCTTAACTCCTGGAAACAGGCCAGCCCGCCTTAAGCTTTACAGACATCTCCTCCTGGTGCCCCAAGGTCACCAGCGGTGATATTCAGGCCCTTTGATTCTGGAATGTGTCTTTCATATCCTCCCTATACCTCCCTTTCTCTGGTTCCCGTGTAACTGAGGAGAAATGAAACTTAGTTTAGGTTTATCAATTTCCCCTGGTCTTTGGATCGCCAGAACTGGCTTTGCTATGCTACCAAAACAGATCCTGAACAATAAACTGCTTAAAGGATATTGTTTTCAGTGTGTGTTACTGGTTCATCACAGACTCCCTCTAACAAGTACTAGCTATTGGTGCCACTGCTGTTGTCTCTGAGAGATCCTTCACCAGTGCCTGCCCCCACTACTGCAGCTGTCCAATAGCTGTTTGGCTCATCTAGTCTGGCTCTTCAGCAAAAGCCTGTCTGACATGGGAGACCCTATCAGCAGCACGACTGCCATCAGCATAGCCTCTTGCCTCACAGGAGCATCCTTCCATGAGAGAAATGTAGTGGCATTGGTGGGTGATTTGTTTTAGGACCCATTTTTGTCTATTTTTGCAGTCCATGGTATCCACAGAACTCTTATACAGAACCATATTTCAAATGAGTTGATTTTCTTCCAATCAGCTGTCTTCATTATCCATCTTTCAAAACCATACATAGAAATCGGAAATACAATGGCATGGACAAGCCTAACTTTAGTATTCAATGCTATATGTTTACACATCTGGTTCAGCTTCATTGTCCAATCTTTTCAATCTAGGTCCAATTTGTCAAAGAGAATAGAATGTCTATACAAGCCAAAAATACCTATTGGAAGAGCTTCAAAATGGGTGTGAGTAGAGAACCTGAATGGATGGGTTTGTTTTACCCTGACAGCTCCCATCTTGGAATATCACATAATTTGCAATATTTAATAATTTGGCTTGCTTGGCTTTCCAACGTTGTTGGCAAGTAAACCAGGGACCCCCAGATACCAAGGTTGGAGTTATGCACAACCTAGGGAGGGCCCTTTGGAAATTCCTCAAACAGGTCATACCCAGGTCAGAGTTCTTCCTGAGAGCACCTGGAGTTAAGTCATTCACTAATCCACTCAAAAATAGTAAAGTCCTCAATGGTTGCAAAATGGGTTTTTCCTCTTCTCCTCTACCCAACAATAGAAGTTGCCTGCTCCTATTCAATTCCAAATATACCACCCATTAGCGATCATCAACTCTTCTGGAGAACCCTTTGTCTAGTCTTGGAAACACCATGAGACACTGTATTCCAATCTAAATGTCATCCCTTCAAGGGAATTAGCAAATATAAATCACCCTAAAACATCACTAAAGTGTGCACAGACCCTCTTCTCCCTGACTCCACATCAGTCTGTGTTACCATTCTGCCTTCCGGACCTCCCCTGTACCAGTTTACCTCATAGTCTCAGCTTTCCGGATAGGTATAGTATCACCCATCATCCCCTTATTTTATTCCTCTATCCAAATATTGCCTACTTTCTTCAACAGCCTTGTGATTGCTTGAAGCCTGAGTGTTAGCATGAATGCTGTTAAGATTAATTTTCAATAAAAGCCATTTAATTATATGTTCTGTCTTGAAGTCTTCTCAGTGATGACCAGTATACACAGTGCAAAAGATCCTCCCATTACCCAGCCTCTCACTGCCATTTTGAGCTAATTAAATATTCCCCATATTAAGATTTGGACACTAGAGGGATCCTCATTGACCCTATGCAATTCAGGTAACAGGTTGGAATTGCAAGTAAAGGCATTTCAATTTAACATACGGAAAAATCCTCTGATGGCCTGAACTGTTCAGCAGTGAAGCTGCTAAACATGGGTTTCAGAGAAAAAGTCATGCCAGACTAATCTGATCTCTTTTTTGTGATAAAATTACCAGCTTGGTAGATAAAGGGAATGCTGTGGATATCACATACCTTGATTTCAGTAAGGCCTTTGTCATAGTAGACCACAAGTTGAACATGAGTCAACAGTGTGATGCAGCAGCTAAAAAGGCCAATGCGATTTTGGACTGTATCAATAGAAGTATAGTGTCTAGATCAAGGGAAGTAATAGTGCCACTCTATTCTGCCTTGGTCAGACCTCACTTAGAATACTGTGTCCAGTTCTGGGCACCACAGTTCAAAAAGAATATTGACAAATTGGAGCATGTCCAGAGAAGGGCAACTAAAATGGTGAAAGGTCTGGAAACCATGCCTTATGAGGAGAGACTTAGGGAGCTGGGTATGTTTAGCCTGGAAAAAAGATGGTTAAGAGGCAATATGATAGCCCTGTTTAAGTATTTGAAGGGGTGTCACGCTGAGGATGGAGCAGGCTTGTTTTCTGCTGCTCCAGAGACTAGAACATGGAGCAATGGATGCAAGCTCCAGGAACAGAGATTCCACCTCAACATTAGGAGGAACTTTTTGACAGTAAGAGCTGTTCGGCAGTGGAACACACTCCCTCGTAGCGTGGTGGGGTCTCCTTCCTTGGAGGTCTTTAAACAGAGGCTGGATTGCCATCTGTCGGGGATGCTTTAATCAAGATTTCCTGCGTGACAGGGGGTTGGACTGGATGGCCCGCGTGGTCTCTTCCAACTCTGCGATTCTATGATTCTATGACTCTAAGGTTCCCCATGACATTCTTGCAAACAAGCTTGCAAAATGTGGGCTAGACAAGTTCACTGTTAAATGGATTTGTAATTGGCTGACTGGCCGAACCCAAAGGGTGCTCAGCAGTGGCTCCTCTTCCTCTTGGAAAGATGTGCCACAGGGTTCTGTCCTGGACCCAGTGCTATTCAACATCTTTATCAATGACTTGGATGAGGGCATTAGGGGCATACTTATCAAATTTGCAGAGGACACCAAATTAGGAGGAGTAGCTAATACCCTAGAGGACAGGATCAAAATTCAAAATGACCTGGATAGACTGGAGAGCTGGGCCAAAGCTAACAAAATGAAATTCAATATAGAGAAATGTAAGGTACCGCACTTAGGGCAGAAAAACAAAATGCATAGATAAAGGATGGGGGAGACCTGGCTGAACAAGACTATGTGCGAAAGGATTCTAGGAGTCCTAGTAGACCACAAATTGAACATGAGTCAACAGTGTGATGCGGTAGATAAAACGGCTAATGCGATTTTGGGCTGCATCAATAGAAGTATAGTGTCTAGATCAAGGGAAGAAATCGCGCCACTCTATTCTGCCTTGGTCAGGCCTTACCTAGAATACTGTGTCCAGTTCTGGGCACCACAATTCAAAAAGGATATTCACAAATTGGAGCATGTCCACAGGAGGGCAACTAAAATGGTGAAAGGTCTGGAAATGATGCCTTATGAGGAAAGACTTAAGGAGCTGGGTATGTTTAGCCTGGAAAAAAGACGGTTAAGAGGCAATATGATAGCCCCGTTTAAGTACTTGAAGGGGTGTCACATTGAGGATGGAGCAAGCTGGTTTTCTGCTGCTCCAGAGACTGGAACATGGAGCAATGGATGCAAGCTCCAGGAACAGAGATTCCACCTCAACATTAGGGGGAACCTTTTGACAGTAAGAGCGTGGGAAGGACGAAGGCCAAAGCCTTATCTTTGTGAGAGAATGTGTGTGAGAACCACAGCTATTGACTTGGATTTTGCTCTGAGACTGTGTAGTCCAGTCTGGGCTGTACAGTGACAGGAATACACTGTACAGTACTTTGTGCTGTGATTTGTAGTCTGTATGATAGGAGTCTCAGATTCATTGTAAATATTACTATAACTAGCTATACCCAGTGTAACATACACCTTCAAACTTGGCCCCCACCCCGCCGCCAGGCATGTGCCCCCCCACTGGCAGGTGCCCCCCACCCCCAGACTTGCGTACCCCCACACTTCGCCAGACATGCCCCTCCCCCTGCCACCAGGGTCGTGTCCCCTGCCACCAGCCGTGTGCCCCCGTCCCTGCCAGCCCCCCCCGCTGCCAGGTGCACCCCCCACACCAGGCACGCCCATGCCCTCCACCGCCAGGAGTGTGCTCCCACCCCCCCAGGTGTGCCTCCAACCCCCCCGACAGCAGGCACATGCCCCTGCCAGGAGTGCCCAAGCCCCCCTTGCCACCAGGTATGTGGGACCCCCGCCCCCTGCCAGGCACATGCCCCCCACCCCCACCAGGCTCGCACCCCCCTGCCCCCACCAGGCACATGCCCCCCCTGCCCCCCATGCTCAGGCACATGCTACACACACGCCACATACCCACATGCTACTCACACACCCTCTGCCATTGCCATGTTTATAAAGTACTGAAACTTCCACATGGTCCCACCCCCAGTGTGTTTACTGGCTGCCCAACAGAACTTTGATTGGTTGGTCAGTTTCCTAAGTGGCCAATCAGCACACTGGAAACAGCAACATACCTAAGAGATATATATATATTATGATATGCTCTAGCAAAGAGAATAGTTTATACACATGTCTGTGTGCTCTTTTCTTTGCCTGATGAATACAACTCTGCTACAACAACTTTGGCTGCATGGTCCTCTTGATATGCTCAGAGGTACCAGTGCGCTACTGTGTCAGAACAATGCTTGGGTCACACCACAATGCAGATGTACAAGAAACTGAACAAAACATGGCTACTACACAATCAAGATAATAATTGTGGCACAGCCCAGGATTGATGCATTGGGGATGACACTGATCCCATAAACAGCTCAGAAAAATTACACAACACAATGCACTGATCCCTTCTAGACTTTGATGCAGAAAATAGTCAGCCCTTTGTATCTTTGTATCCATGGATTCTTCATCCATGGATTCAACCAACCACAGCTTGAAAATATTCCATTCCTCCCCCTGCCCAATAAAAAACTTTGCTGTTCATCATTTTATATAAGGGTCACTATTTTACTATGCCATTGTACATAATAAAAATTGAGCATCCATGGATTTTGGTATCAGGGGGTCCTGGAATCAAACCCCAGTGGATACCGAGGGTCCTCTGTATGTGGAAGGGATGGACATGCATTGTGTCTATGGACTGTGCAAGTCAACTGTGCATAAGATCTGTAGGCAGTGCAGACAGCACAGTTTTATTCTTCAAAGAAGGAGTGCCAGCTCGCTTTTGAATGCTGTTACTTTAAATTGTAATCACACTCCAGAAATCAGAGCCTAAGGCTGCAATTTCACAATCCCATCTATCTGTATTTGGAAATAAATCTCACTGAGTACACTGAGACTTCCTATCAGGTGACTGTGCTTCTCACAGCCCTAGTTAGCAATACAAGGTCTGTCTATTAAATAATAACACTGTGTTTCTACCTTTCAGACAAATCAGGGAGAACTGATCGTGAATGCTTGAGTGGTGACCTTGAACTGGTCTGAACCTGCATGACAAACATCAACACTCTCTCCCATGTTAATTGTCAGTCGTTTAAAGCTGCTGTGTTGTCTGTTATGTGCTGGAAAAATGCTAAGTCAAGCAATGTGTCAATTTGAAATTTTTAGTAAAACAGAACAAAACACCAACAGAATCTTTTCAAATGCTTACTGAGGCCTATGGGGAAGACTGCATGTCTCATGCGCATGTGTTTGAATGGCACAAAACATTCAGAGAAGGATGTGAGAATGTGGAAGACGATGAATGCCCTGGATGATTTTCCAATTCAAGAACCAAAGAAATTGTGGAAACAATCAGTCAGATTGTTTGAGGAAACTGCCGACTCAGTGTTCTAATGATAGCTGAAGCCATGAACATTGACAAAGACACTGCATTGAAATTTTTGCATGAGGGCCTCAACATGAGAAAAGTTTGTGCCAAGATGGTTACTAGGGTTCTCGCACCAGAGCAAAAAGAGTGCAGTGAGGAAATTTGCAGTGACATTCTGCAGCAACTTGAGGCCAACCCAAACCTTTTTCAAAAAATCATCACTTGTGATGAAACCTGGATCTTCTAGTATGATCCTGAGACAAAATGGCAGTCAATGCATTGGAAAACACCATCATCACCAAGAATGAAAAAAGCACATCAAAGCAAGTCCACATTCAAAGCCATGCTCATTGGTGTTTGTTTGTTTTTTACATCAAGGCGTAATTTTGGCAGAATAGATTGCAGAAGGCAGAACAGTGAACCAGCATTATTATAAGGAAGTTTTGACAAAGCTGAGAGAAAGAGTCAGGGGGGGGGAAAGGCCAGAACTGTGGGAAAATGGTTTCATTCATCAACAAGACAGTACGCTTGCTGACACAGCACTTTCTATGAAGCAGTTTTTGGCTGATAAACACATTAGTACACTTGAACATCCTCCATATATTCACCAGATTTGGCACCATGCAACTTTTTTCTTTTCCCCAAAGTGAAACTGGTGCTTAAAGGAACACGTTTTGAGTCAACTGATGCAGTAAAGAAGAAAACAGCAGATGTGTTAAAACAGCTGACAGAAACTGATCTGCTCCACGCCTTCAACTAGTGGAAAACAGGACTGCATTGGTGTGTTGAGTGTGAACAGGGAGTATATTGAAGGGGTCAAACATTAGAATTGTATGTAATACATATAAATAAAGATGGGTTATTGTATCAGTCTCGTTATTTAATAGACAGACCTGGATGGGGTTTTCTTCTGAGAAAACACAATTAGGATTTTGTAATATCCCACAGCTGTGCTCTCTACGGTGTTATGGAGGCTGCTATAATTATTTGACCTGTGTAAACTAGATTCTGCCTTCACCCTGGCTTTAGCTGAACCTGAGCATCTGGGTTATTTCTGGAATATTAAGTGGTCACCCACCTTTCTCCCATTTTTCTGTCTCTGAAGAGTTGAAAGCTGGGGGGGGGGGTTGGTTGGAAGTAAACACAGTGAAGCAGAATTCATTTCACTACTGCAATAGTAAATAATATTCTCTTTTCTTTCCATTAACAGGTCCATTAACTATATTCCTAAGTTTGATAAATGATAATGATCCTTTGTGCTATACTGCTTACAAGCAGGAACTTAGCTGACTGCCCGTCTAGGGAGCATGTTCTGGCAGCAGGAAAAAGGCGAAGAATTATTCAGCTTCTGTCAACACTGGCAGAGACAGAAGATTGGATGTCCTCCACTAGCATCTTTACAGCTAGACATCCACAGCAACTTACCCATCTCACCTGTTGGCATTTAAAAACAAAATGTTTCATGCTTTTGTTTCATATTACTAGCCTAATATACTAATTTAACTATCCTGTCAGTTGCTGCTTAGACTTGCCCTGAATGAACTGAACTTCTTTGAAATGCTACTGAATTGATTCTTTGGCATTTATGTTTCTATCTTTAGTTACAAAACATACATGACAAGCTCTTAACAATGACTGTTTGGGCTAATCATTGACAGTCTGTAACCTATAAAAAGCTGCACACGTCACACATGATAAGGGCAGAGGATGTGGATTTTTCAAAATGCTTTAAAAAGCATTCATGAGGAAGGCAGTAATTATCTATTATAAAACAGGAAAAAATTCTCCATCAATATGACATGCTGTTTGTTGATACAGTGTGTCCTTGTAAGTAGAATCGTTCAAGTTTTCCCTTACTACAACAGTGTCCTCAAGGGGTAGCAGAAAGTAAAGAGATGTAAGCAGTTCAAAATCAGGGTGGGAGTCTATATTGCTTCTCTTCCCCCTATCTATGGTGATAGGAATGTCTGCAAACAAGATAAGCTTGAAGTCCTAGTACAGAAAGGTAAGTATGATTTTATAGGTGTAACAGAGACTTGGTGGGATGACTCCCATGGTTGGAATATAACAATTGAAAGGTATGATCTCTTCAATAAATAAATAAATAAATAAATGGAATAGAAAAAGAATTGGAGTAGCATTATATGTCAAAGACAAATACAGAAATCGATGAGAATGATCAAGCGTGGACCAGTTTGGGGGTAAAAGTAAATAGAGAAAGAAATAAAAACAACATTGTGGAAAGAGTTTACTACAGGCCACCACACCAAGAAGGATAATACTTTTTTGAAACAAATCTCAGGAATTTCGGAGATGCAAGAATTAGCAGTTATGGGAGATTTCAATTATCTTGATATCTGCTGGGTGATTAACTCTGCTAAGAATAGGCTCTCCAACAAATCCCTGATGTGCCTTGCAGATAATTTCCTCTTTCAAAAGACAGAGAAAGGAACAAGGGGATCTGCAATCCTGGATTTGACCATAACCAATAAGGATGAGTTGAATGTTGGAATCAAAGCAGTTGGTACTTTAGGGGGAAGTGATCATGTAATGTTAGAATTAATGATTGTGGGACAGGCCAAAGAAGAGAATAGCCAAACATGAACCTTGGTTTTCAGGAAAGCTGATTTTTATCAAGCTCAGTGAAATTTTTGGGAAAATCCCACGGCTAGAGATGCTAAAGGAAAAGGACACCCAGCAAAGGTTCATGAAGAAGGATCCAGAAGCACAATCACAAACAATTCCATGGAAGAAGAAAAATGAGAAACACCTGAAAAAGCCAATGTAGCTGCATAGCAAACTTGAGGAGGAAGTGACAAGAAATAAGAGCATGTATAAGGAATGGAAGGAACAACAAATCACTGAGGAAGAGTATTCATGTATAGCCCAAGCTTGCAGAAACAGTGTACGTAAAGCTAAAGCTCAAAATGAGCTGAGACTGGCTAGCAAAGCAGGAAGTAACAATGCTCGAAGCAAGAGAATGACCAAGGAAATGATGGGACCACTGCTCAGCAAGGATAGTAAAATGGGTGAAGTGCCAAAGGAGTAGAGATAAGCAAACGTTGTCCCTCTTTTCAAAAGAGGTGAAAAAAGAAGATCCAGGAAACTACAGACCTGGCAGCCTAACCTTAACACCAGGGAAAATATTATAACAGATTATACAGGAGTCCATCCACAAGTATCTTGATGACAATGCAGTGATTAGTAGGAGCCAGCATGGGCTTGTCAAGAATAAATCCTGCCAGACTAACCTTACATCTTTTTTTGATTAGGTCACTAGTTTAGTAGATGGTGGGGATGGTGTGGATATCATTTATTTGGACTTCAGCAAAGTATTTGATAATGTCACCCATGATATTTTGATTTAAAAGCTGATTAAATATGGAATAGATGGAAACACCATCAGATGGCTCTATAACTGGTTGGAAAATCATACTCAAAAAGAGTTTTGATTTGTGGTTGTGCTTCAGATTGGAAGGAGGTCTCAAGTGGAGAGCCACAGAGTTCCATCTTGGGGACAACACTCTTCAATATTTTTATCAATGGTTTAGATGATGGAGTGGAAGGAATACTAATCAAATGTGCAGATGATACAAAACTGGGAGGTGTAGCTAACACACTGGAAAATAGGAACAGAATTCAAAAGGACCTTGATAAACTAGAAAACTGGGCTGAAATAAACAAAATGTAGTTCAAATGTAAAATTCTACATTTTAGGCCACAAAAAACAAATGCACAGGTGTACAATAGGGGATACTTGGCTCAGCAGTACTGCATGTTAAAAGGATGATGGTATTATTGTTGATAATAAGTTGAACATGAGCCAACAGTGTGATGCTGCAGCAAAGAAGGCAAACACCATCTTAGCCTACATTAATAGAACCACAGTTTTCAGGTCAAGGGAAATAATAGTCCCACTATATTCTGCTCTGGTCAGGAGTGTAGATTAGAAGGAACTTCTTGACAATGAGAGTAGTTTGCCAATGGAACCAACTGCCGGTTCCATTGGGTGCGGTGGTGGGATCTCCTTCTCCAGCTGTCTTCAAAAAGACACGTGACCTGCTAGGAATACTCTAGGTAGAGATCCTGCATTGAGCAGTGGGTTGGGCCTGATGGCCTAAAGGTCCCCTTCCAACTTTATGATTTTATGATTCCACCTAATGGAAGTGATACTGGCGTGAAGCACTGCTTTATCAGCAGCATCATAGCATAGGCACAATAATTATCTCTTACTTGTATTCATGACAGTGTACTTCAAGACAGTATATTCTAGCCAGCTCACCTTGTCCCATGGTCTGTAACAGGAGCCACTTAAAATCAATCCTGCTTCAATCTGTGTAACTACTCCCTTTCATTTGCTTAAACATAACAGCAATAGCAGATGACAGTGTGACATGGGTGGGGGCTGATACCTGTATTTATTATTATACTATTTGTTCAGCATTGAGGCCATGATATTGAGAACACAGCTGTGCTGGGCAGGACAAGTTTCTAGGATGGAGGACCATTGCCTCCCAAAAATAGTACTCTACGGTGAACTCGCCACGGGTCAGCATAAGAGGGGCGCTCCAAAAAAGCGACACAGGGACTCCCTGAAACAACATCTTAGGCTCGGCCAAATTGATCACCAACAATGGTCTGCCATGGCCTCACATCGGGAGGTATGGAGATGCACTATCCACAATGCTGCAGCTTTATTTGAGAACTCACGCCGAACAAGTCTTGAAGAGAAACGACAACGCAGAAAGAATCACAACCCGGAAACATCACCCAAGGAGACCATCTGCTGTGCTTTCTGCAACTGGACTTGTTTATCTCAGATTGGCCTTTTCAGTCATCAGTGTGCTTTCAGAAAGCACGGGATGAGTCCTTCCTGAATCTTCATTTGCGAAGAAAAGCCAGAGAGAGAGAGAGAGAGAGAAAGAGAGATTTGTTCACAAGGATCTAAAACAGCAGTGCTTGGGAATAAACAGCATTTAGTCAATGGGACTAACATTTAAGAGACTGGGTTGTGACTGACATTAAGAACCTATCTGGCCAGATAATGAGCAAACTCCAACATGCCACTGCAACCAGCTATCAAATAGGCTGGAGTGGTAGCATACTGAACAGCAACTTCTTTTGTGGCAGAACAGTAAGTATGGCCTTAGGCAACCCACTATGTTCTCAGCCTCAGGTTCATCATCTGTAAAATGGGGATAATACCTGTGGCCTACTTTACAGATGAGCCATTATAAATATGAAGATAATGTGAAGAGCTGTGCAGCAGTTAAAATATTTATTCAAGTGTTTCAATTATGTAAAGCTACTAATGACAGAGATCTTAATTTCTTCAAAACTTCAATGGGCCCCAACCAAGGAATCTCAAAACAACTACTATAGGGTAACTTTCTTTCCTGAATGCTAGTAGCATTTGTTCATTTTTACCCTCTATTTAGAAATATATAAAGCATCTTCCTCCACAACAGTTCTAAGGAGGTGGTTGTTGTGTTCCTTCAAGTAGTTTTCCAACTTACTGAGACCCTAAGGTGAACCTATTACAGGGTTTCTGAGGCTGAGAGAGTGTGACTTGCTGAAGGTCACCCAGTGGGTTTTCATGGCCAAGCAGGGATTAAACCCTGGTCTCCATAATCATAGTCCAGCACTCAAAACTCTATACCACACTGGCTCCTCTCTAAGGAGGTTACTGCAAATTCAATGGTTTAGACAGAAAGTTTCTAGAGTAACCTCTGCCACTGGCTCTGCACCCCCTGCACTCCGGCACGCACACACCACATCCACCCCCATGGTACTCCCTCTCCCTCTCCAGCCACCATGTTTGAGATCTACATGGTCCTGCCCCCAGTGTGCTGATTGGCTGCCCAACCAACCTGTGATTGGTTGGTCAGTTCCCTAAGCAGCCAATCAGCACACTGGAAACGACAATATATCCAAGAGAATTATATATATATATATATATATATATATATATATATATAATGTGTGTGTGTGTGTGTGTATACACACACACACACACACACACATAGATAGATAGATAGATAGATTTTCTGGAGCAGAAAAATATATTAATATGTTAATGTTCTTCTAGAAGAACAGTAAAAGATGCAAGGAATGGGATATATGATCTCATTGTACAAAGATAGATTACTTCGGGAAAGTAGAACAGTCAGGGGAAGTTTTTACATTGTAAAATTTAGAGAAAGAAAAAGCATGAATATATGATGTATATGATATGACATAAAATACGGTGTTAAGATGAATTTGTTTTAATATGGAAATATATGTATGGATTATGTTCGTGTAATTTTTGTTGTGATAATGCTATAAAAACATTAATAAAAAAATATGTTAATAATGGAAACTTTAAAAATGATAATTTATAGTCATTTCTCTTAAGGCACTGTGAACACTGCAGGTTGCAACTTTTCCCATTCTAAAAGAAACATACTGTTTCAAGTTCATAAGGTTTGTAACAATTGCTGTCTAAATAGTGCTTCCACTTTTAGTACACTTCTCATTGATAATTCCTGAAGAGGCTGAACTACATGGAGTCTTGGTGGTCTAATTTTGCTTGATGATTTCAGCAGAGTGGTTCAGCCTGTTGGTCTTGAGGGGGTGGCTTTAGAACCCCCTTTCCCTCTGCTCCAGGTTCCATTGCTTCATCACACTTCATATTATTAAATCTTATTCTATTCCTGTTATAGCAGTTCATGTAACCCAATTAATTATGCACAATCTCCTACTGTATATTAGCAGTATACATTTGTACATTTATAATGCTTTATATCCACAATTTCAACCATTATGTTCTTACTTCCTCTCTCAAAGTGTAAAATAATCTATTTAATGAGTTCCCAACCTTTACAGGGGAGGATAAATTTGAAATTTTGAGAATCTATATTGGGTGCCATCAAAAAATGGTTACCACAGGGATGTGCCCATTCACAAAATGACTGCTACTGTGGGTACAACATTTCAAAACCCATCCCATTCACAGACACGGCTAAATGACAGTTAATATTTAAGTTTATGAACACGAGGTAGGCATTGATCCTCAACACACAAAACCACTTCTTTTAGTCCACTGTACTCTCACTCTGGCACTAACTTACTGTGGTGGTGGAATTGTGTACTTCTGTGGGACAAGAGGATATGCCAACAGTACCAGAACTGCTGGTAGGGTCTCCCATGTCAGACAGGCTTTTCTAAGGAGCCAGAGTAAATGTGTCAAACAACTCCTGAGCAGCAACAGTAGTGAGGAATGATACTGCTGGAAGATCTCTCTGAGAAAACAGCAGTGGCACCATAGCTAATGCTTGTTAGTACTGCACAGGTGATGGCAATGATAAACCACTCCCGAAGCTTTCTACCTTGAAAACACCTAGGATGACAATCCAAAATGAAACAAGAGATAGTGCCAGAAGATGAGATTCCCAGGTTGGAATGCACTCAACAAACTACGGGGAAAGAGCAGAGGATAAACACAAGTAGCACTGTGGCTGATGACACAAGTGGACTGAAGGTGAAAGGATGTTCAGCTGTTGATGTGCTCAGAAATGAAAGAAAAGTCCAAAGCTGCACAACACATATTATAGCTACATGGAATGTGAGAAGCATAAATCGGGGAAACTAGACATTGTAAAACAAGAAATGGAGCTTATAAACATTGCAATACTTGGCGTGAGTGTGCTAAAGTAGCCAGGAATGGGACATTTCCAGTCAGATAATGACAGTGTTTTATTCAGGAAATGAAAATCTAAGAAGAAATGGGGTAGCATTAATAGTAAGGAGAGAGGGAGCAAAAGCAGTCAAGGGATATAATGCAAAGTCTGACCAAATAATATCAATCAATGGCTTCAGGGAAAAACCATCAATATAATTATAATCTCATAATCATAATATAATCATAATCTATGCTCCAATCACAGAGGCAGAAGAGGAAGAAGTTGAAAGATTCTACACTGGACTCAGATGAGGTCTGACCAGAGCAGAATATAGTGGAAACTATTACATGCCTTGACTTGGAGACTATGCTTCTATTATTGCAGGCTAAGATAGCATTTGCTGCAGGAACAGACTGTTGGCTCATGTTCAACTTATCATCAACAATAATTCCAATGTCCTTTTCACATGTAATACTGCTGAGCCAAGTATCCCCCATCCTATACCTGTCAATTTGGTTTTTGTGGCCTAAATGTAACATTTTGCATTCTTCTCAAATTAATATCTGCCCAATTTTCTAGTTTATCAAGGTCCTTTTGAATTCTGTCCTTATCTTCCAATGTGTTAGGCACGCCTACCAGTTTCGTATCATCAGCAAATTTGATAAAGATTCCCTCTACTCCATTATCTAAATCATTGATAAAAACACTGAAGAGCAACGCCCCCCAGGACAGAACCCTGCAATACTGTACTTAAGACCTCCTTCCACTCTGAAGAACAGCCACAGATGACAACTCTTTGAGCATGGTTTTTCAACCAGTTATGGATCCATTTGATGGTGTTTCCATCTATTCCATATTTAGTGAGTTTACTAATCAAAATTTTATGGCGGATATTGTCAAATACTTTGCTGAAATCCAGAAAATGACATCCACAGCATTCCCACCATCTACTAAGCTAGTGACCCAATCAAAAAAGATGTAAGTTTAGTTCAACAGGTTTTGTTCTTGACAAACCCATGCTAACTCCTACTAATCACTGCATTGTCATCAAGATACTTGTGGACAGGCTCCTGTATAATCTTTCCTAATATTTTACCTGGTACTGGGGTCAGGCTGACTGGTCTGTAGTTTCTTGGATCTTCCTTTTTGAAGAGAGGGACAATGTTTGCTCATCTCCAATCCTCTGGCACTTCACTCGTTCTCCGTGATTTCTCAGAAATGATGGCAAATAGTTCTGCAAGTATGTCAGCAAGTTCCTTGAATACTCTGTGATGTAATTCATCTGACCCTGCAGATTTGAACTCTTTTAAGTTAACTAGGTGATTTTTACCTCCTTATCAAGCCTCCTACTTCTTTTTAAATGAGAGCTTAGAATATAATTCAGGGACCCTTTCACAATATGATTCCACTTAACTGCCCATGGAATCTTGGGGTCTGTAATTCTGTGTGGTTTTGGAGCTCTTTGGCTGAGATTTCTAATTATCATGGTCCAAACCAGAACCAGGTGACATGTCTAGAATTTGGGGAAAACCTGGCCAACACAGGGGCATGGCAACCCTACCAACTGCAGATTTTGTATGCAAGTCAAATCTATGGCTGCATCTGCACTGTAAAAATAATCCAGTTTGACACTGCTTTAACTGCCATGGCTCAATGCTATGGAATCCTGGGATTTGTAGTTTGTTATGGCACCAGAGCTCTCTGACAAAGAAAGCTAACTATCTCACAAAACTACAAATCCCAGAATTCCATAGCAGTGAACCATGGCAGTTAAAGCGGTGTCAAACTGGATTATTTCTGCAGTGCAGATGCAGCCTATGTCACGGCATTCTCTATCAGGATTCTTTTTCCAGGTTCTCTCTTTCTACATTCCTGACACCTGCTTAGCATTCTCACTCACTTTCTCTCTCTCTCTCTCTCCCCCTCCCCACCTAGCATTCTGTGGAAGGGGCAGGTGACTTCTGTCAGATATCTGAAGTGATCTCTTGTAGAGGGCTTTTAAACTTATGCCTATATAAAATCAAGTCCTTAGAGCTGCAGGTTGCCACTGTGTTTTACACACACACACACACACACACACACCTATGTTGTACTGCTAGAATGGATCAAGATGCAACCTTATGTACTAGAAGCTGGTTCATATATTCACAATGTGTTCAGAATTGACATTTTTTGAGCCTATGAAGATGGCTTTTACAGAGTCATAGGGCCTGTCTAAACGGTGAAAATACCCGTCATGGAATTTTCTGGGAATCCTACCTGTCTAAACAGGATCCAGTGCAAACCCACACTATTTGGAAGGAGGGAGCCCCAAAATGGCAAAAACAATGGGGTAAAAGTCTTCGCAGATTTCCTTTTACTTTTTCAAAAACTGTAAGGTGGGTATGCATTTTTGCTCATTTGGACTACTGAGCAATAAAAAAAGTCAAAGGGAAGCACAAAGCTGATTGGCTGGACAAGAGTGGGGGTGGGGCTTGTTAGGAGGGCAAGCGCCTGCTGCCACCATGTTGGATTTTTGCCTTAGTGCTTGCTCGCTAAGGCAATAAAAAGGATCAATATTTTATGTTTTGCTTTCTTATAAAATTGGAGAATCGGTCTATTGCACCAGTGCACCTTGGGATGACTTTTTAAATAATAATAATAAAAAAACAGTGGCAGGGAAGAATGAACGTGAGTAAATCACTCGCGGCTACCACCCAGAATGGAAGTCTTATGGGGGCTTCCAAGGCCAGAAAAACTGTTTAGATATGTCGCTGCTGCTGCAAGATGCCAATAGTATGAGGTATTTTAGATTTCCCCCCCTCATGTAGATGGGCCCACAGTAGTGCCCCCATCCCCTAGGCAATCTGCTATGATGGCTTCCTCATGTTCTCAAGGCAGATGCTTCCCCTACTCACTGAGTTCTTTCAGTGGGAGTCTTGATCCCAGTAGGTTCTTTCTTCATTTTGTTGGCTCTACAGTCTATATTTTAGAGTAAACAACTAAACTATCTATCAGCTTTATTTGTTCTAATCCTGAGACTGAAAACAATATGGAGATTGAATTATTTTATAAAAATATATCACCTGATAAAGCCCAGGTACTGATTTATGGAAAGGCAAATGTCAGTATGTGAAGCATAAATAAGATTAATGTGTTGAAATAAAGTAGTGCTTTTGTGAAGCCCAGGTTTCCCATTAGATGAACTCAATGACACAGAGTCAAACTACCAGCATGCTGATTGCCTCTTTAGATGACATTTCACAGATGAGTTGCAAAGTCATCTGTTTAATTCCCCAGAATTTAATCATCAGAACAAAATGGCCAGTTCACACAGATGAGCAGCACATTTTCTGCATACAAGTCATATGGAGAAACTTAGGGTGTATCATAGACTTCTATTGGGGTTGACCGAAACACAGGACTACCGGAAGTTATTTTGTTCCCTTTGATGGACATTGTTAATGACCCTTTTCCCTACTATGGTAATATGCATTATAAACAACTTACATTTTTCTGTCCTTTTATTATAAAAAACAGAACAATGCCAACTATATGCCTATTTAAAGAAGCACCCACCCTGGCACCAGGCAAAGAGCATCTCCCCAGTTTTTAAACCTTTTACAGACTTGGTTACTATTTCATGTTGCTGAAGTTTTTCTGACTTATTTTTTTACCAAAAACTACTGTAAATTAATTTGAGAATTTTTATTAAAGGGAAGTATATATGTTGTTATGTAACAATACTCTTTTGTCTTTTTAATGGATTTGTTTAAAAGATTTCAATTCTATGGCTAGTTTAGTTGCACTTAATAATAATTTTTCGTATATTTTTTATGTCTTTGTATATGCTTTTCTGTACATTTGTTGTTTTAATTCTTCAAAACTGCCTTGAGGTCCAGCTTTGGGGAAAAGATGGAATGTAGAAAAACACATCCTTATCTACAGTAAACAAATATGTGCTGCCAGGCTAAGCACTAGTTCCCTGCATCTCCTGAAATCACCTTCCAAGTTGAAACAAAAGTACTGGAACTCTGTGCTCCCAACTTCAGATACTGTGGCCCATGGCATCAAAAGCTGCTGAGGGTCCAGAAGAATCAGCAGGGTTATATTCCCCCTGTTCTCCCAGCACAAATCATCCTCCCAGGCAGTCAAGGCAGTTTCTGTGCTAAAAGGAGGACTGAAAAGAGCAGGTTACTTGCCATAACTATAATTCTTCGAGTGGTCTTCTGTGAATTCACACAATGGGTTAATCCTGCACCTGTGCAGAATACTTAGGAAAATTCTAGCACCTCATTTTAAACTTTTGGGCAGTAGGAAGGCCCCCCTCACCCCTGGTGTATATAAGCCCATCCCTCACACCAACTGCTCAGTTCCTTTAAGCCAGGTTAAATAAGTGAGAGGTAGGACACCAGAGGGGAGGAGGGTGGGTTTGTGTGAATTCACAGAAGACCACTTGAAGAACTATAGCTATGGTAAGTAACCTGTTCTTCTTCTTTGTGGTCTCTGTGAATGCACACAACGGTAGATTAACAAGTTCAGGAGACAGGATGGTGGGGATGTCCAGACCAATAAAAACACCACAACAACTTGATATAACAGAAAAAAACACTATGTTATGACTGAGGAAGATAAAATGTGCTCTAGTCATCTGAAGATGAGTGTGCAAGAACTGCCCTGGCAAGGGCTGTGCCATCCATTGTGGCAGAGTCTAACTTGTAGTTCCTCACAAAGGTGAGAGGTGTCACCCACATGGCCGCTCTGCAGATATCAGGCAGCGGCACGCCCTTTAGGAATGCTATTGAGGTAGCTGCTGCTCTAGTAGAACGACTTCGAATGAAAGAAGGTAAAGGTGTGCCCGCAACTTCGCATGAGATTCTGATGGTCGAAGCCACCCACTTGGAGAAGTGTTGGGACAAGACAGGGAGGCCCTTGTTGGGGCCAGAGTAGCAGACAAAACGTTTATTCATGCGGCGAAAACGCCTTAGTCCTGTCGATGTTGAGTTCCAGTGATGCCCTCACGTCTAGGGGATGGCACGAAGTTGGAATGTTTGGTGAGGGTGTAACTTGGAGAGATGGAAGTACAATGTCTTGACTGAGATGAAAAGAGGAAGCCACCTTGGGCAGGAATGCTACGTCTGGCCAAAGGACCACTTTGTTCCCATGTAACTTGCACACTCCTTGAATCTTCATTTGTGAAGCAAAGCCAGAGAGGGGGCATCAGCCCTGAGGGCACAAAATTCACTAGCTCTTCTGGCTGAGGTGATGGCGACTAGAACTGCCATTTTGAAGGACAGAAGGTGGACGTCCACTAAATCCAGCAGTTCAAAAGGTGGGCGTGATATTACGTTGAGGACCAACTGCAGGTCCCATGAAGTGACTGGGCCAGCCACTGGTGGGTGCAAGTTCTTGTAGCCCTGAAGACAACGTTGAACCAGCAGGTCTGCGAAGCAGGAACCTCTATCCAGACTCTGTAGGTTAGAGGAAATAGCGGCTACATAGGTTTGCACTGACGAAAGTGAGAGGCCTTTGTTGTCAGAGAAAGGAAGTCAAGAAGAAGTGGAGTTGACCACTCTGCTGGGGAGACTCTTAGCAGCAAGGAATTCGTAGAATATCTGCCATTTATGGTGGCAGTACATCAGCGTGGAAGGGCGCTGAGTTACCTGACTACTGACCATGCAGAGTCTGATAGCTGCTCTGATGGCCTACTAGCCATGCTGTCGGGTTGATTGTCTCCAGGTCTGGATGGAAGACTTGTGAGTTCTGCATTGACAGGAGGTCCTTTCTTAAGAGAAGGTGATGGAAGCAGTGCCTGGAAAGGAGGAGAAGGGGGGCGAACAAAGGTTGCCTGGGCCACCACAGAGTTATTAGTATTTAACTCAATCTGTCCCGCGTGAGCTTGGCTACAACTCTGGAGAGGAGTGTGAACAGGGGGAAGGCGTACAGCAGAGCTCCCGTCCACTTGAATGGGAATGCATCTCCCAGGTTCCTGCGGGATGACCGTTGTCTTGAGCAGTAAAGATTGCATTTGACATTTTGAAGTGATGCAAAGAGGTCTATTGACAGTTGACACCACTCTGCAAGGAGCGTTGATAGGACCTCCGGAGCTAGAGACCACTCGTGGCAGTTGCTCTTCATTCTGCTCAGTGAGTCTGCCATGTCGTTTTGGTGCCCGGCCAGGTGGATGGCCTTCAGGAATATGCCCCTGGGTATACACCAGTCCCATATCTGAGTTGATAGGTCTAGGAGGGGTTTGGGCCTGGTTCTCTACCACTTGGACCACCCTGTCCTGGAGCGAGGATTCAAAGGCCTTCAGTGCCTTCAGTGAGTTGATGTGAAGGTCCATCTCCGTCGTTGACCAACGGCCATGGATAGTTAGGCCGTGAGAGTATGCACCCCATCCTGTCATGGATGCATCTGTAGTCAGAGATCTGGAAGTGTGAGGGATCTCGAAGGGTAGACGGCACTGTCTGTTTCATGGAAAGGACCACCACTTCAGCTGCCTGCGTATTGGTCGCAGAATTGACAACCATTTTAGAGGGTCATTCTGCCTCGGATTGAAAGATTGGAGAAACCATGCTTGCAGAGGGTGTATTCTCAGTCTGGAAAAGTGTGTCACAGCTGTGGTAGATGTCATGTGCCCCAGAATGGTCTGAATGAAGCATGCCAACACTCTCCTCCGGGCAGCGCAGTGAATCACCATGTTCTGTAACATGACAAAACGGCCTTCTGAGAGAAAAGTTCTGCCCTTGATGGAGTTCAGTTGGGCCCCAATGAACTTTGCAATTCTCGATGGGGCCAAATGTGACTTGCCCATGTTGATCATGAGGCCCAGGTCTCGAAGTAGGGAGATCATGATGGCTGTATCTCCTGCTACCTTCTCCTTTGAGGGTCCCGTGACCAGCTAGTCATCTAGATACGGGAAGATTACAATTCCTCTTGTGTGGAGGTGGGCTACAGGTGGAGCCATGCATTTTGTGAACACTCTTGGGGCCGTGCAGAGGCCGAATGGGAGTGGATTGAAGTGGTACATTTTGGGAACCACTGCGAAAGCCAGGAATCTCCTGTGAGGCTGTGCTATTGCGACGTAGAAGCAAGCATCTTGAAGATCGATGGTGGTGAACCAGTCTCCTACATGGAGGAACGGGAGGATAGAGGAAAGAGTGACCAGTTTGAAGCATTTGTGTATGAGAAAAACAGTCCACCTCTCAGAGGTCTAGGATGGGGCGCAGACCACCATCTTTTTTTTCTTTTTTTTTTTTTTTGACGAGGAAGTAACGGAAGGAAAAGAAGTCTCCCTGTTGAGATTGATGGACCTCCTCTATAGCCCCTTTCCTCAGTAAGGACTGAACCTCTTCTTCGAGATGAGTGGAAGGAGGAGTAGATTTTAGTGACCCCATTGGGGGGGGGTAAGCTGTCGAATTCTATGAAATATCCATTCCGGACAATACTGAGGACCCATGAGTCTGTGATTGTGCACCAGTGGTGGCAAGCAGAGAGAAGCCCCTCTGATGGTGATTGGGCTGATGGCATGGGAGGCAGAGGAGGGTAGTCAGAGTCTCTGCTTGGAGAGTTTGGGCTTCTTTTTCTGGAACCGAGACTTATGTTTGGTGGGGGCCTGAAACTTCCTCTGGTATGGGGCATAGGCTTGCGCAGTATGCTGAGAGCAGGATGCCATGGGGCTGAACCTCCTGCAAAAGGAAGGGGGAAACCATTTGTCGTAGAATCGTGAATGTGAGGTTTGACCAGGAGGAAGACTACCAAAACATTTTGCTGTTGTGTGCATCTTAGGCGTATGCTCCAGCTTTGTGTCCGTCTCTGAGTGGAAGAGACTAGCTCTGTTGAATGGAAGATCCCCTGTCACCGACCTGGCAGTAGAAAAAAGGCGAGGCGAGCGAAGCCAAGTGTGTCTGCAGACATCAATAGCACTGGCCAGGACCTTCCCTGCACAATCTGTCATATGCTTCGCTGACTGTCGCTGGTGGTCAGACAGTGCGATGCCATCATTTCTCGCATTGTGTACAAGGTCCAGGTCTTGCTGGAGAAGTTTATCCAGAAAAGGGGAAATAACATCCCAAAGGTGTCTCTGTTAGGCCCCCATGCAAGCGTAGTTAGCTATCTTCATAAGGAGGCAAGCTGAAGAACAAAACTTTTTACCCACAGCGTCCAGTTTGCCTTCATGTTCTGTAGATGAGGAATGGATATTGTGTGATGTGCACATCTGAGCTGCATCAACTATAATGGGGTTTGATTTGGGGTGTGCACCCAGGCAAGGAACCGCCTCCTCAGAGACTCTGTAAAGGTGTTCAAGCCTCTTAGACGTTGGAGGTACTGAAGAATCATAGAATCATAGAATCATAGAATTGCAGAGTTGGAAGAGACCACGAGGGCCATCCAGTCCAACCCCCCTGCCACGCAGGAAATCTTGATTAAAGCATCCCCGACAGATGGCCATCCAGCCAGTTTGCTACTACATCTGAATTGGCACATTATGGGTTGCCTTTGTTCTCCAATAGATTGTAAGCTGTGGGAGACTGTGTCGCCTTATGTTGTCAGACTGCATCTCTCAGCATCCCACCACTGGCTATGACTAATGGGATGGCCTCACAGCCTGGAAAAAAAACCCAAGGAAAATCTAAAGACCAATGTCTGCAAGTTCACTTGATTCCCATCCAAAGCAGACCAAACCATTTGAAGTTTTCTTTTCCCATTATTTATTTCATTTTATTTTATTTATTTATACCCTGCTCTTCACCACAAGGCTATCAGAGTGGCTTACAAATTGTTTTAAGCAATAGCAATTTACACATCTACACTGCATTAAGCAGTTTCCAAAGTGTGTTAGCTAATTGCCCCCACAAGCTGAAGCCCAATAGAACAAGACAAACATTTTATGGAAACATAATTGTATCATGACCAAAATGCACATGTTATTTTGCTCCAGTTCATGAATTGGAATGTTTTACATCCATAAAACACTAGTTCTAGTTGGCAGGTATAAGCAGGGCTCCCCCTCCCCTCTTCATAGTTGGAGAGAAAGCTAAACTTGGACTTTTCAGAAATCCTTGTTACTACCAGATTGTTCTAAGTTACTGAGCAGGGGGTGGGGTATTGTGTGCCTGATTTTAAAATGTGGTTATAACACTGGTGAATCAAATTACTTGAAAGCACAGGAATTTAATAATAATAAGAAGGAGCAATCCAGGCTGTCTTGCTGATCTGCGTTAGAAACGTTGAAAAGAGAATATAAGGCAAAGGAGGGGCTTGCTTTTGGAGGTCATGAAAGAGGGTGTCATCTGCATGCATGTCTGGCATTGATATAGTTAACCCCTGGGATGCTGTTAATCAGTTCACTATCTCTGAAAATGAGTGGATGTTGTCTGTTGGGGAAGCAGGTGCAGGTGTTTCACCCTTAACCTGAGGTGATGGTTTGGGCGCAGGGGTGTTAACATCTGACTCGTTCGACTCATGATCTGGAGTTGCTGGAACCAATGGTGTCAGGGGCTTAGGTCGCCCTGCAGCAATAGGAGTAGATTTCCTAGGTTTGGAAGGTTTTGGAGAAGGTGTCCTCTTAGAGGGAGACCGAGTGGAGGAGTGTATCGGGGCCCTTTTCCGTGCAGACTTAGGCCTCCAGGGAGATTCCACCACCACTGGACGGTTGTGCTTGAGCTGTCTGTGGTGCTCCCCTGGAGAGCGGGGGTGGCCCCGTCTATCCCGATCCTCCTTACAGTACTACCAAGGAGAGCGGACATATAGGTACCATCTGGTATACAGTACGGGTGAGGGTTCATCAAAGTGTTGGTATCAGTAATCAGGTCCCCAGTGGCACCAGTCGGTGTGGAAGCCCCTTGGAGGTAGTGCCTCATACTGGTACCGATGAATGGGACTGAGAGGCAGAACAGGACCTGTGCCTGGGAGATCTCAGTACTGGTGATTTGGAACATCCCGGAGATCTCGGTACTGGAGATCTCGGTACTAGAGATTACTTGGTACTGAAGATTAATCGGTACTGGAGATCTCAGTACCGGGACCGGAGCCGAGACCGGGATCAATGTCGAGAGCCAGAGCAGGACCAAGAGATGAAACGAGATTGGGAATGGTGTACCAAATGAGGTTGAGACTGCGATCGGGACCAGGACCGGGACCAGGACCAGGCATGAGGTTGTGCAGCGGAACCGATGTCCAACAGCGACCTTGAGCGTGAAACTCTGATGACACTGATCATCACACTGAGGGATGACTCACCCACTGCCTTTGCCACAGCGTAACTGGACTCTTCTTCCTGGTACCGCTCCGGAGATGGTATCGACAACCTTCTCTTCACCGGGGGTGACACTGGGGAGCCTTCTTCCATCTCTCCTTTAGACCTCTTCGCTTTAGGATCGTGATATTGGTGATCTTGTTGCTTGGCTGTTTCACACTTCCAAGACCAGCCTCTCCTGGGGGATTCTTTCCTCCCAATGGTCTTGTCTTCCTCAGTGTCAGTTTCTGAGGAGACTCCGGTACCGACTCCACTGGTACTGAGTTTGCTCCACTCGATGAGGTTCTGGGATCGTTGGGACGGGATTGGCCGGTACCATTGTCCCTCGTCCAAGTCGACATCGGGACAGACTTAGAAGAAGCCTTAGCCAGTACCGACACTGAACCCATCTTGGTTGGGCCCCCTTATAATTTAGGGGTGGTTCCCGAACCCGAGGCCTTCCCCAACGCTGAAGCAGACAGGGCTTTCTCATAGAGCTGAGCCTTAAGCCTCTTGTCTCGGTTTTTCCTGGCCTGTGCAGTGAAGGCCTTGCAATGCCTGCATGATAGCACATCCTGGGCCTCACTGAGACAAAAGAAGCACTTAGAATGACTGTTGGATTCGGTCATTGTAGCAGAGCTTTGGAGTATGTTTTAAATTTTTGTTCTTCTAATGTATATATATTTTAATTAATGCATGTTTTTAATCCTTTGTAATTTAATATTATTTTAAGGGGTGGGTGGGCTAGGGTATTGTGAGTATGGGTTTTTTATATTGTAAGCCGCCCCGATTGCGTTGCAGAGGGGCGGGATATAAATAAAATTTTATTATTATTATTATTATTATTAAAGAAACCAACCCCAGACATTTTCAGGGAAGAGAATAAAACACAGTACCTTCCAGTCTAGGGTCAGAAACCAGCAATCCAGTTCAGTAGCCAAATCCAAAAGGGATAAGAAGATGAGCGCAGTATCAATAGAATCCGGGGTCAAAAATCCAGTAAATCCATCCGAGAGTTTGAATCCACAAGGAGTAGGCAAGAGAATGGAGTCAAAAAAACACCAAAATTGTTAAAAAAGAGAACAATGAGGCTTAGCAGAAGTTCCTTTAGTGCTTTCCACGTGGTGGAAAAAAAAAAGGAACTGAGCAGTTGGTGAGAGGGATGGGCTTATATACACCAGAGATGAGAAGGGTGGTTCTACCGCCCAAAAGTTTAAAATAAGGTGCTAGAAGTTTCCAAAGTGCCCTGCGCAGGTGCAGGATTAACCCACTGTGTGCATTTACAGAGACCACGAAGAAGAACAGACTGAAACCAGCATTGACATAATGACTCTCATCCATGAGTGACAGGACTTAAGTGACAACCATCTGCTTGAGCCGCTTGCCTAAGAATAAGATTATTTGCAGCTGGTTGAGAGTTTTGCTGATTCACTGGATTTACCAAAGAGTTCCTGAAACTGCCCAATTGTGTTTTATTTTTATAAAACCTTTCTGCACCAAAAAATGCCTTAGAATACCAAAAAGTGGTTTAAAATAAACAAGTTAAAATCATCATAAATACAATAAGACCAAAAGATCAGACATGGCAACATCAGCATAATTAAGAGATGAATAAAAAATAATTAGATGAAACAAATAAAGCAGAAAGGTTTTAACACTTTGCCTTGACCTTGACAGGAAGCCCACTAAACCCTCTAGGGTGGGAGTTCTACAATTTATGGGCTTCAATAAGAAAACAGTGTCTCACCATCCAATCATTCTTGCCTCTGAGGGACCCAGGCCAGGTAGCTTTATCTCTTGTCACTGCAGGGGTGGGCAATGTTATTAAGCTCAAGGGTCACTTTTCCTTGAAACCACAATGGGACACAGCCAAAGCCAACAGCAGACAAAGCTAGACCAAAATAGATGGACCCCATGTTTCCTTTTCTTTCAGTCACCCCATCCTTTTTCTTCCTCCTGAGTAGATTACCAGGGAAAGAAAAGATAATTTTTTGCCAGAGATCTGAGCATCTGTGCTAATCACTGGTTTGACTGAAAACATTTTTGCATTCTAGTCAAGTAAGCTTTTACAATTAGACCAAGGACTGCATTCACTTAGGAGCCTAGGGCATGCATCCCTAAGGCTCTAGGTTTACCATCCCTGTGCCAAGGGGTGAGCAGACATCATCATCATCACTACCACCACCATCTTCATCATCAACATCATCATCTTAATAATCAGTCCAATGCATACCCTGCATGTTCATGGGAGTTCAGGGTAGCTAATGATCTACATAAAAACTAGGATTGCCAGATCTCAAGACCCAGAAACTCTTCTCTGGTCCTCAGGGCAAGGGGAAGGAATCTCAGGAACAAAACACTGCTTTGAAAGGTATGTGTATACACATTTACCTCAAACTTTGTGGTTTTTATATGAATGGCATACTCTTTTTAAATGTGGTTGATATTTAATGTACCCTGCTTAATGACACCACTAGGGCCTGTTTCCTTTGACATTACAAGGGTCTATCCCTAGGGGTCAGGTTTAGGCCCTGAAACTCAGAGACTGGAACAGTTCTCACCACACAACCCTTGTAAAAATACTTATTTAAAATCACAAATGACCAATATCTAAAATCACAAATATCTAAAGAAGTATATTACAAGTGTCTGCTAAAATCCAATAAAAGCATTAGAAATTAGTTGCAGCAGGAGACAAACTAACACTTGTTTATTCCCTGAATGTGTGTGCTGCTTTGTTCAGACCTTACCTGGAATACTGTGTCCAGTTCTGGGCACCACAATTCAAGAAGGATATTGATAAGCTGGAATGTGTCCCAGGAACTATGGCGAGATGGTCAAAGGTCTGCTAACCAAGGCTTGAGAGGAATGACTGAGGGAATGTGTATGTTGGAGGAGAGAAGATGGAGGGTAATATCGTAGATATCTTTAAATATTTGAAGTAATGTCATGTAGAAGATGGAGCAAGCTTGTTTTCTGCTGTCCCAGAGACTAGAACACGAACCAATGGATTCACATTACAAGTAAAGAAATTCTACCAAAACATTAGGAAAAAAAAACTTTTTATGTATATTGTAAGAGCTGTTTGACAGTAAAATAGACTGCTTTGAAGAGTGCTGGACTATCCATCTTTCGAGGTCCTTAAACACAGGCTGGATGGGAATCTTTCAAGGGTGCTATAGTTGTGTATTCCTGCATTGCAGGGGGTTGAACTAGATGGCCCTTGTGGTCCCTTCCAAATCTAAGATTCTATGATATTATGAAATAGATATATTTTAAATGGTGTCTCAAAGATGAGTGTAGTGGCTGAGTGGATCTCTAATGCAAGGTAGTAGGCCATACTTCTGCAAGCACCTTTTCACATTGTCATTTGAATCCAAGTCAAAATCTAAACTACAAAAACATGTTGCATTCTGGTTGATTTAAATAACCATGGTTTTAGTCTTGGCAATGCTTAAGAAATATGTTACAGCATGCCTCCCAGAAGCCAGTCACAATTTCAGTTGGTCTCAGAATAACCGAAAAGCTTCAAGATGCAAGAACTGGTAGTTAGTTATGGGAGACTCCAATTACCCTGATATCTGCTGGGAAACTAACTCTGCTAAGCATAGGCTGTCCAACAAATTCCTGATGTGCCCTGCAGATACTGTAATTTCCTCCTTCAAATGGTAGAGGAAGGAACAAGCGTACTGGCAATCCTGGACTTGATTCCCCCCTGGATTCTGGGAATTAGAGTTGAATCCAGTGCAGGCCTGACATGAGTTTGGTTCTGGGCCTCTCCCTCCAGGAATGTAGCCTGAGAATGTTTGGATGTTTTCTCTTTGCTGTTTTCTCTCCCATATAACTTTATGGTCAGGGCCATCTGGTCCCCAATCTCACTCCCTCTCACCCCTCCCTTCTATTCTCCCCCCTTGCACAGCCCAAGGGTTATCTGTTGTGTATTCTGAGTGTTTGCCTCAGAACTAGCTTTGCTATGTTACTAGAACTACACTGCCTTGCTGAATAAAGATTTTCTTATTGAGCTAATGTGAGTGGGTATACTGGTGCATCACAAGTTAGTCCCTGGAATTACTTCTTTTGACAAGATCCCCCATGATAGTCTTACAGACAAGATGGTCAAATGTTGACTAGGCAGTGCTGTTGGGTGGATTTGTAACTGGCTGAAGGACTGAACACAAAGAATCAATGGTTAATCTTCATCCTGGAGAGAAGTGACTAGTGAACTGTCCCAGGGTTCGGTGCTGGGCTCATTGTTATTCAACGTATTTATTAATGACTTGGATGATGGACTAGAGGGCATACTTGTTAAATTTGCAGATGATACCAACAGCTAATACTCTACAGGACAGGATCAGAATTCAAAATTACCTTAATAGATTGGAGAAATAGGCAAAAATTAACAGAATGAATTTCAACAAGGATAAATGTAAGGTATTACACTTAGGCTGGAAAAAAATAAATGTTACAAATATAGGATGGGTGATACCTGGCTTGACAACAGTACGTGTGAAAAGGATCTAGGGGTCTTAGTAGACCACAAGCTTAACATGAGCCAACAATGTGATGTGGCTGTCAAAAAGGCCAATGCAATTCTGGGTTGCATCAACAGGAATATAATGTCCAGATCAAGAGATGGTATAGTACCACTGAACTCAGCTTTGGTTAGACCTGACTTGGAGTATTTTGTCCAGTTCTGGGCACCACACCACAATTCAAAATGGATATTGACAAGCTGGAATGTGTTCAGAGGAGGGCAACCAAAATAGTAAGGGGTCTGGAAATCAAGTCCTTGGGAACTTGGGAACTGGGAATGCTTAGGGAACTGGGAATGTTTAGCTTGGGGAAGAGAAAACTAAGAGGTGATATGATAGCCATTTTTAAATATTTGAAGAGATACCATTTTGAAGATGGAGCAAGCTTTGTTTCAGCTGCTCCAGAGACTAGAACACGAACATATGAATTCAAATTGCAAGAAAGGAGATGTCACTTAACATTAGGAAGAACCTCCTGACAGTAAAAGCTATTCCAGAGTGGAATCAACTGTGTTGTAGGATGTAGATTCTCCATCTTTGGAGGTCTTTGAACAGAGGTTTGATGACTATCTCTCAGGAGTACTTTGACGATGTGTCCTGCATGGCATGGACTGGTCAGGGAGAAGAAGGAGAGCAGCTTCTGGACAGCCATTTTGAGTGGGTGAGTTTGAATTTTTTAAAAACTGTTGGGAGAGGGTGCTTGTTGCTGAGGCACATGCCGTTAGGTGCGCGAATTTGAGTGACCAAACAAAAATACAGCATACCTAAAAGTACAGCTTAGAGTTCTCAGCATTACCTAAGAGTTCTTAGATTACCTAAAAGCTCTCACCATGGACACTGAGAGGATCGCTGCAGTCACCTGCAACACTTGTGGGATGTTTGTCTTCTTGTCTACAGATGTAGGGAACTTCACATGCACCAAGTGCAAGTTGGTAGCCCTCTTGGAGGAGAAAGTCCAGCAGCTGGAGACACGGGTAGCTACACTTCAACAGATTTGTGAGCAAGAGGTTTTCCTGGACAGAACAGAATGAACAGTCTTGGATGTGGTCCGCAGAGAGGAAGTGGCTGGGGAGGAGAGGGTCACTTCACAGACACAGGAGGTAGACAGCTGGAGGAATGTCACACACAGAACAAGAAAATCCAGGGATTCTTCAAGCAGCTTGCAGTTACAGAATCTACAGCTACAGAAGCCCTTTCCCTTATCAAGGACAATGAGGAAGAACAGCATGGGCAGACTTCAGGGGCAGAGCAGGGGACCTTGAGAGTACCACTGCAAGGAACAGCAGCTGCGAAGCCTCGGGGGAGGCGTGTGGTGGTGGTGGGGGGACTCCCAGCTGCGGGGTACAGAAGCAGTGGCTTGTGGGCCTGACAAGATGTCTCGGGAGGTGTGTTGTCTCCATGGGGCAAAGATCCGTGATGTGACGGAGAGGCTGACAAGACTCGTCAAGCCTACAGATCATTACCCCTTCCGTCATAGGAACTTTCTTTGGTCCTATCGAGAGGCAATACGTGCAGCGCAGAGATCCTTCTCCTCTGCACGTATTGCGTCTGCAGAGTCCCATCCAGTAGAGCTGTTTAGTGTGGTAAGGGAGATGACGCAGGTTATTCCTGCGCAGAACCCGTTGCTTAACACAACGACAGCCTGCTGTGACGCGTTTAACAATTTCTTTGCAGATAAAATCTCTTGGATAAGAGCCAACTTAGATGCCAGTAATTTGACAGAAACAACTGACGAGGTATCCAGCAACTCCGTTGATGTAAGTTTACTGGATCAATTTCAATCCGTGAGTACCGAGGACGTGGACAAGCTACTTGGTAGGGTGAGGAAGACGACCTGCCCTCTTGATCCTTGCCCTTCATGGCTGGCCATCCAGGGGGGGACTGCCTTGATGGTGTTCCTTAAGGGCATCATCAATGCATCCCTCAGAGAAGGGTGTGTTCTATCTTGTTTAAAGGAAGCAGCCATTAGGCCGCTCCTGAAAAAAATCTTCCCTTGACCCCCTGGACATGAACAACTATAGGCCGGTTTCTGTTACCATTCTTGAGCAAAGTGATCGAGAGGGCAGTTGCGCTTCAACTCCAAGTGGTCTTGGATGAAACTGATTATCTAGACCCATTTCAAACTGGCTTTAGGATGGGATTTGGAGTTGAGACTGCCATGGTTGCCTTAACCAACGACCTGCATCTAAGCATCAACGGGGTAGTGTGACCCTGTTGGTGCTTTTAGACATCTCAGCGGCTTTCGATACGATAGATCATAGCATCCTCTTGGATCGCTTGCGTGAGTTAGGAATTGGAGGCACTGCACTCCAGTGGTTCCGGTCCTTCCTCTCGGGCAGGTCCCAGAGGGTGTTGCTCAGGGACAGCTGCTCCAGCAGAAAGGAGCTTACTTGTGGTGTTCCGCAGGGCGCCATCCTGTCCCCGATGCTGTTTAACATCTATATGAAGCCGCTGGGTGAGATTATTCAGAGTTATGGGGCTGGGTGTTATCAGTACGCTGATGACACCCAGATCTATTTCTCCTTGTCCCGATCGTCGGCCTCGAATTCCGATGGCGTCTCTCCTCTTAATGACTGTCTTAAAGCAGTAATGGGCTGGATGAGGAAAAATAGATTGAGATTAAATCCAGACAAAATGGAGGTGCTCACGGTAGCAGCCCCAAAACCAGGAGTTGGGTTGCAACCTCCAGTCCTGGACGGGGTCACGCTCTCCGTTAAGGACTGTGTTCGCAGTCTGGGGGTGCTCCTTGATTCATCGCTCCAGATGACTAGTCAGGTGAATGCGACAGTCAGGAGCGCCTGTTATCAGCTTCGACTGATATGCCAGCTGCGCCATTTCCTGGAAGCAAGGGACCTCGAGACTGTGGTGCACGCGCTGGTAATCTCTCATCTAGATTTCTGCAATGCGCTCTACATGGGGCTGCCCTCATGCTTGGTCTGGAAACTTCAGTTGGTACAAAATATGGCAGCCAGAGTGGTCTTGGGAACATCTCGGAGAGACCATATAACTCCAGTATTAAAATCTCTCCACTGGCTGCCTATCAGTTTCCGGGCCCAGTATAAGGTGTTGGTTATTACCTTTAAAGCCCTAAATGGCTTGGGTCCAACTTATCTCCGGAACCGCCTCCTCCCATATAATCCTCCCCGCGCACTCCGGTCCTCTGGGAGGAATTTGCTTCAGCCACAAAAATCTAGGCTGTCTGCAACCTCCCAGAGGGCCTTTTCGGTAATCGTCCCCAAATTGTGGAATGACCTGCCGAACGAGATCCGTCAGATGACAAGCCTGAGTAGCTTTTAAAAAGCACTAAAGACGGATCTCTTTCGGCAGGCCTTTCCTAATTAGTAGATCCCGGCCTCAGGGGATCCTGGCCTCTTTTAGTCCGCTGGCTATTTATTGTATTTATTATTTTTAAATGTGATTTTAGACAGTTGCTTTTAATTTATATTTGTTTAATATTTTCTTATAGGGGAGGGTGGGGTGGGGGTGTTTAGGGATTTTTATCTGTATTGTATTTTAATTTTTGTAAGCCATCCCAATTGTTTTAACAGAGGGGTGGGGTATAAATAATAATAATAATAATAATAATTATTATTATTATTATTATTATTATTATGGTCCATGTGGGAACCAATGATACTGCAAGACACAGCTTTCCAAAGATCAGAAGAGATGATGAGGCTCTGGGGAGGAAGCTGAAAGAAATGGACGCACAGGTTGTCATCTCGTCTCTTCTGCCAGTTGAAGGGCATGGTCCAGGAAGGGAGAGGAAACTAGCCAACGTAAACAACTGGGTCCGTAGATGGTGTCGCCGAGAACAATTTGGATTCTTGGATCATAGGCTGTGCTTCCATGAGGGGGGACTTCTGGCAAGGGATGGGGTGCATCTCACGACAGCTGGCAGAAACATTTTTGCCAACAGTCTCAAGAATTTGATCAGGAGGGCTTTAAACTGAGTCATATGGGGGAGGGAGACAGTATTCTGAAGGCAAAAGGGCTGGAGAAAATAGTCAAACTGTCATGGAGGGAACAAGGCAAACAGCGCAAGGACCCAACAGTGGGAGGCAAAAAACTTGCACAGGAAGCAAGTAAAGGGAACACATGGTCTTAGATGTCTCTACACTAATGCACAAGAGCATGGGAAATAAGCAAGGTGAACTTGAACTCCTAGCACAACAAAGCAAATATGATATAATAGGCATTACTGAAACCTGGTGGGATGAGTCGCATGATTGGAATGTAGGAATAGAGGGGTATAATCTTTATAAGAGAAACAGGCCAAACAGGATAGGAGGAGGAATAGCATTATATGTCAGGGATATTTATACTAGTGAAGAGGTCCATGACATCAATACTGGAAGCCAGGTGGAGAGCATCTGGATAAAAATTAAAGAGAAGGGAAACAACAGGGATGTAATTGTGGGACTCTACTACAAGTCAGACGGAGGAATTGGATGATGCCTTTCTAGAACAGATGACCACACACGCAGAAAGGAGAGATGTAGTAGTGATGGGTGACTTTAACTATCCTGATATTTGCTGGCAATCTAACTCAACCAAAACTTCAAGGTCTAGCAAATTCCTTACTTGCTTGGAAGACAATTTCATGGTCCAAAAGGTGGAAGAGGCAACAAGGGGGTCAGCAATTTTACATCTGATCCTAATGAACAGGGATGACCTGGTTAATGGGGTGCAAGTGGTGAGATCCTTAGGTGAGAGTGATCATGTTCTCCTGGAGTTTGTTATACAATGGAGGGGGGAAGCCAGGCATAGTCAGACACGCATTCTTGACTTTAGGAGAGCTGATTTCAATAAACTCAGGGAAACACTGGGGGTGATCCCATGGTCAGGAATACTAAAAGAGAAGAGACCTCAAGACAGATGGAACTTTCTCAAAAGGGAGATATTGAAGGCACAGTTTCAAGCAGTACCAATGAGGAAGAAAAATGGGAGATGTCTCAAGAAACCACTATGGATGACTAAAGAACGTTCAACAGAGCTAAGTTTTAAACGGAACATGTATAGGAAATGGAAAAAGGGGGAAATCACCAAAGAAGAATTCAAACAGATAATGAACACGTGGGGGAGTAAAGTCAGAAAAGCTAAAGCGCAGAATGAGCTCAGGCTCGCTAGAGAGGTTAAGAACAATAAAAAGGTTTTTTTGGGTATGTCCGCAGCAAAAGGAGGAAGAAGGAAATGGTAGGGCCACTACACGGAGAAGATGGCAAAATGCTAACAGGGGACAGAGAAAAGGCAGAATTACTCAACACCTTCTTTGCCTCAGTGTTTTCAGAAAAAGTAAAGGGGGACCAACCTGAGGATAAGGGAACAGAGGACACAATAGGGGAAATCCAGCTCAAAATAAGTAAAGAGGTAGTACAGGAATACCTTCTTAATCTAAATGAATTTAAATCTCCAGGACCAGATGAACTACATCCAAGAGTATTAAAAGAGCTGGCAAATGTCATCTCAGAGCCATTGGCAATAATCTTTGAGAACTCCTGGAGAACAGAAGAAGTCCCAGCAGACTGGAGGAGGGCAAACGTTGTTCCCATCTTCAAAAAGGGAAAAAAAGAGGATCCCAACAATTATCGTCCAGTTAGTCTGACATCAATACCAGGGAAGATTCTAGAGCAGATCATTAAACAGAGAGTCTGTGAATATTTAGAAGGCAATGCCATAATCACAAAAAGTCAACACGGGTTTCAGAGAAACAAGTCATGCCAGACTAATCTGATCTTTTTTTTTGATAAAGTTACCAGCTTGGTAGATAAAGGGAATACTGTGGATATCACATACCTTGATTTCAGTAAGGCCTTTGATAAGGTTCCCCATGACATTCTTGCAAACAAGTTTGTAAAATGTGGGCTAGACAAGTTAACTGTTCAATGGATTTGTAATTGGCTGACTGGCCGAACCCAAAGTTTGCTCAGCAGTGGCTCCTCTTCGTCTTGGAAAGATGTGACCAGTGGGGTCCCACAGGGTTCTGTCCTGGGCCCAGTGCTATTCAACATTTTTATTGATGACTTGGATGAGGGAATTAGGGGCATACTTATCAAATTTGCAGAGGACACCAAATTAGGAGGAGTAGCTAATACCCTAGAGGACAGGATCAAAATTTAAAATGACCTGGATAGACTGGAGAGCTGGGCCAAATCTAACAAAATGAAATTCAATATGGAGAAATGTAAGGTACTGCACTTAGGGAAAAATGAAATGCATAGATACAGGATGGGGGAGACCTGACTGAATGAGACTACGTGCGAAAGGGATCTAGGAGTCCTAGTGGACCACAAGTTGAACATGAGTCAACAGTGTGATGCGGCAGCTAAAAAGGCCAATGCGATTTTGGGCTGCATCGATAGAAGTATAGTGTCTAGATCAAGGGAAGTGATAGCGCAGCTCTATTCTGTCTTGGTCAGACCTCACCTAGAATACTGTGTCCAGTTCTGGGCACCACAATTCAAAAAGGATACTGACAAATTGGAGCGTGTCCAGAGGAGGGTGACTAAAATGGTGAAAGGTGTGGAAACCATGCCTTATGAGGAGAGACTTAGGGAGCTGGGTATGTTTGGCCTGGAAAAAAGACGGTTAAGAGGCGATATGATAGCCCTGTTTAAGTATTTGAAGGGGTGTCACACTGAGGATGGAGCAAGCTTGTTTTCTGCTGCTCCAGAGACTGGAACACGGAGGAATGGATGCAAACTCCAGGAACAGAGATTCCACCTCAACATTAGGAGGAACTTTTTGACAGTAAGAGCTGTTTGGCAGTAGAACACACTCCCTCGGAGTATGGTGGGGTCTCCTTCCTTGGAGGTCTTTAAACAGAGGCTTGGATGGCCATCTGTTGGGGATAATTTGATTTTGATTTCCTGCGTGGCAGGGGGTTGGACTGGATGGCCCTCATGGTCTCTTCCAACTCTACAATTGTATGATTCTATGACTCTAGATGGTCCTTGTGATCCTTTCCAAATCTATGATTCTAGGAATTAAAATAGTCAGTACTTTAGGGGGAAGTGAGCATGTAACGCTAGAATTCATGACTGTGGGACAGGCCAAAGAAAATACAGTCCTCCCTCCACATTTGTGGCCTCCACGCTCGCGGATCCGCATATTTGTGGTTTGACGCAAGGGGAGGCCAGGGAAAGTGGCCGGAAGCCTCATGGTCGCTTGGGGATTGAGGTGGAAGGTGGGGAAGCGACAACGGGGCCTCCGGAGGCCCCGTGGTCATTTGGGGAGGGAGGCGGGAGGAAGCAAGGTCCTGTGGTCACTTGGGGAGGGGGAAGGCAGAGGAAAGACCCCGTCGCCACTTTTTTGGGGGGGGGTGGGGGAGGGCTGACATTATTCACAGAATTTTCACATTTGCAGGGGTCTGCGGAACCTAACCCCTGCGAATGTGGAGGGAGGACTGTATAGTCAAACGTGGACCCTGGATTTCAGGAAAGATGATTTTATCAATCTTAGGGAAATACTGGGTAGAATTTCATGGAGAGAGATGCTAAATGAAAAAGATACCCAGTAAGAGTGGGATTTCATGAAGCAATAGTTGCAAAAAGTACAATTACAAACAATTCCATGGAAGAAGAAAAATGGAAAACTTTTGAAAAAGCCAAAATGGCTGCACAGTAAATTCAAGGAGGAAGTAAAAAAAGATAATGTATAAAGAATGGAAGAAAGGATGAATCACTATGGAAGAATACAGATGTGTAGCCCTAGCTTGCAGGAATAGTGTAAGGAAAGCTAAAACTCAAAATGATCTGAGACTGGCTAGGCAAACAAGGAGCAATGAAAAGGGGTTTTTGAAATAAGATTGAAGCAAGAGAATTTGTGTGGCTACTGCCCAGCAAGGATGGTAAAATGCTACCAGATCACAATAAAAAGGCAGAACTGCTCAATACCTATTTTCCTTCAATTTCCCCCCAAAAAGAGTGTGTAGTTCCATGTGTCAGCAGATACCTTGGCAAAGAGTCCAGTTTGCAAATCAAAATTGATAAGGAGTTAGTCAGGAATCACCTAGTTAACCTAAATGAGTCCAAATCTGCAGGGCTTAGGCGAACTGCATCCAAGAGTATTGAAGGAATGTAGATGATGGGGTAGAGGGAATCCTTATAAAGTTTGCAGATGACATAAAACTGGGAGGAGTGGCTAACACATTGTAAGATAAGAATAGGATTCAAAAGGGCCTGGATAAACTAGAAAATTGGGCATAAATTAATAAAATGAAATTCACCAGAGAAAAATGCAAAATGTTAAATTTAGGCCACAAAATACTTCTGTTCACTCATACTCTGTAAGGGATTCTAGAGGCAGCTGCTATTATTTTGCCTGTTTCAGGCAGACACAGGCAAGTGAAGTAGGATTGGCTGAGAAGTATCCCATTCTTTCTCAGTTCAAGCTCTATGTCACTGTTTACTGCAGACGTGCTGCTACAAACCAGCAACTGAAAGTCTCTGTGTCTCCAGTCCTTCAACATACTCCCAATTCCAGTGCTATTAAAAGAAAACAAAACAACTTCCAGCTAGACAGGGAACAAGAAGGAAAACAGTATGGGCTGGGTGAGCAGGAAAAGGCTTTGTAAAATGGAGAATCTTGGTCAGAGCCTTTGTCAAGTAAAGTATGCCTGTACCTAGAGATGTGGTAACTTTACTTTAAAGTTACATAAATCATCTGTGGTCATTATTTTTGTTTTCTTACTGTTCAACTGTAAATTTGCCTTTTGCTCTTTCTTCCTTGAATTTCTTTAGTAATTGTTCCCACTATATTCTGCTAGTAGTATGGTGTCATCTGCATATCTTAAGCAGTTGATGATCCTTCCTCCAATTTTCAGGCTTATTTCCTCCGAGTCTAATCCTGCTTGATACATTCAGTACACAAGTTAAACAGACAGGGTGATAAAATGCAGCCTTGCTTGAACTTTGTGCCAATTGGAAACCATTCAATTTCTCTGTATTCTGTACTGACTGTAGCCTCTTGTCCTGAGTGCAGCTTAAACATCAAGACAATAAAATGTTGCAGCACACCCATTTTTTTTAAAAAAAGGATCCATAGTTTTTCATGATTTACACAATCAAAGGCTTTGCCATATACTATAAAGCCCAAGCTGATTTTCTTCTGAAATTCTTCGGTGTGCTTCCTTATCCAATGTATGTTTGCAATATGATCCCTAGTGCCTCCTCCTTTTCTGAACCTAGCTTGGACACCCTGCATTTCTCATTCTATATATGGTAAGAGTCTTTGTCCTGGAATTCTGAGCATGACTTTGCTTGCATGGGAAATTAATGCAATAGTCCTGTGGTTACTACAATTACGGTGTTCCCTTTTTTGGGGATTGGAATGTATATTGAGTGTTTCCAACCTGTGTGTTTTGTTTTCCATATTTGCTGATAGATTTTAGTTAGAACTAGAGCAGATTCAGTCTCTGTAGCTTGAAGTAGCTCTGTTGGTATGCCTGGTGATTTATTTCCCCCAAGTGCTCTGATTGCAGCTTCTACTTCACTTTCTAAATTTGTATGATCACCTTCAAATGCTTCTTCCTTGAATGAATCTGTAACATTTTCATCCTTTTTATATAGTTCTTCAGTGTATTGCTTCCGTTGCTTTTTTATTTTTTCTTGAACAAGCAGTGCGTTCCATTGTTGCTCATACAGTATCCCTACTCTTGGTTTAAATTTCCCTTTGATTTCTCAGATCTTGTGGAAGACATCTCTTGTTCTACCTTTTCTTGTTGTCCTCTTCTATTTCTCTGAATTAATTGTTGAAGTAGTTATCCTTGTTCCTGCACACAAGTCACTGAACAGTTGTATCCAAAGTTCTGACACTATTGTCACCTTTTACTGTTGCATCTTGTCTGTCCTTAAATGCTTGAAGACTTTCATCTGTCATCCATTGAGGTTTCTCTTTCCGTTTGGCTACCAATAGTGTCTTTTTGCATTCTTCTGTGACAATGTCCCTGGCTTCAGTGCAGAGTTCTTCTGGCTCCCGGTCAAATATGCGTAATAGTGCAAATCTATTTTTCCCACATGATCTTAAACATCTACAGGGATGTTCTTTAAGTTGTATTTTGACATGATGGTTGGTTTAGTGTTTTTTAGTTTTACTCTAAATTTGATATTAGCAGTTCATAGTCTATTTCACAATCTACTCTTGGTGGTTGTTGTTGTTGTTTGGAGAGAGAATGGAGGTTCTCCATCTTCTGCTTCCAGTTATGTAGTCTATTTGATTTCTATATTGGCCTTCAGGTGATACATATATATAAAGTCACCTATTTGGTTGCTTGAGGAATGTTTTTGCAATGAACAAACTGTTGGTGTTGCAAAATTCAACCAGTTGCTCTCCTACTTCATTTCTTAGGTCAATTTTTCCTACAATCTTTAATTCTATCCTTTCCCCTACTTTTGCATTCCAATAATCTATGATTAACAAGAAGTCCTTTTTTGGTGTGTGATCAATTTCCTCCTGGACTCCAGCACAGAATCTTTCAATTTTTTTTTCTTCTGCCTTTGTTGTTGGAGCATAAACTTAGACTATGATGGGTTTTCCCTGAAGTCTCATCAACGCAACTTGGTCAGACCTTGAATTATATTCATAGAATCATAGAGTTGGAAGAGACCTCAAGGGCCATCCAGTCCAACCCCCTGCCATGCAGGAATACTCAAATCAAATCATTCCCAACAGGTGGCCATCTAGCCTGTGTTTAAAAACCTCCAAAGAAGGAGACTCCACCATACTACGAGGCAGTGTATTCCACTTCCAAACAGCTCTTACTGTCTTTGATTGCTTTTGCTACATCTCTCCTTACTATTAATGCCACCCCATTTCTTCTTAGATTTTAATTTCCCAAGTAAAACATTGTGTAATTATCTGACGCAAAATGTCCCATTCCTGTCCACTTTAGCTCACTTACCCCAATAGTGCAAAAGTTCATATATTCAATTTCCTTGTTTTACTGTTTTATTCTTTCCCAGTTGTTCACTGAATGCCTTCTGACCTGGAGGTCTAATCTTCTGGCACTATCTCTTGTTTTATTTTGGATTGTCATCATAGCTGTTTTCAAGGTAGAAGGCTTCAGGAGTGATTTATCATTGCCATCTTCTGTACAGTACTAGCAAGCATTAGCTATGGTTCCACATAAGCAATTAAAAAGGTATTGAAAGAAAATAAAAACGTGGGAGAAAGGCATAAAAAACCATAGGAAAAAATATTTAAAATGTATTTGTTCCTCTCTGGCTGCAGATCTTCGATTAAGCCCAAAGTGCCGTCTTTGTAACAAACCCGGGTCATATGTGAACCTTATGTACATCCAAAGAAGTGTGTTTATATCCATGAAAGCTCATGTGAAAATAGAAACCAAAGGTGCTGCCACATTTCTTTTTCTCCCCTCCTCGCCCCACTGTGGACCTTAATGACAACATTAAGGGAGCTCTAACAGATGAGCAGCGAGACTCAGGAAGCATGCAGAGAGCTGATGGCATCCTGGCAGATTTAAGGCCATGGGGAATCCTACTCTGCAACAATTTCTTCTAGTGAGCTTTTACCACATATACAAACTAATCACCTTATTTAATTATTTACAATAGTTTTCCTACCAAATTTTCCTGCACAACAAGAACTATCAGAGCAAGCAAAGACTTCCCAGGACTTTAAAACTGTTACCCAGGTCTAGTTTTATTTTGCAATTATGTTTATGTATTTTCTTTGTTGATTCAGTGATGATGCCATTATTAAAATATGATTAGATCATTTAATTAGTTTTATGCTCGTTTAATCCTTTGAGAGACATGCTAACCTGTCATTTATTAATTAAGAATACTTATATTCCATCTATCTTGTTCAAGACCTGAAACACTGAAGATATTTAAGACAGAGAAGCAAGATCACATTGATAAATATCTCATAACGCAAGCAAAGCAAACAGCTGAAATGACTAAGGGACCAAGTGGACTTCCCAAGCAAGAGAATTTGAAAGGGTCAGAGTAAGAAAGTGAGAAAGCTCCTTTCCAACTTGACCTTGGGAGAAGGTAGGGCAAGCAGAATCTCCTTACTGGATAGGCAGGATCACGTGAGATGAAACAGTCACTTAAGTACAAAACTAGCACCTTAAATCATGTTAGAAAATGGATCTGCAACCACATTTGTTGATGGAATACAATAGCCTCATCCTACTTCAAGAAACTGGCACTGGGCAGGTGTCCAGTTGTTGTCCTGGAAAAAGTAGAGAAAGAAAAAGGAGAAGGAAAGCAAACCTGCTTCCATTCCTTCACCCGGCAGGCCACACAGCAGAAGGGCCCAGAAAAGAACAGGGAGTGGCCACAGTGCAACCTGCTCGCGCTGAAGGCCCAGCCAAGAGTGGCTGACCACCATGCTTGTAGGCCTATATATAGGCCTGCCTAATCTCGTGAAGTTTCACAGGATTTGTAGTCCTGTGAGACTTCCCCTGAGATCTGGTGTGGGAATCATGCCAGATCTCGCTCTAAGTCTCACAGTGACAAAGCTACTGCAAGACCTAATCTCAGGCCTGCTTTGAGCGACTGCTTGGAGTGGCCTGAAGCAACAGTGCTGGCCTGAATGAGCTCAGCGCAACCCCTCCATGATGGCATTGGAGGTAAGTCCTCTATTAGCTAGAATTCAAAACAGTTTTCAAAGCCCCACTTTTAGCAGACCAATGCAGTAGACCAAATTACAGTGTAACTGACCGATAGCACAGTCAGCCACAACAGTGGCAGCCTGTCTAGAAGAGCAGTGTGTCCTACTTTAAACATTCATAAAGACAAATCAACTCACTCCTTTAATCACTGTGTGGTTTCAAGAGTGGCAATGAGGTGACAGCTGAGCAATCAATATCAGCAATTCATTATTTGATAATACTTATCAAATTTGCAGATGACACCAAATTGGGAGGAGTAGCTAATACCCTAGAGGACAGGATTAAAATTCAGAATGACCTGGATAGACTGGAGAGCTGGGCCAAAGCTAACAAAATGAAATTCAATACGGAGAAATGTAAAGTACTGCATTTAGGGCGGAAAAATGAAATGCATAAATATAGGATGGGAGAGACCTGGCTGAATGAGACTACGTGCAAAAGGGATCTAGGAGTCCTAGTAGACCACAAGTTGAACATGAGCCAACAGTGTGATGCGGCAGCTAAAAAGGCCAATGCAATTTTGGGCTGTATCAATAGAAGTATAGTGTCTAGATCAAGGGAAGTAATAGTGCCACTCTATTCTGCCTTGGTCAGACCTCACTTAGAATACTGTGTCCAGTTCTGGGCACCACAATTCAGAAAGGATATTGACAAATTGGAGCGTGTCCAGAGAAGGGCAACTAAAATGGTGAAAGGTCTGGAAACAATGCCTTATGAGGAGAGACTTAGGGAGCTGGGTATGTTTAGCCTGGAAAAAAGACGGTTTAGAGGCGATATGATAGCCCTGTTTAAGTATTTGAAGGGATGTCACGCTGAGGATGGAGCAGGCTTGTTTTCTGCTGCTCCAGAGACTGGAACACGGAGCAATGGGTGCAAGCTCCAGGAACAGAGATTCCACCTCAACATTAGGAGGAACTTTTTGACAGTAAGAGCTGTTTGGCAGTGGAACACACTCCCTCGGAGCGTGGTGGGGTCTCCTTCCTTGGAGGTCTTTAAACAGAGGCTGGATGGCCATCTGTCGGGGATGCTTTGATTGTGATTTCCTGCGTGGCAGGGGGGTTGGACTGGATGGCCCTCGTGGTCTCTTCCAACTCTGCAATTCTATGATTCTATGATTCTATGATTTCTTTCCCAGCTAACTGCCTTTCTGATTGTGCCAAGGATTGTGCTGTGTGTATGTTTCATGCTCCTTCTAGATTGTGCTGAGTTTAGCCCAGGTGGCTGGCTGAGTCTATCAAACTACCAAAGGCCCCAGATGGGGCAGAGCAATGGCCACACCACCTGAATGATCTACACAGCAATCCTCTTCCTCTCCTCACCCTGTCCCAGCTCCAAGGGAGCATAAGAGAAGGTCAAGAGAAAAGGTTCAGGTGGATGCTCACAGCTAATCGGTCCCTTGGATTCTTCCTATTTTCCTAGCTGGAACATAAGCAGAGAGTAACCTCCAGGAGTGGAAGGAAATTGGTAGGACTCACGTATTGAAAGAAGCCACACAGGCCAGAAACATTTAAACACACTTTTTCTGTATTTACTGGTCCAGGGAATGAAAGTGGGCCACTTCTCAGAACTCTGAGATGCCAAATGCAAAGGGGAGGAGAGGTTGTTATCAGTCATAGTCTGAATTTTATTTATTTATTTTAATATATTTTTATTAATTTTATAATCATACATTATATTATCTAATCAATACTTAGTTATTATAACACATAAAATTACTATAAAATCACAATTTTTCTATTAACTAGTTTCAAAGGTTAACATAGATTCTTTACTATAATTCTATTCAAAAATATTAATTCCCCTACCCCCCCCCCACCTCAGTGCTCCCCTTCACTGGAGCCATTATCCCTTACCTAATCTTTCCAGAATCTCATTTCTTCTCGTGGAGGTAACCTCCCATCTTTTGTCTGTAATACTTTTTTAACAAATACATTCCAAATTTTATCAAAGTCACTTTCTTTCCAACTTCCTCTTCTTACTTTAATTCTACATGTTAACTCATCATTTATTGCCATCTTCCACACTTCTTTATACCACTCCTCCACTTGTACATTTATTTGCATTTTCCAATGTCTTGCTATAATTAATCTTGCTGCCGTTAATAAATTTGTTATTAAATCCTTTTCTGCCATAGTCTGAATTTTAAAGGAGTTATTGAAGGTGCTGAAACAATGTGGGGAATAGAGTTCAGTACCCTGAACAGTTCCTTTAAAGTATGGATTAAAACTCAAAGCAAGTTCACTGCCCCACCGGCATGGAAGCCACCAGCCACCATTGTGAGTGTGTGTGTAACAGCTCCTCCTCAACAGCCAAAAGCATTTGGGCTGGCTGAGGAGTCCTTACTGTCCCTGCTTGTGCCCATCCTGCTGCATCTTCCGTTTCTCTAGAAAGTGAGAGTGAGAGTGAGCAGAAGAGCTGCCATCTTCCGTGTTACTGTCAGCAGCCCAGGAAAGCTCCTTTTCCTACGTACAGAGGTGGTAGAAACTACAGCAGGTCATCTAAACAGAGTAGCCCACAGCAGAAGAGAGATTTTTAGGGTGATACCTAAACTCATCTGCAAATTTCTGTTTCAATATGGTTAATGTATTCTAACAGTTTAGCTTCTTTGAAGGGAAGATTGTGAAGAAAAATCCTGATCCTATAGTGAGCTGTAAACTCCTTTGTTGGTGCTGTTGCATTATTGCTTTTGGTAAACAATTGTTAAAATCCACTCCAGAAGAGGAGGAAACCTTAGCATTTCCTCAATATCTCCCTAAGAGCATTCTCATCTTTGGGGGGTTACATTTCAGTTTCTTAGTTGACATCCAATCCACCACTGCTCTTAGACTATGTTTTACTAATTAACAACTGCTCTGAAGATGTGGGAAGTGATACACTGCAGAGTTTTAAAACCTTTATTCCTATAACTTTTCTCCAGTTTAGATTGTCTCTTCTATGAAGCTAGTTTTATCTCAGTGAGGAGCAGAAGACATGGTAAACCAGATGGTTGTTTTGAAAACATTCCACTTTTTTCCCAAAAAAAATATTTCTCCCCTCACATACAACTTCACATCACTTCAATCCATTTCATTCTGTGTTCCCTTGCCAGACTCCCAATGGCCCATGTTCTTGGAATATTCACCACCATTCCATGATGAACCAAAAATGAGTTATTCATGTCATTGATCCAAAATGGTTTTCACATTATTTTTTTAAAGGAGGTGCACTTATTCCATTTTACTTCACCCTACCTACTTGCTGAACCCACCCCCAGAACAGAATCAACTGCTTCCTCACTGCTTCCTTTTTCCTTTCTCCCCTCTCCTCCATCACCAAGTAATTAACATGTGTCAGGCAAACATGAAGATGGTTGCTGCAAGCTTAAAAAGCAAATGAATGCTGGCACAATTGTTCTGAAGTTGAGAATCTGGTTTTCATTATCACCAATATGAACACATGAGTGCATGCCTACATGTCCTGTTTGGACAGTACATGCACATACTTTGTATCTTGTATGTTACTTGTCACATTATGCTCTTTCTGCCCCCTTAGTTATATACCTGAAACACAATATTAAATCTTCCTTTGGGGTGGATGTACGTATGTACTATACTGAAACATACTGGCCAATCCTATAATATTCTGTACTATAATGCTATGCGGTCAACCACTTAAAAATAAGAAATAACAAGCAACACAAAACAATCCTGAAGCACTGTATACTCTTTTCTAGATACATGGATGCCTTGATATTAGCTAATACTGACTGCAGGAGATGTTGATCAAGGATCTCCAATATTACATGTGGCTTGGACTTTAAAGGACACTACATTACCTGCTGCAGCTTTTACATGCAATAGGTGCTACTGAATATAGAATCATAGAGTTGGAAGAGCCACAAGGGTCATCCAGTCCAACTCCCTGCCATGCAGGAATACACAATCAAAGCACACCTGACAGATGGCTCCAGCCTCTGTTTTAAAACCTCCAAAGAAGGAGACTCCACCACACTTCGCGGCAGAGCATTCACTGCTGAACAGTTCTTACTTTCAGGAAGTTCTTCCTAATGAATAGAATCATTCCCCGCAAGAGACTTATGCCACCAATATCTAGTTATGTGACTATATACGTTGTGAAAATCAGCACACAGAGAAGAAATAAAATACAGATATTTAGCATGATTAACAGTTGTTCTCAGAAAAGAAGAGAGTAAGAATTAATATGAAACATACAAGTGTGTGCATGCATGTGTGTGTGTGTGTGTGTGTGTGCTCATGCACATCTTCAAGTCACCCGCCAACTTACGAATTTCATAGGGTTTTTTTAGGCAAGGAATAATCAGAGGTGGTTTTCATCGTCTTCCTCTGAAATATAACCTACAGCACCTGGAATTCTTTACTGAAGAAAAAAGTGAGAATACCTCTATTTGGGGAGTTTTCTAAATTAGGTATGCCTCTTGAGCACACTGGATATTCACAAAATGGTGAAAGGTCTGGAAACGATGCCTTATGAGGAGAGACTTAGGGAGCTGGGTATGTTTAGCCTGGAAAAAAGACGGTTAAGAGGTGATATGATAGCCCTGTTTAAGTATTTGAAGGGATGTCACGCTGAGGATGGAGCAGGCTTGTTTTCTGCTGCTCCAGAGACTGGAACACGGAGCAATGGATGCAAGCTCCAGGAACAGAGATTCCACCTCAACATGAGGAGGAACTTTTTCACAGTAAGAGCTGTTCGGCAGTGGAATACACTCCCTCGGAGCGTGGTGGGGTCGCCTTCCTTGGAGGTCTTTAAACAGAGGCTGGATTGCCATCTGTCGGGGATGCTTTGATCAAGATTTCCTGCGGGGCAGGGGGGTTGGACTGGATGGCCCTCGTGGTCTCTTCCAACTCTGCAATTCTATGATTCTATGATTCTATGAAACCCCAGAGCATCCCCCTATCCAGCTTGCTGTGTTCCTAACCTACCCATTTTTTGGAATGGGAAGAAAACAGCAGAGAAATGGCATCAAGGTAACTTTAACTGTTTGTGTGGCAATGTTGGAGAGGCATTCTACATCTGCTGCACTGTATCTTCTCTTTGGGCAGTCTCTTCTTGTACTCAGATATTAGCCATGAAGCACTGAATCAGGGGTTTTGAAAGCTTCTCTGGATGTTAAGAGAACAAAACAAAACAAAAAAGAGAAAAAAATAAGTGTGAAAGGGGCAGAATTTGAAGGACAAAGAAGGAAAAAGAAGATGTGGAAAGCAGCAGTGTGGCATGAGGTAGAGAATACTGTATATAGGAATGACATGGCAGAAGGATGTATGAGAAAATATGCAAATAAGTAACTGAAACATTACAGAAGAGAGATGAAACAAGTGGAGGCAGAGAAAAGAAAGAACTGACTTGAATGAGAGGAGATTGCTCCCTGGCATGCACCTTATTTGCTGTGGTTTCCAAAGAGAAGGGTAAAAAACCCTTACTGCATGCCAACATGATTCATGCATGTGTCTGTGTGATCTTTACTAACACAAACATTTAGCTTCACATGATCTAAATGGTACCAGTCTCTGAATCTAAAGGGGATTGTGTCATGTAATATCCCATACCTGTTGAAGTGATACTGTAGCCAAAAATGTCAACGAATGGCTGTCTTTAGCATTAGGAAGATCCTGCTCTGTTTGTTGTCTGTTCTGTAAAAACATGATACATACTGTACATTGTGTAACACAGTAAAAATTTACCTGCCATGCCTCAACCTTCTTGATGTCTGCACAGGATCCATTGGTGAACAGCCCTTTCCCAGGGATACAGGTGTATATATCCTGCAAAGCATGGGCAATTGAGTATACTGCCAAGTACACATTATAAGATATCCTCAGGTGGGTATAATCCATATAAGGCGTCTCCACACTAGTGATGTTTTCCATCCCAGTACATGGGGGGCGAAAGGCAGCTGTGCCATTTCCAGGTCTAGTGCCTTCCTCATGGCCCTTGAGGAAAGACATAGAACCTGGATAATTCTTGTTTCCATCTGGCAGGTAGCAGTTAAAAGTCTCCTCCCAAAACTCTTTGATAAATCCATTGTTAACTGATTTCTTAGGATGCACCTTCTGCAGAAAGCCACGAAAGCCAGGGATCTGTCCTGCCTTTAGAGCGAATCCAATGGTGCCACCCATAACATGAAAGAATTGTGGCATGGCTATCAGTGAAGAGCTGGCCCAGGCTTCACTCGCCAGCCAAATCCGGCCAGTGATATTACGTGTGACGATCTCCTTGATCAGGGGTTCCAGGTCTGGGCCGCTAGAGAAGACAACAATCACTTTTGCTGTGGAATTTTGGATGACTTTCACCACCTGTTGGATCTGGTCCTCGGGCAAGTACTGGGCAATGAGCTCACTAAAGTCAATACAGATATTTCTCTCCTCTGTTTCTTCCCTGAATTTTTCAATCCCTGGTCTGCCATAATTGTCATCTGCTGCAATGGTACCCACCCAGTTCCAGCGGAAGTACTCAACAATGTCTGCCATGGCAGTAGCCTGATGTTCATCATTGGGAATGGTACGCAGGAAAGATTTATACTCATTTCTGTTGCTCAAGAGCCTGCTGGATGAAGCATAACTAACCTGGGAGAAAGGACAGAGAATAAGCAATAACATATTGTTAAGCAGACGGAATAAAAATAATAAGCAAAGCAAAAACAGTTCTGAAAGCTTTTCTTTTCTTTTGTCATCTAGGAATTCTTGTACTTCATGGGAGATGTAAAGCACAAACCCTTGGGGTGCTCTTGAATCACAGTCTCAGAGAATCATAGAACTGGAAGAGACCTCAAGGGCCATCCAGTCCAACCGCCTGCCATGCAGGAATACACAATCAAATCATTCCTGACAGATGGCCATTCAGCCTGTTTAAAAACCTCCAAAGATGAAGAGTCCACCACACTCCGAGGCAGTGTATTCCACTTCCGAACAGCTCTTACTGTCAGGAAGTTCTTCCTAATGTTTAGGTGGAATCTCCTTTCCTGTAGTTTTCCTGTTCATGCTCTGTATGTCAAACAGGGCATAGAGTCAATAAAGAGCCAAAACAGCAAGGTACCTTAAATGCTCAAAATGTTCCCAACACAATTAAACTGTTTTCCACTGTTTGTCCTTCATACTCTCTATCATTACAAAGTTCACAGAGGGATTAACAAACAAAAGGAAATACCACAACGGATTATGAGGTTTTGGGTAGGAAGCTGAAGGATCTGGATGCACAGATAGTATTTTCCTTGATTTTTTTCCAGGCTGTGAGGCTGTATTCTGGAATAGTTCCAGAACTATTCCAGAACACGGCCTCATAGCCTGGAAAAAAAACAAGGAAAATCTATGGATGCTGGCCGTGAAAGCCTTCGACTGCACAGGTAGTAATTTTGTCTGTCATTCTAGTGGAAGGGCATGGCACAGGTAGGGAGAGAAAGATAGTGGAGGTGAACAATTAGCTCTGCAGATGGTTCCATCAGGAACAATTTCACTTCTCAGACCATGCGGTGCAGTTTCAGTGAGGTGGAATTCTTGCAAGGTATGGGTTGCACCACATAGTAGTTGGCAGGATCATTTTTGCTAAGAGTCTCAAAGATCTGATCAGGAGGGCTTTAAACTAAGTTGTGTGAGGGAGGGAGACAGTATTCTTAAGGGCAGGAATTTACCAAGTGCTGGAGATAAGGCCAAATGTTATACAGAGAACAAGGCAGATAGTACGAGAACCCAACAATTGGAGGGAGAAAAACCTTTAAAAAGATGATGGGGGAATAGCCCATGGTCTTAGATGTCTCTATACTGTTGCAAAGAGCATGGGAAATAAACAGGATGAACTTGAACTCTTAGCACAGCAAAGCAAATATGGTACGAAAGGCATCACTGAAACCTGGTGGATGAGTCTCATGATTGGAATGCACTAATAGAGGGGTATAACCTATTTCAGAGAAATAGACCAATCACGAAGGGAAGTGGAGTAGCATTATCTGTTAAGGATGTGTATACCTGACAGCAAGGTTGAGAGCATCTGGGTAAAAATCAAGGGGGAGAGAAACAGCAGAGGTGTCATAATGGGAATCTACTACAGACATCCAAGCCAAACTGAGGACTTGGATGATGCCTTCCTGGAACAGATGACCACACATTCAGAAAAGAGAGATGTAGTAATAATGGGGGATTTCAACTATCTTGATATTTGTTGGATGTCAAATTCTTCCAAAAACATAAGGTCTAACAATTTCCTCATTTGCCTTGCAGACAATTTCATTGTCCAGAAGGTGGAAGAGGCAACAAGGAGATCAGCTACCGGTATTTTAGATCTGATCTTAATCAACAGTGATTACTTAGTTAATGGAGTGGAAATGGCAGGATCCATAGGTGGGAGTGATCATGTTCTCCTGGAGTTTGTTATACAGTGGAAAGGGGAACATAAGCATAGTCAGACACACATTCTAGACTTTAAGAAAGCTGATTTCAGTAAACTTAGGGAAAACTTAGAGAAATACTGGTGTAATCCCATGGTTAGGAATACTAAAGGAGAACTTTTTACTGAGCTATGATTTAAAAGGGACATGTACAATAAATGGGAAAAGGGGCAAATCACCAAAGAAGAATTCAAACAAATAGCCAGCATGTGTAGGAAGAAAGTCAGAAAAGCCAAAGCACAGAAAGAACTCAGGCTTGCTAGAGAGGTTAAAAACAATAAAAATGGCTTTTTTTTTGTTACATCTGTAGCAAAAGGAAGAACAAGGAAGTGGTAGGGCTGCTGTGTGCTGAAGATGGTGAAATGCTAACAGGGAACAGAGAAAAGGCAGAACTACTCAACACCTGTCTTGCCTCGGTCTTCTCCCAAAAGGAGAACAGTGCTCAACCTGAAAGAAATTGAGCAGATGATGCAGTAGGGGAAATGCAGCACAGAATTGATAAGAGGTAGTACAGGACACCAGACTACTCTAAATGAATTTAAGTCTCCAGGGCCAGATGAACTTTGTCCAAGGGTATTAAAAGAACTGGCAGAAGTAATCTCAGAAGCACTTGCAATAATTTTTGAGAATTCCTGGAGAACAGAAAAGATACCAGCAGACAGGAGGAGGGCAAATGTTGTCCCCATCTTAAAAAGAAAAAGGCGGGGGGAAGAAGACCCATATAATTACTGCCAAGTCAGTCTGACATCAATACTAGGAAAGATTCTAGAGCAGAACATTAAACAGACAGTCTGTAAGCACTTAGAAAGGAACACCATGATCACTAAAAGTCAGCATGAATTTCTCAAAAAACAAGTCATGCCGGACTAATCTTATCTCTTTTTTTGACAGAATCACAATCTTGGTAGCTGAAGGGAATGCTATGAATGTAGTGTATCTTGATTTCAGTAAGGCCTTTGACAAGGTCCCCCATGATATTCTTGCAAACAAGCTAGTAAAATATGGGCTAGACAATGTGACTGCTAGGTGGATTTGTAATAGGTTGACCGATCGAACCCAAAGGGTAGTTACCAATGGCTCCTCTTCATCCTGGAGAAAAGTGACTAACTAGTGGGTTGCCACAGGGTTCTGTCTTGGGACCAGTGCTAGTCAACATCTTTAGCAATGACCTGGATGAGGGACTAGAGAGCATGCTTATCAAGTTTTCAGATGACACCAAATTAGGAGGGGTAGCTAATACCCCAGAGGACATGATCAGAATCTAAAATGACCTTAACAGATTAGAAAGCTGGGCCAAAACTAACAAAATGAATTTCATCAGGGAGAAATGCAGGATACTACGCTTAGGCAGAAAAAAATTGAAACGCACAACTATAGGATGGAGGACACATGGCTTGACAACAGTGAAAGGAATCTTGGAGTCTTAGTAGACTACAAGCTGAACATGAATCAATAGTGTGATGTGGCAGCTAAAAAAGCCAATGCAGTTCTAGACTGCATCAATAGGAGTATAGTGTCTAGATTGAGGGAAGTAATCTTGCCTCTCTATTCTACTTTGGTCAGACCTCATCTAGAATACCGTGTCCAGTTCTGAGCACCACAATTCAAGAAGCATGTTAACAAGCCGGAGCATGTCCAGAGGAAGGCGACCAAAATGGTGAAAGGTCTGGAAGCCATGCCCTATGAGAAGCGGCTCAGGGAGCTGGGTATGTTTAGCCTGGAGAAGAGAAGGTTAAGAGGTGACATGGTAGTCATGTTTAAATATTTGAAGGGATGTCATATTGAGGGTGGAGCAAGCTTGTTTTCTGCTACCCCAGAAACTAGGACACAGAGCAATGGACTCAAACCATAGGAAGAAATTCCACCTAAACATTAGGAAGAACTTCCTGGCAGTAAGAACTCTTTGGAAGTGGAACATGCTGCCTCGTAGTATAGTGGAGTCTCCTTGTGTGGAGGTTTTTAAACACAGGCTGGATGGCCATCTGTCAGGATTGTTTTGATTGTGTGTTCCTGCATGGTAGGGGGTTGGACTGGATGGCCCTTGTGGTCTCTTCCAACTCTATGATTCTATGACTATATATTTTCCCACTTTCTTATGGTGACAAAAACAAACATGGGACAAGAGACCCAGGGTTCAGTTACACGGGAAAATTAAGTGTGGAAAATGCCAGCTTACATCCCTTTCAGTCCAGTGCTGAGTTGTTAATATGATTTTTTCCAAAATTGGTTGTTCCAATAAATTAGCAATTTTGCAGTTAACACAGCTGGAGGAGGGGGAGGAATCAGTTTGTGGCAGGGATGCAGCAGTGCCGCTCAAAAGGGGGGCCTTGGCAACTTCCAGGGCCTCCTGGGTGATCCCCCCAAAAGAGGCCTGCAGACTGGAGGTGCCCCCTTGCTTCCATCCTTGAGGGAGGTAGAGGCAGGGAAGGACACCCTCCGTGGCCAGAGGCCTCTAAGCCAAAGCAGGCCCCAATTGTCCCTCCGCCCAAAGGAGCTTGAAGCCTGGCTTTGGGGCCAGCCTTTCCCTCCGGTCCATCCCCTCCAAAGGACAGCCTGCCCCCAGGAAACTGCTGGCGGGGAATCGCCCTTACACTTTCTGTGAGTTGAGCCGGGTCCAGATAGAGTCCGCATGGGCCCAGCTGGGGAGGGGGGAAGGCAACCCCCATCTTACCCCAGTCTCCCATGAGGGAGGAGCACAAGCCACCACCGGGGCCTTTGGGCTCTCCCCAGCCAGGTGCCACCAGTGGAAGCCAGCTCACTTGGCCCGAGGGCAAGGCGCAAGGGCACTTCCCTGCTAGCCGCTTTGGGAGAAACCTCAGCAGATATGCTTTAGGCTGCAACACCGGTTCGTTGGGCTGCAGAGTCTGGGCAGAGGGGGGCAGGCTGCCCTTCAAAGGGGATGGACGGGAGGGAAAGGGAAAGGGAAAGGCCAGCCCCAGAGCACACCCTGCTCAGGGGATTTCTCTTGCCCAAGCATGGCAGAAAGTGCCCCCCCCACGACCTGCAGGGACGCACCACAGGGACACACCAGTACAGCTCAAAAGCCCTGCCTTGTAAGTGCACCCCCTTTTGCTTTGTCGTTGTAGACATGGCCTTTTGTGGTTATACACACCACATATTGTGTGCATTTTTGCGCACTTTATCAAAAAAGTCAGGAAACATTGCGAAAGCTGTTACCACAGTATTTTGGGGTATTTTTGCCCCCCCACTTCTTAACAGAATGACTTCGGCCCGAAATGCATGGGGAACATTAGGAATCTTGCTGAATTCTTTGAGGATTTTTTTTTCTGTATAAACAACCCTCCAGCGTCAGAGGAAAAGCCACAGGAACCATTCTCAATAAAAATCCCAAATACAGGATTCAAAGCACTCAAGGAGAAGGGGAGGCACTCTTGATTACACTGGAGTTCTGATTGTGTGAAAGCCTTTGCAGAAACAGCTTCTCACTCTCTCCCTGTAGAAGGCTGTGCCATGTGGAAATCCAATGTGTGAGAATGTACACTGGTAAAGAGACCATGTCTCACAATTAATGAATGCCATTGTTCAAAATACCATTCTGATACTGAATGAGATCTAAATTCTACTTTTGACTTTAATACTGCAGCATTTTTATACTTACAAATAACATTCAGCTATCTGTATTTAAAAAAAAAATCAAAGAACATCAATGAAATCCACAAGTGACACATCTCAAGATACTCAAAAGACAGTCTGTTTATTATTCATTATGTGGATGTTCTGCATTATTAATAAATAGACTGTCTTTTGAGCATCTTGACATGAGTCGTCTCTTGCCTCTGTTTTATTAGAGTCTGTAAGTTGTGGCCTGATGGATGAAGGTGAACAGGCTCAAGTTGAACTATGGGTGATGCTAATAGGTTTCCTTATTGTCTGATATGCTTCAGTGGTCAAATAAATGTGCTTGTGCACTTACAGAACCCATCACAGGCCAAGTCCCACATGTCTCAAGGAGTAGTGCTCCTTAAATTGTCCCCCATGCCAGCTATGCTTCTCTTCTCAAAACCTTCTTTCAGTCATTTACTCCACACAATGTAAGATCTATAGCAAGAATCAGCATTTCTAGAGGACATTTCCTCAAGGTTCACAATTCCCTGCCCCTCCTTTTTTTTGACCTTTCAAAGATGTTTCAGATATTTTTTGGCCTTCAGTTAAGTTGGCTACTTCACTTGTTCAATGCTATTTGGGGAGGGGAAGTCTTTTTTTCCCTGGCTGTTTGTAATTATTTGGGAAAGAGTGGTTGTACACTGTCTTGAGTGTACAGAAAGATTGCTAGCAAGTGGTTTTAATGTACAAATAAAAAGGCGTATCTCCTCTAGATCCACGTCTAGAAACAACTCTTCCAGAGACAATATTTCATGCTGAAATCATCATAATTGATGATTATCAATTATAGTTCCTTCAGATGTGAATAGTATGACAATAAAAAGAAGTGATGCACAAGTTAAATATTTGCACAAGTTTAGCAACAAGGAAAAAGTTTGTTTCTTGAAGCCAAAGTTACTGATCTGGAGAAGTTGAGAGAGCCAGAGACACTGGGCAAGATCCTGTTATGTAACTCTGCTAGAGTAATTACACAGATGTAGGCTGCAGTGACTCTGCTACAGTGACAGGAGTAGAAAGGCTGCAGGTGCAACACTGTCTAGGAAGGAAGGCAGCTTCTTTGTCGTCCTTCTTGGGAAAAGAAGGCTGCCTACCTATTTTTTCCAGATGTTGGCTTTTCCAGGAATGGAAAAGGGGAGTCCTGACAGCTAAAATGACTCTGAGAAGGCTAGTTTGCAATGTTGCTTGTGCTGTGGAGTAGGAAAATTTTGCAAGCCAGCTTTCCCATGAAGCTTTGAGCTCAGAATAACCCCTTCCCCCCAAAGGCCACAATTGGAGAAAAAGATGGGGGGGGGATCTTTTTCCAATGATGATCACAAAGTATCTGGCTTCCTTTCTTCATGGTGCTATGCAGCTTTCTTTACCAGGAACCTCCTTTAAATATCTTTTGTTACTGTGGACCCCTTAGACTCAAGATTTTAAACCCCAACAACAACAACACCTGATCACAATAATAATACAATTACACCATTCATGAAACCATCCTTCTGAGGCATTGGAGGGGGAGGGAAGACTTTTCTCCTGCTTCCTGCAAAGTTGTGCTTGGAGCTAATTGAATGGCAATGCACAGGCCAAGACAGCCAACCTTTGTCTTGGCTCCTGTCACATGGCAGGTCCACTGCAGGGAGGAGGTGGGCCAAGCAGCCTTCAAGCCTTCATGGACTCTCTGTGAGGACATCGAGGACCTCTGGGGGTCCCCAGACCTCAGGTTAAGAACCACTGGTATAGAGGTTTCATATTAACAATCCAAACATAGGGGTGCTGGGCTGGGGGGGGGACTGTTAACAGATTTTCTTTTAGTTTCATTTTGTTTTAAAAGTGGGACTTCTGCCACAAAGGAGAGGAAAGTCTACCTTTTGCTGCTCTTTACCTAGACCAGGAAGAGGCCCTCACTCATCTTGGGATGCTGTGATTCTGCATAAGTTATATTCTTGATTTTTGTATTTAGTTTTAAGAGAGTTTTCTTTTTAAGAACTTCATATAAATGTTCTTGATTTCTCAACTTTGGACTAATTTAAGAATATTAGATGCTATAGGCTAGATTTCAGAGGAAGGAACTGAGATCCTGCTCCTGAAAGGGCTTAGGCATACTTAATGAAATTTCATGTATGAAACGGCCCTGTTTTGTGTTCACTTAAATGAAATTTCAATGAAATTCAAGTTTAATACAGAACATTAGTAGTAATATGCTTGGTCATACTATAAATGCTACTGTATAGCATTTATAGCCTGGGCAGTTATGTTATTATTTTGCCTGGATTTTTATTTATTATTTTTATATCCCATCTTTCTTCCAGTGAGGATAAGGTAGCATATAAATTCCTCTCGCTTCCCATTCTGCCCTCAAAACTACTCTGTGAGGTAGGTTATTGACAGAGATAGCGACTAAAGAGCAATCATCTTTTAAAATTCAGCTGTGGGTTAACTATCCCTCTAAGTCTAAGGCAACCTTTTAAAACTCCCCACCAACACCACACACACATGTCCCACACCCATTTCTAATTATGGGAAGTAGTAACATATACTCAGTACCTGAGGTATGTAAAAGAGACCTAAGAGATTGGCCACTGCAGTAGAGATCCCAGAGCCAGTCGCTCCCACTACTGCAATTGTGGAGGGAATGTGCTCTGAGCAATTGCAGAACTCATCCAGATTCAAAGAGTCTATCTTGTTTTGGGCCACAAAACTCAGTGTGGCTTCCAGGGCTTTGGAGACTGTGTTGCAGGTGTCAAATATGCTGTATCCAAGAGTCATGTTGGGAAGAAGAGTTGGGCTGTTATTAATCTCCTCAATAGCAAAGATCATTGCCTGAAGCCAGCGGAAACCACGGAAATTATACCTACAAAAAAAGGGGAGACATTAAAAATGAGCACAGCTGCCTATAAGTGAGGTAGAGCAAAAGGTGAAGGAAGTGTGTGTGAGTAAATGAAAGAGTATGGCCAAAGTCCATCTTTCTTCAAAGAGACATACAAACATCCATGGGGGATACATTCCCAGACCTACCATGAATACTGGAAACAGCAGATAATAGTGAATCCTATTAAAATGAAAGACTTCCAGCTCAATCATACCATAGTCACACTGGAGGACCTAGAAGATGCCTAGAGAGACCATATTTTTTGGATTCAGGTAAGTGAATCCATGGTTACTAGTCCCACTAGTACTTTATATCTACTCAACTCGAAACAGTTAATGCAAAATAGGGCCATTTCATATCTTACTCACATGTAAAAGACCTACTGGACCAGGTCAAGATACATTTTGACAGTGACATGAGATACATGATCCTCTTGATTCTCTTGATGTTTGATACATTTGATCAAAATGTCCTTCTAGGCACGGAGGCACCACTTTGTAGTGATTATAGGCTTCTGTGTTGGGATCAGATTCTTCTCTGATGTTGTCAAATTGATGTTGACAAATTGTTGATGTTGATGTTTTTGTGTTGACAAAAACCCCAGGCTCATTTTAATGAGGCTATTTTGTTTCTCCTGATTGTTGTACTATTGTTTTTATAATAAACTATAAAAATACTGTAATTATAACTGTACTAGCTGTACTGGGCTTTTTATTCTGTAAACTGCTTTGGAAATTAATTTTGAAAAGCAGAACAAAAATGCTGCCAAAAGGTCTATGTTTGTGTGTAATCGAGAGAGATAGGAAAATAGCCCCCCCCCCTCCAAATTCCTTGTTTTCATCAATGTTCAGCAAAAAGCTTATGGAAAGTACATAGGGAGAATTCTGCAGGAACTGTAAGGCAAAAGCTGTATCCCAGCAGATAACGAAATAATTCCCTGAGCCAAGGAAGCTCTTCATTAGCACAGGTTTCCAAAAGCTGAGAGTACATTTTGATTTTTGACCAACTGTTATGGGCATTGTTACAAAATGACTGCACAATTAACTACAAAAACAGAACATCAATTTAAATAAAAATGCTAAAATTTCACTGAAGCATAATTATAAACACACTCCCAACATCTTCTGCCCCAACAAATTCATACCCTCCAAATTGGCCCAGTTTGGCAGGGATAGCCCCAATTAATCCTCTGTCATCCCACTTTTCAGCTGCTTTTAAAATGCCCCCGTTTCTCGCTCCTCCTCTGACTTTCCCCCTTTGTTCTCATCTTACTTCAGCTGATGCAAACTGAGTTCAATGTGCAAAAGTAGTTTGCACTCAGTTAACTCAGGAGGGGCAGAATCTTTCCATTCCCAGTGGGCTCAGGCAAAAGCAAACAGTTGCAGCCTCTCCTAGCTTCCACATTAATAAATTTTACCATATTGACCACACTCAGATGTTGCTTGGCCACATGTGTCCCAGTTTTTATCTGTAAACTATCAGCAGGTATGGAAATTAGCTATCATTAAGCCATTTCTCCCCAAACACCTTCAAATAAATTATTATGAAATTAATTCCCCCGAATATGAAGAGCACTGTAAAATCATTTCCTTCCAAACACATAACTCCACCCCCAACATATAACAGAGACATAAAATTGTGGAAATTTTGGACCCATTCAAGAAAATCTGACACAAAACTGACTTCCTCATTCCCCTGGTAGATTTTCCCCCCAATTTTTTTTAGAAAAATGGAATACAACACAATATTAACACCTTTTGTCAATTTTGTTACTTTGGACATAAAAAATGAATGGTGTATAATATGCTTTAGTATAAAATTACTCATCCAATAATTACAAATTGAATGTAGTTTTTTCAATTTTTTTTAATTTTTGTTATAAATGGAGCTATGAGGTCCTGAACTGTATGGAATCTCTTTGGTTTTTCTAATTTCAATAAATCAATATTCAAAAATCAATAAAACCAAAATCTATCCATGATAGTTAAACAGCTCAAGCAACTATACCAACCTGAGGAAACATCCAACCAAAAAGAAAAGAAAGAAAGAAAGCAAACCCTTCTTTCTCTTCTTTTGACAATGACAGTGCACCTTAGACGCAGAACTGTATCTTGCTCAGTTCCCAGTATACAACAGAGGACTGGCTTCCCTTCAGCATACAGAACCTGCAATGATCGGCTATATACATAATCTTACATAAAAGTCTTTCTTTTACGTAGTTTTTAGAAATAATTTGGGGGAAATAAAATTGCTTACACATTTTATTCACCATTTTAAAAGAAAATACTGCATCATCCATGTGTATACTCTTTCCAAATTTCCAGGAAAAAAAACCTTAAGGCTTCAGAAAAAATGCTCTCAATTTTTCTGTTTCCTTCCTCAAATATCTACACAGTACACACTGTCAACATTTTCCCTCAAGCATAATCCCCTTAAAATACATACAAACACACTCTCCCTCTAGATGGCCCCTACATTCTCCCTCTTTTTCTTATAAGCATCCACATCCATTCACAACATACACCACAGACACAAACGTCATTCATTTGTCGTTCAGAACTCCCCATCACCATTCCCACCCCAAGGTGCTCCCACCTCCTCTTCTGACTTTCCCACACCATCTCTTGTGGCTTCCTGAACACCCCTGCTGGCTCTCCTCTGCTTTCCCTAGCCCTTGCAAACCATCCCACTCCTTCTAGTTTTAATCGGCTAGTTGGCTGGACTCTCAAGTGCCCCACCCTTCTTTTTTTCTGATGGGCCAGATGAGGGGCAGAGGCAATTCTGGGAAAGGAAAAGGAAGGGTTGGAGAGGAGACAAGTTTGCTACTTTTCAGCCACTCAAGATTGAGCACGGTTTTTAAAACAGCTATTCAGGGACACTGGTGCATTCAGACACCATGTTGCCAATCAGAGCTAGACAGCAAGTGGGGAAAACTTGAGAGAATTTCAGCCAGAAGGCTTATGAAAGAGCCCCATCATCTTCCTTGCCTGGATTTTTTTTTAAAAAAAAGGAAGGGAAGGGAAGGGAGAAAGATGGCAGAACCTTTAAGACTAACTAGTTTTTATATTCACATGATCTTTCATGGATATAAACCCATTTCTTCAGCTACAGTACCAAGTGATATTAATGCCTGAGGCATAAAACATATTTATACAGCTGTGGTAGTGGGACAGAATGTAATAGGATCCAGAAAGTTGCAAATCATGTCCCTCACTCTAAATTTTCAAAGAACTTGGTGAGGAAATACAGGTCTTTCAGATCTTTAGAGGGGAAAGTTAGTGTTGATGTGTAAAAGCAATAAATCTGCTAATCAAAAGTCAGTTTCCCTGGGTTCAAAACTCAGAGAAGATCCTTTTGTTATATGTGCAGTAACAAGGACTCTTGTATTAATATATCTAGTGAGCCATGAAGCCATTCTCTTTGTTCATACCACTGATAATGGACTGGAATTTGCGGATATAATTTAACTAGCTGGACCAGGAGTCCCATATGCCATTAAAAACTCTCCCCAAAAAACACCTGGTAGACATCATGCTGAGTTGCTTGGGTCCCGTCACAGAGGCAGCAGTGGCTTCCTGCCGCCAGTTGACTGCCTGGGTCCTATTGCTGTGGCAGCAGTGGGATCCTCCTGTTGCTGCAGCCGCCCGTTGACTGCCTGGATTCTGTTGCAGTGGCAGCAGTGGCATCCTGCCACAGCCATCAATTGACTGCCTGGGTGCCGTCGCAATGGCAGCAGTGGCTCCCCCACCCTGTATATTACTGTGTAGACTTAAATCATAAGTGAGAACTGTGCAGCCCTGAGACATTGGTGAACTGGAAAGGCCTGCAGCCTTAGTACCCAACACAGTAGCACATTGTTTGGTCGCTCCCAGTATGCAGATTGGCCATGAGTATCAGGAGTGGGTTGTGAGGTTGAGAGGGAATTTGCATCTGGGTTGTGTTTGGCTGAGGAGCGGCCAATCAGCACACTGAAAGGGGCAACATACCTAAACGTATTGCACATACCCAAGAGACAACATACCTACATACTGAAGGCCACTGTGCATACACAAGAGTTTTATATAGAGAGATTCAGCTGTTTCCGTTTCTAGTCTTCCCTCGTAATTTCTTTGTTCAAGGACCACGACCTGTACATTCCATACTGTATGTCCAAGAAGGTTGAAATGTTCTCCTGCTGTTTTTTGGGTATTGCGATTTCTAATGTCAGTTTTGTGTCCATTGTGTCTTTTGCATAGAGACTGTCCTGTTTATCAAGTGTACAGGGGTACTGCTGTTATAGGATGGCAAATATCACATTGGAGGAAGAGCAAGTAAATGCACCTCTGATCCTGTGGATGATCTTGGCCTCTGTTCTGCTCCCAGAATAGATGTGGGGACAGAGTTGGCATCTAGGTCTTATCCCTGCATTATCATCCATGTTATGTGTCCTGTTGCAAGTGAGTAGTTGTTTAAGATTTGGAGGCTGTCCAATAAAGAAAGGACTGCCTCCCAGAGCTTGTGAGAAACAGTATTATTCTCCAGAACTGATTATAACTAATTGATGATGCAGTTGAATGGTCTCAGCTTGGAACTGCCTTGGGCGGAAGAAGCCACTCAATCTCTCCTCCCACCCCCCACCCCCCAGGAACCATCCCAAAGGAGTTGGTGGCTGGGCAAAGGGAGACGTGGAAAGGAGGGTTCACACATCCATGGAACCTGCAATTACCAAGGTTTCCCCCCACTGCCAGGGCAGCAAAGGGTAGAATTTTTCCCCATGTTCCCATCTGACTTTTTTAAAAATACTGTAGATTTAAAAAACCTCTCTGCACCCTCTACAAGACAATATTGTCACATTGAGGCAGCATACGTGATTAGGTCTAGAAGATGACATTTCCCCCAAACAGGAGAAAAGCCTTCCTCTAGGATTGCCTAAATGAAAACTGGAGATGGCTCTTGTACCTTCAATGGTTGAGTAGAAGTGGGAATTTCTGCATGTGTTACCTGGTTCCATAACAAGCAACACCAGCTAAATATCATAGGGCAGCCCACACCTTCTAGTGAACAGGGCTTTTTCAGGAAAAAAAAAAAGAAATAAGAAGGAGGGCTGAGAAAAGGCCAAAGAGTCAGGTTATATGCCATATATCCAATATGTTTGAGCCCAACATTTACTCTGGAACCTTCATCAGGGCAAAACATTCCAACAATCAGAATTTTAAACAGATAACATTTGACCCAGTTTACTATTATTTGTCAGTTAACTGTTTCAGATTCTTTTCTCAAATGGCCAGGTAGCTGCTCAGCCTGCTGCCTGAAACTGACTGTTAAATGTTGTGAGTTCAAGACCTTCTAGCTTTATTTGTGTTTTGTTGTTTTTAAACCACATTTGAACAGGACAGAACTTAGGCAGAGGACACCTTCAAATAAAAGACTGTTCTCTACAGAAGAGGACACATAGCCACCCTACCAAGCAGGGGTCAAAATATCCAATCTAAGATGCAATCTTCATACCTAATGATATTTTTTATTACTCTTTTATTGTTTTAATTTATTTTGATATTGTTTTGCAAGCTCTCTTATGGGTCTCTGTTGATAAGAAATTTACAGATTACAGAAACACATACATGTTACTCCATTGCATTTTTGCAAACAATATATGCCTGACATTAGAGTACTTCCAGCTTCTAGATGAAAAGCTCTCAGCACTACAAAGCTAAAGCTCTCTCCCACACTCACGGTATTTTTATTTGTCTCCCTACCACATATTTTTATTCAATTATAAATATGCAAGTAATGAATTTTTTAAAAAGAGAATGAAAACAGACTAACAGAATTTCATAATTAAGTGGTTAATTCATATTCTCCAACTGTCCTACTCCTTTGTTCTCCCAGTTTCAGCTCCTTTTTAAACATCCCAGTTTCTCTCACCCACTCTCCTGCAGCTCCTCTGACCACTTTCCCCCTCTGTCCCCACCTTACTTCAATTGCTGCAAACTGAGTTCAAGGTGCAAAAGCAGTTTGCCCTCAACTCAGGGGAAGGGAAAAAGTGGGGGAATCTTGCCCTTCACTGCAGGCTCTGGCAAAAGCAAATTGCTACAGCCTCTCCTAGCCTATGTGTTCTTCCTGGTTAATAACTTGCCATCTTGGGGAGATTCCAATCTTTCTTGGTCACATGAGTCCCACGTTTCATTTGTGAAACCTATGGCTAATCACAACAAGGTGGCAAGCATGGGAGGATAGTCAGACCTCCACATTCACATGTTTAACTTTTGTGGATTTGATTATTTGCAGATTATTTGCTACTGCCTCCACTGCTTTCCCACTCAATTTTGAATAGGGACTTATAAGCCTCACCTCGCATTCACAGTCTCTCTGCAAGCCCTTCTTACCCTAAAGTGGCAGAGCAAGGCCTGGCAGAAGTTGCACTGTAGAGGCCCCATTCCTGCTACCACCATGGAGTGTGTCATGGTTCACAGAGTCCCAGCCGAGGTGAAGCTCAGTGTCTCATTCGTGCTGGGTGATGGTAGCGCCCAGCACATGCAGCACAACCAGGCGGAGCCACTGGGCCAGGTGCTCACCTGCATCACCAACAATGCCAGCAAAGGCAACACCAAGGCAGCCAAGAAGAGCTAGAAGGTGCAGGCTGAGGCTGACGGAGGTGGGTCCGCACGGCAACCGTAGCCACCTCAGCCCACAGTGTGCCTTTGCTCCCAGGATGAGCAAGCTGTGTCTTTGGACATGTCCAATGCGGAGGCCTGTCAGGACAGTGCCGTGCTGAAGATCAGCAAGGCCCAGTACCAGGTGGAACCCACCTACCCTGACAGAGCTCCAGCTGACTCACTCGCTCATGGCTGGCATCCCCATCCACCCAAGGTCTGCACTGATTTTGGCTCTTCTGGCAATTGCCTCTTCTGTTGATACCAGGAGCAGGAGGAGGAGGTGGCTGAGGTGGTGAAGGCAACTGTAGTGGGGTGGCAGTGGCTGAGTGGAAGTCCTGGGTGGCATCGAGCAAGGTGCACATCCACCCGGTGCCTCAAGGTCATCTGCATGCTGGGCACTTCAAGCTGACCCACAAGGTGAGGCTTTATAAGTCTCTATATTAAAAATGGCATAAGGCAGCAGCAGAGGCAGTGTTAAATATGATATGTTAAATAAGGTTTGGGGGGCCTAGAGATATTAATGGTTTTTCCACTTTTATGGGGGTCCTGTGCCCCTAATCCCCACAAATGTGGAGGGCTGACTACAGTTGAATAGGTTGCTTACCTGAAACTGTGGTTCTTTGAGTAGTCATCTGTGAATTCACACAAATGTGCTATCTGCGCTTGCGCAGTGCATCTCTTGGAACCTTCTAGAGCTAAGCATTTTGGTGGTAGCGTCTCCCAACTCCTGTGCACCTATCAATCCCACTTCCCACTTAAACTCTCAGTTCCCTGGATGCCAAAGTAGCAGTCAAGGAGCTAAGGAGAGCCAGGACATGGTGAGGGGAGGATGGGTGGGGTTGTAAGAGTTCACTTGAAGAACCACAGTTTCAGGTAAGCAACCTGTCCTTCTTCTTCCCGGTCTCTGTGACTCCCACAAATAGGAGACTAGCAAACTGCTAAACACAGGAGGAGGGAGTGTCATGCCACACAGGAGAAGAGCACAGCCCTCCCAAAAGCAGCCTCTGCCTGGGATCTTGTGTCCAGTTTATAGTGTGAAATAAAAGTTGAAAGCTGGGACCAGGTGGCAGCTCTGCAAAAGAAAGCCACCAACACTGCCATTGCTCTGGTTGAGTGGCTCCTCACTTGGGCAGAAGGTTGCTTGCCAGTAAGTTTATAGGCCAGGCAGATGGTCACTGCAATCCATTTAGAAAGACGTGTTGAAACAGAAAGTTCTTTCTTATTGGATGAATAGCAAAGGAAAAGCCTCCGAGATCTCCGAAAGGAAACCATACAATCAACACAAAAGGCCAATGCTTGACACACATCTAGACAGTGGAGAAAACGCTCCAGATCTGATGTAGGATTCTGCAGGAATATAGGGAGGACAATGTCTTGGTTCAGATGGGAGCTGATACTACCTTCAGAAAAAAGGAAATGTCCAGGCTAAGAGCCACCTTGTCCTTATGGAAGCAGAGTTAAGGTTGATCTACTCGTAAAGCACAGAGCTCACTTGTCCTCCTGGCTGAGGTAACTGCTACCAGGAAGGCCATTTTCCACATGAATTGCCTCAGGTCACATGAGGCCATGAGCTCAAATTGCTTTCTAGAAGGTTGAGAAAGGACTAGCTCCAGGCTCCACTATGCAGTAGGTCCAAACAAAACAGGTGGGTGTAGATTTTTGTATCCCTTTTAGGAACATCTTCGGTAGTGGATCCAGGAAGCACAATGGCTTGCCAAGGTGCTGGAATTGCCAAGAAACAGCCAATAAATAACATCTAATAGAGGAAAGGGACAGGCCCTTGCCTGACAACAGGACTAAGAAGTTGAGAATATGGGTAGTTCACACCTGTCAGAGAAATAGCCTTAGATTGGAGGAACTCAAGGAATTTGGCCCATTTGTAAGCATAAGAACACTGAGTAGATGGGCTATGAGCTGCTTCTGTGATACGTCTAACAGGAGCAGACTGTCACAGGAAGAGTTTGATGGTCAGTAGATTTCAATGCCTCTCCCTGTTCTCATGAATGGTAAGAAAGTCTGGATGGGGTGGTGATCTCAGGTACTATCTACTGGACAGGTGAAGCAGAGAGGCAAACCACTGCTGCCTGAGCCACCACAGAGTGACTAGTATACAACTGGCTTTGTCCTGATGAATCTTGGCAATCACCCTGGTGATTAGGGGGAACAGTGGGGACGCATACATGACAGGCCCTCCTCAGTCAAACAGAAATGCATCCCCAAGCGAGCCCCTCCCTCTGTGGGCTCTGGAGCAGAAGATCTCCCACTGCTTGTTCTGAGGTGACATGAACAGGGCTCTGAACTGGTGCCCTTTCTCTGTCTGATTAGAAAATTCACATTTCTTCAGAGAAGTGCTCTCTAGAGTTGAGAAAAGTTATTTTTTGAGACTAAACCACAGGATTCACTGGTTTTGAAACATATAACAGGGCTAGAGTTTCAGCAGAAGCTATTTTATGCATCCATCCTCCTGTCAAAATGATCACTACAAATAATTCACCCTATATAACTTTTCTCATGCAAATAGATTTGCTTCCACCTAAGCTTCACATCATAGTTCCTAATTAAAAGATGTAAACTAGAGTTTATTTTTGTCATCATTATCTAACATATCTGGGAGGCAGTTCCAAACATAAGGCTAGGGTTTCTCCCACTGCCTGAGGATGGAAACACAGCATATGTGCCTCCCACTATGTGAGAGCTACATAAAACAGCTAGCTACCCAACCTAATTCCTATCCCATCTATAGCAGAAAGAAGTACCACCACTCCCAGCCATAGGATATAGCACCAATTGGAAGAGCCCCACATATACCAACTCCACAGAATGGGGGAGGGAAAGCAAGAGAAGTCATCAGTGGCAGTGGTGGCAGCCACACCACTGTGTGTCACCCTGTAAAGAGGTGAGGATATCATTTCTGCCCCCACCAAAGCCCTGGGTCACTTAGAATAAAAGAATCATACAGTTGGAAGAGACCACGAGGGTCATCCAGTCTAACCCCCTGCCCTGAAGGAATACACAGTCAAAGCACTCCTGACAGATGGTCCTCCAGCCTCTGTTTAAAAACCTCCAAAGGAGACTCCACCACACTATGAGGCAGCATATTCCACTTCCGAACAGCTCTTACTGTTAGGAAGTTCTTCCTAATGTTTAGGTGGACTCTCTTTTCCTGTGGTTAGACTCTATTCCTCCGTTTCCTAGTCTCTGGAGCAGCAGAAAACAAGCTTGCTCCACCTTCAATATGACATCCTCTCAAGTATTTAAACATGGCTATCATGGCCACCTCTGCCATATGCTTTCCTTCTAAGAACCCTTCAGAACCAGGCATTCAAGAAACAATCTGCTCTGTGTAGACCTGGCCTCTGGTGAGGAGTTGAGGGCACACGGCTTCCTTGTCCTTTTCCTATAGCAGCATGTGAAGGTGTCGCTGCTGCCACCATCATTGGTGACCATGGTGACAGTGTGCCTCCTCCTCCTCCTTTTTGTTCTATAGCACTGAGGTGTGCCTAGATGTCCCATAACTGCCTCCTCCTAAGGAAGTGTGTGTGTGTGAGACTGGCATTAAAAAAAAGCAGCTCTGGAGAGCTGTCCATAGCAGCATTTCTCCAGAACAATAGGGATACTTTTGGTATAGGGTGAGGATTTGTCACTGAGCACTCTACTGCCTGAGGCTACTACCACACCCAATCTCATCCTCAGACTGACCCTGCATCAGAAATAGCAAGGGAAAAACAATGCAATGAGAAACATTAAGCTAATCCTGCCAGTCAGGATGAGGGTCACTACTTCTTCAAGGAACAGACAGACAGGCAAAGAAAGCTGAACATATAAAGTGGTGTTACTGAGCTAAGGGAGAGTGGCCTAATTTTTATTCAAAACCAATATGCTAATACATATGAGCAGTAATTATGCATAAAGTCCCTTTCCCTCAAAGACAAGCTTCTTGCATGGAGGTCATCTCAGAGACAGCTTCAACTTTGAGGGACAGGAAGGAAGGAAGGACAGGACATTTCAGAGAGGAAGAGAACTTGAGATGGCTGAGGATAGTGCAATTGTAGTAGCAAAGGTCATGGGAAGTGAGGTATTGGGATGGAAGACTGGTGAGAAAGGTTTGAAGGTAGTAAGGATAAGAAGCTTGGCTGGATCTGGAAGTAGACAGCAAGCCAATGTAGGGTGGTGCCACATGGTCAGAGTGACACCTAGAAAGATATCACCCAGGGAGGTGTCACATGGCCACAGCAATGAGATGAATGGTTTTAGCAGCAGGTGCTAGATAGAAAACAGGTGAGAGAAGGAGAGAGAAGAATCCCCTAAGCTGAGACAGGGCACAAACCAGGGTTTTTGCTAAGGGATCAGAAAGGAAGTGCTATATATATTTGTTAATGATTCAGCACTGAACTCCATTTGTATGTGGTGGGGGGAGGTATTTAAAGAGAAAAATGTTCATATCTTGTCTGTAGGTAGTTGGAGATATTATTAACATATAAGAAAACTGAACAAGAAGAGGTGAGCTTGGGAGGGAAGATGAGAAATTCCCTATAATTAATTACAGTTGATGTTGATCCGAATGCACGGTATGCCAACAATTTTTTTAAAAAAAATCTGACACACATTTTCCTTTTCACTTTACTAAAAATATTCTAATATCAAAACAACTTAAAAATCAATTCCTCAAATTACATTAGATTTCTTGGAGCCACTTAGAGTAGTTGTTTGCCTCTTCCTTTTAACACAGTAAACTATCAAGGACACTCATGGTACTACATCAGTGTACTTAATATGCTGTTGCTATTTGCAGATTTCTACTTTTAAATGGGAACCCATTTCTAGAACAGTTGTGACTACAACTCCAAGAATCCCCCAGCTGCAGTCTGCAAAAGTAACATTTCCAAGTTCTGGACTTGGCTACTAAGGAAGCACCCACACTATCCATGGGATTCCTGTGGGGTTTTTGTTGTTGTTTTTTAAAATAATTTTTATTTTAAAAAGTTAAGAAACCAATAAACTTACATACATCTTTCTCAAATATATATCATAACATATTACAGTCCAACATTCCATCTCCCATCTTTCATCTCACTAGACATCACTTTCCTCACTGCATTCTTTCTTGTCATCTCACTTCCATTTTCTTTCTTTCTTCCCTTTTTCCATACCTCACCCCTTCCATTCCCACTGACTTTCCTCTTCCTATTCTTCACCTTCACTCACCCTCCCACTTACACTCTCATTCATACTGACTTCCTCTCAGTCAGAGGTCCCAGTAACAGCTTCAGTTACAATGGTAAAAGAAGCAGAAGTGGAACATCCATTTTTAATGGATACTTGAATACAGAAATTCCCTCCATTCCTTTTAACATAAATCTCAAGCAATAAAGTCACTGAGAGAATGTGAAAGCCAATGAGGCCTCTATGATGAGACCCTATATCAGTGGTAGAAGATCTTAACATCACTAGATAAAAGAATCTCAGGTAGCTGTTCTGGAAAATATGAGACCTTGGAAGGCCACTGCCAAGTCAGAGAGGATAGGCTTGGGCCAATTCCAGGGGTTAGATACATTGCTCTGCCGCACCAAGAACAAAGTTCTGGAAGGCACTTGAAAATAATTATTGTGCTATAGATCATTAATGCTGTCTTCAAGTTGCATATACAATTGGCCCTCTACATTCACTCAGGATAGAGGTGGAGGACCCCTGAGAAAGTGGAAAAACCACAGGTATCTCTAGGAACCCCAGCTATATTTAACATACGCATGAAAGTACAATCCGTGGATTCAACCCAGCATGGATGCCTTCGAGTTGGCGGGGTTCCTTCGCAAGGCAGAAGTGGGTAGCTGGCGTGCCGTGCCACCACCTCCACTGCTGCCCTATGCCATTTTATTGGGGACTTAAAAGCCTCACTGCATGAGGCACAGCAAATAATCTGCGAATAATCAAATATGCAAAAGTTTAACCTGCAAATACGAAGGTCATACATTCATGGATAAGCAGAACTCTTGACCACAGTGGGAAGCTACCTTAAAAAAAAAAACAGACAAGTTTGGGACTATTTAAAATACAACATTCAATTCCATTTGACTGAGATGGGAATTATATTTGTGGGAGTGGTAAGTGTATGCTACACATTTTTGTTTGGACTTACCGTATGCACTCAACAGATTCTGGCCGAGATTTCAGATCCTGGTGTTTAGCAGCTACTCCAAAATGAATGGGGAACAGTCCGCCAAGAATAATATCTCCTTTCTTTTGTGCCCTTTGATTTGGTCCATAGGCAGAGGAATTCCAAGTAAACGCAAAGAGAAGCAAATAGAAACTATAAAAAGTCATTGTTCCTCCTTTTCACAAAGGAATTATGTTGCAAACTTCAAAATGTAAGAAATATAAACATAATGAACTTTAACAAGCCTTTTCTCTTTGGAACAGTGCACACTGTGGCTTTGGCAGGCATGGCTGATTTATAGTAATCCACAAGGTACTAGCTGTAGTTCGCCATCTCGCCAGTGGACTTCTTCATTACACTCTGCTCAATGCAGCAGTTCCTTCCTTCCTGAGATCCACTGCTGTGTTAGATGAAACCCATTTTTAAGACTGCCTAAAACAAAATGGAGATGTGAAAAAGTCAGCTCAGTTGCACAAAAACATTTTTTTAAAAAATGCAGAACTATTCATAGAGAGAGCTTCTCTCCCCTATCTCCCTTCCCAGAATACCAGAATACACTATGCATCCTGCATATTAACCTTGTACTCCCCCACCTCCGCCACCGCATAAACCTGAACTTTTCAATGATAAGGATCATTATATCTGGATGGACTGGATGAGGACATACAAACTGAAGCTTAATGCAGACAAGACAGAGGGACTCCAGGTCAGTAAAAAGACAGATCTGGGAATAGAAATTCAGTCTGTATTAGATGGGATTATACTCCCCTTGAAAATGCAGTTTTGCAGTTTTGGGGAAGGGTATTCCTGGATTCAGGTCTCAGACTGGAGGCCCAAGTTTCAGCGGTGACCAGGGGCTTATCTACACCACCCAGGATATGCCAGCTCCCTGCTGCCATATCCTGGCTGCAGAGGTGGCCCGTTCTGCTCCTGTTACCTGGAGGAAACTAAACGAATTCCATATAGGAACTCCAGCCGATCCATCCCTGTAGCCGCTGCCAACATTTTCTTTGCTATCTCAGAAGCCAAGAAGAGGGCCCACAGTATGTGATTGAAGGCTCCCTGCATGTGACCAGCTTCTGTCACATGCTGTAGGACCCTGCCTGGCTTCTAGGAGAGCCAGGGAGCTGGTAGCAGCAGTGAGGGTCAGCATGCTGGATGGGCTTCTGTGGACATTCAGGGCCCAATCTGGGTTTTGGCAGATTGTAATGGATTTAAATGGGTATTTTGCTATAATGCTTTATTGGGTTCTACCTCAGCCTGCCCTCGCCCTGTTTCTGCCCTGCGGGTGGTGAGGATTGCCTGGTTGCAAAACAGGGCAAATGCCCTGTGTCATTTGAACTGCAAGGCTCTGAGATAGGGGCAAACTGGGGTATTTAGCCCATGTTGCTAAGCCCCAGGAGGGTTTTTGCACAGTTAAAGCTAGTGCACCAACTGTGCCCGTTCCTGGAGAAGTCAGATCTGGCCACAGTGGTATGTGCCTTAGCTACATCCCGTTTAGATTATTATGATGCTCTCTCTGTGTAACTACCTTTGAAAAGTGCTCAGAAACTTCAGTTGGCCTAAAGAACTGCAGCCAGATTGTTAACTGGGGCTGGCTACAGGGAACACACAACTCATTTGTTGTAACAGCTCCATTGGCTGCTGGTTCGTTTTCAGGCACAATTCAAAGTGCTGGTTTTGACCTATAAAGACCTATATGGCTCAGGTCCAGGTTATTTGAAGGACTGTATCTCCCTGTATGAGCCCAGTAGAGCATTAAGATCATCTGGAGAAGCCCTTCTCTGTCTCACCACGTTCTCAGCCTCATTTGCACAAGAGAGGAGGTCTTTTTGGTGGCTGTTCTCAGTCTTTGAAACTCACTCCCCAGAGCCAGGATAGCCCCATCCTTGCCCTCCTTCCAGTGGCAGGTTGTTGTTGTTATTGTTGTTGTTATTATTATTATTATTATTTGCTGCCAAGTGTTTACAAACTGACAAGAGTTGGATTTTTAATGCTGTGTGGTGCTGTTTTTAAGGCTTTTAAAGGGTATGCATATAATTTTTAATGCATTTTAATTTACAAATTGTTTAATTGTTTTTTTTAATCTTATATTTATACTTTTATTTTGACTTTTGTATGGTTTTTAACTTGTATTGTTTTAAAAATGTTGTTAGCCACCTTGAGTTCCATTATTGGGAGAAAGGCAGGATATAAATTAATATCAACAACAACAACAACAACAACATCTCAGCAGAAGCACACTTAAAGTCAGGATTCTCAACATTTATTTTTTCATTTATTAAAGGCATTTATATATACTGCCTCTCAGTCCACCAGGGCCCCTGAGGTGACCCACAACAGAAAGAAAACATTTAAAAGATTAGATACAAAGATAAAAATATTTAAAACAAATGAAAAACACTCCTCATAAATAATTTAAAGCCAGAAAGTTAAAACCCCAGAGCAACTTCAAGTACCAAAGGTTATGTGGAACAACCCTATTTTAGCTGCCTGCTCAGAAGAGATGGGGGTGGAATAACTTCCTTTGGCAGGATTTCCACAGTCAGGGTGCTGCTAGAGAGAAAGTCCTGTCATGTGAACACTGGGAATCTCAAATTTTGGGCAGGTTCATATGAGAGGAGGCATGCTTTGAAATATTCTGGCACCAAGCTTTTTAGGGCTTTGTAGGTCAAAATCAACACCTTGAACTGAATTCAGGAGTGAACTAGAAGCCAGTGCAGTTCTTGTAAGACTGATTTTATATGGCCTCTAATACATATACCTGGAAACAGTATGGCAGCTCCATTTCCCATTAGCTGCAGCTTCTGAACTCTTTTCAAGGGCAGCACCACAGAGAGTATGTTACATAGTCTAATCAGGAGGTAACTAAGGCATGAAAGCACTGTGGTCAGATCTACCCTCCCAAGGAAAGGGTGCAGCTGGCACACCAACTGAAGCTGAACAATGGCACTCCTGGCCACTGCAGCTACCTGGCTTTCAACCACTGCTGGGTCCAAAAGTACCCTCAAGCTATTAATTTGACCTTTCAGAAGCAGTGCAAGCCCATCTAGAACAGGCTGTAATCCCAACTCCAGGTTAGGTTTCCTACTGACCAACAACACTTCTGTCTTGTCTGGATTGGTCCTCTATTTATTAACCCACACCCAACCCTCCACTGCATGCTCAGGACTTCCATAGCCTCTTTGGCATAAATTGTAAAGGAAAGATACATCTGGCTGTCATCAATATCTTGATGACACACAAAACTCAAGATAACTTCCCTCAGCAGCTTCATATAGATGCTAAAAAGCATAGAGGGCAGTATTGAGCACTATGGATTTCTATTAAGTCCACAGCTCATACCTCTGACCTAGAAGTTCTTCATTATTCAGTTATTTATTACATCTATTTATAACTTCATCATCAATGTAAAATATCCCAGCCATCTCTTACATGTAAACAACTCATAGAAAAATACCAATAAAACAAATGTCAAAGAACACAGAAGCAGCAACAGTATGGCAAATTCATAAAATACAGCAGAACAAAAGAACCACCCACTGAAACATATTAGCAAACATGTGGGGAAGTTGCACAACTTAGAGTTTTTACCTGATTCTGAAAGGACATCAGATTCAGGACCAGGCTTTTCACATCTATAAGGGGTGACACAACCAAGAAAACATTCTGTCTAGTCACTACCCGCCTAACTTCACAGCTGGTGGGAGGATTTGGAAGAGGGCCTCTAGGGAGATACGTATATAGAATTTTGATATGCTTGTACAACAGAAGATGCCCAGGACCAAAGTCATTTAGGGCTTTAAAGGCAGCCATCCTCACTTTGAATTGAACATATCCCTCCACTTCATGACCTGTTGGGCTTCAAAACATTCCTTAAGAGGTACGCCATCACTCTCATGGTATCTCTGTAAGTCAGAAACTTTGGTGGAAAGTCATTTGGTAAGGCTATGCCACCAGTCTGTGACTTTCAGGCCAAGTCATCTGACATCACCAAACTCCCTGCTGTTCCAACCCTGTCCCTGGTTGCTCCTTGGAAGCAGAAAGAAAAATGAAACCAGTGTAACCCCATAAACACCTTTACTTATTTACAATAGTATTATCTTACCTCTCTTGCTGTTTAAGATGGATTACCTAAATAACACAATATCATATATCTAAAATTAAGAAACCAGTCTATTTCTTTCTTTTTTTAAAGGAAACTAGTACTAGAAATGAGCAGAGTGGGTAGAATAAACACCTAACATCTTCCAATTTCTTTTCAACCATGAAATGCCCATAAGAATTTGTGTTTTTAAAATCAAAAATCTAATTGAGGATATGATGGAAAGAAAAAGTCTGGTTCTCTAGCTATTTTTTAAAAAAATGGTACGTTTTTTATGGGAACTGAAAACCCTTTTAACAAAGCATTGGAAATAACAGCCAACAAACATAAGGAAACAAACATGTGCATCAGGGAAGAATAAGAGCAAACCAAAGCTAGATCAGAGTTGCCCTTAAAACAAATAAAAAGAACCTTGTACAAGCAAGCAAAATTATTTTGTCAGCACACCATACCAAAATTTCTGTTGATGAAAAGAGATATTCCATAGACCACCATTTTAATTTAGATAAGCAATGAATTGGAACTATTTTCCTGCAAAGATGTCTTCTGTATGGTCTGCCTTAGGCTGTCTATTAAGCTGACCCAATGTTGACCTGAGAAGTGGTTGGTTTGATCACTGGACACAAAACAATCCAGGGAAAGTTCCCACATGTATTATCCTTTTAATTCCTTTATACTTCCCCTTCAAGTGTTAGAGAAGCTGACATGCCCAGTAAATAGTGACCATTTGTTAGAAACTGTAAGACTCCGGGAGCAAACTTCCTCGAGTGCCTGGGTTGTATCAGAGATGGACTGGGAAACCTCATCAGGGCTAACAATTCCTTACCCTCTGGACTATTACCAAAAGGTGCTTGGGAGAAAGGGTTCCTTTGGATCCTTTCATCTTTAGGATGTTCCACTGAACTTTTCAGGCTCTGGGAGCTAGCTCCTGCTTTCTGAGTCTCTAAACAATAGGCTGTCAGTAAGCTGCTATTCCAATTTTCTCTTTAAATATTGAAAAGAAAAATATTACAAGAATCTAACTGCAATTGTTAGTCCCAACTAGAGAAAATGCACTGAATTAGTGGAATTTATGTAAGCACTGACGTCTAAAGTTCACATTAATTCAATGAATCTACTTTAGCCAAGCCTATCAACCGTGAAGTTGAAGGCTTTCATGGCCGGCATATCCATAGATTTTCCTTGGGTTTTTCAGGTTGTCAGGCTGTGTTCTAGAATAGTTTCTTTCTGACATTTCGCCTGCATGTGTGGCTGGCATCCTCAGAGCATTCTCTGAGGATGCCAGCCACAGATGCAGGCGAAACGTCAGAAAGAAACTATTCCAGAACACGGTCTCACAGCCCGAAAAACCCAAGGAAAACCTATCAACCGTATTTAGATCCACATCTTTAAGAATGTGCAAATTACAGCTGTCCCTTGGTATCTTCAGGGGATTGGTTCCAGAACCCCTTGCAGATACCAAAATCTGTGGATGCTCAAGTCTCTTATATAAAAATGGCAAAGTATTTGCATATAACCTATGCACATCCTCATGTATACAGGTAATGCGGCCACCCCATATCTGCAGAACCAATATCCATGGTTTCAATAATCCACAGATGAAAAATAGGGATGCATACCATAGAGTCATGCCGGAAAATGCTTAGAGAGGTGTCCCTCTAGGAATCTCTAAGTCCTCCAATGCAACTCTATGGTATGTTTCTACCAGAAGTCCTTTATTTTAATAGGGAAATTTATCCCCTGTGGATATGGGGAGTGACCTGTTCTTTAAATCATCTCTAGATTACTTATAATACACAATACAATGTAAATGCTATGTAAATAATGTAGCTGTTATACAACACAAGTAGCAAATGAAGAAAACATGAGGTGAGCAATACTCAAACAATGAGTGTTGGGGAGAAAATGAGGGTCTGTTAAACGTCAGGAAGCTACAGCAGGGTATGCCTGCACCTCACTTAATTCGCATGGATTCAGTGTAATGTTCAGCACGTGGCAAATTCAAGTGTTGCTTTTTGGAACTTTCTGGAACACCCAACCCCCCACACAAATATTTTCAATCTGTGGCTGTTTGCATCCATGGCTGAGGAAACTGCAGATATGGAGGGCTGACTGTACTGGCCCTTGCAACCAGATAAACATGGCGGAGGGAGGGCTTTGAGCAAAGTTGTTCCTTACAAACAGCGCTAGCCAGTTCATATGTTTACCAAATTAATAAAAGATTGCTGCTGCTACTATCCCATGTATCATACCTAGTAAGTGGAGACTGATGCTGGGCCCCTCATTCTTCTTTAGATCTCAGCAAATGTTAACCCCCACACTCTGCTGTCAACAGTCACATGTGTTCTTTCTCTACCTACAAGACATTCATGGACACAAAGGAGGAGGTTAAAAAAATGGAAATTAGCTAATCTGGATAGGTTCTCCACACACACACAAAGTTCAAAATGAAGAGGTGCAAATTTCCTTGCACTTCTTTCTGCCCACTTTCTTGCAACACAGGGAACCAACGCTAACTAAAATTTGTCTCTGCAGCCAGACAGTCCTGCGCACAAAGGACCAAGAATGTTGTTGCACCAGTGTAGAAGGTCAGAAGGACCCATAATCACAGAACCCCATGGAAACTGATCAGCAGCTCTGAGAAGAAAAAAACACAGGTTAGGAAGCAGCCACCATGCAGCTGAGTGATGGTGATGAACCTAATGGCAGCAAATACCAACCACTGTTTCAGCTGGGACTACTGCCCCTGGGATAGTTACTAACACAATAATGATGTCAATGCTGCTTCACACTGAGAGTCCCTTAAAAAGTGGTTTTTTTTTTTGCCACAGAACAAGAAAAAAGGGAAAATTCCTTTTATACTTTTCCCTTTGTGAAGGTGATCTTTCTGCACAAGCTGGAATGCACAAACACCAAGGGTCACCCTTCAGTGAGCATCAGCCAGCTCACCTCCCTGCCAAGTCCACAGCAATACACGTTCCATCTCCGGGACGACGGTGTGACTTTTGGAGGCTCTATGCCTCATTTAGTTCTGGTAATGGCCTAATTGGGTTGGAAAAATGCAGGGGCAGGTGTGTGATTAAAAACCAGCTTTTGGTGCCTATGTACACCATTGGAAAGAAAGAAATGAAAGTTCTTTTAAAACATCCACCTGCAATATGCATTTCACGGTGCATCTTTTTGCTCTTGATTATGGGTATGTCATAGATATTGTCACTGAAAGTACACATAATGTCAACAACACACAAACATAATTCTTGTAAAGTTTTATGCGTGCTTCATTTCTTGATTTGTTTTTAAAACCAGCCCCACCACATTCCCAATGAAAGCATTTCACCCCTCAGAATCAACTGCAATTATTGTAGAGTTAATAGATGATCTAAGCTGGTAGGGAGGAAAGAGACATAGGGAAATTTGAGTGACGAGCACTGCCATTCAATTAAAGCACATCAGTTCAGCTAGGTAGGGATCTAGTGTGCAGTTTTCAGTTTGTATGTATCTTTACAAGCCTCTTAGAAAACAAGTTGCTAGATGCATAAATTTTCAACAGAAAAACCATGCTTCCAATTCACATAATTCCTACGATAGATTGATGAGTAAGTATCATTCAAGTACCTTTGTTAATGTGAGGACATAAAAAAGGAAGGAAGGAAAACAGAATGAAAAACAAAAACTAAAAGACAAAGACAAATTTAAAGACTGAAATCCAAAACACACTTACCACTGAATAAGCCCACTGTACACTAATGGATTTATTTCTAAGTGAATGTGCACAAGTGTTTAGTAAATTAACATCACTGTGGCATTTTGTTGAACCCAGTCATTAGCCTGTGTCTGATCCTGAGCCTCAGTAGGGTTTGCTTATTTAAATGTATCAAGGTAGAATTAATACAAGTTAAGAGTCACATGTTTTTCTTTTGAGAATGATTTGGCCAATTACAGGCATACCTTGGTTAACAAAGCCTCTGACAAAAGATGCTCCATTTTACAAAGTTTTTTTAATGCATGCCCAGCTTTCCTTTTTCTCACCCTCTACCTGGTTTGAAGGTTTTGGGAACATGGTGAAACAGGGCTGGAGAAACACAGATTTTCAGCAGCAGGTCTGCAGTAACGAAGCTTAAGGTGAGAAAAATGGGATTTTACTCTAGCTGATCCTCCTATAGTTGTGTGTGTTTGCCTACAACAGTCAAGGTAAACAGCAGCTCCCTCCGGAATCCCTTACTGAGCATGCATGAAATGCAAAAGGGCGAGAACAAATGAGTCTGCCTTATCAAGTTACCCCCAGTATGTTTTTTTAAAAAAGAGTATAGATCTGTATGTTTGGCCACCAAAATGGAAATCATAAGAAAAGTGGAAGCTGGTGAAAGAAAAAATTGTCCCTGAATACATTTTGGAAGAAGTTTGCAAGTGGCCTTTAGAAGTCTGAAAACATTTTGGATTACTTATGGAAGGTTTACCTGACCTGGATGTTTCATTTCACATGGGCATATTGTTTTGCTGAAACACATTGACCTGCCTTTCTTTTTTGTGTTGTAGGAATCTATCCCTGTTCTTTCCATGTTATTTCTGCCTCTGGTACCAATGTTTCTGTTAAAAAAAAAATCATGTCCATCCACTTTGTTAACTGAGGTACACAGGTACAAAGATCTACCAACTGGAGAAACAGGGCTTAGAATCAACATGTAGCATGCTACTTGTAACTAGTTACTTTGCAGTAATGTACCAGCCCCCTGATAATTTCTTTTCACCTGGCAAGGAGAACAGGTGCCCACATTGCTCGTTCTGAGATCTGACCACCCCCAACTAATCTCTGTTTCTTTAATGTAACTTGTTTAACTCTAAAACTCAAGTCAGACAGGACAGACACACAGCTTCTCAGAGAAGGTAACTGCTCTAGGAAGCCTCCCAGAAACACCAGTGCTGTAATTTCCAGTAGTGCTGAGGTAGCACTTTGCAGAGCTATAGCTTTTGAACGTTCTGCACTTATTGGCTATCATATTCTACTGCAATAATTGTAGAAGAGCTGTAGCACTAGAAATATAGAACACTCCATAGATATACAGTTGTCCCTCCGTATCCATGGATTTGGTATCCACAGATTTAAGTATTCACGGCTTGAAAATATTCTTAAAAAAATAATAATCCAAAAAGCAAACCTTGATTTTGCCATCTTATATAAGGGGCACCATTTTGCTATGTCATTGCATATAATGGGACTTGAGTATTCACGGATTTTGGTATCCAGGGAGTCCTGGAACCAAATCCCAGCGAATATGAAGGGACAACTGTAGTTCCATACAGTGCTGCTTCAGTGCTACTGTGAGACTTTTTGGAGCAGTACTACCCATTCCAAGAAGTTGTGGACATCCAACAGGGCTTGGATTTCAGAGCTAAGCAAGTGAAGAAAGAAGTTACAGAAAGAAGTAAAGGTTAGTTTTGGAGGGTGGGTGATGATAGCTACAACCTATGTTGTGTTGCAAGGGGATGGGTGGGGGCTTCAGGAGCAGTATTTGCAAAAAAAATAATTAACAGATAAAAAATCTAAATTATGTTTGCAAACTGATTAATAATAACAATCCCAAATAATAAGCAGATGAATAAATTTCTTTTTTTAAAAAAGTAATGAGTCTGTTGCTGCAAAAAACAACAGAATTTTTCCAAATGGGACAAATATGTCAGGAGATTGCTGGAGGATGCCATATTTGTTGCTGTAGGTATTTTTTTGTTTTTGTTTTTAATATCCAAACAATGTTTCTCTTTTGCTGCTCTATTTTCTGGCAAATCTCAGCATCTGCCTTGCATTTTTTTTAACTTACAAGACACATTGGAACATATATCCCAGAATTCTCTTCTCATCTTTTTTTTAAATTATAGTGCCAGTGCCTCAGTCAGTTAAATGGTACTTCTGTACTATGACACTTTAACCCTAAGAAATTTTTTTAAAAAACCAACACATTGTCCCCCAGACCTTAGGACCCTGTTCCCACTTTAAAAAAAAAAACTTCAAAAGAACCCTAGCAAAAATCCAAGAAATCATTACAAACTGCTCCTGAATAGTATGGAATGAGTGAACACAGCAAACCCCAGTAAATCCCAGAGAACTATATTGTGAGAACTTACTTCTTTACACCAATTTGGAAAAGCCCAGAGTGTAACAAATAAATTATGACATAAGCTTACATAGACCCAGTTTGCCTTATCAAGTGTGTTAAGTGTTACCTTGACTTGGCAAGTGTATAGACAATGTTGAACTGATGATGGCTCTTTAGTTCACTCTCTGCACTCTCACCATAAAGTGAAAGGGAAACTAAAAAGTGTGCCTAGTGAGGAAAGGGGAGAACCAGAAATAATCAGAGAGTTTGACCCTGCTGTTCTATTAGCTAATTCTAATAGCAAATCTTAAAATGCTTGAAACCACAGATAAGTAAGAGTATCAGGAGAGTATAAAATAAAATGATGCCATCAGACATTCCTTTAGCCTTGACAACACAACATCAAGCGCCAGTTCCTTTGCAAGCTAAATGAAAGATGAATTAGTCTTGAAAAGAATGAAGTTATTTTTTGAGAGTGATCACTTACTGAATGGTGCACAGGAATGCTTGCCATGGGGAGAAATCAACATTGCTGTGGATCTAACACAACTTAACAAACCTCTCTGCAGGGAACAACAAACTGTTTCCAATATTTCTTTGAGAATTTACCAGGAGCCAAGATATAATAAAAGTTATTGCTTGGCTTCTTGCAAATTTCCCTTTCTGAGGAACTGAAATCTTTCTTCATGCTCTGTGTCACATGGTGATGCAAGAAAGACACACATTGGGGACACCATCCTGCATTCAAAATTCAGGTGCCCAAAGAGTAACTGTAGTTCACTGAGCATGCCACTGGCCAAAGCAGATCAAAACCCAAACGATGTCCAGCTTATCCCCCAGTAGGCAGGAAGTTCTTTTTAAGGAATCTAGCTAGATGCCCATGTAAACCAGCTGAGGGGCTGGCCCCCTGGTTTATCTTGGATTTGCAAAATGCCAAGCTCCTCTGCCAAGGCCTTGCCCAGGCAGAGCTGCCCACACGACATGCAAACAGCGAGTCATTTAAGTAATGTGTAACATGGAAGAAGCATGCCTTAACTTTGAAGTACCATTTGAAGGCGGTACTAAAGGACCCAAACATTGTTCAGGCCTTGAAACAATTCACCAGCATGCTGTTGTCTATGCAACCAAATGATATAAAGACAGTAATCAAGTGTGCACTGGCAGTAGCTGGAAAGCCAACTGCATGTTGCACTTGATCACAAGGACCCCAGACTCCCAAGACCTAAATGGATAAAGGACGTCAGCCTCATCAAGAAGAATTAAGTTGGATGGCTTTGACGTTGTCTAGATGGGCTTTTTACCTTGTCTTGCCCCCGTCTTGGAGCCCCGCAGTCCTTTTGACACAGAGCTTTTGCCCTGTTGTGCCCCCTCACAACACCTGGGGCAAAGATGGGGGGAAGACAGGGTGAAGCCTGGTAAAACATTTTAGCAAAATACCTGTGGAAAACCGTCTTAGCCAGAAAAAAAGTGTGACAACAAGAGCCTATACCAGCATTCCAGCCTGTCACTGCAGCCGCCGTCTGCGTTGCTCTCTCCAAAGCCAGGAATGAGTTGGAGTGCGCTGGAGTCTCCTTCTTTGGAGGTTTTTAAACAGAGCTGGATGGCTATCTGTCGGGAATGATTTGATTGTGTATTCCTGCATGGCAGGGGGTTGGACTGGATGGCCCTTGTGGTCTCTTCCAACTCTATGATTCTATGAAATCTATGAGTCCCGCAGCATGTGGCCAAGGCTCATCACATGCTGGAGATCTTGATCACATGCTGTGGTCTGGCTTCCTGACTTTAGAGAGAGTGATGTGGATGGCAGTGGAAAACCTGAAGGTTTCAGAAGAGCACATGCAAAGGGCCCTGGCCACTCTGCCTGAAGTGCCTTCTATGGTGATCTTACTAGACATGACTTGGTTTTGACTGAATCCATTATGTGCTGGGAGAGGTGAATGGCATGTGAAACTCGTTGGTAAATCTCTCCTTAAGGTACTGAGCTGCCTACTATTGGACAGCCAACTATCCAGGAGGGGGTGGAGGGCCTCCAAGTGGATGGAACTGAAATCCAGCTACAGCTCAAATTGCCCTGGCTCAGGGGAATTACTTGCCAGAGGCTGGGACAGGGGCAGGTTAAAACTAGCACTCTTTTCTGCTAGTGGCATTACAGGGCAGAACATGCATCCTGAAAAGGCTGCTGGCCATTGTGATTACCAGGGTAGGACAGTCTGAGGTGTGGGTCAACGGATCTATCACAACTATGAGTGAACTTACATCGGCCTAATTATATTTCCTTTGATTATACTGCCAGCATACCCTGTGGACAGGTTTCCATTTAAAGCCCCATTTGTACCATTTGGTCATTATTTGCCTTTCCCTTGAAATAGGGCCTCAGCTTGTTGTTAAGAAGGTTCCACCCAGATTTCTCACAATGGGAATGCCTCACCATACGTGAAGCCTGGGCCTTCAGCACATTCTGAGGTGGTTGGATACAGGTAGACAGCTGGTTCACAAGCTGGGCAAAGCCCCTGCAGAAGCCTCTGGACTGCACAGCCAGGAGATGAGGTGGCCTCCTCTTCACCTCTCTCCCCCCCAGAGGCACCAAGCAGGGCTCCAGTTAAATCAGGGGTCCTTGCCTATTGCACAGATAAACTTTCCAGGGTTTCCATTCAGCTACCACTTACAATTGAAGGAAAGACCCTGGAACCATATGCCAAAATCCATATTGAATTAAATTTAGCCTGGCCTCTCTATCTCAGCAGACAGACAGTAAATTCAGCAAATTCAGACAGAGAGATGCAGCATGTCAGAAAGTCATCAGTTTCTGCCGATATGGATGGAGCTTCAAAAGACAACTTCCCCAAGATATGAGACAGACAGGAATAACCTCCACATAGAAGATAACGTGCTTTAGAAATGCCAGACAGGTCAAAACCGAAGGGTCTGACAAAGAGCGTCAAAGGGCAGGATGGGCTCTCTAGCCTTATGGCAACCGTCCTAGGAGAAGGAAAACTCTAATCCCAAACCCGGGCAGATGGTGCTCGTCCAACCCTGTAAGGTCAACCATCTAAGAGAAGGAAACTCTAATCAAACCTACGGCCCGAGGACCTCGCTGCCACGTCCATGCTTGCAAGGCCACGGCAGATGAATCTCTGGTTTAAAGGGTGAGGCCAGTTCTGTGCACGCTGCGCTCCACCAGAAAAATCCATTGCACAGGCTCGAAGGACAAATCCATTAGAAATTGGATAATATTGTTACCCTTAGCTTCAGACAAAGACACTTGGAAAGTTCTGTGAAGGGGACTGAAGTATTAGTAAATGCAAGGCAAGAGCATGATAGTCCATTTGGTGGATGAGATTCAGCAAGCAAATACTGTATGCTGCCCTGAGATCTTGCGTTATGGGGCAGGATATAAATATTTTAATGAATAATTTTAATAAATAAACAAAAACTTTAGCTGGAAATTACATGGAATGCATCACAACAAGGGAAGCAGGCCCCTGAACTTCTACTCCCTGCAAGGCAGTCTGAGAGATCCTACCAACAAGTAGCTAAAGACTTGTTTGCTTAGAAAAGGAATACACTTGTCCCTTCACATTTGCTGGGGTTTGGTCCCAGGACCCCCGTGAATACCCAAATCTGTGAATACTCAAGTCCCATTATATGCAGTGGCATAGCAAAATGGTGTCCCTTATATAAGATGGCAAAATCAAGGTTTGCTTTTTTGGATTATTATTTTTAAAGAATATTTTCAAGCCGTAAATACTTAAAACCGTGAATGCCAAATCCGTGAATGTGGAGGGACAACTGTACATATCTTTCCGACTCTAGATATAGTGATGCATCTTTATCCACCCTATCCCATTATATCAGTTAATCCAAAAACTAAAAATAATATCTGCCAGATACGGAGTTCCAGGACTTTCTTCTCAACCAATGGGCCTCAGTATGCCTCTTAGAGAGTTCCAAGAAACATATGCCTTTGGCCACAGCACTAGCTGTATGCATTATCCCAAGAGCAATGGGGAAGTGGCAAGGGTGTAAGAGCTCCTGAAAAAGAAAGACTATCTTTAATGACCTCTTTTAGCATAGAAGATCTGTTCTTCTAGCTTTGGGACCTCCTCTGCCAGGCACATTCAGCTTGCCTGCCATGAAACTTTATGGTGTAGTGATGATGGTATATGTAATAGTAAAGCTGGATAATGGGGAACATATACCCAGCCTGTTTATTATTGCATTTATGTGTGATTATCTGGCTGTGAGGAGTAAAGTGGTGTCGGAATGCTCAAGGTCAGTTGGATGGGAAGTGTATAAGAAATGAAAGTACAGTAGGACCCCCATATCCGCTGGGTATTGGTTCTGGGGGATACCGAAAACCATGGATAATAGTGAACGCCATTGAAAATAATGGGACTTCTGGTTTAAAATACCACAGAGTTGCCTTGGAGGACCTAGAACATCTCTAGAGAGGGCACATTTTCTAGGAAGACTCTATGGTAGGTGTGCTGTTTTGTGTTCCGCGGATAATTGAATCAGTGGATAATGAATACAGGGGTCCTCCTGTAATGCTTGCTAGGGAAAAAGAATGTTTTCCTTAAATAACACAAATGAGATTTCAGCCCACCTAAAGTTTGAAATTGATATGCTTTAATTGTACTGTACTGATGAGGACTGGCCAGTCCTGACAATGAAAGTCAGTGGATGATGTCTGCTGCAGTTTCTGTGATAAAGCTTTTCTGAATTAACACTGAAAGCCTGGGTTTCTGAACTGCTAAAACTCTACAGATGACATCTTCCAACAGAATTATTTGCGGAACATTGACTGTGACCATTGTAGTTTGTCATGGGGAGTATGACATACTCCCCATGAGGGGGAGTATGTCATAAGTTCCAGCATGCATGGCATGAAGAAACACAAAAGGATGCCGTAGACAATACTTGAGACTTTATTAACAGACTAGCTTGGGTCACACACCATTCCATTGGAGTGTCACTCCTTTATCCCCATCTCATTCCCTTCATGGGGAGGGACTGTGTTCCTGATAGCAGGGGACCCAGAAGTATCTCCCCTCAGCTGGTACAAGTCATCTACTGCAAAACCAACAGCACCAGTGATAACATCTGGATAACGCCCATTCAAAAAGTATGTTTCTGTAGCATCAAGAGTCTAATAACATGGTTTGGCGTAGGCCTTTCCCAATAGTAAATACTTCCAGGATCAGGAACGTGAGGCTGGTTGATGGATGCAGGATCAAGCTCACTCCAATGCTGTGTAGTGTCAGAACAAGGAACAGCTGGCTAGTAGGACAGAAGGCTTTCCTTATGCCTGCCAGGGAACCATGGTACTATAATTCTAGCTCTATCTTCCATCCCTTCCCCGATCAGTCTTTTAAGGTGATTTGAAGCCTCATGCCCTACAGCCCTTCCTGCTAATAATGCCATCTCCCCTTCTGCCCAGCAGCCTCATCCATCTAGCCTTCCCTCTAGCAGCTGCATCAGCAAGCCAGGTGCATTGCTGGTAATGGGCTGTTGATCAAGTTCTTGGTTACACTAAGAGTTCTGGGGGACACCACACCTGTGGAGGGGAGCAGCTGGGGAAAGGATGGCAGCATAGCTGTCCTGTCTTGGAGGCCAGCTGAGGGCAAATACCAAGCAAAGTCAGTAGAAGCCCCAGCCGTGTACAGAAGATTACCAGCCAAGTATATACCATTATCAGGCAGTCCAGGTCAGTAGGATACAGTGATATAATCAAGGCATCAATTCAAGGAGGAATGCTGAGTAGCATGGTCAGTCAATAAAGCAGGGAGCGCGGGTCTTTGGAAACATGAGCCAGGAGTCAAGAGACAAAAGTGTTCCTTCCTCCAGAATGGTTAGTTGTCAGCAACAACTTCCTGAGAGAGGTACCAGAATATTTATAGTCTGGCAACCTCCTGCAGCTTTTCCCTGATTAATGAATGTTTCCTGTTGAAGCCTCTGAGTATCAAAGCCCTCCCTTTCTCATCTGTATTCTGCTGTTGTAGAATCTTAGAATCATAGAATTGTAGAGTTGGGAGAGACCACAAGGGCCATCCAGTCCAACCCCCTGCAACGCAGGAATAACGATCAAATCATTCCTGACAGATGGCCATCCAGCCTCTGTTTAAAGACTTCCAAGGAAGGAGACCCCACCATGCTCCAAGGGAGTGTGTTCCACTGCCAAACAGCTCTAACTGTCAGAAAGTTCCTCCTAATGTTGAGGTGGAATCTCTGTTCCTGGAGCTTGCATCCATTGTTCCATGTTCTAGTCTCTGGAGCAGCAGAAAACAAGCTTGCTCCATCCTCAATGTGACACCCCTTCAAATACTTAAACAGGGCTATCATATCGCCCCTTAACCATCTTTTTCCAAGTTAAACATACCCAGCTTCCTAAGTCTTTCCTCATAAGGCATGGTTTCCACACCTTTCACCATTTTAGTCGCCCTCCTGTGGACACACTCCAATTGGTCCCAGAACTGTGGTGCCCAGAACTGGACACAGTATTCTAGGTGAGGCCTGACCAAGGCAGAATAGTGTGGCACTATTACTTTCCTTGATCTAGACACTATACTTCTATTGATGCAACCCAAAATCGCATTGGCCTTTTTAGCGGCCACATCACACCGTTGATTCATCTTCAACTTGTGGTCTACTAGGACTCCTAGATCCCTTTCACACGTAGTCTCATTCAGCCAGGTCTCCTCCATCCTGTATCTATCCATTTCGTTTTTCTGCCCTAAGTGCAGTACCTTACATTTCTCCATATTGAATTTCATTTTGTTAGCTTTGGCCCAGCTCTCCAGTCTATCCAGGTCATTTTGAATCTTGATTCTGTCCTCTAGCTACTCCTCCTAATTTGGTGTCATCTGCAAATTTGATAAGTATGCCCCTAATTCCATCATCCAAGTCACTGATAAAGACGTTGAATAGCACTGGGCCCAGAACAGAACCCTGTGGCACCCCACTGGTCATATCTTTCCAAGATGAAGAGGAGCCACTGCTGAGCACCTTTTGGGTTTGGCCGGTCAACCAATTACAAATCCATTTAACAGATAACTTGTCTAGCTCACATTTTACAAGCTTGTTTGCAAGAATGTCATGGGGAACCTTGTCAAAGGCCTTACTGAAATCAAGGTATGCGATATCAACAGCATTCCCTTCATCTACCAAGCTGGTAATTTTATCAAAAAAAGAGATCAGATTACTCTGGCATGACTTGTTTCTCTGAAACCCATGTTGACTTTTTGTGATTATGGCATTGCCTTCTAAATGTTCACAGACCCTCTGTTTAATGATCTGCTCTAGAATCTTCCCTGGTATTGATGTCAGACTAACTGGACGATAATTGTTGGAATCCTCTTTTTCCCCCTTTTTGAAGATGGGGACAATGTTTGCCCTCCTCCAATCTACTGGGGATTCTCCTGTTCTCCAGGAGTTCTCAAATATTATTGCCAATGGCTCTGAGATCACATTTGCCAGCTCTTTTAATACCCTTGGATGTAATTTGTCTGGTCCTGGAGATTTAAATTCATTTAGATTAAGAAGGTATTCCTTTACTACCTCTTTACTTATTCTGTGCTGGATTTCCCCTATTGTGTCCTGTGTTCCATTACCCTCAGGTTGATCACCCTTTTCCTTTTCTGAAAACACTGACGCAAAGAAGGTGTTGAGTAATTCTGCCTTTTCTCTGTCCCCTGTTAGCATTTTGCCATCTTCTCTACGTAGCGGCCCTACCATTTCCTTCTTCTTCCTTTTGCTGTGGACACACACCAAAAAAACCTTTTTATTGTTCTTAACCTCTCTAGAAAGCGTGAGCTCATTCTGCGCTGTAGCTTTTCTGACTTTACTCCTACACATGTTCACTATCTGTTTGGATTCTTCTTTGGTGATTTCCCCCTTTTTCCATTTCCTATACATGTTCCATTTAAAACTTAGATACTGTCAAGTCTATGTCTGGGTCCTGTGTCTGCTGTAGAGTGTCACTGTCTGTTTCAAGCACTGGCATGTCCCCCTGTCTTTCTGTGTCATCATCTGAACTTGTATTATGGAAAGTAGGCACGAAGCCCTGTCCTTCTGCTTCACTGTCTGTATCATTGACTGAACTTGGGTCCTGGAGATGAGGCATAACAATAGCCCCATCTTCCCATTCCTCTACTCTATAACCGCTTTGGTGGCACCTCAACTAAACCCCAGCAGGCTTAACATGAACAAATTTCAAAGATACAGGGAAGTCCAATACTTGACTCGTAAAACAAATTTTTATCAAAACTCTCTCCAGATGACACTGTTTGGATTCAAAAATTCCCAAGAACATCTGTATAAAAAGAGGCAAAACAAAACTAGGTCTTATATTATAAAAATACCACAGCTAAGGACTGTTTGGAACAGGTACACTTTCAGTATTTAATACCTCAAACAGGAGAAAGCCAGATGATCAAGTGAGCTTCCCAAGTTGTTATTAACTGCTGTCATGTCGGCTTCAACTTATAGTGACCCCATGAATGAGTTACCTCCAAGTTACCCAATCCTCAACACATCTGCTCACATCTTTCAGACTCAGGGCTGTGGCTTCCCTGATTGAGTCCCCCCATCTGAAATCTTTTCCCATTGCCTTCCAACTTACTAATCATTGTTGTCTTTTCTAGTGAGTCATGTATTCTCATGATGTGTCCAAAGTATGACAGTTACAGTTTAGTCATCTTGGCTTCTAGGGAGAGTTCAGGCTTGATTTGCTCTAGGGCCCATTTATTTGTATTTTTAGCAATCCATGGTATCCCATACAAAACAGAAAATACCAGAATGTGGCTCTGTAGATACAGAAACAATCTGAAACAACTCTCTATTATTAGCTTAGAAAAGTATGTAGATCTTGGGAGGACAAAATTTGAATTTTCTGCAGAACTCAGTTGCTTTTAGGTACAGAACAACAAAAAGAAATGTTGGCAATTACTACTTTTTTCAACACTCCCTGTTTTCTTCTGGATATTGCTAGTTCACCATTTTTGTTGCCAGAACGTTTGTAACATCCAAGCTTGAATTTTCTCTTTTTCTCATGTCAAGATGTGTAGATTAAAAATATGTTGAAATTATAAAAACATTTTGAGGGTATACAAAAATATGATCTTTGAGAACAAATACCAATGCCAAAAAATTGTGACCAAGGAGATTTTCACACGGGCTGTATATCCCGTGGCAGGAACAGAACAGGGTCGGAAAAGGTTTTCCCTTTCAGACGACGTTGACCCTGTTCTGTCCTGCATCCATCCTGCTCCCGTGACTGTTCTGGAACAATGTAATCATGATTTTTCATCGTGACTAGACCTCCTGTTCCATCACTATCACGCAATCACGGGTGTGCAAACAGGAGCCCCATTTCTGTTCTGAAATGACAGCCGCGGAGAGGAGGTCCATTCCGAGCACTTCCTCGTACGATCTGTACATCCAGGCAAGTGGCACCCTTTATTTTACCCTCCCTGTTTTGATTGTGTGGTTTAAAGTGTGTTTTTGTGCTTGGTGAACTGATTTTATTGTTGGGGGAGTTTTATTTTTTAAATTCACCATCCAGCCGTTATCACGTGATAACGTGATAACATTTCAGACAGCTGGTCGTAAAGCAGCCTTACGACGGCTGCATTTACGGCCGGTCAGCCAGGGGAGGGGGAGCCCATTCCTGCCGTGGAATTAAGGTAAGTGTGTGAAAGATTTATTCCGTGGCAGGAATGGGAGAGGAGGTGGCAGGGCAGTAACGGGGCATTTTGGCCCCGTGTGAAAATCTCCCAAAAAATTGTGGTAAGAAACAGTTATAATATTCTACTTACTCTACCAGAGACATCTGCTATCCACTGGGCCTGGTAGGTTGGAGGACACGTAGCGACCAAGGGGTCACCAGAGATGAAAAAGTGTTTTCAATCTTCAGTAGCCCATTCCATAGGCACACGAGCATCATGAGTGCAAATCAAGGAGGAAATACAAAAATTCACAACAATGAACTCATTTGGACCCACATTCTTCCGTTTTAGCAACAAGTTTCATTTCACATAAGGTAATGGGACTAAGCTCATTAATACAAAACACTGCATATGATGGAGATGAAATCCACACAGCCATTAACAACAACACAAAATATTAAGCAACTGTTTTGTTGGTGTGTGCCTTCAAGTTGTGTCTGACTTACGGTGACCCTAAAGCAAACCTATCACAGGATTTTCTTGGCAGGATTTTTTCAGAGGGGGGTTGCCTTTGCCTTCCTCTGAGGCTGAGAGAGTGTGACTTGCCCAAGGTCATTTGGTGGGTTTCCATAGCCAAGCGGGAATTCAAACCCTGGTCTCCAGACTTCTAGCCCAAATCATGCTGGCTTTCAATGAGCAACATATAAAGCTCTGAAAGAATCCACAATCCACTCCTTTGCATATCCACCACAATATGCCCTGCAAACTATCCCTCTAGGTGCCTACGCAAAAATAACAGTGAGAAGCAGCACACTTAAAAAATCCATAATTTAGACAGAAGAGAGTATGGGGTTACTCAGAAGTACACCAGGGCAACAAGTTCAGCTGAGAACATCCAAATCATCCAAAACCTATCCTTTTGCATGCACAAATCACCATTTCCTACTCAGAAGAATAGGAATGAACAAGATGCCAGGGAACTCATACTAATCTATCTGCGTTAATATTCTGCCAGCTCACTGTTACTCCAAGGTAAGTACTGGTATCTGTGTAAAATACCAGCAAATTCACTTGGTGGGGTCTCCTTCCTTGGAGGTCTTTAAGCAGAGGCTGGATTGCCATCTGTCGGGGATGCTTTGATCAAGATTTCCTGCATGGCAGGGGGGTTGGACTGGATGGCCCTCGTGGTCTCTTCCAACTCTACAATTCTATGATTCTATGATTCTATGATTCCTGTAGGCTGCTGCCACTGCTGTGAGACAAGATGACCTCTGGCTGAGTACCTCAACTGCTTCCCATCAGAGAGAACTAGCCATGGGTTTCTTTGTTCCCAAACAGGAAGAAGGATATGAGGAGGTAACAGCAGCAACCAGTGGTGCCCGCTAGCTTTGAATTTGTTGCTATTCAACAGGTGGGATTACTCAATTGCCCCAATAGTTCCACTGTGTGGACTGTGCAGGTTTTCTTTGAGATTCTACCACCTTACAAAGAGATCTCCAATATTAAATTATTTTAGAGACTTACTTTTAAAAGTCAGCATCAACTTCTGTATTATATTAACGGTTGTATCTTATTTCCAGGTCACAATCATGGCAACATGCTGCTTACTTTTGTAAGAGCTGATTCAAAGGGGAGCACAAGATGCAGAGATTGCTGTTGTTTTTGTAATTAAATGGGTGAAAAGTGTTTCCCTGGCATGGGGAACCCAAAGGATTAAATACTGGGGTCTGGAATTCCTACTCTGGCAATTGGAAAACCAAAGATTAGGGACTCTCAAACGTGGGTGAATAGGCTAGGACTGAGATCACCATCAACCCATACCATGTCTTTTTTGCCGGTCTCTTTAAAACAGGACACAAGCATCGACCAAGCAACTTTCTACAAGCAACATTTGATCTACTTTAGTTTGTTAAAGAAGTTTTATGAATCAGAGGTGAATTTATCTTCCCACACATACAGGATGGGGAGACAGTTCTATTATTATGGTAGTAGGGAGAGCCACAAGATGATAGTTACCCCCAAGATGTCCCCCATTTCAAATAGTTTGGATAGCCCTGGCAACATGCCCATGGATTGAAAATGCTGCTGCTCAATGCAAAAACATCCCTGGGTTCTCTGTACAGCAGCAGGTGAGGCTCGGGGGTTGGGGAGGTGGAGTTGCACTGGTCTATTGGGATTGCATCTCCCTCACCAGGTGCCCTGTCCCACAGTCTGCTGGGTCTGAGTGTGTGTTTTCGAAGGTGGGTGGCCAGGACAGAACAGGGATTCTGTTGGTGTACCACCCACCCTGCTGCTCAACAGTCTCCCTGCCTGAGCTGGCTGAGTTGGTCTCGGCGGTGGTGTTGGAGTCCCCTTGCCTTGTTGTAGTAAAGGCCTTCAACATCCATGCAGAGGCCTCTCTGTCATGAGCAGCTCAGGACTTTGTGTCTACAGTGACAGCTATGGGGTTGTCCCAAGTAGTATCTGGTGCCACTCATCCTGCAGGACACACTCTGGACCTAGTATTCTGTATTGGGCAGGATGATGGTGATCTGGATGTGGAGGAACTTTCAACAGATGTGTTATCATGGACAGATGACTACCTGGTGGGTTTTAGACTCACTGGAACTCGGAACCTCTGCGGGGGGGGGGTAATTAAAACAGTCTGCCCCAGGAGGCTTAAGGACCTGGATGGATTCCTGATGGCTCTTGGGGAGTTTCCATGCTACTTAAAAGAGGCTGTGGTGAAGCCGTTACTAAAAAAGGCCTCCCTGGATCTCACCATTTTGAATAATTATTGGTCAGTCTCTAATATTCAATTTTTAACAAGGCTCTGGAGCGTGTGGTGGCCTCCAGCTCCAGGGGGTTCTGGATGAAATGGATTATCTAGATCCATTTCAGTCTGGCTTCAGGCCTGGTTATGGGATGGAGACAGCTTTGGTCACCTTGGTGGATGACCTATGTAGAGAACTAGACAGGGGAAGTATGTCCCTGTTGGTTCTGCTGGACATCTCAGTGGCTTTCAATACTATCAACCATGGTATCCTTCTGGGCCACCTCTCTGGGAAGATACCTGGGGGCACTATTATGCAGTGTTTCCAGTCTTTCTTGGAGGGGCAAACTTAGAAGGTGGTGCTGGGGGACATCTGTTTGAAGCCCTGGCCGTTGGCCTGTGGGGTGCATCAGAGTTCTGTTTTGTCACCCATGCTGTTTAACATCTACATGAAAGTGCTGGGAGAAGTCATTCAGAGTTTGGGGGTCAATGTCACCAGTATGCTGATGACACCCAAGTTTATCTCTCCTTCCCATCTGATTCTAAGGAAGCTGTGTCGGTACTGAACCTGTGCCTGTCATCAGTAATGGACTGAATGAGGGCAAACAAATTGAAACTTAATTTAGACAAGACAGAGGTGCTCCTGGTCAGTTGCAAGGTAGTCCAGGGAATAGAGACCCACCTGTGCTGGATGGGGTCATACTCCCCCTGAAATCTCAGGCCCACAGTTTGGGTGTTCTCCTGGATTCAACTCTGAGCCTGGATGTTCAGGTTTTGACTGTGGCTGTGGAGTGCATTTGCACAGTTAAAACTAGTGTGCCAGCTGCACCCATTCCTTGACAAGTCAGATCTAGTTACAGTGGCACATGTCTTGATTACATCCCGTTTGGACTACTGTAACACTCCCTACATGGGACTGCCTTTGGAAACTGTTCGGAAACTTCAGCAGACTCAAAATGTTGCAACCAGAATGCAAATAGGAGCCAGCTATAGGGAACATGTAACTCCCTTGTTAAAACAGCTTCACTGGCTACTGGTTCTTTTCCAGACATAATTAAAGGGCTGATTATGACCTTCAAAGCCCTATACAGCTTGGGCTGAGACTATCTGAAAGACTATATCTTCTGATATGAACCTGCCAGAATTCTAAAATCTTCAGGGGAAGGTTTTCTCTCAGTCCCACCACCATCACTGGCTCACTTAGTAAGGAAATGAGAGAGAGCCTTATCAGTGGCTGTTCCGACCCTCTGGAATGCCTTTCCATGGGAAGCTAGGCTGCCCCTTCCCTGCTTTCCTTTTACTGGCAAGCAAAGATGATGCTGTTCTCTTAATATCTACATCACTTTCAGGGGGGCTTTTTATTGGGTTTGTGCTGTTGTTATTTTTATGTTATTTATGTTTTTAACATTTGTATCTTTTAAACATACTTTTCTATTGTTTTTTTAATTGTTAGGTTCTAGCTGATTTCATTTGTGAACTGCCTTGGGTCCCACTCTGGGAGAAAGGTGACATATAAATAAAATAAATAAATATTAAATTACAGGAATATTGAGTTACAGCTACAGGAAATTAGGAAGAAGAAAAAGAGCAAATGGAATTTCCAACAGATTAAAAAAAAGTGATCAACCAAATTAAAATACTGCAAATGCAACTGTCCATGTTGATGACAAGTGAGACAGAGAAGACGTGATACATGAGACAGAAAATTTTTGAAACAGCCAATAAAGTAGGGAAATGGCTAGCATATAAGCTCAGAAAGGAAAAGGAGAAAAAAATGATCTTGGAAGTGCAAGATGGGAATGAACTCACAACAAATAACTCAAAAATAATGAAGTTATTTCATAAAAATTATTCTGAATTATACAAAAAGAAAAAAAGTCCCAGAAGAGAAGATAGAGAGCTATTTACAAAAACAGAATTTACAACAGATAGAAAACCAACAATAAAACTATTAAATGCTCCAATTTCTTAGAAGAAATTTTGGACACAACTGGACAAATAAAGAGGGGCAAAGTACCAGGTGTAGATGGGTTATTGTCATTACATTATAAGTGTCCTGAAGAAAAGCTGTGTTTGCCAATGCAAAGGATATTTTCATTCAGTTTTACAAAAGAAAAATCCACAAACATGGGAGGTGACAACAATAACATTAGTACCTAAGGAAGAACAAGATTTAGCAGAGGCTAGTAACTACAGACCCATCTCTCTACTAAACAACACTTATAAGATATTCACTTCAATATTGGTGGAAAGACTTTTTAAAGAAATAGCTGGAACAACACAATGAAGAACAAGTAGCACTATTTATTCTTTATGCAAAAAAGCATTTGACAAATTAAATTGGGAATTTTTCTTTATTAGAACAGATGGGGTTTGGTGATGATTCTGTAAACTGGATTGAAGCAATTTATGACATTCAGTCTGCAAGAATTCTAGAAAATAGAGAACTAACAAATTTATGTAAGATTCAGAAAGGAACAAGGCAGGGCTGTCTGCTATTCCCTTTACTGTTTATTTTGTCACTTGAAATTTTGATGAAGGCAATTAGATATGAGAATGAGATTAAAGGTATTTGTGTCGAAAGCTATAGTTATAAAGTAAAAGCATTTGCAGATGATCTGATGATAGTACTGGAAGATCCTTTGGAGAGTATGAAATTGTTACTGAAGATTCTGGAAGGATACGGAGAAATTGCAGGGTTTAAACTCATTAAACAAAAAACAAAAATGATAACCAAAAATATGAGAAAGGAGGGAAAAAAAACAAATTGATGGAACTATGAGTTTAACGTTGAGAAGAAAGTAAAATATCTTGGTGTTATTATTTCAGATAAAAATTCAAGATAATTATGTTAAAATTTGGGAGGAAATTAAATAGGATCTACAGAGGTAGAATAAACTTAAATTACCTTTATTAGGACAGATTGCAGTAATTAAAATGAATATTTCACCGAAGATGCTGTCTCTCTTCCAGACTGTTCCAATACTATTGAATGACAAACCATTTAAAAACTGGCAGAAAGACCTGACAAAATATATTTGCCAAGGGAAAAACCTAGAGTAAGATTTAAGATACTCCAGGCTGACAGACAAAGAGTAGGTTTGGGATTGCCTGATCTGAAAATGTACTTTGCAGCTTGTTGTCTGGTGTGGTTAAAAGAATGGATAATGCTGGAAAATGAAAAACTGTTATCTTTAAGAGAGACATAATTTGAGATGTGGATGGCATGGGTACTTATGATATGACAAAGTTAAAGTTAATGCAGACTTCAATAATCCCATTATGGAACTCACCATATGAGGCCTTTTTCAGTAGAGAAGGTATACCATCAAACAGCTGGCTAATGTATAAGGACATACTGTTAATAAAAGAAGAAAAATATATTTTGAAAACTCAGGAAGAAGGTTTAATTTGTCATTGGTATCTCTACAGACAGATCAGAGAAAGATACCTTATGGCTTCAAAATTAGATAACATTAACATAAGAAAAACAATTTGGGAATCAATGCTAGAGGCTGGAAACAAGAAATTGATTACAAGACTGTAGAAACTATTACTTAAATGGGATCAAGAAGTAGAAGAAGTTATAAAAGACAATATGATCAAGACATCAATACTGGAAGCCAGGTGGAGAGCATCTGGATAAAAATTAAAGGGGAGGGAAACAACAGGGATGTTATTGTGGGACTCTACTACAGACCCCCAAATCAGACGGAGGAATTGGATGATGCCTTTCTAGAACAGATGAACACACACGCAGAAAGGAGAGATGTAGTAGTGATGGGTGACTTCAACTATCCTGATATTTGCTGGCAATCTAACTCAGCCAAAACTTCAAGGTCTAGCAAATTCCTTACATGCCTGGAAGACAAGTTCATGGTCCAAAAGGTGGAAGAGGCAACAAGGGTGTCAGCTATTTTAGATCTGATCCTAACCAACAGAGATGACCTGGTTAATGGGGTGCAAGTGGTGGGATCCTTAGGTGAGAGTGATCATGTTCTCCTGGAGTTTGTTATACAATGGAAAGGAGAAGCCAGGCATAGTCAGACACACATTCTTGACTTTAGGAGAGCTGATTTCAATAAACTCAGGGAAATACTGGGGGTGATCCCATGGTCAGGAATACTAAAAGAGAAGAGACCTCAAGACGGATGGGACTTTCTCAAAAGGGAGATACTGAAGGCACAATTTCAAACAGTACCATTGAGGATGAAAAATGGGAGGTGTCTCAAGAAACCAGGATGGATGACTAAAGAACTTTCAATGGAGCTAAGTTTTAAATGGAACATGTATAGGAAATGGAAAAGGGGGGAAATCACCAAAGAAGAATTCAAGCAGATAGCGAACACGTGTAGGAGTAAAGTCAGAAAAGCTAAAGCGCAGAATGAGCTCAGGCTTGCTAGGGAGGTTAAGAACAATAAAAAGGTTTTTTGAGGGGTATGTCCGCAGCAAAAGGAGGAAGAAGAAAATGATAGGGCCACTACATGGAGAAGATGGCAAAATGCTAACAGGGGACAGAGAAAAGGCAGAATTACTCAACACCTTCTTTGCCTCAGTGTTTTCAGAAAAGGAAAAGGAGGACCAACCTGAGGATAATGGAACAGAGGACACAATAGGGGAAATCCAGCTCAAAATAAGTAAAGAGGTAGTACAGGAATACCTGCTTAATCTAAATGAATTTAAATATCCAGGACCAGATGAACTACATCCAAGAGTATTAAAAGAGCTGGCAAATATGATCTCAGAGCCATTGGCAATAATATTTGAGAACTCCTGGAGAACAGGAGAAGTCCCAGTAGACTGGAGGAGGGCAAATGTTGTTCCCATCTTCAAAAAGGGGAAAAAAGAGGATCCCAACAATAATCATCCAGTTAGTCTGACATCAATACCAGGGAAGATTCTAGAGCAGATCATTAAACAGAGAGTCTGTGAACATTTAGAAGGCAATGCCATAATCACAAAAAGTCAACATGGGTTTCAGAGAAACAAGTCATGCCAGACTAATCTGATCTCTTTTTTTGATAAAGTTACCAGCTTGGTAGATGAAGGGAATGCTGTGGACATCGCATACCTTGATTTCAGTAAGGCCTTTGACAAGGTTCCCCATGACATTCTTGCAAACAAGCTTGTAAAATGTGGGCTAGACAAGTTAACTGTTCAATGGATTTGTAATTGGTTGTCCGGCCGAACCCAAAGGGTGCTCAGCAGTGGCTCCTCTTCATCTTGGAAAGATGTGACCAGTGGGGTGCCACAGGGTTCTGTCCTGGGCCCAGTGCTATTTAACATCTTTATCAATGACTTGGATGAGGGAATTAGGGGCATACTTATCAAATTTGCAGATGACACCCAATTAGGAGGAATAGCTAATACCCTAGAGGACAGGATCAAAATTCAGAATGACCTGGATAGACTGGAGAGCTGGGCCAAAGCTAACAAAATGAAATTCAATACGGAGAAATGTAAAGTACTGCATTTAGGGCGGAAAAATGAAATGCATAAATATAGGATGGAAGAGATCTGACTGAATGAGACTACATGCGAAAGGGATCTAGGAGTCCTAGTAGACCACAAGTTGAACATGAGCCAACAATGTGATGCGGCAGCTAAAAAGGCCAATGCGATTTTGGGCTGTATCAATAGAAGTATAGTGTCTAGATCAAGGGAAGTAATAGTGCCACTCTATTCTACCCTGGTCAGACCTCACTTAGAATACTGTGTCCAGTTCTGGGCACCACAATTCAAAAAGGATATTGACAAATTGGAGCATGTCCAGAGAAGGGCAACTAAAATGGTGAAAGGTCTGGAAACGATGCCTTATGAGGAGAGACTTAGGGAGCTGGGTATGTTTAGCCTGGAAAAAAGACGGTTAAGAGGTGATATGATAGCCCTGTTTAAGTATTTAAAGGGATGTCACGCTGAGGATGGAGCAGGCTTGTTTTCTGCTGCTCCAGAGACTGGAACACGGAGCAATGGATGCAAGCTCCAGGAACAGAGATTCCACCTCAACATTAAGAGGAACTTTTTGACAGTAAGAGCTGTTCGGCAGTGGAACACACTCCCTCGGAGCGTGGTGGGGTCTCCTTCCTTGGAGGTCTTTAAATAGAGGCTGGATGACCATCTGTTGGGGATGCTTTGATCAAGATTTCCTGCGTGGCAGGGGGGTTGGACTGGATGGCCCTCGTGGTCTCTTCCAACTCTGCAATTCTATGATTCTATGATTCTAAGTGGTCCCAAAATATCAGACATACAGCAGAGTTATCGCAATGGGAAAAAATGTGGAACAGCAGAATGAAATATACATTATGGCAAGATATAAAAGAAAACACATATAAAGTGTTCTTTAGATGGCACTTGTCGCCACAGAAATTAGCCAATATCTACAAAGGTCAAAAAAGTAACTGCTGGAAATGCAATCATGTACAGGGTTCATACTTCCACATGTGGTGGTCTTGCACTGTTGTGAAAAATTATTGGAAGAATATCCATAAAGTAATGACTGAAATTTTAAAAGTTAATATTCCACTGAACCAGAAACATTTTTATTAGGAATGGTGGATACATCTGTTGAAAAAGACCACGGTAAAATTATATTCTATATGCTGTCCGCAGCAAGGATATGATATGCAAAACATTGGGAAAGTATGATGATACCATCAACAGAAGATTGGCTACTGCGAGTATGATATGGCAGAAATTGATAAACTCACCTATTTGCTGAAAGGGAAAAACATAGAAAAATTCCAACAAGACTGGGGGGAACTGTCAGACTATTTAGGAAAATCATGGGGCAATTTCACCACATTTGTATTGAGAGAATGAGAGTAAGGAGGTATTTAAGAAAGGAGGAATGAAGTTAGCAGAAATGTTTTTTCTTTTATATAGAGATACTGAATGTGAACAAATGTAAATAAAATGTAAATGATTTACGTTGATTAAAGTAAGGAAAACAATCAGGAAGGCAATAAACAGATTAACAGGTAACATTTAGAAAATAAAATGTTGCTTATTTTCGAAAATGTTGAGGTGGAGAAACTGGACTAGAGTAGTAGAAAATTATGGAAATTTTGGATAGGAGATTGTCAATGACATACCAGTTATCATACAGGAACAGTTAGGTACGAGGTCAAATGAATGTGTAGGTATGGTTGGGTATAGATGGGAAGACAGAAGTTAAGAGGGAAAGCAGTATGTGGGAAGGTATGAGAAAGTGTTTAGAAAGAATGAAAAGGAAGAAAGTAGTGGATGAGAGGGATAAAATGAAAGAGGAAAAATCTTTAAGATGTGAAGAAGAAAGAGGAAAGGTTTAATGGGTTAGGAGAGATGTTTGAGAAAGATGTATGTGTATTTTTTTTTTTACTATTGTTTAAATCTTCAATTAAAAAAAATCATTATTTTAGAGGAGCGATCTTCAGGACTTGGACTAAATATTAGTTCAGATTATGCCCAAAAATACCATTATGGGTATCGATATAGGAAGCATTTTATAAGTTGGATAAAAATGAAAAGGAAAAAAGAGGACTTATAAGGACTTGTTAAAATCTGAATATGTTTAATATAGATTCAAATCAAATGAAGAGCTGATAGCTGAAGATTTTAATATACTGTATATTGGTATTGATATAGACAGCTGACAAAAATGGATAAAAATCTATTTGGCTTTGAATATTAAAAAAAAAACAGAAGTACAAATGGTGAACATTTGATCAGCAAAATGTATAGATTATTATTGAAAATGGAGGTGGAAGAAGAACAAATCAAGGAATGTATTCTTACATGGGCCCAAAATTTTGGTTACAATATTGAATTAGAGAAATGGGGAAAACGCAGCAGAAGGGTTTAGAACTGACATTATCTAATAGCTGTAATGTATTTTTGGATCTCTGGTTGCTGCTTGCATTACCTTGTGTTTTACCACTGATCTCTGCAGACCACACTTCTTGACTAGAAGTGAGGAGGGACAAAGGAGGCAGTTATTAAGCTGTGCAGAAAAATGTTCTGCATATGCTTAGAGACGCTCCTAAAATTAATTTATAATTCTCTACTCGTGATTCACTGATTAATTTCTTAGCAATCCACGTATTGCCAGACTTCTGGTGGATCATGCCCTCTAAATAACTAACTCTACTAATGAACAAGGCATGTGAAGAGAGAATGAAGATGTATTGCTGGTGGTGGAAGAAAGAAAAGAGAGGTACAGATATGAAGTCATGGCCAGCATCCATAGGTTTTCTGTGGGTTTTCTTCCAGGCTGTGAGGCTGTGTTCTGTGCCCTCCATGTGGCTGAAGCTGGGGGGAGTTTGCTGGTCCCTCGCCCCCTCCTCCCAGGGGATCGTCAAAAAGCAAGCCTGGGGCTCACATTACATAACCCCCCCACACACACACACACTCCTACCCAACCATTCTCAGAAGATGCCAGCCACAGATGCAGGCGAAACATCAGGAATAAACTCTTCCAGAACATGGCGTCACAGCCCGGAAAAACCCCACAGAAAACCTATAGAGGTACAGATGTGTGACATACTGAGCTGAACAGGTTTTAAGATGAGATATGTAGTGACTTGGGCTACTACCACCAGGCAGATGGGTTTTAGAGTCCTTCTTATCATCATGGCCAAACATTAACAGCTGCCTGATGATAGAGAAAGAGTCAATTTGTATTAGCAACCTTGTTAGATCTCTCTGGCTTTTCTTCGCAAACGAAGATTCAGGAAGGACTCATCCCACGCTTACTGCAAGCGTGCTGATGACTAAAAAGGCCAATCCGAGATAAACAAGTCCGGTTGCAGAAAGCACAGCAGAAGGTTTCCTTGGGTGATGTTTCCGGGTTGTGATTCTTTCTGCGTTGTCGTTTCTCTTCAAGACTTGTTCGGTATGAGTTCTCAAATAAGGCTGCAGCATTGTGGATAGTGCGTCTCCATGCCTCCCGATGTGAGGCCAGGGCGGACCATTGTTGGTGATCAATTTGGCTGAGCCTGAGATGTTGTTTCAGGGAGTCCTTGTATCGCTTTTTTGGAGCACCCCTCTTATGCTGACCTGTGGCGAGTTCATCGTAGAGTACTATTTTGGGGAAGTGATGGTCCTCCATCCTAGAAACGTGCCCTGCCCAGCGCAGCTGTGTTCTCAATATCATGGCCTCAATGCTGGTGATCCCTGCTTGCTCAAGGACAGCAACATTTGTCACATAGTCAGTCCAGTGTATATTTAGGATTGTGCGTAGACAGCGCTGATGAAAGCGCTCAAGGAGTCGTAAGTGGTGGCGATAGGTGGCCCATGTTTCAGACCCATAAAGGAGAACAGACAGTACAATGGCTCTATACACACTGATTTTTGTGCTTCACCTCAGGTGTTTATTACTGCAGACTCTTTTGTAAAGTCTTCCAAATGCGCTATATGCCTTTGCTAATCTGTGATCAATCTCTCTGTCAATCTTGGCATCTGAGGAGATGATGCTTCCCAGGTAGGTGAACTGCTGAATGGACTTAAGCACAGAGTTGCCGATGGCAATGTGGGGATGATGGTGTTCGTCCTGTGGTGCAGGCTGGTAAAGAACTTCCGTTTTCTTCAGGTTGACTTCCAGCCCAAACAGCTCTGCAGCTGTTGCGAAGCAGGATGTTAGGTGCTGCAGAGCTGCTTCTGTGTGGGCAACAAGGGCAGCAGCATCAGCGAAGAGCAGCTCACAGACTAGATAGTTTAGAGTCTTAGTGCGAGCCCTCAGATGGCTTAAGTTAAACAAGCTACCATCAGTATGGTAACGTATATAGATGCCGTCTTCTTCTTCAAGCTCTGCTGTAGCCCTTTGGAGCAACATGCTGAAGAAGACTGTAAATAAAGTTGGAGCAAGAACGCAACCTTGCTTCACTCCATTAGTTATTAGAAAGGGCTCTGAAAGAGCATTGTCATATCTGACTTGACCATGCCGGCCCTCGTGTAGCATGATAATCATTTTAAGGAATTGGTGGGGGGCACATCCTAGTCTTTCCAGGATCTGCCACAGACCTTTTCTACTCACGGTGTCGAAGGCTTTGGTGAGGTGAACAATGTTACATAGAGACCCTTGTTCTGCTCTCTACATTTTTCTTGCAGTTGTCTAACGGCAAATACCATATCTGTAGTACTCCTATTGGCTTGAAGCCACATTGGCTTTCAGGAAGAAGTTCTTCTGCAATGGCAGGAACTAATCTGTTCAGGAGTATCCTTGCCAGGATTTTTCCAGCAATAGAGAGCAGTGTTATTCCTCGATAGTTTGAGCAATCCGATTTTGCTCCTTTTTTCTTGTACAGGCTGATGATGACTGCATCTCGGAGATCTGATGGCAGTTCCCCTTTTCCCAGCAATTCACAAGGAGTCCGTGGAATTTATCATGGAGTACATGACCACCCGAAGTTTCCAAACTTCAGGTGGGATTCTATCAATCCCAGCTGCCTTTCATCTGCTGTATGGCCTTAAGGGTCTCTTCCAAAGTGGGAGCTATGTCCAATTCATTTTTCACCAGTTTTTGTATCATATGTTGGATAGCTGAGCCTTGGACTACTCAGTTGGCACTGAAGAGACTTTGAAAGTGTTCAGCCCATTGACTCAGGATGGAGGCTTTATCAGTAATTAATGTTTGATCATCTGTACTGTATAAGGAGCTTTGGACCTGATAAGTAGGTCCAAACACTGCTTTAAGAGCTTCATAAAATCCTCTAGAATCACCTAGATCTGCACAGCATTGTGTCTTTTCTGCTCTATTGATCCACCACTTGTTCTGTATGTCTCTGAGTTTTTGCTGAAGTTTACTACATGTGAGACCGACAGCTGCTTTTCTTACATGGCAACTTGGCTGGGCAAGGTATGCCTGGTGAGCAGTTCTCTTCTTTGCCAACAGCTCCTGGATACCTTGATTGTTTTCATCAAACCAGTCTTGATTTTTCTTGTGGGAGAACCCAAGGGATTCTTCCGCAGACTGCAGGATACTGTTTTTGATATGCTGCCAAAGCACTGTAGGAGAAGGATCTGTAGATACCTTTTGGATTAACTAGATATTTTGACACTTGGTAAAGATATGAAGGCTGGGAAGAGACCGAGGAAGTTAATTTTTCTCTGTTGCTAACCTGCTTGCACAGTTGTCATAGTATTGCATGAGGGAGAGACAGGTCATGTTCTCACACTTTAATTTTCTCTGTTTGCTTTTGCACTACATAACCCTTGGGAGTCCATCCTCTGTTGGCTCACCCTGGAGTGAGTCAACACCAGTCCATGTCCCCATTTATCCAGTGATGGGGACTGAATTTGCTTGCTGGCTGGGGAACAGTCTGGGTAGAATTTAGTTGTTTAGGGCCCCAGTTCTACCATTAGCTGTGAGGGGATGCTGGACACCATCAGTGAAAAGGCTGGAATTCTTCTCTGCTATATACCATCTGCTGCATCATTTACCGCCAATAAAGTATATCTTATAGCCATAACCTGTGTCATTGTTCAGCACCAAAAGAACTCTTAGTGTGGCCTGGAACTACAGCCAATTCTGACACAAAACAAGATCCCATGTTTTGGGACAATCACCACCAATGTGACTTCCCAGACATGTGGGACTCAGGCAACAATCCTATTATGTGCTTTGTAGTCCATGTGCACAAAATTCCATGCTGGAGGAAAGTAACTTTCAAAGGACAAAAAGAGACCTTTTGAAGGAGTCACTAAGAAGATGTGCTCACTAAGGTCAATAAGGTCATGACAATCTCCATGAAATTCTCTGTAAATCTTAAGGGTTAACATCTCAATCAACAACTTAATTAAAACTAACTTTACAAATCAAATGATTCCAATGATTAGTGTTAATGCTAGTGAATTAGTTTTCCAATTTCTAATTAACATTATCAAATTAATTTTCAAACCAATAGTCCAAGCTCTTGGAACACATCAGAAGATAAAACTGTGCTAGTTGCCAGCAGAGTGGAAGAGGATGGAAAAGAAGAAGGGGCAACCTACTACTACTACTACTACTACTAATAATAATAATAATAATAATAATAATAAAATTTATTACCCACCTCTCCCCTCAGGATCCAGACAGGGTACAACATCACACAGTATACAATATACAATACACAATATACATACGACGCAACACAATATATCACTATGCTGTACAATTCAATACAGTACAGTACTCTCCCTCAAGAACAGAAATTAGAAGACATCAGAAGAAAACTATGGTCACACCATCTGCAAGGGAGGAAGAATGTCTTGAAAATAAAAGGGCATATATTACATTTTAATTGTTGTGTTAATTCATGCTGTTTCTGTAATGTTGGGCTGCCTATGTTTTCCTTATTATCTCAAATATTTTGATGCAGTTTATTAGTAAAGCAAACTCTACTGCAGAAGTCCATATTTTTCATGAAATGCATACAATGGGTGACTGAAATATTGTGCCACAAGCATGTTTCATAATTTTTAACTGTTGTGTTTTTACCTCTTAAGAAAAAAAAAAACATTAGAGAGAAGCCACAAGGGGAATACAAAAGAAAAAAATAATATCTAAAGTCTGTCACAGTCTACCATGCAAAATGTTTCACTGACAGAACTAGCCAAGAACCTGAGTGGGGCAGTTTGAGTATTTTCTTATTGTGCCTTTCTTTCTTTTAGTACCCTCTATTTGAGGTATGCATATGCAGGTGTAATACATATCCCGAGGCAATGTTTACCTGCCCAAATAGACACTGTGTTTTCCCATGGCTAAAAATCCAATACAGCAGAACCCTTTTCCTAAGCCTGCAGTCTTCTCACTTTCTCCTTCTTCCAGAACTCTTAAGACTCTGGCTTTGCTTACCCCAAGCCTGACAGCTTTAATCTAGCCCCTCTACTACCCATTTCCTTCTCCTGAAGGAAAAGTGCCTTCAGTTTAACCACTGGCTTTTCTCCATACTTCAGCCAAGTGCATAAATTTGTTTGGTATTCTCCCTTGTATTCCTGATATTGGGAGCCAGAGTGGCATAGTGGACTATGACTCTGGAGAACAGGGTTCAAATCCCCAGTTGGCCATGAAAACCCACTGGGTGATTTTAGGCATGTCAGACACTCTCAGCCTCAGACTCCCACCCCCACCCCCTGTGATAGGTTCACCTTAGGGTTGCCATAAATGGGAAACAACTTGAAAACACACAACAACAAAAAATTCCCGATATTAATAAGACTGTCTATTGCCAATGAAATATTTTCCTATTAGAATTCATATAATTTTATAGCTAGATGCTTCTTGCAAATAAGCTATACCACTGAGTGTTCTCGTGTGTATGAATTATTCTTGTGTATAAAATAAAAACATTCTACTGAGAAACCAAAGTAGTATTACATTTGAGCTTTTTGAACAAGGAGCTCATTTGCAAAGATGCATTATTGCCAAGGTTGAAAGATTCCTCATACCCAATTATCTCAGTATGCCTATAGATTTACTTACATACTTGGAAAGAAAACTCTTTGACACTTAACACATTGAGAGAGGCTGTGAGGCCATCTTTAACCCTAATGTGCCACTTATCATGCCCCTGGCTGTTATGTGCTCAGCAAGCATGAGAAGAGGTACTATATGTGTAGCAGTGTGCACATGTTGAGCTCCTCTATGCACTGGGAATCCTGGGTGACCTCATGTTTTCTACCTGTATGCCCAACTACCTTTGTCTGATGCCCCCTGTGTTAAAACCTTATGCATTCCCTGCAGAAAAAATGGAGAGGAAAATTATACTATTCCAAAATCCAATGAACACATGTATTCTGCCAGCCCCACACCCCGCAACCATAGCAACACTGTCATAGAGTCTTGGAATCATAGAGCTGGAAGGAGCCTCATGGGCCATCAAGTCCAGCCCCCTCTGCTCAGTGCAGCTAAAGAAACTCCAACAGGTAGATGTCTAGCCTCTTTTTGAAGATGTCCAGATGAGACCCTACCACCTCATTAGGCAATTGAACTGCTCTTACTGTCAAGGAGTTCCTTTCTAACATCCAATCGAAATCTAATCTCCTGTAACCTCAAACCATTAGGCCTGGTCCTACTGTCTGGGGCAGCAGAGAACAACCCTTCCCTCTCCACTCTGTGAAAGCCCTTAAGGTATTTAAAGAGCGCAATCATGCCACCTCTTTACCAAGCCATACATACCTAGCTCCTTCAACCCTTCCTCATATGTTTTATCCTTCATACCTCTTCTCATTCTTGTTGTCCTTCTCTGAAACGGTAACTTGCCTATATCCCTCTTAAAATGAGGCACCCAGAACTGAACACAGTAAGTACAGGCATTCCCCACTTATTCAATGGGTTACGGACAAGGACACTGTCAAAAAGTAGAAATGGTTGAAAAGTAGAACTACCTTTTGTGAAGTCGAAGGCTTTCATGGCTGGCATCCATAGATTTTCCTTGGGTTTTTTCCAGACTGTGAGGCCGTGTTCTGGAGGAGTTTCTTTCTGATGTTTCACCTGCACCTGTGGTTGGCATCTTCAGAGAATGGTTGGCAGAAGTGTATGTGGAGTTTATGTATTGTGAACCTCTTCTGGGGATTATATGTTTGTGTAATTGAATGGTTAGTTTTGGGGTATAGGATTACAAGGATGATTAGAGTCTGTTTGGCTAATGGTTGGTTGATGGGCCATTAACTAACCATTAGCCAAACAGACACTAATCATCCTTGCATTTCTATACCCAGAAACTCAGGCCCCACCTACATGATGGGAAAAAATCCGTTTGGGGGATTAAAAAATCCGTAAAGGCAGCCATTCGTATGTGTATGATCTGCCTACACGATTTTTTACCCCCCCAAACACCGTATGACCCCCCCCTTGCCCAGCTGGCTGGAGCCAGCGATCCAAGCAGTGGTTTTAAATCTCCCGCTGTTTTTTTAAGGTGCCTGTTTTGTGGACAGTTGGTTTTCCCTATTTACAATGTAAAATAAAAATGAATATATGTAAAAAATCTCCACTTCATGGACTTACCGGACTCTCGCTTAGCCGAGAATCCAACATGGCGGCCGCTCCCAATTCCCCTCTTTGCTAGCCCCGCCCCCTGTGCTTGGCCAGCCAATCAGATTACACTGCCTGTTCATACGTGTGCGAACAAGGTGTACAGACAGGCGACAATACGAACGGCTATACGGATATTAGCTCGAGAGTCGCTAATCCTCCCAAACGCCGAATCTGCGTAGATTACGGGGGATTCACTAGCCCCCCTTCTGAAAGACATGTATGCATCCGAACAGCCATGTGTACACATGATTGATCTTCCAAACCCCATATGTATTTTTTTTTACCATGTAAACGGCCCCTAACCATTCAATTACACAAATTTATATATATTCCCCAAGAGCAGTTCACAGTGTATAAACTCCACACACACTCCTACCCAACCATTCTCTGAAGATGGCAGCCACCGATGCAGGCAAAACGCCAGAATGAAACTATTCCAGAACACGGACTCATAGCCCGGAAAAAACCCAAGGAAAATCTAAAAACCACCTTTTGTTAGCTTGCAAATGCAAGACTGAACACTAGATGGCACTGAGGCAAAAAACAATGTACTGAGGGGACTGAAGGGTCATTTACACAGGGTTAAAAATCCGGATGAAATTCATACTACTTTGGCCTCCAGAGCTGTGGCGCACGATATTTGGGCTAATCTGGCCTGGATTTAAGTGCCACACCTCTGGTCAAAGCCCAAATCTGCATTTGGATTTTTATTTGCTGTCAGTGGAGAGTGGCTACCATTGGGGCTTGCTCTTCAGTTCCTGTTATAAGCTGAACCAAGTGGCTTCAAGGAGAACAGGTGGCTAGCCTCCCGATGGGAGGTGGGGGGGGGCTCTGTCCTTTCTGGCTTCAGAGAGAGTGGCATTTGGGTGTTGCTTTCATGGAGCTTTTCTCTGTGAAAGCAATCCCTCAGCACTACCCGCTCTCTCTGAACCCAGAACAGGTGGCTAGCCTCCTGATGGAGTGGGTGGTGCCACCCATTCTGGCTTCGAGAGAGAACAGTTATCACTGTGGGCACTGAGGAGAGGAAAAAATGGTGGTGCCTCAGACAGTGTTTGCCCTTCCAATGCTCCCCACTCCCCCGCCCCCATCCAGAATGGATGGATTGATCATATGGCAGTTTTCTCTGGATTTTCAAGCAAACTCCAGAGAAAACTGTGGTTTTCTAAAAGCCAGATTAAGGGAAAGGGAGAAGCAGTAAGAAATAAATATTACTATTACTATTACAGCTGAGGTATTCCCCAAGTCTGATGTGAATAGGGCCATATGTCATGCGCTCTTTCCGGACCAGATTTGGAGGAAAGGCCGCACATTGTGTGGCATTATCAGGCCAGATTTGGAAGGGGGGGAATTGAGGGGTCTTTTTTAAATAGTGTGAATGCCACTGAGAGAAAACAACAACAACAACAACAACAACCCAAAACAGCCTGCCAAGTTGACTGAGGGTGGGGGAGGCAGCATGTGAACAAATGGACCAGGGGTTAAAAGTGCAGTACATGGCTATAATTTAGATCAGTGGTTCTTAACCTGTGGTCTAGGGACCCCCAGGGGGCCGCAATGTCCTCACAGGGGTCCACAAAGACTTGAAGGCTGCTCAGCCCACCTCCTGCGTGCAGTGGAGTGGCTACAGGACAGGAGCCAACACAAAGGCTGGCTGGCTTGGCCTGCATATTGCTATTCAATCTGCTCTACCCACAAACTTACAGGAAGAAGCAGGAGGAATGTCTTCCCTCCCCCTCCAATTTATTATTATTATTGTTGTTGTTGTTGTTGTTATTGTTAGGTATTATTTTTATTATTATCGGGTATTGTTGTTGTTGTTTTAAATCTTGAGTTAAGTTGTGGGGGGCCACGGCAACAAAAGATATTTTAAAGTGGTCCTTATTTTTAAAGAAACTGTTAAGAGCCACTGATTTAGATCTGTCAAAACAGCGGATCATCAAAAAACAGTAGTTGAAAAGGGGGGATGCCTGTACTCCAGATGAGGCCTGATCAGCACAGAATTTAGGAGGACTATTACATCTCTCAGCTTGGAAACTATGCAGGCTAAAATGGCAGTCACCTTCTTTGTTCCAGCAACACACTACTGGCTCATTGTCAACAATAATCCCAATACTGTACTCTTTTTGCATGTAGTACGGCTGAGCTATGTATTCCCCCATCCTATACCTGCGCATTTGGTTTTTGTGGCCTAAATATAGAATTTTGCATTTGTCTCTATTGAATTTCATTTTAATAATTTCCAACCAGTTTTCTAGTTCATCAAGGTCCTTTTGAATTCTGTTCCTATTTTCCAATGTGTTAGCCTCCCCTCCTAGTTTTGTGTCATCTGAAGCAAAATAGGTATTGGGTATTTCTACCTTTTCATTGGGATCTGTTAGCATTTTACCATCCTTATTGAACAGTGGCCCCACTGTCTCCTTGCCTCAAATGTATTTGAACCCCGCCCCCTTTTTGTTACTCCTTGCTTGCCTAGCCAGCCTTCTCATTACCAACTCATTCTGAGTTTTAGCTTTCCCTGTACTAATCCTGCAAGCTTGGGCTACATCTCTTTACTCTTCCTTGGTAATTTGTCCTTCCTTCCATTCTATATACATCCCCCTTTTTCTTTTCACGTCCTCCTTTAGTTTGCTGTGTAGCCACAATGGCTTTTTCAGATGTTCCCCATTTTTCTTCTTCCATGGAAGTGTTTGTGATTGTTTTTTGCAACTCCTTCTGCAAGAATTCCCACCCTTGTGGGGTGTCTTTTTTCTTTAGCATCACTTGCCATGGAATTCCACCCAGTAGTTTCCTGAACTGAATAGGTTATAACCTTCAGAATATAACCTTGTCATATTCCAATCATGGGTGTAATCCCACCAGGTCTCCATTGCACTATAAAGTCATATTAACATTCTGACGCTAAGATTTCAAGCTCATCTTGTTTGTGAACTTGAAGGTTTTCACGGCTGGCATCCATACGTTTTTGTGGGTTTTTTTCCAGGTTGTGAGGCCGTGTTCTGGAAGAGTTTATTCCTGACGTTTCATCTGCATCTGTGGCTGGCATCTTCAGAGAATGGTGGTGTGTGGGTGTGGGCTTTATATAACGTGAGTCCCTGCTGAAGAGGATTAGCACGTAAATTTGCGTATTCAGTTGTTGGCTGTTCAGTTCTTAGGGTGGGAAGATATGAATCGTAGAATCATAGAATTGTAGAGCTGGAAGAGACCACGAGGGCCATCCAGTCCAACCCCCCTGCCACGCAAGAAATCACGATCAAAGCATCCCTGACAGATGGCCATCCAGCCTATGTTTAATGACCTCCAAGGAAGGAGACCCCACTACGCTCTGAGGAAGTGTGTTCCACTGCTAAACAGCTCTTACTGTCAGAAAGTTCCTCCTAATGTTGAGGTGGAATCTCTGTTCCTGGAGCTTGCATCCATTGCTCTGTGTTCCAGTCTCTGGAGCAGCAGAAAACAAGCTTGCTCCATCCTCATATGCGAGGGGGATTAGTGTACATTGTCTGCTGGTATATAAGTCACAGTATATAAACCCCACACACCACTATTCTCTGAAGATGCCAGCCACGGATGCAGGTGAAACGTCAGGGAATAAACTCTTCTAGATCACGGTCTCATAACCTGGATAAAACCCACAAAAATCTAATCTTGTTTGTTTCCCAAACTCTATGCATTGGTGTATAGAATGTGAAGCTTTGTTTGTTCTCACCTATTAATTTGTTGTCCATTTTCCTGTGGATCCCATTCTTTCCCTCACCTTCTCCTCTAGAAATCACATCCTTGTGTTTAGAGCTTGCCTTTGGGCTGATGTTTAAGCCAGCATCTCCAACCCCCCAGGGATGTAGTTTAAAGCTCTCTGGATCAGAGTTGCCACGCTGCTGCTGCAAGGGGATTAGTGTCCATTGTCTGCTGGTATATAAGTCACAGTATATAACCCCCCCCCCCAATAGGAAGGTTTCTGCAAGCATGCTGATGACTGAAAAGGCCAATCCAAGAATAAGCAAGTCCGGTTGCAGAAAGCACAGCAGAAGGTCTCCTTGGCTGATGTTTCCTGGTTGTGATTCTTTCTGCGTTGTCGTTTCTCTTCAAGACTTGTTTGGCGTGAGTTCTCAAATAAAGCTGCAGCATTGTGGATAGTGTGTCTCCATGCCTCCCGATGTGAAGCCAGGGCGGACCATTGTTGGTGATCAATTTGGCCAAGCCTGAGATGTTGTTTCAAGAAATCTTTGTATCGCTTTTTTGGAGCGCCCCTCTTACGCTGACCCAATGTCAACCAAATAATGAAAACAACAGAATAAATAAATTTGAAATCGAAGGCTTTCATGGCCAGCATCCATAGATTTTCCTTGGGTTTTTCCTGGCTGTGAGGCTGTGTTCTGGAATAACTTCTTTCTGACATTTCGCCTGCATCTGTGGCTGGCATCTTGTTCAGAGGGAAGATTGCTTTAGGATTCAAAGCCAATCTGCTGTTCAGTGTATCCTGAGGAGTGATGGCTCAGGACCTTTATGCAAGCAAATTGTCAGGGATACACTGGAATACATTGGATAGGGCCTGCTGAAATACACAAGCCGACTGTACCCCTGGTACAGCTCAGCCACCACAGCAGCAGGACCAAAGATAAAGCATGTTCAACATGACAAAATGTGAGGCCTGGTCAGATGTGGATAGATGAAACAAAAATGCCAAAGAGGGAATCACAGGTCAAAGGACATGCTTTCAATAACAGTTGCTTCCCTGATGTTTCTTTAAAAGATACTAGAAGCTGCACATATTTGAGAAGGAAAGAGGTCTTTCTCTGCTTGGTCCACAAAGGCTAACTCAACAGTGAGGTTAAAGAGGCAAGATATAGACACATGCAGATGGTGGTGAAATGGCATGTAACAGAGGAAGGACAATATAAAATATAAAGGACTGAAAGAGATATTAGTTTTGAGGAGAGATTTACAAGATGGCACATTTTTAGGATACAAGCAGCTATACTACTGATGACAAAAGGGGCGAATGGAAATGCTGTTTCCTTCACAGCTGTTAATGTTTTACTTTCTTGGCTCTTATGATGTCATCACTTTATTAGCTGTGCAGTTACCATAGAATCCTATAGTCAAATCCTGCAAAATGGCAAATAGTTTTTAGCTCCCCTTTCTGCAACACTGAGACAATGGCATGTGAAATTCAAAAAGGATATTGACAAATTGGAGCTTGTCCAAAGAAGGGCGACTAAAATGGTGAAAGGTCTGGAAACCATGCCTTATGAGAAAAGACTTAGGGAGCTGGGTATGTTTAGCCTGGAAAAAAGACGGTTAAGGGGCAATATTTTACAAGCAAACAAGCTTGTAAAATGTGGGCTAGACAAGTTCACTGTTAAATGGATTTGTAACTGGTGGACCAGCTGAACCCAAAGGGTGCTCAGCAGTGGCTCCTCTTCGTCTTGGAAAGATGTGACCAGTGGGGTGCCACAGGGTTCTGTCCTGGGCCCAGTGCTATTCAACATCTTTATCAATGACTTAGATGAGGGAATTAGGGGCATACTTATCAAATTTGCAAATGACACCAAATTAGGAGGAGTAGCTCATACCCTAGAGGACAGGATCAAAATTCAGAATGACCTGGATAGACTGGAGAGCTGGGGCAAAACTAACAAAATGAAATTCAATACGGAGAAATGTAAAGTACTGCACTTAGGGCAGAAAAATGAAATGCATAGATGAGTCCTAGTAGACCACAAGTTGAACATGAGTCAACAGTGTGATGCGGCAGCTAAGAAAGCCAATGTGATTTTGGGCTGCATCAATAGAAGTATAGTGTCTAGATCAAGGGAAGTAATAGTGCCACTCTATTCTGCCTTGGTCAGACCTCACTTAGAATACTGTGTCCAGTTCTGGGCACCACAATTCAAAAAGGATATTGACAAATTGGAGCATGTCCAGAGAAGGGCAACTAAAATGGTGAAAGGTCTGGAAACCATGCCTTATGAGGAGAGACTTAGGGAGCTGGGTATGTTTAGCCTGGAAAAAAGATGGTTAAGAGGCGATATGATAGCCCTGTTTAAGTATTTGAAGGGGTGTCACGCTGAGGATGGAGCAGGCTTGTTTTCTGCTGCTGCAGCGACTAGAACACGGAGCAATGGATGCGAGCTCCAGGAACAGAGATTCCACCTCAACATTAGGAGGAACATTTTGACAGTAAGAGCTGTTTGGCAGTGGAACACACTCCCTCGGAGCGTGGTGGGGTCTCCTTCCTTGGAGGTCTTTAAACAGAGGCTGGATTGTCGGGGATTGTCGGGGATGCTTTGATCAAGATTTCCTGCGTGGCAGGGGGTTGGACTGGATGGCCCTCGTCTCTTCCAACTCTACAGTTCTATGATTCTATGATTCTATGATAGCCCTGTTTAAGTATTTGAAGGGGAGTCACATTGATGATGGAGCAAGCTTGTTTTCTGCTGCTCCAGAGACTAGAACATGGAGCAATGGATGCAATCTCCAGGAACAGAGATTCCACCTCAACATTAGGAGGAACTTTCTGGCAGTAAAAGCTGTTTGGCAGTGGAACACGCTCCCTCGGAGCGTGGTGGGGTTTCCTTCCTTAGAGCTCTTTAAACAGAGGCTGGATGGCCATCTGTCGGGGATGCTTTGATCATGATTTCCTGTGTGGCAGGGGGTTGGGCTGGATGGCCCTCGTGGTCTCTTCCAACTCTACAATTCTATGATTCTAGAAAAGCAAAATTTGTGGCATGCAAAATGAGAAGTCCAGGAACGGCTTTCAAATGCTACGGGTACTAGCAGAAAAGTAATGTAATCCACATAATAAATGACATTGTAATTGATGTAGGGCCATGGTCATTTGGTTATTTTTCCAGAGTTGGACTTACCCTGACAGTGAGATGGATACCTCAAGTAGCAGATTTTGGGTGTCATGAGAGAGAAATAAATGTATTACACACTTAATTTGTTAGCCCTGTATTTTTAATGCCCAGGACCAGGCATTTTCAGGGTGCTTGTGGGATTTTCTGCCACAAGCACCTTGAAGGCACCAGATCCCACATTGATCTTGGAAGCTAAGCAGTGTCAGCACTGGTTATTACTTGGATGGGAGACTGCCAATTAATACCAGGTGTTGTAGGCTATACTGTATTTCAACTACCCCTGAGTATTCCTTGCCTAAGAAAAGCCTATAAAATTCACGGGATTGCCAGAAGTCAATAGGCAACTTGAAGGCACATAAACCCACAATCATGAAAATAATCTGAGTTCTTGTCCTAATTATTCCTTTTCAGTGTGTTTGGTCTCTGTATCATTTAGCTTTTGAGTTGAAGTGAGATTTCCACTCTGCTGACAGTGCAGCCTTAAGCCTGTTATCTGGAAATCACCTGGGTTTGTTCTGCTTCACTACAGTATCTCCCACAATATAACCAAGTTAGCATTTGAACTCATCTGGGTCTTTTGATACAAATACAGGTGCAATGCTCTCATCATGCTGACCTAAGAGGAAAAACTTGCTTTACGGAAATTGTGTCAGGAAAACACATACAGCAGATATGGGCAGGAGTTTGTTTTTTAAAGGGGAAGCGAAAGGGATAGCTATTTATCACAATGGAATACATATTATTGGTATAATTAGCAGAAGGACCATCTCCACCTCCCTTGGACTCACTTGTATCCATTTCAGGTACCTCAAGCAGTTTCTAGTCTGTATGGCAAGGGTGGGCAACCACTGCATAGAGGATGAAGGCCATTTCCCCTCCTTTAACCTGTCCAGTGGGCTGAACCAGCAATTTTCAGCATGCCTACAGTGATGTCATATCGTTTCCAGCTGCCATTTTAGCTTATTTTCAGCCTTTTTTTTTTTTTTGGTCTTTGTAGGCAAAAAATGTCCAAAACTTGCCACTCAATTCTAAAAAAAATTGGGAGTGGGTAAAGCCAGGGGCTGGATGGGTCTTCTGGGGGATGTCAAGGGCAGCATTTAGAGGTCCAAAGGGCTGCACCAGTGTGGTGTAGTGGCTTGGACACTAGAAAACCAGGGTTCAAATTCCTGTTCAGCCAAGGAAACCCACCTTGGGCAAGAACCTTGTTCACCCTCTGAATAGATCTTGCCAATGAAACCCCATGACAGGTTCACCTTAGGGTTGCCATAAGTCAGAAACAACTTGAAGGCACACAACTACAAGCCTGTACTATTTAAACCCTCAGTATTTGAAGCACTCTAAAGTTTTATCAGTTTTGCTGAAACAAATACAGATTGTTTCTGTATCCCTTATCCAGAAATCCAAAATACCCCAATATCCAAAATTGTCCACATGGGTGGCTGAGATATTAACACCTTTGCTTTCTGATTACTCAATGTACACAAACTTTGTTTCATGTATAAATTATTTAAAAATATTGTATATAAAATTACCTTCAGGCTATGTGTATAAAGTGTATATGAAACATAAATGAATTTTGTGTTTAGACTTGGGTCCCATCTCTAAGATATCTCATTATGTATATGCAAATATTCCAAAAAATTTTTTAAAAAATCTGCTATCTAAAATACTTCTGGTCCCAAGCATTTTGGATAAAATCAGCTAGGACTCTAATTTTCAACCAAGCACATAGCAAGAGATTATATTTTGTTATGTGCTCAGCATGATCCATTTACCTCTATGCTACTTTTCCACAAAACAGACTATATGCAAAGTAGATGAGAAAATAACATTAAAACCATATCAGATATCAAAGTATCAATGTAATGAAAATGGTACAACAACAATTTTATTCATTTTTTTAAAAAAAAGACCAATTTAAGTTGAGAGTAAATACTATCTGACATTGCTTAAAGATGCACAAAACCAGGAAACTGAAGCGAAGGCCAATGTCTAAACCACTCCTTTCAATCCACACTTTTCAGAAAGAGTGGGGACCACAACAGCAAAAATAGTGCTAGAAAAGCCTTCACAGCTCTTCCCAGTTTTTTAAAAACAGCGAGCAGATGCACATTCCTGCTCATTAGGACAAACAGTTCACTTTTAATTGCTTTCCCATACAAGAAGAAGCGCAAGGCTGATTGGCTGGGCGAGTGCAGGGAGTGGGGCTTTGCTAACAGGGCAAGCACTGCTGCTGCCATGTTGGATTTTCACCTTAGCAAATGATCGCTAAGGTGATAAAACAGGCTGCTTTTTTTATTTTGCTGTCCTTTTAACTCGAAAAATTGCTCTATTGCTCCATCAAACCTTACACAACTTAAAAAAAAACAGGTTTAGCAGCAGCAAAGTAGTAACACGAGTAAATAACTTGCAGCCACCATCTGGCATGTGAAGCTTCTGGGGCCAAAAACATTTTTAAGATAAGTCGCAGCTTCTGCAAAATGCCATTACTGCAAGGTACTCTGCCCCAGCCCCCTGTATAGACGAGGTGGATATAATTATCTATATAAATATTTCTCAAGAAATCTCAGGACAGGGCAGATAATAAACAACCTTAAACACGATACATCATATTCCCATCCCATAGAACCACTCTAGGAAAATACCATGGTTAAGGACACCAGCATTTGCAAAGAGATCCAGGGCAGAACTTCCCCTGTCTTTTCTCCAGAGAAGACCATTTGTCATGTTGACTCAGGCTGTTTCATTTCCAGGCCCTAATCTGAAACCACACTGAAATGGATCAAATACAATTAACAAAAAACCCCAAACAAACCACACAACTTTAGGTCTGACATGTATTATGGGTGTTACATGTTAATTCAAGCTCCAAAATGTTGTAAGGGCCTCCATCTTAGCAAATGCATTATTGCTACCTGGTGGAGATGCTTTAGCTGAAGACCCTGCATTGATCAGGGAGCTGAGTTTGATGGCCCATGAGGCTCTTTCCAGCTCTATGATTCTATGATTTAGTCAAAATACATGTGGTATGGTGCCCTATGATACGGTTAATTTCAGTTTCACCCATTACTTTGGTGCAGGGTCCCAGTCAGTTGGAGAGTAGTGGACTAACATCCAAGATCTGCCTATGCAGTGGAACACACACAAGGGAGTCTGGGCAACTAAATTCTTCACACAACTAAAGATGCTATTCCACATTACAAGTACCCAACTAGCAACCAGTACCATCCACACAGAATAACACAGGTGAAAGGTACTTGTAGTCTACACCACAGTAGGACAAGTAAGGCATTCTTCCTTATTCTTCCCATACACTTCCCCCCCACTGCCCGCACAGGATTTTGTTTTCAAGAGCAGGGAGAGAAATTGAAAGAGAACATCTTATGTTTGAGTCCTTTTTAAATGTATGGTACTAGAAGGGCACAATCTTTGGATTTCATAGATTAATGAATTCCACTGTAACTATATGCAAATTTAGTCACATGTGATCTGTACCACCACCATCACCACACCCTTCAAGACTGCACTCCATATAGAAAAATACTTCCCCAACCTGGCACCCTTTAGGTGACCATGCTGGTTGGGGGGAAATGACAGCCCATCACATATGAAGGGCTCTTGCCAGGTAATTGTTACATGCAGTGAGTCCTACTCATGTTAACAAAGCTGGATTTTAAACAGACATTTATAAGACTGTACTCTGTTTTTAACAAACACATCCTTCCAAAAATTGTGCTAACTCAGCCTTTGCTCCAACTCTTAATTTTCCTGTAAAAGCACTGATGTTTCACAAGAAGATCTCTAGAACTTCTTCAGAGAATGAAACATTTATCTTTCTCTTCAAAAAGTCCCAGCAGAGTGGAGGAGGGTGAATGTTTCCATCTTCAAAAAAAGCGAAGAGGGAGAGAAGGGATTTGAGCAACTACCAACAAGTCAGCTTGACATCACTAGAAGGAAATGTTCTAGAACAGATCATTAAAGAATCACTCTGTGCATACACTGTTATAGTGCTATTATTCCACTTTAACTGCTATGGCTGCCTCTTATGGAATTCTGGTGTTTGTTGTTTAGTGAGGCCTAAGAGCTCTCTGGCTGAGAGTTTTAAATGCCCCTCCCTAAACTGCAAATCCCAGGATTCCACAGGAGGCAGCCATAGCAGTTAAAGTGGAATAGTAGTGCTATAACAATGTAGTGTGATAATCTCTTTAGAAAGGAATGCTGGGATTACTAAGAACCAGCATGGTTTTTCCAAAAGGAAATCATGGCAGACTAATCTCTCTCTCTCCTTCCCCGCTCCCTGCCACTCTCTCTCTGAGATAGTTACAAGCTTAGCAGATCAGAGAGTTCTGTGGATATAGTCTGTCTTGATTTCAGTAAGCCTTTTGTCAGTAAGATTCTGCTGTTTTAAGCAGAACAGACAATATCAAAGTCCGCCCAAAATATTCTTTGCAGAAGGTTGTAAAAAGATTGGCCACACAACGTTACTGTAAAATGGATTTGTAACGGATGGATTTGTAACTGTAAGGTGGATTTGTAACCAATGGTTCCTCTTCCTCCTGGAGAGAAGTGAGTGCTAGGATGCCACAGAGCTCTGTCCTAAACCAATTACTTTATAAATTCTGTGGATGATGGAACAGAAAGCATACTTATCAAATTTGCAGATGATATTAAATTAGGAAAGGTACCCCTAGAGCACAGGATTGGGATTCAAAATGACTTTAGCAGATTGGAGAGTTGGGCATACACTAACAAAATGAATTTCAACAGGGATAAATGTGAGGTAAAATAATTGAAATGTACAAACACAGGAATACCTCAGTTAACAAAGCCTCTGACAAAGAAGCTCCTTTTTACAAAGTCTTTTTTTTATGACTACTCAACCCCCTTTTCCTTCTTGTTCTCTGTCTGGCTGGAAGGTTTTTAGCAGCATTGGCACTGGGGGGATGGTGAAGGAGGGTTGGAAATGCACAGACTTTCAGTGTTAGGCTGTAGCAGTTTCTCTGCAATAAACAATGCAATAAAACTTAAACTTGCAAAGAATGAGATTCTACTCTAGTTGATCTTACTGTAGCTATGTGTGTCTGCCTACAACAGGCAAAGTAAACAGCAGCTGCCTCCAGATTCCCTTACAAAGCATGCATGAACAGCAAAACTTGGAGAAGAGGAAGCTAAGAGAGCCATCTTTAAATATTTAAAGGGATATCATGTAGAAGATGGAGCAAGCTTGTTTTCTGCTGCTCCAGAGACCAGGACAAGAACCAGTGAATTCAAATTACAATTTAAAAGATCTGATCTAAACGTTAGGAAGAACCTGTTAATGGCAAGAGCTGTTCAGCAATGGAAAAGATTGCCTCAGACCTTCTTCGGGGGTCTTTAAATAGAGGTTGGATGGCTATCTCTTGGGAGTGGCTTTAGTTGTGTATGCCTGCATGGCAGGGGGTTGAACTAGATGGCCCTTGAGGTCTCTTCTAACTGTATATTTCTATGATTGCTTTACAAAAATCCCAAATGAAACAGATGTAAATACATATGGTAATAGGAATATGTAGTGAGGGGGAAATAGTATGAGTGCCTCTGTGTAGGGGAGAAAGTGGTAGGTGCACATAACAACATATAAACAGAGAAGAAAAATTTGTTATGGGGAGAAAGATTGAATAGGTGCATAATGTCTTTTGATTGGTTGTACCATGACCTGTCCACTTGGCTCTGGAAGCATCCTACATGGTCACTAAGGGCTTGTCTACACCAGCGAAAAGCACCAAATCCCCCCTGAATCTGGCCTGATAACACCATACAGTGTGCAACCTTTCCCCCAAATCTGGTGTGATAGTGACACACGATGTACAGTCCTATTCGCACCAGTTTTAAAAAACGCAAGTGTTCTTCAGTTTGCTGAAAACACCAGAGAAAACTGCTGTGTGAACAAGCCATCTGCACTGGATTCAGGGATTAAGAAGGAGAGGAAGGACAAGTGCTGCCTAAGGAATTGCCATTTCCCCCCTCCTCAGCTCCACTTCTCAGTTGCTCTCTCTGAGGTCAGAACACCTGATAGTCACCCATTGGGGCTTTGTTTTTCCAGCTCACAATCACCCCTCTGAGCTCCAGGCAAAGCACCAATGGTAGTCACCTCTTTGAAGTCAGAATGGATGCCTGCCTCACCATCACAAGGCTAGCTGCCCAATCTGGCTTCAGAGAGGGCAACTACCACTGGGGCTTTGCTTTTCCTGCACACAATTGCCTCTCTGAGCTCCAGGAAGAGCAAAGGTAGTCATCCTCTCTGAAGTCAAAACAGGCACCTGTCCCACCATTGCGAGGCTAGCCACCAATCTGGCTTCAGAGAGGGCAACTACCACCAGGGCTTTGCTTTTCCTGGAGCTCAGTCATGCATGAGTAACAGCCTTGAATGGAAGCAAACCCAATGCAGATTTGGGCTTTGGAAGGTGTGGTGCTTAAATCTGGGTCAGAGTAGTCCAAATTCCATGTGTTGCAGTTCTGGGCCAAAGCAGTCCAAATCTCATCTGGATGTTACCCCCCACCCCCCATTGTGTAGTCAAGTCCTAAAACATATTCAATCTAATTCTTAATCCATTTTAGTTAATGTTGTAATTCTTGTGATACTACTCAGATCAAGTTCAAAATAAGTGATTTATTAGAATCTTAGGAAAAAAATCCACTATTGTGCCTAACTGTCCTGCATCACATACATCTATACTAGCAAATCAAGCCATGAAGACCTTGGCAGCAGCTTTCTGTACAAGTAAAGCTAGTTGTTATATTTATCTGTGTTCAGTACTGACCTCTGTGTTCAGAAAGGCCAAACGTTACATTATAGTATTGAAATGTAAATTGGGTAGGTGGGTGCTTGTGGTAGGGTAGGGGTTGAGTGTGGTTTCTTCTGTCTAAAATGGCAGTGCTTTTAAGAGATACCATAGATGCAAGCACCACCTTTCCATTATGCTTCTTTCCTTCCTGCATCCATTTTGAAAAATGTGCTTTAGGTCTGGCGATATACTGTAACTTTTAGGGAAGGAAGCAATATTGTAATAGCACATCTCATCTACACACAAATTTCATGAACCTCAAATCCAAAGAAACCAAGAAAATAATAAGAAAATAATCTATGCATTTTCAAACATATTGAATGTGCACATAAGAAAATAATCTATAAACATTGAAATATCTGAAACACATACTTCTAAACTAGAAAAGCATAAACAGGGCTAAAATTACATTTAAAAGTGCCAAAGTTCCAGCAGGGTGTTTTTCTTCTTGAAGCAAATCTTTGTATCTTTAAATAAATGGTATACAGAGCATGGATGCTCCTTTCAAGTGTGTTTTTCAAATTCATTTTGAAGTTCAAGTCACAGGCAAGACATTCACTGTCCAATTTCTCATCATATTTCCTTAGAAGTAGTCAGTGCAATTTACTTCCTTAGAATTTGGTTCATGCAGTTTGATCCTACAGTATGTGGGCTTACTTGTGAGCTGCAGTCCAGGGCACACATACTTAGGAAGCCCCAGTGAATTCAGGATTTACTCCAAACTTAGCATGCATACATTAGGCAAGATGCTCCTTTTTTGCATTTCAACCTATGCATGTTCACTCAGAACTGTTGGACTGTAGTTAAGGGGGCTTACTCCAAAGAAGATGTGCCCAGAACTGCAGGCCTAGAGCACAATTTATTCAAAAACCAAACCCCAGGGCTGAACCTGAAATGAGTTGGAACATTGGGCGTTTATTGAAACACACTGTATGCAAAAGAACATCTAGGTGGTTTGAACACCCACTGTTTGCTATTTAACAAACAACCCCAAACACTCTCTCTCTCTCTCTCTCTCTCACACACACACACACACAATGTACTTGAAGTTACCATTCTAATGCCAATGAATGAATATTTGTTTTCTCGGTATTTGTCCTGATCTCCCGTTCTCTCGTTTTCGTTTGATACAATTATACGCCACACGAACTACGGAGGCGCCTCTGCTCCCCGGTAGGTCGCCAGCAGGTTCTCTTGATATTTAGGACCTGCGGGACAACTATTTCATGCACGCTTCCCTGGAAGTAAACCAGGGAGCCTAACCAGACTTACTTTCGAGTAAACAGGCACAAGAAGGACACGTGTACCAAAATAGCGTCGCCAGTCACCAAAGCCCTAAAGTTGTTGAGTCGGCATCACCCCACTGCATCCGATGGGACTCGTCCCCCAGTCAAAGCGCACGGGGTTGCCGCCGGAGCTAGCTCCCCCCGCCCCCGCCCCCCAAAAGCCTCGCCAAAGGTCCCGCCTGCCCTTTGGTGGGAATGCCCGAAGGCCCGTTCAGAGAAAGCGGCCGGCGGAGGAGAGGGAAGGGGCCACGCGGGTACCTGTCCGATCCAGTCGCCGTGGCGTCCCAGCACTCCCGTGAGCAGGGCGTCTAGAGCGCGCCCAGGCGGCGGCCGCGGACGGAAGAGTCATCCCCCAGCAGCGCCGTCCCCCGCCCGGCCCCGGAGCAGGCGCCGAAAGCGAAGCGCTGCCCGCCTGCCCCCGAGACGCGGACGCCCAGCCCGCCCGGAGCACCCCCCGTCCAGAAGCGCCAGCCAGCCAGCCAGCCCCGGCCACCGGGGGGCGGGGAGCCACTGCCGCCGCTTCGCCCACGCCGCCGCCGCCGCCGCCTAGTCCGCCCGGCGATCCCCGCGGCAGGAGGACCCGTCCCCAGGCAGCCAGGCATGCCGAGCCGCCAGCCCACGGGCCCCCGTCTGGGCGTCGCTGCCCCGGGGCTCCTCGGCCGGCCAGCCCGGGCTGGGCGAGGCTTCCCTGAGTTACCGGCAGGTGGCCTCGGCCGCGGGAGGAAGGCCGTCGATGGGCTTGGCCGCCAGCCTCGCCTCGGACGCGGCGCCCGAGGAGGACGGGGGCTCGGCAGCGCCGGGGGCCCCGAGGAAGGAAAGAAGGGGGGCCCCTTCAAACGAACAGCTCCAAGGCTGTGCTGACTTAGTACATGCAAGAAGCATTTTAAAAAACGCGGCCTCTGTTCTCCCCACTTCAGTGCCCGGATCCTAAGTAAGAAATGGAAAAGCTGCAGGAGCACCTCGAAATCTCATGCAGCGTCTGGTGGGTGCCACCTTCAAGTGTCCCACCATGTAAGAAACTTCTGAGAAGTTAAACTTCTGACCTTGTCAACGAAGCTTCTGGTACTTTAAAAAAGGAAAGGCATTATTACCAAATACATATAGAATCATAGAGTTGGAAGAGACCACAAGGACCATCCATTGCTTTACACTTTATCAGATGCTTGCTGTTACACTTAGTCGGGGCATATAAGTACTGTAGTATAAAACCAGCAGTAGCAGAACATGTTATAAACCAACCTGGACACAAAATGTTATTTAAAAACACCAACATTCTGGACCAGGCCAACAACTATCATGTCAGAATGCAGAGAGAAGCTATTGAAATCCACAAACACCTGGACAACTTCAACAGGAAAGAAGGAACACTAAAAATAAACAAAATCTGGCTCCCAGTTTTGAAAAACAATAGAATCAAAACTCAACATTTGCAAATTCACCCAAGGACAGGGGGATTTCCAGCAGACAATGGACCATTAGCCAACTATTAGCCAAACAGAGACTAATCCTCCTTGCATATCTCCACCCAGAAGCTAGCCATTCAAATACACAAATTTACATATCCTCCCCAACAGGGGTTCACAGCATATAAACACCACAAACACACCTACTCAACCATTCTCTGAAGATGCCAGCCACAGATGCAGGCAAAGCATCAGAAAGAAACTCTTCCAGAACACAGCCTCACAGCTCAGAAAAAAACCAAGGAACATCTATAGCAGTGGAATACAGTACATTGCTTCAGAGGGTAGTAGACCTTCCATCTTTGGAACAGAGGTTGGATGGCCATCTCTTAGTACTATCTTAATGTATATTGCTGCAGGACTAAATGGTCCTTGTGGTTGCTTCCAACTCTATTTTTCTATGACTGATTAATATTGTTGCAGACTGTAGTTGTTTTGTAAAGCTTACTTTTGTACAACATAAACACAGTTTTCAAAAAGGTGTCCGCATTAGTCTGTTTTGGCAAAAATAACAGAAAGAGAGCCTTGTGGCACCTTGAAAATGGAACAATTTTATTATGCTTAAGTTTTTGTGGACAACTGTCCTCCTCATCAGATGTACCAAGTGTCATCTTGAATTACTTGATACATTTTTTGCCTCCATGCAACTGGGCTTGGACTAGTGAATGATAAACTGTTAAGGCCAGGAAATAAGAAAAGTGTTGATAGAGACAATTACTTTAGCAACAGTTGCCATTTACAAAATAGTGGTTGTTAAAAACAATCATCCTGGCATTTGGATGTGTGTATATATATGCTAATGGATACATGCAATGCTAAATTGTATTTTAGGAGCAGATAGGCTGAATCTGTTTGTGATGATGAGGGTACTTCAGCTCCCATCATCCACAATTCAGCACTCAGGTATCTGCAAGCCCAGCTATCAGGTAAAAAAAGGGTTAACTGGAGGTGGGATCAAAAGTGCCACCTCCAGAGTCACATCAGTAATGATGTCTCATCATCAGATACAGAACTGACCAATGAGGACTGGCAGGGGGCCAATTTGAAAAAGGATTACAGTATAGCCTGCCTCAGCCATGAGGCAAGTGAGACAAAAGGAATGCCTTGGGATAAGCATCTCGTGCCCCAAGAGGAGATGAGAGGACAAAGAATTTAAAATGGAAGAGGCTGTTGAGCCACTCTAGAACACATAGACTAGCTTTGGCTATCCCTCTGAATCCAACAGAAGACCACATATTGTGTGGGTAGTTCTAGGAAAATTGTGTTAGTTAGATTGAGTTAGGACATTATGGTTTTATTTCCCGCTTTGGTTGGATGTAACTGAATGCATTACTGTTTCTGTAACTCCTAAGATGGACCTGAAGAAGGAAGGGCCTTTTTCATGAAAGATTTGCATGTTTTAAGCCTTGCTTGAATAAAATAAACTTTTCTAATTTCTCTTTAACTGATGCCTACATGTGCCTTGTCTTTTGCTTGGTCATTCTATTCTCTTTGCTTCTGGATAGAAAGAAGGGGGGAAGGTACATCTCTGCAGTGGCAGGGGCTTCCATAGTTCCCTGTGGTCTCCTCTTGGATTACGTGTAAAGGGGGTGTGCAATTTAAGAGATGGTGGTAGCATACTTAGAAAAGTGAGACATCGTTCTGAGGGATTTCCAGGCTAAAGGACTCTCTAAGACTGTGTCCTGAAAAGCTAATTTCCGAGGCTTCAAGCAAAGAGGCCAGGCTAAAGTTACTACACTGTTGTATTTAGCTACACTGTACATCGTTCAGTGACTGATTGTCTGACTTCTATATGGTCTGAACAGTTGTTGAACAACAATAAAATACCTACTGGAAGTATTGTATTGCTTCCAAAGACGATAAAGTTTATTTCATTTTGAACTACTTCTATTACAATGTTACTATAGTCACAGTTCATTACAAAATTAAGACTGAACTCACAGAACACACTTTATAAGAGAATAAGCCTAATGGAACATAGTGAGGTTTACTTCTGAGAAAACACAGGATCAGGCTATGGTGCTACAATTCTTTACCCTCAAACCTGCAGGTAAGCCCACTGAACCAATAGGTCTTACAGATGAGAGTTCATAAAAAGAAAAGGAGGGGGAGAAAAAAATCACCTTTAAGACTGATTTATATTTTAGTATGAGTTTTCGTAGATATCGATCTACTGGCAGAATATTAAAGCCTCCGGCTATTAAACATATGTATTCATGTGGGATACATATGTGGGATAGAATGTAATACAATCCAGAAAGATGTAAATCGTTACCCTCACCCTAAATGTTCAAAGGGCTGTGTGAGGTGGTACGTGTCTTTCAGATCTTTAAAGTGGCCTGTTAGTACTGATGTGTGAAAGCAGTAAGTCTGCTTACCGAAAGTCACTTATCCAGGGTCAAGATGTTCTCAAATTCTTTTGTTATATGTGCAGTTTTGAGTCCAAGTCATCTTCTGATTTCGCGAGTGCAGTCTCCATTCCGATTAATGAGCCAAGGTATGGGACATTTTGAACCATTTCAATGTTTTTGTCATCTGTTTTAAAGTTATGTACATCATCTGTGGTCATTGTTTTTGTTTTCTTAATGTTCAACTGTAAACCTGCCTTTGAACTTTCTTCCTTGACTTCCCTCAATAGTTGTTCCATGGCTCTAGTAGACCAAGGCTACAAAAGCTTATACTGTATTACAACTTCTTTCTTTCAGTTAGTCTCTAAGGTGCTACATGATCTATTTGCATACTGATATCCCAGTCTAACATGGCTATGTCTTTGAAGTTGTTCCAAGTGTTTGCTATTCTCTGCTAGTAGTATGGTGTCATCTGCATATCTTAAATAGTTAATGGTCCTTCCTCCAATTTCACATCTGAGTCTAATCTAGCTTTACATATGATATGGTCAGTGTACAAGTTGAACAGATGAGGTGATAAAATGCAGCCTTGCCTGACCTTGTCAAAAGGAAATCATTCTGTTTCTTTCATGTTTTGTCCTCATGGTGACTTCTTATCTTGAGTACAAGTTACACATCAGGACAATCAAATGTTGGTGACACATCAATTTCTTTGAAAGTGATGTATAGTTTTTAATGATCTCCTTAATCAAGGGCCTTGGTATAATCTATAAAGCACAGACTGGTTTTCTTCTGGAATTCTTTAGTGCACTCCATTATCCAAGGTATCTTTCATGTTTGTTGTAAAATGTTAAACATTACCTGGCTTGCATGGCAGTTTAGTGCTATGTTCCAGTGATTGCTGCAATCCCTTGTGTCCATTTTCTTGGGACCTGGAATATATATTGGGCATTTCCAGTCTGTGGGCCATTGTTTTCCATATTTGTTGGCATATTTCAGTTAGAACTGCAGTGGATTCTGTCTCTGTAACTTGAAGCAGCTATATTGGTATGCCACCTGCTCCTAGTGAAATATTTCTCCCAGATGTTCTGAGTGCAGCTTCCACTTCACTTTATAACATTATGAGTTCATCTTCAAATAGTTATTCCTTAAATGAATCTTTCATCTTTCCATTTCTTTTATATAGTTCTTCCGTGTACTGTTGCCATCATCTTTTTATTTCTTCTAGATCAGGCCTGCTCTGCAGGCTGTGCAGGCCTTTTCTAGATCATGCAGTGATCTTGTTTAAATTTCTCTTTGATTTCTTGGATCTTGTGGAAGAGGTTTCTTGTTCTACCCTTTTCACTGTCTTCTATTTCTCTGCATTGATTGGTATACATAGTAGTTCCCTTTGTCCCTACGTACACATCATTGAGCATTTACAGTTCTGACCCTATTTCATAGAATCATAGAATTGTAGAGTTGGAAAATACCACAAGGGCCATCCAGTCCAACCCCCTGCCACGTAGGAATCATGATCAAAGCATTAGGGCTTTGGACTATGCTAAAGAGACTTACAAAAAGTATGCTGATAGAAAGTAGGCCCTGAATTGGGACATTGCAGTGGGACAGCAAGTATATTTGCCCACAAAGACTCAGCAGTCATCCCGGAAACTGGGAAGAGACTGGTGTCCCCTCCTCAACTGTCGTTAACTACTTGACAACATTTATCTGTCATTCAGTGAGGATTTTCTTTCTTTCTGATTAATGACTGATATAATGTCTTTTTGCATTGGTTTTCCTTTGGGTTTTTTTCAGGCTGTGAGGTCGTGTTCTGGAATAGTTTCTGACATTTCGCCTGCATCTGTGGCTGGCATCCTCAGAGAACATTCTTTTTGCATTCTTTTCTTCCCTCACAGTGTCCCTGGCTTCAGGCCAGAGTTCTTCTGGCTCCCGGTTAATTAGGCTTAATAGTGCAAATCTATATATTTTTTTACATTATCTTTAAATTCTACAAAGATGTTCTTTAGGTTGTACTTTGACACAATGGTTGGTTTAGTGTTCTTGTTTAGCTTTTACTCTAATTTTGGATTTTAACAGTCCATGGTCTGTGACAAATTCTGCTCCTGGTCTTGTTTTTGTAGAGGGAATGAAGCTTCTCCCTCTTCTGCTTCCAATTCTGTAGTCTATTTTATTTCTACATTGGCCTTCAGGTGACATTAATGCATACAGTTGTCTCTTTGGTTGTCTGAAGAATATGTTTAGAATGAAAAAACTGTCGGCCTCAAAAAATTCAATTCTGTTTCTTTTCTTGATCCTAGGCCAAATCCTCCAATAATGTTTCCTTCTCTGGTTCCTACTTTTGTGTTCCAATCATGTATGATTATCAACATATCCTGTTTTGGTGGGTAATGAATTTATTCCTCGACTCCAGCACAGAATCCTGTACTTTCTTCTTCTGCCTTTGTAGCTGGAGCATAAACTTGGATTATGGTCATATTGATGGATTTTCCCTGAAGTCTTATTGATATTATTTGGTCAGACTTTGCATTATATTCTTTGCCTGCTTTTGCCAGATCTCTTGTCACTATTAATGCCACCACATTTTTTCTTAGATTTTCATTTTCTTGAAAACACTGAGTAAACACTGTGTAGTTATCTGACTGGAAATGGCCCATTCTTGTCCACTCACCCCAAGTATTACAATGTTTATACAGTGGGACCTCCATATCCAGGGCTTCTATATCCATTCATTCCACCATCCTCAGCTTGAAAATATCCCCCCGCCCCTGAAAAAAAGAGCAAAAAGCAAACCCTGATTTTGCCGTTTTATATAAGGGACAACATTTTACTATGACATTGTATATAATGGGGCTGACTATGTGATGAATGTTGCTGTCCTTGAGCAAGCAGGGATCACCAGCATTGAGGCCATGATATTGAGAACACAGCTGTGATGGGCAGAGCATGTTTCTATGATGGAGGACCATCGCCTCCCAAAAATAGTACTCTACAGTGAACTCGCCACGGGTCAGCGTAAGAGGGGCACTCCAAAAAAGCAATACAAGGACTCCCTGAAACAACATCTCAGGCTTGGCCAGATTGATCACCAACAATGGTCTGCCCTAGCCTCACATCGGGAGGCATGGAGATGCACTATCCACGATGCTGCAGCCTTATTTGAGAACTCACACCAAACAAGTCTTGAAGAGAAATGACAACGCAGAAAGAATCACAACCTGGAAACATCAGCCAAGGAGACCTTCTGCTGTGCTTTCTGCAACCGGACTTGTTTATCTCGGATTGCCCTTTTTAGTCATCAGCGCTCTTGTAGAAAGCGTGGGATGATTCCTTCCTGAATCTTTGTTTGCGAAGAAAAGCCAGAGAGGGTATATAATGGGACATAAGCATCCATGGATTTTGATAACCATGGGGGGTCCTGGAACCAACCCCCAGTGGATATCAAGGGCCCACTGTACACTCAATTTCATGTTTTACAATATGTTGCTTCCCCTGATTCATGCTTAGAATCATAGAATCATAGATTTGGAAGAGACCACAAGGGCCATCCAGTCCAACCCCCTGCCATGCAGGAATACACAATGAAATCATTTCTGACAGATAGCCATCCAGCCACTGCTGAAAAACCTTCAAAGAAGGAGACTCCACCACACTCCCAGGCAGTGCACTCCACTTCTGAACAGCTCTTACTGTCAGGAAATTCTTCCTAATGTTTAGGTGGAACCTCTTTTCCTGTAGTTTGAACCCATTGCTCTGTGTCCTAGTCTCTGGAGAAGCAGAAAACAAGCCTGCTTCATGCTCAGTATGACATCCCTTCAAATATTTAAAGATGGCTATCATGTCCCCTCTCAACCTTCTCTTTTCCAGACTAAACATGCCCAGCTCCCTAAGTTGCTCCTCATAGGGCATGGCTTCCAGACCTCCCACCATCCTGGTCACCCTCCTCTGGACACATTCCAGTTTTTCAATATCCTTCCTGAATTGTGGTGCCCAGAACTGGACACAGTATTCTAGGCAAGGTCTGACCAAAGCATAATACAGTGGCACTATTACTTCCCTTGATATAGACCCTATACTCCTATTAATGCAGCCTAGAATCATATCGGCTTTTTTAGCTGCCACATCACACTGCTGACTCATGTTCAGCTTGTGGTCCATTATGACTCCTAGATCCCCTTTGCATGTACTGCTATCAAGCCAGGTGTCACACATCCTATCTTTGTGCATTTCATTTTTAGTTCCCAAGTGTAGTATCCTACATTTCTCCCTGTTGAAATTCATTTGTTAGTTTTGGCCCAGCTTTCTAATCTGTTAAGGTGATTTTGGATTCTGATCCTGTCCTCTGGGGTATTAGCTACCCCTTCTAATTTGGTGTCATCTGAAAACTTGATAAGCATACCCTCTATTCCCTCACCCAAGTCATTGGTAAAGATTTTGAATAGCACTGGGCCCAGGACAGAACCCTTTGGCACCTCACTAGTCACTTCTCTCCAGGATGAAGAGGAGCCATTGATGACTACCCTTTTGGTCCGGTCAGTCAATGAAACACAAATCCACCTAACATTTGCATTGTCTAGCCCACAGGTTACTAAGTGCTTTTGCAAGAATATCATGGGGGCGTTGTCAAACGCCTTAATGAAATCAAGATACACTACATCCACAGCATACCCTTCATCTATCAAGTTTGTAACTCTATCATGCTGGACATGTTTAGTCTGGGGAAGAGAGGGTCGAGAAGGGACACGATAGCCATGTTTAAAAATTTGAAGGGATGTCATACTGAGGATGGAGCAAGCTTGTTTTCAGCTGCTCCAGAGACTAGGACTGTCAGGAATTGGATACTGAACCCTAAGTTTTAAAATGGCTAAAAAACTGCAGAAATCATGCTGAGTCATGATGACTGACTCCATGAACTGCCAGTCATGCTAATCATGCTACAGCTGCATGAGAAGGATTGCATCAGAAGAGGGTTACTACAGTACAAAGCCATGAAGGTAGAAATCTGATGTAATGTAATCATGTGTTTGGGTAAGCCAATGCTATACTGGTGTGTAGAAAAGCAAGAGAGATCTTTCTCTTCCTATGATCCTGAGATGCCTGGCATAGCACTTTGCTTGTACATATTTAAATTACTGAACATTAAAATCACCTCCTGTTATCTGGATGCCAAACACTCTCTGTGTGACTATTCTTGGGAAAGGGTTGCTACCAAGTCTGCTGAGACAGTTTTTGGCTTCCCCTGGGGATTGATTGTCCCATCATCCCCCAATAATGGTTATGGGCCCAGTAGACTGATGTCAGATTAGATAAGGCGCACCCTGAAAAGTTCCCAGAAACTCTTTTGTTTTGAGCAGTTTTGGCTAGATGGCTGAGAAACAGTTAAGTTATTTTTAACCGTCTCTGTTTTCGGCCAGGCTTGCTTTATCAGTAGTTGACCTTGGAGTATTGCCAGTTGCCGCTGTTTGAGTTTCACAGTTGGTGAAGGTGGTTTTTTTTTTTTTGAGACAGCACCATGGCAGAGGCTGCAAGCTCCATACGCTTTGAAAAGCTGAATGATAGCACTTACCCAATACGGAGAATGTACATCAAAGCTTTATTAATTAAAGACAATTTGTGGCATGTTTTGGAGAATGAGAGCCTAATCCCAGAAGGCTCTGAAGATGAAGTTGCAGCATTCAGACTGGCTGCTCAAAAAGCCAGGGTTGAGATTCTTTTATGTCTCAGCCCTTCCCAAATGGTTCACGCTGCACAAAAAATAGCAGCTTTTCAACTCTGGAAGACACTAGAGGAGATCCATCAGAATTCATCTTGCTTATTAAAGATAATCTGGACAAAGAGACTGTATAACACAAAGCTGTGCCCTGGAGGTTTGTGTGAAAACACATGAGACGGCTTCTCCAAGAGGTAGCCAACAGGGGAGTTGAGATTCCAGAAGCCCACAAGTGTTTTATATTATTGGACAGTTTGCCAAAGGAATGGGATTTCCTATAGTCTGCAAAGCATCAGAGAGCGTGATTCATCTGTAGACCTTGTGGCTGGGTATATTCTGGAAGAGGTTGAATGCAAGCAGTTTGATTCCAGGATGGAGGAGGATCAGCTACAGATTGTGGAGGAAGCAGCTTGCAGCTATGTCAGGCGCTGCTTCGAATGTAAATGACCTGGACATTTGCAAAAGGACTGTAAAATGCCTGCACGTGAAGAAGTGAGGGGCAGCAGTAGAAATAAAGGGCAAAGGAGGGTGCATCCTCTCAGGCTGGAAGCCATGTCTTAATAGCAAAGCACTATCCTGATGGTAATGAGGGGAAACTTGGTTATTAGATAGTGGGGCAACTTACAATATGATAAATGATGTGAAAATGTTAAGCAATGTTTAAAATGCTTCTATAACCAATATTATACTTGCAGATGGTGCTCCCAGCAAGGTGAAGAAAATGGGCACCACATATGTCCCATCTTTTGACAAAGATTTTGGTAATGTGTTATGTGTTAACAAACTGGAAAATTGCATATTGAGTGTATCCCAAATTACCACACATGGTTTTAAGGTGATATTTGAAGGGGATAAATGTACAATAACAGAAAGACATAACATGGATAATGTCTGTGCAAGAGGGATAAAGAAACATGGGTTGTATTACATGTTACCTACAGGGAAGGTGGCAAATGTGAATCCCGCAGACAATGTGCCCCTACATGACAAATGTGTTCATTATTACCATAGACTAATGGGCCATGCTAGTTTCAAAGGGTTAAAGGACCTAACAAAGGTTTGCCCTAGTCTAAATATGAAACACTACCCAAGGTTTTTAGAATGTGCCATGTGTAGGAAAGTTAAGGTGAAGGCTTTCCCAGTTGCCAAAAAGACCAAGTGTGTCACCCAAAGACCCTTTGAGGTTATCCATGACGACTTGGCTGGCCCCTATAAACCCACTGTAGAGGGTAATCATTATTTTCCAATCTACTGACTGATAAAGGAGGGGAATTCTTATCCAACAATCTGAAGAATTGGTTGCGTAGGAGGGGCATCAGGCACAAGACCACAAATCCAGTGTCTCCAGGGGAGGATGGGCTTTCTGAAAGAAAAATTGGGATGTTAAAGAGTATGATGGAGTGCATGATGGAAGATGCACAAGCCCCAACTGGGCTGTGGGGGAAGGCTGTGAGAACTGCTGCTTACCATATGAATAGACTGTGGACGTCCAGTGTTCACCAGACCCCATATTGCCTATTGTATGGTAGAGCACCAAACCTCAAGCACCTGAGGATGTCTGGGCAGTTTGCAAATGTACTTATTCACCCTAGCCTAAGGAAGCCTGGGCAGCCTAAGACCAGGAGACTGGTTTTCTTGGCTATGAGGGTAATAAGTACGTATTTTCCCTCTCTCCTGGTATGGTGACATATTCTAGGAGTGCAAAATTTGAAATGAACTCAGGGTGGGATAGATTGCACTGCAATCAGGATATTTTTGTTCCCTTAGGGAGGGATGTGCCAACAACTTCCAAAAGTCCCACAAATGGAGGGGTGACTGAAACTGATGATGATGAAGGGGAGGCTGGGGAAGAAAAGCCTAGTACTTCAACACACACCCAAACACACATCAAGCTCAACATGTTCTTGAAGAGGGAATCTGACACAAGGAGAGAAACTAGCAGCAGTAGTGAAAGTGAGGATGAGTCAGGTAGAACTAAGGTGATCATCCCGAGAAGGTCAAAGAGGGTTAGAAAGGCTCCTGACAGATTTGTAGTTCAGGAGGCTTTGCTGTGCAATGTCATAGCAGAGGAACCTGCAAGTTTTCAGGAACTCCTAAAATTTCCCCATGAAGAGCAGGAGAAGTGGAACTCAGCCATGGACTCTGAGTTCGAGTCACTGGTGGAGAGGAAAGTGTTCCAAGTAGTAGAGAGGCCCAAAGACCAGAAGGTTGTTGGTTGCAGATGGGTCTACAAGCTGAAGGACATGCCTGATGGGACACAAAAGTATAAGGCACGCTTGGTTGTGAAAAGGGTTTTTCGCAGGAGCGCTACACAAATTTTGACAAAACTTTTTTGCCCACAGCAAAGCCAGAAAGTCTCAGATTAGTGTTAGCTATAGCAGCAATGAGGAAGATGGTTGTGCAACACTTTGACTTTGAGACAGCATACCTGAATGCTGATCTTGAGGAGACAGCGTTCATGGAACAGGCCCCTGGGTATGACAGCGCAGGTGAGAGTAAGGTGTACTTGTTGCGCAAAGCACTCTACGTCTTAAAGCAAAGCGCCAGGTGCTGGAACAAGTGCATACACCAAGTTTTGGTGTCATCAGGGTACACAAGGAGTGTTGCAGACACCTGTGTGTACACCAAGGGGGCAGGAGATAGTGCTGTCATGCTTGTCATCTATGTGGACAACTTCTGTGTGGCAGCAAAGAGTGTCAAAGATGTGAAGAAGGTGCAGCTGGAGTTAGAAAACTGGTTCAAGTTAAAGGACTTAGGCAACCTGAAGTGTTATTTAGGCATTGAGGTAGAGACAACCGGTAATGGATAATTTTTCCTTAGTCAAAAGAAGAAGATTGAGTTTGGTTGCCAAGTGTGGGTTAAGTGAGGCAAAAGTAGTCAGGACCCCAATGACCACTGATTTTGTAAACTTAGAGGCAGAACAGGATTTTGAAAGGCCAGACTTGTACCACTCAGTGGTAGGCAGTCTGTTGTTTATTGGAAACAACACAAGGCCTGACATCAGTTTTGCAGTTGGGGTGCTCAGCAGAAGAGTCTCCAAGCCAAGGAGGGCAGATTGGGAAGCCATGAAAAGAGTGGTTAGATTTCTCAAGGGAATCAGGGACATGAGCTTGAAGCTGACAGGAAGTCAGGTGACCCTTGAGTGCTATGTGGACAGTTCATTTGCAGCAGAAACTTTAGACAGGAAGTCAGTAACTGGGTTGGTGGTCAGGTATGCAGAAAGTCCCATAGTGTGGAGATCAAGGAAGCAGAACTGTGCAGCCATTAGTACCACGGAAGCTGAATTCGCAGCGTTGTCTGAGATGGCAAGTGAGGTACAATGGGTAAGGCAGATGCTTGCAGATCTTGGTGAGCCATGCCAAATGCCTGTTGAGGTGCACGAGGACTCACAAGCCTGCATAGCGATGACAAAAGCAGAAAATCTGAAATGTAGGACAAAATACATTGTGCTACATTACCAAAATGTGAGGCAGTTAATACAGGAGGTGTCCTGTGTCTGAAGTACTGTCTGTCAGAGGACAATGTAGCAGACCTGCTCACAAAAGCCCTACCAGCAGGAAGCCATGAGGAGATGGCAAAGAGGCTGGGCCTTGTCACTAGTGTGTAAGGTGAAAGGTCAAAAAAGGGGAAAGGTCAACTGACAGACAATTGATGTCTAACAATGCACGTGTATGATGTTATGATAACGTGTCCTGCGCAGCAGTTTGACCATTTTGGAGGGGATTGTCAGGAATTGGATACTGAACCCTAAGTTATAAAATGGCCAAACAATTGCAGAAATCATGCTGAGTCATGATGACTGACTTCATGAACTGCCAGTCATGCTAATCATCCTACAGCTGCATGAGAAGGATTGCATCAGAAGAGGGTTACTACAGTACAAAGCCATGTAAGGTGGAAATCTGATGTAATGTAACCATGTGTTTGGGTAAGCCAATGCTGTACTGGTGTGTATAAAAGCAAGACAGAACAGAGATCATTCTCTTCCTATGATCCTGAGATGCCTGGCGTAGTACAGTTGCCCCTCCACATTCGTGAATTTAGCATTCGCGGTTTTGGGAGGGCCTACTCCCCGCCCTCCCAAAAGCAGCGACTGGGCTTTAGAAGCCCTGTGACTGCTTCTGGGGGGGAGAGAAGCAGGCCGGAGAGGTGGGGAGGGGGCCTTCCAAGGCCCCCTTGCCACCTTAGGAGGCTGGGTGGGGGGTGGGAGAGGTGGCGAGGGGGCCTTGGGAGGCCCCGTGAAGGCCTTAGGAGGGAGTGGGGAGGGCTGGGGAGGCGACCACGGGGCCTCCAGAGACCCTCCAGAGGCCCCGTGAAGGCCTTAGGAGGGCTGGGGAGGCGACCATGGGGCCTCCGGAGACCCTCTGGAGGCCCAGTGAAGGCCTTGGGAGGGAGGAGGAAGGGCTGCGGAGGTGACTATGGGGCCTCTGGAGGGTCTCCGGAGGCCCTGTAAAGGCCTTGGGAGGAAAGGGGGAGGAAGTGACTATGGGGCTTCCGGAGGCCCCGTGGTTGCTTTGGCGGGGGAGGGCAGTTGTTATTCACGGAATTTTCACATTCGCGGGGGTCTGTGGAACCTAACCCCCACGAATGTGAAGGGACGACTGTACATATTGAAACTACTGAAGATTAAAAGCACCTCCTGTTTTCTGGACGCCAAACACTCTGTGTGTGAGCATTCTTGGGAAAGGGTTGCTACCAAGTCTGCTGAGACAGTTTTTGGCTTCACCTGGGGACTGATTGTCCCATCATCCCCTGACAAGGACACTGAGGAATGGGTTCAAACAACAGGAAAAGAGATTCTGCCTAAACATTAGGAATAACTTCCTGACAGTAAGAGCTATTTGGAAGTGGAATACACTCCCCCTTTGGGAGAATACTGAAGCAAAGAAGGTGTTAAGTAGCGCTGCCTTTTCTCTGTCCCCGTTAGCCTTTTGCCATCTTCTTCCCACAGCAGCCCTACCATTTCCTTGTTCTTCCTTTTGCTATGGACATAGAAAAAAAAATCCCTTTTAATTTTTTTTAACCTCTTTAGCAAGCCTAAGCTACATCTGTGCTTTAGCTTTTCTTTCTCCCTACATAAGCTGGCTATTTGTTTGAATTCTTCTTTGGTGATTTCTCCCTTTTTCCATTTCTTGTACATGTCCTTTTAAAGTTTTAGCTCAGTTGAGAGTTCTTTTGGCATCCATCCTGGTTTCTAGACACCTGCCATGTTTCCTCCTCATTGGAAATGTTTGATGTTGTGCCTTCAATATCTCATTTTTAAGAAACTCCCATCCCTCATGAACTCCCTTCTCTTTTAGTATTTCTGACCATGGGATCACACCTTGCAATTTATATTTCTCACATTCCATATTCCTATATGTGTTGTACAGCTTCGTACTTTTCCTTAACCTCTGAGCACATCCAACAACCTTTCGACAACATCCTTTCAGCGTGAGTCCAGTTGCATCATTAGCCACAGTGATACTTGTCCTTTACTCTTCGCCAGTAGCTCATTGAATGCCTTCCAACCTGGTAGTCTTATTTTCTGGCACTATAGTTGTCCCTTCATATTCACTGGGGTTTGGTTCCAGGACTCCCCGTGGATACCAAAATCCCTGAATACTCAAGTCCCATTATATGCAATGGCATAGCAAAATGGTGTTACTTATATAAGATGGCAAAATCAAAGTTTGCTTTATGGATATTTTTAAAGAATATTTTCAAGCCGTGAATACTTAAATCTGTAGATACGGAGTAACAACTGTATTTCTTGTTTCATTTTGGACTGTCTTATCATAGGACTTTCATGGTAAATACATTAAAAATGGTTTACTGGAGCCTCTTCCTATGCAGTACAACAAGTGTTAGCTATGGTGCCAATGCTCTTGTCTCTGAGAGACCCAGTAGCCCCTCACTACTGCCATTGCGGAGTAGCTGTTTGGCACATTTAGGCTGCCTCTTCAGCTAAAACCTGCCTGATATGAGACCCTTTCAGTAAAAGGACAACAACCAGCATATAAAGGAGCATACAATCTCACCACCATGGAAAGGCAAGTGCCATGCTGGGCCAGCACTAATTCACCCTATTTCCATATTTGGCAATCAGAGATAGAAAGAGGGTGGTGTTTACAACAGCCCTGCAATGTAGTTCAGTGCTGACAAATGCAGATTTGGAGAGAAGCTGAGAGCAGTTTACAGCAGTGCAGTCTTTCATTATGACACTCTCATTTAAACCCTGTGAACACTCTTGTTGAGTGGGAGGCAGAATGTGACTACAGAACTTTGTAATATGGCAGTGAAGGCTCTGGAGAAGCTGCAGAGCAAAACTGGGAAAAGCCAAGCTTGAAATGTATGTTTGTGAAACAGAAGAAACCTTTGCTTGCTGTGTTGTAATGTTCTTCTGTTGATCACCACAATCCCTAAAAACATACTGAATTTGATGAAGTATAGCGATCGTCCTGGATTTAAAATGACCTCTTCCCCATGGGTTTTATTTGAAAGCTCCCTCATCACGGATTCAAGTTTTTCCTTCTTTTTCTGTGATATTTGTGCTGTGTGTTCGTTTATTTTATTTGAATGTACAAATTGTGCCTTATTTGCTCATGTTTATTGAAATCACAGTATTAGTTATATATTATCTTTTAAAAGATTTTATGTTCAGGAATTAATTTAATTTAATTGATCCTGGCCCAGTTGTGATGCAGAGCTAAGATAATGACTTCAAGTCAGTCAGGTTACACTTATTGCAGGATGGAGTCAGGCTGAAACAGAAAAAGAGGGAGTAGAATACAAAACAACAACAACAACAACACTGCTTTGTGGTCTAGTATTAATATTTCAGGTCAGAGATGGGGCTGAAAGTGGTTTGGGTTTCTGTTCAAGCAAACTTTCCCTCATACAGATCAACCATCATTTTTTTTATCAAAGCTCAGTTCGCTTAAATTGTCTCCCTCTCCCCAGCATCACAGCCAGAACGAGGAGTTCAATTGCACACAGACTGCTCGTGCTCCACTGCACACACTGCTTTTTTGAATGTCCAAATACTATCCGTCCCCATGTAAAAGAAGAGCAAAAATTCTATTGACTGCTCTCTGGGGCACTCTGATTTTCCTACAAGAAAACACAGCAGCTCTACAGATGTCGGTTATATCTTCACAACTCTATGGTGTAGACAACAGGAAGTTCAGATAATCTTCCCTAGAAATTGTTACAGCATTCTTGAAACCATAGACATAGGAACATGGAATTCTAGCCATGTAACATTAACTAATATGCAGGGAAATTAGAAAACTACATTCAGCAATAATCTCCCAGGCTGTACTATGGTGATATTATTTATTAATATAGGTAGTAACAATCTTTTAAAAGTACTTACGTTTAAATAATATAGTGTGATGTATGTGTTGTTGTATTTTATCAATAAAGATCAAATAGATGAATGTCCTAAATCCTTTATTGCTGTACAAAATTATAATGAATTGCCTATCAGTATCATCCACCCAGGCTAATCCATAGCGGGGGGACGGGGGACGGACGTAATACAGCTCTGCTGCGATCCTGCCCCTTCACTTGGGGAGGGGGGCACATGGATTATACCCACAACTCACAACACGGATTGTCTGTTGTAGGGATTAACATTGCATTGATTTTCACGATATTTACATGCTGCTCCAGCCCCAGGCTGCCCCAGTAACAGGGTACAATATTCCACTGCCTAAGCCACAATATGGGAATAAGGAGCTATTTTTCAAGTAGAATTGGATATTTTTATAAATACTAAAAAATAGCAATAATTGTCCATCTTCTAACAAAATAAGACCCTGGCTGAGAAAGAGCAGGCACTCCTTTTCTTTACCGGCACCTTTTAGCTCCACACTGCAGAAATAACCCAGGTTGAAACTGGCTTATTTGCCATGGCTCCTTCCTTCCTATGGAATCCTGGGGTTTGTAGTTTTACAAGGTCTTTCGCTTTCTCTGTCAAAGAGTGCTGGTACTTCACCAAACTACACATCTCAGGATTCCATAGGAAGGAAGGAAGGAGCCATGGCAAATAAACCAGTTTCAACCTGGATTATTTCTGCAGTGTTGACGCTCCCTTATGGTTTCCTATGGTATCCTGGGATGTGTAGTTTGGTGAGGCACCAGCACTCTTAGGCAGAGAAGGCCAAAGACCTTGCAAAACTAGTACAAATCCCAGGATTCCAAAGGAAGGAAGGAGCCATGGATTCCACCTGGATTATTTCTGTAGTATGGATACCCCCCTCCCAGTTGCTCCACTTTGACCGGTGTTTCTTTATTACTAACCACCCCCATTATGGATTTGCTTGGGTGGATGATACTCTTATGCAATTCATTATAATTTTGTACAGTGATAAAGGATTTAGAACGTTAGCCTATTTGGTCTTTATTGATAAAATACAACAACACAGTACTTTTAAAAGATTTGTACTAAATATACACTGGACTGACTATGTGACGAATGTTGCTGTCCTTGAGCAAGCAGGGATCACCAGCATTGAGGCCATGATATTGAGAACACAGCTGCGCTGGGCAGGGCACGTTTCTAGGATGGAGGACCATCGCCTCTCAAAAATAGTACTCTACAGTGAACTCGCCATGGGTCAGCGTAAGAGGGGCACTCCAAAAAAGCAATACAAGGACTCCCTGAAACAACATCTCAGGCATGAGATCACCAACAGTGGTCCGCCCTGGCCTCACATCGGGAGGCATGGAGACGCACTATCCACAATGCTGCAGCCTTATTTGAGAACTCACGACGAACAAGTCTTGAAGAGAAATGACAACGCAGAAAGAATCACAACCCAAAAACATCACCCAAGGAGACCTTCTGCTGTGCTTTCTGCAACCGGACTTGTTTATCTCGGATTGGCCTTTTTAGTTATCAGCACGCTTGCAGAAAGCGCAGGATGAGTCCTTCCTGAATCTTCGTTTGCGAAGAAAAGCCAGAGACTGACTATATTAATAAACAAGGGTGGGGGGGGGGGGAGAAAGCCACTGGCTCATAAGAGGAGGCTCTCTCAACACAAAAAGAGGGTTTCTACAAACTGTTGATAATCCGGAAGGACAATTACAAGTATATAAACTGATGTGTTTTTATAACATTGGATTATAGGGTTTCAATACATTCACAATAGTCTAAATAAATTCTTTACTATTAAAACCCTATGATGTATTAAAACCCTATAATCCAATGTTATAAAAACACATCAGTTTATCTACTTGTAATTGCATTATTGTCCTTCCAGATTACCAACTGTTTGTAGAAACCCTCCTTTTGTGTTGAGATCACTCAATTTTCTGAGTAAAGAATTCATTTACACTACTGTGCATGTATTAAAGCCCTGTAATCCCATGTTATAAAAACACACCAGTTTATATACTTGTCATGGTGAGAGGCGGCACCCCCCAGCCGGCGCCATTTGCGAGGCGTCTGCTAGGCGCGAGCGAGGGAGCGCTTCCGGTTTCGGCGCCGGAGCCGTGGGGGACTTCCGGGTCGGCTGCCGCCTGGCCCGGTGTTCCTTGGCAGGCAGGCCGAGGAGGCGGCGGAGGCGGAGCGGGAGAGGCCCAACGGTCGCCGCTGCGTGGCGTGGAGAAGGCGCCGACGGTCCCCAGAGGTGGAGCCGGGAGGGGAGCCCCCTGCGCCGTCGCCGCCGCCGCCTGGCCGGGGAGGGTGGTGGCGAAGGACCCCCTGGGGGCCGAGGCCGCCGCTTCTCCTCCTCCTCCCTCGCCGCCTCTCCCGGATGTGTGCGGCCGCCCCGGAGCCATCCCGGGCGCTGGGGGTCTGGGGCCTCCGGCACGGGGGGGAGCCGCTCTGATGACGGCCTCCCTTGGTGGAGCGCGGCCACCCTCCTGGCCCCGCCGGAGCCCCCGCTGCTCGCCGCCTTGAGCCGGGCTCCTCCTCCTCCTCCCCCTCCCGCTTCTTCCTGGGCGCCGCCGCTGCCGCCGCCGCGATGACCACCCCGGCTCTGCTGCCTCTTTCCGGGCGCCGGATCCCCCCTCGCAACCTGGGCCCGTCCTCCTCCTCCTCCTTCCCCCACCACAGGGCTACCTTGAGACTCTCGGAGAAGTTCATCCTGCTGCTGATTCTCAGTGCCTTCATCACCTTGTGTTTCGGGGCCTTCTTCTTCCTGCCGGACTCTTCGAAACACAAACGCTTCGACCTGGGCTTGGAGGATGTCTTGATTCCTCACGTGGACACCGGCGAAGGGGGCAAGAACGCCGGGGGCTACCTGGTCCATGGGCAAGGCCACGACCAGCACCGGCACAGGTAGGGCTCCTCCTCACGGTGGCCAGGAGGCTGGCCCGGACTGTCCCGCTTCGGGCAAAGACGGAGAAGATGGAGTTTCCTTGGGTTTTCCCAGGCTGTGAGGCCGTGTTCTGGAAGAGTTTCTTTCTGACGTTTCGCCTGCACCTGTGGCTGGCATCTTCAGAGAAGGGTTGGGTAGGAGTGTGTCTGGGGTTTATATGCTGTGAACCCCTGTTGGGGAGGATATGTAAATTTGTGTAACTGAATGGTTAGTTTCTGAGTGTAGAAATGTAAGGAGGATTGGTGTCTGTTTGGCTAATGGTTGGTTGAAAAACATTAGAATCAAAACTCAGCACTTGCAAATGAATTCCACCCAGGAACAGGAGGATTTCCAGCAGTTAATGGGCCATCAACCAACCATTAACCAGACACTAATCCTCCTTACACATCTTTCCCCCAGGAACTAACCATTCAAATACACAAATTTACATATCCTCCCCAACAGGGGTTCACAGTATATAAATCCCACACACACTGCTACCCAACCATTCTCTGAAGATGCCAGCCACAGATGCAGGTGAAACATCAAGAAAAAAAACTTCCAGAACACGCCCTCACAGCCCAGAAAAACCCCAAGGAAAATCTATGGATGCCTGCCGTGAAAGCCTTCGACTTCACAAGGATAAGATGCATCATGTCTTCCTGTAGATTTGTCCTGTATCCTTGGGATTTCGCCTTGGGACTCAGTCCTGAGATCTCCAGAAAGGGATCCTGTCCGTTTGCTTAGAGATGTGAACTGGCTTTTTTTGGTCAGAAACTGAAGTGCTGTATCTCACTTGTTTTTCTCTTTCCCATCTCTCTTATTGAAGATGAGATGTAAATTTAGGCTTCTGAACACCAAGTATAGTGTTAGTCTGGTGGTGTTCATGTCTTTTCATAGCCTAGAGGCTAACCTATCACATGCAGTAATTAAAATAGTCTTGCTGTCATAAAGCAGATAGTATTTTGCTTTCTGGGCAAGTGAGAAATTCAGATTTGAAAAACTGAGTTAGTGGATTCTCAGTCTCCTAGCAGTGACTATGGGCATGGAATTTAATGTAGTTGTTAACTACTTATTTGTTGGAAATGAGCTATATAATTACCATAGTTACTATTGAGATGATTTATTTATCATTGTTGAATACAAAGGAATGACATAATCCTAAATAATGCTGACTGTAGTTTTATATTTAAAATAGTGATACACATTTAGCACATCAAGTAATGACATTTTCAAAGCATGTGTTTTGTGACTTTTTAATAGGGCTGAGTACTTTTAAAGCTACTCATGGGATCAGGATGAACTGAAGGCCTTCATGCCAAAGCTTTGATGAGTTTTCAATCCCCTTTAAATCAGATTTATCATTGGACTCTTAGATTGCAATCCTAAACATGCTTAGTTAGAAGTAAGCCCTGCTGACTATAGTTGGACTTAGATCTGATCAAACACGCATAGGATGGTGAAATTTGTTCTCTAAATTCTCAGTGTCAGTTTTCTGATTACAGATCTCTGTCTTCCTTGTTTTGTGATTGCTGTTGCTTTATTTGGGCCCAAACAAGTTGTGTAACCAGTTATTGCTATAGCTGTGTGAAACCTCTAGATTGCCATTGGTATTTGTGGAACTACAGAGTTCATTTTTGCTGCAGGTTTCTAAACTGAGTTACAAGCCTTATTGGTACATTAAACTGCCTCTATTTCTACAATAGATAGTTCTGGATACTTTAGAAAATGTCACGTTCTTCCTCCTCTTTCTTTTGTAGCATCCTAACCCTGTCACATCTCTGTTTCTTTGAATGCGTTGGTATCTAGCCCCTTGTCTATACCACATTCCCACCAATCTCCTTTGTACCCCTGATGCATCTAGGGAAAAAGTAGAGTAGAAGAACAGCACGTTCCAGATCATTGCTTACTTTTTTGACCACTGTTTCAAATAATAGAGCCCCTATTTCCAGTAAAGAGACCTTTGGGCTTTAATGGATTTTCCTGGTATACAGAGATAGAATGTAGAACTTTCTATAAATCAAGAGTATGGTCACTCCAGAATTGTTATGTTCCAGTCTCTAACTTGGGGAGCATTCAGACCTTGTGTTGGAAATCAAGTTGAACTTGGAAAGTTTCAGCAATACAGTAATAAAGTCTCCAGTTTTGGGTTCTGGAGAAGAATCATCCTTGATCTTAGCTTCCAAGGCACTTGAACACAGCAATACAATATGATCCCCATATCCGTCGGGGATACATTCCTAGACTTACCATGGGAAAATGCGAAATTGTGGATAATAGTGGACCCTATTGAATGAAATGAATGACTTCTGGCCTGAGCAGACCATTGTAGAGTTCGTGCTGGAGGACCTAGAGATTCCCTGGGAGAATATATGTTTTCAGATGCGGGCAAGTGAAACTGTGGGTACTGGTCCTGTGGATATGGGGGTTGTACTGTACTGTTCACTGTTTCTGAACATTTTCAAAATCCAGGGGGAAGTCATATGATCCCTCAGCCTGCTTTTACTTTGATCTGGGGCTGGAATTTGCTAGAATTCAGTATAGCCTTGTTGCTTGTAAGCATATTTTGGGAACAGTTGCTGCAGATGTAGAATAACCTGTTCTGATCAGTAAAGTTGTGAGTAGTTATGGCTGAAACTACTTGGAATTTCTTATTTTATACTGTAGATGGCTTGTTGGCTAAAGAAGGCAACCATCAAGAAACAGCTTCAAACTTATTAATTCAGTAAGTGGTCCTTTGGATTACAGTTAGGCTTATGACAGTTGCAGGAGTTCCTTGCAGACCTCTTTGTCCTTTAAAACAGCCTTTAACTCAAGCTTTTGATGGAAGCTTGGGTGTTTGGCACATACTTTAAAATACTGTAACACCAATAACAACCAGAGGACAATTGAATGTATATTTTAATGGCATTTTCATTTTAGAAATTATAAGCCGTCTTGAGTCCCACCCATGGGTAGAAGAAAAAAAGAAGGAAAGGCAGGATTGCTTAGTGGGCGGGGGGGGGGGCTCTCTCTTGCTGGGAAGTAAGGAGGTGCTCTTGGTGGAGGATTGGGACCTTTCATGCTCCATGGAGTGGGGGGAGAAAGAGAGACTTTGGGGTGATACCTCACGCCCCCCAAGAGTGGCCTGGTGTGGGGGCCAGTGGGCGGGGTTAGGGTTAGGCACTCCCCCCAGCACCAGAAGGAGAGGAGGGATGAGGCTGGGGGGTTATCCGATGCCCTCGGCCCTTCCCAGGAGGAGCCAGAAAAGACCCCTCAGCAATGGGGGGCAGGGGGAGCTTGCTTGGGGGGCAGGGCGGTAAATAGGGTTTTTAGTCTTTAAGCAGGTATAGGATTTATTACATATGTTTTGCTACAGTGGACTTAGCTGAAGAACACTAGCCCTGACCCTCTCAGAACCTCTTTCTCTGAATAATGGAGAAATCTATTAGCAGTCCCTGAGATACCACCAGATCTAATTCCACAAACAGATATATTTACACTTTCTGGTTCTAGTTCTCCAGATTCCTGTACAGCAATGGCTGGGCTGGGCACTGGGGGGAGATTCAGTGGGGCTGCTGCTTGACTCCAGTATTCCTCTTGCATGGAGCTGCTGGAGATAAAAGGGGTCCACCCACAGGTTCTTCCATTGGAATGGTGAGGGGGTGAGCCAGGCTGGTCTTGGCAGAGGCCAGAGCTCATGGAACTTCCAGAGCATGAGGATGATGAAGTAGGCCATGGAGAGCAGGACCACCATTAGGACCACCATTTGGATTGCCACACCCTCCATCATGTCCAAGAGGCACCCGCTGCCTTGCATGGTTGCCATCTGAGCCCTTAGCAGCCCCAGTTGGCTGGTGGGTGGGTGAGTGGGCGGGGGTGGCTGTGAGGCTGCCCGGTGAGCTCACAATGGGTGCGGGCCCCTGGGGAAGGGGAGGGCTGTTCATCCAGAGGACAATTTTCCTTGTTCCATTATAGGTCTGAACAACTTATACACGCTTACTGTGTTCAGCACAGGACATGTAACATTTTTTCCATATAATTCCAACTGGTGCACATAAAATCATTAGTGGAAAACATGACTGGAGATGGGTCATTTAGGAAAATGAATGACTTTTGCCTTTGGGTGGCACATGTCTATATTTCATGTGTGTGTGTGTGTGTGTGTTGTCCCTTCATATTCACTAGGGGTTGGTTCCAGGACACCCCCCCCCCCCGTGGATACCAAAATCTGTGAATTCTCAAGTCCCATTATATGCAGTGGCATAGCAAAATGTCCTTATATAAGATGGCAAAATCAAGGTTTCCTTTTTGGATTATTATTTTTTAAAGAATATTTTCAAGCATGAATACTTAACTCCTTGGATACCACATCCGTGGATATGGAGGGACAACTGTAAATCAGTATTTTATGTTTTTATGTAGCCCCTGAAGAAGGCCATTGAAATATATATCAGCCAAAATGTGTTGGGGTTTTCCTCAAAATAAAACAGCCATCCATTGTGCATTTGGAGGTGTGTTTCTTTTTTCCTGTGGAGTCTGTTGGGTGTTTTCCAGTTTTTGTTGCTTGTACTTCATTCAGAGCACAATTTCAAGTCAAAGGCATCAAAAAACAAGTCATAATTTCAAGATACAATTCTTTCTTTCTTTCTTTCTGGCTGCTGTGTAAGAACCCAAATTTCTAAACATTGTTTTGAATCCATGCATTTGATGAATTGGCCTCTGCTCCTTGAATTTGTTAGTCAGCAAGATGCCATAGCACTCTGTTTCAGATCAAGTGGAAAGTTAAAGGCTCTAAATACAACTATCTTCACATCTGCACAAAAGCAGGGTAATGTAGATTATGCACTTGTAGATCCCTGACTGTGTTGTAATGAGTTTTTGAATTTGGTGATCACAATTCTGCTAGGGCTACTGGAGCTGGAACATTCATACATTATACTGCAACTTGTCAACTATTCATATTATTGACTGTATTCAGTTGCTGGGAAAAGGGATAGCAATACAGTTGGCCTTCTGCTTTCATGGGGGTTAGGGCTGTACACCCCCCCCCCCCGCAAAAGTGGAAAAACGGTAAAGGATGCAAGTTTCAATTAAAGAAGGAGGATTTGGTCTTCCAGATCTTCTCACATACCATTGAACATGCTTGTTACCTTGCATTTTTTTCTTAGTCTTCTATACTTATAGTGAGCAGCTCACCATGGTCAGTCCTGGAATCTTCATTATTGCCACCTTTATTTAAAAGAACAGCACTTAACTCTTGTTTTATTAAAAAAGACAATACTTTGCCAACTATTTTAGATGTTAGAATTATGTGGCAAATATTATCTCATTAACTACAGCTTGATCCATCTGCTTGTGCCAGATTAACCTTATGGGAGAACCTGGATTTTTAAGATTGGTAAGAAAATATTTTAATGAAATATATGGGCAGGTAATGGGCTTGTTACCTTAAATCAAGTACTTGGTGGAGATGATGCATTTCTGCCCTTTTCAGCACTACAAGAACAGTTTAACTTACCTCTTCAGTATTGGCAGAAAAGCAATGCTGGTTGAGTATCTATTATCAAGAAATCTGAAATCCAGAGTACTCCAAAATCTGAAAGATTAAAATATTCAAATAAAAAATTAAAATTAAAATATTTTATAAAATTACCTTTGGGCTATGTGGATAGGGTGTGTATGAAACATAAATGAATTTCTTGTTTAAACTTGGGTCTCATATCCAAGATATCTCATTATGTATATGCAACTATTCCAAACTCTGAAAAAATCCAAAACACTTCTGGTCCCAAGCATTTTGGATAAGGGATGCTCAACCTATGTTTAAAATTGAAACATTTGCTACAGTCCAGATTTGGCCCTGCAGCCCTAAGTGCTTTTGAGGTTCTTGCAATATTAGAAACAATAGTTGAAGCTGACTAAGTATCTAAAACAACGATGTATGTACAATTGGGCCCCCATATCTGCAGAACCAGTATCTCGTTTCATTTATCTATGGGAAACAAAATAGTGACACATACCAGAGAGTCCAAGCTGGAAAATCTTTTAGGTACTTCAGCACAACTCCATGATAAGTTTTTACCAGAAGTCCTTTATTTTAATAGGGTTTGCTGTTTCTGTGGTTCCCTGCACCTGTGATTGCTTCTGCCCCCTCCCTTCCCCCTTCGACCTACCATGGCCCCGCTGTGACCGGAGCTCTCCGGAGGGGGGGTAGGGGTAGGCGCAATCACTCCTGCCCCCTTCACGCCGCCATGGCCCCGTCAAAACTGGAGCTCTCCTGTTGGAGGGAGGAGGCAGACGAGATCCCTCCTCCCCTCTCCCTTCCCCCTTCCATTGCCAAGCATGGATAATTGAATCTGCGGTTGGTGAATCAGTGGATACAGGGGTGCTACTGTACAAAATTTTAGCTAATCATTGATTAACTGTCTTAACATCTATAAAAAGATCTTCCATCTTTGATTATGTCTTATACAGCAGAAATTGCTCTTTTAGGTATGTTGGTCACCACAATGTCTTTTTAAGTAAGAGTTATTGAAATTAGCAAATTATAGGAGATACAATACTGCTAATGTCTCCTTAACACATAAGTTTTGGAACTGTCCTGTAGTTGCCTCATTAATTAGGCAGATAAGCTTTGTTTTGGCAAGCTCTTTAAGAGATGTTTGTGTTTTTTGAATTATTTACTTGTATCTTAGAAACTAATGAAGAGCCAACAGAAGTGAATATTTTCATGCCCTTTCAATTGCTAAAAAAATGATTCTTTGATATTGGGAAGATAGCTTTCTTCCTGAGCCAGCACGGCATAGTGTTTTGAGTGTTAGTCTACAATTCTGTAGACCATGGTTCAAATTCCTGTTCATCCATGAAAACCCACTGGGTGACCTTGGGCAAGTCATATACTCTCAGCCTCAGAAACCTCGTGATATATTCACCTTAGGGTCACCATAAGTCGGAAACAGCTTGAAGGCACACAACAATTATTTTCCTCCACCTCTGTTCAGTGGATGGAAGACCTAACCGTGCTTACAGCATTTGAAAGAATGATGTACAGACAAAACCTACAAATATATATTTGGACATTAGGTTTATATTTGGACATTTGATCAACTTTTATAGAAATGTATTATTATCCTGGTTGTTTTTGTGATATACCAAGCACACATGCTCACATTCACTCAATAAATTTCTTTATTTGCAAGGATTTGTGTGTCAGGAACATGGAACGAAGCCGAAACTGAATACAGCTAAAACAAACCCCCAGATAAACCCCACAGCTTGAGAATGGAATTTAGGGAGGAGAAACGGCCTGGCTTGCACCTGGAAGATTTGACCTTGAGCGGGGAGGAGAGCAGCGTTCCCAGGCCAACAAGGCGGGCTGGCCTCTCTCCAAAACCTCCAGAGGTCTAGGCAAGGGAAACAAGCCAGAGGCAGCCTCATGTCAGGATCTTCCATGAATTCAAATCCCAGAATTCAGGGATGAGCCTGACATACTGTCCATCTGAAGAGAAATCCCCCCTTTTCAGCCCGGCTTATCAGGAAAGGGGGCATGGAACTTTCGTAATAAACGCGGAGCATTCACATGTTCACTACTGACCTACTCGGCATGACCTAAAGGCAAATGTTTCCATTTCATCAAATATTGCAAGCCCCCCCTGTGAACCCGAGAGTCCAACACTTCAGAAATTTAAAAATGCTGATGGTTGTCAACCAAGATAGGACGGGGTGCAGGTCCCAGGTCTGGATGATGATGGCCGGCTTGAGCAAGCTAGAATGAAACACAGGGTGAACATTACAGTACAGTTTGGGTAGCGCCAGTTCAAATGCCACAGGGTTTATCACTCTAGCAATAGGAAAAAGACCTATGTACTTGGGCCCCAACTTCTTTGAAGGTTGTGGGCTTTTAAGAAACTTGGTGGACAAAAATAGTAAGTCCCCTACGACGTACTCTGGTGTGGGGTCCCGTTTTTGGTCAGCATGATGTTTGTAACGTGCTTTTGCAAAGTCCAAGGTCGAAACAACTTTTGGCCAGGCATCTCTAATTTTTTGACTCCACTGGGTCACTGAGACCGGGTCCTTGGCGGGCCCCTCCCTTAGTGGTAGAGGATTAAAGTCTTGCCCTGAAACAATCTTAAAAGGGGAGAGGCTGGTGCTCTGGTGAGTGGCGTTGTTATAGGCGACCTCCGCAAAAGGCAAAAGGTCTACCCAGTCAGATTGCTGGAAGTTCACATAACACCTCAAATATTGTTCCAGAACCTGATTATTACGTTAGCTCTGTCCATCACTCTGGGGATGATGGGAATTGCTGAGCCCCAATTCGACTCCCAGAAGGTTTGTGAACTCCTTCCAAAACTGGGAAATGAACTGAGCCCCCCGGTCAGACACAATCTTAGTAGGAATCCCATGTAGTCTGTAAATGTGTTGAATAAACAACCTGGCTAACTGGGGGGCAGTTGGGAGTTTCTTGCAGGCCACAAAATGCGCTTGTTTCGAGAACATGTCAGTCACCACCCAAATAACAGTCTTTTTTCCCTACTTTCCGGCAATTCCACTATGAAATCCATGCTGGTGACTTCCCAAAGCTTGGATGGGGTAGGCAAAGGCTGCAGCAAGCCTTTTTGCTTTCCCGTCCCTCTTTTTGCCATTGCACACGTGGAACACCCTTTGACATACTTCTCCACCTTCCTTCTCATCTTTGGCCACCAAAACTGCCTCCAGGCCAAATGCAAGGTTTTTACATACCCAAAACGCCCAGCACTTTTAACATCATGGCATTGCTTCAGAATGGACAACTGCATGGCCTCTGGGACATATAGGCGCTCCCCTTTCCAAGCCAGACCCTCCTGAAGGGCCACCTCCCCTGGCTGAGCCAAAAACCATGAGTCCTTGGGAAGGACCGACGGCATTTGGGATTGCCACCCACCCTGGGAGGGGGGAGAGAAGGAGCCAGCACCGGCATGGCCGGGGCCTCCCTGGGGCCAGCGTCTACAGCTGTTGGGACGGCATTTCCTGTTGCCTTAAGGTCAGGCCCTAGGCCCAAAGTATGTCTTGGGCCTCTTGACGCTTGGCCTTGCTGCGTGTTAGGACTGCTAGTCCCAAGTGGGAGGGGGAGAAGACCGTGTCAATAACCTCCTTTCGTTTGCTGTCATGTTGGGGAAGTCTGAACAAAGCGTCAGCTAGGAAATTCTTTTTTCCCGGGATAAACTTCAGGGTGAAATTGAACCGGTATAAGAAACTGGCCCACCAAACCTGCTTGGGGTTCAACCGCCTCGGGGTGGCCAAAGCTTCCAAATTCTTGTGATCTGTCCAAACTTCAAAGGGTTTGGAAGATCCCTCCAATAGGTGGCGTCAAGTTTCTAAGGCCAGCTTAATTGCACCTGCTTCCTTTTCCCACACAGGGCAATTTCTCTCAGTCTCATTGAATTTCTTGGACAGGTATGCACACGGCCTAAGCTCCCCCTCCTCACCCCGTTGCAACAGCACCTCTCCCATTGCTATATCAGAAGCGTCAACTTTGACCACAAAAGGTTGGGAGGGTTCGGGGTGTTTAAGAATTGGTTCAGAGGTGAAGAGTTTCTTCAGCTTATCAAAGGCCTGTTGGCATTGGTCAGACCACACAATCTTTTGGGGAGGTTTCTCAGCCTTCCCCCTTCCCTTTCGGATTTTTTCTCCCACCCCTCTAGTTTCCAGCAGGTCAGTCAGTGGAAGGGCTACCGTAGCAAAGTCGATAAAAGGGATGAAGGACCGATAAAAGTTAGCAAATCCAAGGAAGCTCTGCAGCTGCTTCTTGGTTATAGGGGCCTCCCAGGCCAATACCCTATTTACTTTTTCCGGGTCCATTTCTATCCCCTTATTTGAGATGCGGTACCCCAAGTAATCTAAACGGCTTTGGTGAAACTCACACTTTGACATTTTAGCATACAGATGGTTCTCCACCAGTCTAGCAAGAACCTTTTTCACCAGTTTCACATGGGACATATAATCCTCAGAAAAAATCAGTACATCATCCAAATACACCAAGACCCCCTTGTACAAAATTTCTCTCAATACATCATTGATTAGGTTCTGAAAAATTCCTGGAGCTCCACTTAATCCAAAAGGCATTACTAGGAACTAGAAAGCCCCCAGGGGGCAATTGAAGGCAGTTTTCCATTCGTCCCCCTCCTTGATTCGTACCCTGTAATAAGCCTCCCTTAAGTCCAGTTTGGTAAATATCTTCCCCTTGGACAAATGGCCCAGTATATCCTTCATCAAGGGAAGAGGGTACTGATTAGAAATGCTGATTGCATTTAACCCCCAGTAGGCTTGGATTAGATGAAGACCTCCATCTGTCTTATGCCTGAACAAAACAGGGCCCCCCAAAGGTGAGGTCGAGGGCCTGATGAACCCCCGAGCCAGATATTTGTCTATGAACTCCCGGAGAGCATCCATCTCAGCCGGCGTCATGGAATAAATCCTGGGTTTGGGTAGCTTAGTCTCAGAAAGTATCTCAGTGGCACAGTCAAAGGGTCTGTGGGGTGGCAAAATGTCTCACTCCCTCTCCTCAAAAGCATATTGCCATACCTTGTATTCTACTGGCAATTCTTTCATCTCCCCTTGGACTAAAGCGGTTGTGCAGTTCCGTGAATTGGCCTCTAGAGGGACTCCTCCCCCTGGGGAAGCTTCCCCCACCCCGTGCTCCTGCACACACACAGTACAGTCGCCCCTCCACATTCGCGAACCTGACATTCGCAGTTTTGATTATTCGCGGTTTTGGGAGGCCCCCCCCGGGCCCCCACAAAACCGTGACACGGGGCTTCCGGAAGCCCCGTGAAAGCCCTGGGAGGCAGCGGGGAGGGCCGGGGAGACCTCCACGGGGCCTTCGGAGACCCTCCAGCCCCGTGGAGGCCTTGGAAGGGAGGGGGGGCTGGGGAGTCCTCCGCGGGGCCTTCGGAGACGCTCCGGAGGCCCCATGAAGGCCTGGAGAAGGGCTGGGGAGGGCCGGGGAGGCCTCCATGGGGCCTCTGGAGACGCTCCGGAGGTCCCATGAAGGCCTGGGAGGGAGCGGGGAGGGCCAGGGAGGCCCCGCGAACGCCTTGGAAGGGAGGGGGAGGGCTGGGGAAGCCTCCGCGGGGCCTTCGGAGACCCTCCGGAGGCCCTGCGAAGGCCTTGGGAAGGAGGGGGAGGGCCGGGGATGCCTTAACGGGGCCCCCGGAGACACTCCGGAGGCCCCATGAAGGCCTGGGGAAGGGCTGGGGAGGGCCGGGGAGGCCTCCATGGGGCCTCCGGAGACGCTCCAGAGGCCTCACGAAGGCTCGGGGAGGGAGGGGGGAGGGCCGGGAGAGGCCTCCGCGGGGCCTTGCTAGGCCCCACGAAGGCCCGGGGAGGGGGTGGGGAGGGCCGGGGAGGCCTCCATGGGGCCTCCGGAGACGCTCCAGAGGCCTCACGAAGGCTCGGAGAGGGAGGGGGGAGGGCCGGGAGAGGTCTCCGCGGGGCCTTGCTAGGCCCCACGAAGGCCCGGGGAGGGGGTGGGGAGGGCCGGGGAGGCCTCCATGGGGCCTCCGGAGCGTCTCCGGAGGCCCCACGAAGGCCCAGGGAGGGAGGGCTGGGAGAGGCCTCCGCAGGGCCTCCGGAGATGCTCCGGAGGCCCCATGAAGGCCCGGGGAGAGAGGGGGGAGGGCTGGGAGAGGCCTCCGTGGGGCCTTGCTAGGCCCCACGAAGGCCAGGGGAGGGGGTGGGGAGGGGGTGGGAGGCCTCCATGGAGCCTCCGGAGACGCTCCGGAGGCCCCATGAAGGCCTGGGAGGGAGCAGGGAGGGTTGGGGAGGCCTCCATGGGGCCTCCGGAGACGCTCCGGAGGCTCCATGAAGGCCTGGGTAGGGGGTGTGGTGGGCCGGGGAGGCCTCCATGGGTCCTCCGGAGATGCTCCGGAGGCCCCACGAAGGCCCGGGGAGGGAGGTGGGAGGGCCGGGAGAGGCCTCCGCGGTGCCCCGCGAAGGCCTTGGGCGGGAGGGGGGAGGGCTGGGGTGGCATCCACGTGGCCTCGGGAGGGTCTCCGGAGGCCCAGCGAAGGCCTAGGAAGGGAGTGGGGAGGCTGGGGAAAGCGACTATGGGGCCTCCGGAGGTCCCATGGTTGCTATGGTGGGGGAGGGGGAGGGCAGTCGTTATTCGCGGATTTTTCACATTCGCGGGGGCCCGTGTAACACAACTTCCGCGAATGTGAAGGGAAGACTGTATCTGCAAAAGTCATTGTCTCTTTTACCCAGTCTATGATGGGGTTGTGGAAATTTAGCCAGTTTAATCCCACCACTGCATTGGGAACTAAACCTGGGGCTATCACAAATAGAAGCTCCTCCTGCTGATTCCCCATTCTCATGCGTACTGGACCAGTCATTCGCCTTGCAGGGGCCCCCTTCATCATCCCTCCGTCCATCTGAGACAGCCACACTGGCTTGTCCTGCTTGATAGTGCTAATGTCCAGGTCACTGACCAGGGAGGGGTGCATTAGGACTTGGATACATCCACAATCAACCATTAACATTACTTTTCGGGTGGCCCCCCTTTTTCCAACCCCTAACTTGGCTTTTATGAAGAAAGGGCCTTTTACCCCACTCACCACAGCATCCGGGCACCCTTTGGGGTTAGCCCGCCCTCGGGCGCTTAGTAGGGTGGGCTGGAGCCATTTCCCGCCGGCTCCCGTCAAAAGAGTAAGATCCACTATCATCTGGTTCTTCCAAAGACTCCCCTGCCACGTGGCCTGGTATCAAGGCACGTACTGCTGCTTTGGGCTTGTGCTTGAGTTGGGTCCTCGGTATCGACGACTTCCCCTCACTCCTCTGGGGCTTCTCGGCTGCCGCTGGTTCCCGAGGGGTACTCTCTGGGCATTCGGCTATGCGATGGCCCCCTTTTCCACAGTGTAAGCACAAGCCTTTCCTCATCGTTCGCTCCCTCCGACTCTCCCGTCGTGGTTCCACCTGGACAGGCCGCTTTTCTTTTCTTTCCGGTGAACCCGGTGGTCTTCCCCTCAGATCCCTGCTGGCACCGAGCCAGCTTTATGCTCCGTCTCAGCGTCTCCACTTCTCTGGCAAGCCGTATGCATCCCAAGAGGGTCTCAGGATTCCCCTGGAGCAACGCCCATTCGAAGATGTCTGCGTTCAGGCCATCCTGGAAGAACTGTACCTTTATGGCCTCCGTCCAGTCGGGCACCTGACTGGCCAGGTGGTGAAATTCAGCAGCGTACTCCCCCACAGACTTCGAACCTTGCTTCAGTTGCCGGAGGTCTGTACGGGCCCTTCTCACTCTCAGGGGGTCTTCAAATTGAGCCCGCAGAGCCAGCATGAACTCATGGAAGTTTCCTAGTTCTGGGTCTCCCATATCATAAAGCCCCACCAACCATTGCGCCGCCTCTCCCTCTAGCTGGTTGGACACATACTGCACCTTCTCAGCCTCCGTCTGGAACTCCTCATCGCACTGAGACATAAACCCCATCACCTGGGTCAGGAAGTATGGCAGCTTCGCCTCATCTCCATCAAAAGTCGCCTTTAAGTCTCGGTGCTTTAGACCCCAGGGCCTTTCCTGCGGCTTGACCGGTCCAGCTCCCCCAGGGGGGGCTGGTCCAGGAGCAGGCAGGCCAGGGATCCCAGCAGGCATGGCAGGGTCCCCTGCCCCGGGTGCCGGGGCAGGCGTTGGTTGCATTTGGGGAGGCTGGGCCCCTCCAGGGGCAGGGGGTGCCTGAGGCAACCACTGCAGGATCTCTAGGAGGCTCGTTTGCATAACCTGCATTTGCTGCTTCAATTGCTGGACCTCAGCTCCTACTTCTGCCCCGAAAACCGCACCCCCGGCTCTCCGTCTCCCTTGCCCAGAGGCACGTCCCACCGACGGGACCTGCGTTCCCCCCAGCTTCGGTCGTCTGGCCACGGCCAACTGGCTCCCATGGCTGTTCCAGCTCCTCACACTGGAGTGTCAGAGAGTGGCAGGCTGCCCCTCCCCAGGGCTTGCCTGGCTCCCAGATCCATCAGGTCAAAGGGATGAGTAAACCTCCCAGCCCTCCGGCGGTCCCTGCTCGCGTCTTCTTCAGACACTCCTGCAACATCCCCCAACGCGCCGGCCCCCTTCCCTGGGGCTCCGGCTCCCTGGCCGCCGCCTGCAACCAGGTCTTTCTCCGTCTGGGTTCCAGCCTCCGCGTCCTCCGACATTGCAGGTAGAACCTCTCAAAAAGGTTTAGGTAGTAAAGAGGAGTTTCGGCTTACTGTGATATACCAAGCAGACACGCTCGCATTCACTCAATAAATTTCTTTATTGGCAAAGATTCATGTGTCAGGAACATGGAACAAAGCCAAAACTGAATACAGCTAAAACAAACCCCCAGATAAACCCCACAGCATGAGAATGGCATTTAGGGAGGAGGAACGGCCTGCCTTGTACCTGGAAGATTTGATCTTGAGCCGCGGTGGACAGCAGCGTTCCCAGGCCAACAAGGCGGGCTGGCCTCTCTCCAAAACCTCCAGAGGTCTAGGCAAGGGAAACAAGCCAGAGGCAGCCTCATGTTAGGGTCTTCCATGAATTCTACTCCAAATCCCAGAATTCAGGGGTGAACCTGACAGTTTTTTATTTTTTCTGCTTTTATTTTTCTGCTTTGTTATACTGGAATATCACAGTATGTAACTGAGAACCTTCCTTGTGTTTGTCAATTATCCATTTAATAATTTAATAAAATTTATTTTTTTAAAAAAGCCAAAAAAGCAGTCCAGTTCTTCAGAAGATTAAGCTGATTTCTAAATGGTGCTTATTAAATATTTTAATCTAATGGCTATCATTGACGTAATTCCCCTTCCAGTATACAAAGGCTTAACATTTAAGGATTATGTACTTTTATTCTGCTTTCCCAAACGTTCTAGAAAGTTGCTTGAAATCACAATAAAGTAATGAAGTTTACCCCAACCATAGGGAAGAATACATTTGGTGTTACTTGGCCTTTGTTGCCAGATGGTACTCTTGTCATGAGCACGACTGTTCTCACTTGTTGCCATTGTGGAACATTTTAAAGAATAGCAGGTCAAGCACCAATAATAGCATTTAAGAGAGGAGTAGGGAACCTGTAGCTCTACAGATTTTGGAGAGCTACTTCTTCCATCATTCTTGACCATTTCTGGAGTAGTTTATATCTGCTTTATTTTTGTTGAATAAGCCGTGGCACGGTGTAATATGTCATGTGTTGTTGTTCATCTGAGGTTATAATTACCTAATTTTAAGACCTGCTAAGAAACAGGTATTTGTTATTATGTCCTGATATGTAAAACCATAGAATTCAAAGAGGGTCTTTCTTTTTCACATGACTGTATATCCCTGCTAGGAAATATAGCTATCATTGCCCAGGTAGATGTTGATAATTTCACTTATGCTGTAAAAGAAACAAAATTGTCAGTGGTAGCACCTATAATCCTTTAATTTGTTTTCTGTTTTCAAAAAAATAAAATAAAAATAAAATTCTGAACCTTGATGAAAACAAAATGTTTGTGGATAAATATCAAACTACTTTACAAGCTAAGTCTAAATACCAAATATGGTCAAAATTGTTTCTTACATGTACATTCTAGATCAGAAATACAGAACTTTAGAGGGTTAGCTTAAGAGTTACTGCAGTCTTTATTTTGGTCCAATTACTACATCTGGTTTTGTGACTTTGTGATCAAGCATGTAGATTTCAATATCATGGCAGTAAAATAGACACTTTAAAGTATAGTATTAATTTATTCAAAACATTGTTATTGTTGCGGGACTGCCATCAAAAATGTTCTCTCAGTGGTATATTTATCATTGCCAGATGTAATATCTAAAATGGCATAGATGGCTGCTATTAGTTGCTTCCTCCTTCAGTCTGTGTTCTTGGCATAATTGATTCAGGATGGAGTTTTATGCTGAGGATAAGTTGCAGAGTCATCAACTAATATCAGTGACAATACATCTCCCAATGAACACTGTATTATAACGGTTTTCCAGAAAATATTGCCCAATGGTTGTTTAGCAGGAAGGAAAATTGATCAGATCCAGTCCCATCCTTGGGTGCATCTACACTGTAGAAATAATGCAGTTTGACACCACTTTAAGTGTTATAGCTCCTTTGCAAGTTCTTTAGCCTTCTCTGCCAAAAAGTGCTGATGTCTCACAAAAATCCAAATTCCAGGCTTCTGGAGGATGGAGCCCTGCCAGTTAAAGTAGTGTCAAACTGCGTTATTTCTGCAGTGTAGATGTATTTTTCCTCTTCCTAGCCAGCCAATTTGTATGATTTAAGTCACTTAGGAAGACTTCAGTAGTTGGACCAGGGTAGGGAACCATACATTTGCTTATATGTGTGGTTCCTCATTTTGATTAAGCCATCTTTCTTTCATATATGGGATATATAAACCCTGAGGTGGAGTATGATGCTATCAAGTCAAACAGCTGATATTTGACCTACATTTAAATGATAAAATGATAAGTATGGGAGTAACTAGAGTTATCTTCAGTATTATCATAGTAGTTTTGCCTAAAGTAAAAAACAAAACAAAAGCAAGTATGTTAAGTGTAATGATGTGAAGGTGGTCTTATGCCTTATTTAGAGAAGGAGGTCTGCACATGTGTTTCTTTCATTTGCAGACCTGGACACATGACCAATATACATCCTAAAGCTATGGGGCTTTGCATGGGGCTATTGACAGCCACATACTATGAAAGTAGGGATTGTCTCACTGGGGAAACAGGTAATTAGAACAACTTTTTGCAAGGGTCTTTCCTTTATTTAAATGAAATGCAAGGTGCTGTGGCAGCCTAGAACTGCACACTTTCTCAACAAAATGGGCCATGGGAATGACAGTGCCACTTGTTAAATCAGTCTTCAGGACCCTTTCACTCCCTTCCCACAAATAGTTGAAAACAATGAGAAGGAAAGGTGCAGCACAGCTGTAGCCCATCTACATTAAGAACATAAAAATATGTGAAGAATCATACTAAATCAGACAAAAGACCCATCCAGCATTCTGTTCACACACAGTGGCTAACCAGTTGCCTGTAGGAAGTGTGCAAGTAGCACACAGATGCAACAGTACCCATCTACTCTGTTATGCGAAATGGTACTGTCTCTGGTACTAGAGGAAATAAAATAAAATAAAATAATTAGCAGCCATTGATAACTTCATCCTCCATGAATCTGTCTTGCAGTAGTAAATGCTACTGTTAACTATGCTAAAACTATGCATTGTATTGCTTTTTAATGGGATGAACATGTGGATGTGTGTCACGTCTACTTTCTTGCACAGCTAGACTTACATAACTCTACTTCTCTAGTGGTAGGTTAGGGTTTAGAATTTTAACTGCTAGATCTCTTAAATATTATTAGAGATCCTTCATAAGTCATACTTTTGTCATGAGGGTAATCCATAAGTAGATTAAAAAATACTTAGCAAATATTCTTGGAATTGTACTAATTGTTTTATTATTTTGGGGTATTCACATTTGTTCAATTTAAGTGCTGTGAGAATTATTTCATAGATGCATGAAGTGTGAATTGGTCTTTATAGATCAAGTACTACAGACAGAGCTTTCATGTAGTGTCACATCTATTGAATCAGATGTTTTTCAATGAAATCTATTCATCATTTCTCCTGTCATTAAATGATAACAAATTAAATTAAATTATTGGATTTATTTTATAATAGCAAGCTAAAGTTGGCCCCTTCCCTAACATTTTCCAAAAACAGAACTTAAACTACTGTTAAGAAATTAGTGCTCTGATTGTTGACTGTTTCTTTAGGGAAGAAGAGGAACGTCTGAGAAATAAAATTCGTGCAGACCATGAAAAAGCTCTAGAAGAAGCAAAAGAGAAACTGCAGAAGTCGCGGGATGAGATCCAAGCAGAAATTCAGACTGAGAAGAACAAGATAGTAAAGGGTTTGAAGAATAAAAGCAGCAAGCCTCTACCACCAGTCCCGGTGCCAAATCTCATAGGGATAAACAATGGAGATCCAGTGGATCCAAACATTCGAGAAAAAAGGGACAAAATTAAAGAGGTAACAGTGTCATCTGATTATCATTTAGCTATATTTCCCTTTTTAATAGTATTTTTTTATTAAAAGCAATTTTCAACTATATTTAAAACTACATAAATTGGAAACATACATAGAACATCAACTACAACTACTAAAAAGTAACTGATAAACACACATACACAAAATACAGGGGGAAAGAAAAAGCAATGAATTCCAACATCCCGACTGATGGTTAGAGATTATATAGTATCTTACTTCCTCTATCGCACAACCTTTAAATAAATTGTAGAAGTTTAGTGTAATCTTACTAATCTTCAAATCCTATTGTCAACAGTTTCCCTTGTTGATCCCCCCAAAGACAATTACCAATTCCCAATCCTTTTTAAAATTACTTAATGTTTTTCCTCTAATTAAAGCAGTTAACTTATCCATTTCAGCAAGGTCAATCAATTTCATTAACCTGTCCTCCCTTGATGGAATGATCGTTGTCTTCCATTTCTGAGCATATAGAGCTGCTTTGTTCATGTATTGTAAGACTCTCCCATGCCTCTTCTCAATTTGTTCCTCTAACAATCCCAACAGAAATAGTTACGGCTTCAGTTGAAATTTCACCTTCAAAAAGTCCTGAATCAAACAATGAATCTGAGTCCAATATTTCTTTGGTTTTTCACACGTCCAACACATGTGATAAAAAGTTTCTTCTTGTTGTTCACATTTCCAACAAACATTGGTGGCCTTTTTCTACATTTTTGGTAAACTGTCTGGAGTTAAATACCAACAATACATAATCTTATAACATTTTTCTCTTAAGATCATAACTTAATGTCAATTTCAACTCCTTTGACCACATTTCCCCATATTGTTCCATTTGTATATTATGACCAACATTTTGAGCCCACTTTACCATGCATTCTTTGACTGGTTCCTCTTCCATTTCCATTCTCAACAATAATTTATACATTTTTCCAATTAAGTATTCTTCGTTAGTACATAATTATATCTCAAAATCAGACTTAGTCTGTTCTAAACCATATAATTTTTTATCCATCTTAAATCGTTCATATAGCTGTGTATACAAATACCATTGAAAACTAAAGCCAATTCCAATTCTTCATTTGCTCTTATTCTATATTGTCCTTTATCAAATATTAATAAATCTCTATGAGTTAACATCTTTCTTTTGGTGTTATTTCTCTACTGTAAAACGCTTCCTGAGTAGAAAACCAGAAAGGCATATTTGGATATAGTCTTGATTGAAATCTATTCCATATCCTCAACATAGACCATCTCACACAGTGATTGTTAAAGTTAGCATTAACCTAAACTTTTATCATGCAATAAAAACGCATGCTACCCAAATATCAGATCAAATCCCTCCAGCTCCAATAACCTCTTTTTCTCCAAATCATCCAGTCTTTTGACCAAACCAGGCAACGTGCCACAAAATACTATTTCAAGTTGGGTAATCCCAATCCACCACTTTGTTCATATATATAATTTTTAATTGATTTTCATACAACTTACACAATCAATACATTATACATACATACATATGTACATACATTATACCACAAATTCCCCTTCTCACCTCAGAAAGCATATATTAACCTACTACAATCATACATATTAAACATATTAAACTACTTGACTTCCTCCTCTCTTGGCTAACATTGTTAATTTCAAGTACTTTTTAAAAAATCGTCTTTGATTCTACATCCAAGAACAAAAATCACACTCTTATAGTTGTAATATTTTACAACTTTCTCATATCACAAAACCTCCAAGCATTTTAATTTCTTCCTTCTTTTTGATAAAGTCTGGGAAAGTTTTCCAGTAATTTCAAAATTTATCCAAAGGTTTTTCCTTCATCAATACAGAAAGTTTGTCCATCTCTGCAATTTGAAATACTTTCAAAATCCAGCCCAGCCCACCACTTTATTTATCATCTTGCAAAACCTTAAATCTTCTGACACATCTTTTTGGTTTTGTTTAAATGGCACATCATTGTGTGAACAGAAATAAGATCTTTGGCAAGACATTTATTTTTATCACAGAGATTCTTCCTAATAATAACTTAAATTTATCCTGTCTTTGAAAGTCTAGCTTAATTTCATTCCAAATCTTCACATAGTTATTCTGACATAACATAGAATTCTTACTTGTCACATTAATACCTAGATATTTTACTTCTTTCTCAATCTTAAAAATTGATTCTCAGTCAGATTATTTGATCTGTCTTCATTTATTGTCAATATAATTTGTCCTTATTAATTTTAAAGCTAAGTCTCCCTATTCTATGATTCTATGATTTTATACTCTTATTCCACTTTAACTCCTATGGCTGTGGCTACCTTCTGTGGAATCCTGGGATTTGGAGTTTAGGAAGGGGCATTTAGACCTCTCAGCCAGAGCGTTCTTAGGCCTCACTAAACTACAAATCTCAGAATTCCACAGGAGGCAGCTATAGCAGTTAAAGTGGAATAATAGCACTATAACAGTGTAGTGTGATAAAGTCCTGTGTTTGGATTTACACATGTCTTGTAATTTAAAATTGTCCATCAATTCAAAAAAAGATTTTGGAAGTTTACCCTGATCATATCTCATTTCTCTATCTCAAGTTCTATCAATTGGGGGTGGGATAACTCCATTCTAATCTCCTCCCCCCAAAAACTAACTTCTCATAAAACTAATCCATTACCTTCTCCATTATTTTTTTTTGTTAAAAATGGCCTTACTTTCTATAGATGCATGAATGCGCACTACTAGAATTTTTGTATCGTGTATCTGCATTTGTACTCCTACATAGTATCTTCCATTATTGTCATTGAATATTTTTTCAGGAGCCAACTGTGGATTTAAGTAGATAACCATCTCCCTTTTTTTCTCGTTGGCCAATGAAACAAATTCTCTTTCCAATTTTGAATATGTTAAAAAATTAATTTTTTTTTCTAATTTGTGTCTCTTGTAAACAGATCAAATATCTAGCTATATTTTCTGATGGGAGGGTCATTTCTGTAAAACTCAGAAACAATAATGTATGTGGCAACTAAGTTTATCTCCTGCTGATTTGTCATGCCCCACCTTGATACCTCCCTTTGTAACAGGGGGCGAATTCTTGTTTGACAAGTTGTTTTGCTTTTGTTTGTTGAAGAACTAAGAATAAGCACTCCCAAACATAGCAGCCTGGTAATAAATTCTGAACAGCTTAATTCTGCTGAAGAGACATAGTGAAAAGGATCCAAGGGAGGTATATTCCAAGTTACCTTTCATTCTTCCTTGCCAAAACTAAGTATTGGCACCTCTCCTTTGTGACCTCTGTGCAGCTCTGCAGTTGGCTTGCATCTGTAGAAACAACACAACAAAACCCTTTTGGTAGGGTTGAGTCTCACAATAAATGATTAGGGAGGTAGAGTTCTTTAAAAGTTGGAATTCTGTACATTCCCAGTACATGGCTACCTCAGATCTGTAGCTGATTCAAGAGACATTTTGATTGTCTTCATGCAGTCAGTTCTCATTTTCCTCTTTGAATATTCACAACAAAATAAGTGCCCCGTTGTTGTTTTTTTAATAAATGTAAAAGTTTGCAATATGGGTGTATGTGTCTTCAAGTCGCCTGTCAACTTATGATGACACCATGGATTTCATAGGGTTTTCTTTGACAAGGAATACTCAGAGGTGGTTTTGCCAGTTCCTTCCTCTGAAATATAGCCTACAGCACCTGGTATTCATTGGTGGTCTTCCATCCAAGTACTAACTAGGGCTGACCCTGCTTAGCTTCCAAGATCAGATGGGTTCTTGTCTGGACTTGTTTATTTAGGCCACACCATTTGCAATATATGTTTCCAATTTTTGAAAAACTATTAAACAGTTAAGATATCTGAAAGGTTAAATAGAGAGACTGTGTTGGAAACAACTGTACCTGCTTTATACATGGTTGAGTGATTCTAGGGATCCTGTCAGTGTTGTAGTTAAAAATCATATTCCTGTCAACTAAAGATGACTTCCATAGTTTGGAAAACTTCTAGGTATCTGTGCTTGAGAGCAATAAATGAACTGTAGTTGACTGGAGGCCCAAAGGAATTTTCAACCCAGCAACTACCTTTTTAACAAGGCTTCCTAGAACATGCTTTCCATTACAAAGAAACATTTTGGAAAAAAAACAGTTATTGCTATATACCTTGTCTTGAAAGACCTCCCAACACAATATAGCTTTCCAGAACTGGAAGTAGAATACTTTTAATGCTCTTGTGTTGGTTTTAAGATTACTATTGACAATTTTCGGAATTCTGATCCACTTCACTATGAATGCCCTCCCATTCACATTAAGCAAGATAATGTTGGCCTTATATAAGATAAACTGTGATGGAGTGCTTTTGAGCATGCTTGATCAGGCTTGGGAGAAGAGAAAATTGCCCACACTTTGGAAATGTAAATTGAACCATAATACAAGTTGAGTATCCCTTATCCAAAATACTTGGGACCAGAAGTGTTCTGTATTTTGCATTATTTTGGATTTTGGAATACAGTACAGTACCTGATCTGAAACATGGGTCACCTATTGCCACCACCTACAACTCCTCGAACTCTTTCATCAGCGCTGTATACGCATAATCCTAAATATATACTAGACTGACTATGTGACGAATGTTGCTGTCTTTGAGCAAGCAGGGATCACCAGCATTGAGGCCATGATATTGAGAACACAGCTGCGCTGGGCAGGGCATGTTTCTAGGATGGAGGACCATCGCCTCCCAAAAATAGTACTCTACGGTGAAGTCACCACGGGTCAGCGTAAGAGGGGCACTCCAAAAAAGCGATACAAGGAGTCCCTGAAACAACATCTCAGGCTCGGCCAAATTGATCACCAACAATGATCCGCCCTGGCCTCACATTGGGAGGCATGGAGACGCACTATCCACAATGCTGCAACCTTATTTGAGAACTCACACCGGACAAGCCTTGAAGAGAAACAACAACGCAGAAAGAATCACAATCCAGAAACATCACCCAAGGAGACCTTCTGCTGTGCTTTTCTGCAACCGGACCTGTTTATCTCGGATTGGCCTTTTTAGTCATCAGTGCGCTTGCAGAAAGCGCGGGATGGGTCCTTCCTGAATCTTCGTTTGCGAAGAAAAGCCAGAGAGAGAGAGAGAGACAGTACCTGTATATAAGATGGTGTAGGGTGGCAGCAGAGGCGATGTAAGCCCTGGCCACCGGTCATCCATTCTTCGGGCTCTCTTGCCTCTAGGGAGAAAGGAGCAGGAGGGAAGGAGCTGGTGTGGTGAGTTCACAGCCAAACTTTATACAAACAGCAGCAGCAGCTCCTCTTCCTCCTTCTCCTCCTCTACTGCCACCCCCACAGGTGAAGTGAGGTCAAGAGTGGGATATTCCAGAGGTTGCTGCTGGCGACCATCTCCAACCTTTGCCTGGTGGAGAGCCCTATGCCCAAAGCCAGCCTCCCTCCCCGCTGGTTCCACTGTTGGAGCCTAGATCCAAGTCAGTATCATTCCTGCACAAGTCTTCTGTGGATTCAAACCTAGTAACCACAGCCAACTCTGACAGTGATGGGGACGGGGCTGCTAACTGCTTGCTTCCACCATTCAGGCAGCGTCTGTGGTACTCCTGCTCATTCATTCAGCTGGAGAGACACACAATGATATGTGAAATGATGGGAGGTATAGATTCCCACCATTTCACAGATTCTCATTTCTCTCTCCAGCCTTGCATATACAGTAAAGGTAAGTACATGTTGAAGCTTCAAAAATTTTGGATTTTGGAGCATTTCAGATTTCAGAATTCTGGATAAGGAATACTCAACCTGTATAAAATATAATTAGACGGGGAATGAAAACAGGGAATATGGAGAAGGAGCTCAACAGTCAGGCCCTTTTTTCTCAAGTTTTGAGTCCAACATTGAATGTGGCTTATATCCATAGATCATAAAGAAAAAACATGTTTGGAACTACTATAGGAAGCTGATAATATTTTTTTCTTAATATTTTTCCTTCCTAACATACAGCCTAACACACATCCTGTTCCCATTCTATCTCATATCGTATCTTTTTTCATTCTACTCTTCTTACAACTTCTTCGTTCTACCTCTTAATCTACCTCCTTCTCTTACTTTCCTCTCGTTATACTTCCTCTTACCCTTATACTTGCTATTTCCTTTTCCTCCATTTCCATACATACAAAGTTTTCTCTCAAAAAGAGAAAACAGTTCCATTATTTTTACTGTAAGTTTGTATTTTTTAACTTTATATATTTTGTAGTTCAAGATTCACTTGTATTTGAAGCACCTCAAGACTTTCAAGATGCTCGCTTTTCACTGGAAAGAAAAGTTATATATTGCTGCTTGTCTTTTTTTAATCTAGAGAGACAATCTGAATGTATGATAAAATTAATGTCTGAAGTGTTACATTACTAATTTCTGTTAACTAATCTTAGTTTTTATTTATTTTATATTCCTTAGATGATGAAACATGCTTGGGATAATTATCGGCAGTATGGATGGGGGCACAATGAGCTGAAACCCATTGCTAGGAAAGGACATTCCACCAACATATTTGGTAGGTTACTCATTTTGAAAATGCTAAATATCCTTTCCTTATACCATTGCATCATTGGTAAACTGAATAGATAGTAAATTGAATGAAGAATTACTCACAGTTAACCAACATTTTAATAGTTGTGTGTGTGTGTGTGTGTGTGTGTGTGGTAGGAGAGTAATGCATATTGGCCTAAACTGATTATCTTTTTTGTAAGTTCTGTGCATTTCCTCATATGAGGAAAGTGCCTGCATAATTCACTTATGGGATCTTCCAGGATGTCTTGGAAGATGGGAAAGGATGGCATCTTAATCTTAAAAGAAAACCTTTTTGTGTTCTATTAACAAATACATTAAAATGCCTGGAGAATAAATGCCTGAAGTATAAGAATATTAATGTTGCAGGTGATCCAAAGCAATCAGAAGAGAAGTATCTGAGTAAAGCCAGATACTTTCCCCCCACAGGTTACCTTTGGACTCCAGGCAGAAAATTTTCTGTTCCTGTTTTTTTCCACAGAAAAATGCTCAACCATTTTTATAATACATTGTTCTTTGGCTGTGCTAAAATCTGTGTGAACTATTTTCAGTGCCTTCACTTTCTTTATGTAAACAAGGTAAAGAAATCATGTTGCCTCATCTTAAAATCAGTCACTGTACTTTTTGCCATTGATGTAGCATGTAAAATGAATCTGTCATACTTTTTAGGTTAGTAACAATTGGCAAATGTTTCTTTATCAGGTCCCAGGTGGTTTTTGACATTAGGCTATCTTCCAGTTAATGTATCCCCTGAAAATATGCATAATGGAATACTTTAACTCCTTACATATTGTGAGAGTAAAGGCTAGCTGCATAGTTGACAAATTTCATATTTAGGTGCATCAGTGAATTTCAGAGTGCCTTCACTGACATTCTGAATTTTTAGCTCCTTCATTCTTTGTTATGTCTGACCCTGCCCTCATCCATGGCAGCAAGTGTAAAGCTAGTGCTTTTAGAGACTTTTTCCACACCAGTTTCCCCCTACAGTTCTAGGATAATATAATTGAAAGTGATGAAACAGAACTAAAGAGACCAGACTCCCCCCACCCTCAGATATAGAAAAGTGGGAATTTTTAGCATAATGTTGTAGCATGCCCCAAGTCTCTAAAAGTAGTTCTTTTCTTCAGGGCTCTTGCTAGCCTGGAAAAGGAGCCTTGCAGTGATTTTGGGACTCATGGTGTGGTGGGAATAAAAAGGTCAGCTCTTGAATTATTCCCCTGCTGCTAAAGATACTAGGTTTAATGACTGATTATCAGACTCAGCATTGAATACTTGATTGCTTCACATTGAGAGAGGGGGGGGCAGTGGAGAGAGTGGGAAAAGAAAAGATATCCTTTCTCTTTTCCTCCTGAACTTTCTCCAAATGGCTGGTGAGGCTTTTCAACTCACAAAATGCATCTACCTTTGATCTTTATCACTAGAATACATACTATAGAGATTCAAGCCAACTGATTCCAACCCCCCTCTCCTTCCTGCTCCCAAAGTGAATCTCAGTATCCCATAGGTTTTGGAAACATGCAGGTCCTTTTTGATATATTTTGTGTTCTGTCCCCCCCCCTCCTTTTTTTTTTTTTTTAAAAAAAAATCTGTTAACTAGTATGCTCCTCTTGGGTCCTGTACCAGAAGAAAGGTGGAATATAAATTAATTAAATAAATAAACTAAGGCTCCTTTCTCCATAAGTATGTAGAATTACTCTTTTTTGGGGGGAGGGGTTTGTTTGACTTGCCATGATATTGCTGGATTACAAGAAGATTTCTTTGTTGGAAGTAAGTAATATATTGTAACTCTTCAGTAAGAGTTAGAGGACCCAATGGCAGTGGTTAAAGACAAACTGTGTTAACAGTTTCCCCAAATGCTGGGTTTAATTTCCTCTGTAAGTGTGAATATTAAACCTAGAATCATAGAATCAAAGAGTTGGAGGGGGCTTTATGGGCCATCAGGTCCAATCCCCTGCTAAGTGCAGGATCTCCACTAGAGCAGTGGTTCTTAACCTGTGGTCTGCAGATCCCCAGGGGGTTGCAGTGACCTCACAGGGGGTCAGTGAAGGCTTGAAAGTTGCTTGACCCTCCTCATCCCTGCAGTAAGTGGCCACATGACAGGAGCCTGAGCATTGGCATTCAATCTGCTCAAGCCATAAACCTGCAGGAAGTAGCAGGAGAAAAGCCTTCCCTCCCACTCCAGTGCCTCTGAGGGAATGTTTAATAGATGTTGTAATTGTATTGTTATTATGATGAGGTGTTGTTATTATTATTAGGGTTTTAAATCTTGAGTTAAATCTTGGGGGCCTTTGTCAACAAAAGATATTTAAAAGGGGTCCCTGGTAAAGAAAAGCTTAAGAGCCACTGTACTAGAGCATCCCCAGTAGGTATATGTCCAGCCTTTTTTTTGAAGCTATCGAGAGGAGACCTCACCACAACTCTAGGCATTCCCTTCATCTACAAAGTTTGTAACTCTATTAAAAAAGAGAGATAAGATTAGTCTGGCATGACTTGTTTTTGAGACTTTTAGTGATCATGGCATTTCTTTCTAAGAGCCTTACTGCACTCCGAGGAAAAGCAGCAAAGCACCATCTTTCCTGCTGCCTTCTTGCATGATGCTGGTGTCCTTTCGTTCCAGTCCTGTGGAGGACCAAGCTAAAACCATGCCTTTTTGCAACGTTTTTTTTTCTGATTAGCAAAAAGGCACGGTTTTACCTTGGTCCCTTATGGGACCGGAATGAAAAAAGAATAACACTATGCAGGAAGGCAGCAGGAAAGGTGGAACGTTCCTGCTGCTTTGCCGCTTTTCCTCAGAGTGCGGTAAGGGTCTAAGTGCTTACAGACTGTCTGTTTAATGATCTGGTCAAGAATCTTTCCTGGTATTTATGTCAGGTTGGCTAGATAGTAATTATTTGGTCCTTCTTTTTTCACCTTTCTGAAGATGCAGAGAACATTTGCCCTCCTCTAGTCTGCTGGGATCTCTCCTGTTCTCCAGGAATTCTCAAAGATTATTAATAGTGGTTTTGATATTACTTCTTCCAGTTCTTTTAATACACTTTTAATCCCAAGGTCCTTTTCACATGTAGTACAGTTGAGCCATATATCTCCCATCCAATAACTGTGCATTTGGTTTTTGTGGCTTAAATGTAGAATTTTACATTGAATTTTATTTCTGCCCAGTTTTCTAATTTATCAAGGTCCTTTTGACATCTGTTCCTATCTTCCAATATGTTACCTACCTCTTCCAGTTTTGTGTCATCTGCAAATTTTATATGGATTCCCACCACACCCTCATCTATATTATTGATAAAAATATTAAAGATTGTTGGCCCCAGATAAAACCCTGAGGCACTCCACATGAGAGCTTCTTCCAGTTTGAAGCGGAGCCACTGGTAACAACTTTTGACCATGGCTTTCCAACCATATTCACATATATCTGAGAAAATAAACTAGTGAGCCAGTGTGGCATGATAGTTTGATTGTTGGAGTAGGAGACCAGGGTTCAAATCTCTACTCAGCCATGGAACTCCACAGGATGAAGTTGGACCAGTCACATGCTCTCGGCCTCAGAAGAAGATAATTACCCCCCTCCCCCGCAAACTAATCTTGCCAAGAAAACCCCATGATAGGGTTGCTTTAGGAAATGACTTGAAGGCATGCAGCAAAAGCAAATTAGTCACTTAGGCAGGCTATCCTAAGCATGCTTTCTGTTCCTGGTAACCTCAGCCTTAAGAATCAACCCTGCAACTATTTATGTACTCTGATCCTCAGCTGCATAGCCTCATGGGTTCTGTTTCTTAGTTATGTTACAGGAAGTGACGTATAGAAATGGATGAATGAGGACCAGTGCATTCTAAGTCACTGCATTTTACAATAATGGTGACAATACAACATTTCCCCCACCAGATGAGGTTTAATGGACTTATATTAATCAGCCTTGAAGTGCCCTGAGTATTGATTAGTAGGCACAGATTGTTTCCATGTGAGGCAGTTTTCCTTCAGAGTTGGTAGTTAGTTTGCTTCTTGCATCTCATCCTTTTTGTAGACTTCATGTTGATTGGCTAGTTAGGAATCCTGTTAATAACTCCTCAGTGTGTGTATTCAAGTCAGATAACTCCTTGGTGAATATGATGTTGTCACTAAGGTTTTCATTTTGGAATGTGATGTTGAGAATTTGCTTTCCCCCTTCTTGTTGATGGAGTTGTTCCTTGGGCTCTTTTAGCACAATGGGATAGTTCATGGCTTTTTCCATAGATGGGTGAGGCATGTCCTCTTGCGAGCCTGCACCTGTCCAAAAAACCATCACTTCTTTGCGAGAAACAGCAACAATCAGGATAGTGATGAGTATGCAGGGCACCAAGTATAGGAGCGTTGACTGACTTGCCTGCAAGAATGTTGCTGCAACAAAAGTCACGAAGAGGCCATAGCTATAAGCCAGAGTAGATGCTAGAAAATAGACCCCTGAGGAGTCTACTTGGACATCAAATCTGTGGCAGTACGCTACTAGGAAGCCAGGAAGTACAATATCTCCAAGGCCTAAAACAGTAAAAGAATTGCCATACAGAATTGAAACAGAAGGTAATACTGGTACTTTTAACAGGAAGGGGATCTTTTCTGAGTCATATGAACTCAAAACTGTAACATCTGTGACACTTCCTGTTTTGGTTGGGAAAGGAGTGATGAGAACACAGACTGCATCATAAAACAAATGAGCCATAAGAAACAAGCTACAGTTCTTCAAGTTTGGTATATGAACTGTTTTCAGAATGTAGATGCCAATAGACATCCCTAAAACATCTTGTAAAACCCAGCCCCATACCTTCTCATTTCTGAAGATAATCCAGACTGCACTGACAGACATGCACAGTACTGCCAGGAGCAATGCTCTGATCTCTAGACCTTTGTGGAAATATGGAAAATGGATCACAGATCTTCCAAATGACAATTTACTCACAAGAGGAGCCAAACAACAGTATAGGCTAAAAGATGCATATAGACAGTAAATGCCAGTCATTGCACATACCATGTAATCATAGAAGCAGTAGAGAGAAAACAGCATGAATGTGGCCATTACTGTACACATACATGTAAAGTAGATGTTGGTATCAATTGTTATCTCGCCAGAACTTTCTGTTTGGGACTGACTTCTGATATGTTGCTTTTTTTTCTCAGTGCATCCTGCCCAGTAGCTTCCTATAATAACGATGCACATTGACATCAGGTAGATGATCCCAGTTTTGTATAGCAAGTCACTGATCAGGTTCTTGAATAGCAAGTAGAGAATATCTGCATCACTGAGCAGAATCCCTGGGATAGTAATCTCTTCGCAGTGACCCCAGTTGTATGCAGATCTCCAGCTTCTCATGGGGTATGGAGCATCTCCACCGAGAGTCAGCAGCCCTTGGGTTCTATTTATTTGATGGAGTCTGGCATTCTCAAAGAGATTGCAGTTGCCCTCTCTTACAGATGCAATTCTGGTACTGAATCCACCTCCATCATTGTCATCTTTCCCAAAGAATGAAGGTAGGCAGCACATGGCGGAGTAAGTGAGGTTCTGAGTTAAAGGCTGAAGGTCAAGCCAGTTGTTTTTATTACCTTCCTGATGTGATTTCATCCACTCTGAAGGGAAGAGGAAGCAGTAATCACCTCCTTTTTCTGGGCTGATATGAATGGCACCAGGGTTCTGAGCAAGCACAGATGGAATAAAGAGCAAAACCAACCAGGCTAGCAACAGCACTATTTCCCTTGATATTCCACAATTCTCCTTCATCTTTCCTAGGGACTGAGATCCCTTTTTTTTGTTTGGGTCTTGAGCCTGAGCTTTGCTCTGAAACTGCTTGCTACATGGTAAGCTCTTCCTAACACCCTTACTCACTCACCATGGCTATAACCCCCAGCCTTGTTTGTTACATAATAAGCCCTGCTTCTTACCATGGAGACAAACCCTCACTTTTGACTAATGTACTGAAGGTTTTATCTCTCCCATTTTGTGCTTGGTTTTACACAGCATGTTGTCTCTGCTTCTTAGCTGTTTGTTATGTAGTGGGAATTTCTTACTGCTTTTGTCATGTAATATTTTATTTAGTCTGTCAGAAGCAGCTGCAGTGCAAACATTTCATTTCATAAAGATTGTCCCTCTCAGATTTTAGAGCAAAGTCAGCGCTAATATTATAATAGGAGCTAGTAGAGTAGTGAAGTCAGAGTGGAAGAGTGCAAGGAGAATATCCTTTTCATAGGATTACAGTGGATGATGGGGCATTAAGTTGTCAGACCTTTTCCTCTGATAAACTAACATAGTGTCATGTTCTGAGTTCCAGCAGCTCAGAAATCCTGGCTTTTAGGGTTAATTCAGCAAAGCTTTATTACAAAAACTGCAGCAAACATTATCCACTGACTTTCATCATCAGGATTGACTAATCCTCATTATTACAGTCAGGGCCGGCTTAACCATACCGCCAAATCAGCATCTGCGGGGGGCCCCACACAGGCAGGGGGCCCCATCTGGACCTAACCCTACTCCTGAAAACAATCTCCTGCTGGCTTTAAAAAAAATACAACCAGCGTGTCCCAAACTAGAAAGCGAAAGACGGAGCTTTCTTTGGGTGGCTGATTCTGGAGGGAGTTTGTGGCTCCCTCCTCCCAGGATCATCGTTAAACCCCTGTCGGAGAGGGGTGAGTGTGTGTGTGTGAGAGAGGGGGGGGAGGGAAGGGGGGTCATCTCTTGTTCTCCCCTGCTCTATCTTCAGAAAAGGCTCGCTCCTTCCTTCCTTCCTTCCTTCCTTCCTTCCTTCCTTCCTTTCTTTCCTTCTTTCTTTCTATCCCCCCTCTCTCTCCCTCCCTCCCTTCTTTCTTTCTTCCCTTTCCTAACTTTAACACAGATTCCCTCCAGCCCATCTTTCCAGGTGCCCTTAGCATGTCCTTCTCTCCCCTCCGTCCCTCCCTTCCCCCCTTGGTCTTCTTCAGCTTCCTCCCTTTGCTGCCAACTGAGTTCAACCTGCAAAAGAAATTTGTGTGTGTTTGCCCATGTACCTTCAAGTCATTTCTGACTAAGGTAAATTTATCATGGGGTTTTCTAGGCAAGGTTTGTTCAAAGGGGGTCTGCCTTTGACTTCCTTTGAGGCTGAGAGAGTGTGACCTGCCCAAGGTCAGCCAGTCGATATTCATGGCTGAGTAAGGATTCAAACCCTGGTCTCCACAGTCATAGGGCAATGCTGAAACTTCTACAACACTCTGGTTCTTTTAACAGAAGAATATAAAGAATATAAATAAAAATTTGGAGTAATATTACTGGTAACAATGGTTTTACTGTTGTCACTAAAACACACCAGTATCCCATTAGTGGTATGTGAGAGCCATCGGGCTAAGCAGTGGTTCTTAACTTTTTCTTTACCAGGGACTCCCTTTAAATATCTTTTGTTGCCCCAAGACTTAACTCAATATTTAAAACCCTAATAATAATAATAGCTAACAACAAAAACAATACAATTACACCATCCATTAACTTTTCCCTCAGAGGCACTCTTGCTTCTTCCTGAATGTTTGTGGCTGGAGTAAATTGAATGGCAATGTACAGGCCAAGCCAGCCAGCCTTTGCCTTGGTTCCTGTCACATGGCTGTTCCACTACAGGGAGGAGGTGGGCCAAGCAGCCTTCAAGCCTTTGTGGACCCCCTGTGAGGATATCATAGAATTGTAGAGTTGGAAGAGACCACAAGGGCCATCCAGTCCAACCTCATTCTGCCACGCAGGAAAGCATGATCAAAGCATCCTTGACAGATGGCCATCTAGCCTCTGTTTAAAGACCACTGGGCTAGAAAATACTGGAAAAGGAACAATGCAACCAGACCTTGAGAAGGGTGCTGGCAGGGGGATTCTGAGAGGTGTAATCCAAAAGTAACCTTCCCAGGCTCTTGAATGCAGCCTAGAATCATAGGGCTGGAAGGGAAACCAACAGCCATCACATCCAATCAGCTTCTGTCCTGCAGGAACACACAATCAAAGCCCTCACAATAGATGGCCATCCAGCCTCTCTTAAAAACCTCCGAAGAAGGAGACTCCACCACACTCCCAGGCAGTGCATTCCACTTCCGAACAGCTCTTACTATCAGGAAGTTCTTCCTAATGTTTAGGTGGAATCTCTTTTCCTGTAGTTTGAATCCATTGCTCTGTGTTGTAGTCTCTAGAGCAGCAGAAAACAAGCTTGCTCCATCCTCAGTATGACATCCCTTCAAATATTTAAACATGGCTCTCATGTCACCTCTCAACCTTCTCTTCAGACTAATATACCCAGCTCCCTAAGTTGCTCCTCATAGGGCATAATGGCTTCCAGACCTCCCACCATTTTGGTTGCCCTCCTCTGGACACATTCCAGCTTCTCAATACCCTTCCTGAATTGTGGTGCCCAGAACTGGACACAGTCTTCCAGGTGAGGTCTGACCAAAGCAGAATACAGTGGCTTTATTACTTTCCTTGATCTAGACACTATACTCCTATTAATGCAGCCCAGAATCGCATTGGCATTTTTTGCTGCTGCATCACACTGTTAACTCATGTTTAGCTTGTAGTCTCTTTCTTTCTTTCTTTCTTTCTTTCTTTCTTTCTTTTTTTGAGGAAATCTAAACCATTACGTTAATTACTAATTAACAAAAAATATTTTTTTAGTTCCTATAATATAGTTTTTAAAATAAATTATTGGTGGCAAATTATGTAATACAGTAAGCCCCCCCTTATCCACAGGGGATTGGTTCTGTACGGGCATAGATTCTGAAAACTGTGGATAATAGTGAACACCATTGAAAATAATGGGACTTCTGGTGTAAAATATCATAGAGTTGCCTTGGAGAGCCTAGAAAACGGCTAGGGAGAACACATTTTCTAGGAAGACTCTATGGTAGGTGTGCTGTTTTGTGTCCCATGGATAATGAATCCGTGGATACGGGAGTCTCACTGTATCTGAACATCCTGTACTGTGAATAGGTTACGTTACATTGACCTAACCTAAACCACCATGATCATGAAGGTGGTTTTCCCAGGGTGAGGCTCATCCATTGCACTCCGGGTGTGCTGACCCCTGCGATTTCCCCAAATGCGGGAAATTCAACTGCATAATTTGTGGTAGTGGGGGACTGCGTTCACGCTAAAAAATCAATGGGAAATCCAGCTCAAAATAAGTAAAGAGGTAATACAGGAATACCTTCTTAATCTAAATGAATTTAAATCTCCAGGACCAGATGAACTACATCCAAGAGTATTAAAAGAGCTGGCAAATATAATCTCAGAGCCATTGGCAATGATCTTTGAGAACTCCTGGAGAACAGGAGAAGTCCCAGCAGACTGGAGGAGGGCAAACGTTGTCCCCATCTTCAAAAAGGGGGAAAAAGAGGATCCCAACAATTATCGTCCAGTTAGTCTGACATCAATACCAGGGAAGATTCTAGAGCAGATCATTAAACAGAGAGTCTGTGAACATTTAGAAGGCAATGCCATAATCACAAAAAGTCAACATGGGTTTCAGAGAAACAAGTCATGCCAGACTAATCTGATCTCTTTTTTTGATAAAGTTACCAGCTTGGTAGATGAAGGGAATGCTGTGGACATCGCATACCTTGATTTCAGTAAGGCCTTTGACAAGGTTCCCCATGACATTCTTGCAAACAAGCTTGTAAGATGTGGGCTAGACAAGTTAACTGTTCAATGGATTTGTAATTGGTTGACCGGCCGAACCCAAAGGGTGCTCAGCAGTGGCTCCTCTTCGTCTTGGAAAGATGTGACCAGTGGGGTGCCACAGGGTTCTGTCCTGGGCCCAGTGCTATTCAACATCTTTATCAATGACTTGGATGAGGGAATTAGGGGCATACTTATCAAATTTGGAGATGACACCAAATTAGGAGGAGTAGCTAATACCCTAGAAGACAGCATCAAAATTCAGATTGACCTGGATAGAATGGAGAGCTGGGCCAAAGCTAACAAAATGCAATTCAATACGGAGAAATGTAAAGTACTGCATTTAGGGCGGAAAAATGAAATGCATAAATATAGGATGGGGGAGACCTGGCTGAACGAGACTACGTGCAAAAGGGATCTAGGAGTCCTAGTAGACCACAAGTTGAACATGACTCAACAATGTGATGCGGCAGCTAAAAAGGCCAATGCGATTTTGGGCTGTATCAATAGAAGTATAGTGTCTAGATCAAGGGAAGTAATAGTGCCGCTCTATTCTGCCTTGGTCAGAACTCACCTGGAATACTGTGTCCAGTTCTGGGCACCACAATTAAAAAAGGATATTGACAGATTGGAGCATGTCCAGAAAAGGGTTAACTAAAATGGTGAAAGGTCTGGAAACGATGCCTTATGAGGAGAGACTTAGGGAGCTGGGTATGTTTAGCCTGGAAAAAAGATGGTTAAGAGGCGATATGATAGCCCTGTTTAAATATTGGAAGGGGTGTCACGTTGAGGATGGAGCAGACTTGTTTTCTGCTGCTCCAGAGACTGGAACACGGAGCAATGGATGCAAGCTCCAGGAACAGATATTCCACTTCAACATGAGGAGGAACTTTTTGACAGTAAGAGCTGTTCGGCAGTGGAACACACTCCCTCGGAGCGTGGTGGGGTCTCCTTCCTTGGAGGTCTTTAAACAGAGGCTGGATTGCCATCTGTCGGGGATGCTTTGATCAAGATTTCCTGCGTGGCAGGAGGGTTGGACTGGATGGCACTTGTGGTCTCTTCCAGCTCTGTGATTCTATGATTCTATGACCTAAGATAAACATATGGGGGACCAAAAATAAAGCATTGCAGGGGGCCCCAAAATTCCTTAAACCGGCCCTGATTACAGTACAGTTAAAATGTAACAACTTCCAACTTTTGGCAGGGTGATATCTCATTTGTCGTTTAGCAAAACATCTTATTTTCACAGGCTAACTTACTTTCGTTCCATAGCCTGTTCTCCCACCAAACTGACCTTGATCTTTCTGGTACAGTTCCTCTCCTCACAGCTAGATAAGCAAATAGGAATGCAGTAATTGCAGGCTGGATATATGTCCCCCATCACACACTATAGTACTACACATCCCATCATTACTACTCCATGCAATCTTATGGAAGGCAAGCTGAATATGCCAGCACCTTACACACAGCCTTGCAGTTTGCCAGTTAACCTATGGTTAATAAGAATGATCCCTGGGCTCTCAAGGAAAAAGCAGGGGGAGGAAAGAAGTCATAAGATGCAACTGAAAATAAAGGAAAAGAAGAATTAACTAAAAATCCACCAAAATCAACAAGACAGAAACTGAGTATGAAAATTAAGTCATTACAAAAACAATTATTGAAGGACACAGTACTAGAGATAGAAAAAAATTAGATATGCAAAACAAAAAAATGTTTGAAAATGCCAATAAACTAGGAAAATGGCTTTCTTATAAATTAAGAAAGAGAGAGAGAATTGGTATTGAAGATAAGAGATAATGGAGAAATCTATACAGAGCAAGAAAAATGTATTTGATAAATTCTATTCAAATCTCTTTTAAAATTAAACAACAAATATCTGAGAGGGAGATTTAAGTACACAGGAACGGTTAAAGATCACACAATAACAAAGGGAAAAGATCAATAAGCAAATATCTAAAGATGAAGTTAAGGAAGCAGTTAGTAAAAGTAAGCTGAATAATGATGGATATATACAGCATTTTACTGTAAGAGTTTAAGTGAGGAATTAATAGATCCAGTATGGGAGACGATGAACTTGATATTAGAGGGAAAGAAATTGTCCTGGCAAAATTCTTTCACATGTTTAATTCCAAAAGAGGAAAGAGACTTTTTAGACTCAAAAAATTATAGACCAGTCGCTCTGCTTAATCAGGATTATAAACTATTTGCAAGTATACTGGCAGATACATGGAAAATTTTCTAGTACAAAAAGTTCAAGATGATCAGTGTGGTTTTCTGTCAGGAAGGTATCTAAGGAACTATATGAGATGTCTTTTAGGCACACTAGAATTTTATGATAAAAGAAGCAACAGAAAATTGGCATTAATCTTTGTTGATACTGAGAAGGCATCCAACAATGTTAATTGGATGTTTTTGAAAAAGATTTGGAATAAGATGCCTTTCTAGAACAAATGAACACACACGCAGAAAGGAGAGATGTAGTAGTGATGGGAGACTTCAACTATCCTGATATTTGCTGGCAATCTAACTCAACCAAAACTTCAAGGTCTAGCAAATTCCTGACTTGCCTGGAAGACAATTTCATGGTCCAAAAGGTGGAAGAGGCAACAAGGGGGTCAGCTATTTTAGATCTAATCCTAACCAACAGGGATGACCTGGTTAATGGGGTGCAAGTGGTGGGATCCTTAGGTGAGAGTGATCATGTTCTCCTGGAGTTTGTTATACAATGGAAAGGAGAAGCCAGGCATAGTCAGACACGCGTTCTTGACTTTAGGAGAGCTGATTTCAATAAACTCAGGGAAACACTGGGGGTGAGCCCATGGTCAGGAATACTAAAAGAGAAGACACCTCAAGATGGATGGAAATTTCTCAAAAGGGAGATACTGAAGGCACAATTTCAAACAGTACAATTGAGGAAGAAAAATGGGAGGTGTCTCAAGAAACCAGGATGGATGACTAAAGAAATATCAACAGAGCTAAGTTTTAAATGGAACATGTATAGGAAATGGAAAAAGGAGGAAATCACCAAAGAAGAATTCAAACACTATACTTCTATTGATACAGCCCAAAATCGCATTGGCCTTTTTAGCTGCCGCATCACACTGTTGGCTCATGTTCAACTTGTGGTCTACTAGGACTCCTAGATCCCTTTCGCACGTAGTCTCATTCAGCCAGGTCTCTCCCATCCTATATTTATGCATTTCATTTTTTCGCCCTAAATGCAGTACTTTACATTTCTCCGTATTGAATTTCATTTTGTTATCTTTGGCCCAGCTATCCAGTCTATCCAGGTCATTCTGAATTTTGATCCTGTCCTCTAGGGTATTAACTGCTCCTCCTAATTTGGTGTCATCTGCAAATTTGATAAGTATGCCCCTAATTCCCTCATACAAGTCATTGATAAAGATGTTGAATAGCACTGGGCCAATAGAAGTACAGTCATCCCTTCACATTCGCGGGGGTTAGGTTCCCCAGACCCCCGCGAATCTGAAAAATCCGCGAATAACAATTGCCCTCCCCCTTCCCCGCCAAAGCGACCACAGGGCCTCCAGAGGCCCTATAGTCGCTTTTCCCCGCTTCCGCCTCCCTCCCCAGGCCTTTCTGGGGCCTCCGGAGCTCTCCGGAGGCCCCAGGATCGCCTCCCCAGCCCTCCCCACCCCGTCCCCAGGCCTTCCTGGGGCCTCCGCAGCGTCTCCGGAGGCCCCAGGATCGCCTACCCACCCCTCCCCACCCTGTCCCCAAGCCTTCCTGGGGCCTCCGGAGCGTCTCCGGAGGCCCCAGGATCGCCTCCCCAGCCCTCCCCACCCCGTCCTCAGGCCTTTCTGGGGCCTCCGGAGCGTCTCCGGAGGCCCCAGGTTCGCCTCCCCAGCCCTCCCCACCCCGTCCCCAAGCATTCCTGGGGCCTCCGGAGACGCTCCGGAGGCCCCAGGATCGCCTCCCCAGCCCTCCCCACCCCGTCCCCAGGCCTTCGTGGGGCCTCCGCAGCGTCTCCGGAGGCCCCAGGATCGCCTCCCCAGCCCTCCCCACCCCATCCCCAGGCCTTCCTGGGGCCTCCGCAGCATCTCCGGAGGCCCCAGGATCGCCTACCCACCCCTCCCCACCCCGTCCCCAAGCCTTCCTGGGGCCTCCGGAGCGTCTCCGGAGGCCCCAGGATCGCCTCCCCAGCCCTCCCCACCCCGTCCTCAGGCCTTCCTGGGGCCTCCGGAGCGTCTCCGGAGGCCCCAGGATCGCCTCCCCAGCCCTCCCCAGGCCTTCCTGGGGCCTCCGGAGCATCTCCGGAGGCCCCAGGATCGCCTCCCCAGCCCTCCCCACCCCGTCCCCAGGCCTTCGTGGGGCCTCCGGAGCGTCTCCGGAGGCCCCAGGATCGCCTCCCCAGCCCTCCCCACCCCGTCCCCAGGCCTTCGTGGGGCCTCCGGAGCGTCTCCGGAGGCCCCAGGATCGCCTCCCCAGCCCTCCCCACCCCGTCCCCAGGCCTTCCTGGGGCCTCCGGAGCGTCTCCGGAGGCCTCAGGATCGCCTCCCCAGCCCTCCCCAGGCCTTCCTGGGGCCTCCGGAGCGTCTCCGGAGGCCCCAGGATCGCCTCCCCAGACCTCCCCACCCCGTCCCCAGGCCTTCGTGGGGCCTCCGGAGCGTCTCCGGGGGCCCCGTGAAGGCCTCTCTGGCCCTCCCCCTCCCTCCCAAGGCCCCATGGAGGTCTCCCTGGCCCTCCCCGCTCCCTCCCAGGGCTTTCACGGGGCCTCCGGTGGCCCCGTGTCGCGGTTTTGTGGGGGCCCGGGGGGGCCCTCCCAAAACCGCGAATAATCAAAACCACGAATCTCAAGTCCGCGAATGTGGAGGGACAACTGTATAGTGTCCAGATCAAGGGAAGTAATAGTGCTGCTCTATTCTGCCTTGGTCAGGCCTCACCTAGAATACTGTGTCCAGTTCTGGGCACCACAATTCAAAAAGGATAGTGACAAATTGGAGCATGTCCAGGGGAGGGCGACTAAAATGGTGAAAGGTCTGGAAACCATGCCTTATGAGGAGAAACTTAGGGAGCTGCGTATGTTTAGCCTGGAAAAAAGATGGTTAACAGGCGATATGATAGCCCTGTTTAAGTATTTGAAGAGGTGTCACGTTGAGGATGGAGCAGGCTTGTTTTCTGCTGCTCCATAGACTGGAACACGGACAATGGATGCAAGCTCCAGGAGCAGAGATTCCACCTCAACATTAGGAGGAACTTTTTTACAGTAAGAGCTGTTCGGCAGTGGAACATACTCCCTCGGAGTGTGGTGGGGTCTCCTTCCTTGGAGGTCTTTAAACAGAGGCTGGATGGCCATCTGTCAGGGATGCTTTGATCGTGATTTCCTACATGGAAGGGGGTTGGACTGGATGGTCCTCGTGGTCTCTTCCAACCCTGCAATTCTATGATTCTATGATTCTAAGATGAATGTGAATGCAGGTAATAGTATGGAAAGGTGGCTAAACTCAATATATGCTGAATAAATGACTCAAATATTGATAAATAATAAAAAGAGAAAAACATGTTTGATACAAATGGGTATGAGACAGGGGTCTCCCCTATCCCCTGTGTTATTTATTCTTTCATTAGAAGTAGTGATTAAAATGATAAAAGAGGAATATAATGTAAAAGGAGTAAAGATAAGAGATGTACAAATTAAGATTAGCACCTTTGCAGATGAGATTGTTATAATCTTGGAAAACCCAGAAGATAGTATTGAAATGGTACAAAAAATAATAGAAGAGTATGGAGAAGTAATGGGATTTAAAATTAATAAGGAAAAAAACCTGTGATATAGACCAAGAATATGTTAGATCAAGAAGAAGCCATATTAGAGGAAATTAGAGATTTAAAATTGAAAAAAAGGTTTAAGTACCTGGGAATTACACTAACCAACAGAAATTCTGATTTATTTAATAACAGCTACGTAAAAGTATAGACGGAAATTAAGAAATATTTGCAGAGGTGTGACAAATTAAACATATCACTAATGGGTAGAATACCCACTGTGAAAATGATGATTTTGCCAAAAATACTACAGTCATCCATTCACATTCACGGGGGTTAGGGGCAGACAAACCCCTGTGAATGTGAAAAAACCGCAAATTAGAAATGAGCCTGCTGGCGAGCGGTTTTCCACCCCAGTCCCTTCCCAAGGCAGCGAGGAGCTTCCTGAGAAGCCCCGGCTGCCTTGGGAAGGGAGTGGCTTGTAGCAGGAGCGTGCCAGCTGGTTCCTAACCCCCCTTTCTATGGCAGCGAGGAGCTTCCTGAGAAGCCCCTGGCTGCCTTGGGAAGGCAGTGGGGTGTAGTGCGAGCGCGCCAGCTGGTTCCTACCCCCTCCTTCCCAAGGCAGCGAGGAGCTTCCTGAGAAGCCCCTGGCTGCCTTGGGAAGGCAGTGGGGTGTAGTGCGAGCGCGCCAGCTGGTTCCTACCCCCTCCTTCCCAAGGCAGCGAGGAGCTTCCTGAGAAGCCCGTGGCTGCCTTGGGAAGGGAGTGGGGTGTAGCAGGAGCGTGCCAGCTGGTTCCTAACCCCCCTTTCTAAGGCAGCGAGGAGCTTCCTGAGAAGCCCCTGGCTGCCTTAGGAAGGGAGTGGGGTGTAGTGCGAGTGCGCCAGCTGGTTCCTACCCGCTCCTTCCCAGGGCAGGGAGGAGCTTCCTGAGAAGCCCCTGGCTGCCTTGGGAAGGGAGTGGGGTGTAGCAGGAGCACACCAGCTGGTTACTAACCCCCCCTTCCTAAGGCAGTGAGGAGCTTCCTGAGAAGCCCCTGGCTGCCTTGGAAAGGGAGTGGGGTGTAGTGGGAGCGCGCCAGCTGATTACTACCCCCCCCCTTCCTAAGGCAGCGAGGAGCTTCCTGAGAAGCCCCTGGCTGCCTTGGGAAGGGAGTGGGGTGTAGCGGGAGCGTGCCAGCTGGTTACTAACCCCCCCTTCCTAAGGCAGTGAGGAGCGTCCCGAGAAGCCCCTGGCTGCCTTGGGAAGGGAGTGGGGTGTAGTGCGAGTGCGCCAGCTGGTTCCAACCCCCTCCTTCCCAGGACAGCGAGGAGCCTTCTGAGAAGCCCCTGGCTGCCTTGGGAAGGGAGTGGGGTGTAGCGCGAGTGCGCCAACTGGTTCCTACCCCCTCCTTCCCAAGGCAGCGAGGAGCTTCCTGAGAAGCCCGTGGCTGCCTTGGGAAGGGAGTGGGGTGTAGCAGGAGCGTGCCAGCTGGTTCCTAACCCCCCTTTCTAAGGCAGTGAGGAGCTTCCTGAGAAGCCCCTGGCTGCCTTAGGAAGGGAGCGGGGTGTAGTGCGAGTGCGCCAGCTGGTTCCTACCCGCTCCTTCCCAGGGCAGGGAGGAGCTTCCTGAGAAGCCCCTGGCTGCCTTGGGAAGGGAGTGGGGTGTAGCAGGAGCACACCAGCTGGTTACTAACCCCCCCTTCCTAAGGCAGTGAGGAGCTTCCTGAGAAGCCCCTGGCTGCCTTGGAAAGGGAGTGGGGTGTAGTGGGAGCGCGCCAGCTGATTACTACCCCCCCCTTCCTAAGGCAGCGAGGAGCTTCCTGAGAAGCCCCTGGCTGCCTTGGGAAGGGAGTGGGGTGTAGCGGGAGCGTGCCAGCTGGTTACTAACCCCCCCTTCCTAAGGCAGTGAGGAGCGTCCCGAGAAGCCCCTGGCTGCCTTGGGAAGGGAGTGGGGTGTAGTGCGAGTGCGCCAGCTGGTTCCAACCCCCTCCTTCCCAGGACAGCGAGGAGCCTCCTGAGAAGCCCCTGGCTGCCTTGGGAAGGGAGTGGGGTGTAGCGCGAGCGCGCCAACTGGTTCCTACCCCCTCCTTCCTAGGGCAGTGAGGAGCCTCCTGAGAAGCCCCTGGCTGCCTTGGGAAGGGAGTGGGGTGTTGAGCAGCGGGGGGGGGGGGGAGACGCAGGCAGCTTTCCGCGAATGATCAAAACCGCGAATGTGAAAGTCGCAAATGTGAAAGTCGCAAATGTGGAGGGGCAACTGTATTTCTGTTTCAAATGATCCCAATCTTGGTAAACAAATTATCCTTTAAGGAATGGCAGAAAGACATATCGAGATTTTTGTGTGGAGGGGGCAAGAAACCAAGAATCAAATTTAAATACTTACAGGATGTGAAAGAAAAGGCGGAGGGAATGAACTTAACAAATTTAAAATGTTATTATCATGTGTGTTGTCTTCTAAGGGTGAAAGACTGGATATTACTACAAAATGGAAATGCCTTGTTCAAACATTGCCTCACCACAAGCTACTTCCAGTGGGATAACGAATTCTATGAACAGATAGATGGGGTAGCCATGGGCAGCCCTTTGAACCCCATGATAGCAAACTTTTACATGGAACATTTTGAAAAGCAAGCCCTGGAAACAGCACCAAAAAAGTCCACAACATGATTCCGATATGTGGATGGCACTTTCACCATTTGGAGCCACAGAGGAGAAGATTTGATCTCATTCCTGAACCACCTGAACAGCATCCATCCAAATATCCAGTTCACAATGGAAAAAAAAAGGAAGGAACACTGCCATTCTTGGATGTCCTAGTCATCTGCAAACCAAACCAATGGTTAGGCCACAAGGTATACAGAAAACCCACATACAGAGACATATACCTACACAAGAACTCCAGTTATCATCCAGGACAAAAAATAAGCACAATAAAAAAATTGGTAGACCGCGCAAAAAGGATCTGCAAACCCCACTACCTGGAAGATGAACTGAAGCACTTAAATTGGGCCCTACAGGCTAATGGTTACTCCAGATCAGACATCACAAGAGTAGCCAGACCCAGAAAAAAACACAGGAATGATGAAAAAACAGGCATCCAAATGGAAGGTATTTTTTACTATACATCAAAGGAGTCACAGACAGAATAGGGAAACTGATGAGGAAACACAACCTCCAAACGATCTACAGACCAATCAAGAAAATCCAAGAAAGGCTACACTCAGCAAAGGTCAAAAGAGACCCTCTCACAACTGTAGGAGTTTACTGTATACCATGCAGCTGTGGACAAGTTTACATAGGGATCACTAGATGCAGCATGCAGACACGAACCAAGGAACATGAGAGACACTGCAGACTGGGCCAGCCAGAAAAGTCAGCTGTAGCAGAACATATTATAAACCAACCTGGACACAAAATGTTATTTAAAAACAGAGAAATTCTGGACCAGGCCAACAACTGTCATGTCAGAATGCACAGAGAAGCTATTGAAATCCACAAACACCTGGACAAGTTCAACAGGAAAGAAGAAACCCTAAGAGTTAACAAAATCTGGCTGTCAGTCCTGAAAAACACTAAAATAAAAACTCAACACTTGCAGATGAACTCTGCCCAGGGACAGGGGGATTACCAGCAGATAATGGGCCATCAACCAACCATTAGCCAAACAGACACTAATCCTCCTTACACATCTTCCACCAGGAACTAACCATTCAAATACACAAATTTACATATCCTCCCCAACAGGGGTTCACAGTATATAAACTCCACACACACTCCTACCCAACCATTCTCTGAAAATTCCAGCCACAGATGCAGGCGAAACATCAGAAGTAAACTCTTCCAGAACATGGCCTCACAGCCCGGAAAAATCCCAAGGAAAATCTATGGATGCCGACTGCGAAAGCCTTTGACTTCACACAAAATGGAAAATTATTAACTTCAGAAGGATGGAGCTTACATTATTGCTGGCATGCCTATATATGCTGTTATAGACTGAAACGTAATAAGGAATTGAACGAACATTATAAAAAAGTCAATATTTAAAGTGTGGTTGAAATATAAGTTATAAAGTTGTATAGAAATATATCAATCTGGACATCACCTCATGAGGCATTCTTTTAGGAGATAATTGGTGATAAAGAAGGAATGGATAATGTATAAAGAATTGATAGGTTAAAAAAAAGAGTATGAAATCAAAACCAGGGACGAATTAGAACCAGAAGGTTACAGATGTGATTGATACTTGTATAGCAGTTATGGGAAAGATATAAGAAAGACAAATTGGAAGGAATAGAACATAATGAAGGAGAATTGGAAAGATTACTGAATGCAAGGGAAAAACATTTAATTGGAAAAATGTATAAGTTATTAAGATTGAATATGAAAGAATAAATAATAAAAGAAAATATGATTAAATGGGTGAAAAATATAGGGCATGTAATTGATTTAGACCATATGTATGGAAAAATGAGTAAAGTTTACATTAAGTTATTAATTAAAAGAAAATACCTATAAAATGTTTTATAGATGGCACTTAACACCTGAGAAAATTGCTAACATTTATAAAGGAACCAATAGTAAATGTTGGAAATGTGCAGAAATCACAGGATCATGTTACCATATGTGGTGGTCATATAAAAAGGCAAATGAATCTTGGAAAGAAATTCATAATAGTAAATAAGAATTCTTTGGAGGGGGAATTAAAAAGAAACCAAAAATGTATTTACTGAATATAATAGATAGGAATATTACAAATGATAGTGAAAAAATGACTTTGTACATGGTAACAGCTGCAAGGATAGTGTATGCCTGCTATTGACTTTGATATTCAGATACTTTGTATTCTATTGTTGATATGGTCAGTTGACTAATCAATAAATTTGTTGTTGTTGTTGCTATTGGAAAGGTAAGAAAATACCTACTTTAGAAGAATTGATACTGAAAGTAGATCTCATTGAAATAGACATGTTAACTAGATTATTAAAGGGAAAATTGACTCAAAACTTTGAGAGAGACTGGAAAATGTGGAATGAGTATGTAAAGTTTAAGTGATTAATAATAAGAAAGAATAAAAATTAGATAAGAGATGAACTTGTAAAAGGACAGATAAACAACTTCAGGTCAATGGGAAAGATACAAAATAGAAGACGATAATAACCAACTTATGAGATGGCAGGGGTCAATTGCTGTACAGTTCTTTTTTTATTATTAATTTTTTTCTTTTCTCTCTTTTTTTAATATGGATTTATTTGGGAGAAAATTCAATAAAAGTATATTTAAAAAATTAAACGCTACAGATTATAGGTTTAGGAAAATTCCACCATATGTGCAAATAATGGAAAAAAAAATTGGTCTCCAATAAGGAATCTAGCCTGCTGCTTCTAATAAAATGGCTAACAGAGTTTATCCATCTGATTCCTAGTAGAAGAAGCTAGAACACAGAATTTTGCCATCTTGAGAGTAATTTTATTAATCAAATCTGAAAGGAGGGAGGAGGGTACAATAAAAATTTCCAGATCTGCCTGAAAAAGCTACTAATATTGGTGTAATATATAAAATATGGATGTCCTTGACTACAATACAGACAATAGTGAAACACATGTTCAACTGTTTCAACCATGCCTAATTGACAAGGTAGAAACATTGGGATTAAAGGATACGTGAGTATTTCTCCTTTAAGAAGGTTGATGGGTAGAGCATTAAAATAAGCCAGGATGCTCTATCTAAGGCCCTCTAGGGAATAAAGATATTTTTACTAGTTCCTGGCTGCTGGGCAGCTGTAAATCCTTATGAAGAGCTATATGCTGCATTCTTTGTTTCATTATTTCTTTGGCTCTGTAGAATTCCACATGTAGTAGATTTAACACAGAAACCCATATCACTGTAGTTTCTCCTCAACAGCAGTCACTCAGCTGGAGGATAAACCCAGTAAGATTAAGAGGGTTAGTCCAAGTGGGTTGAAAATTAATTTGAGCCAGTAACTGCCATTGTATTTCTCAATGTGATGCTGTGGAATCAGGCATTGCTTGATGGCCAGTGCCTTTTCCCAGCAGATAAGGGAGGAACATCCTGTAATTTGGGTTGCTACGCCTATTTGCTCCAGAAAGAACCATGCTGTATCCAATCAGAACTATCTAGTCCAGCATTCTGTTGAAACACCAATCGCCCAAATACCTGTGAGGGACCAATAAGCAGGGCATGAGTGCTGCAGCTCATGATGCCCTTCAACTGATACATAGAAGCATACTGCAAATGACCTGTAGCCAAGGATAGGCCAATCCAGCATAAATTTGTCTGGTCCTCTTTTATAGTCAGACATCCTGTTTCAGTCCTACAACTTAAGTCTGTACTTTGCTAAGCAGTTTGAACAACCAACTCTTTATTTTGCCCTCTGGCTACATTGTAAAGAGAAAATGGAATGTAGGAAATCTGTAGCAAATTTAGCAAATGAAACACATTTTGACACAACTGCTTGCCATGGCAGTTTGATTTATAGTTAGAGAAACTGACTTTTTTTTTTTTTTTTGGACAAAACACGGTTTCAGATTGTGGGTAAATAATAACATTGGAGGGGCAAATGATCTCTGTAAGTGAAACATTTATAGTGAAACTTGGGTTTTTGTCTCTAGGAAATTCTCAGCTGGGAGCTACTATAGTAGATGCACTTGATACTCTCTATATTATGGGCCTTCATGATGAATTCAGAGAAGGGCAGGACTGGATTGACAATCACCTGGATTTTAGTGTGGTGAGTAAAACTTATTTTAGTATATTAATGGACTAATACCTGTTTGGAGAGACTGTAGAGTTTGATGTTAAGCTTGTTTTAATTAACCATTGTTAAAAATAACTGTCACCTGTTCAGGTTTGGACATAATACTTAATGGTGATGAGTCTAGAATGGCAGTGAAAGCCTCCTGTTTTCCCTCACTGATGCAAGATGAAGAGAAGGGCAGGGGAAAGTGCAATTTCAAGGCTGGCTGAAGCTCATTCAATCATGGTTTACTACATGGCAAGGCCGGGTTAACCATTACCGCCAAATCCGCATTGGTGGGGGGCCCCAGCCACAGCAGGGCCCCCAGCCCGGCAGGCCTTGCCTGCCCACAGTGCTGGCCCTCCAGCCCCGCAAGCCTGCCCGCCCAACCCTGCCGGCGCTGCTTCCCTGCCGCTGCCTCCGGATGTGTCTCCCTACATGGTGCGGCGGCCACTGCCTCCCTCTCCTCATCCTTTGCAGCAGTCGCAGCAGCACCCCGAAGCGGCCAGCCAGCCAGGCGGAGGTGCCAGGGAGGCCCACCAAGGGGGACCCGGCCATGGTGAGTTGCAGCACCCGGGAAGCGGCACTGGCTCCGGGCCCGCGGGAGGAGGGATGCCACCACTTCCTGGCTCTCCCGTCCGACCCTTGCCCTGGCCCTTCCCTCCTCTGCAGAGCCCTCCAGTTTGGGACCTGGGCAGCCCCCTCCCCCGCTCTCCCTTCAACGCCGCTGAGTACTGGGCAGCCCCTCCTGACAGCGCCTTGCCTGCCCCCCTGCTGCTGCTGCTGGTGGTGGCGCCCTGGTGGCCATAGGGCTGCTGCCGGTGCCTCCTCCCTCCCTCCACCGCCTGTGCCCACCCGGTCAAGGCTAGTTTAAAAGCCCCGCAGTCCCTGCAAACCACAGGAGGGCCCGTCATTGGGGGGGGGCTTTGTAACCCTCCTCCTGCGAAAACATTATTAGCAATACAGTCATCCCTTCACATTCGCAGGGGTTAGGGGCAGACAACCCCCGCGGATGTGAAAAAAACGCGAATAAGATATGAGCCTGCGGGTCAGCTTCTTCGCACCCACCCCCTTCCCAAGAGACAGCACGCCAGCTGCTCCCCACCCCTCCTTCCCAAGGCACCGAAGGGCTTCCTCTGCCTCGGGAAGGGAGTGGGGCGCAGAGGCAGCGCCCCAGCTGCTTCCCACCCACCCCTTCCCAAGGCACCGAAGGGCTTCCTCAGAAGCCCTTCGCTGCCTTGGGAAGGGAGTGGGGCGCAGAGGCAGTGCCCCAGCTGCTCCCTACCCCTCCTTCCCAAGGCACTGAAGGGCTTCCTCTGAAGCCCTTCGCTGCCTCGGGAAGAGAGTGGGGCTCAGAACCAGCAGCCCACCTGCTTCCCACCCCCCCTTTCCAAGGCACCGAAGGGCTTCCTCAGAAGCCCTTCGCTGCCTTGGGAAGGGAGTGGGGCACAGAGGCAGCATGCCAGCTACTCCCCACCCCTCCTTCCTAAGGCACCGAAGGGCTTCTTCAGAAGCCCTTCGCTGCCTTGAGAAGGGAGTGGGGCGCAGAGGCAGCGCTCCAGCTACTCCCCACCCCTCCTTCCCAAGGCACCGAAGGGCTTGTTCAGAAGCCCTTTGCTGCCTCGGGAAGGGAGTGGGGTGCAGAGGTAGCGCGCCAGCTGCTCCCCACCCCTCCTTCTGAAGGCAGGGATGGTTTAAGCCCTTTGTTGCCTTGGGAAGGGAGGGTGTGTTGAGCAGCGGGGGTGGGTGGGAAGCAGCCTTCCGCGAATAATCAAAACCGCGAATGTGAAAGTCGCGAATATGGAGGGGCAACTGTAATCTGAATATCCCGTACTGTCAGTAGGTTAGGTTAGGTTAGATTGACCAGAGATAAACATATGGGGCCCACAAAATAAGGCATTGCGGGAGGCCCCCAAATTTCTTAAACCGGCCCTGCTACATGGTTTAGCCATAGTTCACTTTCACATCCAAATGAGACCAGTACATCCTGTTTGTTATATCTGGCTCAATATGCATTCTGAGTTCCTGCTTTTCTCGAGGTGGATCAAATTTATCATAACTTTTACAGGTTGCCATTCAGAAGGGTAAGCAGTTAATATTTCTGTGCACCCATTAGATATCACTACAAAATCTGCTCCATCTTAACAAATTGGTTTGTATAACCAAAGAAGCTGGTATAGGAACATACAAGAATATGTATTGCATATAAGTGCTCTCTATCGGCATCTAGCATGTATCTAAAGCATATCCCTTTTTTTCTGTTCCAAGAATTCAGAAGTATCTGTTTTTGAAGTCAACATTCGCTTCATTGGTGGTTTGCTTGCAGCCTATTATCTTTCCGGACAAGAGGTGTGTTCATTATTATATATTTTTGAAAATATGTACAGCTTATCACAGAAGTGTCTTAATTATATATTTTTGAAAATGTGTACAGCTTATCACAGAAGTGTCTTAAAGGAAACAAAGTCTTCATAAGCTGTTGGTAAAGGATCATGAACTGATCAATAATAGGTAGGGCCTGTATGTATTTAGAAATTCAGTACAACTGTAGAAATGTCATAAAATTTAGCCACAGAAATCCATAGAAAGAATATTCTAAAAATTTGAAAAATGTTCAAAAATGTGTTTCTTATTGTTGGGAAACCCTGATGAGGAAAATCCTAGATTGATTAGAAGTTTTGCAGTCATTTTCCTGCACAGAAATATTATTTTCCATACAGAAAATGCTGTTTCTAAGGGGGAAAGTATGAATATTGCAGAGAATAGTTATCAGACTACAAATACTATTCAAAAACAGTTTTCAAAGCCTCTCTTTCAGTGGTCAGAACATCACTAAATCACTCATTGCTTCCTTTGAGAATGAGGTTAACAAAGACTTATATCCTTAGAAATCAGCAACATGAAACTTCTTAATTTATTCAAAACAGCATTCATCTGTAATCTTGACAGGATTAGGTATGAAGTTATTTGGTTCCCTGATAAACTCATTGACCCTCCCTTTGCATGGTAAAAAAGCCCTGGTAAAACCAGGTTAATTTATATATCCAGATTGCAAAATTCACCTTTTGGCCTACAGTGGATCACTTTTTTCTGGAATGTGGAGTTAGGTCAGAAAAGACACAAAGAATTATTGTGGTGACTTGATGAGGCCATACATGACTACTAATGGTATATTTTCCTGTTGCATCCTCCAGAACTATGTGATAAATTTCTAGTTTATACAGTTAGTTTTGTATTTGTAAAACCAATTGCCTTGCTTTTTAGTATTCCCTCTGTAGCTTCAATAGCACTTTAAGATGTTAAACCAATGAAAATTTAACCTGTTTACTCTCATGACACACTGACAAGTTGCTAGAATTGTCAAGGCACACCATCAAGTTTTTAAAGACTAATTTAAAAAAATGAGTATTGAAATTGTACTTAACATTCAATAACTAAAATTTTCTGAGGCATTATTGAAAGTACCAAAAGGTGGGAAACAGGAAAGGGAGGGCTGGCTATTGGTCTTGAGGAGTTATGATCAATCAGTGGCTGAGTTAAAAGTTGAGACAACCTCCTCTTCTTCCCCAGGTGTTGCATACCTTCACTCAATCACTCTCCTTCCTGCCCATTTTGGCTCCTGAAAGTGAGGATGGGTCTAAGTAAACTCGAGTGAGTCCATGTGGGCAGGATGAGCTTCTTTCCTTCCCCCCAACTTGTCCATAAAGTGCAAGGCACTGTTTTGTCTCCCACAAATAATAATTCTTTTGTAAGGCCCTCATCTGGCTTCACACCCTCACCCACTTGTCCCCTCTCCACCTGCTTCCCTTCACTGGTTTCTTCCTTACCACATATTCCCACACAGATAGAGGCAGTATCCATCCACCTCAGCACAATGCTCTTCCTTTCCTCCACCATGGAGAACTGCTATGACAGAGGCGAACGGGGAGTGTCTACCACCATCTTAGAGTGAGGAGGGTACGTCATCTCCTCAGCAGCCACGTTCCTTCCCCACCCTCTCCTTGTTTTGAGCATGCACCAGGCTCAGGAACAAGCCTCTTGAACTTCCCCCTGCCATTGACCAGGGAGCGAACAAGCCAGGGAAGGAGTGAAAGGAGAGGGAGGAGGAGGAGCTTCTTTCCCTTTTTGTTCTCATTCTTGTCCCTTTATCTGTTGTTAAAACCAGCTATTCAAACTGTGCAAATCTCACAACCCTTTTTAAAAAGTCAAACGCTTAACCCAGTGATGAATGAATGCCCAGCGCAGCATTTCCTGTCATTTACTTATTGTTCACTGATGCAGTATACCTTCAGACCTTTCGTGGCACACAAGTGTGTTAAACTCATTTGGACAGTTGCTAGTAGATTGCTGGAAGAGTAGACTGAATCACTGGAGGCAGAGTTGATGCCAAATAGCTAGTGGGGATGCTACCTTCTGCCTGCCTGGATCTCTAAATAGACTGTGAACACTATTAGATACTGAATTGCAAATCCATTAATGGTTTCGTGACAGGTGTGTTCTGCTGTGTCTGGAAAAGAAACAAGGGTACTGGAAGCTACGGAATTGATTGGACTAGAGACGGAATTGCAGAGGCTTTTAAGTCTTTTCTCCTCCATCTTTTCCCCTTGTTAGTATGTCCCCCTTCCTCAGTCTGATGGCAGAGCACCATACTGTATGGTAGTGTACTGAGAAAGTAACGAATCATAGGAGCTGAAAAGCATGTAACCACAATCATGCACATATAACTAAATATCAGACCAATTCCATAATGTATCTTATAGTCTTACTTATATACAAATTATACTGTGTTTATAATCTTGCAGAATATCTGTCCATTTGTACTTTGTAATATTTTGTGCCACCTTTTTACCATATATTTTTTGGGATGAATGTGTATTGTAAACCCAGCTGTTGTTGTATGTGTTTTGTTAGAAAAGGAAAGCTGCTGTGAAATCTGAAGAAATGTCTACATGAAACCAGTCTTACTGAAATCTCCGTATTCCCAATATATTTGTTTTCTTATAAAGATTGTCTATTTTATAATATTCCATATAATTTGTAGCCCACATGGAGTTGACCCAACATGGAGTTGACATGATACTTATTGAATTACAAATACATGTTTGGAGTTTTCCCCCCTGTGCTTTTTGTCTCTTGTGTATTGTTTGTGTGTATATCCATTCCTGTTCTTGTTGATTCTGACAATCAGTGAGAAAATAGCCAGAAGCAAAAGGGTTAAAGAGCCCCTCTACTTGTGCTCAGTGAGTCACTCAGGATTTTTGGACATATTCATAGTTGCCCTCTCTAGTTGTGAACATCTGGTTCTAGAGCAAATGCAGCAATCAGTCAATCAAATCAGTAATGGATTCTCTGCATAGCAAGGATGGCAAAGTAAAGTGCTAAAGGCTGCTTATAAAAGAGTCTCTTTCCTTAAAGAACTGGGAACATAATTGGGGGTGTTGCTGGAGCTGGTGCTCTTCCTATAGTTCCAGGTAAACCCAGCTGTGGGTTTATCTGCTTATAACCTGAGAATATCATATTGAATTTACTGGGACTTATCCCAGAGTTGATACATACAGCATTGTACTATAGATGATGGACAGTAGTTTGATCTTCTTTATTCTAGGTATTCAAGATAAAAGCAGTGCAGCTAGCAGGGAAACTTCTTCCTGCTTTCAATACACCCACAGGGATTCCATGGGCAATGGTGAATCTGAAAAGGTATGACATTTGGGGAAGAGGAACATGCTGGTAGTCAGGAGTTGTGAAAAATATATGTAACTATTTTTGATAGATTTTGGCTGTTTCAACTGTCGTAAGGATTCTTCTACATAATCAATATAAAGAGTATATATGTGGCATAGTATTCTCTGGGTTGGTAGAGAGGAGGTATCCAGATATCTTACACATCCCCTCCACCATCCAGAGAAGGAGGCAGGAGAATTTTCAAACTACCAGTAAGTAACGTGATACCTAAGAGCTGTTACCCTGCCCAGCCACCACAGACTCAGTTTTTTCACCTGCCTCACCCAGAGAGGAGCGTTTTTTGGTCTCTTCCTTCCTGATCTATTCCTTGCCTTTTTCTTCATTCCCAGACTTCCTTCCTTTCCCTTCCCTTTTCCTTTCAACCCTTACTCTCCTTCCTGTTTTGGTTCCTCTACTACAAAAAAATAAAATAAAAATCTTTCTCTTTCTCCCCTGTTCTTTTGTCTGGCTTGGCTCTCTACCTCTTCCCTTCACTGGCATGGCTCCAGTGGTGAACGAGAGAAAAGACAAGCACGAGAAATCAACAAGGGCTTCCTCGCCGCTGGAGTATCTCCAGCAGGCAATGGAAGAAGCCAGAGTCGACGCAACCTCCCGGCAGGTGCCGGAAGAAGCAAAAACAGCGCAGCCTCCCTGCTGCTGAGCTTGGCTCTGCGGGCACAGGGAGAGATGGCTGCCAACTACCATGTTTCCAGTCTCCCGCCACCGAGCCTTGCTTCACGGGCGGGAAGAGATCACGACCCAGTTTGGCGACCGACAAGCTTCATCCCAATGGCCTCCCTGACCGGAGAGAAGGGCACCAAGGACGTCCGGCACCAGGATAGGGAAGTACCCACAGCCGGAACAAAACTGGGGAAGGAGTGCGGGGAGAGCTCCAGGGAAAAACTAGGGGTGGCTTCTGCAAATAGCGTAGGTGTCCCACAAGGGGGGAGGCTGGTCAGTCTGGGCATAGTCTCAAAAGGGTGACAAATTGAGGCCCATTTGGAAGGGAGGGGGGACAATGAGGACACACAAGCCATTGTTCATGTGGTCGACGATTCTGATGACCACCATCTCCACGATTCTCCCCCGTCATGGAGACTCTGAGGCTTCTAGACTTACGGTTCCTCTTTCAATTGATCCCGCGGACTACCTGGCCATGGAAAAAAGGGCTGTGCTGGCGGCTAAGGAATCCTTTGCATGAGCACTAGTGGGGTCTGGCAATGTGGATCTGACTGCTGCCAACACAACGGGGCCAGATGCATCCACTTTGGGACTCAAACGCGGATGATGGTTCCCACGGTGGCAAAGCCAGACCATGTCTCGCAGGCCATCAACATGTGAACTGCCATTCAAGGGAACAGCAGGGGAATGGGGACATTAGCTCCCTCCTCCTTCAAGCAATGCACCTCCTGGAGGCCAGGTCAAACAATTTGGTTTACCCGCAGGATGATAGAATTCCTGGTCTTAGTGGGGCCCAGGTGGTCAGGATCACAAGAGGAAGGTTCCCTTGTCACCTCACTCCTCCACAGAGTCAGAGGGTGCATCAGCCGACGAATTAGCTCTGCTAGATTCTGACGCAGTGGACCAAGGAGACTCTGATGTCCATGAAGAAGGGGAATGGTCAGACACAGAAACCCCCCAAGGGGAGGTATCTGATAGGCTTTTCCATTTGGAAAATTTCCCCTCATTGCTGACCAATCTTCCTCCATATTGTGCCTTTCTGATCAGCAGTCCTGGGGAGAACAGACCCCTGCCAAATTTAGTGAACATGCAGCGGCAGTTCTCAGCATTCCTAAGGCATTGGGATGTGAGGTGCCTTTTCCATCTGTTTTTACTGTGTGGTGGAAGGTGAATGGGAAAGACCTCTGCAAGGCAAGAAGAGTACCCTGCTAGTGGAGAAAATTTATACTCCCGTTAAGTAGGTGATGGATAAACTGAAAATCCCAGTGGTCAATTCTCCAGTGGCTTTGCTGGTCTCGGGATTTCTAGTGCCCAAGGAGGGTGAGGGGTTCCTTAGGTATCCTGAAGAGAAGTGAATTGAAGGAGCCCTCAAGAAGACTCATGAGGCTACAGCCTTGATAATCAGAGCTTCCACGATAGGCTCCCTTTTTGCCAGGGCTTCCCTGCTGTGGATAGAAGATACCCTGCAGGACAAGAATTTGGATCACATGTCCCTTCAAAGGTGCCTGTCCAGGGTCTACATGGCCCTCCAGTTTTTAGCGGACTCTACCCTGGGCGCAGCAACTTTTGTGTCCAGAGTCATGGCCACCACAGCAGTGGCCAGGTGTTCCACACGGTTGCGTCACTGAGACGTAGACGCACATTCCAGGGCCAATCTGGCCATTACCCCTTTCAAGGGATCTCACCTCTTTGGAGAGGAAGCCCTGAAAGACATCTTGGTTGAAATGAAGGACAAAAAAGAAGCCATGCTAGTTTTGGCAAGGAGGTCGGACAAAAGACCCCTTAAAAGACCTTTTCAGCCTTCCATCTTCCTTCAGGTCCCCAAAGGGGTTGGGAAGACAGTGGGATTTTCGATCATTTCATCCAGCATGGTCCAGATCTAACTTCTCAGTGAGATCCTTTGTTTCCAGCCAGGCGCAGAGTGCATGCAGAGGTGGCTCCCAATCCCAACAGGGAGGGGAACGCCAGCAGTACTGACTTGGATCTCGTTTCCATGAGAAGTTGTCTTCAATACTTTCTTCTGAAGTAGGAGGCGACCACAACGGACAAGTGGATTGTCTCCGCTATCTCCCATGGATACCATTTGGAATTTAATGAATTTCCAACCGGCAGGTTCATTCTGTCCACACTGTCAAAGGATCCACAGAAACGGCGAATACAAGTAGAAGTGGTAAGTCACCTGCTCCGCATCAAGGCGATAGAGCCAGTTCTAGCCTCTCACAGATTCTTGGGTGTCTACTCTGTGTTCTTCACGGTGCCAAAGAAAGGCGGGGACACATGTTCGATCCTCGATCTGAAGTACATGAACGCACACCTCACATACAAGCGTTTCCATATGGAAACATTGTTCTCCGTATGAGAGGCGCTTCAAAAAGGGGAATTTCTAGTTTCCTTCGATTTGGCAGAGGCGTATCTCCACATGTTAATCACTGAGGAAAGCAGGAAGTTCCTTTGCTACTCTTTCGGTCAATAGCATTATCAGTTCAAAGCCCTTCCCTTTAGGTTGGCTTCGGCCCCAAGAGTTTTCATAAAGGTCTTAGTGGCAGTGGTGGCTCACCTTTGCACCCAGGGCATCCACCTTTACCCTTACCTGGACAATATCCTCCTCCGGGCCCCTTCCGTCCAAAAGGCACAGACAGATCTTCAGGTCACTATAGCTGTCTACAAGATCATGGTTTCATGATAAATTTCAAGAAGAGCACCCTCGTCCCCACGCAGACGATTACCTGTCTAGGCACGGTGCTAGATACCCAAAGAGAGATGATCTTCCTCTTTCAAGAGAGACAGTCTACAAGAGACAGAAAGGAAGCGATGAATGCTCTATCGAGAGTCACACTCCCTTTTATGGAGCTACCCCATCTCCTAAGTCTCATGATTTCATCCATCCAGGTGGTTCAACACCTGGCCACTGCAGTTGTTCCTTCAGCAGTATCAAGCACAGATACCTGCTTGGAAGAGCATCCTCCTTTGAATTCCACAGAAGTCAGGGCTTCCCTCAGCTGATGGACGAAGATGGACAATCTAGCAAAGGGATCCCCTTGGACCTTGAAGTTTCAGATCAAGATGACCTCAAATGCCAACCTCCTCGGTTGGGGTGCGCACTGTCAGGCCCAACTGGCTCAGGGCTTCTGGAGCGCGAACTAGAAGACCCACAACATAAACTGGTTAGAGCTGAGGGCAGTATGCTTGGCACTCCTACACTTCGCAGTATGTCTCAGAGGGAAAAACATTCTAGTCCTCACTGACAACACAACAATCTGTTCTTACATTGCCAAGCAAGGAGTGACAAGGTCCTGATCCCTACAGAAGGAAGCCTCCATCATGTTTCATTGGGCGGAGGGAACTGTGGCATCTCTGTCAACTCAACACATCCAAGGGGCATCCAACATTCGTGGGGACTGTTTCAGCAGACATGAGGTTCTCCCAGGAGAGTGGTCCCTACCCCCTCAGGTCTTGCCACAAATACAGAGACGATTCGGGCAGTTCTCGGCCAACATATTTGCCTTCCCGGAGAACCACAAGCTCCACAGATTCCTCATGAGGTTTCAGCCACCAAGATTAGAAGGGGTCGACACCCTTCAGTCTCCCTGGCCTCAAGGACTGCTTTATCTGTTTCCACTGCTTCCAATGATTGCCAGGACGGTACGAAAGATGCGAGAAGAGAAGGCTCAGGTGGTACTGATTGTCCCCCATTGGCCAAGGAGACCATAGTTCTCAGATCTAATGAAGATGGCAATCGACTGCCCCTAGTTCCTGCCACAGAGGGACAATCTCCTGTTTCAGGGAACCATCCTTCATCCCAATGTAGGATGGCTATGCTTAGGCACCTGGAGACTGAGCAGCGAGCCCTTTGGCTCTGTGGGTATGACGAGTCAGTAATTGCTACAATCCTGTTGTCCAGACGACAATCAATGACGAGAATATATGAAGCCTTTTCCAGATGGTGCATACCCAATCACATTGATCAGACTGACACGTCGGTGAAGCACGTATTCGCCTTTCTTCAAAGAGGCCTAGACCTTGGTCTGAAGTCAAATACACTAAAAGGACAGGTGGCAGCTTTATCATTGGTGGTCCCTCTTTCAAGAGGGCAATTGCTCTCCTCACATCCTCATATAAGGAAATTTCTCAGAGGAGCTTCTCTCATTTTGCCACCAGTAAGTCACCGCTTCCCTACATGGACTCTACGATTGGTGCTTAGGCAGCTATCTAAGCATCCTTTTGAACCTCTTAGAGAGGTCTTGCTCAGAATTTTGACAGTGAAGGTGGCTTTTCTTGTGGCGATTACATCCGTGAGGAGGGTGTCTGAGCTAATCGCTCCATTGGTAGTGGAACACTTTTCCTCATTCAACTATGACCACGTGATCCTGCGACTGGACCCTCCCTCCCTCCCTAAGGTGCTCTCTTCATTCCACCTCTCTCAGGAGCTAATCCTACCTTCCTTTTGCCCCACCCCCTCCCATCTTAGGGAAAGGGAGTGACACAAATTGGACATATACAGAGCATTGAAGATCTGCATTAAGAGAACGTGTGCGTTCAGGCGATGCAACTCTGTTCGTATCTTATAACCCTACTTCCCTTGGAGCAAAGACTTTAAAGCAGACTGTTGCAAGCTGGATATGAGCCTGCATACTGATGGCTTATGGCACAGCGAGAATGCCCCCTCCCAAAAGGGTCCTGGCGCATTCTACCAGATCAGCAGTGACGTCACAGTTTTCCCCCCTCTAATGCACCAGTTACAGAGGTTTGCTGAGCAGCCACCTGGAGCACTCCCTTATCCTTCATCCGTCATTACAGAATTGACAAGTTCAGAGTCTCGGAGTCCACCTTTGGCCGTCAGGTCCTCCAAGAGGTTATTCGAGACTAGAACCTAGTTGCAATGCAGTCGCCCTCCCTCAGTGCAAGATTGGGTAGATCCCAAGTGTAAGTTATCTGGATTCCTCCTCTCACCAACCCAGGGAATACCATATTGCTACTTACCGTGAAGATGCATTCTGGGGTTGGTAGAGAAGAGGAATCTGCCTCTCCCTTGCGACTGCTCTAGGTTCTTTTCAGTGTATGAGGTCTGGGATTGGCTAGGAAGGAACTGAATCTGTGGTGGCTGAGGGGGGAAGGGTAATAGTCCTCAGCTATCACGTGACTTACTTTGAAAATTCTCCTGTCTCCTTCTCTGGGTGGTGGAGGGGATAACCCAAGTGTAAATTATCCAGATTCCTCCTCTCTACCAACCCCAGAATGCATCTTCATGGTAAGTACCAATATGACATTTTCTTTTCATTCTGCTTTAAGCTATGCTTCCATGTTAACCTAGAATCATCGAGTTGGAAGGGACCACAAGGGCCATCTAATCGAATCCCCTGCCATGCAGGAATGCACTACTAAAGCACTCCAAAAGATGACTATCCAATCTCTTAAAGACCTCCAAAGAAGGAGAGTCCACCTCTCACTGAACCTTTTTGCAGCATTCAAGCTTGTGTGTCATACTTTCATTGCAAGTTCTTCCTCAATCTTTCCTCTCAATTGTTTTCAGAACTGTGTTTGTTCATTTCCTGTCCCTTTTGAATTAGTTCTTTCTCTTACCAGTGGTGTAGGTCGCAATTGGGGCTGGGCTTCAGCTGGCAGCAGCATCTTGTCTGAGTTTGGTACACTTCACATGGAATTCGTACACCTGAGCTACCTGACTGGCAACCCTATCTACTATGAAAAGGTTAGCTTTGTGGTCTCTTTCTAAAGGTCTGATAATTTTTTTTCTGACTGTAGATACAGAGAAATGTATTCATATTGTATTTACACATATAAAGAATATTTAAGGATAATTTTCATAAAAAATGTTACCTGTAACTGTTACTCTTCCCAAAAAAATGCCTATTCAGGCTATGTAAAGGAATCTTTTTAAACATTTAGTGAGAGAAGATCTGATTTACATCTTGTATTGAGAAGGAGCTCTGGTAATTCCCCTCTTTTAATTTAGGTTATGCATATTCGTAAACTACTTCAAAAAATGGACCGCCCTAATGGACTTTATCCAAACTACTTGAATCCAAGGACTGGGCGCTGGGGGCAGCGTGAGTATTATTTCCACATTTATGTCAACTATAGCACATGGCCATTTAGAAAACCAATTCAGATATTTCAGTCAAACCCACAGTTTAGGCATTCTTGCTTGCTCTCTCCTACTTTGTCTTTTCCTCACTTGCTTTGTTGTTAATGATGAATTGCGCATCAAACCATAAGTTTCTTCCAAAGCAGAAAAAACCAAGGTTTCCAGTTTCATTTGGAAATGGATTTTTGAGGTAGCAGTAGTTTGGATATTCATAGTAAACTATAGATCTAATAAACTGAAATGAGGGATAGCATTGGAGAGGAAGGGGAGATAAATCAGCACAGCATCCAATCACAGTGACCAAACTGTGGTTCACAATCAGCCTAGGAGTTTAGCCAACAGAAAAAGATAACTCCTTATGAAGAAGACAAGCCCTAAATGAAACTTTTAGTTCCTTCTTCATCCACCACCTCCCTCCCTCTGTCAGGACTGGCTATCTGGGATGGGTCCCCCCCTCATCTCAGAGCCACCTCTGCTACCCACACAGCTGAGAAACCCAGTGCTTTTGGTCCCATTGTACTTCTGGCCCAGATGAGCTTTGCATAAAGGCTTCTTTTCTCCATTAGGACAGGTTGCTGCTTTGCAGCAACAATGATACTTCAGAAGGGATATGGCACTATAGCTCTGGATCCTGGCTGATCCACTCCAAAGAAACGCTCTGAATATGTTTGCCTTAGCATTCACAGCATTCACCTAAGCCTGGGAAGACATACCTAGTGGCATCATTAACATAATCAAATAGTAGCTCAGTACCAAGCAATCAGACTTACAAAGGAAGCTTCCCCACTTAAAGAGGTTAATGCCATTCCATCCCCCACAAGCTTTAAGAGGACAGATCTGAAGGCGTCTATACCTTCTGGGCTGCTACTGGGCTCAAGCAAATGACTATGTGGCAGCAGCCTATTTTTTTCAGAGCAACACAACTGTTTGTTTCCAAGGGCTCCCTCAGAGGAAGGGGCTGCTACCTTGACTTTAGAATATCTAACAGCAAAGAGAATGGGAGCATTCTTAGTACCCATTTTGGCCAGGCCATCCTTTCCAATCTGGTGGCCACTACCTTCATGTCTCATCACAGAGAGCCAGGGAATTCATCAGTTACCCATTTTCCAGCAGAGAGGGGAGGGCATCCTTCCTCTTGGGTATTGGCTCCGCCTCCAGCTTAACAGGCAGGGCAACCTACAAATCAAAATCAAGCACATCCAACCCCCTCGGAGGAGGAGCCAACCCCAAGTCCCCCAGATTAGTTCTGCCTGTTGGCGAAGCAGGTCAGGGCCTTTGTGTGCTCCAGCACTCAGCAGCAAGACAAAGGGATCCATCATGGCGGCCCCCATGCGCGACCATGTGCGCGGAGGAGATCTCTCCTCGGAGGAGGAGGAGATCGATCTGGGCCGAACTGGGACCGAATCCCAGCAGGGAGACAGGGAGCTCCGCGCACCCCCAGCGGGTCGCGCGTTGAGCTCCACAGTGGGCGACATACTAGCCCGCGCGCGTGATGGGGCCTTCCCTTTGGAGGCGGACCACGCAGCCCACGCCGGCTCACAGGCCTCCGGAGCCAGTGAGGCCTCCTCAGGCCTCGGCAGGGAGGAGGACGAGGAGGAAGCCGGCGATCTGGAGGATCTCCCGCCGCTGGTCCTATCGGGTAAGGAGCTGCCACCACAGCTTGCCGCGTGGATCGCCATGATTGTGCGGCAAGCTGTGGTGGCGAGCGGCGGCGGGAAAGGCCATAGGGGGGACGGACCCTCGGCGGGGGGGGATCCCCGGGACCATTGAAGCCGCGGCAGCAGGGCACGGGACCCGGCAAGGCCACGGAGAAGAGGAAGCATACGAGCGGGCAGGGGAGCAAGCAAGCAGCCCAAGCCGCTTTGGAAGGGAACCAGGGGGGCGATGCGGGGGCTCAGCAACCGCAGAAGAAGCCCCGCACGGGGATAGCTCACCTGGGCTCAAACGGGGGAAGGTCCCCATCACGGGACGATGAGGACATGGCCTCTCTCAGGGAGGAGGGCGAGCTCTCCTCGGAAGGGGAGGAGGAAGCAGGGGAGGAACATACATCCCCCAGGCTATTCGACTCGCCCTCCTTCCCAGTGATGCTTAGGAAGGTCCTCAGAGCACTGGGGTTGGAAGCGCCAAGCACAGCGGGAGGGGGATCCCCTCAGGGGGTGCCCGAGTTGAGGCCTCTGGGGAAAGTCACAGGTAACCTTCTCCCATTCCCAGAGCTTTTCAAGGAGGTAGTTGGAAGTGAGTGGGCACAACCGGGTTCGGCCAAGACGCAACCGTCCTATGCCAAGTCGATGTATTCCTTCCCTGGTGAGGTCATGGAATGGTTAAAACTGCCCGCCATCGACGCGCCCGTGGCCGGGTTGGTTTCGGGATCGCTGTTTCCCCGGGATGGCGATGAGACCCTCAAGGCGCCTGAGGACAAGAGGATCGATGTCTTCTTGCGCAGGTCTCACGAAGCCTCAGTTCTGGCAATCAGGGCAGCAGCAGCGGCCTCAATATTCGCTAGGGCCATGATCAGATGGTCTAGGGACATTGTTGAGACTGTTCCTGATGAAGACACAAGGGTCCGTCAGGGCATAAATAAAATGGCTAAGGCATCCGCGTTTGTGGCGGATGCGAGCTTGGACGTGGTTCGTTTCGCATCCAGGGCAGTGGGCGCCAACGTCGCCGCAAGGCGACAGTTGTGGTTAAAAAATTGGCACGCGGATAACAAGGCCAAGGCAAACCTATCTGTGTGCACCTTCAAGGGAGGTAAACTGTTTGGAGACACCTTGGAGGAGGTGCTGGTGGAAACCAAGGACAAGAAGAAGGCTCTACCATCCTTGCCCAAGAAGGAGGAAAGGAGGCCTTTCCGCCCTGGTAACCAAGGGTTCAAAAATTACAGGGCAGGTAACCAGGGTCACCCATGGTACCCTAAGAAGGACTGGGGTGCGTCCAAGGCCTTCAACAAGACAAAGCCCAACGCGACACCCAAACCTTCTACGTCCCAGAATTTCAAGCAGGGAGGCAAGCCAGGGCAGTCCCTTTGACTGTCCCGGTCTGCCGGTGGGGGGCAGGCTGACAGATTTTGCAGGCAGATGGGAAGATACATCCTCAGATGCCTGGGTAAATCGCACGGTCAGTCAAGGGTACACCATAGACCTAGTTTCAAAACCGCCTCCCACCTTCGTGCAGTCATGCCGGACCTTGGCCCAGGAGAAACAGGGACTAATGGAAGAAGCGATATCGAATCTGGTCAGAATGCGCGCAGTGGAGGCGGTCCCGGAGAAGGAGAGGTTCTCGGGAACCTACTCCCTTCTGTTTTTGGTGCCCAAGAAGAACAAGACATGGAGGGCTGTCCTGAACCTGCGGGGAGTCAATCGATGGGTGGCCAGGCGCAGGTTCAGGATGGAGACCTTCCGTTCCATCCTAGAGGGCATCCAGAAGGGGGACTTCCTGGCCTCGCTCGATCTCCAGGATGCATATCTTCACATTTTGATACACCCGAAGCACAGGCGCTTCCTGAGATTTGCATTCAAGGAGAACCACTTCCAGTACAGGGCGCTGCCATTCGGCCTGTCTTCATCCCCAAGGGTGTTTACCAAAGTGCTAGTAGCTCTGGTGGCACATCTGAGGGCCCAAGGGGTCCACTTGTACCCTTACCTGGACGATATTCTGATCAGGGCTTCCTCCCAGGTCGAGGCGACCAGGGACGTGGCAAAAACGATACAGTGCTTGGAAGACCACGGGTTTGTGGTGAACAGACAGAAGAGTCAGTTGGAGCCGGTACAGAGGATCCAGCATCTGGGAAATGTACTGGATACACGCTTGTTTCGTGTCTTCCTACCAGAGGAAAGGAGACAAAAACTACAGGACCTGGTGAGGCTGACCCTAGAACAGGAAAAGATACCTTTGATGACCTTGGCCAGGCTACTAGGCCTGATGATAGCATGCATAGATGCAGTGCCTTGGGCCAGATACCACCTTCGGAGACTTCAATGGTTTCTCCTTCCCTTTCAGGATTTGGTGGCGAGGAAAGCCTGCAGGTTTCTGAGGATTCCAGCGGAGGTGAAGAGGTCTCTGTCCTGGTGGCTGTCAGACACACTCCTGAAAGGGGTTCAGATTCAGGAACCCCAAAGGATCGTGGTGACCACGGATGCCTCCCTCTCAGGTTGGGGGGCCCATTGTGGGGACAGGATAGCACAGGGATTATGGTCTCTGCAGGAGCAATCCCTCAGCATCAATATTTTGGAACTCAGGGCGGTGAGACTGGCCCTTGTGGACTTCCAGAGGATGGTGGAGGACAACCATGTACTGATACGAACAGACAACATTACGACAAGGGCCCACATAAACAAACAAGGGGGCACCCGGTCAAGGCCCCTCATGAAGGAGACGGATATGTTGTTTCAATGGGCGGAGATACACATTGCCTCAATCAGGGCGGAGTACCTGCAGGGGAAGCTGAATTCAAGGGCAGACTGGCTGAGCAGACACACGCTGGTACACAGCGAGTGGGAGCTCAACAGCCTAGTTTTTCAAATGCTGATATTCCGCTTCGGGAATATGTGGGTGGACCTGTTTGCTTCGGAGGAGAATCACAAGCTACCAAGATTTGTATCCAGGTTCTGGACCAAGGGGGCATTAGCCTTCGATGCTCTCACGTTAACTTGGCCTCAGGTGCTGTGTTATGCCTTCCCTCCGACAGCGCTATTGGGAAGGGTCCTGCGAAAGATCAGGCAGGAAAGGGCCGAGGTGGTCCTCATTGCGCCTCATTGGCCACGAAGACCATGGTTCCCGGACCTGATTCAGTTGCGGATACAGGATCCATGGCCTCTACCTCCCTGGCCAGATCTTCTGATGCAGAACGGAATTCTTCATCCCGACCCCGGCTGGTTACGACTTCACGCCTGGAGGTTGAGCGGGAAAGACTACTGAAGAAGGGTTATGAGTCCGAGGTAGTGGAGACCATGTTGGCAGCCAGGAGGCCATCAACGATCAGATTGTATGAGACCACTTGGAGAGCTTTTTGTAGGTGGTGTAGTGGTAAAGGAGTGCGCCCGGTGAAAGCGTCAGTTGGTTCGATTTTAGCATTTTTACAGGCGGGAGTGAAGAAAGGACTGTCACCTAATACTATTAGGCGGCATGTGGCCGCCTTAGGTTCCATCTTGAGAGGAGACAGGAACAAACCTTTGGCTTCGCACCCCCACGTGCGTGGTTTTCTGAAGGGGGTAGCGGCCTTGCGCCCTCCTACAGTGCATAGATTTCCATCGTGGAAGTTGAATGTAGTATTAAAGGCTCTTACGATGGCTCCATTTGAGCCTATTTACCGTGTTGAGTGGAACTTTTTGACATGGAAGGTAGCGTTTCTGGTGGCTATTACTTCTGCGAGACGAGTCTCAGAGCTTGGGGCGTTATCGGTTCGTGAGGACTTGTGCGTTTTTCAGCGAGACTCTGTCACCTTGCGGTTGGACCCTTCGTTCATCCCGAAGGTCAATTCGGTGTTTCATAGGGCTCAGGAATTGGTTCTTCCATCTTTCTGTCCGAAGCCTGAAGCGGAGCTGGAGAGGATTTGGCATACACTCGATGTTAGAAGGGCTCTGAGGGCGTACATCAAGAGAACGCAGGAGTTCCGGAAATCAGACTCCCTGTTTGTAGCTTTTACTGGGAGATTGAAGGGCAAAAAGGTGTCAGCTTCGACAATTGCTAGGTGGCTGAGACAGTGTATTGAACAGGCTTATCGGAGTAGTGGAGTGGAGGTGCCACAGGGGATTATGGCACATTCAACGAGGAGTGCGGCCACGTCGGCGGCACTGGGTGGTTCTCAGTCTATTTTGGACATCTGTAGAGCAGCGACCTGGGCGTCAGCTTCAACGTTTACGAGACACTATCGAATTGATTCGTATGCAGCTGCTGACGCATCCTTCGGACGGAGGGTGCTGCAGCAGGTCATTCGTTAAATTGTTATATCAGTTGTTCCCACCCTAATTGGACCGTTATGGTAGGTCCCAAGAGGAAGGATGCCCTCCCCTCTCTGCTGGAAAACGGAACATTGGTACTTACCGTGAAGGTTCCTTTTCAGCAGTAGAGGGGAGGGAATCCTTACCCACCCAAAAAAAAAAAAAAAAAAGGGGAGTGAAAGTATAGGAAATCAGTGGGTTTTGAAGGGAATGTGTTGATGAGGATGGATTCATGCTGCAGTTTAATGTGTTATGTTGTTGGAGCTATTCTAACCTTCTCTGGGGGACTTGGGGTTGGCTCCTCCTCCGAGGGGGTTGGATGTGCTTGATTTTGATTTGTAGGTTGCCCTGCCTGTTAAGCTGGAGGCGGAGCCAATACCCAAGAGGAAGGATTCCCTCCCCTCTACTGCTGAAAAGGAACCTTCACGGTAAGTACCAATGTTCCGTTCCCATGTTCATATACCCCAGGGTTCAATCCTTGGTAAGCAGGTATGGGATGAGGTCTTGGGGCAAATTTTTCATGGTCAAGCGAAAGTGACTTTGACAGAAGCAGCAGCACCACAAGAGGAGAGCACTTCTTCTTTGCCTCCTGTCTTTAATAGGTGAAAAGTGGAATATTATAGAGTCTATTCAACAGGCAAGCACTAAAGTATTTCCATTGCCACCCTCTCTGATAACACTGTTCCCTTTCTAAAGTTTTTCTCCAAAATTCTAGATACTGAATGGTACAAACTGAACAGATATTGAGCCAGTGCCATGCTTGAGCTCTGCAGTTTTCCTAGCCTCCAAGGCATTGATCATTAATGGTGGAAGGAAATTTCTAAAGCAGAAGGTGGTTCTGGAAAATTTTCATTAGGGCGTGTCTTAATCATTTAGGATGTACCTCAGCAGTTCTATAGATACCAAGGGTTTGATCCCATGGACCTCCCCACCCCCAAATCTGCCATCTATAGCAACCTTTTTCTGTTGGGCCCATTTCACAAGTCCCACTTTCCTTTTGGCTGACATTTGACCTGAGTATAAATTGTTGGGGAACTTCCATTTGATAGAATGGAGAAATATAGAATAGGTCTAGCTCCAAGATTGTTGGATTACTACCATTATCTGAAAACTGGACTCCTCTTTATCTCTTTTTCACAGCTGTTGTTGTTAACTGTCATCAAGTCAACTTAGACTTATGGCAACCCTATGAATGAGAGACCTCCAAGTCACCCTATCCTCAAAGCCCTGCTCAGGACTTGCAGACTCAGGGACATGGCTTCCCTGATTGAATCTATCCATCTGAAATGAGGTTTTCCTCTTTTCCTACTGCCTTCTACCTTGGCAAGCATTATTGCCTTTTCTAAATGAGTCATGTCTTCTCATTATATGGCTAAAATGTGATAGTCTCATTTTAGTTGTCTTGGCTTCTAGGAAGAGTTCAGCCTTGATTTGCTCTAGAACCCATTTATTTGTATTTTTGGCAATCCACAGTATCCATAGAACTCTTCTCCAGCACCACATTTCATTTGAGTTGATTTTCTTCCTGTCAGCTTTCTTCACTGTCCAACTTTCACAGCCATACATAGAAGTGGGAAATATGATTGAATGGACAATCCTCACTTTAGTAGTCAATGCTGTATTTTGACACTTCAGGATCTTGTCTAGTTCCTTCATAGCTGCTCTTCCAAATCTTAGCCTTCTTTTGATTTCTTGGCTGTGGTCTCCTTTCTAATGAATGACTGAGCCAAGGTATGGAAAATCGGGAACTATTTCAATGTCTTCATCATCTACTTTAAAATTGTGTAAATAATCTGTGGTCATTATTTTTGTTTTCTTAATGTTCAGCTGTAAAAATCTACCTTTGTACTTTCTTCCTTGACTTTCTCCAGTAATTGTTCCAAGCTTTTGCTATTTTTTGCTAATAGTATTGTGTCATCTGCATATCTTAAATTGTTGGTGTCTCTTCTTCTAATTTTCATGCCTCCTTCCTCCAATTCTAATCCTGCTTTATGTATGATATATTCAACATACAAGTTAAACAGATAAGGTGATAAAATGCAGTGAGGGGGTTCTCAAATGTATTCTAAAACTGTTAATGTGCTTTGGTTCCAGTAACAAATATATTTCATATGTGTATGATTACTAGAGAGTTCTGAAAATGGGACTTCTTTACTTTTTCTCCTCCACTTTTTGGGTGCAGAAATTACATGTATTCCACATTGTAGGAAAGCTGTGAAAACTAAAATTTGGTAAATATATTGTCCAGGGCTAGACAAGTCTAAACAGGAGACACTCTACAGTCTAGTGCTCTAAACTTGAGATGTGACGGGGATGTGATAGTTCTGTTCATCCATATAAAATCATTCAGGATTTGAGTGAAGGAAGAATTACTTTTAGTAGCTGACAGGATCATGAATCTATTTTAGAAGAATACAGGCTTCATTTACTAGTTTACATGTAGATTCATATTCAGATCAAGTTATTGCAGTCTCTGTAGAGTCTCAGTACAGAAGCTGTATTGCAACCTCTGTCCTGCAGGAAGTGTCTTAACTCGTCCATTCCTTGGATTAGGTCTCAGTTCTTTGCTTGTTCTTATTTCAAGACTTAACTTATTCTTTGTTCTTGAGTGGGCTCTCAAAAACAGCCATGGAAAAAGAAGGTAAGTCATTCAGAGGTTACAGCAAAACTGAAGTAACCAAATTAGCCATGGCTTGATGTCATTTAATAAATAAAACATTTATGTGGTGTTACAGAGTATGTACTTTATCACTTTCAAAGATGGGAGGATTTGTCCTCGTTGAGTTTAATTAACCTGTAACCTTGGTGAGATGTTGCCTTTCATTCATATGCTTTATGTAAAGTGGGAGAAGGTACTACTTCTTGAACTATGCTGTACATGAAGCTAATATTTTTCTTTCAGGATTCTTAATTTTATTATTTAATTCTGTGAAATTAAAGGACAGTAGTATAGAAACAGGAGGGATACCTTTGGCTCTGGCTTGCTGGTGATAGGGTGCAACAATATGAGAATGAGGCAAGCTTGATATATGATAGTATGTGCACACACAAAAAACAGAAGTGACAAAATTAATCAGACCCCTGTTCAGCATTCCATTTTTGGTTTAATCATTACACAAGGAAGGCACATGGCCAAGGAAGAGCCGCTGTTGATTGGATGGAAAGACCTTGTAGGTGGGATCTATCCCATAGGACAGTAACTCTCATGTAAATTGATTCTTATTTTCATGGTGATAGAAATGTGTCTGAGCACATAGCATCAAATATTTAGTGTTACAATATTGATTTGTGAAAGGTTATAGAAAAAATATTAATGCTTAGGAGGGCTGAAGGAACAATCCAATACCTTTGGGTATTCTCTTGTGCCACCTAATTAAGGCCAAAATTCCATACTGTTTTTATCTGTTGCCCCTTCTCTCTCCCTTTCAGTTTTTCTTCTGCCCTGCCAGCTGGTTGAGAATTTATCTCTCTGTGTGTTTGTATCTATCACACAAAAATGTAAGTTATACTTATGCTGGGTCCATATAGAGTGTTAGTTAATAGAATATGGCATCTGCAGGAGATTTCTTGAAGAAAGAGTGAAAAAAATACTGATTCAGATGGGGATGGGAAAGAGCTCTGAGCCCTGTCAGAGAAAAAGAAAAAACTGCCAGAAGAAGAATCTGCCACTTAAGCTGCTCAATTAACTGCAGGTATGCCAGCTGCAGAGAGATAATACAGTTGTCCCTCCACTTTTGCGAACTTAACATTCGCGGTTTTGATTATTCGCGGTTTTGGGAGAGCCCCCGCGGGCCCCCCCAAAACCGCGACACGGGGCCTCCGGAGGCCCCGTGAAAGCCTGGGGAGGGGGTGGGGAGGGCTGGGGAGGCCTTCATGGGGCCCCCGGAGGTGCTCCGGAGGCCCCATGAAGGCCTGAGGAGGGAGTGGGGAGGGCCGGGGAGGCGAGGGGAGTCCAGGTAAAGTGGCGAGGGGAGCGACAACGGGGCCTCCGGAGGCCTCGGGGTCGCTTGGGAAGGGCGGGGGGCGGCAGGGAAAAGCGACCGCGAGGCCTCCCGAGGCCTCGGGGTCCCTTGGGGAGGGCGGGGGGTGGCAGGGAAGAGCGACCGCGAGGCTTCCGGAGGCCTCGGGGGTCGCTTGGGGAGGGCGGGGGCAGCAGGGAAGAGCGACCGCGAGGCCTCCGGAGGCCTTGGGGTCGCTTGGGGAGGGCGGGGGGCGGCAGGGAGGAGCAACCGCGAGGCCTCCGGAGGCCTCGGGGGTCGCTTGGGGAGGGCGGGGGGCAGCAGGGAAGAGCGACCGCCAGGACAAACCAGGTTATCCATCAGTCCTCCTCTTCCCAGGCATCCGGATCCAGAAATGGAGGAGCCCCTCATTCCAAGGGGCCCTCAAAACACCAGTTCTGACTCCCCCCACAGGTGGGGGGCCGTCTGAGCCTGTTTCCTGAAGTTTGGTCACACTCCATGATGGACAAGTAGGTCCTGAACACAATCCAACAGGGATACTGGCTGGAGTTCAAGACCAGACCAAGGGACAGGTTCATTCCAGCCCCCGTCCCCTCAAACATCAAGAAGGCGGGGGAGATTCGCTAGGCCATTCAGCATCTACTGGACATGCGGGCAATAGAAGAAGTGTCAGCTGGGCAAAGATTCTCAGGGGTCTACTCCTTCTTTAATGTTCCCAAGAAGGGAGGAGACTCCAGGGCAATCTTGGACCTCTAAGTATACAAACTTTTGTCTCTCATACAAGTGCTTCCGGATGGAAACCCTGGCGTGTATTCGGGAGGCGCTCCAGAAAGGTGACTTCCTGGCCTCTCTTGACTTCTCAGAAGCATACCTCCACATCCAGATCCTCGAAGAAAGCAAATGTTTCCTTAGCTTCACCTTTGGAGACCAACACTTTCAGTTCAGGGCTCTCCCATTTGGTCTAGCGTCGGCGCCCCGGGTCTTCACCAAGGTACTGGTCATCCTGGTGGCCCACCTGCAGTCCAGGGGAATACACCTTTACCCTTACCTGGAGGACATTCTCCTGAGGGCCTCGATCAAGGAGAAGGCGCAAAGGGATCTCTGGATGACGGTCTCTTGCCTTCAAGCGCACGGGTTTTGGTAAACTTCAAGAAAAGCTCCCTGAACCCAATGCAGGAGCTACTCCATCTGGGAACAAAGCTGGACACTGCAAGCTTCCAGATTTTTCTCCTCGGAGAGGCATCAGGTGATAAGAGCGGAAGCTCGGCGCATCAGGTCTCTGAATCTCGCCTCCCTAACCTCTCTGGCCAGGCTCTTGGGGCTGATGATCTCGGTTACCCAAGTGGTCCCGTGGGCGAGGTTTCATTTCCGCCCTCTGCAGGCCTTCCTCATGCCCTTCCAGCAGCAGATCACTTTGAAACAGAGTCCCCTTCTGCAGATACCCCATCAGGTGAAGAACTCCCTGCTATGGTAAACGTGGCAAGAGGATCGGAGATGGTCGTCCCACAGCAGGTGGTGGTAACCTCAGACACAAGGTTGGAGTGCCCACTGTCAGGGCAGCATGGCCCACGGGCTGTGGAGCAACGAAGAAAAATCAAAATTTACATCAGCCATCAACTGGCTGGAACTACAAGTGGCCAGACTGGTGCTGCTTCACTTTGCCCACCTTGTCAGAGGCAGTCATGTTCTAATAATGACAGACAACACCACGGCCCACTTGTACATTGCGAGGCAAGGGGGATCCAGGTCCCGGTCTCTCCAGCAGGAGGCCGACCTCCTCTTCAATTGGACAGAAAGGAATATCTGCTTGATAGCAGCTCAGTACCTTCAGGGAACGACCAACCTACAAGCGGACTTCCTCAGCAGACACACAGTCTCTCAGACGGAATGGGAGCTGGACCAAGAAACGTTCCTTCAGATCCAGAAGAGGTTCGGGCCGCTGGAGGTGGACCTGTTCGCAGACCCAGGCAATGCCAAGCTCCTGAGGTTCTTCACCAGGTTTCCCAATAGGGGAGCAGAAGGGGAAGACGCCTTGAGAGCCCCGTGGCCCATGGGCCAACTATACGCCTTCCCCCCCCCAGCCTCTCCTGGGGAAGGTATGCAGGAAAACCAGGCAGGAGCGGGTGCAGGTGATCCTGATTGCCCCACACTGGACTCGTCGCCCCTGGTTCTCTTTCATCATCGATATGCTGACGGAGGAACCATGGCGCCTTCCTCCCAAGGAGGACCTTCTGACCCAGGGGCCGATCAGGCACCCCAGCGTCTCTTGGCTTCAGTTGACTATCTGGAAATTGAAAGGAAAGCCCTAAAGGAATTTGGTTATGAGGACTCGGTGGTGAATACCCTTCTGTCGTCTAGGCGACAGACTACTAACAGAATCTATGACGCCACCTGGCAGGTATTTAGCAGGTGGCGCTCGGCGCGGTCCATCCCAGCGGACCAGACTCCTCTGAACCATGTGCTGGCCTTCCTCCAGAAAGGCCTGGACATGGGACTTCGTCCTAATACCCTCAAGAGGCAGGCAGCGGCCTTGGCCTCGGTTCTTTCCTTAGGCCATGGGGGGAAGCTCTCCTCTCATCCTCACCTCAGGTGGTTCCTAAGGGGAGCGACTCTGATCTCCCCTCCAGTTAGACATAGATTTCCAACGTGGAACCTACCTCTAGTCCTGAGACAGTTAATGCACCCACCCTTCGAGCCCCTGCGAAGGGTCCCTCTGAGGGCCCTTACACTAAAGGTAGTCTTTTTGGTGGCCATAACTTCAGCCAGGAGGGTCTCCGCACTGGAAACCCTTTCTCTCCATTAGGAAGCACCTCTGTACCTTTACGGAAGACGCCGTCACCCTGAGGCTGGACCCAACCTTCCAACTTAAGGTACTTTCTCAGTTTCACGTATCTCAGGAACTGGTCCTTCCTTCCTTTTGCCCAGGAGCTACTCATCCCAGAGAGCGCCTGTGGCACAAGCTAGACGTGAGGAGCTAGACATGAGGAGGGCCATCAGGATTTACATCAGGAGATCTAGCTCTTTCAGGCACTGTGACTCACTTCGTTTCCTTTACCCCAGCCTCAATGGGGCAAAAAGCATCAAGGCGAACCATCGCCACATGGATCAAGGCATGTATCCTGATGGCATACGACTCTGCTAAAACTCCAAGGCCAACAGCTGTAACAGCGCACTCCACTAGGTCAGTGGCCACCACCGCGGTTTTCTCCACAAATGCCCCCATCACGGAGATATGCAAAGCAGCCACGTGGAGTACTCCCTCTATGTTCATTCGTCACTAGAAAGTGGACAAGTTCAGGTCCACAGAAGCCACCTTTGGGAGGAGAGTCCTCCAGGAGGTCCTTCAGTCTTAAGATCACCCTAATAGCAGACACCTCGCCTAAATCCACAGTAGCTTGGACACATCCCACTATGCAGAATTCCTGTTCTTCGCTCCTACCCTCAGAGAATGCCACATTGGCTCACTTACCATGGAGTACTCCCTCTATGTTCATTCGTCACTAGAAAGTGGACAAGTTCAGGTCCACAGAAGCCACCTTTGGGAGGAGAGTCCTCCAGGAGGTCCTTCAGTCTTAAGATCACCCTAATAGCAGACACCCCGCCTAAATCCACAGTAGCTTGGACACATCCCACTATGCAGAATTCCTGTTCGCTCCTACCCTCAGAGAATGCCACATTGGCTCACTTACCGTGAATGTGCATTCTTGAGTGGATCCAACAGGAATTCTCCCTTCCCAGTGTCTGCAAACTTAACTAATGGTTCTTCCAGCAGGGCAAAATTCTTATCTCATTCACAGGTCTTCTAGGCTCTGCCTCATGGTCAGGAGAAGAGACAAAGAAAACTTTGAATGACCATGTGACCATGGTTATACTTCCTGCTTCCGTCTGGGCAGTAGTAGGCATTCCCACTATGCAGAATTCCTGTTCGCTCCACTCAAGAATGCACATTCACAGTAAGTGAACCGGTGTGGCAATTGGACAAATTAAGCACAGCTGTGTCTCCTAGTCACCGTTTTGAACCAGAGGTTTCTAGGCAGAAGGGAGGGGCAGAAACAAAGAGAGCTTTCAGCCATCCAGAAAAGGCTGTAAATATTGGATGTGCAGGTACGTGTTTTGAGTGACAACCAGGATGACAACAGTGAAGAGTTAGCAAACTCTAGAGAAAAGATGTGCCCTTTAAATACAAGACATGAGGCTGAGACACAGGAAAGATTTTTAACTTACCTGAGTACAATGTTTTTTTTAATTTTTTCAATTAATCTTGACAAAAAGAAAAAATACAGATCCTTAGAATACATTAATCGAATCTCATCCAATTTGACATACATCACATAATGTTGATGTTGCAGCTTTCGTTCCAAATTCTATTTATACTATTTTTTTCCCTTGAACCTCCTTTAATTAATCCTCGAGCCAATTTGTTGCTTTAATTTCCAATCTTAGTTGTTTCCCAATATACACATAAAAATAAAGGTTTTATAAACCACAAAGCATTTCTCATCTATTTTTGTTATAAGTTCTCACTCCATGTACAAAATATCAGATGTATATTCTCATTACAGTCTCATCTTGATCATATCATTTAAATTACCCTTTTTCTAACATAGTCAAATGTTAATCTATCCACGTCTTCTATCCCCTAAACCTATATATATCAGGTATCTCAATTCCATTTATTAGCTATAGTTTTTATTACTTCTCTTATATCTTTATTTATATAGATTTATAGATTTATATAGAAATATAGATTTATATTTATATCTTTGTATAGAATTCCTGTGTCCTCCCAATACTCTAGTAATGGAGCCCAATCAATCCTCGTACTTTTACCTCCGCTGTATCTCAGTCTGTTAGCTCATCTAATTCTATCATATCTAGCATTTTCGCTTTCCATTCCTCAATAGTTGGCTCCTCTTTTAATTTCCATTTTCTTGCAATGATCAGCCTAGCTGATGTTATCATATATAATAGAATCTTCCTATATTGGTTTTCCTCTTTCTTATTTAGATCTTTTATCATGTTTAAGATATACAATCCGGGGATGAAATCCACTTTAATCTGTAATATTTATCTAATACTTTCATGGATTTTCAACCAGAATTTTTTTATCTTGACACAGCTCCACCACAAATGGAACAGGGATCCTTGCAATTTCCCACATTTCTAACAGTTGTTGCTTACCATAACCTTCATTTTATTTAGACTTACTGGTGTGTAATACCACCTATGAGTGATTTTAATACAATTTTCTTTTAAATTCTGACATGCTGTAAACTTTAAGGATCTCTTCCTTGCTGTCTCCCAGTCTTCCAAATCCAAGCTGTGCCCTATATCTTGCACCAATTTCTGCATGTAATCTTTAATGTAATCTTGTTCTAGTTTTCTAGCTAACAACAATCTATATAATTTCGATATTTGTTTTCATCCCATACCAGCTTATCTAATTTGTTAGTCCTAACTCTATTCCCTCCTTTTTTGTCTTCTTTATATCTTTCTTTTAGTTGATGAAATGTAAACCAATTCATATTATGTTTTGTTTGTAACTGTTCCTTAGATTTCAATATTCTACCTACTCCATCTCCTTTCTCTGTTATGTCTATGTTCCTTAGCCACATTTTAGTAGTTTTCTATCTGACTTAGAACGCTTCTTGTGATGATGTCCAAATCAGTATTTTAAAATAGAATCTTTCCTTTATTTTTGTCCAGACTTTCAAGAGACCTCTTCTTATGCAGTGATTTACAAAGTCTTTGTTTACCTTTTCTTTATTATATATCAGATAGGCATGCCACCCGAACCTTACGTCCTGACTTTCTACATTTAATATTTTTTCATTAGTTAGCTTTATCCAGTCTTTTAACCAGCTCAGCACTGTCGCATCATAGTAAGTTTTTAAGTCCGGTAAGTCACATCCTCCTCTAAACTTTTCATCTATTAGAAATCACCATTTTATTCTAGCCCTTTTCTTTTCCCAAATAAAGTCATAGAATCATAGAATTGCAGAGTTGAAAGAGACCACGAGGGCCATCCAGTCCAACCCCCCTGCCACGCAGGAAATCTTAATCAAAGCACCCCCGACAGATGGCCATCCAGCCTCTGTTTAAAGACCTCCAAGGAAGGAGACCCCACCACGCTCCGAGGGAGTGTGTTCCACTGCCGAACAGCTCTTACTGTCAAAAAGTTCCTCCTCATGTTGAGGTGGAATCTCTGTTCCTGGAGCTTGCACCCATTGCTCTGTGTCCTTTATATCTTTTCCCCATCCATCAAAGATTTTTTCATTAAAGATTATTGGTAAATTTTGAAAAAGGTAAAGCAGTTTGGGAAGAACTACCTACCATCTTAATTACTTCAATTTTCCCTAATAATGACAGTTTTAGTTTCCCCCATGATTCTAGATCATTTTTTATTTCCGCCCACAATTTTTTATAATTATTTGCAAATAGATCACGTTTCTATTTGTTAACCAGACTCCTAGATATCTAACGTTTTCCCCAGATTTGCATCCTGATTTCTTTCTTAGCTTTTCTTCTTGTGTCTTATCCATATTTTTGGTTAAGATTATTGTTTTATCCTTATTTCCTTTAAATCCTGAAAATTCTCCAAATTAGGTCACTGTTTTCATAAGTTCTTCTATTTGTTCTGTTGGATTCTCCATGATGATAACCATATTGTCTGTGAAAGCCCTTAACTTGTATGAGAATCCTTTAATTTTAGTTCCTAGGATCTTCGAGTTGGCTCTAATGTTGTTATTAAGCGCTTCTAAAACTGTAATGAATAGCAGTGGTGAAATGGGGCACCCCTGTCTTGTCCCTTTTCTGATTTTAATAGTTTCTGATTTTTTCCCATTTATGATGAGTTACACAGTCTGATCTTTATAAATCGGTTGTATTCTTTTGCAATTTTTTTCTCCTAAACCCATCCTTCCTGTTACTGCTAACATGAAATCTCAGTTAACGTTATTCACATGCTTTTTCTGCATCGATGAACATTAATCCTGTTTTTTTTTCATTGTATACATTATAATATTCGAGTAAGTCCAGCATTAGTCTAGTATTTTGACTTATTTGTTTTCTAGGGAGGAATCCATTTTGATCTTGGATTATCTTTTGTAGGATTCTTTTTAGTCTTTGTGCCAAGATCACTGTATATAGTTTATACTCTAGATTGAGGAGGAAGGTAGATCGATAGTTCATTATTTTTCTGTCTTTTCCCCTTTTTAATATAAGAGATATGTTCGCATTTGCCCATGACTTAGGTATTCCATGTTTTTCAATATCGTTGAAAGTACGGTAAAGTGATAAGCTTATTTCATTTTCCATTTTTTTGTAGAATCATGCTGAATAGCCATCAGGTCCTGCTGTTTTGTTCGTTTTCAAACCTCTTATTGCTTCTACGATTTCCATCATTGAAATCAGTGCATTCAAGATTTTCCTGTGTTCTTCACTCACTTTAGGTAGATTTTGTTTATCTAAATAATCTTCCATTTTTTTAAAAAAAATCCTCTGTCTCTTCTTTTTGATCAAATAGATTAGTGTAGAATTCTTTAAATGATTGTTTTATTTCTTCCTGTCTTATTATTTTGTCTTTGTTCTTTATTTCCATAATCATTTTCATTTCCATCTCTTTTCTGATCTTATGTGCTAGCCACTTACCTGATTTATTTGCATGTTCAACATTTATATATTTTATTCTTTTCAGCTTTCTTTCTATCACAGTCATTGTTTCCCAGCTTAGTTGTTTTTGGATTAATTTTATTTGCCTGGCTATTTTTTCATTACCCGGATTTACTCTCAATTTCTCTTCTTTCTTTTTTAATTCCTTTTCTAATTAATTGAACCTATCTGAGTTTTGTTTTGTTTTTCCACTCCTTTCTTTATTAGTATACCTCTAAAGACTGCCTTTCCTGTGTCCCAGATAGTCTTCATTTGGCAATGCACCGTATCGTTTTCCAAAAAGTATTGTTTTACTTCCTTCTTAAATGCCTTTAAAAGTTTTTAATCTTTTAGAAGCTTTTCGTTTAATCTCCAATTGTAGCATTTTTTCTTTGTCTTCAGTGCAATCTTAATCGGGAAATGGTCTGATGTTATTTTGGCAAGAATTTCCATGTCTTGGATTTGTGTTATTAAGTTTTTTGAAGCTAAGCACATGTCAATTTTTGACATTTATAACACTCAGAATAAAAAGTATAATCTTTTTCTTTTCCACGCTTTGTCATCCATACATCTTCCAATGTCAGATCTTTCAACATACCGAAAAAACATTTGGGAAGTTTCCCTTGCATCTTTGTTTTCTTTTTAGTAGATCTATCTATTGTTGGGTCCATAACCCCATTGAAATCACCCAGTAATATTACATTCTCCTTTTCATACTTTTTAAAAAATTTATGTAAATTCCTATAAAACTTCTCTTGGCTTGTATTAGGGGCATAAATCCCTATCAGTGTTATCAAATTTTGTAGGTCTACCTCAATTCCTATAAGTTGTCCTTCATTGTCTTTGAATAGTTCTTTTGCATTATATTTATGATTTATGTATAGTGCAACCCCTCTTTTTTTCTTTTTTACATTAGCAGAGTAGAATAGTTGTTGTAATTTCCTATTTTTCAAACATCTTGAGTCTTCTTGTCTTATCTTTGTTTCCTGCAAACATATTATATCTGTTTTTAGCTTTCCCAAATAGGTACAATGTTTTCTCAACCTCAGGGTACAGATAAGGGGTTCTGTTAATAGTTTGTCAGCAGAGCAAAATGTAACCCACAACAACAACCACTTGATATCTCTGAAATAAAATAATGGTTTGAGAAATAATGTGAAAATGGAAGCAAGGATGCAAAATACTTTAACAGAGTAAAATTTATCAACTGCCGTGAATTGGAATAACATTATTTTAATGTTATTGTCTAAAGCTAATTTTAATGTAATATACTGAAGAATGATGAAAATATATGTTGGATGAAGTTTGAATGTTTCTTTGGTGGTGGAGAAAAGAATTTTGCAGAGGAACAGGGAGTTCCTCATAGATACCAATTAACTCCGTCAAAAGAGCATAATCAAGCAGAAAATTAAACAAATGCACAGAGAAAACAAAACATGTCTCCCATAAAGATATTTTAAGTACTAACATTATTCAAACAAATTTAATGAATTATCAGATACAGAGTCAGAAGGGGAAGACATAAGCTAATAGGAGGTGGAATTAAGAGATGAGGAAATAGATTCAGATTTGGATGACATAGAATGTTCACATGAGGATTCATCAAAGGAACAAAATAATAGCAGGTTATTTGAAGCTGACAATTTTAGAGGATTAATTAGGAAAGTATTACTCACTTTGGGTCTAGAAGATCCATAGCTGAGTGAGAATACAGGAAAGGAAGGGGAAAAGGAAAGTATGGTGGCAGCAGTATTACAAAAATGCTGTCAAATATTTAGAAATATCTATGCCAGATATATTTAAAAAAATTTGCTATAATATTGGCAAATAGATTAAAACATTTCCTGCAAGACTATATTAATAGAGACCAGAATGGTTTCCTCCTAAAAGAAAATTTAAAAACAATGTAAGAATAATTATTGATATATTAGGATATTTCATAGAATCATAGAATTGTAGAGTTGGAAGACACCATGAGGGCCATCCAGTCCAACCCCCTGCCACACAGGAAATCTGTATCAAAGCATCCCCAACAGATGGCCATCCAGCCTCTGTTTAAAGACCTCCAAGGAAGGAGACCCCACCATGCTCCGAGGGAGTGTGTTCCACTGCCGAACAGCTCTTACTGTCAAAAAGTTCCTGCTAATGTTGAGGTGGAATCTCTGTTCCTGGAGCTTGCATGAAGTCCAGAGCAGCCCCCCGTGGGCTTTGGGGCTCAAAAACCTTATATGTTTGTTACTGCAAGCCATGGGGTCTCCTTTCTTGGGGATTGGAGTATATGTATATTGAGCACTTCCAGGCTCTGGCCCAATGTGTTGCTGCCCCTATTTACTGGCAGATTTTTGTTAGAATTTGGTGGGGTTCCAGCTCTATAACCTGAAACAGCACTAGTGGTTTGCCAACTGTTCCTGGTAATTTATTTCTCACAAAGGCTTTGAAGTCTTCTGGTACTTCATAGAATCATAGAATTGTAGAGTTGGAAGAGACCACGAGGGCCATCCAGTCCAACCACCTACCATGCAGGAATACACAATCAAAGCATCCCCGACAGATGGCCATCCAGCCTCTGTTTAAAGACCTCCAAGGAAGGAGACCCCACCACGCTCTGAGGGAGTGTATTCCACTGCTGAACAGCTCTGACTGTCAAAAAGTTCCTCCCAGTGTTGAGGTAGAATCTCTGTTCCTGGAGCTTGCATCCATTGCTCTGTGTTCCAGTCTCTGGAGCAGCAGAAAAAAAGCCTGCTCCATCCTCAACACGACACCCCTTCAAATACTTAAACAGGGCTATCATATTGCCCCTTAACTGTCTTTTTTCCAGGCTAAACATACCCAGCTCCCTAAGTCTCTCCTCATAAGGCATGGTTTCCAGACCTTTCACCATTTTAGTTGCCCTTCTCTGGACATTCTCCAATTTGTCAATATCCTTTTTGAATTGTGATGCCCAGAACCGGACACAGTATTCTAGGTGAGGCCTGACCAAGGCAGAATAGAGTGGCACTATTACTTCCCTTGATCTAGACACTATACTTCTATTGATACAGCCCAAAATGGCATTGGCCTTTTTAGCTGCCGCACCACACTGTTGACTCATGTTCAACTTGCGCTCTACTAGGACTCCTAGATCCCTTTCACACGTAGTCTCGTTCAGCCACGTCTGTCCCATCCTATATCTATGCATTTCATTTTTCCGCCCTAAGTGCAGTACTTTACATTTCTCCGTATTGTATTTCATTTTGTTAGCTTTGGCCCAGCTCTCCAGTCTATCCAGGTCATTTTGAATTTTGATCCTGTCCTCTAGGGTATTAACTACTCTTCCTAATTTGGTGTCATCTGCAAATTTGATAAGCATGCCCCTAATTCCCTCATCCAAGTCATTGATAAAGATGTTGAATAGCACTGGGCCTAGGACAGAACCCTGAGGCACCCCACTGGTCACATCTTTCCAAGATGAAGAGGAGCCACTGCTGAGCACCCTTTGAAGCATCATAATGAAATACAGAGGGGCCTTGGGTTTTTTTTGTTTGTTTGTTTGGTTTTTTTTAAGATGCTGAGAAGGCTTTTGAGAACTTAAATTGGAAATTTCTATTAAGAGGTACTGAAAGAAATGGATTTTGGAGAAAACTTTTATAAATGGACCCAGGCGATCTATTCTTCTCAAAAAGCAAAAATAAAAATAAATGGTAATACTACGGATTATATCCCCATAGAGAAAGGCACAAGACAGGGATGTCCTCTCTCCCCACTACTTTTTATCCTGACATTGGAAATTTTGAATAGAGTTATAAGAGAGGAGAGAATGATAAAAGGTGTAAAGATGAGGAAAGAAGAGTTTAAATTACAGGCCTTTGCAGATGATTTGGTAATTCTAATGGAAGACCCTTTAAATGGTGTGGAATATTTGCTAAAAAGTATAAAGGAATATCGTAAATTCTCAAGTTTCAACAGTGAATATTGATAAATCAAAGATTTTGACTAAAAACTTAACAACCCAAGAAGAGAGGGAACTTAACTCAAAAACAGGGTTTGAAATATCAAAAAGGGTGAAATATTTAGGTATAAATTTATCTACTAAAGCTCAGCAGTTATTTGAGAATAACTATGCCAAGGTGTGGGGGTATATTAAAAAGGGCCTAAACTGGTGGAAGAACATGAATCTGTCACTGTTAGCTAGGATCTCGACAATAAAAATGTGTGTTGTACCAAAACTTATGTACTTATTTCAAACACTCCCAATTATTTTATCTAAGGCACCCTTTAAAGTATGGCAAAAGGAGCTAACAAAATTTATTCGGGGTGGTAGGAAAGCAAGAATTAAATGGAAACTATTAATTGATGCTAAAGAAGAGGAGGCTTAGGCCTTCCGGATTTTAGACTACTATGAAGCCTCGTGTTTGGCGTGGTTGAGAGAACGGATTAATTTAGAAAATACAAGGGTATTAGAATTAGAAGGGCATGAGTTAAGATGGGGATGGCATGTATATTTAAACTATGGGAAAGTGAAGGTAAATGCAGAGTTTAGAAACCGTATCATCCTGAAAGCGTTGAGAATTTGGGAAAAATATAAAAATAGATTAGGGTCAAAATTAGCTAGATGGGTATCCCCACAAGAAGCATTTTATAGGAGAGAAATGGGAAGTTTACAAAAATGGTAAAAAAATATAAAAATGTACTGAGGGAGCAAAAAGGAAATTGGATATTTAAGGATAGGCAACAATTAGACATAGAGGGACATAAAATTCAATGGCTAACATATCAATTAAGAGAAAGATTTAAAGAAGATGTTAAGAATTTGGGGTTTGAGAAAGATAAAACAGAGTTTGAAGAATTGATGTGCTCAGAAAATCCTCATTTAATTGCTAAATTGTATAAGATGCTGTTAAAATCGGAAACTGAGAAGGAACAAATTAAAGACTGTATGGTGAAATGGGCAAGGAATGTTGGACATATATTACTATTAGATCAATGGGATTCAGTATGGCGTAAGGGTTTAAAGTTCACCTGTTACAAGTTAAAAGAAAATTATTATAAAATGATATACAAGTGGTACATGACACCAGAAAAATTGGCTACTATTTATAAAGGTGTTAGTAAAAAATGTTGGAAATGTAAAGATCACATAGGTTCCTTTTATCATCTCTGGTGGACCTGCAAAAAAGCAAGGAAATATTGGTTGTTAATTAATGGGATGATTTGAAAGATGTTAAAAGGAACCATAGAATTTAGACCAGAACTATTTTTATTAACTATGTTGGATATGGAAAATAGTATTGAGAGAGAAAATAAGGTTTGAGTTTGTTATTTAACTATAGTGACAAAAATAGTTTATGCCAATAATGGAAACAAAGGAAGGTCCCAGCTATAAAAGAATCGATAAGAAAACTACCAGAATTAAGGGAATCAGATAAATTAACAAATATGTTAAAAGAAAAACCTATACAGATGCACCTAGATATTTGGCAACCATTTATGGAATTTATTAAGAATTAAATCAGAGACTAAATATAAGTATTTCCCTTTCGCTAAAATGAGGAATGTTGTATATGATTAAGTGGTAGAGGTGAGATATTATACTTTTTAGAAGCAGTCAGCAGAAAGCAGGAAGTCAGGGTGTGTGTGATTGTATGTTCTATGTCTGGTTTTTGTCTTTTTTCTATATATGAAATTAGAAAATTAAAATAAAGATATAAATTTAATAAAAATATTAATATGAGAGATGTTGAGGATTACTTCCAAGAAGCTTTAAGATTGCAGATTGAGATCAGAAAGTCTAATAAAACTGTGTGGGAAAGGAGGGGGAATAAAGTTCTTAAATGGATAATGGACAGTGTAACATGAAATGGTGGAAGCAATTCTTTGAAACTAGAAAATTGGTTGGTTTGGTACACATTTTGCAAATAAAGACATTAAAGAAAGACAGTTGTTTTGAGAACGTGGAATTGTTTTACCTGGGAGAGGTAGCTCATTGAAAGCAATCAGAATAAGGAGAAGTTAGATGCTGGACTGTGACATTGCTACATTGTAGTGGAGGATCTGCTGTGGAGGCAAAAGTGTTAACTCTATATGCCAAGATTTTGTTTAATAGAAGAATGCCAAACATGCAATCCCTAGAAGATTAACGTGATTCAATGATTTGGCAAGAGACACTGGAGAAATGTAAATTGATGAAAAACTATCATAAGTTTGAGTTTTGGAGTGATGGATGACATGACTGAAGTCAGGGATTTGAAGGAAACAACACGGAATCAGAGGAATCACCTAGGGTTTGAATGGAAAAGGAAGACGAAGGAGTCAGTTTGGAGTGTGAAAAAATAACTTCAGCTGGAGTTTTGCAGCCAAAACAAGATGATTCCAGACATTCAGAAATTATCCTGGAGGACCTGTCTGGGGAGGATACTGGATACATCAGTGAAGATGCTGAGGAGAGGAACAGCATTGAACACAAAGAGGAGAATGACATATGGGGGAATATTTGGAAGGGAAATGATGACATTTGGTAGTTAATTAGATTTTTGGAAGGGGGAAAATGAAGATAAAAAGGATAAGACTAACAGGAATATTCCTCGTGGAAGGATATTTCCCCCTCAGGTTTTGTGTTATTTGCTGATTGATGCCCAATTTGTGCAACTGCTAGTTTTGGCAGACAAAACAAATGAACAAACAAACAAAACAAAACCCAACCCAAAAGCAAAAGCTAAATTCAAGTAGGAAAAAGATAAAAATTGGCTTTTCTCGTTTAAGATGTTAATTTGGGGCTCATAGTTTGACAGTGATTTAGTATAAAGGAAGTAGTCATGAAATAAAGCTTGTTGATAAAAAAATTAATTTAAAAGTGGTTTATATTTAGAATGGCTATGGACATGAGAGTGTGGTGTATGGAGACATAGGGCTCATCTACACAAGGGGATAAAATCCTAAATAATTCGTACTATTGGTATCTCACAGCAGCAGCGACCAGACCAAATGGGTTTTCTGGCCTCAGAAGCCCCCATAAACCTCACATTCCTGATGGCAGCTGTGAGTGATTTACTCGCGTTAGTTTTTCACTGCTGCTGCTGTTTATTTTTTTAAAATTTCTCAAGGTACACTTGTGCAATAGAGTGATTCTCCAAAGCAAAACAGAAAATATTAATCCTTTTTTATTGCCTTAGCGAGCGATCGCTGAGGTGAAAATTCAACATGGCGGCAGCAGGTGCTTGCCCTCCTAGCAAGCCCCGCTTTCTCTCTCACTTGGCCAATCAGCTTTGTGCTTCCCTTCGTGTTTTTTATTGTTCAATGGTCCAAAGGAGCAAAAATGCACACCAGCCTCGCAGTTTGTGGGAAAGGTATGGGGTAATCTACGAAGGCTTTTACCCCGTTGTTTTTGCCATTTTGCCCCCCCCCTTCCGAATAGTGTGGATTGGCGTTGGATCCTGTTTAGACTAGTAGGATTCCCAGTGAATTCCATGAGGGGTATTTTCACCATTTAGATGGGCCCTTAGCTAAGGAAAGCTAAAAAAGAAAAAAATAATTATCTTAAAAGAGCTAGTGATTTATAACAAAAATGAAGGAAAGAATGTAATTTTCTTTGTGGATAGTTGGGAGACACAGCTGATGTTACAATAGATTGATGTTTAGTGAGAAACTGAAGGAGGCAATTTGATTAGTTTAAAAGAAATATTTACAGTGTGTCCCAAAAATGCATACACCCTTTAATGGCTAATAGTAGCTATGGTGATTATTTGAGGGCTATGTAAATATATTTATATTGAAGAATAAATGTTATAATAATGATTTTATCAGAGTTAAAATCCATCTTAAATTACAATTTTATGTAAGCTGTTCAAATTGTCATCCTTGCGTGATTGTGCTGGGCAACTTGGAAGACTAAAAAAACCCCTGATTTAATTTTTAAAAGACTGAAGGAACTAATTGACTTTAAGTGTGTGGGGTGGTGGTGGAATGTTTCTGTTTACTTACTTTGAAATACGAGCAAGGTCATAGCTAGCCAAATGGAGAGAAAATGAACTGAAGCTGAGCTCATAGTGAATGAGTTTTCTCTTCCGGGTTACAGACTACTGAATTAGGGCTAGACTGTCTGCTAGCTGATGGAGAGCATGATAATTAAGTGGATAAATTACAATATATTTTTTTCTGTGATGCATTAAGAGGAAGTTAACTGAATTTTCTGTGTTAATATACTTTAAAAACAACAATACCCTTCAGCACTTCACATTGGGCAAACAGCCCAATGCACCTTAGGATAAATAGATAGAAATCAGACATTAGGAATAGGAATAAACAAAAACCAGTTGGAGAACACTTCAGTCTTCCTGGGTATTCCATCTCGGACTTTAGAAAATCAGTCCTTGAACAAAAAAAACTTCAAAGGGAGATTGGAAAGAAAAACAGCAGAATTAGGATATATTCACAAACTCCAGTCCAGCAACAATTGGTTGAATAGAGAGAATGGTTTCCTGGCACACTACACATATTTATAATACTAGTTAACACCCCAGCCTCATAAGAGCTGTCTTGCCCAGTTTATCACACCTCCTTTTGGTTCCCAGCCAGCATCACACTACATTCCAAGAACTTTCTGTACCATTCATATGGTTATCTACTCAACTTGGCTTTAGGCAATATTTTTCCTCCTAACTCTGTCCCCCAACAACCATTGTTAAAAGTTAACTTGTCACCTCACCACTATACCCACAAGTTTTGCATTTCTATTGCTATTCACATATACAACCAGCACATTGATAGCTGTAAAGGGCTTTTCCTAGGCAATGCACTCCATGCGTCTGATGGATTAGACTTAAGTGTATGAAAGCTTATGCTACCAACTTCTTTCTCTCAGTCTCAAAGGTGCCACTAGAACCCTTTGCATACTGATCCAAACTAACACACCTATGTTAGAGATGAGAACAGCGATGTTGAAATTTGCAAACAGAATAAAAAACAAGAACATGCAGGCACACATGGACAACATTACTGTGAATCTTTGCAACCAAGGGAGGTGGGATGAAGACTGCAGCAACTGCTAGAGAATACTAAAAGAATACAGGCTGAGAAATGGTTGCACTCACTGACAGCAGTCTACTTCAAAGGGTATTTGAATTTGACAGCAGACTCCTTAAGCAGAAACAAAATACAGCCAGGAGACTGGAGTATGAACCAAGAAGTAATCAACATTTTATAGAGCTACTATGGCAGCTTTGTGGCTGACCTTTTTGCATCTGGGAAGAATTTCAAAGTAAAAAGGTATTTTTCAATAGATGGAAGTGTAAGCACAGAAAGACACGATGTGTTAGCTGTAGAATGGCTGAAGGGCCTACTTTATGTGTTCCTTCCACTTCCAGTAATTAAGAGGGTACTGATGAAAATCAGACTGGAGAGGTTATAAGTGGTTTTAATTGTCCCTCACTGGTCACACATACCTTGATTTCTTCTGTTAATGAAAATGTTAGTGGAAAATACATATCAAATACCACAAAGAGAAGATCTCAATAGAGATCAAGGACCAATTTGTTACTCCAGCCCACAATGGTTATGTCTAACCACATGAAGATTGAACAGCAGAGTCTAAGGAAACAGAATTACGCCAGACCAGTAATATCATTTTAACATCTAAGCAACAAACCACATAGTGTATATATGAGACAACTTGGAACGCCTTCCAGAAGTGGTGTGCACAAAATTCAGTGCAAATGGAAGTGGTACGACCAGGTGATGTCTTTTCTTCAGAGTGGCCTAGCTAAAGGACTGAGGCCTAATAATAAAAGGAAAGAGTGCAGTTCTGTCATCTGTGTTAGTAGATGACACAAAACCTTTATCTGCTCATCCTGTCAAGAGGTTTTTGAGTGGGGCAACTTTACATGGTCAACCAGCCATTCAGATTTCCTACATGGGATTTGAATTTGGTGCTGAATTCTTTGACGAGAATTCCTTTTGAACCACTTTTTGAGGCATCACTATCATTGAAAGTCATTAAAGTGGCATTTCTAGTGGCAATTCCATCAGCAAGGAGGGTAACAGAAATAGCATCATAGTTAGTAAGCCCTAATCTATACCGGTTTGGTGATTATAAGTTATCTTTGACCCCTTCATTCCAAAGTCTGTGTCATACTCATGTTTGAGTTAGACATTTGAGCTGCTGACCTTTTGTCAAATCTGAAACATCTGTTACAAAAACAGTGGCACTCATTAGATGTCAGAAGAGTGTTCTTTTATGTTAAAAGAACAAAAGCAATTAGGTATACAGAAGCTTTGCTTTGTTTCATCCTAGAACTTTAAGGTGTCAAGGTATCTAAAGCAATGATTTCTAGATGGTTGAAAAAGTTGCATTTACTTGTGCTATGACTGTTCATGCACTCCAAGACACAGCAGATGTGGGCTCATTTGACAAGATCTGTGGCAACTACAACAGTGTTCATAGTAACATCTTCAGTGAAGGAAGTATGTAGGTAAGCTGTATGGAAGGAACTGTCAACGTTTATAAGGCATTATAAAGTGGATAAATTCAAGTCAGGACAGATAGCCTTTAGGCGAATTGTTTTACAAGCAGTAGTTCAGGAATCAGGCAGCCACTCCCGCCTAGGAAGAGTTCAACTTGGGTACATCCCAGAGGTTATAGATTGCTCCTTCAGCCCTCCTGAGAACATGAGGTTGATATCTACCATGAATGATCATTGTAGGAAGAGTGAAGGAGCGATCTGCACCTACCTATGGCTACGTCTTTAAAAAGGTGGGGGGGGGGAAACGTTTCTATCCTAATTCTTCCTCGGTATGCAAGGATATGTAATAAAACTGAAGGGGAGAGAGAAGGGGCAGTGGATAATATAGTTTGGAATTTTGGTCTCCAACCTGGGTCAGCTGATACGAGGGAATATTTCAGTGTTTTCCATATAGAATCATAGAGTTGGAAGAAACCACAAGGGCCATCCAGTCCAACACCCTGCCATGCAGGAATAAACAATCCAAGCATTCCTGACAGATGGCCATCCATTCTCTGTTTAAAAACCTCCAAAGATGGAGACTCCACCACACTCCGAGGCAGCCAGTGGTGGTGTATTGCTTCTTTAGCAACCCTAGAATGATAATTCAAAGTAGGTGTCAACCTCTCATTCTCCATGTGTGATAAAGTTTATTTATACTAAATATTTAATTGGCAGTACTTCTGGAGGTATGTTTCAAGAAAATGACAATGCTATAGTGCAGTGGCTCTTAGCCTTTTCTTTACCAGGGACCCCCTCTAAATACCTTTTATTGCCATGGGCCCCCAAGATTTAACTCAAAATTTAAAACAACAACAACAGTATTAGTATTAGTATTAATATTAGTATTGATAATAATAATAAAATACCTGATGATGATGATGATGCAATTACACCATCCATGGAACCTTCCTTCAGACACTGAAGAGGGAGAGAAGACTTTTCTCCTGCTGCTTCCTGCAAGTTTGTGGCTGGATTGAATGGCAATGCGCAGGCCAAGCCAGCCAGCCTTTGCCTTGGCTCCTGTCAACCAGCCACTCCACTGCAGGGAGGAGGTGGGCCAAGCAGCCTTCAAGCCTTCATGGACCTCCTGTGAGGACATTGTGGCACTGTGAGGACATTGTGGGGTCTGTGGACCACAGGTTAAGAACCACTGCTATAGTGAATTCAAATGTTTTAAAATAGTTATTATGCATGCATCCATTTTTACAAACTTGCCTTCTTTCTCCCCCTCCCTTCCCCTTTTTTGCAGATCACACATCCATGGGTGGCTTGGGAGACAGTTTCTATGAATACTTGCTGAAGGCATGGTTGATGTCAGATAAGATGGACATGGAGGCAAGGAAAATGTATGATGATGCTATTGAGGTGATTATAGTGCATTGATTCCCCCACTTTAAATAAGGCAAATTCTGATTCTTCCCACTTTCCCAGTAAACCTTAGTTTTTTAACTCTGCAAGGCAGCAGGGTATACATGATCTAATTCAGTCTTCACTAATGTTCTTTAATCTCATGTGACTATTTGAGGTTCACCAAACTGAACACAAACCACTGGACATAAATTGTACTCTCCCAGGAGGTTGATAACCTTACACACTCCTAATAGTCAGTTTCAGGCAGGCAGCAAAATCAGGTGATTCATCAAACTCCTGTGGGCCACAACACTCGGCTGGTAGATTGCACTTGATTTCTTAGTTCACGGGTTGTCCAGAACTGCCTTAAACTGGTTATTTTAGCATGAAATCAGCTATGTAAATGTAATAGATGTGCTAAGAACTTGAATGTGACTTTTTGTCCTGAATTTTTCATCAGTAGTCTAACTAACAAATACTTATTGTCTTGCATCTCTATTCCTAACCATTCCCGTTTTAGTGGGGAAGCATGTGGAATTAGATCCAGCCTAAATGTTAGCACTTATTTGTCTTTTTAATTCTTATAAGCCAGGGGTGGGTAGAGTGAGTCTGCATTGTGCCCTGCAACTAGGAAAAAAAACCCTGAAATATGTCAAAATTGCTTTGTTTGCTACTCTAGGGGTGTTGGCTTTTTCATGGAAGCAGGTTTATGGCCTCCTCAAGCCTGCCTCTCAAGCCACCCCTGCCCCAGTGAAAACCAGAAATGGAATTCCAGTCACTTCCATTTTGCTTTTTAATCTTTCTTTGTTTTCAGCCCTAAGGTAGCCTGAGGATGTCATAGAATCATAGAATTGTAGAGTTGGAAGAGACCACAAAGGCCATCCAGTCCAACCCCCTGCCAGGCAGGAAATCATGTCCTAGTGGCTTAAAACCTCTGAACCTCTGAAGTTATCGATACCTATTGTAAACATTTAACTGTCAGAGCAGTAATTAAATGAGATTGAATCAGTTCCAAAAATATCATTTGCAAGGATTAGCATTTGGAATTGGGCAGAAAGACCAGTTTTTACTGGACGCTGCTTCCTTTTATGCCTGCTTCCTTTTATGACTGTGTCTGCAATTATTTTTTAAAAAGCATTGACAGAGTTTGTATTCATCTCTAGATGATGAGTAAAATGCTGCCTTGTTTCCAGAGATTTTGACATAAAAGAGATTTTTATAAAAGGAAGTCAAGTCACTAAAATTGTGTGAGCAAGAAATGACTGAGCAAAGAATAACCGACAGGGACTTTCTTTTTTAGTTTTGTGATAATCTTTTTGGTTCTAGGGCATCGTATTTCCTCAAATGGCCCTCCAGATGTTTCTGGTCTGTAGCTCCCACCATTCTTTATCATTGGCTATGTTGCCTGGGGTTATTGGAGTAGAGTATCAAGAGTATCCATCTCCTAAATAACATTGAAAAAAAATCATACAAAGTGGCATTTTTTATTTTATGGAACACTTGATTACAAATGATAGGCAGTCAGCAGACAATGTTGGACCAATAATTAAAACTCTAAATAGGCAGATGGGCAGAAATACATTAGTCTTGCCAGCTGGTATACAAAACATGCCTTCACAGGCATTTGGGGAAGAAATGGAAACAACTTCTTGGAAACATAGTCAAGTCTGTCTGGCTTCCACTGGTTAAGCTGCTACAAATGTAACATAAACTGAAGCTATGGCCTCCAGACATAAATATGCCCCGAAACTCATCTTAACAACTACATGGGAGTTATGTGCTATTGGCACAAGGGGCTTCTGGGATCAATGGACTATATTCTTAGTGAGTTAAAAGTTGAAAGAAGCAGTGAACAAACTGATAGACTGAGAGAGAGAGAGAGGAAGAAAGAATGACCTGGTCTAGTAGATGACCATTTCATCACTTCAGAAAAAAGCTGCTTCCAAAACCATTCTACTGATCCTCATGTCAAACCCTTCCAAAGACACTCTTGGATACCCAATGTGATAATTCTGCGTCTGGGAAGGAGAGGAAAAGAATGAAGGTGTGATGTTCTGATCTTTAACTTTGCTTCCATCTCTGTGGAAGGAAGGGTGAAGAGGATAAGATACTTAATTTCCATCATATATGACAGAGCAGTATGCTATAAGCTTTCCCTTCCTTCACCACCACCAGTCTCTTTGACAGAGAGAGAAGAAGGAGAGCAGCTATTTACCTACCATCCTTTTCTAGGACTCCCTTTTCTAAATCTGTTGTGCTTATCCAATTGTATTAATATGTCAGTATATGTTAGTGGAAAGAAAAATCTTGGGAAATGTTTTATTCTTTGAAATTAATGCAAGACATAAAAATGCAGTTAATATATGGGATGATACTACCATTCCAAGTCTGGAATATTTTTACTATTTCCAGGTAATTGAAGAATATTGATTTCTCCCTTCAGGCCATAGAGAAACATCTTATCAGAAAGTCCAATGGAGGACTAACGTTTATTGGAGAGTGGAAGAATGGGCACCTTGAGAGAAAGATGGGTCATCTCACATGCTTTGCTGGGGGAATGTTTGCACTTGGAGCAGATGGTTCTCGAGATGATAAGGCTGGGCACTACCTACAGCTTGGAGCAGAGATTGCACATACATGTCATGAATCATATGACAGGACAAGTAAGCATCCTTGCCTGTTTAGGTTTTATGTGTATTCTCTCCCCGTTTCTTTATTGTTTATGCAAATTGTAAAAGGGCTGACATACAGCAGCCCTATGTGAAAGAAAAAAAGGGAGATGGTATGAACTTGGTGAAGTGCATGTTATGAGGCCATGAGTCTGGTATCTGGATTTGAATTGAGAATGTGCTGGTTGATTTAAACCTAATTTTGACAAGAGAAAATAGTGTATAAAAGCACCATAGGTTTCTGGTAGTCCTCAGTAAAGCAATATTTTGAGAAAACTCCAGTAAAGCTCTATAAAAATGGATGCCAGAATGGTAGAGAGATTTTTATTGTTAGCTTCCAATTATTTCATTCAGAGAGAGAATATTATAGGTCAAAATGGGAAAATTAATTTCAAAATGATCTAAATCTGTGGGTGGGTGGGAGTTCACAGTGATTTTCAAATCAATCCAGTCTGGTTAAAATGCAAACATGGAACAAAGACACATTATTTGACATGAAGTGTCTCACCACATTGCTGGCTGATCCACAGGTGTTAGGCAGAATACAAGTTTTTCTCCCTGTTCAGGTACTGGAATGTGAATGTCTACAGTCATGTGAATGCTCAATGATTACAAACCACACTCTGTTTAAGATTTGTCACTTCTTGCAAAGACAGGATGTGACCTACATTTACAATTGTGTGTTAATAAACCCTATCACCATTTGTATAGTAAAAGAAAGGAGTATGTTTTGTGAAGTATTTGTAGTAGGTGTGGAGAAAGGCAGAATGTTGAAGGTTGAACTTCTGTCTGAGATCCTGCATTGTGAATACGTAGTGTAAAAGTTTTACATGTGGCATTACGCTGCATCTCTTCTGTCACCTCATGCACTACCCATGCAGTAGAGGGCAGGGGCATTGGAGAAGGGGAAAAGTCAGGAAGGTACCACAAGGCCTAAACGAAGTAGTGCCATAGCAAAGATAACAGTTTGCTTAGACATAGACTATGTTGTAAGTTCTTAGATAAGTTAAACAAGTACAAAGCATTCCAAGCCATTTCCCAAAATATCTTGACATATTCTGCAGTTATGATAATGTTGAGAACATTGAAATAAGATAAAAAGAACAAGTATGATGTACATAGTTTGGAAGTAGCACTTGCTGACTTATTGGTGAGTTTGTTTGTATGCCTTTTGATTCTCACGTCCTGCCACTGCAAGTTTTTGTCAGCGTTAAACAAGGTTTAATAGCTTGTTTGGGGTAGAACCCTGGGCTACCAAGCCAGAATTTACTTAGCACTGTGTTGTTAAATAAACTGCTGAGTCTAGTCTAACATGAGACTCCATTCATGAACCTTAAAGAGTTTTTAAAAATCCCTTTCAAGGACATAGCCAGTTGCAGAACAATGACATCATTCACCTAGGCTTCGGGGCACCATTTGGATCCCAGAAGGTCTCAGCAGATGATGCTCTGCTTGTAGTTGTAGGGACATAGCCAGATGTTTCCCATATGCCCCCTGTTCACTAAATGGCCATGGAGGAGGAGCTACTGCAGCCAAGAGGGAGGTTTGCAGGGAATTTGGGTTGGTAGAAAGTTCCAACCTCAGCAATGACAAAAAAAGTGAAATAAAAAAAAACATGTTGGACCCATAGTGTTGTACGTCACTAACATAATGCTAGCCATGCATTTTCTCCTTTATTGCAAAAACAGTAAGTGCTGCTTGTGCTGGGAATTATGTGGGAATGAGTGCTGCTTTGTTTGCATGGGTGCATGCGTTGTGTGAATGAACATAAGAAGATGGGAATAACCATGTACCCTCAGCCTCTTTTCACCCCATCTAAATCTTTCTGTAGGCTAAGTGTAATTTGCCTCCTTGACTATTTCAGAATATTATGCATTCTGTTTTTGCCACATCTGGCAGCATGTTTCCATGGCATTTACACATAGAAAGTAGAACTGATCATATGGAGAAAGATATGGAATGGAAAACTGTTACAGTGATATCCACATAGGGCAGTCGTTTTGAGAGAAGGAGCTAGAGGTATGACATAAAAATTCATTATGAAGCCAAGACATGTTGAGACTGGAAAATGAGAGGTAGGAAGGAATTAAAAATTTCTAGAGCAGTCAGTTCTCTCTCCATTTTTCTGTATTCTTAGTATAGGGACTTTATCACCTCTTTTAATATTATTGTACAACAGTTTGTACCTTCATAAATTCTTTCAGTTGGTTTTTGATTTCTCTAAGGCAACAAACATCTAGTCCAATCTGCAAGAACCATCACAAATGCAGGTAGCAGAAGAATAATTGTGAAAATTAAAAAAAAAGTCTATTTGATGCAGAAATTCCACAAAACAGAAGTTTCTGTATTTGATATAGAAATTCCATAAATTCCCTATTATAGGGGGAAAAATCTATTTTTTCTTTCTTTTCAGCATTAAAACTGGGTCCTGAAGCTTTCAAATTTGATGGTGGTGTGGAAGCAGTAGCAGTACGACAGAATGAAAAATACTATATTTTAAGACCAGAGGTGATTGAGACTTATTGGTATATGTGGCGATTCACACATGATCCAAAATATAGGCAATGGGGCTGGGAAGCAGCACAGGTAACTATTAATTGCTTTCCTGACTAACCTTTCCAGACTATTATTAATTGTTTGCAAAAAAAGGTATGATGAACATTGTGTTTCTCAATAGTTGCCTGGTTGACAGATGGAAAAAATAAAACCTGTAGAAAAGAATACAATTGTCCCTTCATATTCATGGATTTGGCATTCACAGATTTAAGTATTCACGGCTTAAAAATATTCTTAAAAAAATAATCATCCAAAAAGCAAACCTTGATTTTGCCATCTTATATAAGGGACACCATTTTGCTATGCCACTGCATATAATGGGACTTGAGTATTCATGGATTTGGGTATTCACGGGAGGTCCTGGAACCAAACCCCAGCGAATGTGAAGGGACAACTGTACTTAATTACACATCAGACAAGCATATGAGAAATAAAACTTCAAAGATTTAGTTCTAACCAAAGATCTAGTTTTTCTTTCATACCAGTTGGCTAGAAAGCTTTACTTACATGAGAAAATTACATTATTAAAATTTATTCTGTTAAGGACATGTTCTAGAAATACAGTAGGATCCCTGTATCCGCAGGGGATTGGTTCCAGGGGGCCCTGCGGATAATGAAATCTGCGGATAATAACTAATGCCCCTGTCACCATTTCTGCCCTGGGAGTGATCCTGGGCAGTGACCCCGGGGGGGAAAGGAGAAGAGAGGCGAGATCTCTCCTTCTTCCCTCCCCTCCTCCCTGTCCACACACACCCCTTGCCACCATCCACGGATAACTGAATCAGTGGATGGCGAATCAGCGGATGCAGGGGTGCTACTGTACTATATTGAACTATAAAATAAACATTGTAATAGAAAAATATGAAGGCATTCTAAGTGTGTATAAGCTCTGTATAAGCGCAGGCCATTTTGTTTTGGTTCATCCTTGTTACTGCAAACAGTGACACTTTCTGTATATGGAGGGCAGAGAGCTTCCTTTTGCTATGAAAGCTCTCCATGATGTAGAAGATTTTCCAGGGTTCTAAATCATGCAGGTAGCCTCCACAAAAGACTCTCTGCTGTGGCACATGGAGGGTTATGAGGACACAGAGGAGCAGAAATGCAGCATTTTACAATGCTACTTTAAAAATAAAGCATCCTTTGAGTATACAGTTACAAAATTGTTAATCTTTCATAAATGTCAGTGTTGAATCTTGTTTTTCGCTGCTGCCTTCTTCTGTTTGTGATTCTAATATTCAATACTAATGGTATAACAATCATACCTAATGTGAAAAAAATCATTGGTAGATCATTCATGATGTTTTCTGTTCTTATACAGGCCATTGACAAGTATTGTCGAGTGAGTGGTGGATTTTCAGGGGTCAAAGATGTCTACTCCTCTGCGCCTACCTATGATGATGTACAGCAAAGTTTTTTTCTTGCCGAGACATTAAAGTAAGCAAATTCTTCTTCCTGATATTTCAGCAAGACTGGACCAATGAGGATCATAAAATAATAATCTAGTGCTTATAGCTGGGGTGGCCAACTGTGGAAGGCTATTGGGCTGCATTAGAGCCTTCTTGGTGGCTGCTCCCCCCTTCTCAAGCTCCCTTCCTCAGGTGGCTAAGCTGGCCCCCTCCCTGCTTTCCTTTCGCAGGCAGGCAAAGACGTTTTTATTCAAGCAGAATTTTAACAGGGGAGCTTTTAAGGGGGGGGTTATATCTTTCTTTTTAAATTGATGCCAGTTTTAAAAATGTTTTTATACTGTTTTATCTGCTTTTATTGTTTTTATTATGGGCTGGGGGAGCCACCTTGGGTCTCATTCTGAGAAAAGGCAGCATACAAATGCAATAAATAAACAAGAATAAAATAAAATATTATTCCCCCCAGCAGACCTTGGAGGGCCACATCTTTCCCCTGCACCTGCTCCCACAAAAAACATCAAATTTTGTTTTGTTTTTTTGGCCTCCAAATGCCTTCTAGGGGACAAGGGGGGCATTTTCACCATGTTTTTTCCTGTTCACTTTCTGTTTCAATGGGACCTAATGCAATTTTTGTCTGAGAATTCAAGACTCCATAAAGGAGTGCCTGAATTCATCATTATCAAAGTCATATGTTTGTTGTGCCCTGATAAGTTGCACATTCTGTGCTAGGATGGCTAACAGCTTTTTGCGGGCTATGTAAGCTTCTTGGTTCTCTCCTGGGAGCCTGTCTCACCCATTACATAAAGGACCCTCGCTTTCTGTCCTCACCACATTAAATGAATGAGTTCCCTCATGCAAGCATGGATGTCTAGCCTAGCTAGGTCTCAAGCGACTAGTGCTGATTCTGGAGTAAGCAGGTCTGCTGGGGAAATGCACAACCTTGCCAATTTTGTCAAGTCCTGTCCCTTTGCAGTAGTGTGTGTGTGTGTGTGTGCCACAGCATTCAGCCACCCAATACCAGTCTCTTTGTCCAGGGGTCCTAGCTGGTCTGGGGAAATGCTTCTGCCGGTAGGGACTCAGTCAGAGTGTATGCAGAGAGTAGGGACAGTGTCTGAGGGCCAATAGTAGATATAATTGCTTCCTTAGTTTCTAGTTTCCATTAACTCAACTATCTTTTGGTTGCATGCCTTGTGGCTAACATTGGCATGCTGAGCCTTTGCTTGACTGGCTAGATACTGGGCAGCATGCTGTGCTTTTGCATGCTCATCTTTTAAAATGGCCACCTTGCACTGTAATGCCTGAACTTGGAGAGTGGCTGCATCTAACATGGCACGGGCTTCCTATGCTGTGGAGGAGGATGCCAATTTGTCCACCATCAGGGGGCTGTTTTGGGCCCTTAATTATTAACTCCTTCTTTTGGTTCTCAGTTTTACTATTTAAAAATAGTAGTGGGTAGTGCTTGAAGCATCACTTCAATGCTTCAAGCACTGGGTAGTGCTTGAAGCATCACTTAAGGCCATCCAAAATCCCCTAGCTGCCATAGCCTGTTTAAAGGGGCCAAAAAAGTGACCTTTCCTTGCACCGTGTATGAAAAGCATCATGCAGGGTCTCAAATGAGTCAGCGGTATTAAACAGCCCCTTCTTCCAAGGGTTCCTTCCCTAGCTAGCAAACCACTTCTCTAGCTTTTCCATCTTGGGGCTACTCTCAAACATTTCTACTATTTCTACTATTTACTCAATATTTACCCATAAGCGGTGTTATGAGTGGAAGACAATGTTAGATTTAGTTTCCCACAGATAAGCAATGGAAGCTCCTGCTATGTTAATGATCTCTAATGGCTGAGGCATTAAGACTGATGGGCATGAGACAACCTTCTATTGTTGAGAAGAGGGTACAAAGGAAAACCAGTTTTCAGAGTCATGAGTGTTCTGGCCACTTGAGTGAATTAGTGAATGGCTCACTTCCAGTTGCGTCCAAGAGAATTAGCACATTCCACCCCAACTACCTGTCTTGGAGGGGGGGGGGTTCCGCATAATTGCTGCCTGGTTGTGACTTTTTTGGAAAATTTGGAATTACCTCTTTGTTCGGTTTTGAGGTAAACTTCACTTAGTCCTTATTTCTGGGGAAGTCCTGGTCTACTGCTAACCTTTGTGAAGCACTAGTAAATGAGCCAGTTATGAAAGTCAGCCAATTGATGAGCTATTGGAAAGGTGGGGTGTCAGGGCAGGTAACAGGAGCATTTCTTTCTAGGGGGAATTATACAGTTGTCCCTTCATATTCACTGGGTTTGGTTCCAGGACCCCCTGTGGATACCAAAATCTGTGAATACTCAAGTCCCATTATATGCAATGACATAGCAAAATGGTCTCCCTTATATAAGATGGCAAAATCAAGGTTTGCTTTTTGGATTATTATTTTTTTAAGAATATTTTCAAGCCATGAATACTTAAATCCATGGATACCAAATCTGTTGATATGGAGGGACAACTGTATAATGTCTATTATGACATGCCTGCATCATCTAAAGTAATAATTTTCCCCTGGAGAAGTGTTAACAATTATATGCAAATGTGTGCAGCTATAACTGATCAGCAACAATTTTCACTAATCAATCGATATACCTACTTTAAACCCTGTTGCCCATGATTAATCTGAGGTGAACTTGTATAGCTCAGACATGGTGATAAAAATTTCTGCTGCACACTCAAACTTGTTCCCTTTTTCTGATTTTGCAGGTATTTGTATCTGCTGTTCTCCAGTGACGATCTCCTACCTTTGGATCACTGGGTTTTTAACACAGAAGCTCACCCCCTGCCTGTTTTACATCTAGCAAACACAACACTATCAGGAAATCATGTGTATCGATAGATACTATTCCAGGACAAGGACAAAACATTTTGATTTAACTGTGTTTTGTTTACATGAACCACTTGAGAGAAGACTGACACTTGTTTAAATAATCAAGACTTTTGGATCAAGAAAAGATCAAAACTGCACTCTTAAGCATGTAGATAAATTTAAAAATTCCATTTTATACGTGACCAAAACAATCTAGTGCAGTGTGTCAGAAAAGGACCTTGTATATTTGCAACTGAGGTGATGGAGCATGGTGTTTAAGGATTCAGAGACCAGGGGAACATGCTTCCTGTCCAGTGGCAGGAATCAGCTGCAGCTGCTACAACTGGTCTTTGTAGTGAGCTGTCTCCTGCCCACATTATGTGGATTCCTGATACTTTGTCATTTGCTTTTTCTATGATGGCACGAGCAAAACATTGACAAGCAACAGAAGTTTACCCAGATTTGAAGCTCCTTTACTCCTGTTTTGACTTTTCTACTTTTCATCAGTCTGTTCAGACTGGCAGCCATTCCCAGTGCCTCTTGAGACCCTTGCCTCTTTTTTTATTATTATTATTACTCCTACTGCTAATGATGATGATCAGTCATTTGTTCTTGTTCATCAGTAAATGAGATACAGAAAGGAACCATCAACTTCTCACAGTCTGTCATTTTAGGATTTAGAAAGCTTTATTCATCATGAAAAAAATTGCCCATCCTGTTACTTGGTAGAGGTTCTTGTCAGCTAAGTTGCAATAAGTCATTAAGCATGGAGTTCTTTTTTCCTCCCCCCCCCTTTTTTTTGTATAGTATACAAAAACAGAACAAATATTCAGTAAGATATGTCCAATAAGATACATTCTTTACAACCTGAAGTCCTCTGCCTAAGACCGCTACCTTGTTTTTATCTTGGTGCTTGTTTTTCCTTTTTTCTAAAATCACCTGCCTGAGGAGGAGTATGTCTGTATATACATACACAGTAGAAATTCTTCCAGTTTTATCTCTAAGTAATGGGAAACGTAATGTCTATTGGCCTCAGTGGAACAGATTAATAGGAGTTTGAAAGTGCAGTTTCCTTTGCAATACATTCTTTTCCTTTCTAGATACCACTGGTACCAATTTAGGTAAGAAACTATTCCTGAGTTCTAAAAATGGACCTGTCAGCCCCCAACATCCCCCTCCCTCATTAAAGAGAAGGTTTTAGCTTCATTTTTTCTTTTCCTGAGCAGGATATTTAAAAGCTTTGTGTGAATGTTGTTCATGTGTATCAGAATCTCATTTTCTGGTGAATAGAAGTAACAAACCTTTATTTTTGGTTTGTATATGTCGCTTACAAACACAGTGCTAAAATCCAAATGCTGGTTAGAAATAACCTCTCTTGTCCAAGTCCTCTGCATTAGGACTTTATAATGCCTCAAGGACAGAACAGATCTACAAGTTGGAATACTATTTAACAAATACCAAGACAAGTTAATCTGTTTTACATATTACATATTACAATCCCTGTGGTAGAGATCACTGCGTCCAGTTTCCACTGTCACATTGTATACAGCTGGACCTCTGGGAATATGTATGGCCAGAATCATGCTACATTCTAAAGTGAAATTCAGTACCTTGTACATGTTCTAGCCCACATAGTTGCAGAGATTATGCCTTAAAACATGCTGTGAGTTTTATGGAATATTTATACTGTAGTAATATGGGTAAGGGTCCAGACATCAAGAAGTTGAGTTTCCTCACTTAATTAGCACATCTCCCTTTATCCAGCCTATATTTTACTGTCCCTTCAAATTGTTTTTCACATTTCTGTACCCTAAATTTTCAATCATGTTTTCCTTCCAATTTTTTCAATAAAATCAAAATTCTGAATTCTGCATGAAAAAGCAAGTAACATATCCATATTAAGAATGTGCAGTTTTCTTAATGGAGTCCAGCTGTAGAACTTAGAATATTCTAACTTAGAATTCTAGAGTCATTGTGTCTAATACAGAATTGAAAGTTGGAAATCTCTTTCCAGAACCTCCTAATACTGCTTTTATTTGAACAGAGTTCTCATTGAAACCAGTTGAAAAGCCCTGATGCATGTTGTCCAAAGTATTTATTTTTCTGGAAAATAAGGGGAGCCATAATGTTTCTGAACCAAAAGAGAATGAAATGGGTTTGGGATTAAGTTGAAAAAGTTTTCATCCACCTCCTGTAAATGGAAATATTTTATAGAACATAAAGTCTTGGATTTTTGCACTTTAAAAGCATCACATGACTGCTAAATTTATTTTCCCCTGAGATATTAATGTGTAGACTATTCTTTTCCATAATAGAACAGAAATATACATTACAGCAATATTATAGTTAAGGATACTTACAGGGGTGACCTGATTTTGTTTGCACAGTAGCATCAATGTTTTAGCAATCTACCATGCTTTTACTTTTAGACTGCTTATCATGAGTGTGCTCTTTGCCACGGTTTTGAGTTTCCTTCTTTCTCCCATTTCCCCTTACTGGTTGTGCCAGTGCGCATTGTTTATGATGGGTGGGCAGAAGGCAAATCATGATCTACTAATAGCTATATGGGGAGTTTGTATTGGATCTAAAAGGGTTTCTATTTACTTATTGCTTAACAAAATAAGGAAGTGATTCTGTCTCCCTTTATTAGGCTGTTGAAACTTGAAAGCTTGGAAGAAAATAGGAGTGGATTTTCAGGTATAAACTCTGTGAGCTCAGATCTGGTATTGAAAAAAAATTGCTGGCCTAAACCATGAGCTCAGACCCACATTCCTCCAAAACTATGTATTTGCCCTTGCTCCTTGCCATTATTTTATGTCAGGTTTTCAGGGGTCTATAAAAGGTCCCACAAACCTGGTGTGTCCATCCATGAAATAAAAGATGTGCAAAGAAAGAACATTGATGTGATACCAAGATGTACACTATCATTTAATTAAATCACTGTGCAAAAGGGAATTGTGGAGCTACTACTTATTGCATGGCATATTAATGTGCTTGTGAGCATAAAGTCCATCTGGAAAAGATGGGAGAGAAAAAGAAAACTTAAGTAATCTACACAACCCCCCAAGTTAAACCAGACTAAAATACAAGACAAACCCAAAATCAGGAACATGATGTCCTCTCAAGGATAGCGTCTTTGGTACTTGCTGAGACCCACATTCTCTCAAGGCCCTCTGCAAACCTGTAAAACTCACTGCTACTCATCGCTGCTGCTGCCTTGTCTACATAACAGGAACAAAGAAAAAAGAGCAGCAAGCTTGCAATCTCTTTACTGCCTCCCACTTTATTTTCTCCAGGACAGTGCTCAAAATGTGGATTTGGTCTAGAGGGACAGGGCAAGTGAATAACAGCAGCAGTAATGAAGAAGAGAGAGAGCCTCTTGCCCAAGGCCACCTGCCCAATGTCAAGCACTGAAACTTTCTCTACTGGCCTTCATTCACAATGTGCATTTTTATTTATAATTATAACTATACATTAGTGGGAACAGAATATAAGAAAAAGGGGTGCAGTTTTGAGCAACATCTTGATGTGGGCCATTCTATCACAAAATGGCTGTCATAGCAAATGATCCCCCACCCCCACCCCCGAAGTGGAGACTTGGAAGGGGGAGAGTTTGAATAAAAATTACAGCATGCTTGTTGGGATACTGGTGAATCCATTGCTATAATTTATAATCCTATAAATAGAAGTTGAGAGTTCAAAATCATTACTGTGACAATTAATAGTCACTCAAGTTAATTGTGACTTGTATGGCTACTTGGAACCAGCAGCTGAATGAAATTACCATAGTTGCTTTTCTAGCATCATTAAAACTAATTAGAATCATAGAATTGTAGAGTTGGAAGAGACCACGAGGGCCATCCAGTCCAACCCCCTGCCACGCAGGAAATCTTGATCAAAGCATCCCCGACACATGGCAATCCAGCCTCTGTTTGAAGACCTCCAAGGAAGGAGACCCCACCACACTCCGAGGGAGTGTGTTCCACTGCCAAACAGCTCTTACTGTCAAAAAGTTCCTCCTAATGTTGAGGTGGAATCTCTGTTCCTGGAGCTTTCATCCACTGCTCCGTGTTCCAGTCTCTGGAGCAGCAGAAAACAAGCCTGCTCCATCCTCAGCATGATATCCCTTCAAATACTTAAACAGGGCTACCGTATCGCCTCTTAGCCGTCTTTTTTCCAGGCTAAACATACCCAGCTCCCTAAGTCTCTCCTCATAAGGCATGGTTTCCAGGCCTTTCACCATTTTAGTTGCCCTTCTCTGGACATGCTCCAATTTGTCAATATCCTTTTTGAATTGTGGTGCCCAGAACTGGACACAGTATTCTAGGTGAGGTCTGACCAAGGCAGAATAGAGTGGCACTATTACTTCCCTTGATCTAGACACTACTATTGATACAGCCCAAAATCGCATTGGTCTTTTTTAGCTGCCGCATCACACTGTTGACTCATGTTCAACTTGTGGTCTACTAAAACTCCTAGATCCCTTTCGCACATAGTCTTGTTCAGCCAGGTCTCTCCCATCCTATATCTATGCATTTCTAATTAAATTGTCTAATTAGTATTTAATGACTTAAGACAAATACTTTTTTCCCCATTTTTCCATTTTAAAGGAATAGTTTAAAATTAGTTTTTCCACTCTTATCATAATTGCTATTAATTTGAGCATAGCCCTTGTTATTTTCTCCTGTGAGCTTCTTTTGCATCTAGCACACTAAGGGAAAGCATTGTAATCTCTCCAAATTCTTTCATATTCTCTGAACATTATCCTTACTCCCCCACAAAACAGCCCACAAAATATTCGTCCAAGTTCTACAAAGAGAGAACAGGGATAAAATTATACACCACCAGAAATAGAAAGTCCGTACTCCCTGTATCCATTAAAGCTTATTTTTCCATTAGCACAGTTAAAAATTAGAAAACTGCAGCTTGCATTCCTTTTCTTCATAAGTCTCATTCATGGGATGAAGTCACTGTCACAAAAAGATTTGGTTTTGGCTCTTGAGCCATTGCAGTACAAAAAGACTGAGATTTTACTAATTGGGTACACAGTCTGCCCTCTGTATCAACGGATTCTGCATCCATAGTTTCAACCAACCACAGTTCGAAAATAAAAAAAAATCCCAACAGATGAACCTTGATTTTGACGTTTTATATAAAAGATGCCATTTTACTGGGCCATTGTATATAATGGCACTTGAGAATCCATGGATTTTTGTATCCATAGGGTGACCTGGAACCAAATCCCAGTGGATACTGAGGACCCATTGTAATGCCATTCTCTCTTGTTTATTCACATAACAAATGGGAAATGTTTGCTTAATTTATCTAGTGTATTGCATCACTTAATTGGTTTCATCAGTTATAATGCCACACTTGCTGTAAGGTACTCTCTTATTAAATAGTTATGTTTCATGAAGAAGTATGGCTGAAGAGAATTACACAACTTCATGGAGGAGAAGGCTGTGGTCTTGAGTTGATCTCATATGTTCTTATGGTAGGGGTTTTTTAATAATAATTTCAGTCACCACAGACTGAGTGGGGTCCCATGTATTATGAAAAACACTTAACTGTTTTTTGTTTTTTTTTTTAAATTATGTCCAACGGTATATGAAGATAACTTGCAATATAGCCTCAACAAGTACAGATTGCTGTGCAGAACTTCTGTTGTTGAAAAGTAGAAGTAAAGCAGACATCTGTTGCCATGGCCTTTTATGCTTGGCAAAGAACACAAACACCACTGCTTTTTAAAAAATGTGCTTTTTAAGATAGAGTACTAAATCTTCAATTTCTGAAAAGCTGACTGAATTCTTAGGTATGTCTACTGAAAGAAGCACCAGTTTATTCAATAAGACTTGATCCCAAGTAGAACTGCAGCCAAAGATAGTACTCCCATCCAAGTGAAATTCTCCAGATCACCTGATCTACTGTTTAAAAGCACAGAAGCTACTTAAACAAAACAGAACAAAAAACATTCCAGATCCTTTGAAAATTCCTGGTTTGCTCTCTAGGGGAGTGAGTTGATAATATAGATTTTTATTTTTTAATAGTGCTTCCCCTATTTGCATGGATATATTTTCTTGGTTAGAATTATTAATCCATTCTCAGCCCCCAGTAACGGGCCTGTATATTTGAAAGCTTTTAAACATTTTTTTAAAAGAAATTTTTCTTTCAGCAAGTTTTTTTTAAAAAAAAATTAAAAAGTTCTATGTTTGGGCTATTCCCTTACACATCCTTTCATTTGGGGTTGCTTGTGCAACTGAAGTTACTGTTCACACCATCAAAAACGGAGATAATACAGAACAGGGGGAAAAGGGCATCTTTCAACCATCATGAATATTTTTAACCCATTTGAACTGCCATAACAGTTTATGAGGAGAGGGCTTGGCTCATTCTTACAGCTGAGATGTCAAGCTGTTAGTAGTGCGTTGTTGACAGACACTAGTCTAAAGATAGCTGTGTTTGATTTACAGTGCAGTCCTAAACATGTCTACTCAGAAGTAATTCTCATTGAGTTCAGTGGGGTTTACTCCCAGATAGCTAGTTCTAGGATTGCAACCTTACTGAGCCTAAAGAGTGTTATTCACATTGGATGTTGATCTGTCATTCTGCCTTGACTTACTTTCCTAAAGTTTATATATATAATTTTCTTAAATATTAAAAGGGCAAGAGTCAGCCTTGTGAACTGGGAAGCTTCTGGCTCTCTCTGAGCTGGCATTCTGCATATGTAATTTTTAAAGGTTTTAAAAACAATGTATATAAACAAAAATAAAGAATGTATTTAAAAGAAAGTGCCTGCTGTTGTTTCCTTTTTGTAGAGCAGACAAGAAAAATGCTACCATGAGGAGACAGGCTTCATCATTTAGTTAGTGAAGTAACTTCTCTCACTCCCTGTTAGGTTTGTTATCCACAGGATGTTCTCTTTGAAGGGAACTTTGGGAAGTTCTTTGCAGTCAGATCAGTTTTCACTCTGCTTGCCTAAAAGGAGTCCCTACCTCTTGTCATGGCTCCTCTGGTTACTGAGAATGATAGTTATTGTATCTATATAATAGCTAAACAAAATTTGGAATTTTGTTATAAACCTTATCTCCAAATATTCAGCTAGCTCTTAAGATTGTGGCTATAATCTCTCTCTGGCTTTTCTTTGCAAACGAAGATTTAGGAAGGACTCATCCTGTGCTTTCTGCAAGCATGCTGATGACTAAAAAGGCCAATCCGAGATAAGTCCGGTTGCAGAAAGCACAGCAGAAGGTCTCCTTGGGTGATGTTTCTGGGTTGTGATTCTTTCTGCGTTGTTGTTTCTCTTCGAGACTTGTTCGATGTGAGTTCTCAAATAAGGCTGCAGCATTGTGGATAGTGCATCTCCATGCCTCCCGATGTGAGGCCAGGGCGGACCATTGTTGGTGATCAATTTGGCCAAGCCTGAGATGTTGTTTCAGGGAGTCCTTGTTTGGTTTTTTTGGAGCGACCCTCTTACGCTGACCCGTGGCAAGTTCACCGTAGAGTAGTATTTTTGCGATGGTCCTCCATCCTAGAAACGTGCCCTGCCCAGCGCAGCTGTGTTCTCAGTATCATGGACTCAATGCTGGTAATCCCTTCTTACTCAAGGACAGCAACATTCGTCACACAGTCCAGTGTATATTTAGGATTATGTGTATACAGCGCTGATGAAAGCGTTTGAGGAGTCATAGGTGGTGGCGATAGGTGACCCATGTTTCAGATCCATAAAGGAGAATAGATAATACAATGGCTCTATACACACTGATTTATGCGCTATACGCCTTTACTAATCTGCGATCGATCTCTTTGTCAATCTTGGCATCTGAGGAAATTATTTCTCATAATACAGTTTGTGCTTTCAATCCAAATTCCCCTCCACTTCTCAGATGGAAAAATCTAGGATATGTGTAGGCTGAGAGCATACATTTTCACTGATTAGTACTGAAGACCTGAGTCATTTTTTTTAAAGCAAAGATCGTCTTGTTTGTTTTTATAGAGAAATGATATATAAATGAGTACTATTTGGGAATATTTTTAGTTATGCTTGTATTAAAACTAAGGCTGACTTGGAAGCCAGTTCCATTGAACTCAGCAAGGCTGGCTTCCCAGTAGAGATTGCATTGCTAGCCATAGACAATATTTGTTGAGGTTGCAGTTGAGAGTGAAAGAATCCAAAACCATATTAGAGCAATTTAAAACAGATCTCAGAGATACTGGAATTGAAGGACTTCTCCAGAGTGGACTGAATCTGAATGTGAATATGAACCTATAACACTCAGGAAGATTCATTAGGATTGAGAGGGACCCAGAAAGACAGACTTTGGGTCTCCAAATATTTACATATTTCTCCCCAAGAAATGGGGAGAGGAGGAGGGAATTTTGTGACTAGTAGGTTTTAACTTCTAACTACATGTTGAAGCACTGTGTCTGTGGACTAACTCAGTGCACCTTGGCAGTTTTGTCTCATAACAGCAGGAACCTGAAAACTTTATGCATATGTGAAATAAAACAACCAGGTCAGGTAAGCCTTGCATAAGTAAAAACATTTTGCATCTTCTAGAGACAACTTTTGAAACCTTTTCACAAAATGCATCCTGGGATTATTCCCCCGCCCCCTGCTTTCAACAACCTTTACTTTTCTTATGATTTCCATTTTGGTAATTAAACTTACAGAGCTATGCTTTTTCAACACACAAACTGGTGAGGCAGGCTAATTTGCTTCCCGCTTTTCATAGAATCATAGGGTTGGAAGGGACCACAAGGACCATCTAGTCCAGTGACGACGAACCTATGACACGTGTGTCAGCACTAACACTCATAGCCATTTGTGCTGACATGTGGCCGTAGGCCTCCCCCCCCCCCCGCCCATAACCTTACTACCCTCCCTAAAGTGGCAATCCGGGCTTCAAAGCCTCACTTTAGGGAGGGGGGAAGAAAGTGGCAGGCGGGGCTACAAAGCCCTGATCGCCACTTTAGGGAGGGTGGAAGGGTGGAGGAATGTGGCGAGTGGGGCTACGAAGCCCCGATCACCACTTTATGGGGTGGGGTGGAGCCTCCTCCCCCACCTGGTCACCACCAACCCTGAAGCCTGCCGTGCTTCCCCAGAGCCGCCTCAGAAAGGCTGGGTAAGGTGGTCGGCGGGTGGGACTCTGCTAGGGAAGGTGGTGGGCAAGTGGGAGAGTGGCTGCCTGGCTTCTCCCTGGCCTTCCCGAGGTAGCTCTGAAGCCTCAGAAAGGCCGGGGAAGAGGGCGGGTGAGTGGGGGTGGCCACCTGGCCTCTCCCTGGTCTCCCTGAGGTGGCTCTGGGGATTCAAAGCCTTGGAGCCGCCTCAGAAAGGCGGGGGAAGATGGTGGGCTAGCCGGAGGGTGGCCGCCTAGCCTCTCCCTGGGCTTCCCAAGGGAGCTCCGTGGCTTCAAAGCCTCAGAGTCACCTCGGAAAGGCCGAGGAAGGCAGCGGGTGGGAGGAAGGGATGCTGCCTGGCCTCTCCCTGGCCTTACCGAGGGGGCTCTGAGGCTTCCAAGCCTTGGAGCCGCCTCGGAAAGGCTGAGGAAGGTGGTGGGTGGGAGGGAGGAACTATGCCCAGCCTCTCCCTGGCCTTACCGAGGGGGCTCTGAGGCTTCCAAGCCTTGGAGCCGCCTCGGAAAGGCTGAGGAAGGTGGTGGGTGGGAGGGAGGAACTATGCCCAGCCTCTCCCCAGCCTTACCGAGGGGGCTCTGAGGCTTCGAAGCCTTGGAGCCGCCTCGGAAAGGCCGGGGAAGGCGGCAGGCAGGTGGGCCTCTTGTTTGAGCCCAGGGCACCGCGTGCAGCTTCTCCAATGGAGCCCTCCTAAATAGCTCCGCACAGGGGAGCTGCCAAAAGAGGGAGGAGGGAGAATACACGTGTGCATGTGTGTGTGTGCATGTGGCATTATGGGGAGGGGGAGTAAGTTCTGTGAAGGGAAGAAGCCGAGGGTCTGGGAGTCGAGGAGCTGCCCGCATAATCGCTCCTGGGCTAGCTGGCAACACATGCTCTGCTCCATGGCTAACTCAGGCTGCCTCCTCGTCTTCAACTCCGCCTTGCTCCCAACACTTGCTACTGTGCCCCCCAGCATTCCTCTACCTCCAGCAGGTAAGTCCACCTCTTTTATATCTTTCCCTGCTTCATTCGTGGGTGAGGTATCCCCCCAAAAATAAACCCATGGGTCAGAGGCAGGCAGGGGGAGGTGGGGGGAAAGTAGCGACGGGGCCTCTGGAGGCCCCGTCGTCACATTCAGTAGGCCGGGGTGGGGGTGGGGGAAAGTAGCAATGGGGCCTCCAGAGACCCCATCACCACTTTCAGGAGGCCGGCGGGGTGGCGGTGAAAAAGTAGCGCCGGGGCCTCTGGAGGCCCCGTTGCCACTTTTGGGAGGTGGGGGGGCTGTTATTCGCTGATTTTTCACATTCCCGGGGGTCTTCGGAACCTAACCCCCATGAATGTGAAGGGACGACTGTACATTTTGATTACTCAGATCTTCTTCGTGGTCTCTGTGAATCACACAGTTGGGTTACTCCTGCGCCTGCGCAAAGCTTCGGAACCTTCTAGAAACGCTAGGCAGAACATGCTTTGATACATTTTTGGCGGTAACTCTGCCCACCCTAACGGTCCCTTAAAAGGGCTTCCCGCTCAAATTCCCCTCAGTTCCTTTCTTTCCGCTGCGTTAGCAGCTAAGGAACCTCTGTACGCTAGTGCTTTAGTGAATTTAACGGTTTTGACTTGGCTTTCGACTCTGACAACGGCTATCTCTACCCCCCTGATTTGGCATTTGACTCTGATTTCTGGCTCTCGACTCACTCCTTTGGCTCTTTGACTACGATTTTGGCTCGCTCCCTCGGTTTGTCGCCGCCTCTGACCTTCGTGTTTTGACCTCGGAGTGTGCTGACAATTCTGATTTATGATGTCCACCAAAGGGGCCTTTAAGCGTTGTGTGGTATGTCAGGCCAAGCTCCCAAGTGCAGATGGCCACTCTCGTTGTTTAATTTGCTTGGGGGAATCCCATAATGTGGATTCGTGTATCCACTGCCGGGCCTTTACACCGCAGGCTAGGAAGCAAAGACTTTCACGCCTCAAGTCCTTCCTCTACGAAAAGGCCCTGATTCCGACTACGCAGTCAACTTCTGTGTCTGCTCCTCCATCTGAACCTTGAAGCTGAGGCCGGTCTCAATCTCCGCCTTCCGCAGATTGCAAACGCCGTCGGTCCCGTAGCCCTTCTCGACGTCGTTCGACCGCGTCGGATCCTGAGGCTGTGCTCTCTGCCCATCGACATCAACCCTCGGATTCGGCTCGGGACCGGTCAGCCAAAGCTAAAGAGCCTATTCCCCCGACACCCAAGGAGCCTGTACCTGCTCCATCCACTTCTGCTGCTGTTTCTTCGGAGCCAGCGAAGAAGAAGAAGAAGGAAAAGCACACCTCCAAGCACGCTGGGGATAAAAAGGAGAAGGAGAAAAAGGCTAAGACGGCAGAGCGTCCTGCTCCATGCATCCCCCCTCGAGATCAGAAGGAGCAGGGTGAGGAGTTTCTCCGTCCTCCACCACCGTCTGCACTGGATGCTGAAACCCGTCGCCCACTACCTCCGCAGACCGATCTGGAGGTGGTGACTGTGGAGCTCTCTCCAGCTGTTGATGTCATGCCGCCGGTTGGACAACTGCACTCCTCTCCAGCCCTAGTTGTCTCTCGAGACCAGCTCTTGAGTCACCGTTCCCCTGATGTGGAGGTGTCTGTAATCGAGCTACGGGATCCATCGACGAGCCCTGTCCGTTCCATCACCGCTGATATCCCGGCGTATTCTGCGTACGAATTCGCCCGCTCCGTATGCAGAGCCGAGATGGGTTCCTCATCGGGGTCGCAAGTCTTCACCCCAAGGGGGGAATTGATCAGATCCTCCAGGCCTCTACCTCCAAGGGGTCGGTCGTGCTCCCCTATATTTCGGAGAGCATCTTCACACCGAGATGCCACGGTACAAGTCTCTCCCTTCGAGCATCGACCACTCCCGCGTACACCTCCGACTCCGGATCCTCGCTCCCCAACACCGGAACGGCCTAGAGATCGATCTCCCAGCGAATCCTCCTCCTCGTCAACGGGTTCGTGGGATATGTACCGACCATATCTCCCATCCCCGAGGGCAGAGCTCATAGATGATGACTCCAGCTCCCCCACTGATGATATCAGAGCCTTTGCAGAGCAGATGTTGAGGATGTCGCATGCTCTGGACCTGAAGACGGAGGATAAGCCGGCCGAGCCTCTCGATCCCATCTTTCAGAGGATCCAATCCAAGGCGCCCCCGTCGACCACTATTCCAGTGTTACCCTCCTTGTTGAAGCTGGCACAGGGGTCATGGGAGAACCCCTCCTCGATACAGCCCACGTCTAAAAAGATCGACCGGCTGTACTGTGTGGGAGACGAGCACGTTGCCTGGTTGCAGACCCACCCGAAACCGAACTCGGTGGTTGTCGAGGTGGCTCAAAATAAGAAGCAGCGCCGACCTCTGTCTTCCCCACCTGATCCCGAGGGCAGGAAACTGGACATAGTGGGTAAGAAGATCTACACTGCTGCGGGCTTGAGTTTCAGGGTGGCCAACTACTTGGCGTGCATGGCCGCCTATCAACAGGTCCTATGGGACAGGATGGTCCCGTTAATTAAAGACCTCCCCGACGAACGACGCCGGATGGCGGAGGCCATCCTGTCTGAGGCACAGGCACTAGCAGGGCTTCAGATGAATTCAGCTCGACACGTAGCGGACTGTGCGGCCAAGACCATCGCCAGATCCGTAGCCCTACATTGACATGCGTGGCTGCATTCCTTGGGCCTTACCCCGCAGGCATCGGCCACCATCGAGGATCTCCCATTTGATGAGTCGGGTTTGTTTAACGGCGGAACCGACGACAAGTTGGAGTTCACTCAAAAGATGCGGACCACTGCCAGGAAATACGGTATGGGCTCTGCCTCCACCAGCCAGTACCGACCTATTATATTATAAGTATAATAGAAATTCAAATTGTAGAAATGAATTTTAGGGAGGAAAATTAGTAAAACAGCTGATATGTAAAGTGTAATGAGATACATGATTTGACTAACATCAATCAGGAATTGGATGGGTAGGAAGTCTACCAATGTTAATTTTAGTAATTACTCTGTGTATATTTATCAATTTTGTTAGTTTAATTTAGTTTTATAAGTTTATATAGAGTTACAGTGAAATTATATGTATGAATACATAAGAGATTGATAACAGATAAGAAATGGCAACCGTGTGGAATTACTATGATGATTTTATGATCTATTGAACTACTGGATATATGTTTTTCCTTTTCTTTCTTTTCTCCCCCCCCCCCACCATTGAAATATGCAATAAGAATTTTATTATATTGGGGGGAAAAGAAGTCAGGGGGTCTTGGAGATGTCTCATTCATGGAGTTGACATGAGTCAAAATCAACTCAAAGGCAGTTAACAACAAATTACATCCCCTGATCTGGACACTGTTGATGCAATCCAGAATTGCACTGGCCTTTTTGACAGCCGCCATTGCATTGCTACAAATTTGATGAGTGTATCCTCTAATCCATCATCCAAGTCATTAATAAATGTGTTAAATAACAATGGGCTGAGCCCTGAGCCCTGTTGCACCCAGCTAGTCACTTCTTTCTGGAATGAAAAGGAACCATTGATGAATACTCTTTGGGTGCAGTCCTTCAACCAGTTACAGATCTACCTAACAGTAGCACTGTCTAGCCCACGTTTGACCAGCTTGTCTGCAAGAATATCATGGGAGACCTTGCCAAAGGCTTTACTGAAATCATGATATACTATATCCACAGCCATGCCCTAATCAACAAAACATGTAACTATATAAAAATAAGAGATGAGTCTGACATGACTTGTTTTTGAGAAATCCATGCTGACTTTTAGTAATCATAGCATTCATTTACTGTTTAATGATCTGCTCTAGAAACTTTCCCAGTAGTGACATCAGGCTGACTGGATGATAGCTGTTTGAGTCCTTAAAGATGGGGACGTTTGCCCTCTTCCTGTCTGCTGGGACCTCCCTTTTTCTTCAAGAATTCTCAAAGACTATTGCCAGGGGTTCTGAGATTATACCTGCAAGTTCCTTAAGTATCCCTGCATACTTAGCTAGGTATTCCCTTACTACCTCATTACCTATGCTAGACTGGAGTTCCCTTTATCATTTGCTCTGGTCTTGTTAGAGAAGACTGAGGCAAAGATGACGTTGAGCAGTTCTGCCTTTTCCTGTTAGCCTTTCACCATCTTCTCCATGCAGCTGTTTCTTGTTCTTCTTCTTGTTCCGAACATAGCCCCCAAAGCCCCTTTTATTATTATTTTTAACCCTGAGCTCATTACAACCTTTAGCTTTTCTGATTTTTTCTGCGCACATAATGGCTATATGTTTGTATTTCCCCTCTTCCATTTCTTATACATGTCCCTTTTCAATCTCAGCTCATCCAAAAGTTCTTTATACGTCCTACCCTGGTTTCTTCAGACACCTCTCACTTTTCTGTAATTGTGCCATCAGTATCTTGCCTTTAAGAAGCTCCCACCCATCCTGAACTCCCTTCCCTTTAAGTATTTCTGACATGGGATCTCATGCAGTATTTCATCTTATTGAAATCAGCTCTCCTAAAGTCTATAGCAGCCTTTCTCAACCTTTTTACCCTGGAGGATTCCTTGAAAAAATGTTCAGGTCTCAGGGAACCCCTATGTAAAAATTATTTTTTAAAAGAAATTTTATTGAATAAACATAACATACAACATACAACATACAAAATGCGATAAAACAAAAACATGTACAAAACAGAAGCAAGAAAAAAGAAATAAAAAAGACATTACTAACTATCCTAAACACACACTCATGCACTCACTCACTCTCTCTCTCACACACACACAAAACACATAATTTAACATTATAATCACACAAAACCTATACATATCTTTATACATAAATCGTTAAAAGGCTTCCCGCATGTTCTTGTTTGACTCTATTACACATTTCAAAATTATCCTCCTATCCAAATTATTATAACCTTAATATCACAATTTTTTAACTTTTAAAACTAAATCCCATTATCTTTAACTGTAAATTAACTTTTATTCCTAAAACAAATCTCTCTCTCTCTCTCTGGCTTTTCTTCGCAAATGAAGATTCAGGAAGGACTCATCCCGCGCTTTCTGCAAGCGCGTTGATGACTAAAAAGGCCAATCCGAGATAAACAAGTCCGGTTGCAAAAAGCACAGCAGAAGGTCTCCTTGGGTGGTGTTTTTGGGTTGTGATTCTTTCTGCGTTGTCGTTTCTCTTCAAGACTTGTTCGTCGTGAGTTCTCAAATAAGGCTGCAGCATTGTGGATAGTGCGTCTCCATGCCTCCCGATGTGAGGCCAGGGCGGACCACTGTTGGTGATCAATATGGCCGAGCCTGAGATGTTGTTTCAGGGAGTCTTTGTATCACTTTTTTGGAGCGCCCCTCTTACGCTGACCCGTGGCGAGTTCACCATAGTGTAGTATTTTTGGGAGGCGATGGTCCTCCATCCTAGAAACGTGCCCTGCCCAGCGCAGCTGCGTTCGCAATATCATGGCCTCAATGCTAGTGATCCCTGCTTGCTCAAGGACAGCAACATTCGTCACATAGTCAGTCCAGTGTATATTTAGGATTGTGCGTAGACAGCGCTGATGAAAGCGCTCGAGGAGTCGTAGGTGGTGGCGATAGGTGACCCATGTTTCAGATCCATAAAGGAGGATAGACAGTACGATGGCTCTATACACACTGATTTTTGTGCTTTGCCTCAGGTGTTTATTGCTCCAGACTCTTTTGTGAAGTCTTCCAAATGCACTATATGCCTTTGCTAATCTGTGATCGATCTCTTTGTCAATCTTGGCATCTGAGGAGATGATGCTTCCCAGGTAGGTGAACTGCTGAACGGACTTGAACACAGATTTGCCGACGGCAATATGGGGATGGTGGTGTTCGTCTTGTGGTGCAGGCTGGGAAAGAACTTCTGTTTTCTTCAGGTTGACTTCTAGCCCAAATAGCTCTGCAGCTGTTGCAAAGCAGGACGTTAGGCGCTGCAGAGCTGCTTCTGTGTGGGCAACAAGGGCAGCATCATCGGCGAAGAGCAGCTCACGGACTAGATAGGTTAGAGTCTTAGTGTGAGCCCTCAGACGGCTTAAGTTAAACAAGCTACCATCAGTACGGTAACGTATATAGATGCCATCGTCTTCTTCAAGCTCTGCCACAGCCCTTTGGAGCATCGTGCTAAAGAAGATTGTAAATAAAGTTGGTGCAAGAACACAACCTTGCTTCACTCCATTAGTTATTAGAAAGGGCTCTGAAAGAGCATCGCCATATCTGACTTGACCGTGCTGGCCTTCGTGTAGCAAGATAATCATTTTAAGGAATTTGGGGGGACATCCTAGTCTTTCCAGGATCTGCCACAGACCTTTTCTACTTACAGTGTCGAAGGCTTTGGTGAGGTCGACAAATGTTACATAGAGACCCTTGTTCTGCTCCCTACATTTTTCTTGCAGTTGCCTAAGGGCAAATACCATGTCTGTAGTACTCCTATTGGCTCTGAAGCCACATTGGCTTTCAGGGAGAAGTTCTTCTGCAATAGCAGGAACTAATCTGTTCAGGAGTATCCTTGCAAGGATTTTTCCAGCAATAGAGAGCAGTGTTATGCCTCAATAGTTTGAGCAGTCGCATTTTGCTCCTTTTTTCTTGTACAGGGTGATGATGACTGCATCTCGGAGGTCTGATGGCAGTTCCCCTTTTTCCCAGCAATTCACAAGGAATTCGTGGAATTTATTGTGGAGTGCATGACCTCCGTGTTTCCAAACTTCAGGTGGGATTCCATCAATCCCAGCTGCCTTGCCGATTTTCATCTACTGTATGGCCTTAAGGGTCTCTTCCAAAGTGGGAACTATGTCCAATTCATTTTTCATTGGTTTTTGTATCATATATTGGATAGCTGAGCCTTAGACTACTTGGGTGGCGCTAAAGAGACTTTGAAAATGTTCAGCCCAACGATTCAGGATAGAGGCTTTATCAGTAATTAATGTTTGACCATCTGTACTGTATAAGGAACTTTGGACCCGATAAGTAGGTCCAAACACTGCTTTAAGAGCTTCATAAAATCCTCTATGATCACCCAGATCTGCACAGCGTTGTGTCTTTTCTGCTATATTGATCCACCGCTTGTTCTGCATGTCTCGGAGTTTTTGTTGTAGTTTACTACATGTGAGGCGGAAAGCTGCTTTTCTTACATGGCAGGTTGGCTGGGCGAGGTATGCCTGGTGAGCAGCTCTCTTCTTTGCCAACAGCTCCTGGATCTCTTGGTTGTTTTCATCAAACCAGTCTTGATTTTTCTTGTGGAAGAACCCGAGGGATTCTTCTGCAGACTGGAGGATACTGTTTTTGAAATGTTGCCAAAGCACTGTAGGAGAAGGATCTGTAGGATGGTCTTCAAGTTTTGTTTGTAGATTTGCCTGGAAGTTGTCTCTCATGGTAGCTTGTTGAAGATTGTTGACTTGGAGTCTCTTCTTTAAGATGCCACCCCTCTTAGGTTTGAACTTAAGATGAAGATTTAGTTTACATCTGACAAGGCAATGATCTGTTTGGCATTCTGCACTGGGCATCACTCGTGTATGACGGACATCACGAATGTCTCTCTGACGGACTAGAACATAGTCAATGAAGTGCCAATGTTTGGATCGGGGATGCATCCAGGTTGTCTTCAAGCTATCTTTCTGCTGAAAGATTGTGTTTGTAATAGTCAGCTGTTGTTCTGCACAGAAGTCTAGCAGGAGGCGTCCGTTTTCATTGCAATTTCCAACACCATGCTTGCCTAAGACACCTTTCCAGGCTTCGGAGTTCTTTCCTACTCTGGCATTGAAGTCACCAAGGATAATAATTTTATCTTCTACAGGGACTTTTTGTATGAGTTGGCGTAGGTCTGTGTAGAATTTGTCTTTCTCTACAGGGTCGGCTGCATAGTTGGGGCATATATACTAAAGAGAACAACATGTGGGAGGCGTAAGGAAATAATGCGATCAGAGTGTCCTGTTGGCAAGGTTTCGAGTTTGGAGGCAATGGAGTTTTTAATCATAAAGCCTACTCCTGAAAGATGTTTTTCGGTTTTGGGTTTGCCAGACCAGTAAAGTGTGTAGCCGGCGCCATGTTCTTTAAGGCTGCCTTCCTCATGGAAGCGAACTTCACTAAGAGCAGCGATGTCAATATTAAGCCATGATAGTTCATGGGCTATTAGGGCAGAACGACGCTCAGGCCGTCCACTATCTTCAGAGTCTTGCATGGTTCTGATGTTCCAGCATGCAAGTGTCAGTTTATTTACACCTTTGGAGGCCGGTGTGTGCCTTTGTTTCTTTGCCTTGGTTTGACCGCATCAGAAGATTCCCGTTGGCCGCGGCTAGCCAACCAGGTAGTTGGGGATGATCTTTTGTTAGGCCACCTTTTCTAGGCCCCTCTCCAAATGGAGCAAGCAGTGCTCTCCTTAAAAAAGGCTGCTTGGTCGTTCAGGATGCTGCCGAACAAGACTGTCATCTCCCGGGTCAGCCTCGAGCGACCAATGTCCTGAACCGCCTGCATGCACGGTTGGGGCTGCGGCTTCCAGTGCATCTTTACACCTGCCGGTTTTGTCCCTCGCCTGTCGCTACAGGGCTTTTTTGGAACTGGATTTGTCCTTCGAGCCTGTGCAATGGATTTTTCTGGTGGAGCACAGCATGCACAGAACTGGCTTCACCCTTTAAACCAGAGATTCATTTGCCGTGGCCTTGCAAGCATGGACGTGGCAGCGAGGTCCTCGGGCCGTAGGTTTGATTAGAGTTTCCTTCTCTTAGATGGTTGACCTTACAGGGTTGGACAAGCACCATCTGCCCGGGTTTGGGATTAGAGTTTTCCTTCTCCTAGGACGGTTGCCACAAGGCTAGAGAGCCCATCCTGCCCTTTGACGCTCTTTGTCAGACCCTTCAGTTTTGACCTGTCTGGCATGGGAGTGGCTATTATGCCACCGCCAGCATAGCTCAAAACATCATTAGGGTACGCAAGCCTCTCTCCCACAACAAGGGGGCGTCAATGGAGAGGCCTAAAACAAATAATAATTTATTAAATAATATTATCTTATAACCATTCTTCTTCAATTATATATTCTCTTCATTATAACTCCTTTACTTCAGATATAACAGTGGAAGAAGAAAAGAAAGTTTTTACTGTATATGCATACTATCTGACTAACTATAAAAACCCAAAGTAGTTATGTTTCCTTCTTTTTGTTTACAATACTTTATAAATGGTTCCCATATCTTTATGTATTCTTCCGTTGTTTTCTTTCTCATCCAATTTGTCAATTTATCCAGTTTAGTTAATTCAATTACTTTTTCTAACCATTCTGATTTAAACGGAACTTCTTCACTCCTCCAGTTTTTTTGCTAAAACCAATCTTGCTGCCGTGATCAAATAAAGTATCAGGGATCTATGTTCTTTCTCTTTTGGATTTTCTGTGTTAATCATATTTAGTAGATGCATTTTGGGTCTAAAACCTAAATTAATTCCTATAATTTTCTCTATTTCTTTATTTATTTTTACCCAATATCTTCTTATTATATTACAATCCCACCACATATGGTATCAAGATCCTGGACGATCTTTACATCTCCAACAATGTGGAGAAATACCTTTCTTCATTTTTGCTAGTTTAAGCAGAGTTATATACTATCTGTACATTAGTTTTTAAAAACTTTCCTTCAGGTTATAACAACAGGTAAATTTCAGGTCCCTTTTCCAACCAGCCTCCCATTGTTCTAATTGAATATTTTGTCCTATATCCCTGGCCCATTTTACCATACAATTCTTTACTTGTTCATCTTCCGTGTAACGTTTCAATAACATTTTATACAGTCTACGAATTAAATTTTTATTATCTGATTTCAATAACTTTTTGAATTCTGAGGCTTCATCTTCATATTGTCTCTCTTTTAAATCATCTTTTATTCTAGATCGAATCTGATAATAACTTAGCCATTGTATTTGGATTCCTTCTGTCACTAAATCACGCCAGTCTTTAATTTCCCATTAATTTCCTTTTTTTCTCATAATTTCTCAATAGGTTATCCAATTATATTCCCTTAATTCATTTTTACAAAATGCTTCCTGACGAGATAGCCATCCTGGGATCTTTGGACATATTCTAGCTTTATATTTTTCCCAAATTTCTGATCAATTATCTTCTTATTATGTGATTTTTAAAGTCTTTAATAATTTTTATCTTATTATATCCTAGATATCCATGCCAGCCTAATTTTAAATCAAATCCCTCTAATTCTAAATCTCTTTTATTCTCCAATAATACCCATTGCTTTAACCAAGAAAGACATGTTGCTTCAAAATAGAACCTAAAATCTGGAAAGCCCAGTCCACCTCTTTGTCGTCTGTTAGAAGTTTCCATTTAATTCTGGGTTTCCTCCCTGCCCATAAAAATTTGTTTAAGTCTGTCTGCCAAATTCTGAAAATTTTATTTGTAATAATTATTGGAATTGTTTGAAAAAGGAACATTAATTTGGTAACACGTTCATTTTAACAGTGGCTATTCCTCCTAATAATGATAAATTCAATCCTTGCCATCTATTCAGATCATTTTTAATGATTTTCCAAATCACTTCATAATTATTCTGAAATAATTGCTGGTTATTGGTTGTCAGATTAATTCCTAGATATCTTACTTTTTTAAAACTATCTCACATCCTGATTTCTTTTCTAATTCTTCTTTTTCCTCCTTATCTAAATTCTTTATTAATATTTTTGTTTTTTCTTTGTTAACTATAAATCTTGCTACTTTCCCCAATTCTTCTATTTTTCTCATTAGCTGGTCTACTCCCTTTGTTGGATTCTCTAAAATGATTACCAAATCATTGGTGAATGCTTTAACTTTGTATTCTTCTTTTTTCACCCTGATACCTTTAATTCCTTTGTCTTTCCTTATTTCATTGATTAGAATTTCTAATAGCAGAACAAATAATAAAGGAGATAATGGGCATCCCTGTCTGGTACCTTTCTCAATCCTTAATTCATTTGTTAATTTCCCATTTATTAACAATCTGGCTTTCTGTTCCGAATAAATCATTTGGATCCATTTATAAAAATTTTGGCTGAATTCCATTTCTTCTAATACTTTTATCATAAAAGACCAATTCAGATTATCAAATGCATTTTCTGCATCTAAAAAAAAAAGCTCCTTTAATTTCGTTGTGATAATGTAAATACTCCAATATATTAATTATTGATCTAATATTGTCTTTTATTTGCCTTTTGGGAAGAAATCCATTTTGATCACTTTGTATATAGTCTTGTAGGAAATTTTTAAGTCTATTCACCAATAACACTGTAAAAATTTTGTAATCCTCATTTAACAATGAAATGGGATGGTAATTTTTAAATTGTAATTGGTCCTTTCCTTCTTTTGGGATTAAAACTACATTTACCTCTTTCCAACTATTGGGAATTTCATTCTTTTTTAATATATCTTTTAGTACCATCGAAAAAGGTGTAATTAATTCTGCTTGAAATGTTTTATAATATTCTGCTGGCAGACCATCTGGTCCTGGTGTCTTCTTTGATTTCATGTTCCTTATTATAGCTGTAATTTCTTCTATTGTTATATCTTTATTCAATTCCATTTTTTGAGTATCCGTCACTTTGCTGATATTACATTTTTTGAATATATTCTTCCATCTTTATTAGGGGCACCTCTCTTTTTTGATGTATTGTTTTGAAGTAATTGTAAAATATTTTCTGAATTTGTGTTTCATCGGTTAATTCTTTATCCCCAGTTTTAATTTTCGTTATTAATCTTTTGGTTCTTTCTTTCCTCAGTCTATAGGCCAACCATCTGCCCGGTTTGTTACCAAATTCAAAGTCTTTTTGTTTTAGGAAGTCTAATTTTTTCTTCATTTCCTCTGTCATATTCATGGCTAGCTGTTCTTGCAATATTTTAATCTGTTCCTTAATTTTCTTATTATGTGGATTCTTCACCAATTCCTGTTCACGTATTTTTATTTCATCCAATATTAATTTCCGCTCTGCTTGTTTCCTTCTATTAATTATTACATTCCAATTTTTAAAGACACCCCTCATTCCCGCCTTCCCAGCATCCCAAACCACACTATTATTTACCTCATTATTTAGGTTCAATTCAAAATATTCTTTTAACTTTTTCTTACTGTCTTCAGTTACTTCTTCTTTTAGTAACAATGTTTCATTTATTCTCCAATTAGTCATACCTTTACTACCTTTCATTGTCATTTGGACCGGGTTGTTGTCTGATAGAGGTTTGGGTAAAATATAATTTTTTTTTAGTCTATTTACTAAGTTTATCCTGATCCAAATCATGGCAGTTCTTGAAAATGAGCAATGTACATCTGAGTAAAAGGTGTAATTTTTAGCTTCTCCTTCTTTAAATCTCCAAATATCTGTTAATTGCAGCTCTTTTATTATATCAAAGAATTCTTTAGTTAACTTCCCTTGATACTTTTTATTCGTTTTATTTTTGGTGCTTTTCTCTGTATATCTATCCAATTTTGGCTCCACCACCCCATTAAAGTTGCCTAGCAGACACCAGTTGTTGTAGTTTAGTTGCCCAATTCTGTTTTTTAATTCTCCAAAGAAACTGAATTTCTCTTCTATAGGAACATAGATACCTATTACTAATATTTTAATTTTATCCAATATTATTTCCACCATTATAAATCTTCCTTTCTCGTCGGCTAGAATCAAGGTCGGTTTTAGCTGTGGGTTTACATATAATACCACACCTTTTTTCTTTTTTACATTTGATGATATAAAGACTTCTCCTAAGGAATTTTGTTTTAACAAATATTCATGTGTTTTTTTAATCTTAGTCTCCTGTAGACAAATATCATCAGTTTTATTTTTCTTAAGATGATGAAATACTAGTTTTCTTTTCTTTTCTGCATTTAATCCTTTAATGTTCCAAGTCAAAAATTTTGTTTCAACCATCAGTTTTATCCAAATTATTAACTTAAGAACATACCAGTAATAGTAATAAAACTTGTTAATAACTTTCTTTATACAAATATTTTAACTGTATCAAATTCTATTTTATTTGTTACAAATCTCAAAATTAATTTGTTTCTAATTTTTTCCATCCACGTTACCACACTTTAACCACTTAACTGAGTTTTTGTTCCATTTCTTATAAGTCCAGCAAGCTATCTTCAGAATTCTTCTTCTCCTCTATGCCTCTTTCTTCCACCATTTTGTCCCTTTCCTTAGAGGTCTTTTCTTGGTGAGTGTCATCTTTTCTTTTATCTTCACTGTTGTTTTGATAATTTTGCTTTTTTTGTTGCTGTCCAAAATCTCTTTTATTCTTTTTTACAAATCCTTGTGCCTTCTCGACTGTGTCAATCTTATATTTTTCCCTTTTGTATGTGAATAGTACACCTTCCAGTTTTTCCCAACTGAAAGGGATTTTTTCCTTCTTCAATATCTCAACCAAGAATTGATAGTCTTTACGTTTCCTTAATAATCTCATTGGGATCTCTTTCAATAGGATAAGCAATTTTCCTTCATGACAGATGCCTTTATTGAAGTGCACTTCCATGATGAAATCTCTCACCACTTTCCTTGCACATTGAATTATAATGTCTCTTGGGAGATTTCTCTTAACAGCAATGCTGAGTTTAACCTATACACCCAATCCAATTCATTACTAATCTGTTCTTCACTCCATCCTAAATTTTGTACTAACAGTTCAATTATCCTCCATTTAGTATCTTCATTAGGTTGTTCTTTAAGTCCTCTAAGTCTAATCCACACTTCCTTTTCCCTTGCTTCTGCTAAAGCTAGTTGGTCACACATTGTTTCCAGTCGCAGATCCTTGTTATCTTTTTTTAATGATTGAATGTCTTCTCTATTTTTTTTCACTTCATTTTTTGTTTGGACTTGTATGGTGTGAAGAGCATTGAATTTCGTATTGATGTCTTCTAGTTGGACCGTCACATCTTTTCTTAAGTCCCGAATCTCCTCCATAAATTTCATCATATACTGTGGTCTGCCTTCTTCTGTCGAACCTCTCCGTCCTTGCAAGTTGTAAGGGTCCAATATTTTGGTTCTGCTTCTTACTCCAGACGCTGTATTTTAATTCTCACCACCAAATAAAATTTCAGTTACTCTGTCTCGTTTTTTGCTTCTCCTCTTCTGTTCCTTCTATCTCTTTCCCCTATTTTATCTCTTCCTATATTCGTTTATCTTTTCTATTTCTTTTTTCTTCTTCTCCCTCCTTTGCTTTCCTCCTTGTCTCCCTGTCTCCTATATCACCTGGTCAGATTCACCTTAATCAAATTTTATCTGGTTTTCTCCTCTGATCTTTATCTTTCTTCTCCCTTCTCCAATTCACTCTTCCACTTCAATCTTCTTTCTCTTACCTTTCCTTTCCTCACTCTTAAACCATCCTCACTCCTTCCTCCCTATTTTCCTCTTCCTTCCCTTCTTCCTTTCTCTTCCTCCTCCTCTTCCTTCGCTTTTCTCTACTTCTTTCCTTTTCTTTCTGTGTTCTTCCCCTTTCATCTTTCCTTCTTCTCTTTCTCTTCTCCTTCTCTTTCCCTTTTCAATATCTTACAATCCTTTCCCTAACTCTTACTCCCCTTTTCCTTTCCTTTCCTCTCTCTCCCTTTCCCTTCTCTCACTCTCTCTTCCTTTTCCTTTTTCTCCTCCTTTTCTTCCTCTTCAATTGTTTTTTGTTCTACTTACTCCCACTTTCTATTCTACTTACTTTAACTTTCTATCTCTTACCTTAATCCTTCTTTACTACAGTTGCCCCTCCACATTTGCGAACTTAGCATTTGCGGTTTTGATTATTCGCGGTTTTGGGAGGGCCCCCCTGCCCTCCCAAAACTGTGACAAGCGGCCTCCAGAGGCCCCGTGAAGGCCCTGGGTGGGAGGGGGAGGGGCGGGGAGGGAGGGGGAGGGTCAGGGAGGCCTTAATGGAGCCTTCAAAGGCTCTGTGAAGGCCCTGGGTGGGAGGGGTGAGGGGTGGGGAGGCCTTAATGGAGCTGTCAAAGGCTCTGTGAAGGCCCTGGGTGGGAGGGGGAGGGGTGGGGAGGCCTTAATGGAGCTGTCAAAGGCTCTGTGAAGGCCCTGGGTGGGAGGGGGAGGGGTGGGGAGGCCTTAATGGAGCTGTCAAAGGCTCTGTGAAGGCCCTGGGTGGGAGGGGGAGGGGTGGGGAGGCCTTAATGGAGCTGTCAAAGGCTCTGTGAAGGCCCTGGGTGGGAGGGGGAGGGGCGGGGAGGCCTCCATGGAGCCTTCAAATGCTCCGTGAAGGCCCTGGGAGGGAGGGGGAGGGGCGGGGAGGCCTTCATGGAGCCTTTGAAGGCTCCATGAAGGCCCTGGGAGGGAGGGGGAGGCCTCCACGGAGCCTTTGAAGGGCCCATGAAGGCCTTGGGATGGAGGGGGAGGGCTGGGATTCAGGGAGTCCTTGTATTCCTTTTTTGGAGCGCCCCTCTTACGCTGACCCGTGGTGAGTTCACCGTAGCGTACTATTTTGGGGAGTCGATGGTCCTCCATCCTAGACACATGCCCTGCCCAGCGCAGCTGTGTTCTCAATATCATGGCCTCAATGCTGGTGATCCCTGCTTGTTCAGGGACAGCAATATTTGTCACATAGTCATTCCAGTGTATATTTAGGATTGTGCGTAAACAGCGCTGGTGGAAGCGTTCGAGGAGTCGTAAGTGGTAGCGATAGGTGACCCATGTTTCAGATCCATAAAGGAGAATAAACAGTACAATGGCTCTATACACACTGATTTTTGTGCTTCACCTCACGTGTTTATTACTCCAGACTCTTTTGTAAAGTCTTCCAAATGCGCTATGTGCCTTTGCTAATCTGTGATCGATCTCTTTGTCAATCTTGGCATCTGAGGAGATGATGCTTCCCAGGTAGGTGAACTGCTGAATGGACTTAAGCACAGAATTGCCAACGGCAGTGTGGGGATGGTGGTGTTCATCCTGTGGTGCAGGCTGGTAAAGAACTTCTGTTTTCTTCAGGTTAACTTCCAGCCCAAACAGCTCTGCAGCTGTTGCGAAGCAGGATGTTAGGCGCTGCAGAGCTGCTTCTGTGTGGGCAACAAGGGCAGCATCGTCAGTGAAGAGCAGCTCACGGACTAGATAGTTTAGAGTCTTAGTGTGAGCCCTCAGACGGCTTAAGTTAAACAAGCTACCATCAGTACGGTAACGTATATAGATGCGGTCGTCCTCTTTGAGCTCTGCCGTATTCCTTTGTCATATGCAGATGATAGTTATTTGAGTGACAATAAAACAAAAAATTTTGAACGATACTGCAAGATATTTCAATTTCTGCCTCCTTCAGCTGCTCTGACTAAGAAGTAAGTTTTATGTAAGATGGAAGTTACAGAATACAAAGGATGGAGTATTCCCAGGGGGCAATGTGGAGGATACGCCAAATTTAGCCAAATTTACCCAATTACTCAGCCTGGCCGCCTATCACTGCCACTTTCCTTTCAGACTTCCCCCCTTTATCCCTTCTCTGGACTGGGGTCTGATTTTTTGTGGATAGAATATGTGGATGTGTAGTCTCTTTTGGTAAGCATGCTTAATATATATCAGTGAGTGGAATAAATCACAATGAGTCTGGACTTTATAAACAAAACATAGGAATGGGTTTATTAACTTTAAAGTTCTGACATCAATGCTTCAATACTGTGCATACAATTTGGTTATCTGGCTTAGTGTCACTTAGTCTCACTCTGTGGTGACAAAGGTGACCAACTACCTATATAAGCACATATAATAATCTTTGAGCTTCTAATATTATAAGCAATTATACAACAGACTCATCCACTCTTTGGACTTTATCATACCACCCTCCTCAAAAGTTCTTTTGCTGGCATAAATTGTGGCATTTTTATGCCGGCAACAGAACTCCCTCCACCAGACCTTACCTTGCTCCCATTAAAGAAGCAGCCCAGGCGCTAACGGGGAGTGAACAGAGATCTGTTCACTTCCTGGTTTCAAATCCCACTGATTCTCACAAGAAGATGCTAACGTGGGAAATTAAAAAAAACCAAATTAAGATACAAAAAGTTAACACAAGCACAAAAACACACTTTTAAATTCCCAAGTAATCTGGGGCGGGGTCATAAAAAGAGTGTCCCTATCTGACTGTCATGATCTCACCCTGAAGTGTTTGCCCATTCATGCTGCATTCACATGAGTACAATGTCACGCAGATTCAAACGCCAGCAATGCTTGCAACAAATCACTATGGGGGATCAATTGACGGCTTAGCCCGTCAATAAAACAGGACAGCTTTTTTACTTTACATGAGTGCTAAAGGGCAACATAATCTGGTACGTGTGCCCTTTTGCAATCATTAGGTGTCCTTATGACATTGTATTTGCATGGTCTGATAAAGTCCTTTGTCTCATCCTCTCATTTTCCACTCTATCAACCATTCAGCCTCAACACTTTCCAACTGCATAGACCAAACTGCAAGCCAAACTTCACACAGACTTAACTGACAGAAACACTCTCTCAATTGACATCCACACAGGTCAAACTCTCTGAATCCCTCCCCCATTACAATTTCCTGCTCTGGGACCAACTTCCTCATTCTTTCTTCTCATTTGCTCAGCTGCATTCCATCACCAGCTTGTCACAGGCGGTATGCTAGGTACTAATTTTTGGGATGGGGCCATGAAATGTTAGACTTATACCCCTGTACATCCAGTAATTTTTAACTGCATCTGATGGTATTTCTTTTCCAGTCACTGATTCAATAAACCTCTGCACCACCACGGTGCAAAAACATGGTTCTGAGACATTGATCCTCATGGACACATAGGAATATTACATGGGATCTACCAGAACTACACCCAAATTATGTTACCCATTTGTAGCCACAGGCTGAAAGACAAGAATCAAGAATCTTGTATACTGCTGTACCATGACAGTGCAATAGCAGGATCCTAGGCCTGTGGCTAGGGATGCACAAGGGATGATCCCAAGGACAAATCATGGCTTTATGAGCATGCATGCTTTGAATCTATTTTGTGCTGTGGTGAGGCATCAAAAATCCATAATTTTTGTGGTTCAGTCTGTGGCTAGGGATGTGAGATGTGATTTGGTTGTGATTCAGGTGAATCACATGTAAAAATCATATGGATCCATGAGGTTCTGTGCTTCTATGTATAAAATCCATAAACTGACAAGTTTTTTGCACTTAGAAAATGTGTAAGAACAAGCACTGACACAGCCAGGATTGGGCATCTTTTCCTAGCACTGAGGCCTGTATTGGCGATTTTGTTCTAGTAACAGGGCCAGATCAGAGGATACTTGCCCCCACCCCAAATGCAGCACATGCTCAGACTTTGATTAATTCCCAAGAAAAGCACCAGAAACTCACCCTCCCACACAAAGAATGCTCATGCTAAACGAACAAGAAACTCTCATGCTAAAATAGAACAGCTAGATGCTGTTAGATTCTCACCCCACCCCAACCCCACTCCTTTCATGTTGTCACGGAATAACATGCTAATTCTTGGAAAACAACCACTCATGAATCTGGTGGATTCCAGTACCTGTTCTGGACAAAACTTCTGTATTCTGCCAAACAGCCCAGAACAGCCATTTCCCACAGAGCCACACACACCAAAATCACCTGTGATGCAGGATTCAATGGGAGTAATGCAGCAATCTACAACAGGCAATGGTCTAAATCCTTTTGTTAATCCCAAGTAAAGTAGACCCATTTAATCAGTGGGAGTTGCCTATGTGTCTCCTCATCATTCAAAAAGTGTTTCAATGGGTTTACTTTACTGACCAACAGGATTCCGGCTTAACAGGGCTATGTCTTGAATTCATGTCTTCCTGTTAGTCAGGGGATGCTTCCCCTACACCCTAAATGCAGCTTATGTTCAGGCAGGGACTAATTCCCAAGAAAAGCATCAGAACCTTATCCCATCACTAAGTGGTCACTTTCACACTGCACAATTGTAACACTCTGATAACACTATAACCGCCATGGCAGCACAAAGAATGCTGCCTGTCAGAGGATTCTTATTCTAAATAACTTCTACCCCATAAGCCACACCACACACCAAGAATTATAGCCCTAATCAACCTCCTACCGTGTTACTGAACCCTAACTGAAAGCTGAATGAGTGGTGACTCTGGTAACAAACCACTGCCTCCCAAGGGATTTCCTTTGGCCTTCTCAACAGATAAGAAGACCTTGGGGCTGGTTCCACAGCTATTTTTGTTGCAGTATTTCTCGCATTAGCGCAGTTTCGATTTAGCGTCACAAAGTTCCCACAATATTATTTCGGATCCTACTTAGTTCCGCGATGTAGTTCAGATGTGATTATAATGTGCATTTAAATAAGATGCGAGGTTCTTCACCTCGAACTATTTTAGTTCCCACAACATCGATATTCTGTATATTTTAATGATCTTACCTGTCAATCAATGAAGTACGTCATTCCTTTCCAAAGTACTTCCTTCAGGAATTCCCGCCACTCGTTCTCCCATTGGTCAGCTGTTTCCCCCCCTCATTGAGTTCTGATTGGGCTTCTTGTCATCATTTATGGTCTTTGTTCTTTCAATAGTGGTAACTCAACTTGGGGGGGGGGAATGATCATAAAAAAATCAATTTGGAGGGTAAAAAATACGAATAGGCTGTCATTTGTATGCGTACGAACCGCCCACATGATTTTTTACCCCCCTAAACTCTGTATGAATCCCTCTTCCCCAAGCTGGCTGGAGCGAGCAAGCCAAGCGGCGGTTTAAAATCTCCCGCCGCTTTTTTTTAAAGGTTCCTGCTTTGCGGACAGTCGGTTTTTCCTATTTACAATAGAAAATAAAAATAAATAAGCATTTATTTATTTTTATTTATTTATCGTAGCAGCCATGGAGGTGTTAGCTACGCTAGATTCCTGTGGCAATTTTTTCAAACACATCAATACTCTGGTGACATAAACGTAACTGCTCTTGTACTTTCTCTTCCCCCCGAAGATCCAATAAATCAAGAATCTCGCCATGGCTCCAAGCTATTCCCCTGCCACCCTTCTTTGTTCTCTGAACTGCCTCCATTAGGAAAATGAAAGATGTTTTAAGAGGATGCTTCAAAGCAGATGTTTACCGGAAAGGTACGACGGATGTGTGGGCGGGTTTCTGTGGCGTCACGTTACCGAACTGCCCACTTCTGTGGATGGTGGATCTTCTGAACTTCAAAGTGTCGGATAGTTCACAAATGCGTTAATGTGCAAATATGCGGCACTTTTTTTAAAAAGTCAGAAAATCAGCAGTGTCATTAAATGTGCCACTTAGGGGTTTTTCAGATCCTCTCCTTCTGAAAAGGTCGCTGGAGATGCGGAACACGTGGGAACTATAAGGCTTCTTGGCAAATTCTTTGAGGATTATTTTTGCCGTGTAAACGACCCCCTTGTCATAACAACCTGCCCAAGTGGCACCAGCAGTATTTTGCTGGCAACAAAATAAACACAAAAATATTTGGCCCAAAGACCAAAAACCTCAGCGCAACCATCACCTCATCTTTGGGTATATTGGCCAAGGGACAGTATGACTGGAGATTTTCATTAGAGCTGAAATGTGATAATAGGATGCAAGAAGCCATGGTTGTTTCAGTGTTTACACAATCCCAGAACATAAGCAGGCCCATACTGGATCATACCAAATTTCAGCATCCTATTCCAAGTTAACCCAGCAGATGCTATGTGCAGGATTGTGCTGCTTCTTAAATTCTCAATGAACTCAGCAGTTGCACTTACTCCATGGCTCAGAGCTTGCCTACATAGGCAAAATAAAATGATATCACCTTGTTTTCACAGCTGGCTGTCTAGATGAGGTACAGCTTGAATCCAGGCCTTTTCAGCACTTTAGGGCTTTAATCCAGACCAAAAAGAGTTGGAATTTATTCCAGATTTGAACAGAAATTCTGGATATTCCTGTGTGTGTCTATTGTGCTCCATAGTGATATTGGTGTGGGGCCAGGAGAAGGAGTTTTGGTGGGTGGGTGGGTGGAAGAGTTCAGGAGGAGACTCCCTGCCCAGCTGATCAGCTGAACTTTCCCACCAGGAAATCCCTTTTTCGCTGTTTCAATTTCATTTTTAGCAGTTCAGTCATTGCTATTTATTTTGCATATGCAGCAGTTGTTCGAGAAGCACAGACCAGCATACCCATATTGTTATTAGCTGCACATACCTTTGCTTAATAGGATGTGTGAAGCCCCTCCGAGCTGTGGAAAAAGAGGCAGAGGCAATGCAGACATACATTCACATGCATGGGGGGAGGGAAAAAAAGCCTGGAGCAACCATGGCCATGTGGTTTATTGGACCAGGGTGAGTTTGAAAGGGAGAACCGTGTGGACAGTACTCCTGAACTCACCTCAGTGTGTGTGGTGATAATGTGGACAAGCCTGTGGTCGCTGTAGACCAGGATAGCCCAAAGGTAAGCTGGATTTTCCTGTCAGTGTAAACTGGTGCCTCAGTGGATATTAAACTGGACTTTCTCTTAGGAAATTGTATAGGATTGCAGCCTGACAGGGTACTAGCCAAAGTCTTATTAGTTGAATTTGTATTTCTTAATTAATTCCTGTCCCATTTACTGCATCTGCTAGAAGCTCATCTAGCAGCTTAATTGTTGTGTGATAAAAAATAAAAATAAAGACCCATGTTAATTTGGAAATTCTGTGTTCTCATACTGAATTCAGAGACTTAAAACTCCATCCCCTGTAAGCGAGAATGTCACATAGGCTACAAGAGACTCTTGCCCCCAGAAGCCCTGAGCCCATCCTGTGAGTTAACACATAGAATGGGCCCTTGCTCTTGGGTTTGGTTCCAGGGCCCCACCCCACGCCCGCGTGGATACCAAAATCTGTGGGTGCTTAAGTCCCATTATATACAATGGCACAATAAAATGGTTCCTCTTATACAAAATGGCAAACAGCAAGGTTTGCTTTTTGGGTTTTCTTTGAATCTGTATATAAAGAATCCATGGATACAGAGGGATGACTGTAGAAAAAAGGATTTCCTGCTTAATTTACAACTGTAAATTGCATTCCTTGTTTAAAGGGATAGACTCACTGACATAAACAACCTGAAGTTCCCCTTGATTACATTTTCACACACAACAACCATGTTATCTGCTATGATAAAGCATTCAAAACAAAGAGAGTCTCTCCAGAACAGTTTGGAAATGTTTATAGAATGCAGGCAGAGGCTGCTGCCACACTGCAGAAATAATGCAGTTTGACACTGCTTTAACTGACATGGCTCAATGCTATGGAATTCTGGGAGTTGTAGTTTTGTGAGCTATTTAGTCTTCTTAGGAGATTTTCAGACCAGCACTTTGTAGCGTTGCAGTAATAGAAGTAGAAATCGCGTTGCAGAAGCACGATAGTCATACCTATTTTCGGACGCCTCGTTTTCTCGTTACAGTCCCGGAACTTTCGTTTCGTACTTCAAGCCGTCGCGTTACTGCGACGCTACATTCCATGTCAGTATAGTTTCGTTATCACGTTCCTCCCTTTCGGCGAAATGAATATTCCGCCGTAGAAACGCAATTCTGAGACGCGGGCATGCGTACAAGTTTCATGTTGAATGCTGTTCTCCATCTTTTGTCCTGGAAGTTTTCTCCTTTTCCGTTTTCTCGCGATACTATGTTCGCTTACTATTCAAATTGGGAGGAGCTGCTGCTGTTGCATGGCGACTTCTTCTTTCTGTGATTGGTTGGCGGAAAAACATTAATCTGTCGCTATGGCACCTTTACTGACAGCCTTCAGTGGGACAGCTGTCTTGCAATTTATATTGAGTGTTATGGCTAATCTTTTGCAAAATTTCCTACAGATGGAGAGACGCAGAAAGCTAAGGAGGCGATTTATAGGCCACCTTCTGTCTGCCCTTTATAATAGGAAAAAAAAATTAACTTCCAGGAGCGCTTTAAGGAGCCATGCCCCGGCTCCACTATCTGACACTGGGGTGTTGGCATGGTTTGGAACAGCTCCTGTGTCTAGACGTTGGTGGGTGAGACCACGCAAAAGAGCTGGGTGGTGGAATGATGAGGTGCTTGTGAAATGGGATGATGACATGTGGATTAGGAACTTTAGGATGACGCGAGAAACTTTATTTCGCATAGCTGCCTTCCTAAAACATTACCTTGTAAAGAAAGTGAACATCATGAGAAAACCCATTTCTGCGGAAGAAAGGGTTGCTATAACTGTCTGGTGGTTGTCCTCGCCCCTTTTATACAGAAAGGTTGCATCACACTTTGGGATCGGTGTTACTACGGTGTATGACATTGTAATAGAGGTTTGCTTGGCAATCGAAAAGGAGCTACTGCCAAAGGTTGTGCGCCTTGGAAATTACAAGAAGGTTTGTTTTTTTTCTTTGTAAATTTTTTTTCTCACTTTGTGTGTTCGTACATTGTTGTGTTATCCCCCATGTATACTTTTGTTTGTTTGCTTTTTTTTCTGTTAAAAGTGTATGATTGTTGGGGTACCCCATCCTCCATTTTTAGTAAAATGATTTCTTCTTGGGGCTTTGATTTGTAACCTTTTGACAAGTCATGCAGGGGGGTGTTGGGGTGGTCAAAACATTATTTAAATATATTTTTACAGCTGCATGAGGTTTTTTTTATGTTCCTTTTATCTGTAATATTGTGGTTATTGCACCAATGACGTTCCTTGGGTTTCCAGATACTATCTCTGCAATTGATTCCTTTCCAAATTAGTACTTTTAGGATTATTCATTTTTCTCATTTTGGGTTTGGGGGTTACGCTACAGAGTTGCTTTAAAAAGTTGTTGAATTGGATGCTTTCGGTATGGCAATAATTCTATGCGCAATTAGGACGCCCGGAAAATGTACAATGCCACTCTTGGTTCCTGCCACTTGGTTCTCTGAATCCAATTTTTTTTTTTTCCTGAGCAGGAGAATAATTACTTTTTTGTAAAAAAAAAAAAAACTGGTTTAATTGTGGTGTCTAGTATTTCTGGAGGAAAGTTGTCCTTCGTGTGTGCCTTTCATCCATCCTTTGAGGTTGTGTTACTCGTTCGGTTTTGTTTATTTTTTTTTTCGTTTCTGTTGACATTTCTACAGACAAGAATTATAGAAATACGTTGTACATAGTATTTAATGGTTTAAATGGTATTGATATGTACCACATGAGCATTAAAGCTTGTTTTAAAAAATTCTAAACTTGTTTCAATTTTTACATTTCTACATGGAAAACTTTACAATTGATATGGGTTTTAGGTGAACAGTTTTGTGTTTAGATTATATCGATATCAATTTTCAAAAATCAAATTAAATAACAGGGTTTCCTATTTGCTTTTTCTAAGGCAGTATGTTTTGTATCATTCTGATGATTGCTTTATGTCTCTCTCTTCGTTTTTTTCTCAATGCTTTACTTTTGGATTTTCCTTGATTAGTTCAGCTTACATCTTCCTTAATCTTCAATTTACTCTAGGAGTTTCATTAGTGTGTGCGGGCTTCTGAGATCTCATTTATTGTGTTTATAGAAACCTATTTGTGCTATATTGGGCCTGCAGGACTGTTTTGAATTATTAGTATATTTGGGAGTTTGAAGTATTCTATTCTTAAATTTTTCAATGCATTTTCAGATATCTAACAGTACTACTTTTTCATTGTCCGCAGCAATAATTATTGGTTGATAACACCAACAGAGTATTACGTTAACTATGAATGGTTCATCAAGTGGTGCATCTGTGTTCTTCGTAATGACTTGCTTCTATGGGTGATTGGGGTGTCGGGGAAAGGAAGCACAAATATCAATTTCATATGGCTCTAGAGATAGTAGCCTTCCAAAACAGTTCAATGCTAATCTTTAATTTTTTTGATCTTTCTCTTGCAAATGGTTTTTACAAAAAAATGAACTTCAAATACATTACATTATGCATACACTGCCACTCTGTGGTGACAATTGTGGTGGCTTAAAAAACTTCGAATAAAACTATTTGAAAAAATCCCCAAATATTCCGCTACCGCACCAGTCACAAATAATATGTATTTAAATTAAAAAAAGGTGCCAACAACATTGCTGTGTCCATTATTTCCTTTGATTTAGAGGAGTGAGTTATCATTTTTCATTTCGTAAAAGGATGACTATTAAAACCTTTACTTTGCTAAGTATATAACCCTTGTGGGGAGTCTGCGGAAGATTTTATTTTTTATTTGAGACTTTATTTCTGCTTTCTGGTTACTTTCTCCATTTTTATAATTTCTTCCTTTTACATTTTTATTTTTTATTGTGCCTTGACATAACACTTACTATTATTTTTTTCTTTCTACTTTAAGATAATGGATGGCTTCCAGACTCTGGGATTTCCACATTGCATTGGTGCTGTTGATGGAACACATATCCCTGTATGTCCTCCCCTGGGAAGGGGAGATGAATATATAAACCGGAAACAGGGCTTTTCCATTGTGATGCAGGGGACTACAGATCACACAGGACGTTTCATTGACATTGAATTGGGATACACTGGGCGCCATCATGATTCGCATGTTTTTAAACATTCCGCTCTGCGTCAGGCGATGGATGCTGGGGTGTTCGTTCCAGGCAATCCAACTTTGGTTTACAATGGTGTGCAAATCCCCCCACTAATTATCGCTGATGGAGCATACCCAATGCGAAAGTGGCTGCTAAAACCATACACAGGGGCATTGGACGAAAAAAAAAATATGTTTCAACAAGGCGCTATGTAGATCGAGAAATGTTGTGGAACGTACTTTTGGCCGCCTGAAGTCTCGCTGGGGTTGTCTCTCCGCGAGACTGACTGTGACCGAGCCAAATTTTGTGCCCATTGTATCTACCTGTGTGGTGTTACATAATATATGTGAGAGTAGGGGACAAATCCTGGATGAGATCGATTTGCCTATTTCGCCAGTTATACTGCCTGCTGCTGGGGAAATATATCAGAAGTACGATACTCGGGCTAAGGAGGGGGAGGTTGTTCGTTCCGCAATAGCGGACATGTTGTTTTATCATTAGATTTGCATCATTTTTCCTGATGTAGATATATGTCACCTGAAAATTACAAAATCCCCTCGCCTGCTCGAGTATGATGCCACTTTATATTTTGCCCACCTTTTCTTTGACTTTTCCAATTTTCTTTATCATTTATACTTTGATAGTTTTTTCCTATGACACACCATTACCTTCTTGAGTGGTGGAAGTCTTCATTACTTTTTTGTTTGTTTGGATTTATACGTCTTCTATGCTGACAGCAATTATTCTTGCAGTTTGATGGCTTCAGATTTTAGGTTTACTACCTATCTAATTAGAGTGCCCAATGGATTAATGTGGGTTGGATTTTTTTTTTTGGATTAACATGGAAAATTACATCTTTATTTTCTTCTGCCTTGCCTAACTACAGCCTCGCGCGATCTTGCATAACTTAATAGTGCTTGCTGTGGTTTTAGGATGGTGGATGTGAATTTGTATTATTGCAGTTGTATTGTTAGACTTTAAATTTTTGAAAAGGGGGTCATTCTCTACCTCTGGCTAATTTCAAATTTGTTCCGATATGCATGCATGTACGGTTTATCTTAATTTTTTATTAATTTTTTAGTGGGAACATTGCAAATAAAAGTGTGTCCATTTGCTTTCTTTGTTGTCCTTTCCATTTTTATTTTTTTAACAATGGGCAACCTGTACTTATGGATGCGCATGGGGAATGAGTTATAGGACTGCAGACTAGCTGCGAAGATAGCACATGCATATGTGTAAAATTTGTATTTCAACTATGTTTATTCCTTGAAATTCAAAATCCAACTCACAGAAACAATGTTGATATGCATTAAGAAACAGTTCAACAATTTGAAAACCAAACCTAACGTTTTTAAAAACAACTAGCTTTGTTATTATAATTTTTTAGTTAGTTATTAGTATATATAAATAACATGGCACTTTAATAACATTTTCCAAAAATTCTAGACATAACACTTTGTGAATGACAACATCCATCTCTAATTATTATGATTATTAAGCTTCACCTTATTGTCGGATACAAACCAGGGTAGGGACAATGTGGTAATTACCCATTCCGAATTACCACCTTTCTTTGCACAGCAAATGTCTACAATTATTATAAAGGTTTACAAGCACAAAAACATATCTTACTAAACTGTGTTGCAAATCAAACTAGATATATTCTAGGTCTGTGGGCATGTCCACGGTACTAATTTTTTCAAAGGTTAAGCGATATCAATCTCGGTGCCAGGACATATTACTGGTGATAACAAATAGGAATAACATCTCTACAGCAGTATTGGAATTCCATGGGTGCATTTTGGATTCAAGGGAGAACTTTTTCTATTTTAAAAATTTAGTTGTTAGATATGCCACAGGTGAAACAGTGGAAGAACACAAAAGTTTGGCGAAACATGAACGTATTGATGGGCAAAACATCGAAATACAGGATGCTTGATTGACTCAGCTAAAATCAAACTATTTAACCAAGATTTCAGTTTAAAAATCTTAACTATTGCAATTTTAATATGCTTACCTTATGAAGTGACTGGTAACCAAATATCAACATAGAAAAACAAAATGGAAACATAACTGACTTAAAAAAGTTAAAGTTTTTTACGTTGCATGTTTAGATGTGTATCTCTCTTCTACATCGATGTAGGATCACTAAGAAACATAACTTTGCATCCGGAGATATTAAATAATGGAAATACAGGGTAAACTGTCAATGCTGCTCCTCTGTGAATAGGGGGTTCTTGTTAAAGGACTAGGATTTGGGCCATATGTCCACAGGATAAATACTTTCCCAAGGAATCCAGACTGGTTCTTGTTTATATAACTATAACTAACATCACTACAACCTATGTTGTTATACTACTCACATTGTTAAAAGGGGTACATAACAATCAAGGGCTAAAAGTTGTCTTTTTCTTCCTGTCCCTCTTCGGTTTCCCCTGCCTTACACTTGTTTGCTGGCTACCCATTGGCTCTTCTGCTTGAGTGGTGTGCTCCACTTCAACTTCATGGGAACAGGGGACAGTTTCTTGAAAACTTTCACCTTGCTCCGCCATGGGAACGGTTGTTGGGAGCCTCTGTCTGTGCAATTTCTTTGTTTTCCTCTTGGTTCCTAAGGGTGGTCTTGATGCTCCACCAGGTGATGGTATCTGAGGAATTAGGGTTGCTTGATGAATACATTGGGTGTCAATGTTTCTACGGCTATCCATCATGGACTGCATCACTGTTCCAGCAAGATTCGCAAGAGGACGGAGACAGTTTATCATTTCCTTCCTGTCCTTGCTGCTATCCATCATGTCTTCTCTCAGCAGTTCCTCTATGCGGCCTAGAGTTGCTGTGTCCACACTCAGGTGCTTAATCAAACGTTTCTCTTGACGTTCCTGGTACTCGAGGGCGATCCTGGCTTGCTCATTGGCATTTCTCATTATCGCCAGAGCTATTGCCTCTCCTTTTCTTCCCTTTTTCTCATGTGTTCTAAGCCTTCTCAAACGTGCACCTGGTGACATCGTGGATATTTCTGGGGCTTGTTCGACCTCTGCAAGGTAGAGATTAACATTGTAATACGGTTTATACTTTGAAGGAAATTATTTTACTGTTAAATACCTGCACAGGTTTGCAATTTTATTGATTCATTGGCCCGGAAAAAAAAAAAGGTCTGTATTCTCTTCATATCAGCAGGATACATGTATTCATGGATGCGTATACTGGTGGTTTATTACTCTTTCTATTTTTTCATTTTGCTTGTAGAGAGGAAACCTATTTCTGTGTTACAATATCCCTAAGGAGTCCTTTTCGGGTTTGCTCCAGGTAGTCCTACAAGTGTTATTGTTTTTTTTTTCCTGTTATAGGTATTATATTAACTATCTAAACACACTGGAGGCTTTAAATACTTGGGAAAATTGTTAGAGTTACCTTCTTCGTCTTCAACTTCCACTTGAGTGTTTTGCGAGTTATCTGCATCCTCCAAGTCGTTGTTTCCTCCTATCAACCACAGGAACATTGTGTTACTTTTTCAGTAAAACAACATAGGTAAATTCTCTTCGAATAATATAATTTTGGTGCATGTGGAATACATAGACCCGCTGCATACATATTCCTCTAAATTTTGACTTAACATTTTTGGTGCTTTTAATTTTACCAACCGAAAAACGTGAATGCCACATGTGGCATGTCCACATTGGTCAGGATTGATGATACTTATACATTTTTAGGTATTATTAATTCTTCCATTGTGTTCCGGTTACTGGGCAAGCTAACTTATATCAAGTTACATAATTTTTTTTATTAAAAACTCAACATTTTGCAGTGCAAATAAGGACATACCAGTCTCCCCGGCATCTGCATAAGCGGTCTGGGAAAAGATTGGATCTGATCCAAAGGCTAGTCCTTGCTCTCTCTCCATTCTTTCTTCCTCTTCCATTGCCTCCTCCAGTTCCCTCAGTCCTCCACCCGAATCTTCAAAAGATGTACATGGAGTTCAATAAATACATAAGAAATTTTTAAATATTATTTAAAAATTTTTTTTCATGTATATAGAGACTGCCAAGACTTGTTTTGGACAACGCTCTAAAATGTCTTTTACAGTAACTCGCAATGATGACCTTTAATTTGAAAAATCTACAAGTGGAACATTAAACTTAATCTGGCGGTAGGTGGATGTAGAAAGGTTGACGTATATAGATACACACCTAAAAACATGATGTTACTTTTTATTTTTTCTGTGGGTTTCCTTTTTCTCCAACTGTATGCATGATTAGAGGTTTCAAGTTGTTGAAGGGGCCATCTAGAACCCCTTTTTCCAGATTTTTTGATGTTGACCCCTTTTATTTGGTGGTTCTAGGGCACATTGGAAAAAGCATTTAATAATAAAAATTAAAAATGGGACACTTATACATACCCACGGTCTCATACATTGAGATTTTTGGGAGTTTAGATTTTAAAAATACTATCTTGCAAATTATTACTTGTAGGATTATACTATGTACCAGGGAGATTACTCAATTCTTTCCTTGTTGGGAAAACCTTGAATCCCTGGATACTGAATAAAGACCATGGAAGCATAATAGCCAGGAACTTACCTTCCTCAGCAATATGGGAGGCATCAATGGTTAAAAGAAGGTCGCTTTCCTCCGTTGGTGCTTGGCTCCCGGCTTGAGCATTAGCACCCTGCTCACTGGATCCTGTGGCTAACACAGCTTTCAGCGATAGGCTTCTGCATAGTCTCTTTGGCACCACGCCAGCATCTCCTCCAAGGATGTTCTCGAGCTCCTTGTAGTATGGACACGTTGCTGGGTTGTTGCCACTTATTTTGTTATGCGCAATAACTTTCTTAAATTCTAGACGCATGCATTTCGATTTCGATCTACACTCTTCAGCAGTGCGATTGTGGTTCCTGTTCCTCATTTCTACAGCAATCTTTTCAAAAATATCGAGGTTCCTATGAGTGGTTTTTAAAGCTTCCTGTAGCCGCCTTTCTCCCCATATCTCTAAAAGGTCTCTGATCTCATCATCCCTCCATGCAACCCCCCTTCCTTGCTTGCGCCCTTCTTTACCTGGAGGATTCATTTTGGTTTAAGATACTAATGCAAAAAGAGGACCGTTTAAAATCTGGTTCCGAAGCTTTTCCGGCAAGTTTCTTAATGGGGCCGTGATTGCGCGTGCGCGAAGTTATCCGTGAGCCATGTGCGGTTTGTTTATCTCTGTGCGGCGTGATTACGCGATCACGTACACGAGCTTTCATTTGTTACCGGCCATGGCAACCGCCTTCTTAAAGTGACCGCAACCAGGAAGTGGCGCGCGCCTTTTTCCTGTTTAACCCACTCTATTGCTCGTGTCAAAGGTGCGTTGTTTTCACCGGGGATCATGTCCAGACGAGGTCATTATTGGGGTGAAAGGGAAATATCTCTACTGTTCAGAGGGATAAGGAGCACTGGCAAGGTTGATCTACTCATGAGATCTACGTCGAGCCCAAACAACTGCTATTATTCGGAGGTTGCCACTTATCTAGAGAGGAGGGGCTTTTCAAGGACGACCACGCAAGTAGCGTCTAAGTTCAAGGTACTAAAGGTTAAGTTTTTCAACATAATGCAGCTTTTTAAGGGGGACCCACCTGAAGATGCAAGGTTCCCTCATTTTAAAGAAATGTACAGCCTGTGGGAGGAAAGTGGGAGACCTCACTGGTCCGACAGACGTCCAGCTAGTAAGTACCTTCTTTACCTTTAATTTTTTCTATGTAACCCTTTTATAATTTTTTTTTAATAAGTATTTCTCAAAGTGATGTGGAAAACCGTTTTTTTTATGTGGGATCATTGCACTGTCTTTAGATAGCTTTATCATGTGTCATACGTTTATGTGTTGTCTGCCAATATTTAATAGGTATGCCTTTGATGTCGCTTCCTCATACAGTGGAAAATCCTTACATTGCATAGATTCAACATTTGCTCTATAGATGTTTGTACTGTCATCCAGCTTGATAAAATATTCTTTTTAAAATATATTATCCCCTGTTTTGTTATACATGTACTCAATGTTTTTACTCATGATCTAAATGTTTCTTGTAGCATATATATATATATATATATATAGACTTCATACTAGAAGAATATATAAGTCCCTGTGAAAATAGGCTTTAATTCGACCTCTAGACTTTTATACTGTTCCTCTTCAGCATTTGAAAAAAATGTTATTCTTGCCTCAGAAAGAAACTGTAGTATGTGACGAATTATATGGAAAGGGAGTAGTATTTTCCCACATGGACAAATAAGCATATGAATACCCAGGGGAAAACTGTTTCTTCTACCTTTACAGGCATAATTTTTTTATTTTGATGAATTTCTAAAAGTTTTTGTTTAACTTATAAAATGTTTATGTTAAAACACAGCTTCTGGACAGGCTGTCAAGGAGAAATCGCCAAGCCCTGAAGAGACAGCTGGTGAGTACACAAGGATAATTGTCCCTTTCTTTTTGGAGCCCCTCCAACCAATATGTCGGCAAGTAACCACATACTGACAGTACATAATAAAAAAGGTTTTTATTGTCATTAAAAATTCATTAAAAATCTTTTTTAACTCAAAATTATACCGATGATAATAATAAGGATTCCCAATGGCTGGACTAGTTGTGAGATAAAACAATTTTTACTCTCTTATCATTTCCTCCATCAACATAGGACGGGATGTTATTTGTAGAAGAACAGCATTAACATTAACGATTATAAATGAGCGCCCTATAGGAATTATAAGTTTGATGTGGGAATGTGTAGCGATGATTACCCAAGGAATTAAACTCCCACCTATACTCCCGTCTATAATCATTGGACCATAAACACCATTACATGTATTTCCCTGGTACTTATTTTTTACATTTATGGTCCACACCTTTTTACTTTTCCTGGTCCACTGTAAAAGTATTCCCACCCCCGCCCCTATGGAAAAAAAGGGGGATTGTTAATATGCTGTCAGGATTGTTCCTTGTTTTGGATTTTAAAGTTAACCCACCATAACATGTACTTCTACTAATGAGATGTTTAAATAACAGGAAAAATTACACAGATGAGGAATCACATTTATATTACTTTGACAGTATCCAAATAAATATTTTTTCCAAGTATCTATCTAGCTTTTCAAAACACAATAAAAATGCAGTCTGTTCTATTCGCACAAGCAGCTGTTTACAGAGACAGATGGGAATGTGATTCACCTTTTTCATATTTTATAACTTTATCAGAATTTCTCATATACCTGGAATATACACAACATTTTTCCCCTTGATGTGCAATGCCATAAAGTTTAATAGGGGATGTGTAGACCATATCTAAATTGGGAAACCAGCCCTTTTTTAATGCTCTCTGTTACTGTAGTGTAACTCTGGGGTTTTGAGTAAGCAGATGGCAAAGAGGTCAAAGCCTGAGGGTATTTAACGCTGTTATCCCACACTGCAAATTCCTGCATTCCATAGGAGGCACCCATTTCAAAAAGGGTAGGATAGTATAAACGTTTCACTGAAATCTTAAAATAACTATGGCTTTTTTTTTTTAAGGAATGTCACTATAAGTTTTTTAAATTGTACATTTAATGATTACTGGTGTATAAATTACATTGTAGAATTTTAGTCTGTTGCTATTACAGTTTTCTATCTGCAATCTTCCGTGTGCGGTCCTTCTGTTGGAGCATTTATTGATATAACAATCAAAACATCCATCAGCAATATTGTACAAAGTACCAGAAATGTAACCATTTATTTACATTTCTGATAAAGAAAAGACCGGTTTTAGCGAACTCTGCAATGGGGAGGAAGAGGAGGAAGATGGAGGGCGATCCATTAATCGGGGCACAGAGGGATAAGGGTAAGGATTACTACGTGTACTTTGAGCATGCTTGTTATGCCCTCGGTAAATCATTATTTGCTCCCAGTAACATAACAACCAGGAACCATAAGCATGCCGATCAACTTAATGTTTTATTACTGTTAGCAAAGAAAGTATTATTTAAAATTATATTGCCAACATTTGAAGATATACTCTCCCTCCTATTAACCCTATGGTGTATATATATATATTTATATATATATATATATATTTTAAAGAAGAAACTGCTTCAGTGTCATCTGGACAGTCGGCATCGACCTCCAGAGGAGGAGGAGTTCAACCTCCAGCCGCTGTCTGTGTTGTCGATGCCGAGGATGAAGGCAGCAGTAGCCAGGCAGGAAAAGAGGTAGAGCCGGACGAAACAGCAGAGGAGGATCCCGATATATCTGAACCCATATCCGAAACACACAGTGACAAAGACGACGATACATCGGAGGGTGAGTTGTTTTTTTTTTTATTATTATTTTCAAAAGAGCTACATTATTGTAACATAGGTAATATAAATATCTACAATTACAATAAGGTTCACATGGTTACTTTAAAGGCAAGATTTTCTATTAATCCATGTTCAAAGACATTTTCACAAGAAGGAGACACTGTTTAAAAAGGGTGAAGACTCTGATTACCCGACGATGGGTGCTCATTAAACCAGTTCAGATGAGCGCAATAAAATGAAACAATAGAAAGATGTCGGAAATGGCATTTTTCCCATCCTGCCCCATGGGAAAATGTCCAAAGCCGAATGATGAGGATGGTTTTTTGTTGAAGTGATTCCAAACATGTATCATCTTTATTTAACTTTTTTTTTTAAGTATAAAGACAGTTAGAACCTGTAAGCGAATATCGAGGAAGGCAAGGTTTTTTTTCTTCATGGCTAGAACAAGAGTATGGAAAAGTATTTATATTTCTGAATTCAAGTTAGTAATAGCTTTATTTTGTAAGCATCGGTCAACTTTTAGGCACATACAGCCATATACAGTTTTTTTACTGAAACACTAAAACACGTTGATAGCAGAACATTTTCACATACATTATTGAAGGGTTATATTTCGAAATAATGACAACGGTCTGGCCATTCACATTGCATGTGTTTTCCTCCAGCCTTCTTCTACACACCTTGAAAAAGTGCAAATATCTGTAAGGTTTTCCTTATTACTACCTCTATTTTTTTTCTTCTATATGTATGTTGTTAAGGATACAATTTGCAGTTCCTTTGGAGTAAAGGTAGTCTTATCAGAAAGCACCCTTTAAAAAACATTAAAAGTGGGGAAACAATATCCATAACACTGGAATATCAATGACCTTGTAGTGTTTTTATTTCTTTAGAATTTCGTAATAACTATTCACTTATTTGACTTGTAACAGAGATACAAAAGGAAGAGGATGTGGCCACTCCATCATCAGTTTCTGACAAAGAAACATATAAGCACTGTTGTGATCCAAGGAGGGATCTTGAGATGCTAATTTCCGAAGGTTAGTTTAAAAATTTGGATAGCTGTACTTCAAAAAAAATTTAAAATTGTTACGTGGTTGGCATTGTATAAATAAGATGAAAAATATTTTCCCCCCAAGGCCTAAAGCTTAACTGAAATAATTAAAAATTTATTCCAATATATTGCAGCGTTAAATACAACTCTGCGCCTAATAACACCCCTCCAATTGCAAGTCTGAACTCTAGTCTTAGGAATGTTATTGTTGGACAAGATGGCCCCCCCCATATTCGGATGACAAGTGTAACCTTGCAAGTTGGTCCTATTAGTATCCAAAATCATTTGGATCTCCTCAAGAGTTATGAAGTAAACTGTATAAGCTTGCAGGGAAACAATAGCCCCTCTAGGTAACCCTCCTATCTAACATGACTTCATGGTGGAGGAGGGTGGGGAAATTCCCCTTTTTGAAAAATCAGACACCTTCCCTCCGTCCAAGCTCTTCCAAAGTGGAACAAGCCGGGGTAAGGTTGTCCATCAGGGAGAAACCCTTAGACTTTCCCCATGCTCCCAACTACATGGAATGTTGGGAGATGTTGCGAAAATGCACTGTTTGGCTTGATGGGGAGGACGATGGGACAGAGTCAAACCCCTGGATTTGCCCCCTTTCTCCCACCAAAAGGGGGGGGTAGCCAATGTAGGGGTTTTACTGCGCAGCACCAAAACCCTCCTTCTGGGTTCCATCCTCCTGCGATTTCCAAAGCCGCAGGAGACAGCACTTTCTCCTGGTGGAATGTGGGATGGGCACTTGGAAGGTGGGTGGAGGTAGCTCGCAATGGGGAGGGTGGAAGTGAATTTGAAGGTTGTGGGCTTTGCAGCCAGGCCCACCCCCACCCCAAAACCGCAATCTACAGCCGGCTCACGGCTCTGGGGAGTGGTGGAATGACCAAGGGTACTTGTGGGCGCCTAGACGGATGGCTTTGGGCAAGGTGGCTAATCCCGGGGTTTGGCTCCTCCTCCAAACATCCTCTTCATAGGCTTCCTTTAGAAGGTATCCCTGAAGGATAAATCTTTGTGGCGGAGCAAAAGGGGGCATTCACACCATTTTTCCTCCACCTTCGAGAAAGTTTATGGAAAGAGGCAAACGTATTGCTTTGCCTCTGCCGCAGCAAGAGCAAAAAAGAGGTGCCAGCGGCAATCCACTAAATAAGTCGCCCTAATCTGTCTTCCATTGCTCTCCAATGGGGGAGATGCCAGTTTTGTGGAGGGCCAGTAACTGGAGAAGCAGTTAGCTTCAGCCACCGCCCCACATCCTGCCTCTTCCCTCCCTTTGATAAGAAGCATGAGATAGTAGGGAGGTTGATGCCAATTACTTACGGCAAATAATAAGACTATATAATTTTTAGCACAATTAAGAGAAATAAATAGTTGTTTTACACAACGTAACATAAGTTATAAAAATCAGGATAGTAGTGAATGCCTAATGCCTAAGGATCTCCGCCCTCCTACCTTTGTTAAAATTTTTTTCTTTTTAACAAGTACTTACATGTTAAATGTTAAGCAGGTGTATCATTCTCTCCCTGACCTGGATCTCCCTATGGACCAAAAAAAAAAGTAAATTTTAAAAAAAATATGCAAGCTGGGTTAGGGTGTCGTGGCCCCTTACACATCGATGATCCAAAAAGTCGCACAATGGAGATTTTCAGACAGGCAAAAATCGTCCCTTGCCGCGCGAGCAGCCTCCCAAAACTGCTGGGCGGCAAGGGTCTTCTTCGGACGACGCTGTGCCTCTTGGGAAGGCGTCCGTGTCACTTCCGTGAAGCTTGGGATGGCTCCGCACCATATTTCAATCACGTAGGCTGCCCGTGATTGAAATATGGTGCGGAGCCGTCCCAAGCTTCACGGAAGTGACACGGACGCCTTCCCAAGAGGCACAGCGTCGTCCGAAGAAGACCCTTGCCGCCCAGCAGTTTTGGGAGGCTGCTCGCGCGGCAAGGGACGTTTTTTGCCTGTCTGAAAATCTTCAATATGTTAAACATTAGTAATATGTAATGTATACACACCCATTTACTTCACCCCTGGATGGTATTCAATTACAAAGTTTGATTTTATGTTTTTGGCCTTCTTTTTAATCATGTCCATATATTATATTGACAACATCCCTTCTCATTGCAGTCCAAGCTATGAGAGAAAACTTCGAAAGAAGGATAAGCACAATAGAGCACCGGCAACTCGAAATAATAAGGAAAATGGTAGTAATGGAAGAGTACTACAAGAGATTACGCGGCATTTTCAAGGCCACACCAACCAAACATTTTGGCACTTCTGAAAAATGATTTATTTTTCATTATAACTGTATTTTGTATTTTTTTTTATTGCCATATTTACAGATGTGAAGTTTTTAAATAAATGAATGTTCTAAATTGTTTTAAAAAACAATGTTCCCGAGGTACAAATCTCAAAAGGAAAAATGTTTAATCCAGCATTAATAAATAAAAATTAAAGATGATGTTTCTTGGATTATTTTCCATGTCTTAATTTAATAAAGAAAACCATAAATACCCAAGACAAATGGTGATTTTTGCAAGATCAAACCAGACGGCAGTTATCAATCCGTAACCGTTGAATAACTATAATGGCATCAGAAAGATGAAAATGTGAAAAGTTTAACCACTCCTACCCATAGCAATGGAATGAATGCAGAGCTGTATCTAGAAACTTTCTCAATGCTATAACTGTGTCTTCAGCTGTTGCCTTCCCTTTTCTTATGGTTGTAATAAAGTGGCATAGGAGATTTTCATACAGGCAAAAATCGCCCCTCGCCGCGCGAGCAGCCTCCCGAAACTGCTGCGCGGCAAGGGTCTTTTTCGGACGAGGATGTGCCTCTAGCGAAGCCGTCCGTGTCACTTCCGTGAAGCTTTGGACGGCTCCGCGCCATATTTCTAGCACGGAGGCTGCCCGTGATCGAAATATGACGCGGAGCCGTCACAAGCTTCACGGAAGTGACACGGACGGCTTCGCTAGAGGCACAGCCTTGTCCGAAAAAGACCCTTGCCGCGCAGCAGTTTCTGGAGGCAGCTCGCGCGCCAAGGGGCGATTTTTGCCTGACTGAAAATCTCCATAGTTCAAATGTTTACCGGTGTAAAAGAAAGGAAGATCATGCACCCTGCTATTACACGTATGTACTTTGAAAATCTTCAGTATTCCAAAAATACAATTTAAGTATCGATAATTAGGGCGCATAATACGTCTGGGAGTATTAAACCCTCCCCTCAAATATCAAACCAACAATCTTTGTTGGGGCATATATTTGCTAGATAAGCCCACCCCCCTAATTTGCCTGGCTGGGGGATCCTTGCTAGCTGATCCTCTTTGTTTTCAAAAGAATGTTGATCTCCTCATGAGTTGGGAAAGTGAACAGGACCAGCTTGCAAGGCAAAATTTGCCCCTCTATTCAACCTTGCAGTCAAACATGACTCAAAGGTGGAGGAAAGGGGAGAAACTTGCAAGTTTATCCCAGCAGCCCCCATTCCATTCGTCTTGGCTCTTCTGAAGGGGACCAACGCGGGGCAAGCAGTGGCAGCCGTGTCAAACCCCTAGATTCGCCCCCTATTCCCACCTTAGAGAAAGTAGGGCAGAAGGGGCTAACATCCCACGTTCGGCTCAGTAGGGAAGAAGATTGGCTGTGGAGCCCTTGCAACACAATACCCCGTCAACCAAACCCCTCCTTCCAGCAAAATAGAGTAAGGGTAAACAGGAAATGGAAGCCATACATTTCCTTCCTCATCTAATATTTGAAACCTGCTAGTAAAGATTGTTTTAATCAGGCAAGCATGAAAATACAGGAAAAGGGGGTGGGAAATCAATTAACAATGTGACATAATGCGTACATCAGAGGAAAGTTATCCACCCATGAAAGCAAATACCATTGCGCCATCCACTGTAATCCCAAGAAAGGTATAAAGCTTTTATTAAGACTTTTCTCCAGCGATATGAAGCAACAGGACCTATAATTTAATGTAGAAGAAAAAAAAAACACATTTGTTTCAGAAATGATCCAGCCATACCCCCAAACAAGTACAATCCATCAGTAAAATATAATAAGCAATATCAAAAAAATATTTTTTAACAATCTTTCAAACGCATGAACCATCCTGGAGAGGCTTGCAAATGACACGTTGAAGGATGAACATTTTAGACGACCCCGTCTTAGCAGCGAGATCGTCTGTACATTGAATGAGTAGTGTTATAATCTTACACTGTATTCTGCCAAATTTATCAAACAAAGTAAATTCCATTTAAAATTACAAAAAATTAAGTGCAGAACAAGCCACAACCCCAACAGCAAAGTTTACAGGGGGAAACATACCTGGGACAATGTTTCAAATTTTTAATTCCTTCCCTGAAATAAATAATAAATGGCAGCAGGTAGGGACACGCAAGACAAAAAATCAATTGAAATGTCAAATTTCAAGCCGTTATTATCGACATGAGCATGCTGCAATGTAAAATTATTAGTAGTAGAAAATAGACAAGCTTTGGTTAGAAAAATAATTTAAAATATTGCGTCATTAACATGATTTTCAGATCTGTAAAAATAGTGCCTTGCAGCGCAAGCAGCCTCCCGATTATGCTTCGTTGCAAGGGCCAATTTCGAACAACGGCGTTTCTATCTTGGCGCCGTCCGTGACTGTTGCGGCCATCACAGGAGTTGGCCGAGCTTTTTTGTTACTTGCGGACCAATTCAGTGAGTTGAATATAGCGAATCCGCCTCCAGTGCTGCCCGCATAACTCAAGGACGATACCGAAAGAGAAACGGCATTATTGGAAATTGACCCTCGCAGCGCAGCAGCGTAGAGAGGCTGTTTGTGCGGTAAAGCAAAATTTTTAACAGGACTGAAAATCACCTTAAAACCATAATGCGAAGATTGTTAATTTTTAAGTAATGAAGCATTAGCAAAAACGCAAAAGTAGTATAGACAATAAAAAATGAGAATTTCAATACTTACATCTCTTATTCCTGAGCAATGTAGAGCTATGAACATGTCTTGATCCCCTGCACAAAGATAATTAATAGATTAATAATGGTTAATGGAATCGAAACTCACCAAAAACCAAAGGAAAAATGAATTTATACTCACGCCATATAAAGTGTGTCCACCACGACAACCCAAGCCTCATGAAGGAACACGGCAATCATCTTGAGGAACACCCAACAAAGTTGCTTTTGAACCGGTTGAACCAATAGAATGGTATGGAAAATCACCCCTCAGTACAAACTGAATGTTTCTTAAGGAGGCAAATGAAAAAACCCAAACCCCATGAACACATAATAATGTAAGCAAAAAGTGGAAGAGATGAATTTAAAGGAATAATATGTGTGTTACAAGCTAAAAGTATACCTTTCAAGCAAAACCTGGTTGGAAATGGATAGTAATAGAAGGGGAAACAATTTTTTTTATAAAAGGCAGCCAGGGTTTTTTTTTTTTTATTATGATCAGAGTATATAAAGTACTTATAATTTCCAGAATTAAAAAAAAAAAAACCCATACAGTCAATGAGGATGAATACATTACCAGTACATCAGGGAAAAAGGAAAACCTTTAAAAAATAAAATAGGAAGACGTTAATAAAGAAATCTTTTTTAAAAAAAAAAAAAAGTAACACTAACACCTCAGCAATACTGCCTAGCTGTTAAAATTTGAAAAAAAAAAATATTTAACAAACGTAAACCTGAAGCTTTCAATTTTATAAACATTGGAAATAGGAGATATTGAAAAGTGGATGGAGAATGCCGGGGGGGGGGGAGAATAAAACACGGAAAACAAAGACCAGTGGGCGGACGTAATAATAGAAGTGCAGTAAAAGGATTTCATCGAGATGGCATAACGAGTGGGCTATATAATAATTATTTCAGGAGGGAGATAAATAAAACGAACGTGATAACGTTATTAAAAGAAATAAAATTCAGCAATAACATACCTATCCTCCATGGGGGCTGTTAACAACTCACGCGCCTCAATTTGAAATGAACTCCCCGCCCACAAACAGCTACAACGTTACGTCATAAGGGGTGGAAACTAAGGGCAGAGAGAATGTTACAGTATCGCGAAACAGAAACAAATATACTTTCGGACAAACTTTCTTCTCGTAACAGCAACGGAAAAAGGTTTCATTAACGATTTTTCCCCGTGTTTGAAATATTATGGAGTTACGCGGGATAGAAACCAGACAGGGTCAGATTCTGTTGTGCGTCGTCCGAAACGGGCGTTATCTCGCGAAATTGATTTAATATCATCTCGCTATATTAACCCGGTCTGAAAATCTCCCAGGTCAGAGAGCTCTAGTGCCATAACAAACTACAAATCCCACGATTCAATAGGACGGAGCCAGGTTGGTTAAAGTGGTGTCAAACTACATTATTTCTGGAGTGTGCCAGCAGCCATAGAGGATGTTGCTTTGAACTAGCTGTTAATGGTTAATTCTTACATGAAAAACAACCTGTAAAAAGGGTATATACAGGCTCTGAAATGCGTCCTTGTCTCACTTTGACTTTTGTCTTGAAGTGTGTACTATTTCTACTGCAGAAATAAACCTTTTCATTTTTCCTAATCCTTGCCCATGTTGCTTTGCAAAATTGGACCAATCTGCTAGGCAGCAAACCTCATTCTTGTGACAGTTATAAAAATGAAGGTGTTTATGTCCCATATAATGGAGAGAAGTCAAAATTTAGTTTTATAATCCTGTCTCCCTGTTGCTTCCCTGCCTCTCTCTTCTGATAAGGTTTTGAGCCCTGACATGGACACAGATGTACAGGGACTCATTTTTTACTCCAAAAAAAAAAATTCTTTCAAAGCTTATTGGCCTAATTATTGGCCTCAGTCTCCATGGTGCTTTTGGCTAAGGATGGGCAACATGATCAGTGAATCCCATGTAAAAATCACACGGACACGTGCTTTTGCCCCATGGTGGTGCCAGGATACATCAAATACTTATTGAGTCTTTTACCCTAAAGTGATGATGGGTGCTTTAGAGCCCCGCCCATGATGTCAAACTCTCTATTATTATCTGGGGGAATTATTAGCTCAAATGGAAGTGTGCAAGGGGAGGGTAGCTTTGGAATCTTTTCACCTATGTATACCAGTACTAACTGTAGAGAGCACTCTAGTTTGAAGTGAAATAAAGTATTTTTATTGGAAATAACACAAAGTGATCTCACACATGCAACACATGTCCCTAAGAAACATACAAGGCTAAAGCAGAGTGAGACAGAAGGATTAGATAGAGGGGGAGATTTGGGAAGATAGGGTGATAGTTACCAGTCTTGAAAAGTAGCTTTTTGTGCAGTGAAGATACTCGGACTGACGTATGAGGGTGGCACAGAGAATCTGGCAGAGTGTCAGTGTCCATCTATGGCACACATAGCTGGGGTCTAGGCTGGGATATTTATACCCTATTTCATATCCTGAAGCCTGAATGGCTTTCCCACCAGATAGACAAAAGGAATGAATCATAGAATAGTAGAAAGAAACCCTAAAAGTTAAAAGTAAAAAGAAGAAACCCTAAAAGTAAAAAAAAAATTAAATAAATAAATAAAAAATCTGGCTTCCAGTTTTGAAAAACAATAGAATCATAGAATTGTAGAGTTGGAAGAGACCACAAGGGCCATCCAGTCCAACCCCCTGCCACGCAGGAAATCACAATCAAAGCATCCCCGACAGATGGCCATCCAGCCTCTATTTAAAGACCTCCAAGGAAGGAGACCCCACCATACTCCCAGGGAGTGCGTTCCAATGAAACTCAACTGATTGCCTTAATGGCTGAGAGAAAGGAATTGATGAGTTTATGACAACCTTGCAAAGTCGAACAGGAGGGGGTATGAGGTGAGATTTCCTTAGGAATAGGTTTGGGAATGGTCATTTAATTGTTTGATTGAATGAATTATTGCTGAGGTGCCCAGGGCTGGAAGAAAGGATTAGCACATACCTCCTTAACAACTGTGTCTACTAAGGGGCTTGTGCACAATCCTAATTTGGGCTTTTTTGCCATAATATTTCTAGGACATCTCCCAGGTCACTGTGATCTCCAACTGATTTGCCCCAGCCAACCTGACCCAAAAAGTGTCCAATATTTCCAATTATGAGATATTGTGGGGAGGGGGTAGTAGGCAATACTAATAAGTCTATGGAACCAAAGGAGATCTCCAGTGTGGTGGTGGGTTTGAGTAGCATCCTTTGGGGGGGGGGGGGAAATCATATGAAATCAGGAAAACTAGCTTTTTAATTTCATGGAATTTGACTTTTACTTTCTTCCCTTTTCCTTTCCCCCTTGCAGCTTTCTAACTGATATTTCAAGAAATAAAATATAATGTTTTCCATATCTTGCCACCCTACTGCCTTATTGTTACACTTCTACATTAAGGAAAAGCATTTTTAAATGGTTCCTTTACGAAAACTATCAGGGCTAGGGGGAGATGGGGTAAAACTTGTTAAACCATTACAGCAAAATACCCTGGAAAATCATTTCTTTTCAGAAGAAACAGATCAGGCCCTTGGGTCCACAGGAGATCATACTGATATGCCAGCCCATTGCTGCTGCCACTGCCCACATCACTCTCTCCAAAGCCAGGAAGCAGTCCTGCAGCATGTGACCAAGACTGGTCCCATGCAGGGGGGCTTGATCATGTGGTGTGGGGCCCCTTCCTGGCTTTGGAGAGAGTGATACAGGCGGTGGTGGCAGTGGCAGCAGCTGCAGGGATGGGCCAGCTTGGTAGTCTGGACTCTATCCTGTTTTGTTCAGCTAAGGGAGGAGGAAGGGGCCAGATGTGTGGCCAGAATATGTTGCAGGGAGCCAGAACATTGTGGTCCATATAGATTAGCCCTCAGCCTTTTGAATAATACACTGCTGACAGCAACACCAAATTCAAACAATAATGTATTACCATATATAAACAGAACAAGCTATTTTGGGTGTTGCCATGTTGAACAAATTGTAAAAGAGATCTATTTAAATGGAAGATGTAATCTCAAAGAAAAAATAAATTACCCAAGGTGTTTTTCAGCTGTATTCCACAACTAATGAAATGAACCTGTATGGCAATATTTCTAGAGATACTTGTTGTCTTAATCTAACTAATGTCGGATTTAGATTTTATCAAAGATTTCTTAAAGCTAGCATCCTGATCATGATGGTGATTATGGGATTTGTACTCCAAAAATAATTCTTTCAAGCCTTCAGATTACTTCCCTCTGTCTCCATGGTGTTAGCAAACTACATCCTTCAGTCTTTGTTTGAGCAGGATGAAGGAGGACATCAACAAGTTTTGAAGATTTTAAAAGATGAATTTCATTTGTCAATAGCCCTGGCCAATAAACACCCCTCCCCTTTACTTCTGTGCTATAGCCCATACCATGTTAGGGCTTATGTTAGATGTGAAGAAAACAGGTTATGTGTTGTGTTATTCAATTAATTACTCATTACTTTTGTTGGGGGATGATAGGACACTCAATCCCCGGCAGAAGCCAAAAATATTTTGCCTGCATCTGTGGCCATAATGGACATCATGGCACTCATCCAACAAATATTTGCTGAGGACATCACAGCCTTGTTCATTGCCTCACCACAAGCTACTTCCAGTGGGATAACGAATTCTACAAACAGACAGATGGGGTAGCCATGGGCAGCCCTCTGAGCCCTGTGATAGCAAACTTTTACATGAACATTTTGAAAAGCAAGCCCTGGAAACAGCACCAAAAAAGCCCACAACATAGTTCCAATATGTGGCTGACACTTTCACCATTGGGAACTATGGAGAAGAAGATTTGGTCTCATTCCTGAACCACCTGAACAGCATCCACCCAAATATCCAATTCACGATGGAAAAAGAAAAGGAAGGAACACCACCATTCTTGGATGTCCTAGTCATCTGCAAACCAAACCAAAGGTTAGGCCACAAGGTATACAGAAAACCCCCACACATGGACAGATACCTACACAAGAACTCCAAGCATCACCCAGGACAAAAAAGGAGCACAATAAAAACATTGGTAGACCGTGCAAAAAGGATCTGCAAACCCCACTACCTGGAGGACAAACTGAGGCACCTAAACTGGGCCCCACAGGCTAATGGTTACTCCAGATCAGACATCATAAGAGTAGCCAGACCCAGAAAAACCACAGGAATGAAGAAAAACAGCCACCCAAAGGGAAGGTATTTTTCTTTACATCAAAGGAGTCACAGACAGAATAGGGAAACTGATGAGGAAACACAACCTCCAAACAATCAACAGAAAAACCAAGAAAATCCAAGAAATGCTACATTCAGTGAAGGACAAAAGAGACTCACTCATAACTGCAGGCGTTTACTGTGGACAAGTTTACATAGGGACCACTAAACGCAATGTGCAATCACAAATCAAGGAACATGAGAGACAGTGCAGACTGGGCCAGCCAGAAAAATCAGCAGTAGCAGAACATGTTATAAACCAACCTGCACACAAAATGTTATTTAAAAACACAGAAATTCTGGACCAGGCCAACAGCTATCATGTCAGAATGCTCAGAGAAGCTATTGAAATCCACAAACACCTGTACAACTTCAACAGGAAAGAAGAAACCCTAAAAGTAAACAAAATCTGGCTTCCAGTTTGAAAAACATTAGAATCAAAACTCAACATTTACAAAGGAATTCCACCCAGGGACAGGGGGATTTCCAGCAGATAATGGGCCATCAACCAATCATTAGCCCAGTGGTTCCCAAACTTATTTGGCCTACCACCCCCTTTCCAGAAAAAATATTACTCAGCTTCCCCTGGAACTTATTTTTTAATTATTTTTTAATAGCAATTAAACAGAAGGATATATGTATTAATGTTTCTACCTTTTTCGTAAAATATAGTAAAGAAAGGTGTAAATTAGAAACATCGAAGTTTGAAATTATGAAACTATTTATTGAACTCAGAATAGAAAGGTAATACAAAAAAAGTTAAAACATTCAAAATCATCTTAATGAGCAGGATGAACCTGGTATGCTGCTATCAGTTTAGTAATCCTCGGCTCTATTTTCGTCAGCAGTAATCTTAAATCACTGCAATTGACTATTTGCAAGCGGGTTCTTTTTTTTTGTTAATAAATTGGTTACTGCACTGAATCCACATTCCACTAAATATGATGAAGGAAATGCAATTAAGAACTTTTAAATTACAGTCCATATTTCAGGATAAGCCATAGGGATCTCCTTTTGCAGCCAGAATTGTTGGTAGCCACTTTTGAATTTCAATTTCAATTCATCATTTGTAGTTACTTCCATCAGTTCTTCTTGTAACTGTGGAGATTCTTCTGTGTTTGCACTTGAAAAAGGATCCAAGGATCCAAAATCCAATCAGGTATGTTCATTTTCAAAATATCATCAAATCATTGATTAAAATCTGAATGGAGAGCATCAAAGTGCTCACAATAAGAAAGTATGTCTTCATCTTTTTTCTGCTCCTCATAAATTTGGGAAATAGCTGAGCTCCCCTCATCCAAAATTTTGTTTGTACAGAAGAAGTTTTGTCACAAATGCAGAAATAACAGATTTTGTTTTTAGTAAATTCAGTTCATCACCTTGAAGCTGAAGATTGCTTTCATTAAATTTTTGAAACAAGTCGGTCAAGTAAGCAATGTCACTTTTGGATTGAATTAAATTGGATCATAAAACATCATTTTTATCTTTCAAGAACTCCAGCACCAAGTTAAACAGCTTATAAAACAGGCACCCTTTGACAACCAAAGAACTTCTGTACGAAGCAGCAAATGACTAAATTCTTAATCGTTTTCAATATAAAGCTGTTTAAATAATCTGTCATTCAATGATTTGCTTCTGATTGTGTTGATAGCTTTAATTACAAATTGTAATGAATTATGTAGGCGTGCACTTAAATTTTTGGCAACTAGATGTTGATGATGGATGATAGAGTGTATTGTGAATGCATTCGGCACCTCCTTTTTTAAATATGCAAGAAAACCCCTGTAGCGCCCTACCATCGCTGGAGACCATCTGTGGCTATTGATAAGATATTACTCAGAGGTATTTCTTTTTCTTTAAAAAAAACTCATCCAATGCATGAAATATTGATTCTCCTTTAGTATCAGTTTGCAAAAATTTAGCAAATAAAGGAAAAGGGGGACCAACCTGAGATTAAAGGAACAGAGGACACAATAGGGGAAATCCAGCACAGAATAAGCAAAGAGGTAGTACAGGAATACCTTCTTAAACTAAATGAATTTAAATTTCCAGGACCAGATGAACTACATCCAAGGGTATTAAAAGAGCTAGCAAATGTAATCTCAGAGGCATTGGCAATAATATTTGAGAACTCCTGGAGAACAGGAGAAGTCCCAGCAGACTGGAGGAGGGCAAACGTTGTCCCCATCTTCAAAAGGGGAAAAAAGAGGATCCCAACAATTATCGTCCAGTTAGTCTGACATCAATACCAGGGAAGATTCTAGAGCAGATCATTAAACAGAGAGTCTGTGAACATTTAGAAGGCAATGCCATAATCACAAAAAGTCAACATGGGTTTCAGAGAAACAAGTCATGCCAGAGTAATCTGATCTCTTTTTTTGATAAAATTACCAGCTTGGTAGATGAAGGGAACACTGTGGATATCGTATACCTTGATTTCAGTAAGGCCTTTGACAAGGTTCCCCATGACATTCTTGCAAACAAGCTTGTAAAATGTAGGCTAGACAAGTTAACTGTTCAATGGATTTGTAATTGGTTGACCGGCTGAACCCAAAGGGTGCTCAGCAGTGGCTGCTCTTCATCTTGGAAAGATGTGACCAGTGGGGTGCCACAAGGTTCTGTCCTGGGCGCAGTGCTATTCAACATCTTTATCAATGACTTGGATGAGGGAATTAGGGGCATTCTTATCAAATTTGCAGATGACACCAAGTTGGGAGGAGTAGCCAATACCCTAGAGGACAGGATCAAAATTGAGAATGACCTGGATAGACTGGAGAGCTGGGCCAAAACTAACAAAATAAAATTCAATACGGAGAAGTGTAAGGTACTGCACTTAGGGCAAAAAAATGTAATGCATCGATATAGGATGGGGGAGACCTGGCTGAATGAGACTACATGTGAAAGGGATCTAGGAGTCCTAGTAGACCACAAGTTGAACATGAGTCAACAGTGTGATGCGGCAGCTAAAAAGGCCAATGCGATTTAGGGCTGCATCAATAGAAGTATTGTGTCTAGATCAAGGGAAGTAATAGTGCCGCTCTATTCTGCCTTGGTCAGACCTCACCTAGAATACTGTGTCCAGTTCTGGGCACCACAATTCAAAAAGGATATTGACAAATTGGAGTGTGTGCAAAGAAGGGCAACTAAAATGGTGAAAGTTCTGGAAACCATGCCTTATGAGGAGAGACTTAAGGAGATGGGTATATTTAGCCTGGAAAAAAGACGGTTAAGGGGTGATATGATAGCCCTGTTTAAGTATTTGAAGGGGTGTCACATTGAGGATGGAGCAGGCTTGTTTTCTGCTGTTCCAGAGACTAGAACATGGAGCAATGGATGCAAGCTCCAGGAACAGAGATTCCACCTCAACATGAGGAGGAACTTTTTGACAGTCAGAGCTGTTCGGCAGTGGAACACACTCCCTCAGAGCGTGGTGGGGTCTCCTTCCTTGGAGGTCTTTAAACAGAGGCTGGATTGCCATCTGTCGGGGATGCTTTGATCAAGATTTCCTGCGTGGCAGGGCGTTGGACCGGATGGCCCTCGTGGTCTCTTCCAACTCTGCAATTCTATGATTCTAATTCTTGGCAAATTTGTTCTTCCTTTGTGAACCGCACGTATGCTAAAAGTAAAGCTTCATTTCGTAACAAAGTTGACTCATCAAGTTGAATAGAAAACCGAGATATTTTTAAATAGCCACACAATGAATCTTCAACATCTTGAGCCATTTCATCAATTCTTCTTTGCACGGTATTATTGCTCAACAAAATTTTCTTGATAATATCAGATGCTGGCTTCTGTAGCCCAGTACGTATTACTTCACTTATAGCTGGTATAATTAGTTCTTCACCAATAGTATGAGGTTTTCCCGATTTGGCAATAATTAACGAAATATTGTAAGAAGCAAGCAAGCCATCGCCATCTTGTGTAGTTGTGGTTGAAAAGAGTTTTGCCAATGTCGGTTGTTTGATAAAGTTAATAAGATAAATCCTTATCTTTTTTATCACCATGAATTTTAATCAAATGTTCTAGTCTGGAAGGCTTCATAGCTTCGTCTGATAAAACTTTCTGGCAAATCAGGTGCATTGGTAATGTATTGTTTACAGGCGACTCAATAAAGCCATATTTCAAATATTCGATATTTTATTGTCTACATTTTTGCCTTTGGTTGAGCCATTATTATCTGTAGAAAAAATAAAATTTTTATGGAGGTATTTTTAATTAATATTTTTTGTAATTTTTTTGCAACATTTTTGTAAAAAACAAACTAAAATAAAGACTACTGAAATAAATACACATGATATTATTAATTGTAAAGCGCATATAATTATTACAAAATAAATAAATAATACTCACCTATTGTAGTCGCACTATTTCTTAGTTAGCTTTAACTTCATAGCATCATAGAATTGCAGAGTTGGAAGAGACCACAAGGGCCATCCAGTCCAACCCCCTGCCATGCAGGAAATCACGATCAAAGCATCCCTGACAGATGGCCATCCAGCCTCTGTTTGAAGACCTCCAAGGAAGGAGGTCTTTAACTTGTCACACTATTACAACAATCTAACTTAGGACTTTTTCAGACAGAGATATGCACTGCAAGAAGGGTCGTCCCTCTTGCGACGCTGCTGCGTGGGGGGGGGGCGTTTCGTATGACGCCGTCCCCCTGCTGATTCTGTTCCAGTACAGATCGCAGCTCCAGCATCATATTTGGCTGTTTCTTAATCACGGAAGTTGACCATGATTAAGAAACAGCCAAATATGACACTGAAGCTGTGATCTGTACCTGCCGTGCAGCAGCGTCGCAAGAGGGACGACCCTTCTTGCGGTGTATTTCTCCATCCAAAAAAGTCCTAAGAGTTATATTATGCCATAATTTTCCCATAAGAATTACAGGAAATCTCCTGATTCATAGCATGCTCCAAAATCTGCTGGTATACTGCCAGTAGCCAGTACTGCCTCTGCCGTTCCAGGCTTCGGCTTTGCGATCAACCAATCGCACGAGTGTCAGTTGCCCGCAGCAATGCTCGTAGTGCTCACGTGTTTTGGAATGGTAGTTCAGTGGCACCACATGAACAGTAGCAGTGTGCGATTGCACATACCTCAATGCAAATGAGGGAGTATGCGGGAACTGAGCCAAAGTCCAGTACATTGTTCAAAGAAAAATTAAGCATTATGAGCGGAATACATAAATCAATTTTTCTAAATCTTCTGTTCTTTCTTTTATGCTTTCACCACCCCCTTACAGTTATTCATCGCCCCCAAATGCACCTGGGGTCATCACCGTCCCATGGATCGCTGCAGCGCCCACCAGGGGGCAGTAGTGCCCACTTTGGGAATCACTGCATTAGCCAAACAGACACTAATCCTCCTTGCATTTCTATACCCAGAAACTAACCATTCAGTTACACAAATTTACATATCCTCCCCAACAGGGGTTCACAGTATATAAACTCCACACACACTCCTACCCAACCATTCTCTGAAGATGCCAGCCACAGATGCAGGCAAAACGTCAGAAGTAAACTCTTTCAGAACATGGCCTCACAGCCTGGAAAAAAACCAAGGAAAATCTATGGATGCTGGCCGTGAAAGCCTTTAACTTCACGGTGCAAATAATCCTAATAAAATTTGCAGAGAATACCTTTTGTCCAATGAGATCCCATGGTGATTCGTCATAAATGTCATATACTGTGCAGGAAGAGCCTTTGCAGCTTTTGCTAAAGTTTTTTAAATAATCCACTGCAAACGCACATTCCCACTCATTGGGAAAACAGAATTACATCGCAATGCATTCTCAGTGAGGGAGGAAGTGGAAAGCTGATTGATTGGGGGGTGGGCTCGCCGGCCATGAAGTGGTAGAAGTGCCATTTTGGAGTTTTGCATTACTGATCGTGTGCTTTTTCACTGTACCAAGGAGATCAAAAGGCTTTTTTTAAGCAGAAGGTTGCACTTAAGCATCTTTCATTTTTAGTTTTTTTTAAAAAAATACTGTGCAGCAGCAACAACTTGTAGACAATTTTAGCTTGAGTAATTCATTCTTGGCCACTACATTGATTCTCAGGCATGGCTGTGTGTGAGCTTCAAATGTGGATAGCTTCCCATAGCAGCAATTTTACCAAAGGACCGAAGAGATAAAAGAACACTGTTGTGATTTTGTGTTAATGCACAGCAACCAGCATTATATCCTCTTGTCTAGACAACCCCTCAGTTTTATACATGTAAGAAATATAACAGAGCTACCTAATTTGAATTTAAGCTGAATAAGCTGAACTTGTACAATTGTTGGTGTTTTAGGGAAGGAGCCATTTAATTTTCAGGTCCAGAAATCACTACAATGGTTAGAAATGTGTAACTTAGACTTACACATTTGTGACTGGTTTGGATTCAGGCTCCCTACATATTCACCCCAATCCCCACTTACTGGGCAACAGCCACTGCGATTGACAGGGGCTGTGACATCACAAAGGTTGGTGTCACCCCTCCCCCCAACAGTGTCACCTGGTGTGGTTCAGCCTCTCCGCACTCCCTCCAATGCTGCCACTGGACAGGGGTCTGTTCCCTTCAATTGGGAAGCAGCTGACTGACATTCCCACTCCCTCACGCACGCAACCTCCAGTGCAAGGGGAATTGTTACAGCAACCCTGTTTCTGGGGACAGATCAAAAGGTTCCATGGATAGTAGGGCTCTTCCTTGGTAAGTGTGGATTGTAGGAGGTGGGTTGAGCTAGGAGACAATACATAGCTACATAACTACAGTGGTCATGCATTCATAACTGCCTTAGTTAGTTAGTTAGTTAGTTATAGTTTATTTGATTAGTCAATTGACCACATCAAAACAGTTAACATTAACCTTTATAAAAATAAAATAAAATAGATAAAATAAAATATAATGAACTAGTTTAAATCAAACCAGAATAAATTATACCAAAAATCAATGAGATAAGGTATGATAAAATTAAGTTAAAAATTAATAATATACTATTTTTTAAAATAAAGTAATACTAAAAACATACATTAATACATTATCATCTTATAGCTGGATAAAAATAATATAATATAAAGGCATTAAGAGCTTTAAATAAGTTCATCCGCTTTGCATGCAATCCCGATGTGTTCAATAAAACGAGATCTCAGTTGTATAGCTTTGGTTATAAACTTGGCTAATCTAATGACTACATAATTATTTGTACTCTGGAGGAAGTAGGTTAACTGTTTATTGCAGTCCCAATGTATAGTTCTGTCCAATAATGTCTGCAAGTGCTGGACCCTTACTGGAGTATATAATTGGCAATTGAATAGAATGTGTGCTCTATCCTCTATTTCAGATGCTCCGCAAATACATATTCTCTCGATGGTGAATTTCACTTGGTGAAAGCGGCCTTATTTGACCATGGATTCCAGCTGCTCAAATCTCGCTCTAGTTATGGCTATCCTGTGGTGTTGAGTCAGGTCCGTTTCTAAATATTTTTCTGCTTGGAATGACAGTTTATTTTGTGCCAACCATTTCAACAACCTGATGTTTGCAAGTGTCTCAATGTCCATTTGGGCATTCACATCCAAAACTCTTTGTTTAAATATTGCTGTGGCTGGGTTGCCGGCTGATAATATATATTGCATTGAAAAACCAAATTGTGAAATTATTTGAAGAAGCTGCTTAATTCATGAGATGTGCCTTAGTGATTTCTGCCCCAGAAAACCATGAGTCTGTGAGAAGAAATCCATGAGTACTCACTGCGTGAACATCCCATTGGAAAAACATGGGGAGATGTTGGAAATTCCCTATTAAAAATTAATACTGAACTTTTCCTCGGATCACTCACTCATAATGAAGAACCTTGTATCCTTGTATCCTAAACCTTTGATTGACATGCTTGCCACTAAATGCTTCTCCTTTGTTTTAACTTCATTTCATTCAGGCTGCAGAAATATTTCAGAAATTGACCAGCATCTCTCCTGCACTGCTTATCCAACAAAAAAAAACTGGTACTACCAGGTCCTCCAGTGACTGGAGAAGGAAAAACGTCAGAAGGAAATGTCAGAAAACACCCCATCATTCCATGGTAACTTCCAGTCCTGTTAAATTTGTGAGACAAGGTAGCCTGTTTGATTGTGTGATGTCCCTTAAATTGATTGTTCAGTTTCCCTATTTGCAGCAAGCCCCAAGAAATGATGTGTAACAAACAATGTGACAAATTACATCATCAGCCTTTCTGGCGATGCTACTGCTCTGTACCTCTTTAACATCAGGAGCAGCGTACTGGAAGTTATCATCACGGAGCTGTACCAATATGGCTCAGCAATTGGAACAAAGATACATTTTATGTATTCTCATAAGTCCACAAGATCAGCAAGATTTAAAATTAAGTTCTCAATTAACAGTGGAGTCCACTTGATGAAGAACCTGCACATCACCATTTCGTCAAACTTGGCCAAATTAACAACAATAACAGCAGCCCTATTTCTGTACAAGTTTGTTCATGTCAGTGTACAGGAGACATTCCTAGTGAGTTGTTTCCATAACCCCTAGCAAGACCGAATGCTAAACTGCTTATTTGCCAGCCAGTTGTGGATGGAATGCCAAAATTAGAATGTATATGCAAAGTAGAATAATTAAAACTCCAAGCTGTTGTTCACTGTTAAAGCAGCTTCATGTTTTTCTTTCAATGTGTTCTGAATAAATGAAAATGTTAATCTATCCCCCTTGCCCCAGGTGTTTTGCTGTTATATTCATAGTGAGAATTGAAGGAAGAAGGAAGAATGTCCCTACTTCAGGTCTCAAAAGGTGGTTGACTTGGGATGTATGACCAAACCTTGTTTGTCAAAATCACATCACGTGAAAATTCCACAAATGGATGATTTAATTTGATGTGCTGCTTCAGTGATCAGCAATTTGGTCAAAAACCACCAACAACTTTAGGAACCTTTTCTTGTTTAATCCAAAAGTTCCCTCTGAGATAACCAAGTCTTGGCTGAGCAGATGCCTCCTGGTGTCCTTCACGGGCTTTCTATACATTCCGCCAATACCAGCCTTCCTACAAGGTTCATTGTTGCTCAGATAAGATGTAAAAATAACAGGGTTTAGGCAGTATGATAAATTTCAAGGATGTTCACTCAGAGTCAGCAGCATTAGCAACAACACATCACAATAACAGAAAGTTTCTTATAGTGGGTCCATTGGCTTCACATGGTCACGCGAGAACATTGTGATAAACAAGGTGATCGAGAGGGCAGTTGCTTCCCAACTCCAAGCCATCTTGGATGAAACCGATTATCTTGATGCATTTCAAACCGGCTTCAGGACAGGATATGGAGTTGAGACTGCCATGGTCGCTCTAACCGACAACCTCCACATGAGCATCAACAGGGGTAGTGTGACCCTGCTGGTGCTCTTGGAGCTCTCAGCACCCTTTGACACTATAGATCATTCCATCCTCTTGGATCGCCAGAGAGAGTTAGGAATTGGAGACACTGCTCTGCTGTGGTTCTGTTCCTTTCTTTCGGGCAGATCCCAGAGGGTGAGGCTCGGGGACAGTTGCTCTTCCAGAATTGAGCTTAATTGTGGTGTCCCTCAGGGTGCCATCCTGTCCCCGATGCTATTTAACATTTATATGAAGCCGCTGGGAGAGATCATCCGGAGGCACGGGGCTCGGTGTCATCAGTACGCTGATGACACTCAGATATAATTCTCCATGACCAGATCGTTGGTTCAGACTCCAGATGGTGTCTCTCCTCTCAATGACTGTCTTAGAGCGGTAATGGATTGGGTGAGGAAAAACAGATTGAGACTAAATCCAGATAAGTACTGACAGTCACAGGCCTAAAACCAGGTCTGGGAATACAACTTCCAGTCCTGGATGGACTCACACTCTCCTCTAAGGACTGTGTTCACAGTCTGGGGGTACTCCTAGATTCGTCGCTTCACGTGACTAGTCAGGTGAGTGCGATGGTCAGGAGTGCCTGTTATCAGCTTCGGCTGATACGCCAGCTGCACCCTTACTGGATACAAGGGATCTGGAAACCGTGGTACATGCTTTGGTAACCTCACGTTTGGATTACTGAAATGTGTTCTACATGGGGCTACCCTTGTGCCTAACCTGGAAACTTTAGCTGGTACAAAATATGGCAGCCAGGTTAATTACGGGTACATCTAGGAGAGAGCATATAACACCTGTGCTTAAATCTCTCCACTGGCTGCCGATCAGTTTCCGGACACAGTACAAGGTGTTGGTTTTAACCTTTAAAGCCCTACATGGCTTGGGTCCATCTTATCTCTGGGACTGCCTCATCCCATATGATCCCCCCCCGCGCACTTCGGTCCTCTGGGAGGAACCTGCTGCAGCCTATGAAAACTAGGCTGTTGCAGAGCTCCCAGAGGGCCTTCTCTTCTACAGCTTCCAGACTTTGGAATGGCCTGCCGGATAAGATCTGTCTTATCACTACTCTTGATAGCTTCAAGAAAGCGCTAAAGACGGATCTCTTCCGGCAGACCTTCACGGAATAACTTCCTGGCTCAAGTGGAGCTGATTGCTTACCTGCCCCCTTGCCGCTATTGGCATATTTATTTATTTATGTATTTATATATTGTATTGTATTTTATCTTTGTTTTAATTCTCTATTAGTTTAATTTAGTTTTAAGGGGTGGGAGGGTTAGGATTGGGAAGGATTATTTTAACTTGCTGTTGTTTTAATCTTATTGTATGCCACCCCGGTTGCTGAGCAGAGGGGCGGGTTAAAAATAAAAATTTATTATTATTATTATTATTATTATTACATGTTAGTCTCTCCCCAAAATGCACAAATATCTGGTGACTCACATCCGGTGACTCGATTTCATTTTATCTGGTTTCACTTTGCTACATTAATGCCAAGGGTGGGAGTCTGGAATTATTATTGGAATTATTATTGTATTGTATAACTGTAGCTTTCTTGCTAGCAAGTGGTGAAGAAAAGGTTTGGGAATGTATCAGTTGCTTCCTTCCCCCTGAAATCCAAATCTCTTTTTCAAGAGATTGAGAAACAGGGGAGGAAATGTTCATCTTTTCCAAATGTGGGTGAAAAGCAGTGGAATCTTTGCTTCTCTTTCCCCAAATGGGCCAAACAGCTACTGGGCAGCAGAAGTAGTGGGTGGGGTGGTGGCGGTGGCACTGGTGAAGGACCTCTCAGAGACAACAGCAGTGGCACCACAGCTAACACTCATAGTACTGGGCAGAGGGAGGCACGGTGAACCTCCTTTTGAAGATCTTTTACCAGGAAGACCCAATGGTGAGACAATCCAAAATGAAACAAGAAATAGTGCCAGAAGATGATACTCCCAGGTTGGATGGCACTCAGTGAGCTATTGGGATACAGCAGAGGACAACTGCAAGTAGTGCTGTGACTAATGATGCAACTGGACTCGGGCCAAAAGATCCTTCAGCTGTTGATGTGTTCAGAGGCAAAAGGAAAGTCCTAAGCTGCACAACATATATTATAGGAACATGGAATGTGAGAAGCATGAATCAGGAGAAGCTAGACATAGTAAAACAAGAAACTGGATGTATACACATTGCAAGACTTGATGTGAGTTAACTAAAGCTGACAGGAATGGGACATTTTAAGTCAGATTAATTACACAGTGTTTTACTTAGTAAATGAAAATCTATGAAGAATGGGGTGGCTTTAACAGTAAGAAGAGATGTAGCAAAATCTGTCAAAGGATATAACGCAAAGTCTGACCAAATAATAACAATAAGACTTCATGGAGAACCCAGCAATATAGCTACGTAGTTGATGAAGACATTGAAATAATTCAGGATTTCCCATACCATGGCTCAGTCATTAATCAGAATGGAGGCTGCTGTTATTTGCTGATTTCACAATATGTGGGAAGTTCAGTGTCTGCATTTTTGTGGTTTTGGTTTATTTTGTTAGTCTATGTGTAAATAATTTTAATGTGTGTGTTTGCTCTGTTGTGTATGTCTTACATGGGTTTTATAATTATATTATTCTATATTTCTGAATTATATGATATTCTTTAAAAAAATCATCAGAAGTTTCAGACTTGGAAAGGCAGCTATGAAGGAACTAGATAAGACCCTGAGGTGTCATTAGTAACTCCTTATTGTATAATCCAAGTTTATGCTCCAACCACAGAGGCAGAAGAAGAAATCGAAAGATTTTATGCTGAAGTCCAGGATGAAACTGATCACACACCAAAATAGGACTAGGCAATTGGAATGCAAATGTATGAAACAGCAGAATCAATGATTGTGGGAAAATTCTACCTAGGATCAAGAAATAAAGCAGGAGGGTGATGGGATGAATTTTGTGAGACCAACAGTTTGTTCATTGCAGACACATTCTCCAAGCAACAAAAGAGGCAACTTTATACATGGACATCACCTGATGATCAATATAGAAATCAGACCACATAATTGGAAGCAGAAGACAGAGAAGCTCCACTCTCTCTGTAAAAACAAGACCAAGAGCAGATTATGGCACAAACCATGAATGCCTAATATCAAAATTAGAGTAAAGCTAAAGAAGAACACTAAATCAGTCATTGTGCCAAAGTACAATGTGAAGAACACCCCTGTAGAGTTTGAAGTTTCACACTATTAAGACTAATTGACCAGGAGCCTGGAGAACTCTGGACTGAAGCTAGGGACATAGTCAGGGAGAAATGCAAAAAGACACCATTTGCAGTCAAAAAGAAAGAGAATCCTCAATAGATTTCAGATGAAAGTTTCAGAAATTTAAGGACAGACAAGAAGCAAAAGTGGGAGAACAAGAGACCTCTTCAACAAGATCTGAGAAATCAAAGGGCAATTTAAACCAAGAGTGAGGATGCTCTATGACCAGCAAGGGAACACATTGCATAATCAAGAAGAAATAAAAAGTAGATGAAGACAATGCACTGAACAACTATATAAAAGAGACGAAAGGATGACAGATTTATTCAAGGAAGAAGCATTTGAAGATAAACTTACAATTTTAGAAAGTGAACTGGAAACTGCACTTAGGGCAGTTTGGAGAAATAAATCATCAGGAACAGATGGCATACCCATAGTGCTTCAATGGTTGTATGAATGAAGTCATGTTTGTTGAGGGCTTCCTTACTATGGAAGTTACTGGAACAAAGGGCAATTGAGTACTTTGCAAACTGAAAATGTGTTAATTGATGGGAAGTGCTTCTAGAAGGTATAAAAATTCACATCACATTTGCAAAACCCCATATAGGGAGCGGAATGAAATACTGCTGTGTAATTAGCGCATATGGTAAAAGCTAAGTGGATTTAACGTCTCTGAACCTAATTATATCAAATTTTACATGAATACTGTATAATTTATAACTATTATATGAATTAATTATAGCATATTAAAATCCCACTGAGGAAGCCCATGAAATGACCCACTGTATTCCTGCTCTAGAGGTGACATCTGCGTTTTTTGGATTTAAATATAATAACACCAATAACACCAATGCACAGCTCTATCCACGGTCAACTTACCTGTTTCCATAGAAGAGTTCCTGGATTGAAATACTTTACCTGCTTACACCAGCATTCTGAACTTGGAAAGAATAGCGCTGAAAGTTGGCTTGACTACTTCATCATACTCCAGTGGCAAGAAACTTTCCATGCTGTAGAGTTTTTTATTTTACAGGACTTGTGCGACTCTAGTAAAAAATATTATACTTAAGTATTCATGTATCTATATATTTATTGTAAATGTTGATTATTTATATGTATGTAATGCACTTGTGAATCACAGTGAAATTAGCAATTTTTGAAATGTTATGAGCACTTAGCACTAGAATAAGATATACAAAATAAAAATTGAAAGGTTTCAGATTCTTTAATTAGTTTATTCATCCAAGAGAAATTATTACAAACTAATTAAATAATTACAATTCAGTATTTATCACCTCCTATACATTGTTGTGGTTACTGAGTTAGTGAAACCCTCCCGGTAGTATACTTGTTCCAGATAATAAGAAGCCATGGTTTGATGTTCAATGCCTTGCTCTCTTAGGAATTGCTCCATTAAGCTTCCTGAGAATTCATCTCCATTATCTGTTCTGAGAACAGAGTTGGAAGAGACCACAAGGGCCATTTAGTCCAACCCCCTGACGTGCAGGAATACACAATCAAATCATTCTCAACAGATGGCAATCCAGCCGCTGTTTAAAAACCTCTAACGAAGGAGACTCCACCACACTCCTAAGCAGTGCATTCCACTTCCAAACAGCTTTATATGTTTTTCCTGTAGTTTGAGTCCATTGCTCTGTGTCCTAGTTTCTGGAGAAGCAGAAAACAAGCTTGCCACATCCTCAGTATGACATCCCTTCAAATATTTAAATTTAGCTATCATATCCCCTCTCAACCTTCTCTTCTCCAGACTAAACATGCCCAGCTCCCTAAGTCGCTTCTCATAGGATATGGCTTCCAGACCACCCACCATCCTGATTGCCCTCCTCTGGACACATTCCAGCTTCTCAATATCCTTCCTGAATTGTGGTACCCAGAACTGGACACAGTATTCCAGATGAGGTCTGACCAAGGCAGAATAGAGTGGTACTATTACTTCCCTTGATCTAGACACTATACTCCTATTAATGCTGCCTAGAATCGCATTGGCTTTTTTAGCTGCTGCATCATGTTCAGCTTGTGGTCTACTAAGACTCCTAGATCCATTTCTCATGTACTGCCATCAAGTCAGGTGTCACCCATCCTATATCTGTGCATTTCATTTTTACTGCCCAAGTATAGTATCCTACATTTCTCGCTGTTGAAATTCATTCTGTTAGTTTTGGCCCAGCTTTCTAATCTGTTAAGGTAATTTTGAATTCTGATCCTGTCCTCCGGGTATTAGCTACCCCTTCTAATTTGGTGTCATTTGCAAACTTGATAAGCATACCCTCCATTATTCCCTCATCCAAGTCATTGATAAAGATGTTGAATAGCACTGGACCCAGGACAGAACCCTGTGTCATCCTGCTGGTCACTTCTCTACAGGATGAAGAGGTGACCACCCTCTGGGTTTAGTCAGTCAACCAATTACAAATCCACCTAATAGTTGCTATTTTTTTGCAAGAATATCATGGAGGACCTTATCAAAAGCCTTACTAAAATCAAGATACACTACATCCAGAGCATTCCCTTCATCTATCGATGAAGGTGAGGAGAGGTGGGCTGGATAGCAGGCCGCTTTTGCGGACTGCCCACACCCGACCTGTGGGTTTCTCTGGTGAGAGGAACTCTTAGGGGCCCAGAGGGACTGCCTCTTCCATGATCGGTCACACCCAAAGTGAGCAGATCACAGTGCTGTCCTGTGGGGGCCAAGCTCCATATAGAAGTTTCTTGGGGCCTTGCAGCATAGATCTGGCAGATGGGTGGGGGCCAGGGGTGCGCAGGGCAGTTGTGGCCACATGGCATTGCCCAGAGGGCTGGCACAGTTTTCAAAGGGTACCCCATGTTACTGTCTTGCAAAAAAACCAACAGAGTCATTGTGACACCTTAAAGTCTATTTATTTGTCACAGACTGACCTTTTTGTGGGCTCAATGGATGGTGCTTTATCCTTTCTTCTGTATTAATCATTTCAAACTAAAGTACACATTACAGTAAGATGTAAGGCATGACAGAGAAAATATACAGTTGCCCCTCCACATTCGTGGGGGTTAGGTTCTTGAGACCCCTGCGAATGTGGAAAACCGTGAATAACAGATGCTGCTCCCGCGACATGCCCAGAGGGAGGGAGGCAGTGGGAGGGTGTCTGGCCAGCCTGGCTGGCCTCTCTGCGGCCTTTCTGAGGGGACTCCGGGCCTTAGAAGCCCCAGAGCCCGCTGAGGAAGGCCGGGGAAGGCAGCGTGTGGGTGGGGAGGAGGCTGCACTTTGGAGCCCTGGCGCCTGCTTTGGAAGGCCGGGGACAGCAGCGGGTGGGTGGGTGGGCGGAAAGGGAGGAGGCTGCGGTGCCTCTCCCCGGCCTTTCTCAACGGGCAACCCCCGCTGAGAAAGGCCGGGGAAGGCAGCGTGTGGGCGGGGAGGAGGCTGCACTGCCTCTCTCCAGCCTTCCGAAGCGGGCGCCGGGGCTTTGGAGCCCTGCCGCCCGCTTCGGAAGGCCTGGGACAGCAGGGGGCGGGTGAGCGGGCGAGCGGGCTGGCAGGGAGGAGGCTGCGCTGCCTCTCTCCGGCCTTTCTCACTCCCCGCCCTTCCCAAAGTGGCATAGGGGGCTTCAGAAGCCCCCGCTACCACTCTCCCTCACCTCCCGCCCTTCCCAAAGTGGCGTAGGGGGTCCCTTGCTGCCTTGGGAAGGGACTGGGGTGGAATGAGGGAGGCTTTCCACCACCACCCCTTTCCCAAGGCAGTGAAGGGATTCCTGAGAACCCCTTCACTGCCTTGGGAAGGGACGGAGTGGAGAGGGGGGCAGGCGGCTTTCCGCGAATAATCAAAACCGCGAATGTGAAAGTCGCGAATGTGGAGGGGCAACTGTTGATCAGTTTTAAAAGTCAGGATCAGTCCCAAATGTGACCTTCTCCTGCCAAAATCTCTGTAACAAAATGAATTTCTATTTCTGTGCTTGCATTGGATGTTTCGATTTCATCGAGTGATAGAATCATAGAGTGGGAAGAGACCACAAGGGCCAACCCCCTGCCATGCAGGAATACACAATCAAATCATTCCCGACAGGTGGCCATCCAGCCTTTGTTTAAAAACCTCCAAAGAAGGAGATTCCACCACACTCTGAGGCAATGGATTCACTTCTGAACAGCTCTTACTGTCTTTCTCTGTGCTTGTACCAAGTCTGCGTTCTATGGGGAGACAAGGGAGGATGGTATGTGTCTGAAAAATTGGATGAGTGGCCCTGTGGAGGGCTGTGGAGGGCTGAGAGTAGGTGGTGGCTGCTCTCAATGAGAAAGAGGAGTGGGGATGATGGATAGCCAATGACTGTATAACCCGCCTGGTTTTGTAGATTGTAAATACTTTTTAATCTATGGCTTTGGAAAGAGTTTCCATTCAAAGCAACAATTTTGTATGGATCACTCTAGAGATTGCTGTAGCAATAAAACTTACTGTTTAACTCTGAAGCTGCTGGTTACTGAGTCTGAGGAGGCTAGTATACGACATTAAATGAAATGGTAAAGTCAGAAGATAGTGCAGAAAGTGGATGCCAATCATATTTATATATATATATATATATATATATATATATATATATATATATTAGTTATTTATACCCTGCTCTTCAGCCACAAGGCTCTCAGAGCGGCTTACAAATTGTTTTAAGCAATAGCAATTTACACATCTACACTGCATTAAACAGTTTCCAATGTGTGTTAGGATTGTGTTGTTACTGTGTGTGTGTGTGTGTGTGTGTGTGTGTATAGCAGCTTTTTGTTTTCATTATTGAGCTTGGAAGAGCTTTTATGGATTGTTCTAATAACTGCCAGCTATCTAATTTGTACTTATTAGGGACAGTGATTTTCATTACATAGTTCATGGATTAACATGGTGGGGCTGCAGTCACTATTTTTTGCAGGTCTTTTCCTGCCTCATGTTACATTTATAGGAATCTGTGAGAATTTTCTCCCCCTCTCCTTCAGTGTCTTTACCTCAAGACAATTGTCTGTGTAATTGCAGTATTCTTAACAAGTGTGAGGGAGATGGTGTTGAATAGAAGGTGGCACCCAGCAGTGCATACTTTTCACTCATGGTTTCTGTTAGGAAAGGCAGGAGAGACTGAGGTAGGAAGAGGAATGTATGGCTCTAAAAAATTGTGAGTCCTTCGTCTAGCCATTAACTAGAATTAAAAAAAATGCAAAAGATGCCACCTCCTATACTCTTGAGTATAATTCCCTCCTTTCCTTTACAACTGTCTGTTCCCATCTCTTTGCTTCCCCCTCCTTTTCTTACAGATATGTGATATGTCACATATTTGTGTAACACTGTGGTGAGAGAGAGTTAAAAGGGATAAGCAGAAGTAAGTAAAGTAAAGCCACCCGGAAGCCTCCCAATTTCACCCTCTGCTTCTCCACTTCAAATGCGTCCTTGCTCCCAATTCCTGGCTATTTTTCAGAAGTTTGGTGGAGACCCATGTTTCTGATGAATACATACACACTTCTACCATCTGTGGACTCAACCATCTGAAGCCTGATAAAAACGTTCAGATTTTCATCCATCTAGGTGGCAGAGTTCACTGGTTGAAAGTCCAACAACAAATATCTTTAAAACAAACAAACAAACCCAGCAGATAATAATTTCAATACCACCATTCAAGGAAGTCCCAATATGTGAGCCAACATGTTTAGAAAACAAACCATTCTTTATCTAATCAAGGTTATTATAGCTAGGAATTAACATTTACATGATTCTAAAGAAGGTGTTTGACTCTTCTATATATTACCAATACAGCTAACTCATCTGTGGCTAACACACATTTACTGGGACAGTGTGTTGATTTTTCAAGTAAGCCAGGGGTGTGAAACCCTCTGGCCCAAGGAGGTTGGCGGGTTAAGATATACCCCCTGCAGTGCAAGAAAATTTTTAAGAGTCCATTGGTGTTAAATCTTTTTTTAAAATAAAGGACTGATTTAATGGAGTTTAGTCAATTCAACAATGTTACCCCCCTGTGATTTACTGGAAGTACCTTACAATACAGGTGCCATAAAAACTGATGGCTTTAACTCCCTTTTGAAAGCACAGAACTAATCAGCAGAGTTTTTCTATTTAAACACACATATGCATCAGACACCTGTTGATTCCAGCATGCAGGCTTAAGATAACCATCCACAAATTTCTCCCCAGTTTATATTTTCTAGCATAAAAGAGACTCAAAACACTTAAAAGTAGTTTAAACGTATAAAAACATCTTTACTTACAGTCTCTGTGCATTTCTCATTGAATATCGGCAGCGTTACAACAGGTGAAGGCTAAACTAATAAAAATACAACTAAAAACTACATGTTACAAACAAAAATATGCAGGAGCCCTGCAAAGCAGTCCTGTCTCTAGAAAAGAATCATGGCAACTGGTAAACCTCATGGTAGCTTTCCAGACAAAGAGAAGGACTTGAACACACCTCTTCCTCTGGAAAACCAATTATTTTTCAGTAGGAAGTTACATCAAGCATTCTGTTTGCTTCTATCTGTTAACCCTTTCATCAGTCAAACATCTCAACTTATTGGATTGCAAACTACATATCCCAACATGATTCCCTTCTCCTTGATGGGGGGAAAGTTATGCAACCCCAACCAGAGTTTTGGGCCAAAAAAAGTTTCCCACCCCATCTAAATTTGCATATGTGATATTTCCCACTTGTAGGAAATTATGAGATCCCAAGTGCGTATGAGAAGGATTTTCCTCAAAAGGGTGAATCAGAGAATGTGCAGCAGAATGAAGTTTTACTGGAGCAAGTTGAAGAAAATGTTTGTCAGCATTTCAATCAGAAAAGCCTTTGAGGATCAGCAAGAAGAAAACAATTGCCCCATCAGCAGCAGAATGAATCCACTAATCCAGATGGGGGATCGAGACACTGTTCACCTAGCTGGGATTCCTTTGGGAGTAGAATCTCTCAGTTATACTGAATGTGGAGAAACAATTCAAGCCTAAATGTCCAGCCCAATCTCTACCCAGTAAGAGTGAAGCCTCATAAATGCCTTGAATGTTGCAAGAGCTTTAGCTGGCCCTCAGACCTTATTAAACATCAACGAATTCACACAGGAGAGAAGCCCTATATATGTAGTAGATGTTGGGAAAAGTTCACTGTGAGCTCTTATCTTTTTGCACACAAGAAAATCCATACAGGAGAGAAGCTTTTCCCTACAGAATGTGGAAAATGTTTCATCCAAAACTCACGTCTTATTAACCACCAAAGAACCCACAAAATGAATATACAGTAGAAGAATGATAACAAGTATAGTTGTCCCTCCGTATCCACAGATTTGGTATCCACGGATTTAAGTATTCATGGCTTGAAAATATTCTTTAAAAAATAACAATCCAAAAATCAAACTTTGATTTTGCCATCTTATATAAGGGACACCATTTTGCTATGCCATTGCATATAATGGGACTTCAGTATTCACAGATTTTGGTATCCACGGGGGGTCCTGGAACCAAACCCCAGCAAATATGAAGGGGCAACTGTATTTTAAACTGTCGATAATGGGACAGCATTGATTGCTGCTCCATGCTTTAATGGCAAACATGTTCATTGCATGGAGATCAGTGTATGACAAAGCAAGAATTCAAATTGTGATTGACACTGTCCTGTGTACATGTCTATGCTCATATGGCCACATTGGCTCCAAGATGCATGTAGGGTGTTTAAACATACATAACCAACATGTATGTTGTTCTACCAGAAACACTTTGGACTTTTTCGGACATTTAAAAAGTAATGCAAGCAGCCTCATCAGCTTGCGAGACTGCTGTGCTGCAAAGCGTCCGTTTCGTATGACGCTCTCCCCTGCCGGTACTGTTGCAGTACCGCGGGGAGAGTTGAGCATCATATTTCCTTGATTTTTACTCACGATCAACTTTATGAGTTCAACCAAAGTTAGGGAATAGTTATGTGTCAGTAGAAATGTAGCAGTTTTTGGATACATTAACCCCAAAGGTAAGTTCATACATTTATTTTGATGTGTAAAACTCCATACTGTGTTTTATGAAGGGAGGCATGAACAGATTATTTGTGTTTAATAGACTTCCTTTTGAAAAGTATTGTTTCAATAGGGAAGAAGTGCCTCAAGTTTTTTTTTTCTCTGTGCTTTGACACATTACCTTTTTGGTTTCTTGTCTCCAATGACCATGCTGGTTGGAGGATTCTGGAAACTTGCCTTAAAAAAATATTTCCAAAACCTTTGTTGTCCATGAGGCAATAAACATGCCTATGATGTCCTTTAGACTTCATCTGGTGACCTGATGGAATGTTCCTTGACTGCCCGCATAAAAACTAGAGGCCAAGGAGAAAGATAAACTACAGAAATCATTCTCCTAAGAACTCTTTGGAAGTATGTTTGTGCCTGAAAAAGCATGTAATCATTTGCAACCCACCCCGTGCCTGTTGAACATAGTTAACTCCTGGATGCCTCACATTACTGAGAAGACCTCTCTCTGTGGTGGGGGAAAGATTACTTCTCTCTTTTTTAAAGGTATTGTGACATTTCCCCCCCTATGCAATGCAGAGGATTTATCTGTTTCAGCTTTTATCTCATTATTGTGTAGCTCTAGGGTAGAAGTCTCACTTATATGAAATTCCAGGTCTTGGTTATATGAAATTCCAGGTCTTGGCTTGCGGAGGGTGGAAGGCTGGCTGGAGGGAGGGGGCTTCCCAGCCATCCACCCCCTCCCCAAAGCCACAATTGGGAGCCCGATCCTGGCTTTGGGGAGGGGGTGGGTGGCTGGAAGGGGGGACTGGAGGGAGGGGGCTTGGCAGAGGGTGGAAGGCTGGCTGGAGGGAGGGGGCTTCCCAGCCATCCACCCACTCCCCAAAGCCACGACCGGGAGTTGCATCTGGAAAATCTCTCCCCAATTATCCCCCCCTTTTTAAAATGACAGATGCGGAAGAGCTATTTTCCGCTTGAAATTTTTTTTGGTAGTTTTGCTCTGCCGCTTGAATGATCAGCCGGCAAAAACCAACAACAATGGTGGCTCTGGCATTGCAAGCCCTCCCTTGCAAGCCCACCCCCTCCAAGGTCTGACCAATCAGCTTTCAGCATTGCTGTGTCCTCTTTTTGAATTAGTTGTACAGTGGTATGCTACCAGAGAAGAAACCTTAGAGAAAAGCAAGTATATTATGTGACCATGAGGTAATGTGAAAATTCTGTACTTAAACAGTCAGTTCAGCAACAGTAGTATAGCAGATGGTCTACCTCTTCAGAAAACTGAATACTTTTCAAGTGTGGATTAAAGCCCCATTTTTATTTTTCCAACTTGACATCTTTTCATAGAATCTTAGGGCTCGTCTACACTGACAGGACTATCTGGCTTACCTTCAGGTTTCCCTGGTCCACAGCAACCATGGGCTTGCCTACATGATCACCACAAACACCAAGGTGAGTTCAGGGAAACTGTCCACACACAATTCTGCCTTTCGAACTCACCCATCCAATAATTCACAATATATGCAGTCACATGGCTGTGGCCACTCTGTTCCCCCTCCCCCATACGTGCAAATGTGTTTATGTCTTTCCCCATGGCTCAGAGGAACTTCAGACATCCTATTAAGCAGAGGCACACCCAGCTAATAATGATATGGATATGCTGGTCTGTGCTTCTCTGAATGATTGACATGTATCCAAAACAAATGGTGATGAAGGAACCATTTAAAAGTAAAATTGAAACAGAGGAAGAGATTGTCTGGCCCAGAGAGCCTCCTCCAGACCTCTTCCACCAGCTGCTGAAACTCCTTCTCCCCCAGCCCCACACTGACGTCACTATGGAATGCAGTCCACACACACATGAGAACAGCTGGATTTTCTACTCAAATCCAGAGTAAATCCACCCCCTCCCTTTTGGTGTGGATTAAAGACCTGAGGCACTGAAAAGTACATCATCTGGACAGCTCAAAGTGAAAATGAGGTGAGGTCATTTTATTTGGCCAGTGTAGACAAGCCCTTAGAGTTCGAGGGCCTTCTAGTCCAGTCTCCTGCCATGCAGGAATACAACTAAAGCTCTCCAGGAAAATGCCCGTCCAACCTCTGTTTAAAACCTCAAAGATGGACTGTCCACCACCTTCTGAGGCAGTCTATTGCACTGTTGAATAGGTCTTAACAGTAAAAAAGTTCTTTCATTGCATATTGGTTTCATGTGCTTCTGTATATGAAACCATGCATTAGGATGGCGTGATCTATTCTTGAAGAAGTTTACATGATTTCCCAGCAAACCTCTCCAGTAAAATTGATTTGTAATTGCCAGACCATTGGAGAGATCACAATCTGAATATTAGCAATCTGTGCTTGTTCTGCTAAGCCATGTGGCTTACAAATAGACATTGCTCTGAGGGTTAAGACAAATGGGCAGCATTAAAGTTTGTCAGATCTACCTGATGAGAGGCAGTGTGGTGTAGTGGTTTGATTGTTGCACTATAACTGTGGAAAACAGGGTTTGAATCCCCACTCAGCCATGGAAACCCACTGGGTGACCTTGGGCAAGTCACACTCTCTAAACCTCAGAGGAAGGCAAAGACAAACCCTCCTCTGAACAAATCTTGCCAAGAAAACCCCATCATAGCATCACCTTAGGGTTACCATAGGTTGGGAACCACTCAAAGGCACATAACAACAAATCTACCTGGTGGTGGTTCTGACTGTTTTTAAAGAATCTCAAGCACCATCAGTCAGAGCCAGACATTAAAGAATTTGGAAACCAGAAATGTGGTTTGTATAACAGAACTGAATGCAACCCTAGACAGCAGAGCCAATGGTGAAAGATGCAGGAAGTTGCAGTTTAAACATTTGTAGAGGGCCACAAGATTCCCACCCTTGCAGCAGGGGAAATAAATGTTCTGACAATTTATTGTTGTTGTTCTGTGCTTTCAAGTTGTTTCCGACTCATGGCAGAGTATATTTCAATTGAACACTAGAAGGAACATCCTGACAGTAAGCACAGTTCAGCAATGGAACTAATTGCTTAGAGAGGTGGCGGGGTCTCTTTCTCTGGACAGCCTCAAAAAGAGGCTGGACAGCTACCTGCTGGGGATGCTTTAGCTGGAGATCCTGCAGTGAGCAGGGGGTTGGACTAGATGGTTCATGAAGCCCCTTCCATCTCAATGATTTTATGACCCTAAGACCCTATCACAGGCTTTTCTTGGCAAGCCTTGTTCAGAGGAGGTTCACCTTTGCCTTCCTCTGAGAGAGTGTGACTTACCCAAGGCCATCCAGTGGGTTTCCAAGGCCCAGTGGGGAGTTGACTCTTGGTCTCCAGAGTCGTAATCCAGTGCTGAAACCACTACAAGACACTGCTCTGACAAATCATTACTAATTTTTTTAGATACCTCAGAACTGGGATTTCGAATGTTAACATGAGTTGAGGGTGGTCAATGAGAAATGGACAAATCACATAGAAAGCTTTGGGAGTTTATTATAAATGGAATAGCTCATCCAAAGCAAAGCAAAGGCATTTTTTAATTCAGATACATCAGAATGCAGATATCCCAGTTTGGATGCTTCATTGCCTCCTTATTATACCCCCCCATTCCTTTACTTTGTTTTCTGAAACCTGCTTTTCCTGCATGGACGTCAGCTTAGCTAGTCTTCTTTTTCAGGTAGGCTGTCCTCAGTGGAGTTATTTTAGCAATCCACTGGCTTGTCTGCTGTTTGGCTTCTTTCCATTTGTAGCGTGGTACATAGCCAAAATCCCTTTGTGCTTTTCTGTAAGAAAAGCTGAATGGGGTATTCAGCAAAGTCAAAAGCTGGCGATTGATGGTGGGGATGTATTTCACAAAAGGACGGAGCAGGAAACTCACTATTTCCAGCAACAGAGCATACCAGTAGAGTATCATCAGGGGCATAGCTAACTTGGGTTCAATGCTGAACCCAAGCTCCTTGGTCAGCTCATAATTGAGATCTGAATAGCTTACATGGGGAGTATCATCTGAGATGAAATAGAATTGTCCTCGGATTCGCTTGACTTTCTCTGGATCCTTCATGGCTTTAGCTGCTTGGATATGAGCCCAAGCAACATTCCCCACATAAACTGGATTTACAAGAGCCTCCTTCCGAGAGATCCTCAAAAAGATATTGTTGTTTTGGATGCTCTGGTCGAGATGCCTCTGAAGAAAAATACTCCCTTCTCCATAGATATACATGGACCTCAAAGCACACGTCACAAAGTTCCTTCCATCCTTCAGTGGTAGGCCATCCAACTCTAGCACAGACTTCTCTGCCTCTTTCTTGGTTTCAGCATAGGGAAAACCTTGAGTGTTCTGATACACTGTGTCTTCATCACCATCATAGATGGGATCACCTCTGCTATTTGGACCTGTCACTTCAATGCTGCTCGTGTAGATAAAATACGGAACATTGTTGCGGAGGCAACTCTCAAGTAGCAGCTGTGTACCTTCACAAAAAGAGATACATTAATAAGCTGATGAATAGGCTGTGACCCACAGCAGAATGATCTGTATGGCTTTGCTGCAGAGGTGGGAAATGCAAATACCCACATACTCATGCCTGCACCCATACAAAGGCAGGCAGACAGATGCACACATAGGTGTATGTACTCTGCCAATTTTAATAGTGACCACATTCTACTAAGTTGTTTAGTGATGAGGCTCATTCTGGCTACAAAAATTTGAACAGCCTTAAGTAAGCAAAGGAGGGAGTGTTCCAAGTTTCTAAGATAAAATCACTGTAGCTTATAGAATCATAGAATCATAGAATCATAGAATTGCAGAGTTGGAAGAGACCACGAGGGCCATCCAGTCCAACCCCCCTGCCACGCAGGAAATCACAATCAAAGCATCCCCGACAGATGGCCTAGCCTACTTCTCAAAGCGCATCAGTTCAGCATTGAGAGAAACTTCAACATGAGACTTAATTTGAGCAGGGCTTAACCCCCAAATCTTCATGGCTGTTTCCTTCAAACATATAAAGCAGACTTCATTTCCTCACTGCTGTCTTGGTGCCTTCTATTGTGACTTGTCTGGTCATACAGTTGTTGGGGGCTTTGTAAGAAGAACCAAAGATTTGCAGAATTAGATTTTTGCCTCTGGATCAGTCTGTCTTCTCTTTTTCTATTGTGGCTATTCATGACCCTCCTCACCATCCCTGTTGTTTCCATCTAATGTAGCTAAGATTGCCACCTTTTATTGATTCTATTTGTATTCCTTTACAAGTTGCAGTTTCCCTGAGCTTGGAAAAAAGAAAAAGCTTGCTTAATTTCCTACTGAACAGTTTCTTTTCCTGCAGTTCTTTTTGGAATGTTTTTATCCCACTAGTTTAATTGAAATGATTAGTATCATAGACCCATAGAGTTGGAAGAGACCACAAGGGCCATCCAGTCCAACCCCCTGCCATGCAGGAATAAACAATCAAAGCATTCCTGACAGATGGCCACCCAGCCTCTGCTTAAAATGTTGTGATTTCACTGTTTTTGCTATGTTGTGATCTGCTTTAGATGCCCCTTTGGTGGCAGACTTGGCATTATGCTCCAGATTGACCCCGGATTGACCACAATGACAACCACATGCACTGGGCCAAATCTGGTGCAATGGCCATCGTTGGCACCACATTGACGCTACTGGCCTGTCCCATGTTTTCAGAGCTGCTGCTGCTGCCTCACCAGCCAAGCAGCTCCCTGCAAGAGCCTGGCCAGTGGTGTCGCTTCTGCTGAGGGGCACCCAGACATGTGATCAAACAAGGAGGGATTTGCTCTACGCCCTCCTCATTGATCACATGAGAGCCCTGTTCTGATCTCAGCAGAAGCAACACCATTGTCCAGGCTCTTGGCTCCAACAGAGATCCATCCCCTTTCCTGTGCTGCTCAGCACGTGATAAGAGAGATGGTACCACGCTTGATTGTGGACAACTGGATTGGGCCGACTTGGAGCTGATCCAGCTGTCCAGATGGCAAAAGAACATGGGGTCACTCCAGAGTTTCTGGGAAACCCCAGAGTTTTCTCTTAACTTTGCTTAGTTTGGAGCAAAGACAGGTTAAGGGTAAAAAAATGTGGTTCCTCCATGGAAGTAACTGTATGTTGTCTGGACTGGGTTTCGGGTGACTGCATTTTTTGCTGGTGTAGACAAGTCCAAAGTGTGTGGTACTCAAATTGAAAAAGAGTTGAATGAATGATATGAAGTTACAATAGACAATGACTCCTCATATTGCGATAGGATGTTAAGTTCACAACATGCCAAATGTGGAAGGGAGGGCTGACTTGGGAGGGTGAACTGTCTTGGAGAGGTGACTTGACACCATTTTTCCCCCCTGGCTGAGCTGGGAGTTCCAGCCTCACCTGGGGAGCCTCATAGGCCAACCTGGGAATGGCCTAACACGACACCTGAGTTGACCTGGGCAACCCACAAATCAATGTGGGGTAGGTGACTTGTTTGTTTGTCTTTAGCACAGGTATGGCAGAGATCATTACCCTACTTTTCTGAAGCCTCATGCTTTCCTTTTCCCATAAAAGTTGACACTGTTTTTGAAGGACTGGTCGCCCTGGTGGACTGAGAAATGACAAATACAGTTGTCCCTCCACATTCACGGATTTGACATTCACGGATTTGAGTATTCACGGCTTGAAAAATATTCTTAAAAAAATAACAATCCTAATAGCAAACCTTGATTTTGCCATCTTATATAAGGGACACCATTTTGCTCTGCCATTGCATATAATGGGACTTGAGTATTCACGGATTTGGGTATTCACGGGGGGTCCTGGAACCAAACCCCAGCGAATGTGAAGGGACAACTGTACATTACTTATAAAATAGAATAAAATAAAGACTAAATAGTTGCAGCAGTGAGAAAAGAATGATCTGTCTGGAAATTGGTGTGGAATGGAGAGAGGGGAGAGGAGTGAAGTGGAATGCAGTAGCAATAGCAGGGCAGGAACTTTTAGGGCTCAGGGCCCACATCTTGTACACCCCTGTTATAGATTTTCTTTCTTACAGCACTGTGGGAAGGTGGGATTCATCATAGTTAATGACCAAATGAAACAGGTAGGTGGGATGGCAGCAAAAGTGAAAGTACAGTCAGCCCTCCACTTTTTGTGGTTTCCCCTTTCATGGGATTTGATTATTTGTAAGTTTCTACAGTACAATGGCTGCTGCTGAACTAGCTTGACCTCCTCACCCCCTCTTCTTTCTCCCCCTCCTGTCCTGCCAATAGGCCCAGTGCCCAACTCTCCGTTTAAGCAGCAGCAGTCACCACTGCTCCTGGGGCTGTTGGCAGGACAGAAGAGGAGAAGGAAGAGGGGGCGAGGAGATGGATCTGCCAGCAGTAGTGGTAGCTGTTACTTCTAAAACTGGGAGGTAGGCACTGGGGTTGTTGGCCGAAGAGGGTGAGAAGGAGGAGCGGGCGAGATGTATCCATCAGTGGTGGTGGCGGCTGTTGCTTCTAAATCCTCTGTAGCATGCTTTTTGGGGTAGGTGGATTGGGCTTACAATTTTTGTGGTTTTCTCACTTCTGTGGTGGGGCTCCACCCCTAACCCCTGCAAAAGCTGACTGTACTAGGCTTTTACACCCTACAGCCACTGGCCCATGATGTCCCACCAGTAAAAGATGTTGAACTTTTTTGTTGTGTGACACCAGATCTCTTCGTCCCAAGAGCTGACTTCTGAAAAGATAAGATGGTGCTGGTGTGCAAATCAGTTTCCTGTCTTTTGAGGCCAAACAGCAGCTTTTCAGAGGTGAAGGGAAGACAGCACAGAAGAACCTTTTTTCTCCATGATGGCTCAAGTCAAATTAAGTCAAATTTATCCCCATCTCATCCAGTGTTTAGTTTTGGATCCCTAGTTATGCCTAGGTGTCTGGTTATGCTTTTGAGGACCCCCCTTTCAATGCAGAGGCTTCAGTTGGGCATTTCTTAGTGGCTAGAAATAATCTAAAATTTCTTGCATAAGCCTGTTCACAAGTGTGTCCACCATGGATTTGTGTCAAAGCTATCTAGCCTTACCTCGGACGTTAACATCCCAAAGTGTGTGTTTGTCTACAAGGCCTATGGTGTCAATGATGCAAGCTGTGTGGATGACAAGGGAGATGCCTTGGACAGCTGTCTGAAGAGATGCCACATCCCGAATATCCCCCTGAATGATCGTCAAGAGAGTTTTCGTCTTCACCTCTGGAGGAAATGAAATGAGATATCATGATGAACAGCGATTAGGCACCATTAATTTAGTAAAGAGCAAGCAGCAAAGGTTACCACATACTGGCTGAATGGGAGCTGTTGCTGTGTGCAAGATAATCTACATTACAAAGCAGGCCAAATATATTAGCAGATTTTTAGGACAGCATATTACAGTCAATATGATGTAGTTCCAGGCTACCATCCGACATGAGTTCAACATACTTAACTCCATGGTTTCAGTGCATCTCCAAGTTAATTTGGTGCTGGATTGTGAGCAATCTGTCTTCACTTTAAAAGTGTATTAAGCACAGTTTCATAATGAGGACCTAACTGCCCCCTGTTCAATATGCTGTTTTCATCAACTAGCAACGCAGGTTAATTAACTGGAGGCTAGGGATCACATCATTGGCTGGAAGAAAAAGTAGCTTTGAAAGTCAAATGTAACATTTTCATTTAAAGTGCTTTTAAGTACAGGCATACCTCAGTTAACAAAACCTCTGACAAAGAAGCTCCTTTTTACAAAGTCTTTTTATGGCCGCCCAACCTGTCCTTTCCTCTTCCTTCTCTCTATAGCTGGAAGATATTTTTTGTTCTGTTTTTCTTCTAGCAGTATTGGCATTGGGAGGATGGTGCAGGAGGACTGGAGAAACGCAAGCATTCAGTGCCAGGCTGCAGCAGCATGTCTGTAGTAAACAATGCCTGGGAAAGAATGGGATTCTGCACTAGCTGATCCTACTGTAGCTGTGTGTGCCTGCCTACAACCCCAAGATTAACAGCACCTACCTCCACATTCCCTTATGGAGCCTGCATGAATAGCAAAACAGAGAGAAAAGAGGTGAACAAGTAAGACTGCCCCATCAGCTCCTATCAGCATGTTAAAACCATAGATTTGTCATCAAAATGGAAGTCATAAGAAGAGCAGAGGCTGGTGAAAGAAAAACCATCCCTGGATGCATTTTGGAAGAAGCCTTCTTTCTAGGAGTCTCTGGAAGGTTCAAATTGCATTTGCTTACTTGTCCAATGCTTGTCTGACCTGATTGTTTCATTTCACCAGAAACATTGCTGAAAAATGCTGAATTGCTCTTCGTTTTTGTGCTGCAGGAAACTATCCCTATTCTTCCCATGTTATTTCTGCCTCTGCTACCAAATTTTTGGTTAAAGAAGTGATACCCAGAGACACATCACCTTTGTTAACTGAGGTATACCTGTAAACTCATGCAGTGTAATGTAGTTCTTTGGATCCCTCTTAACTACTATATCAGAAAGGTGAGCTGGATGTGCTGATGAATGTGCTCATCACTAAATGCAAAGTTTCCACCATTCTCCTCTACAGCCCTGAAAAATAAATCGTATGCAGTCTAGGATCTATCTATCTATCTATCTATCTATCTATCCTAGCTATAGCCGGTGTAACATACACCATTATCTGCATATATAAAATGCTTTGGTATGATTCTATGTTTCCATTCCTATTCTGCTGACTGGCCACTTAGGAAACATGTCAAGAGTATGATCATTTGACGCATTAATATATAACTTTTCAAATCAACTAAGACGGCTAATTTCATGTTGAGAGTCCTTCCGGCACCACTGTGCAACCACACGTACACACAGACACATAGACACACAAACAATGCTACACACACACACCACACACACCAGGATGACAGAGCCCCACCATCACCATGCAACCGTGTGTACACACACACATACCACACACCACACTACATACACACACCATGTGCGCCAGGACACGAGAGCCCCTCCGTTGCCACCATGCAACCACATGTACACACACACCACATGCACCAGGACATGAAAGCTCCTCCGCCACTGCCATGCAATCGCACATACACACACAAACAGACTAAACACACATACACACCATGCTACACACATACACACACCATGTGCAGCAGGATGCAAGATTCCCTCCACCCCATATGCAACCGTGCATACACACACCACATTACACACACACACACACAACCCCCATGCTACACACACACAACCCACATCGAAAACCCCTCTGCTGCCACCATGCAATTGCACAAACACATGAACAGCCACACTACATACATACCCTATGCTACACACACACAAACACACTACACACACATCCATGCTACACACAGAGACACAACCCACATGTGGCAGGATGCGAGAGCCCCTTCACCACCATGTTTAGAAAGGACTTGAAGTTTTCCACATGTTTGCACCCCAAGGCCCAAGAGGAAGGAACTGCTACAGACAGCACAGAAGGCCCAGGGTGCGGCTACAGACAGCGCTGAGGGCCCAAGAGGCCCAAGGGTCCAGGCTGCACAGAAAGGCTCCAGGCAGGACAGAAAGGCCCCAGGCCCCAGAGAAAGGCCTCAGGTAGCAGAGAAAGGCCCCTGGCAGCAGAATCATAGAATCATAGAATTGTAGAGTTGGAAGAGCCCACAAGGGCCATCCAGTCCAACCCCCCTGCCACGCAGGAAATCTTGATCAAAGCATCCCCGACAGATGGCCATCCAGCCTCTGTTTAAAGACCTCCAAGGAAGGAGACCCCACCATGCTCCGAGGGAGTGTGTTCCACTGCCGAACAGCTCTTACTGTCAAAAAGTTCCTCCTCATGTTGAGGTGGAATCTCTGTTCCTGGAGCTTGCACCCATTGCTCTGTGAAAAGCCGAGAGAAAGGCCCCAGACCCCAGGCAGAAGAGAAAGGCCCAAGGCCGCATGAAAAGGCCCCAGGCAGGACAGAAAGGCCCCAGACACCACAGAACATTGAAAGTCCCCAGGCTCCACAAGAAGGCTCCAAGCCCCACAGGAAGGCTCCAGGCCCCTGGCAGCACAGAAAGGCCTCAGGTAGCAGAGAAAAGCCCTAGGCCCCAGACAGCACAGAAAACCCCAGAGCCCAGGTAGCAGAGAAAGGCCCCAGGCTGCACAGAAAGGCCCCTAGCAGGGAAAAGAAGAAAGAGGAGGGTGGGGGCACATAGAAAGCAGCATTATTTTCCCCCATGCATGCATATTAAGACAGCAAGGGGAGCTGGCTGAGTATTTGGTTACTGCAGCTCAACAGGCAAAGATGTGGCTGTAGGCCAAGGAGGTGGTGCTGAAAAGCACCCGCAAGCTGCTGATTGGCTGGCCAAGAGAGCACTACGATTGGTTGGGTATGTTTCCCAAGCGGCCAATCACCACACTGGGGATGGCAACATACCAAAGATAATTTTATATATATACAGATTGCTCTTAGGTATGTTGGAACAAAGGAGAGATGAGATCTCAAAAGTTTAAAAGGATTCAAGGCCTAATTGATTGGTGTGTTTCCACCCCCCTTAATTTGCCACTCAAAATTGCTCCCCTCAAAATTGCTTTATATGTAGAAAAAGGGAGGTGGCCTGTTTAGATTCTTCACATGCAGCTTGCCCCTGGGCTGCAAGCCAATGGTGACACCCACTGCTACCTGCCCCACTAAATCAAAATTTGAAAAGAGCTGGGGAACAGACTGTGCTGTATTAAATAACCCCCAGAGGACCTACACCCAGGTCCTCCAGGGGACATTTACTTCAGTCAGACAAAACTGGGTTGTCAACAGTTATCCATTTTCTTTGGCTACCCCCAGATTGTGGAATTGCCTTCTGGAGAAGATCCATCAACTGAATACACTTTAAACATTTTACAATGTTTAAAACAGCAGTAAAGACCAGTCTCTTCCTGCAGGCCTACACAGATGATTTTTAAATAAACACATTTTAAAGCATGTATTGATTATTTTAATATGTATTGGCTTTATAGGCTTTTTTAACTTACATGAATTTGTTATTGTTCCCTGCCTTGATCCATAGGGAGAGCCAGGTAAGAAATCCATTTTGTTGTTGTTGTTAAATGTGATCACTTCTTGTATTGCTTTCCGCCATTCAAATGGACATTTTGTACTCTGTGCCACTACTAGGAATAGGCACAGGATTGTAGTGGCCATGTAGACTTTAATGTCTATTTGCTGGATGCTGTAATCTTACAATCACTATTCGGGGTCAGACTAGATAGCCCATGAGACTCTGGAAGTCTGCAAAGTCTTTTTTCTTTAACTCTCAGGCCTAGTCAATGTTCTTTACTAATCACCCCTATGTCCCATAAACATATGATATGCTGATGTAAACAAATTCTTTCTCTAATAACGGTCGAATTGTACCTAAATGTTCCTAAGCTATCTTGCCTTGAACTATCAACAAAATGTCTCAAGGGAAACTGCTGACACCAAAGAGAAGGAGGAGGGAATTGCTTTTTGCATACAGTATAAAAATATTCTGTAACAACAGCTCGGGGTTCTGACTCTTTGGAAGATATTCCAGTCAGGCCCACCGTTGTAATAAAACTCACTTTCCAATCCATGGGTCTGCTGTTCCATGATTTCTGCATCAGGATGTTGGTGCCTCTACAAAAGGACTGTGGTGCCCTGTTCTCTCTGGTCATGCCTGCATATTCCATCTCAACCATATGCTTCAGATAGAACTTGTAAGAAGGCAGTGCGACTAGTGTTTTGCAGGCTCACCCAGCCTTGCTCAGGCTACAGGAGCAGTGTCACCCTACAACCTAACAAATGTACAAATGATGCTGAAAATGTCAGCCAAAACTCCTGTACCACCGCTGCTCTACTACCCGCAAGCAGTCCCTGTATTCCCTGAAGATATCCATCTAGACATGACTGTGTGGTATTCGCTAATACTAGCTGACTGAATTCAAGAACTGGCTGAACTCCACCAATGACACGTTTTTTAGTGCTGCCCCTCTACAGAAAATATGAATGGTGGCCACAAGAGGTCCCTGCTACTCCACTCATTCCTAAATGCTAGTGCTAACAGGTTGAAGAATACTGCTGTGTTTGCTTGTTTTGAACATATGGAAGGCAAACAAAACCATTTTAAGGGAGGTGTATGTCACAGTGCAAATCACAGGGTGGGCTAGCATGTCCAAGTGTGGACTGGGAGGAGCTGGGTGTGAATACATGTATGTTACCACAAGATGCTGCTGCTTCAGATTAAAGATGCTGCAGTGGCTAGATTATAGATTAATCTTTTTTTTTTTAAGTGGCTCTCCTTTTTTCTCTTACATTAACAATATCAAGCAGCAACACATTACTAACAGCTTCTCAACATGATTACAAGCAGCAATGTATTGGATTGCCACGTATTATATTTTACACTCTTCCATGTGCAAAGCAAATGATGGTGCCCATCACAAATTAGCTGATGACCTGCATGTGCCTCCAAAAAGCCCCCCCCCTTCTTGGCTGGCCTGTCCTTAATCTCCCTTTTAAACTTTTCTTCATTTCCCTTGTTAGCAATGCCCCTGATTTTCACTTCTTGTTATTCTTGATTTGTGCCCAACTCCCACAGACCACTGTCACTGACTTACTCTCCATCCATGATCTCCACAATGGTGGAACATTCAGAGGAAGACATAAAAAGGGGCCCATGGTACATGAAGACCACGCTGGGCATACTGTCATACCTACATAGCAGGGAGCCTTGGTGTAAACTGAACTAACTACAGCAACATTATGAAGTGCTAGCCGGACAACTGCACCAACATGGAGGGTGCAGCTAGTTGGTGGTGCACCTCACTCCCTGCTGACACATTCATGGAAGGTATGAGCAGTACTTCTGAAGAGGATAGAGATGGTCTGTCCCTTGTGGGGTGTGCAAATGCTCGCTAAGGAAAAGCTTATTGTAGAATACCCAGGTTCTGATGAACAGACCTCCCCAAATCAAGTGAGGCAGGTGGCCCATCCTCTGCCATTGGCCTTCCCCAACACACTGTCACCCTGTCTTTCATAGGAAAAAAGCAATTTGAGCTATCAGAGTAGCGTAGGAAAAAAATGACACAGGAGGAAAAGGTTAACAATCTCCACCCCACAGACCAATTACGATTTCCATGCATGTATGCACACGCACCGCACCCCACACCGTGCCCAGCTGCTTGCAAGTCAGACCTGAAATACAGAAGACTTGTTTAAACAAAACGAGAACCTATGCATAGAAAAGCAGAAAGCGTCTAACTTAGCCTGTGCCTTAACATGCCATCGTGTCATTTATTATAGGCGAGGAGCAGTGGGTCTAGAGGAGAGTTGGGTCCAGGAGCTCTGCCGCTGCCGCCTGAACCCACCCCGGGCCGCGCAGGTCCGGCCCCTCCGCGAGAACGAGACCCTTCCTTCGCCCAAGACCGGGGACCCTCCGAGGCGAGGGGGCTCCCAGCCCAGCGGACAGTCCCACCGGGGGTCGGCATTCCCCCCACCCCCTTCGCGCCCTTTGCTTACTTCCAAACCCCTGGCGGGCGTCCGGGCCGATGGCTTTGTCCAGGGCTCGGACCTCAGCCGGCCCGTCTTCTTCCTCCAGCAACTGGCAAACAATCCGCTGGCCCAGAAAGCCGGCAGCTCCGGTCACCAGGCACCTCATCCCTGCCAAGGACATGGCGGCAAGCAGCGAGGCCGGGCCAAGGAAGGAGCGCTCCTGGAAAAGAAGGGGAAAGTCTCAGGAGCAGCGCGGGAGGCAGGGAGGCAGGGAGGAGGCAGGCGGCTGCCCGGCTCCCGCCCTCGCCCGCTTATAGCGAATCCCGGCCGCGCCCGCTCGGAAGCGCTCGCAGGCGGCGGCGGCGGCGGCGAGCAGGACGGGCGCTCTCCTCCCCGGGCACCGCGCCTCGGACGCCGCTTATGAGCAGGCCCCTCGCCCCCCCCCCGCCCCTCTGGCCCGGGACTGGCCCGGCAACTCCTGGCCCCGCCCTACACGGGGGGGGTCCCCCAGCTGTCCGGGCACGTGGAGGTCCTCATCCCCGAAAGGACCGGCTTCCGAAAGCGAGGTCGAAGGGGGTCTCTTCTGGGCAGGCGATGCAGCTTCGTTCCTTTAAGAAATGATATCCCGAGCCCGTCGAAAAACACTGTGAGCCCAGTAAAGTGGCTCCCCGTTCCTCCGGGAGGGACTTTGCAGCCTTGAGAGGAGACGGCGACTCTAGCCTCATACATCTGGATAAACGGGGTGGGGGGTTAAAAGAATGCCTTCCTTTTTTTAAAAGTGGGAGGCTCCTTGAATTCAGAGAAATTTCATACAATTTGCAGAATGTTCTCCCATTTTAAAAAAAGCTTTAGCTTTTTCAATTAACAGGACAAACTCTTTCTAATAAACCCTGAGTGAAAAAGCCTGTGATGCCTGGAAGCAGAGCCTGGGGACCTAAGGAGAAAGAGTGCAACCTGGCAGAAGGATGGAGAAAAAGTCCACTCTATGTGAGATTGAACAGGACAGCGAGCCCTTGATGACTGAACTGTAGCCCAGAAGCTTATCTCCAGGGGCTCCTACTCCAAAACATCTGCCTAAAGCACCCTTGGGAAAGGAAAACAGATGAGTTACCAGAATGTTGACATCAAAAGATCTGAGGCAGAAAAATGGAGCGCTTTGCATGGATGGAAATTCTGAGAAGGCATCTCCATCAGAAACCAAATCTATGGCACTGTGCACAGGGCTGGTTTAAGGGCCCTGCAGCACCTGCAGCCACAGGGGGGCCCGTCATTATGGGGGGGCCCATCGTAACCCTCCTCCTGAAAAAACATTATTAGTAATAATCTGAATATCCTGTACTGTGAAAAGGTTGGGTTGGGCTGCCCCCCCAAAAAATAAAGCGTTGCAGGGGCCTCCAAAATTCCTTAAATCAGTCATGACTGTGCACACCAGTCTTCCCTTCCCATTTATGCAGTCTTTCTCCTTCTTCCCTATATTGTGTTCTCCTTTCCTCTCTATGCCTTTTCTACTACTTAGGTCTCCTTACTGGGCTGAAAGGCTTTCCCCCTTTCCCCATAATCCTCCCCTAACCCCAGTTAAGATCTGGATTTTTTGCTACAACATACAGAATTCCATACACACGTTGGAATGCTAGGTTTGAAAATTAATTCAATAATATTAGCCTGTTGGAAAATTATTCCACTATCATAAACATTAATAATTGAAATAATGTAATTAATTAAATTATTGTTAGTTAACTTTTTGATCAAAATGTTGTTGTACTGCCAGACCATGGAATTTACAAGAAATGACCTTGCAGGGCACATTTTGTTATTGGCTCCTTCAAATGGTTCTTTTTGTCCTTTTAAAGTTGCTTGCCTCCAGCCTACTAACATGATTGTTGCCTGGGAATGATGGGAGTCCAGAAGGTCTGGGACCTGTCAGGTTGGGAAATGCTGTCCCAAGGCATGGGCTGTCTTCTTAGCACCTCTTGTAATAATCAGTTTGCCACTCATCTGCATGTCTCTCTTATTTCTACCGTTACCAACATGTGCACTTCACCCATTCTTCAAATTTCTTTTTGTTAAAGGTTAACAGGGACTTGGGGCTTGTCTATATGGTGAAAATATTCCTCATAAAATCTGAGGAGAATACATTCTGTTTAAATGAGATCCTGCACCATTTTGCTGTATTCAGAAGGGGTGTGTGTGAAAAACTCCAAATACTCTGTGGGAAAATCCTTTGCAGATTTCCCCTACTTTTTAAAAAAACTAAAAATTACAGTTGGCTCTCAACTTTCATGGTGGTTAGGAGTGCAGTAGCCCTATAAAAGTGGGAAAACTGTAAAAAACGGTTTTTGAATCTGAGAGAACACTTCTCTAGGCACTTGCAGGTTCTCTAGCATAGAATCATAGAATCATAGAATCATAGAATGGTAGAGTTGGAAAAGACCACGAGGGCCATCCAGTCCAACCCCCTGCCACACAGGATATCTTGATCAAAGCATCCCTGACAGATGGCCATCCAGCCTCTGTTTAAAGACCTCCAAGGGAGGAGACCCCACCACGCTCCAAGGGAGTGCGTTCCACTGCCGAACAGCTCTGACTGTCAAAAAGTTCCCCCTAATGTTGAGGTGGAATCTCTGTTCCTGGAGCTTGCATCCATTGCTCTGTGTTCCAGTCTCTGGAGCAGCAGAAAACAAGCTCGCTCCATCCTTAATGTGACACACTTTCAAATACTTAAACAGGGCTACCATATCACCCCTTAACGATCTTTTTTCCAGGCTAAACATACCCAGCTCCCTAAGTCTTTCCTGATAAGGCATGGTGTCCAGACCTTTCACCATTTTAGTCGCCCTCCTGTGGACACGCTCCAATTTGTCAATATCCTTTTTGAATTGTGGTGCCCAGAACTGGACACAGTATTCTAGGTGAGGCCTGACCAAGGCAGAATAGAGTGGCACTATCACTTCCCTTGATCTAGACACTATTCTTCTATTGATACAGCCCAAAATCGCATTGGCCTTTTTAGCTGCCGCATCACATTGTTGACTCATGTTAAACTTGTGGTCTACTTGGACTCATAGATCCCTTTCGCACATAGTCTCGTTCAGCCAGCTCTCTCCAATCCTATATCTATGCATTTCATTTTTCTGCCCTAAATGCAGTACTGTACTTTACATTTCTCCGTATTGAATTTCATTTTGTTAGCTTTGGCCCAGCTCTCCAGTCTATCCAGGTCATTTTGGATTTTGATCCTATCCTCTAGAGTATTAGCTACTCCTCCTAATTTGGTCTCATCTGCAAATTTGATAAGTATGCCCCTAATTCCCTCATCCAAGTCATTGATAAAGATGTTGAATAGCACTGGGCCCAGGACAGAACCCTGTGGCACCCCACTGGTCACATCTTTCCAAGACGAAGAGGAGCCACTGTTGAGCACCCTTTGGGTTCGGCCGGTCAACCAATTACAAATCCATTGAACAGTTCACTTGTCTAGCCCACATTTTACAAGCTTGTTTGCAAGAATGTCATGGCGAACCTTATCAAAGGCCTTACTGAAATCAAGGTATGTGATATCCACAGCGTTCCCTTCATCTACCAAGCTGGTAATTTCATAAAAAAAAAAAGAGATCAGATTAGTCTGGCATGACCTGTTTCTCTGAACCCATGTTGACTTTTTGTGATTATGGCATTGCCTTCTGAATGTTCACAGACTCTGTGTTTAATGATCTGCTCTAGAATCTTCCCTGGTATTGATGTCAGACTAACTGGATGATAATTGTTGGGAAACTCTTCCCCCCCCCCCTTTTTGAAGATGGGGACAACGTTTGCCCTCCTCCAGTCTGCTGGCACTTCTCCTGTTCTCCAGTTCTCAACGATTATTGCCAATGGCTCTGAGATTACATTTGCCAGCTCTTTTAATACCCTTGGATGTAGCATGATTCTTTGAAATTTGGAATGCACCACCTGGAAGGCCCCACATGTGTCAGAATAGGCACCATCAATTTGATATTAATGTGCTGGCCACCTGCAATGCACAGGGAGTTTTCACCTAAATGCATAAATATAGGATGGGAGAGACCTGGCTGAATGAGACTACATGCGAAAGGGATCTAGGAGTCCTAGTAGACCACAAGTTGAACATGAGCCAACAGTGTGATGCGGCAGCTAAAAAGGCCAATGCGATTTTGGGCTGTATCAATAGAAGTATAGTGTCTAGATCAAGGGAAGTAATAGTGCCGCTCTATTCTGCCTTGGTCAGACCTCACTTAGAATACTGTGTCCAGTTCTGGGCACCACAATTCAGAAAGGATATTGACAAATTGGAGCGTGTCCAGAGAAGGGCAACTAAAATGGTGAAAGGTCTGGAAACAATGCCTTATGAGGAGAGACTTAGGGAGCTGGGTATGTTTAGCCTGGAAAAAAGACGGTTTAGAGGCGATATGATAGCCCTGTTTAAGTATTTGAAGGGATGTCACGCTGAGGATGGAGCAGGCTTGTTTTCTGCTGCTCCAGAGAATGGAACACGGAGCAATGGGTGCAAGCTCCAGGAACAGAGATTCCACCTCAACATGAGGAGGAGCTTTTTGACAGTAAGAGCTGTTCGGCAGTGGAACACACTCCCTCGGAGCGTGGTGGGGTCTCCTTCCTTGGAGGTCTTTAAACAGAGGCTGGATGGCCATCTGTCGGGGATGCTTTGATTGTGATTTCCTGCGTGGCAGGGGGGGTTGGACTGGATGGCCCTCGTGGTCTCTTCCAACTCTGCAATTCTATGATTCTATGATTCTATGATTCTATGAAATACTTAAATGTCTGGCAGTATGCATGATTGACAGATTTTTGAAGCTGTTTTTGAAGTCTTATTCTGCTTGCGTGCTGGCTTTTCAGTTGGGGCTGGTTGCTGGGTAAGTACGGTACTATGTGTTTGTTGTTGTTGTTGTTTGCGGGGGGGGGGGTGCTAATAGGAAAAATCTGTTAGCAAAAAGACTCACCTTTACCACCATCTCCCAAAGGACCAGAAGGGAAACCAATGAAGCATGCCAATGTCATGCGATAAAGGCAATGCGGGGAAATGCTACTCTTGGGCTTCTCTGACACTTCCCTTCCCTTGTGTGATAAGCCTCTTAGAGTTGGAAGGGACCAAAAGGGCCATCTAGTTGAACCCTCTGCGGTGCAGAAACACACAATTACAGTACTCCTAAAAGATGGGGGGACATCCAATATCTGCTTAAAGACCTCTAAAGATGGAGAGACCCTTACCCTCTGAGGCAGTGTATTCCAGTACAATAAAAAAAGAAAAAGAAAAAAAAAGTTATTTTCTATTTTAGGTGGAATCCATTTCCCCTTCCAAAACTCATTAGGAACCAGGCCCTTCTACTGTTGCTTCATAGTGGAGATGGGGCCCTGGCACTTCACAGCATATTTGGGGGCTATGCTGAAGTCCTTCCCACTCCCCTGCCCTCATATTTCAGTGCTGTCCTGAAGTCTCTCCTCCCCTGTTTCCAGCCACTCTATTCCATGAACTTGTGAGGGGTAATCATGGACATTTCTCTGTTTGACTTCTGGGGTGGAGGTGGGTGGTGGGTGGGATGACCGCTAATGTTTCCAGCCTTTTCCTGTAGAATCATTGCAGTTAGAAGGCTCTCTGGATGTCAAGGATATGCTAAGCAAACTCCCCTGCATATTTGCCTCCTTCAGGGTTAAATGAGCGCTTGCTATGCAAGGACAACTGGACTTTGGCCAAGAAGAGGTTTATCTTTGGGAGGATTGACACATGATCCCTTTTGGCTGAGGGATCTACTGCCAAGGGCATCCATCCTAACAGTGGCAATGCAAATGGGTCGCCTGAGAAGGAGGAGTGAGAGGAGAATAGTAGAGATTGTGGAAGCTGAGGATAAGGAGGGAGGAGGAGGAGGTGTACAATTGGTTGGGGGAAAGGCAGGCTCTTCCTGCTGTCAGGGGTCCCAAAAGCCCCTAGCAGAGGCAGTGAGTCATGTCATCCCATGGCAGGGCAAAAGTATGATAGCCTACATTTGGTCATTTTGACAGCTACTGAGAGTTCAGGCTTGATTTGCTCTGAGACTCATTTATTTGTCTTTAGGAAGCCCATGGTATCTGTAGAACTCTCCGCCATAACTACATTTGAAATGAGCTGATTCTCTTTTTGTCAGCTCTCCTCACTGTTCTGCTTTGACAATCATACAAAGAAATAACAATACTATGGCATGGATGATATTGACTTTGGTATTTAGTGCTAGATTGTTCCTCTTGAAGATCTTATCTGCCTTTCCAAATCTTAACTGTCTACTGATATCTTGACTACAATCTCGGTTTTGATTAATGATTGAGCCTTCCTCGTTGTCTTAGAATCTCAGAGAGATGCACAGCATTCACCTCCTCTTCTTCATGGGCATTATCATGAAGTCCAGAGCAGCCTCCCGTGGGCTTTGGGGCTCAAAAACCTTATATGTTTGTTACTGCAAGCCATGGGGTCTCCTTTCTTGGGGATTGGAGTATATGTATATTGAGCACTTCCAGGCTCTGGCCCAATGTGTTGTTGCCTCTATTTACTGGCAGATTTTTGTTAGAATTTGGTGGGGTTCCAGCTCTATAGCCTGAAACAGCACTAGTGGTTTACCAACTGTTCCTGGTAATTTATTTCTCACAAAGGCTTTGAAGTCTTCTGGTATTTCATAGAATCATAGAATTATAGAGTTGGAAGAGACCACGAAGGACATCCAGTCCAACCACCTGCCATGCAGGAATACACAATCAAAGCATCCCCAACAGATGGCCATCCAGCCTCTGTTTAAAGACCTCCAAGGAAGGAGACCCCACCATGCTCCAAGGAAGTGTGTTCCACTGCCGAACAGCTCTTACTGTCAAAAAGTTCCTCCCAGTGTTGAGGTAGAATCTCTGTTCCTGGAGCGTACATCCATTGCTCCGTGTTCCAGTCTCTGGAGCAGCAGAAAACAAGCCTGCTCCATCCTCAACACGACACCCCTTCAAATACTTAAACAGGGCTATCATATCGCCTCTTAACCGTACTTTTTCCAGGCTAAACATACCCAGCTCCCCAAGTCTCTCCTCATAAGGCATGGTTCCAGACCTTTCAGCATTTTAGTTGCCCTTCTCTGGACACGCACCAATTTGTCAATATCCTTTTTGAATTGTGGTGCCCAGAACTGGACACAGTATTCTAGGTGAGGCCTGACCAAGGCAGAATAAAGTGGCACTATCACTTCCCTTCATCTAGACACTATTCTTCTATCGATGCAGCCCAAAATCGCATTGGCCTTTTTAGCTGCCGCATCACACTGTTGACTCATGTTCAACTTGTGGTCTACTAGGACTCCTAGATCCCTTTCGCACGTAGTCTCATTCAGCCAGGTCTCCCCCATCCTATATCTGTGCATTTCATTTTTCTGCCCTAAGTGCAGTACCTTACATTTCTCCGTATTGAATTTCATTTTGTTAGCTTTGGCCCAGCTCTCCAGTCTATCCAGGTCATTTTGAATTTTGATCCTGTCCTCTAGGGTATTAGCTACTCCTCCTAATTTGGTGTCATCTGCAAATTTGATAAGTATGCTCTCTATTTCCTCATCCAAGTCATTAATAAAGATGTTGAATAGCACTGGGCCCAGGACAGAACCCTGTGGCACCCCACTGGTCACATCTTTCCAAGATGAAGAGCAGCCACTGCTGAGCACCCTTTGGGTTCGGCCAGTCAACCAATTACAAATCCATTGAACAGTTAACTTGTCTAGCCCACATTTTACAAGCTTGTTTGCAAGAACGTCATGGGGAACCTTGTCAAAGGCCCTACTGAAATCAAGGTATGCGATATCCACAGTGTTCCCTTCATCTACCAAGCTGGTAATTTTATCAAAAAAAGAGATCAGATTAGTCTGGCATGACTTGTTTCTCTGAAACCCATGTTAACTTTTTGTGATTATGGCATTGCCTTCTAAATGTTCACAGACTCTCTGTTTAATGTTCTGCTGTAGAATCTTCTCTGGTATTGATGTCAGACTAACTGGACGATAATTGTTGCAATCCTCTTTTTTTCCCCTTTTCGAAGATGGGGACAACGTTTGCCCTCCTCCAGTCTGCTGGGACTTCTCCTGTTCTCCAGGAGTTCTCAAAGATTATTGCCAATGGCTCTGAGATAACATTTGCCAGCACTTTTAATACTCTTGGATGTAGTTCATCTGGTTCTGGAGATTTAAATTCATTTAGATTAAGAAGGTATTCCTGTACTACCCCTTTGCTTATTCTGTGCTGGATTTCCCCTATTGTGTCCTCTGTTCCATTATCCTCAGGTTGGTTCCCCTTTTCCTTTTCTGAAAACAGTGAGGCAAAGAAGGTGTTGAGTAATTCTGCCTTTTCGCTGTCCCCTGTTAGCATTTTGCCATCTTTTCTGCATAGTGGGCCTACCATTTCCTTCTTCCTCCTTTTGCTGCTTCCTTTTCTAAAATTCTGGGTTTTGTTATCCAAATTGCTTGGGGTCTGTGGGGACCCTCTAATGTCCTAATATTAATTTGGGGAATTTAATTAACACAACTTGGCATGTGAGAGGCTGAGCAATGGCAGGATCTTTTAACCTATGTATACCAATAGCAACAGGAGAATCTAAGCCAAAAGGTACAATTAAATGATCTTTATTGGAAATTAATATCAACGGCATTCACACACACACCCAGGCTTCAGACACTCACACAAGACTATTGAAGATAATAGGAAGTATTTGGATAGAGGAATAGAGAAGGGGGAAGGCAGGTTATACTATTACAATCCTGCAGGTTTGTAGGTTTGTACAATCCTGCAGGTTATACTATTTGTACAATCCTGCAGGTTATGCTATTACAATCCTGCAGAGCTGAGATCGTGAAGTAAATCAACAGTGAGGAGGACCGGAAGGCAGAATGGTGACAAGAACTGATGTGAAGTTGGAAAGCAGGGGATTTGTGCACATTGTGGTGGTGTTTTAGGGTGATACTTATATGAAATACTTTCCCTGGAGGGATAGGATTTTGAGTGGAATACAATGTTTCTTGGAGGTTCCCAGGACTAGACAATGGGTGCTGAATTTGGAATTGAAAAGGGGCAGGCAAGGTCTTTTGTTGGAAAGGGATGAGGGAAGGAAGGACCCACTTGACACCATTTTAAAAGCATCAAGGACTCTGCTATCATTGACTGGATTAGTGAATGACTCGTCTCCAGGTGTTAAGTTCTGGCCTGAGTAGTTGGCCCTTTGCTTGGTTATACATGTATCCAGCCTTGGTATTAGGAGGTCCTGGTTTACCCGCTAACCCCATGGATGGCTGCATTAAGCCAAATTATTAAATATAGACAATTACTAGATATTCCAAGGTGGGGGCTATCTGGGTAGGTAACAGTTTATCTTCAAAAAGCTCTTCATTTATGGAGTCTGTCATCCTTTCATCTCTTTTATATAGTTCCTCACTGTAAGGCTTCCACCCCTCTTTTTATTTTATTCTGATCATATAATGTAGTCCCATTTGTGATATATTGTACCTGCTCTTAGTTTAAACTTCCTCTTGACTTCTTAGATCTTATGGAAGAGGTGTCTTGTTCTATCGTTATTGTTGCATCCTTCTATTTCTTTGCACTTATTATTATAATAGTTCTCCTTATCCTTACAAAGAGGTCACAGAACAATTTTAATGGCTGAAATCCTGATGATGTTGGATAAAGTTTTAATTTACTGAAATCCTAGTAAATTCACCAAAGAATGTCCCCCTGCAATCTGCAATCCTTTTTTCTTAATAATTTCACAATGTTTGAATCAACACTCTGATGCCCAGCACTCTGGAATTATAGTAGCACCCCTGTATCTGGGGTGGGTGGGTTTGGTTCAATGAAAATGAAATGTCTCTGAATACTAGGCCATGCTATCTTTCACTCTCATTTTTTTTTTACACTGAGTGTTTGGAATCCTCCTTCACTGCCCTAATCACTGAGTCATCCACCACCCCATTGTAACAATGCCATGGATAATCACCAATTTTTTGAAGGAGGGAAAGTGATGACAGTGAGAGACCAATAAGGAAATCCAGAGGATAGTCTGGAGAGTCTACACAGCAGCCCACAAAATCTACAAAGCAGTCTGCAACAGACTAGATGTATCTTTTTTTATGACAGTGCTTTAGCCATGACAACCCTGAAGCTTGGAGGAAAGGGGCAGTCCCCTGCGAACACATCCAGGATGACACCACGAGATCTGGAAATCCTAAAAAGTCCCGGGGCTCAGTTAAATGGCAGTTTTTATTGTGATAGTTTACGCATTATCACATTTTTGCACCAGTGCCCCAAAGTTTACATGATGTAGTGTGAAATTGGTTGATCCAGTGAGTTTTCAGCTTTGCAGTTCACACAGATAAAGATGGGAGCGTGGCCTCCCAAGCACAGCTGGGGACAGATAAGATGCTGTGAGTCACATCTGTGAGTCACTAGGGGGTGGAGCTGGGAGCCTAGCTCTATATTTAACTCCTTCCAGAGGCTTTCCAGGCCAGTTTCCTGCCAGGAGAAGAAGGAGAGCAGCTTCTGGGCAGCCATTTTGAGTGGGTGAGTTTGAATTTTTTAAAAAACTCTTGAGAGATTGTGCTTGTTGCTGAGGGGGTGGAGCTTCTGTGAGTTTGAATTTTTAAAAAAACTCTTGGGAGAGTGTGCTTGTTGCTGAAGGGGTGGAGTTTCTGTGAGTTTGAATTTTTTAAAACTGTTGGGAGAGTATGCTTGTTGCTGAGGGGGTGGAGCTTCTGTGAGTCACATCTGTGAGTCACTAGGGGGTGGAGCTGGGAGCCTAGCTCTATATAACTCCTTCCAGAGGCATTCCAGGCCAGTTTCCTGCCAGGGAGAAGAAGGAGAGTAGCTTCTGGGCAGCCATTTTGAGTGGGTGAGTTTGGATTTTTTAAAAAAACTCTTGAGAGAGTGTGCTTGTTGCTGAGGGGTGGAGCTTCTGTGAGTCACATCTGTGAGTCACTAGGGTGTGGAGCTGGGAGCCTAGCTCGATATAACTCCTTCCAGAGGCTTTCCAGGCCAGTTTCCTGCCAGGGAACCAAGCAAAAGTACAGCATAAGCAGCACTGATTACCTAAGTCTTCTCAGCATGGACACTATGGGAACTGCTGCAGTCACCTGCAACACTTGTGGGATGTTTGTCTTCTTGTCTACAGATGTGGGGAACTTCACATGCACCAAGTGCAAGTTGTTAGCCCTCTTGGAGGAGAAAGTCCAGCAGCTGGAGACACGGGTAGCTACACTTCTCCATATTTGTGAGCAAGAGGTTTTCCTGGACAGAACAGAATGAACAGCCTTGGACGGGGACCTCACAGAGGAAGTTGCTGCGGAGGAGAGGGTCGTTTCACATGCACAGGAGGTATACAGCTGGAGGAATGTCACACACAGAAGTAGAAAAACCAGGGATTGTTCTGGCAGCTTGCAGCTACAGAATTGATTTGAAGCTCTCTCCCTTATCAAGTACAAGGAAGAACAGCATGGGCAGACCTCAGGGGCAGAGCAGGGGACCTTGAGAGTACAGCTGCTGCTAAGCCTCAGCGGAGGCGTGTGGTGGTGGTGGGGTACAGAAGCAGTCATTTGTGAGCCTGACAAAATGTCTCGGGAGCTGTGTTGTCTCTCTGGGGCAAAGATCCGTGATGTGATGGAGAGGCTGACAAGACTCGTCAAGCCTACGGATCATTACCCCTTCCTTTTGGTCCATGTGGGAACCAACGATACTGCAAGGCACAGCTTTCCAAAGATCAGAAGAGATTATGAGGCTCTGGGGAGGAAGCTGAAAGAAATGGATGCACAGGTTGTCACCTCGTCTCTTCTGCCAGTTGAAGGGCATGGTCCAGGAAGGGAGAGGAAAATAGCCTATGTAAACAACTGGCTCTGTAGATGGTGTCGCCGAGAAAGATTTGGATTCTTGGATCATGGGCTGCGCTTCCATGAGGGGGGACTTCTGGCAAGGGATGGGGTGCATCTCGTGCTAGTTGGCAGAAACGTTTTTGCCAACATTCTCAAGAATTTGATCAGGAGGGCTTTAAACTGAGTCATATAGGGGAGGGAGACAGTATTCTGGAAGGCAAAAGGGCTGGAGAAAATAGTCAAACTGTCATAGAGGGAACAAGGCAAACAGTGCAAGGACCCAACAGTGGGAGGCAAAAATTTTGCACAGGCAGCAAGTAAAGGGAACACATGGTCTTAGATATCTCTATACTAATGTGCAGAGCATGGGAAATAAGCAAGATGAACTTGAACTCCTAGCACAACAAAGCATATTTGATTTAATAGGCATTACTGAAACCTGGTGGGGCGAGTCTCATGATTGGAATGTAGGAATAGACGGGTATAACCTTTATTAAAGAAACAGGCCAAACAGGAAAGGAGGAGGAATAGCATTGTATATCAGGGATATTTACACCAGTGAAGAGATCCATGACATCAATACTGGAAGCCAGGTAGAGAGCATCTGGATAAAAATTAAAGGGGAGGGAAACAACAGGGATGTTATTGTGGGACTCTACTACAGACCCCCAAGTCAGATGGAGGAATTGGATGATGCTTTTCTAGAACAGATGACCACACATGCAGAAAGGAGAGATGTAGTAGTGATGGATGACCAGCTATCCTGATATTTGCTGGAAATCTAACTCAACCAAAACTTCAAGGTCTAGCAAATTCCTTACTTGCCTGGAAGACAATTTCATGGTCCAAAAGGTAGAAGAGGCAGCAAGGGGGTCAGCTATTTTAGATCTGATCCTAACCAACAGGGATGACCTGGTTAATGAGGTGCATGTGGTGGAATCCTTAGGTGAGAGTGATCATGTTCTCCTGGAGTTTGTTATAATAATAATAATAATAATAAGTAGTAGTAGTAGTAGTAGTATACCCCGCTCCTCTGTTAAAACAATCAGGGCAGCTTACAAAAATTAATTAAAAAAAAATACAATGGAAAGGAGAAGCCAGGCATAGTCAGACACGCATTCTTGACTTTAGGAGAGCTGATTTCAATAAACTCAGGGAAATACTGGGGGTGATCCCATGGTCAGGAATACTAAAAGAGAAGAGACCTCAAGACGGATGGGACTTTCTCAAAAGGGAGATACTGAAGGCACAATTTCAAACAGTACCATTGAGGAAGAAACATGGGAGGTGTCTCAAGAAACCAGGATGGATGACTAAAGAAATATCAACAGAGCTAAGTTTTAAATGGAACATGTATAGGAAACGGAAAAAGGAGGAAATCACCAAAGAAGAATTCAAACAGATAGCGAACATGTGTAGGAGTAAAATCAGAAAAGCTAAAGCACAGAATGAGCTCAGGCTTGCTAGAGAGGTTAAGAACAATAAAAAGGGTTCTGAATGAGGTGACTTTGTTGTGCAACGTGTGGGAACTATTAGGAGTCTTGGCGAATTCTTCCCGGATTTATTTTGCTGTGAAATCGACCCCCTGGAAAGTTCAGTTGACATGTCACAATGGAGGGTGTGCCACCATGACACATCACCCTTTGGCAAGGATGACCACTTCTACTCAGGCAAGCTGAGTTTTCCAGGGCACAATACCCATCTATCCATCCCCTTGGTGTGAGGTAACCAAGCTACTTATGTACCTACATCTAGACTTAGTAACCTAATGAAACACCAAAAAACCGCACTGCCTGAGGTGCTTGTCCCCAACAGCAGCTAAAAACAGCAGAGTATAGAAGCACAGAACCCTCCAGTAGTATTTGGCAGTCTGGCACTGACCAACCTTGAAAAGAAGCACAGGCACTGTTGGATTCTTTCAAAGTCCTTTGAGGCTCTATGGACTTTTTCAAATGGTTGAAAAACAAAAACTAAAAAAAGATAAGGAACACTGTGCCTTTAAATCAAAGTAAAAAATAGTTTGTATAGCTGTGAAGGGTGTGGAGCACCAGGTGCCAGCCCAGCATAATCACCACTGTATATCAGTCTGCTGAGACCCAGGACACTTTCAGACAATCCTTGCAGCGCAAGGATCGAGCGGGAGAGCTTCGTAGCTGCAGTGCGGCAGGGGGTCCATTTCAGATGATGCTGTCCCTGCGGTGAAATCGTCCATGTCTCTTCCGTTTAGGATTGGAGCCTGCCGTGCCATAATCAGCCAGATTTTATTCACGGACAACCTCCTGGCTGAATATGACGTGGCAGGCTCCAATCCTAAATGGAAGAGACATGGACGATTTTGCCGCAGGGACGGTGTCATCTGAAATGGACCCCCTGCCGCACTGCAGCTACGAAGCTCTCCCGCTCGATCCTTGCACTGCAAGGATTGTCTAAAGAAGTCCCTAGAGTTTGTGTGGGTTGTAGAAGGTGTGTTGGAGATGGTGGGTTGTAGTAGTTGATTGTGTATATTTACTGAGAGTAGTTACTATTTACTGTTGGAGAACACTGAAGGAGTGTTTGTATATCTTGTATATATCCTACAACAAGATAAAATACTTTTCAAATGGTTGAAAAAACCCCTGAGGATGCTGGGAGAAGAACGGGGCTGTCGTGCTTACATAGCCCCATTTCAGACAGCCCCATCCTCCTCTGTCCTCCTCCTGACCTTCGCATGTGATGCTGGCGCCTATTTTTATTGATGGAAAACCTTCGTCGGTAAAGAACGGCGCCACCAGCATGGGGGAAGGTTGGGAGGAGGTTGGAAGAAGGACGGAGGAGGACGGGGCTGTCTGAAACGGGGCTGTGTAAGCGCAACAGCCCTGTTCTTCTCCCGACCTCCTCAGTTTTTTCCCCCAACCATTTGAAAAAGTCCTTTATCTTGTTGCAGGATATATACAAGATATACAAACACTCCTTCAGTGTTTTCCAACAGTAAATACTAACTACTCTCAGTAAATATACACAATCAACTACTACAACCCACCATCGACAACACAACTACTACAACCCACACAAACTCTGCGTCTCAGCAGACTGATATACAGTGGTGATTATGCTGGGCTGGCACCTGGTGCTCCACACCCTTCACAACCATACAAACCATTTTTCACTTTGATTTAAAGGCACAGTGTTGCTTACCTTTTTTAGTTTTTGTTTCTCTATCGAATCTTTTACAAAATTCCTTGGCTTTTTGCACTGTATCTATTTTGTATCTTTTCTAGTGGTATGTAAAGGAAAGTTCCTAGGAAACAAAACACAAAAAGTTACAAAAAGCACATGCACACACTTTAAAACTTCCACATAAACCAAGGAAGGTTTTAAAAAGTGTGTCACTTACCTGGATGTCGCAATCTCACCCAGAAGTGTTCGTGCCAGACCCTTCACAAAAGTGCCACGGGGGATCTATTGATGACTTAAGCTGTCAATAAAAAAGGAACTGGATTTTGACAAGACACAGAAGTGAAATGGCAATGTCATCTGATCTGTGTGCCCTTTTGCATTTATATGGCATCATTATGACACTGTATTTAGTGCATCTGATAAAGTCCCCTGCTATAGTTGTATGTTGACTGTGTGGGTGACACACTCCAGAACCCACCTCAAGGCACTGAGGCACAACAAAAACAACCAAATTAGGGCTAGTATTTATGTGTTTATTTATTTAATTTGTTTAACTTATATGCTACCTTTCTCCCAGAATGGGACCCAAGGAGGCTCACAAAACATTAAAAAACCCATACAAACATACAGTTAAAAACAATTAAAATCATCACAATTTAAAATTATATAGAACATATAAATGTTAAAAAATAAAAATAAAAACACACCCCAATAAAAAGCCTCTGTGAGCACAGCTACATATTAAAAGCCTGCTTGAATAAAAACATCTTTGTCTAGTGGCAAAAGGAAAGTGGGCAAGGGTGCAGCCTATTATCCCACGGAAGGGAGTTCCAGAGGGTGGGAGCAGCCACTGAGAAGGCTCCCTCTCATGTCCTCACCAAGCGGGCCTGTGATGGTGGCAGGACTGAGTGAAAGTTTTCCCCTGCTGATCTTAATTAATATGGTAGTGCATCAATCATAATTACAGTCTCTCTCTCTCTCTCTCTCTCACACACACACTAATTGTACTAGTGTGTTATATAAATATCATGTAGTTGATAACCTATTATCCCCCGTTTGGTTGATTTTGAAGAAAAAACTAGACTATATAAAGCAAAGAGATTTTGAGTTTGGCAATAAGCCGGGTAGGTGGCTAGCCTATAGATTAAAAAAGGAAAGAACAAAATGATTAACCAGAAAAATAAAAACAGGTGACAAAGAAATCATTAATGAAATCCAAATTCAAAAGATATTTCATAATTACTTTAAGTTAATATACCACAATTAGGATATTTCTCAGACTCACATGAATAAATATATTAAAAAATGTTGTACTCACAAGCTCACAGAGATACAAAGAAAGGAATTAAATAAGGAAATAATGGTCGAAGAAATTGTAGACACAATAGGGAAAATGAAATTAAAGAAAACCCCAGGGCCTGATGGTTTACCTGCAGAATATTACAAGAAATTTCACACGGAACTAACAGGACCATTTTTAATGGTCATAAAGGATATTTTAGAAAAAAAATCAAATCCCAAATAGTTGGAAAGATGCCAATATAGTTTTAATTTCGAAAAAAGGTAGAGATCAGTTACAAGTGAAAAATTATAGACCCATCTCCTTGTTGAAAGAGAATTATAAAATTTTTGCAGGAGTCTTAGCTAACAGACTTAAAATATTTTTACAAGAATATATACAGAGTGACCAGAATGGTCTTTTGCCAAAAAGACAAATAAAAGATAATATTAGGTCAATAGTTAATGTATTGGAATATTTGCACTATCATAATGAAGTTAAAGGTGCTTTAATTTTCCTGGAAATGGAAAAAGTGTTCAATAATTTAAATTGGTCTTTTATGTTAAATTTTTTGGAGGAAATGGAATTCAGTAGTAAATTTTGTAAATGGATTCAAGCAATATATTGGGAACAGAAAGCAAAATTAATTATAAATGGGAAATTGATGGAGGAATTGAAAATAGAAAAAGGTAATAGGCAAGGGTGCCCATTATCATACAATCATAGAATCATAGAATTGTAGAGTTGGAAGAGACCACGAGGGCCATCCAGTCCAACCCCCTGCCCCTGCAGGAATACACAATCAAAGCATCCCCGACAGATGGCCATCCAGCCTCTGCTTAAAGACCTCCAAGGAAGGAGACCCCACCACGCTCTGAGGGAGTGTGTTCCACTGCCGAACAGCTCTTACTGTCAAAAAGTTCCTCCTCATGTTGAGGTGGAATCTCGGTTCCTGTAGTTTGCATCCATTGCTCCGTGTTCTAGTCTCTGGAGCAGCAGAAAACAAGCCTGCTCCATCCTCTATGTGACACAAGTGCAGAACAGATACAGTAGGCAACCACGAGGCAGTTGCAGAGATCCATCCAGCAACCTGTGTCTCAGTACCTCTGAGCCACTGCAAGGTGCCAAGTGTAAGAACACTTGATGGCTAAAGTCATTCAGCTGGCACAGAACCAAAGGGTTCAGCACAAACACAAAGGGCCCTCAAGCTAGACAGGAGCAGAAGCACTCCGAGGAAAAGGAAATGTGCAAAGCAACATATTTCTGAAATTAAACATATTCCCCCTTGTCCCTAAAGCATTATATCAATCCCTGTTCAGGCATTCAGTGCCTGCTTAGTGCCACACAGGTACAAGGCCCATATCCCAGACAACACAAGATCAACATTAGTCTAAATTTTATATTCAAAGAAGGGAAATACTGACAAAATGTACATAACACTGGAAGCCAGTTCTTTGCTTTCAATAACCTGTCCTCCTGATTAATTAGATGGGGAGAGGGGGTACTGAGTGATGTGTCTTTCTCTGACATAGTGCCAAGACCAGGGAACCTAAACACCTTAAACTCAACATGCATAATAAGGGGATGCTAGAGATGTGTGTCTTGATGTCACTTGCATTTTAAAAATTGATTCTTTAAATTTACATAATTAAAACCTACAGATACTACACAAAGACTACTGTAACAGCCCCTGCTTATCCAACAGGTTAGGAACTGCAGTCGTAGTTGTAGGTGGTGGCGATAGGTGACCCATGTTTCAGATCCATAAAGGAGAATAGATAGCACAATGGCTCCACACACACCGATCCCTGTGCTTCGCCTCAGGTGTTTATTACCTGAGTAAATAGTGACTGTAAATAGCACCACAATTTACAGTCTGTTATATGGGCACCACAATTTACAGTCTGACTATGGTCATAGAATCATAGAATCATAGAATTGCAGAGTTGGAAGAGACCACGAGGGCCATCCAGTCCAACCCCCTGCCATGCAGGAAATCACGATCAAAGCATCCCCGACAGATGGCCATCCAGCCTCTGTTTAAAGACCTCCAAGGAAGGAGACCCCACCACGCTCCGAGGGAGTGCGTTCCACTGCCGAACAGCTCTTACTGTCAAAAAGTTCCTCCTAATGTTGAGGTGGAATCTCTGTTCCTGGAGCTTGCACCCATTGCTCCGTGTTCCAGTCTCTGGAGCAGCAGAAAACAAGCCTGCTCCATCCTCAGCGTGACATCCCTTCAAATACTTAAACAGGGCTATCATATCGCCTCTTAACCGTCTTTTTTCCAGGCTAAACATACCCAGCTCCCTAAGTCTCTCCTCATAAGGCATCGTTTCCAGACCTTTCACCATTTTAGTTGCCCTTCTCTGGACATGCTCCAGTTTGTCAATATCCTTTTTGAATTGTGGTGTTGTTTCTGCCACAGGAAGCAAAATTCCACCATAGGGTGCTGGGTGCCTTCCTGTTGTTTAACTGCTCTTTTTGTTCTTTCTGAGTGTACTACCCATGGCTGATAGTTCACTAGATACAGTGAATGATCCCCAATTACAGAAACAATCCCCACCCCAGTAAACACACTGAGTATACTGCAAGTTTAGAATTGCTCAGCCTGATTGAAAGTACAGTTGTCCCTCCGTATCCACAGATTTGGTATCTACGGATTTAAGTATTCACAGCTTGAAAATATTCTTTAAAAGAAAATCCAAAAAGCAAACCTTGATTTTGCCATCTTATATGAGGGACACCATTTTGCTATGCCACTGCATATCATGGGACTTGAGTATTCATGGATTTTGATATCCACAGGGGGTCCTGGAACCAAACCCCAGTGAATATGAAGGGACAACTGTATCTTTAGCTTACATAATAAATGTATGATGAGCTATTAAACCCATGGCCTTAAGTCTGAAGATAATTTTATTTTACTTAAGATTCCCTTTAGCATGTAGCACAATGAAATAGAAATCTTACACTGTGATTAAAAAACCAGTGTCCCATCAAAATTATCAGTGATGTGATGCTATTAATAAAAAGACAAGGAGTTCTGGGGCACTTGGGAAGTACAGTGGGCCCTCCATATCAGTGGGCTCCTGATCTGTGGACTGCAATATCCGCTCAAATGTGTGCATTCACATCACTGCCATTGAATAATATGAGGCTTGACCATCTGCGTTTTCTGGAGGGCCCACTGTAATACAATTTTTAATGAATTTAAATTAGATTTTTAAACTAGCATGGTGGAAAACTTCTTGTGAGTAGCAATCTTTTAATATTTTGTTGAAATCTGAACAAATAAAAGAGCAACAAAAAATCCCTTTCCAATATTGACTTTTTATCCAACATAATTTACAAATTACAGAAAAATAGGTATTGATTCAAAAAGCATTATGAATATATTGGAAGAACTCTGGATTAAGTTTGCTTCAAAAAAGTGTGGCATTTGAATTTGGAGATGGGTGTTTGTTCAAGTGTGTGCCACATGCACATGTGAGTGTGCACCCACACTGCTTCATGTTGTGGCAAATCTTTGAATTAGTGAGTCTTACCTTCTCAAGTGATAAGAACAAACTTAAAACACAAAATATCTTGCAAAATTCATTGTAGCAAATCAATATGAGTCTTAAGAACCGTCTCAAGCTGAATACGTGATCAACTGATTAAGGAACCAATTCACTTTTTGTTTTCTTATGTAAATAAGACACACATCATTTATGGAACAATGCTGTTCAGAAATGCTCTTATGTAGCAGTGTCTGGGTATGCATGGTCTTCAGGAACTGACAAGTCCTGATGCCCTTCACTCTTCCAGGTTTGGTTCAGACTGTGGCTTGGTTTCCTGCTCAAATGCTGTCTTCTTCTTTTCCTTTGGGATCCTCAGTATCTCACATGCATGCAAGCACACCTTGTAAGCACAAGAAAGCCAGCAAGAAGAACATAAGCTGATTCCAGTCTGTTTTATGGACAAGGAGTTCAAAGCACACTGAATACTCAGCAATCTCATATGCTCCAACCATTCTGATTTGGCAGGGCCAGTCCTGATTGCCTATCATCCCAGTTTTTCAGCTGTTTTTCATAGAATCATAGGTGTTGTCTATACAGTGAAAATACCCCTCACAGAATTTGCCTGGAATATGAGTTATCTTAATGGTATCCTGCATTGTTTCATTGTATTGTAAAGGAGGGTAGGCCAAAAAGAGGAAAAACTATGCAAGAAAAACATTCACTGCTTTCCCCAATATTTTTAACAGCTTCAGTGATACGCAATTTTTCACTTATTAAGACAAGTGATTCAACATGAATTGCTCCCCATACAATACAAAGTGCAAACCTCCCAGAGGGCCTTTTCGGTAATCGCCCCCAATTTATGGAATGGCCTGCCAAACGAGATCCGTCGAGCTTAAGTAGCTTTTAAAAAGCACTAAAGACTTCGGCAGGTCTTTCCTGATTAGATCCCGGCCTCAGGAGCTGCATCTCCTGGCCTTTTTAAAATCTTGTTTATGTTTGTTTTTTAATGTGATTTTAGTTAGGTGGTTTTAATTTTATACTGTTTAATGTCTTTTTATGGGGGTGGGTGGGGGTGGGTAGTGCTTTTAGTCGGCATTGTAGTGTTTTAATTGTTGGAAGCCGCCCCGATTGTTTTTAGCAGAGGGACGGGGGTATAAATAAATAAATAAATTATTATTATTATTATTATTATTATTATTATTACTTGATTGGCTAGATGAGTGCAGAGGGCAGGGCTTGGTTACAGGGCAAGCACCTGATGGCGCCATGTTAGATTTTCGCCCTAGCAAGTGATCGCTAAGGCAATAAAACGGGGACTTCTGCTATCTTCTCTCTCTCTCTCTCTCTCTCTTTTTTTTTTTAAAGAAAGATGGAATATCACTTGTGCACACCATAGAAATAGGGTTTTTCTTTAAAAAAAAATCAGCAACCTGGCAGATTTAAAAACACAAGTAATTCACTTGTCTCAGCTAGTCATGCGACATTTATGGGGGGCTGTAAAACTCACAGCTTCATTAGACAAGCCCATAGAGTTGCAAGAGACTACAAGGGCCATCTAGTCCAACCCCCTGCCCTGCAGGAATACACAATCAAAGCATTTCTGATGGATGGCCATCAAGCCCAACTATTATTTATATTAATACTAGAAAGTTTGAACAATGAAATAAGAAAATATAAAGAAATTAAAGGACTTAAAATTAAAAAGGAAGAGTATAAATTGAAAGCATTCACAGATGATCTGGTAACTATTTTAGAAGATCCATTAAAAGGGGTGGAGTGACTAATGGGAAAGATAGAAGATTTTGGTAAATTTGCAGGATTTAAGGTAAATAAAGAAAAAAACAAAATATTGACAAAAAATTTAGATAGAAAAGAGAAGGAAGAATTAGAAAAGAGATCAAACTGCGAGATTATTTAAAAAGTGAGATATTTAGTCATAAATTTAATGACCAACAACCAGCAAATATTTCAAAATAACTATGAAAAAGCATGGAAAGTCATTAAAATTGATATGAATATATGGAAAGACTTAAATTTATCACTGCTAGGCAGAATATTAAAATGAATGTCTTACCTAAACTAATGTTCCTCTTTCAAACTATACTGATAATTAATTCAAATATTTTTTTTAGAATTTGGCAGGCAGATTTGACAAAATTTATATGGGCCGGAAAAAAACCAAGAATTAAGTGGAAACTATTATCAGATGATAGGGAAAGAAGAGGGCTGGGTTTACCAGATATAAAAACATATTTTGAAGTGATATGCTTATCGTGGCTAAAAGAATGGATGATATTGGAGAATAAGAGAAATTTAGAATTAGAGGGATTCGGTTTAAAATTAGGATGGCATGGTTGTTTAGGATATAATAAAGTAAAATAAATAAAGATTTCAAAAACCATGTAATAAGAAGAGGATGGATTAGAGTTTGGGATAAATATAAATGTAGATTTATGCCCCAAGATTCCAGGATGGTTATCTCCGCAGGAGGCTTTTTGTAAGAATGAACTAAGATATTATAATTGGCTAACATATAGAGAGTTGATGGTGAAAGAAGGTGATATCTGGAAAATTAAAGAATGGCATGAACTAATATCAGAGGGAATAGGCATACAATGGCTGACTGATTATCAGATAAGGGCTAGAATTAAGGAAGATTTGAAGGAAAGATGACACAAAGGGGAAATTTCTGAATTTGAGAAGTTAATGAAATCGGGTAATAAACATTTAATTAGCAATTTATATAAATTATTACTAAAGTTTAATACAGAGGAGGAACAAGTTAAACATTGCATGGTTAAGTGGGCTAGAGACATAGGTTATAACATTTAAATGAAACAATGGGAGAATACATGGGGAAAAAAGATTGAAATTTACATGTTGCTATAATCAGAGAGAAAACTTCTATAAATTAATGTACAGATGGTACATGACCCCATATAATTGTCCAAATTGAAAAAAGAAAATTCACCACAATTGTTGGAGATGCAAAGAGAGTATTGGTTCTTTCTATCATATGTGGTGGGAGTGTGGTAAAGTAAGAAAATTCTGGACCAATAATAATAATAATAATAATAAAGAAATAAAAAAATTATTAGTGCTGAAATAGGTCTAAGGCCTGAATTGTACTTATTAAATATGTTAAAGCTAGAAAATGAAAAAGAGAAGGAGCATAAATACCTACTATTTTATTTGCTTACAGAAGCAAGGTTGGTCTTGGCAAAAAGATGGAGGACTGATGAAATTCCAATGAAGTTGGAATGGCTAGAAAAAGTCATAGAGCTGGTGTAATTGGACAAGTTAACAAATTCGATAAGAAAGAAAAAGATGAAAGTATATATGAAGACATGGGAACCATTTATAAACTACTTTAAAGCAGAAAATGGGGGATATAATTGGGTTTTATACTTAGACAAATGAAAATAGTAATATAATTACATTCATTGTTAAGTTTATGAATTTTGTAATAATAATATCTGAGAGATAATAGAAGGTATAATAATAGGATGAAGTAACTTTTATGATTAGGAAAGTAAAATAATATAACAGAAATTATACATAATGAGCATGATAAGGTGATGAGGAAAGTAATGTAGATTTTTTAATGTTATAATTATAAGTAAATAAGGTGATAATTTTTTATAGAGGAGGTGATTGAGTGATTAAGATTAAGAGCAAAAAAAGAACAAGCGGGAAGTCTTTTAAATTAGTGTGTTTCATCTCTGTCATAAATGTGTTCATATTAATTATTTCTTAATTGATGTTGTTTATTTTGTGTTATTGTTTTTATTTGTATTGTTTTGTTTTTGTAACTGTTTTTGTTAGATTTTTGTTATTGTGTGTTTATATATATATATATATATATATATATATATGATGTTTGTGGATATCACTGTTCAATAGAGTCTATTTTAATTATATATATATATATGTGTGTGTGTGTGTGTTTTCAAAGTTAAAACAACATTGTTATCTTCAAAAAATGCTGAAGATTATACACTAAGTATAAAAGGAATTAGTACAAATGCAGAAAATAATTAATACCGTATATTCCTGCGTATAAGACTGCTTTTTAACACTTGAAAATCTCCTCAAATGTGGGGGGTCATCTTATATGCCCAACCGATCTTTTCCCCTGCTGTGAGAATGACTGCCTTGTCTTTGAAGGGGTAAATTCCCTGGGCAGTTTCCCCAGCAGATCCTTCCCTCTGCTGTAAGAATGACTGCTTTGCCTTTGAAGTGTTAATTGCCCTCCATTTAGGGATTGTATTTTGGTAAACATGCCAGAAATATTTCCATTTGCATAGTTTTGGGGATTTCCTCTCCAGGAGTTTGCAAGTCTGCCAATGTGGTTCTAAAATCATTAATGTGCTCATTCAAAAATTTGGGATTTGATAGCTTCATATTAACCAACTTCATTATTAATGCAACCTTACTTTCCAAAGATTGAACACAACAGAGATTTTTTCAAAGTATCCCATGCTTTTTTTAGCTGTTCTCAGTCCTTTAATTTCACAGACTATTCCATCATCTACAGCCACTGAGCTGGCTGGCTGGTGGGGGGCAGGCTTTCCAGCCAGGTGGCTGGCTGGACGGGGGGGGGGGGGAAGAGTCTATATTTTAACTTAAAAATTGGGGGGGGGGTGTCGTCTTATGCGCCCAGTCATCTTATACACCGGATTATACGGTAGATGTTTACTGTATATTAATATTATACTTCAGGTTGCTATTCACTGCTACTCTTTCCTGCATTAAGCCCCACTAAAACATTAAGACTTACTTATAAGTAAGCCTGTATAGGACTGAATGGTTAATTTCCAACATTTATTATATGGAAACCTTGGGCTCTAATAAGCCCCTAAATCTATCAGTTTCTGTTGATATTGACATCTGAGAAAAATGTGTATTCACAGTAGCAATGTATTACTTTCCCAGCAGTGCAATAAAATAAATAAACTAAAGTGTGTGTTGTTCACTGTGTATTTGCTGAGGCTGGTTTCTGGTCCTGAGCAAGAATGGTTAGGATGGCAGTTTTAGGGATTCTGTATTTGGGTTTTATTATTTGGGCTAGCGGCTTTCCCTGCCTCAGCCATCTGTGGCACACTGGTAATGGGGAAAGGGAAGCAAAGATTCCAGCCCTTTTCACCCACGTTTGGAAAAGGTGAACATTTCCTCCCCTGTTTCTCAATCTCTTGAAATAGAGTATGGATTTCAGGGGGAAAGGAGCAACTGATACCTTTTCTTCACCACTTACTGGCAAAAGAACTATAGTTATACAATACAATAATAATTCCAATAATAATTTCAGACTCCCGCCCTTGGCATTTATGTAGCAAAGTGAAACTGAGTAAAATAAAATCTAGTCACCAGATACTTGTGCATTTTGGCAAGAGTCATGCATGTTCTCTCATGACCCATGTGAACCCAATGGGCCCACTGTAAGAAACTTTCTGTTACTGTGATGTGCTGTTGCTAATGTTGCTGACTCTGAGTGAACATCCTTGAAATCTATCATACTGCCTGACACCCTGTTATTTTTATATCTTATCTGAGCAGCATTGAACCTTGTAGCAAGGCTGTTTTTGGTGGAATGTACAGAAAACCTGTGAAGGACACCAGGAGGCATCTGCTCAGCCAAGACATGGTTATCTCAGAGGGAACTTTTGGATTAAACAAGAAAAGGTTCCTAAAGTTGTTGGTGGTTTTTGACCAAATTGCTGACCACTGAAGCAGCACATCAAATTAAATCATCCATTTGTGGAACTTTCACGTGATGTCATTTTGACAAACAAGGTTTGATCATACATCCCAAGTCAACCACCTTTTGAGACCTGAAGTAGGGACATTCTTCCTTCTTCCTTCAATTCTCACTATGAATATAACAGCAAAACACCTGGGGCAAGGGGGATAGATTAACATTTTCATTTATTCAGAACACATTGAAAGAAAAACATGAAGCTGCTTTAACAGTGAACAGCTTGGAGTTTTAATTATTCTACTTTGCATATACATTCTAATTTTGGCATTCCATCCACAATTGGCTGGTAAATAAGCAGTTTGGCATTCGGTCTTGCTAGGGATTATGGAAACAACTCACTAGGAATGTCTCCTGTACACTGACATGAACAAACTTGTACAGAAATAGGGCTGCTGTTATTGTTGTTAATTTGGCCAGGTTTGATGAAATGGTGATGTGCAGGTTCTTCATCAAATGGAATCAACTGTTAATTGAGAACTTAGTTTTAAATGTTGCTGATCTTGTAGACTTATGAGAATACATAAAATGTATCTTTGTTCCAATTGCTGAGCCATATTGGTACAGCTCAGTGATAATAACTTCCAGTACACCGCTCCTGATGTTAAAGAGGTACAGAGCAGTAGCATCGCCAGAAAGGCTGATGATGTAATTTATCACATTATTTGTTACTCATTATTTCTTGGGGCTTGCTGCAAATAGGGAAACTGAACAATCAATTTAAGGGACATCACACAATCAAACGGGCTACCTTGTCTCACAAATTTAACAGGACTGGAAGTTACTGTGGAATGATGGGGTGTTTTCTGACATTTCCTTCTGACGTTTTTCCTTCTCCAGTCACTGGAGGACCTGGTAGTACCAGTTGTTTTTTGTTGGATGAGCAGTGCAGAAGAGCCCTTTACAACCTGGAGTACTGAACAAGACGCTGGTCAATTTCTGAAACACTTCTGCAGCCTGAATGAAATGAAGTTAAAAACAAAGGAGAAGCATTTAGTGGCAAGCATGTCAATCAAAGGTTCAGGATACAAGGATACAAGGTATTTCATTATGAGTGGGTGATCTGAGGAAAAGTTCAGTATTAATTTTTAACAGGGAATTTCCAACATCTCGCCATGTTTTTCCAATGGGATGTTCACGCAGGGAGTACTCATGGATTTCTTCTCACAGACTCATGGTTTTCTGGGGCAGAAATCACTAAGGCAGTTATGAATGCATGACCACTGTAGTTACGTAGCTATGTATTGTCTCCATACTTATGGGGAGGAGCCCTGCTATCCATGGGCCCTGTTGATCTGTATGATGTTCCCATCTCCTCCCGTGAGCAATCTCTGGTGCAACAACCAGAAACAGGGTTGATGTCACAATTCCCCTTGCACTGGAGGTTGCTTTTGTGAGGGGGTGGGAATTTCAGTCAGCTACTTCCCAATTGACAGAGGAACAGACCCCTGTCCAGTGGCAGCATTTAGGGGATGTGTGTGCGGAGAGGCTGAACCACACCAGGTGACATTGTTAGGGGGGGAGGGGTGACACCAACCTTAATGATGCCACAGCCTCTGTCAATCCCAGTGACTGTTGCCTGGTAATTAGGGTAAATATGCAGGGATCCTGAATCCCAAACAGTCACAAATGTGTAAGTCTAAGTTACACATTTCTAACCATTGTAGTGATTTCTGGCCCTGAAAATTAAATGGTTTCTTCCCTAAAACAATTGTACAAGTTCAGCTTATTCAGCTTAAATTCAAATTAGGTAGTTTTGTAATGTTTCTTACATGTATAAAACCTAGTTTCATTTTTCCAGTTACTTTCAAATGCTGTTTTTAAAGGGCATTTTCACAACATTTCTTTTAATGTTTGATGCCATTCTCCAATTATCAATCAAAAAAGCCAGAAAGTAATGGAAAAGTAATGAGTAATTAAATGAATAACACAACACATTACTTGTTTTCATCACTGCAATGAGTAACAGATACTTTTTAAACACTGGAATGTGTTACAGGATGAATTGGTTTCCAGGCTCTGGTCTGTAGTGTGGAAACTGGTGGCTAATATTAATACAACAGTAATAATATAATCTTCTTAGCAGCTTTCCCTCATCACTATATAATACAGTAGGACCCCCATATCCACTGATTGACTTATCCACGGGACCCAAACAGCAGACCTATCATAGAGTCTTTCTAGAAAATGTGTCCCCTCTAGCCATTTTCTAGGTCCTCCAAGGCAAGTCTATGGTATTTTAAAGTGGAAGTCCCATTATTTTCAATGGTGTTCACTATTATCCATGGTTTTCGGTATCCACAGGGCCCCCCAGAACCAATCCCCAGTGGATATGGGGGTCTTACTGTACTCCTTTTCTTTGACAGCTATGGTATGAGTCAAACATTTTAGACATACCACAAAGTTGTTATGTCTTTATGTTACGTCTAACATAAGCCCTAACATGGTAAAGGCTATAGCACAAAAGTAAAGGGGCAGAGTGTTTACCAGCCAGGGCCATTGACAAACGGAATTCATCTTTTAAAATCTTCAAAACTTGTTGAAGTCCTTCTTCACCCTGCTCAAAGAAAGAGCAAGATTGTCAATTAGGAAACCATCATAGACCAGACAGTAATTTTGAAAGACTTGACAAGCATACCAGAAGCCTTGTTTCCTGTGATATACGTAGGACTTTATCAGATTATTCCCCCTAAATATTCTTTTGCTGGCATATTTTGTGTCATTTTTATGCCAGCAAAAGACACCTCCCTGACCTACCTTTACCAGCACCAATGTGGCAGCCCTGGCAGTAATGGAGCACAAACAGAGCTCCGTTCCCTTGAGATCTTGCCGATTCTCACGAGAAGATGTGAGCACAGCACATTTAAAAGTTAAAGAAAGACAAAGACATAAAATGTACACACAAGCACATAAAGATACTTTAAAAATTACAAGTAAATTGGGAAGGTAAAAAAAAAAAGAAGACTGTCCCCTACTTGGCTGTCCTGATCTCACCTGGAAGTATTCTGCCAATTGATGCTATATTCACTGAGCACAATGGCGTGAGGATTCAAACACCGGCAATGCCAGCAAAAAAGTGCCACAGCTGATCTATTGATGGCTTGGGCTGTCAATAAAAAAGAATGGCTTTGGGACTTTACATGATCACGAAAGGATGACATCGTCTGGTAGGTGCGTCCTTTTGTGATCATTGATCATTAGGCATCCTTATGATGCCATATTTGCCGCATCTCATAGAATCATAGAATCATAGAATTGTAGAGTTGGAAGAGACCACGAGGGCCATCCAGTCCAACTCCCTGCCACGCAGGAAATCTTGATCAAAGCATCCCCGACAGATGGCCATCCAGCCTCTGTTTAAAGACCTCCAAGGAAGGAGACCCCACCACGCTCCGAGGGAGCGTGTTCCACTGCCGAACAGCTCTTACTGTCAAAAAGTTCCTCCTCATGTTGAGGTGGAATCTCTGTTCCTGGAGCTTGCATCCATTGCTCCATGTTCCAGTCTCTGGAGCAGCGGAAAACAAGCATGCTCCATCCTCAGCGTGACACCCCTTCAAATACTTAAACAGGGCTATCATATCACCTCTTAACCGTCTTTTTTCCAGGCTAAACATACCCAGCTCCCTAAGTCTTTCCTTATAAGGCATCGTTTCCAGACCTTTCACCATTTTAGTTGCCCTTCTCTGGACACGCTCCAATTTGTCCTTATCCTTTTTGAATTGTGGTGCCCAGAACTGGACACAGTATTCTAGGTGAGGTCTGACCAAGGCAGAATAGAGTGGCACTATTACGTCCCTTGATCTAGACACTATACTTCTATTGATACAGCCCAAAATTGCATTGGCCTTTTTAGCTGCCGCATCACATTGTTGACTCACGTTCAACTTGTGGTCTACTAGGACTCCTAGATCCCTTTCGCACATAGTCTCGTTCAGCCAGGTCTCTCCTATCCTATATCTATGCATTTCATTTTTCCGCCCTAAATGCAGTACTTTACATTTCTCCGTATTGAATTTCATTTTGTTAGCTTTGGCCCAGCTCTCCAGTCTATCCAGGTCATTTTGGATTTTGATCCTGTCCTCTAGAGTATTAGCTCCTCCTCCTAATTTGGTCTCATCTGCAAATTTGATAAGTATGCCCCTAATTCCGTCATCCAAGTCATTGATAAAGATGTTGAATAGCACTGGGCCCAGGACAGAACCCTGTGGCACCCCACTGGTCACATCTTTCCAAGAGAAAGAGCAGCCACTGCTGAGCACCCTTTGGGTTCGGCCGGTCAACCAATTACAAATCCATTGAATTGTTAACTTGTCTAGCCCACATTTTACAAGCTTGTTTGCAAGAATGTCATGGGGAACCTTGTGAAAGGCCTTACTGAAATCAAGGTATGCGATGTCCACAGTGTTCCCTTTATCTACCAAGCTGGTAATTTTATCAAAGAAAGAGATCAGATTAGTCTGGCATGACTTGTTTCTCTGAAACCCATGTTGACTTTTTGTGATTATGGCTTTGCCTTCTAAATGTTCACAGACTCTCTGTTTAATGATCTGCTCTTGAATCTTCCCTGGTATTGATGTCAGACTAACTGGATGATAATTTTTGGGATCCTCTTTTTTCCCCTTTTTGAAGATGGGGACGTTTGCCCTCCTCCAGTCTGCTGGGACTTCTCCTGTTCTCCAGGAGTTCTCAAAGATTATTGCCAATGGCTCTGAGATTATATTTGCCAGCTCTTTTAATACTCTTGGATGTAGTTCATCTGGTCCTGGAGATTTAAATTCATTTAGATTAAGAAGGTATTCCTGTACTACCTCTTTGCTTATTCTGTGCTGGGTTTCCCCTATTGTGTCCTCTGTTCCATTATCCTCAGGTTGGTCCTCCTTTTCCTTTTCTGAAAACACTGTGGCAAAGAAGGTGCTGAGTAATTCTGCCTTTTCTCTGTCCCCTGTTAGCATTTTGCCATCTTCTCCACGTAGTGGCCCTATCATTTCCTTCTTCCTCCTTTTGCTGCGGACATACCTAAAAAAACCCTTTTTATTGTTCTTAACCTTGCTAGCAAGCCTGAGCTCATTCTGCGCTTTAATGATAAAGTCCTATATATTCTCTGATCACACAGTTGTCTCCATTCAATCAGGCTTTGCCAATTTTCAAAGCACCATGAAAACTCAAATAATTTGATAAAGTGAGATGATCATGGGGTGACTGTGGAGGCATTTCCCCCTTTGGTCTATCTTCAGACTGCTGAGGAGAAAAAAGCCTGTTGCCTGTTATATAGGTTGACATAAATATATGGAAAAAGAGAGAGAGCAAATGGAGAATGATGAAACCTAAGGGGTGAATTGTGATGAAGAATCCACATATATGCAAACTGCACCTTTAACAGCTGAAACAGAGATGTGGAGGAGGCACAGGGATGCATTGTAGTCATTCTATTACACTACCTCCATCTGAACTCATTAGTAGGAGAAATTCAAGCCAATATCACACATGCTGACATGAACATGGATTCTAGGGAGGTTATCAGACATGCCCCAAATCCCACTATAGGGACAACAGGATGTCGCTAAAGGGCTAACTTTTCAGACGTCGTCATCCCTGTGGCGTTATGCCCCCATGCTTGTTCCGCCCCCCCCACTCCTTTAAAAAGCCTTTAAAAAGCTTAAGCCATGAATTGACCTGTCATTCTGTTTCTGTCACAGAATGACGGGTGTGTGCAAAGGTGCCCCATTATGCTGGTGCAATGGCAGCATAACGGTGCGGCCCATGCCAAACACCTCTGGTCCAGAACAGGACATCAAGGTAAGTGATATATCCCCCCCCCCCCGGATTACTTGGTTTTTAAAAAATGTGTTTCTGTGCTTGTTTTAACTTTTAAACTTCCATTTTTCATTTTATTTTTAAATTTCCCACAATCGTTCTCTCGCAAGAACAGCCGGGATTTTGTTTCCAGGAAGTGAACGGGGCTCAGCGAGACCTCCATTCACTCCTGTGATGCCAGACGGGAGGGGAGCACTCTTTAATCCACCATTAAGGTTGGTCTGAAAAAATGTATTTTTAAAGTGCTACAGGGACAGGAGTGGGGTGGGAGGAGACGTAGCGAGATGGGAACGGGTATTTTGGTCCCCGTCTGATCTGATAATGTCCTAGGTTAGGGCATATAGCTATCAGGGAGGTCCTGAAGAAAACATCATTCTAGTGGCCGCTCTGTTTAAGAGTCCAATTTTCTCCAGGACAGCAGTTCTCACATTTTATACATTTCCTGCTTTACTAAGGTTATCATCTTCCTTTTCCCATTTTTGTTATATTTCCCCAGAGCTTAAGGGAATAATAATTCAAGAACTCCACTAAATAATTAATTAGTTAGATTCCCCCCCCCCCCACCAGCATGGCTGAATACCACAGATTGCTTGATTAATGCTGCAAGCATTCCTATACTTAAGCAAATTAGGTGCTTTTTAAGTCATTAGAATTTGCTAGGGAGTGGGGTGATTCCCTCTCCGGCAGATACAGTAAGACATGGGGTGGGGTGGGGTGAATCAGAAAAAGAACAGCTAGAACTGGAGGAAATACCTCACATGTCTCTGTGCTAGCTAGCTTCTTATTCTAAGCAGTCTGCTGTCTCATGGAGTTTAGAAGCAAGAGAATGGAGAGGAAAAGGGTGGAGATTTTCAGACGTCCTAAAAAATGCACAACAGGGATGACAGGAGATTGCCAAAAGGCTCTCTTATCAGACGACAACGTCCCTGTCTCGTCCTGCTCCTGTGCCACCTCTGTTCCATCTGTGCTTATTTTTATTGATGGCTGAAGCTGTCAATAGATCACCCGTTCCGTCTCTGTGATGGAATCATGCGCTTGTGAACTGGTTCCCTGTTTTTGTGGGAGGTCCCTGCTGAAAACTTCCAGGTGCGATTGGAACATCCAGGTAAGTGACATCCTCCCCCCCTCTCCTGGGTTAATTGTATTTTTTAAACTTTGTTTTTATGTTTGTTGTCACTTTTCTTTCTTTCTTTAACTTTTTTTAAATTTCCCATGTCTCGTTCTCTCACGAGAACGGCCCAGGATTTCAAATAAGAAGCGAATACAGCTCTGCATGAGCTGTATTCACTTTCTGGACTGCTGGAGGGAGGAGGAGCTGTTTCTGTCTCACTTTTAAGGTAAGTCTGATTTTTTTTTTAAAAAAAGTGTAACAGTGTGATGGGAGTGGGGCGGGAAATAGCTAGTGAGATGGGGACACTACATATGGTCTCCATCTGAAAATCTCTGGTGATCCCCTTATTGGAATCAACAAAGGGAATGCAATGGGAGGAGTAAGTGATTTGTTTGCTCAGCAGGAGGCATCTAGGCAACTGTATCAACCTCATGTCCTCCATCCCTCCATTAGCCTGCATGGAGTCTTTCTGGATGATAAAATATTTACACCTTACCCTGTATCTAAGGATCTCAGGACAGCATACAAGAAAATAAAACAGTTTAAAACAATTTGAAACAAAAATAATAATTTAAAACAGGTTAAACACATATTAAATAATTTAATACTAAAACTAAGGAAGTTTAAAAACCAGTTAACAAAGGACTTTATCATACAAGCATCTAAAAATGCTGTAATTCCATAATTGAGAAAAGTAGAAACATAGTGGCATGATTACAGTAATTATTGCACATTGCCATAATTGTGAAACACTATCACTAATGAACAATTGCATGACTACCTACTAGCGTTAAGAACGGGATTGAAGCTCATGCTATAGTAACACTTTTGATTTTGCATTGCATCATAATGACAGAGTATTAACGCTTCGAGATGGCCTGCACATGCATCTTTTAAAAAATTTCTCCTACTTCCACGATTTTGCATGGCCAAGATTTTGGCTGTTCTCGTGAGAAGATGCCATTTTGATTAAACACACCAAAAACAAACAATTAATGAAGAAATTAACAAGACAAAGCATGCTTAGATCAGGAAGACCACTGATGTGATAGCTGCTGAATTTGTGACTGAATGCCAAATTTCCATGCAGTAGAATATATACTATCTTATAGGTATGCTCCAGCTTCTCATCTGTAAGTGTATTAAAGAGGCCCTGCTTGTTGAATGGGAATTCTTTGATGGTCAACCTTTCTTAATGGGACACCTCAGAGGAGGAGAACCACACATGGCGGCACAGAGTAATAGCATCTGCCAGGGTTTTGCATTACCATCAGTATCTGTCTGGCCATTTTGATCTGTTGGGCTGCTAACACTTGGAAGATCATAGCCACCCTTTTGTTTTTGTCCAGAATCTATGATATTTTCTCTCAAAGGAGCTGATGAGAAGTTCCCCTGAATGCCTTGTAATTTGCAATGTGCAGCAAAAGGGCTGCTGTGGAATAGAACTTCTGTGACATTGCATTCAGCTCCTTGACTTCCCTGTCTCCTGGTGCTGAATGCTGCTTATGTGATTATTTTGACTGGACAAAATCACTACAGTTGAGTTTGGTTTAGGGTGTGTAAAGAGCCATGTGCAATTTGATTTGAACACTTTGTAGAGAATCTCAATTCGGGGATGCTTTGATCGTGATTTCCTGCATGGCAGGGGGTTGGACTGGATGGCCCTCGTGGTCTCTTCCAACTCTACAATTCTATGATTCTAGAACTAGAAGGGATGGAAGATGGTATTGACCATAATTTCCTTGAAACTGCAAGGAGTGAAGGCAAAAGTGGGATACATGCTGGCACTGGAGCCTGTATTTACTTGAAGACAGGGTCCAAAACAGACTGTTCTGACTGTTTAATGTCGAGCGCCAATACTTTTGTCATGCAGAGCATCTGGGTGACACAACCTCTAACATCTTTGGTGGGACAGACAGGATTCTGGTCCCCTACTGCAGGGTCAAGAGAAGCTGATGATGAGACATCTGAAGATGTGGAGGAGGCATTGGAATAATGACTTCATAGAGTCCAGCTGCTGGATAGGTTGTGTGTGGCCTGACAGTGATGAAGCAGCAGACCCAGGTTGGTCAACACTGAGGGGCTACAGGAGGAGCTCCTGCAATCTGGGCAGACTCCAGTCCCACAGGGGTATGATGCAGATGTTGAAGAGGGACTGGAGAATGTGAATACCCAGAAACCTTAGCTGGAGTAGGAGACTCACAGTGAGGGTGATGCCAAAGAGCAAATTTCTGATTGTCACAATGGTGATAATGGTAATATAAATATAGTAGACACGAGAGTCCACAGATGAGGATCTTTGGTGCAAGGCCCTCGCTCTATAGTACTGAGACCAAGGTCAATTGGAGTCTGTTCTTCTGTACCTAGGCTCATCGTAGTGGTACTGATGATCCCTAGCTGGAGGAAGATAGTAGTGTCTGCTCTTACAGGATGTAGAAGGCTTAAGCCAAGGCTACAGGATTGAGAGTGATAGCACCTGGAACCAGAACATTGTGAACTACCTGATCTTGATGGTAACAGTTGGAGGGGCTGGATACTTCCTCTTCTTGGAGGTGAAGGAAGCCTCTGCTGACAATGACCTAGAAGAACTGCCTGGGCATATGTACAAGGAGCTGCTTAAAGAGAGCAATCTGGGATCTTGCCCTTCAGTACTATGCCAACAACCAGGACCTCCTCAGAAGGGATCACTTATTATTGATTTACAATGGTCTGAACAGGTAAGTCAGAAGACTGCTGGGAGTCAATAGAAATTGGACCCAATGTAACACACTCTTGTGTCAACTGATCTGAATGAGGCAAAGGCAGCACTTGAGAAGATGACTCAGGCAAACCTGAAGGTTTGGAATGAGCTTGGGATGAAGCCCTGGGCTTCTTCTTTTTCTTCTGGTCTGTACACTTGCATGTCCCCAAAACCAGTCCGACATCTAGTGATCTTCCTTGAGTAAGAGGTACTTGTGGCTGATCATTTGACTTCAAAGTTGAGTTGTTGGGTGCATTCAGCATAGACACTGTGAGTCTGGGGATTGAGCTCGAATCCATTGGTAATGACAGAGTTTCTTAAGCAAAGAAGAAGTGTTGCACCTTCAGCTTGGATGACTGATTGTGGCATACCTGAGGGGTGAACACCAGGCAATGTGAACAGTCCCTATGCTGAGCTCCTCCCTGAGACACAAAAGCCACTTAGAATGGCGATCCTTTGGGGGCATTTAGCCCTGGCAGGATTAACACCTTTTACAGTATTCTATAGTGGCCATAAGCCCCTAGGGGCTTCTGAAAGAACAAAGCAAGGACCATGTCCACAGAGTAGTAAGAAACCAGTTTAATCAAGCTGAAAGATGAGCAATCCAAAGAAGGCCAAAACATGAAGAAAACACAAGTCAAATGGTCCAGAGTTAATTTAGAGAAGAAAAATGATCAGTCACCTAGAAGAAAAGAAAAAAATTCCAAAGAGTGCAGTCCTTTTGATGATGCAATGGAGTGAACGAAAGAGAATTGAGGAACTGAGTGGGAATTGTGCTAGTCATGCACCCTGAGGAGGGGTGGGGCTCCTGCCAAATGCTCCCTTTCTCAGCTTTAGAAGGTTCTGTAAGATGCATGGCACAGGCACAGGTGACCCATTTGTGTGAGTAACAGAGACCACAAAGAAGAACAAAAATATCCTAGATTCACTCGTGTAAGAGTAAGCTTCACTGAACTCAAAGAAGCTTACTTTTGGTAGTAAAAAGCTAAGTAGCTAAGTAGATCATAGCTAAGTAGTTTATATCTATGCAGAAGTGCATAAGCCCCATTGAATTCAGTGAGGCTTAATCCCTGGTAAGTGATTATAGTATTGCTGCATCCATTTCTAATCCATTTTTCTTCAGTGAAGGGTTTTTTTGAAGACTGGGCCCAGAGATTGGAAACAATCTTATGTTAAAGTAATGTTTTTCAAAAACATTAGCCAGAATGTAAACACTTTATCTCAAAATGAATTTGGCATGCATTTTCCAGGGAATTATATTGGTATTGGTTTGTGTGTCTTTTCATTTGCTACATTGTTCTCCATCCTTCTGTCTCTCTTGCCATCTTTGTCAGAGTTTTCCACTCCATATCTGCAATGACTGCAGAGTCAAGTGGTAAGTGCAACCAGCTACCAAGTACAGGCAGGAGGGAGGATTAGGAAGAGGAAGTCAACAGTGGTATGAAGGGATACCTTGTGGTATGAAGGCATGCACAGGAAAGAAAGGCTGGCATGTGCAGAAAACAGGGGGTGGGGAGAAGTGGGTCCATGAGTGCAACAAACAAGATGCAATAAGAGAATGGGAGTACAGGAAGAAAGACACAAGGAGAAAGAGCAAACATTAGACCCACAGAGAGGAGTGGAAAGGGCACACAAAAGAAGGAAAAGACAAAATGGAGTTATGGCAGTATGTGTCACCAACAGGATTCTAGCCTTAATTGATCATTTCGTAGGGGTTAAAGAAGATTTTAGTGCAAACATTAAAATTCCAATCCCCAAATGAGGATTAAAAATACTATAGACTCACCCAGGAGCGTCACTGGGTGTGTGGGCTGTACTGTGTGACACCCTTAGAAGGGATGACACCAGGCCAAATGCCACCCTGAGGGAGAGAGAAACCTCTGAGTAGCAGTGCTGGTCTTTTCTCTGGCTTGGCTGTCTTACACCCTCTATATGCAGCTCATGCAATGGCGGAAGCCAGGCTGCATGGCAGCAGTGGAGGGAGGACTGGACAGAAGGACAGCTCATGTGGCGGGTGGAGGGATGGCTGGCTGGCAGGAAGCCCATATTAACATTAAACATTAAAGTGGCCAGCCAGGCAGGCAGGCAGCCCATATGGTGGCAGTGGCAGTAGCAGGCAGCTGGGTAGGTAGCCAGGTTGGGCATCCATTGTCAAGTGAACATCCGCACAGTGGCAGCACCTTTCTATTCCCTGAATGAGAAAAGAATCACAATTGCCCAGTGGTTTGGCTGACAATGGCCATCGATTTGGAGTCCTGCAAGACCTCAAACGAGATCTTGGAGGAAGGCATATAAGGGGCTACCGGTGCACAAAGGGAAGTACAGTGGTGGCAGGGAAGGCTTTTTCTCCAATATCTTCTGCCACCGCCATGTGGCTCACCTGTCCACCTGCCTGCCCCTCTACCACTGCCTGGCCAGCCTGCCAGCTGGGCTGCCTAGCCAGGCCTCCCACCCAGGCCACCCACATGCTGCCACCATATGGGCTGCCTGTCCACCCGTCCCTGTCCCCACTCGGCCTGGCCACTGCTGCAATTTATGAAGTTAAAAACATTAAACATTAAACATATTAAAATGCATTCAAAGATTGTATACAAACCTTGTTTACAGGTTTGTATAGAGTCTTCAAATACATTAAATGGACAGCATTAAAAGCCCAACCTTAGTCAGATTTTTTTTACCTGCCTGCAGAAGGCAAGAAAGGACAGGTCCAGGGAGGTGGAAAAGCAGGGTGGTGGAAAGTAACAGTGGCCCCTACCCCAGATTCCTTCTCAAACAAGATAGACTTCCCCTGAATGTGGAGTTTTTGCGAATTGTTTTGACTAGTTTCTGTGCATGAGGTTGAAAAATTAAAGTGAAACTCCTCAACCAGCGGAAGAGCCACATCATCAGAATAAATGACATAATCAAGTACAGGCATACTTCAATTAACAAAGCCTCTGACAGTGAAGCTCTTTCTTCCCAAGCCTGCCCAGCCTTCTCTTTCCCTCCTCATTCTCAGTCTAGCTGGATGTTTTAATGGGAAGATGGTTAAAGAAGACTGGGGGAACACAGACTTTCAGTGTTGGGTTGCAGCAATGTGTGTGCAGTAAACAAGGCAAAGAAGATTGACCTGGGAAAGAATGGGTTTCTATTCTAGCTGCTCCTAGTGTAGCTGTGTGTGTGTCTCCCTACAACAGGTAAGGTAAACAGCAGCTCCCTCCAGAATCCCTTACTGAGCATGCATGAACAGCAAAACAGAGAGAAAGGGGAAAGTGGATAAGCCGCCCTTACCAACTCCCAGCATGTTAAAAAAGTATAGCTCTACAGTATAAGTTTGACCACCAAAATGGGATTCATAAGAAAAGTGGAGGCTAATGAAAGAAAATTACATCCCTGGGTGCATTATGTAATAAGCTCTTCAGTAGTATCTAGAAGGTTCAAACTGTTTTAGTTGACTTCTGCAAGGCCACCTGGTTGTTTCATTTCACACGTGCATATGTTAGTTCTAGATAAAATGTCTGCTGAAACATGTTCTACTTTGTGTGTGTGTGTTGGTTATAGAAACTTTCCCTTATTCTTTCCATGTCATTTAAAAAAGTCATGCCAGGAACATGTTAACTTCATTAACAGATGTGTACCTGTATACAAATGATTTGAGCAAATAGGAATTTTTTTTATTAGAATCCTAAAAAATGTACAACATGGGGAATTTGGGGCCTTGAGTCTCAATTTTGTGGAAAAGGCAGGGTATAAATAAATATGATTATAAGGGCGTTCCTCAAGCAGAAATACTGTGATATTAAAAAAAAGCCCAGTCCCTCATCCCTCATGCCTTCATAATGTGCTTTTATTACTGAAGACATTCATTAAAGAATTCTTATCCAGTAATCTTAATGCATATGCAGTTTGGTATGAGGTGTTGTCCTTTAAAATAAGGTGGGGGGGGGCTCTTTAAGTCTATAGACCATGTGTATTTTTAGAGAAGTCCTTGAGGGCCTTGTTTGAGTGGTGTGTGGAGTCAAAAGCAAAAGGGCTTGGGCCAGAAACACCAGTCTTATGTGTGTAAGTAGATTTAGACTGTGTGTATGATATTGCAATTTAAAGGTGTAATTTTAATTTTAATAGTTGTTTATGTTACTACTGTTGCCATTATATACAGTGATATATGGGAATTACGATTTATGAGCTACAATAGTACGAAAAACATTATTAAGGATTCTGTATGGTCTGGTATGGGAGAAGGTCAGTTGGAGGTGACACCATGATTTACTGCACCAGGTGACACCAACCTTACTGGACCTACCTAAGAAATCATATGTGTTTGCCCTTATTTCAGATGTAAGTGTGTTACCTACCCTGACATCCCCCCAAAGTCAGAAAAGCTAAAGTGCAGAATGAGCTCAGGCTTGCTAGAGAGGTTAAGAACAATAAAAAGGTTTTTTTTAGGTATGTCCGCAGCAAAAGGAGGAAGAGGGAAATGGTAGGGCCACTACGTGGAGAAGATGGCAAAATGCTAACAGGGAACAGAGAAAAGGCAGAATTACTCAACACCTTCTTTGCCTCAGTGTTTTCAGAAAAGGAAAAGGGGGACCAACCTGAGGATAAAGGAACAGAGGACACAATAGGGGAAATCAGCACAGAATAAGCAAAGAGGAAATACAGGAATACCTTCTTAAACTAAATGAATTTAAATCTCCAGGACCAGATGAACTACATCCAAGGGTATTGAAAGAGCTGGCAAATGTAATCTCAGAGCCATTGGCAATAATCTTTGAGAACTCCTGGAGAACAGGAGAAGTCCCAGCAGACTGGAGGAGGGCAAACGGAGAACATCTTTATCAATGACTTAGATGAGGGAATTAGGGGCATACTTATCAAATTTGCAGATGACACCAAATTGGGAGGAGTAGCTAATACCCTAGAGGACAGGATCAAAATTCAGAATGACCTGGATAGACTGGAGAGCTGGGCCAAAGCTAACAAAATGAAATTCAATACGGAGAAATGTAAAGTACTGCATTTAGGGCGGAAAAATGAAATGCATAAATATAGGATGGGAGAGACCTGGCTGAATGAGACTAGATGCGAAAGGGATCTAGGAGTCCTAGTACACCACAAGTTGAACATGAGCCAACAGTGTGATGCGGCAGCTAAAAAGGCCAATGCAATTTTGGGCTGCATCAATAGAAGTATAGTGTCTAGATCAAGGGAAGTAATAGTGCCACTCTATTCTGCCTTGGTCAGACCTCACTTAGAATACTGTGTCCAGTTCTGGGCACCACAATTCAGAAAGGATATTGACAAATTGGAGCGTGTCCAGAGAAGGGCAACTAAAATGGTGAAAGGTCTGGAAACCATGCCTTATGAGGAGAGACTTAGGGAGCTGGGTATGTTTAGCCTGGAAAAAAGACGGTTAAGGGGCGATATGATAGCCCTGTTTAAGTATTTGAAGGGATGTCACGCTGAGGATGGAGCAGGCTTGTTTTCTGCTGCTCCAGAGACTGGAACACGGAGCAATGGGTGCAAGCTCCAGGAACAGAGATTCCACCTCAACATGAGGAGGAACTTTTTGACAGTAAGAGCTGTTCGGCAGTGGAACACACTCCCTCGGAGCGTGGTGGGGTCTCCTTCCTTGGAGGCCTTTAAACAGAGGGTGGATGGCCATCTGTCGGGGATGCTTTGATTGTGATTTCCTGCGTGACAGGGGGGTTGGACTGGATGGCCCTCGTGGTCTCTTCCAACTCTGCAATTCTATGATTCTATGATTCTATGATTCTATGATTCTAAGGGCAACTAAAATGGTGAAACGTCTGGAAACGATGCCTTATGAGGAGAGACTTAGGGCGCTTGGTATGTTTAGCCTGGAAAAAAGACGGTTAAGAGGCGATATGATAGCCCTGTTTAAGTATTTGAAGGGGTGTCACATTGAGGATGGAGCAGGCTTGTTTTCTGCTGCTCCAGAGACTGGAACATGGAGCAATGGATGCAAGCCCCAGGAACAGAGATTCCACCTCAACATGAGGCGGAACTTTTTGACAGTCAGAGCTGTTCGGCAGTGGAACACACTCCCTCGGAGCGTGGTGGGGTCTCCTTCCTTGGAGGTCTTTAAACAGAGGCTGGATGGCCATCTGTCAGGGATGCTTTGATCAAGATTTCCTGCGTGGCAGGGGGTTGGACTGGATGGCCCTCGTGGTCTCTTCGAACTCTGCAATTCTATGATTCTATGATTCTATCTTGGAATATCACACAATTGTCAAAATATTTAATAATCTGACTTGTTGTGGACTTCCCTGTGGTTGGCAAGTAAATCAGGGACACCCCAGGTACTAAGGTTGGAGTCATGTACAACTTAGGGAGGGGCCTTCTAAATTCCTCAAACTGGTCATGCCCGGGCCAGAGTTCTTTCTGAAGAACACCTGGAGATGAGTCATCCACTAATCTACTCAAAAAGAGCAGAGTCCTCAATGGTTGCAAAATTGGTTTTTCCTCCCTACCCCCCTTCATAATAGAAGTTGCCTGTTCCTGTTCAATTCCAAATATATTGCCCATTAATGATTGTTAACACATCTGGAGAATCCTTTGTTTTAGCCTGGGAAACTCCAACAGACATTGTATTCCTCTCTTTGTTTATTTTAGTACATGATTAGATTTCAATTGTTTATTACTTTTAGAATAAATGAATTTATATTAAAATAGTAACTGGCTTACTTATCTTCTGCCAAGTTTTACTGTTACTGCTAGTGCTGCTGCATAGGTACTAAGGACTAGATGCAGCGTTGTTGGATGTGTTGAATGCACTGTTAATGTGAAACACCTTACTTTGTAATTTTGGAGATTATCAGATGACCTAAAGATGGTGTGATAATGATGCCAGGAGATTGCTAAAGGGCTTGAATATCAGACGATGATGTCCCTGTCCCATTATGTTCCTATGCTGCTTCCATTCCTGTGGCTCTGCTTTTAATTCACACGCTAAGCCATAATAGATCGCCTGTTCCATTTCCATAATGGAACGACAGATGAGTGAAAAGGTGCCCCGTTATGCTGGTGTGATGCCAGTGTCAGTGGGAGGCCTGTGCTGAACATTTCTGGGTGTGATCAGGACAGTGAGGTAAGTAACACACTTTTTTGTACCCCCCTGGGTTATTTGTATTTTTAAAAGTGTGTTTTTGTGCTTGGTGTAACTTTTTAACCTTTCTTTTTCTTTTCTTTTTTGAATTTCCCGCACAATCGTCCTCTCGTGACAACAGCCGGGGTTTCCATTCCAGGAACTGTTCGAGCTGCATTCACTCCTGGGCTGCTGGTGGGATGAGAGGATTGCACTAAAGGTAGGGCTGAATTTTTTTCTTCTTATATTGTTACAGGGACAGGAGGGGAGCGGATTAGAACGCAGCGAGATGGGGACACTTTTTTTGTCCCCATCTGATAATTTCCCTAGTCTCACTGTTTCTTTCCTTTTCATGCTTTCACCCATCGGAATGCATGTCCTTAATGATTAAAACAAGTCCTGAATATCATTAAAGGAAGAAGGGCAAAGATATGAGAATGTTAACAGCTACAGAGCTATGATGGCCTCCCAAGAAAGCAGCAGATAATTATAGAGGATTGGGCATCTGGGCACCCAGGTGTAAGCCACACCAGTGTTGACAGAAGAATTGTTAAATTTGTGACAGATACACTCCCTATTCAACTTATGGGGGAAAATATTTTTTCTGAATTTCATCCAACATTTTGCTCCAAGAAATATATTCCCCATGTTTTAAGACTCTGACAAATAGAAAAGCAGAGCGCAGCCAGCATGCATAAAAAACTAATAGAGCAGATGAGTGCCACATAATATAGAGCAGTCACTGCCGACTCCTGGACCAGGGGCAAGAATATGTTTCCTGGAGGTAACAGCTTATTAGATCAATAAAACTATTCTTAAGCATGAATTTGTGGTATGTTAATGGTCATAGAGATGTTTTAAAGATCTCAAGATGTTTTAAAAACGATCTTTTATTAGCTGAAAAGTTTGGTGTATTTTGGTTTACGGATACTCTTAAGGGCATCTCCAAACCTGATAGTTTCCAGGCATTTAGCACTCCCACCATCCCTAGGTGATTTCTATATTATGGAATTTGTAGTCAAGCTGGGAAAAGTTCTTGGTCAACTTTAAAACAATGAAAATACTGTACTATCTTTGAAGGAGACAGTCAAACAATGTGCCCCTAGGAGCCCATGGAGCCCATGATGACGGCTCCATGCCATTTTCTGTAAATTTCATCACTTGTTATCATAGAATCATAGAATCATAGAATCATAGAATTGCAGAGTTGGAAGAGACCACGAGGGCCATCCAGTCCAACCCCCCTGCCACGCAGGAAATCACAATCAAAGCATCCCCGACAGATGGCCATCCAGCCTCTGTTTAAAGACCTCCAAGGAAGGAGACTCCACCACGCTCCGAGGGAGTGTGTTCCACTGCCGAACAGCTCTTACTGTCAAAAAGTTCCTCCTCATGTTGAGGTGGAATCTCTGTTCCTGGAGCTTGCACCCATTGCTCCGTGTTCCAGTCTCTGGAGCAGCAGAAAACAAGCCTGCTCCATCCTCAGCGTGACATCCCTTCAAATACTTAAACAGGGCTATCATATCGCCTCTAAACCGTCTTTTTTCCAGGCTAAACATACCCAGCTCCCTAAGTCTCTCCTCATAAGGCATTGTTTCCAGACCTTTCACCATTTTAGTTGCCCTTCTCTGGACACGCTCCAATTTGTCAATATCCTTTCTGAATTGTGGTGCCCAGAACTGGACACAGTATTCTAAGTGAGGTCTGACCAAGGCAGAATAGAGTGGCACTATTACTTCCCTTGATCTAGACACTATACTTCTATTGATACAGCCCAAAATTGCATTGGCCTTTTTAGCTGCCGCATCACACTGTTGGCTCATGTTCAACTTGTGGTCTACTAGGACTCCTAGATCCCTTTCGCACGTAGTCTCATTCAGCCAGGTCTCTCCCATCCTATATTTATGCATTTCATTTTTCCGCCCTAAATGCAGTACTTTACATTTCTCCGTATTGAATTTCATTTTGTTAGCTTTGGCCCAGCTCTCCAGTCTATCCAGGTCATTCTGAATTTTGATCCTGTCCTCTAGGGTATTAGCTACTCCTCCCAATTTGGTGTCATCTGCAAATTTGATAAGTATGCCCCTAATTCCCTCATCTAAGTCATTGATAAAGATGTTGAATAGCACCGGGCCCAGGACAGAACCCTGTGGCACCCCACTGGTCACATCTTTCCAAGACGAAGAGGAGCCACTGCTGAGCACCCTTTGGGTTCGGCCGGTCAACCAATTACAAATCCATTGAACAGTTAACTTGTCTAGCCCACATTCTACAAGCTTGTTTGCAAGAATGTCATGGGGAACCTTGTCAAAGGCCTTACTGAAATCAAGGTATGCAATGTCCACAGCATTCCCTTCATCTACCAAGCTGGTAACTTTATCAAAAAAAGAGATCAGATTAGTCTGGCATGACTTGTTTCTCTGAAACCCATGCTGACTTTTTGTGATTATGGCATATATGAAAACTAACAAGTAAAACAATGGATTAATCAATCAATTTCATATAGTTATATTAAGGGTGATGAAACAATCTATCCAATTCTAATGGCTGGCAGGAAGGAACAAATTTTCAAACCCAATGTTATGAGCTCTGCATTTTCCACAACCCTAACTGTGAACAAGATTGATGAACACAAACAAATATGACTATTATTGTTGCTTTTCATGAGGGAAAATTAAATGTTGAATTAAAAAAAGAGCAAGAGGGACATATGAAAAGCACCAGCTCAGCAAGCTCTTTTATGCCCATGCAAGGGCTTAGATGGACATAGTAGGACCACCGTGTTTGGAATTCAGCCCTTTCTTATGTTGGGTTATACATTAATGTTAAGGCAGGGCTGGGAAACTGGGCCTGCAGACATATCTCAACCACAACTCCCATCAGCCTTAGCCAGCATAGCTAATGGTAAGGGATTATGGGATTTGCAGCCTAAAAACATTTGGCAGTTGCCCATCCATTTTAAAGCCACTACATTCCAAATGAATTTCCCCTCACACATCTTAGACTGTCTAATATGTTTATTGCTGCAGAAGCTGTCTTAAGTGGTAATAGCTTACTTTAATCAAAAGCATGACATAAACTGTGCATGTTCATGGAATAACAGTCATTAGGTAAATCAAGCTAGTGTTGTCAGAATAATACAACTTGAGCATTACACTTACATGCAACAGCAAATTAGAGACCTACATCATGTGGATGGAATGTGACATTTGCCTGTGCAATTCAACAGCCCTCCCTCCACATCTCCAGAATGGGGGTGTCAGATCTATTCTTCCAGCTGCAGTGCTGCAGCCAGACATTGATAAAGTGCCTCCCAGGAAATGATCATACCAGTGAGTTCCTGAGCTTGTAAGCTGCCTTCTATGGGGGACAGAGATGTTGCACAAAGAGATATGAATACCTTCTTCTATAGCATCCAAAAAAGGACATAGATTTGTATAATTCCAGGTTACATGAGCACATGTCACCAACAGGATTCCAGCTACTAGGCCCAAGTGTAACAGAAATTGAGAAAGGTAGCTATTAACATTTATTTAAGTAAATTGCTGTTCATTTGTAACTTTGTAGAATCATAGAATCATAGAACTGTAGAGTTGGAAGAGACCACGAGGGCCATCCAGTCCAACCCCCTGCCATGCAGGAATGTACAATCAAAGCATCCCTGACAGATGGCCATCCAGCCTCTGTTTAAAGACCTCCAAGAAAGGAGACCCCACCACACTCTGAGGGAGTGTGTTCCACTGCTGAACAGCTCTTACTGTCAGAAAGTTCCTCCTAATGTTCAGGTGGAATCTTTGTTCCTGGAGCTTGCATCCATTGTTCTGTGTTCTAGTCTCTGAACAGCAGAAAACCATGCCTTATGAGGAGAGACTTAGGGAGCTGGGTATGTTTAGCCTGGAAAAAAGATGGTTAAGGGGCGATATGATAGCCCTGTTTTAAGTATTTGAAGGGGTGTCACATTGAGGATGGAGCAAGCTTGTTTCCAGACCTTTCATCATTTTAGTCGTCCTCCTCTGGACACGCTCCAATTTGTCAATATCCTTTTTGAATTGTGGTGCCCAGAACTGGACACAGTATTCTAGGTGAGACCTGACTAAGGCAGAATAGAGTGGCACTATTACTTCCCTTGATCTAGACACTATACTTCTATTGATGCAGCCCGAAAATCACATTGGCCTTTTTAGCTACCGCATCACACTGTTGACTCATATTCAACTTGTGGTCTACTAGGACTCCTAGATCCCTTTCGCACGTAGTCTCATTCAGCCAGGTCTCCCCCATCCTATATCTAGGCATTTCATTTTCCCATCCTAAGTGCAGTACCTTACATTTCTCCATATTGAATTTCATTTTCTTAGCTTTGGCCCAGCTCTCCAGTTTATCTAGGTCATTTTGAATTTTGATGCTGTCCTCTAGGGTATTAGCTACTCCTCCTAATTTGGTGTCATCTGCAAATTTGATAAGTATGCCCCTAATTCCCTCATCCAAGTCATTGATAAAGATGTTGAATAGCACTGGGCCCAGGACAGAACCCTGTGGCACCCCGCTGGTCACATCTTTCCAAGATGAAGAGGAGCCACTGCTGAGCACCCTTTGGGTTTGGCCGGTCAACCAATTACAAATCCATTGAACAGTTAACTTGTCTAGCCCACATTTTACAAGCTTGTTTGCAAGAATGTCATGGGGAACCTTGTCAAAGGTCTTACTGAAATCAAGGTATCCACAGTGTTCCCTTTATCTACCAAGCTGGTAATTTTATCAAAAAAAGAGATCAGATTAGTCTGGCATGACTTGTTTCTCTGAAACGCATGTTGACTTTTTGTGATTATGGCATTGCTTTCTAAATGTTTACAGACTCTCTGTTTAATGATCTGCTCTAGAATCTTCCCTGGTATTGATGTCGGACTAACTGGACGATAATTGTTGGGATCCTCTTTTTCCCCCTTTTTGAAGATGGGGACAACATTTGCCCTCCTCCAGTCTGCTGGGACTTCTCCTGTTCTCCAGGAGTTCTCAAAGATTATTGCCAATGGCTCTGACATTACATTTGCCAGCTCTTTTAATACCCTTTATTAATTTATAATCCCCCTCACGGTTGCTCAGTTACACAGACGCTATATTCACCTTATAGGACAGACCCCAAATGGCTGGCCTGCCAATGAAGACACATTTTGCCCCAAGTGCCAATGCTTTCAATACATCACTTCCTGTTCGTATCCCACCATCCAGGTAAACTTCAACTTTTCCTTGCACAGCTGCTGTAACTTCAACCAGAGCATCAATCTGCAAAAAAACAACAAGTGAAAAACTCACATATAGAAATAGTGGCATAAATGTGGGTGAGAACAAAGAAACATTATGATGTGTTCAGCTATATGATGTTCAGCTTCTCCCCTGAATGGAAAAGTGGAAGTGCACTTGACAGAATCACAGAGTTGGAAGGTCCAACCCACCACCAAACAGGAATACACAACTTCAGCTCTTTTGAAAGATGCCCACTGAACCTCTGTTGAAAGACCTCCAAAGATGGAGAGTCCACCCCCAACCCCAGCAGTCTGTTCCATTGTTGAACAGTTCTTACAGTGAAGACGTTCTTCCTAATGTTTAGGCAGAATCTCTTTTATTCTAATTTGAATCCATTGGTTCAAATTTTATCCTCTGGAGCAGCAGAAAACGAGCTTGCTCTATCTTTTGCATAACATCCCTTCAGCTATTTAAAGATGGCTATCATAATACCTGAGGGCCAGTGTGGTATAGTAGTTTGATTGCTGGACTATGACTCTGGAGACCAGGGTCCAAATCCCCATCCAGCTATGGAAACCCACTGGGTGACCTTGGGCAAGTCACACACTCTCAGCCTGAGGGGAAGGCACAGACAAACTCCCTCTGAACAAATCTTGCCAAGAAAACCCTGTGATAGGGTTGCCATAAGTCTGAAACAACTTAAAGGCAAACAACATAATACCTCCCCATCTTTCCTTCCCCAGGCTAAATGTACACAGCTCCCTCACCTGTTCCTAATAGGGCTTGCTTTCCAGATTTTTTTTTTTTACATCATGGTAGCCCACCTGATTTTTCCTGCACAAATGTAGTAGCTTATATAAATGTCTGTTGAAATTAATTTTGTTAAGGTCATTTTGAATCCTGATTCTGTCTTCTAAGATATTAACTACTCCTGCTAGTTTGCTGTCCTCTGCTAATTTCATGAATATGCCCTTTATTCCACCGTTCAGCTTGCAAGAATGACGTCACTGTCCTCCTGTCGTGATTCCTGTTCTCCCTCTGTGGTGGAGCAATGAAAAAGGTGCCACTTTTCATTAGCAGAAGTTTGATAATCCACATCTGATAATATCCTATGATTCTTGAATAATAATTAAAAGGGCTCAATAGGAGAAAAGTTAATTTTTGAAATTCCCTGAGTCTAGATGTGACACATGATCAGTGGGAGAGGGAGAAGAAAGAACACGGGGGGGGGGGGATGAGGGAAACTTAGGATATTTCAAGAAAGAGTTTGGATGCAGAGCCATAAATAAGCAGGTAAAATCAAAATCAAAAGAACTGGACAGTCTCAATGCTTCCAGAGATTCCCCCCCTCCTTTCTAGATAAGCCCTATTTGTTTTTGACTAATGTGATCTCTTTTTTTGATAAAATTACCAGCTTGGTAGATGAAGGGAACGCTGTGGATATCGCATACCTTGATTTCAGTAAGCCCTTTGACAAGGTTCCCCATGACATTCTTGCAAACAAGCTTGTAAAATGTGGGCTAGACAAGTTAACTGTTCAATGGATTTGTAATTGGTTGACCGGCCAAACCCAAAGGGAGCAGTGGCCTCTCCTCCTCTTGGAAAGATGTGACCAATGGGGTGCCACAGGGTTCTGTCCTGGGCCCAGTGTTATTCAACATCTTTATCAATGACTTGGATGAGGAATTAGGGGCATACTTATCAAATTTTCAGATGACACCAAATTAGGAGGAGTAGCTAATACCCTAGAGGACAGGAACAAAATTCAAAATGACCTGGATAGACTGGAGAGCTGGGCCAAAGCTAAGAAAATGAAATTCAATATGGAGAAATGTAAGGTACTGCACTTAGGGTGGGAAAATGAAATGCCTAGATATAGGATGGGGGAGACCTGGCTGAATGAGACTACGTGTGAAAGGGATCTAGGAGTCCTAGTAGACCACAAGTTGAATATGAGTCAACAGTGTGATGCGGCAGCTAAAAAGGCCAATGTGATTTTCGGGAAGCATCAATAGAAGTACAGTGTCTAGATCAAGGGAAGTAATTGTGCCACTCTATTCTGCCTTAGTCAGGTCTCACCTAGAATACTGTGTCCAGTTCTGGGCACCACAATTCAAAAAGGATATTGACAAATTGGAGCGTGTCAGAGTAGGGCAACTAAAATGGTGAAAGGTCTGGAAACCATGCCTTATGAGGAAAGACTTAGGGAGCTTGGTGTGTTTAGCCTGGAAAAAAGGTGGTTAAGGAGCGATATGATAGCCCTGTTTAGTTGAAGAGGTGTCACATTGAGGATGGAGCAAGCTTGTTTTCTGCTGCTCCAGAGACTAAAACACAGAACAATGGATGCAAGCTCCAGGAACAGAGATTCCACCTCAACATTAGGAGGAAATTTCTGACAGTAAGAGCTGTTCAGCAGAGGAACACACTCCCTCGGAGAGTGGTGGGGTCTCCTTTCTTGGAGGTCTTTAAACAGAGGCTGGATGGCCATCTTGTCAGGGATGCTTTGATTGTGTATTCCTGCATGGCAGGGGGTTGGACTGGATGGCCCTCGTGGTTTCTTCCAACTCTACAATTCTATGATTCTATGATTGAACCTTTCCTGGTATCACCAGTTGACCAGTTGGTAGTTGCCCTGGCCCTCCCCCTGCCCCATTTTGAAGATAGGGACAATATTTGCTTGCTTCCAGTCTACAGTGACTTCACCTGATCTCTACTTCCCTTCCTTCAATCCCTCTTTCAAAGGGCTTTGAAGCCTCGGAGCCCCCTCGGGAAGGACGGGGAGAGGCAGGGCAGAGTCCCTCCCTCCCACCGCCTTCCCCAGCCTTTCCGAAACAGCTCCGGGTCTTCGAAGCCTTGGAGCACCCTTGGGAAGGCTGGGGAGGGGGCGGGCAGAGTCCCTCCCTCCTGCAGCCTTCCCCAGCCTCCCCGAGGTGGCTCCGGAGCTTTAAAGCCCTGGAGCCCCCTCAGGAAGGCCAGGGAGAGGCTGGGCAGAGTCCCTCCCTCTTGCCACCTTCCCCGGCCTTTCTGAGGTGGCTCTGGGGCTTCGAAGCCTCGGAGCCCCCTTGGGAAGGACGGGGAGAGGCAGGGCAGAGTTCCTCCCTCCCACCGCCTTCCCCAGCCTTTCCGAAACAGCTCCGGGTCTTCGAAGCCTTGGAGCACCCTTGGGAAGGCTGGGGAGGGGCCGGGCAGAGTCCCTCCCTCCCGCAGCCTTCCCCGGCCTTTCCGAAACAGCTGCGGGGCTTCAAAGCCTTGGAGCACCCTCGGAAAGGCCGAGGAGAGGCTGGGCAGAATTCCTCCCTCCTGCCGCCTTCCCCAGCCTCCCCAAGGTGGCTCCGGGGCTTTAAAGCCCTAGAGCCCCCTCGGGAAGGCCGGGGAGAGGCAGGGCAGAGTCCATCCCTCCTGCCATCTTCCCTGGCTTTCTAACGCAGCTCTGGGGCTCCGAAACCTCGGAGCTCCCTCAGGAAGGCCGGGGAGATGCTGGGTAGAGTCCCTTCCTCCTGCCACCTTTCCCGGCCTCCCTGAGGCAGCTCTGGGGCTTTGAAGCCTTGGAGCTCCCCCAGGAAGGCTGGGGACAGGCCTGGCATAGTCCTTTCCTCCCTCCTACTGCCTTCTCTGGCCACCCCGAGGCGGCTCTGGGGCTTCAAAGCCCAGGAGCCCCCTCAGGAAGGCCGGGGAGAGGCCAGGCAGACTCTTCCCCACCCACCCACTGCCTTCCCCGGCCTCCCCGAGGTGGCTCTGGGGCTTCAAAACCCTGGAGCCCCCTCGGGAAGGCCGGGGAGAGGCCGAGGAGACTGCCACCCTCCTGTCCACCGCCTTACCCGGCCTTTCCGAGGCAGCTCTGGGGAGGCACGGTAGGCCTCGGGGGTGGCCAGGTGGGGGGAGGCTCCAACCCCCTCCTCCCTAAAGTGTCAATCGGGGCTTCGTAGCCCCGCCCACCACTTTCCTCCATCCTCCCTAAAGTGGCGACTGATTGCCACTTTAGGGAGGGTGGTGAGGTTGTGGGCGGGTGGGAGGAGGCCTCCTGTCTTGCAGGAGATGTTCTGACACCTCCCTCTCCGACGGGACACCCTCTTGCTCTGGAGAGGTCAAATACTCCATCCTGATCTGGAATCAATCAAGCCAGCCGAGTGACTTGTTACCAACTATTACCCCTGTCTGACACAACTAGGACCATTCTCCAGGCTGCCCCATGTCCTTCCACTCAAAAGGTCTACCAGTACAAATGGCAGAAATTCTGCCAAGATCTCCAGCAAGGCAAGGACATATCTCCCGACAACGCTACAGTTCCACTCCTTCTCGACTTCCTTGCCACCTTGTCATTGAAAGGGCTCTCCATCTCCTCCATACAAACCTACGTTGCAGCAACATTCTGGAATTTCCATTGCCTTGGCATGCAGTCATGCTTCAAGGACCCTTTGGTCCACAGATTCCTCCAGGGATATAAGAACCTACATCCACCACTGATGGACCCAACTAACACCTGGGATCTTACATTAGTTCTGACAGCTCTCTCTGGGACTCCCTTTGAACCTATGGACAGGGGTGATATACAGCTCCTATCTTTTAAGACTGCCTTTCTGATGGCTATCGCTTTGGCGAGGCAGGCAAGCAAACTCCACACCCTTAGGGTGGACCCTCCCTATACTCGGTTTCATAGGGATAAGGTCATCCTCAGACCGGATGTGGTGTTCTCACCTAAAATGGTTTCATCCTTTCACCTGAATCAGGATATAGTCCGGCTGACTTTTGGTCCTCCCTTTATGGCTGAAAGATCTGGTTCCTGCCATCTGCTCAATGTCAGGTTGGCTTGGAAGCCCTATATAGACAAGATGACTTCTTTTCGCAATTCCAACAGATTATATGTTTGCTACTCAGGCCCAAAGAAGGGTTTGGCCATCGCATAGCAACACTTTTCAAACTGGGTAGCATCCACCATTTCTACTTCTTATGAAGTGATGGGAAAGCCCTTACCCTCTCCAATACAGAGCCATTCTAGCACAGCAACAGCTGCTTCAATGGCTTTCCTCAGGGGAGTACCTCTCCCAGACATCTGTAGAGCTGCCATGTGGCTGACGCTGCTCACCTTTGTGAAGAACTATAAAATAGATTCTGCCAGGAATGATGGATCAGCCCTAAAAAGGCTGGGGATCGTGCCTTCAATCACCTGCGATTGACACGTTTCCCCTTTCTATACTTGATTCTAATACTATCTATACTTCTCCTTATATCATTGTCCTGTCTTTATTGGTATTAGGACCCCCACCATCCAGACTCCTGAGCTTGCTAGTCTACCCATTGTGTGCATTCACAGAGACCACGAAGAAGAAGGAGTTACTTACCTGTAACTATAGTTCTTCAAGTGGTCTTCTGTGAATTCACACAAACCCGCCCTCCTCCACTCTGGTGTCCTACCGTATATTCCGGCGTATAAGACAACTGGGCGTATAAGACCCCCCCCAATTTCCAGCCAAAAATCTAGGCCTAGGCATATATTCGCCAGATAAGACCCCCCCCCCCAATTTGGCTGGCTGGGGGAGCCTTGCCAGCTGATCCTCTTTGTTTCCCAACTCATGAGGATCTCCTCGTGAGTTGGGAAAGCGAACAGGATCAGCTGGCAGGGCAACATTCGCCCCTCTCTTCAACCTTCCAGTCAAACTGGACTCGAAGGTGGAGGAAAGGGGCAAAAATGCCCAGTTTGCCTCAGCAGCCCCCTTCCCTCCGTCTTGGCTCTTCTGAAGGGGACCAATGCGGGGGAAGCTGGGGCGGCCGCGGCAAACCCCTAGATTCGCCCCCTCTCCCCACCTTCAAGGAAGGTGGGGAGAAGGGGCGAAGATGCCCTGTATGGCTCCATGGGGAGGACGCGGGGCCGTGGAGCCAAACCCCGGGATTCGCCCCCTCTCCCCACTGTCAAGGGAGAGGGAGCGAATCTAAGGATTTAACTCCACAGCCCCGATCCCTCCTTCTGGGCTCCCTCCTCCCGCGATTCCCCAACCCACAGGAGGCTGCCCAGTCTCCTGGTGGGTTGGGGAATGCGGGATGGCCAGCTGGCTGGGGGGGTGGAGGGAGGGGCTTCGCAGCCACCCCCCTCTCCAAAGCGCAGCTTTGGGGAAGGGGGGAGGGTAGGCGGAGGGTGAATGGGTGGCTGGGCGGAGGGTGGCTGGGTGGCTGGGTGGAGGGGGCTTCGCAGCCACCCCCCTTCTCCAAAGTGCGGCTTTGGGGAAGGGGGGTGGCTGGGCGGAGGGTGGATGGGCGGAGGGGGCTTCGCAGCCACCCCCCTCTCCAAAGCGTGGCTTTGGGGAAGGGGGTGGCTGGGCAGAGGGGTGGCTGGGGGGAGGGGGCTTCGCAGCCACCCCCCTCCAAAGTGAGGCTTTGGGCAAGGGGGATGGCTGGGCAGAGGGTGGGCGGGGGGCAGGGAGGAGGGGGCTTCCCAGCCACCCCCCCTCCCGAAAGCCATGGTTCCGTGGCTTACGGCGGGGGGGTGGATGTGCGGGGGGTGGGCGGGGGGCAGGGAGGGGAGGGCTTCCCAGCCACCCCCCCTGCCGAAAGCCACGGTTCCGCGGCTTTCGGCAGGGGGGGTGGATGTGCGGGGTGTGGGCGGGGGGCAGGGAAGAGAGGGCTTCCCAGCCACCCCCCCTGCCGAAAGCCGCGGTTCTGCGGCTTTCGGGAGGGGGGGTGGATGCGCGGAGGACGGGCGGGGGGCAGGGAGGAGCACTTTGCTTCACCCCCCTGCCCCATCTCCTGCCTCTTTGTCCGTTTGCGAAGAGGCAGGAGATAGGCAGGCAGGTGAAGCAAAGTATATCCGGCGTATAAGACGACTGTGGATTTTGGAGGGCACTTTTGAGTGCTCAAAAGTCATCTTATACGCCGGAATATACGGTAGCTCTCACGTTGTTTTTAATGTGAGGCTATAAGGAACTGAGCAGTTGGTGGGAGGTGGGGGCTTATATAGGCCAGGGGTGAGGGGGGCGGACCTACCACCTAAAAGTTTGAATTGAGGTTTCTGGAAGCTTCCGAAGTGCTCTGCGCAGGTGCAGGATTAACCATTGTGTGAATTCACAGAAGACCACTCAAAGAACTATAGTTACAGGTAAGTAACTCATTCTTCTCCCACCTCAGGTGATGGGAGTTCTTAGGCTGTCACTAAAATACTCCTTCCTCAGCTCTGCCATACACTCCAGAACACACAAAAAACAATACCTTTATTGGCCAAAATGCAAAATGCAAAACACATGATTCAAGCTTTTGAGGCTCTACTGGCTTCTTCATCAGGCAAAAGATGTTAAAAAATAAAAAAAAGTGCTGTTGTTGGAGTCACAGGCCAGAGCTTCGAAAGCTTGCATCAGAAGTTTTGCATTTTGGTTGCTCAATAAAGATATCATTTTTGGGGTGGATTTTGGATTTTGTTTTGCTGCATAGCCAACAGAGGTACACCTGAATGTGTTTTCTGGCATATACTGTTAGCTTTTTCAGGATTTTCTTGCTGAAAAGAACACAATGAAGGCACCACACAAGCATTAATGGGAAGAGTAGTGTACAAACTGGGCACCAGTACTTTGAAGAGCTGTCAGCCCACACAAAGGGTTGTTTCCCTTTCCAAAATACCTTCTGTAGTTACATCACAGAATGGAGGAATGTTCATACTGGAGAATATTGCGGAGGGGTTATTAAAAGCAAATAATTTAAAGTATAGAGATAGAAACTACTTGTTAAAATCAATTAAGTTACAAATTAAGTTGGAAATTTTCTAACATAAAGGGACAACTTAATTATGTCTATGTTTGTAAAACAAGTTATTAAATTAGATTGGTGTTTTTGCATTAACTTAATTTAAGATTTTAGTTATTAAGTTTAATTAAGTTAATTCCAAGGTTAAAAGATTTTAAACCACCCAGTAGTAACAGCAATTTGGAAAGGAGATTGGTGGTCTTCTTTACAGCCAGATAGCCTTTCTGTTTTCTGTATGAGGCACCACATAAAGGCTATCTCATTAGATTAAAATTAAAATTTGATGTTCTTAACCCTCAGAGTTTTGCTGGGATCCATGTGATAATTGGTAAGCAAAAACTTTGGGGAGAGGAATAAGGAAACAAGATTATAAGGGTGGGAGAAAGGAAAAGTAAGAGAAGGATCTGTATTAGGGTGGATGTGAAATGGCCTTTTCAAAAATTAATGTGGCTGTTTCCTTTTCTCCCTCTCAAAACAGGAACAGTTAAAACTGAAAGATCATGTTGTTGTTGTATACCTTCAGATTGTTTCCCAACTATAGTGAGCATAAAAGGAATTCATAATAGGGTTTTCTTGGTAAGTTTTGTTCAGAGGAGTTTCCCATTTCTTTCTTCTGAGGCTGAGAGTGTGACTGGCCCAAAATTGTCCAGTGGATTTCCATGACTGAGTGGAGATTCAAACCCTGGTCTCCTGCAGTCCTAGTGCAATACTCAAACCACTGCAACCATGCATAGTCTCAAATATTCATTAGGGATGGTTAAATTATTATTCTGAGCAAGATTTCAATTTAGTGGGTGTATGGCCTTATAAAAAAGGAAGAGAAAAGGGATATACATTTTACTCAGAGGTGCACAAAACTTGGTCACAGATCGACATGTACAGGGTGGCAAAAGAATTAAGCACAAGAATCAAGGAGATAGAAGTACTGCTGAAGATTCTCTCAGACCACAATCCGATAAAAATGATCTTAAATATCAGGAAAAAAGTATACTCTTGGAGAATGAAAGAGACAATGGTAAAAGAAGAGAAATTTGTATCTAGGATAAAGAGAGAGATGAAAAATTACTTCGATATTAATAATACAAGAGATACCTCTAGCAAAGTCAGGTGGGATGCTTTCAAGGTAATGATGAGAGGTTTGTTCTTAAAAAAGGAGCAGAACTACAAAGGCAAACAGGAAAAATACAAACAGGAAAAAAGAGAGATTACTGGGAGAACTTAAAGAGAAAGAAGAGATATTAAGGCAGAAACCCAGTAATAAAAAGATTCTGAGAGAAATAAAAATTATTCAAAAAGAACTAAACCAAGAAATAATAGAGAGAATCGCATACAAGTTGAAAAGGGTCAAACAAAATTACTTTGCCAACGCCAATAAAGTAGGAAGCTGGCTCGCACATAGACTTAAAAAAGAATCAGACAAGAAACTTATAACAGAGATTAAAGAAGATAACAAGACTTATACCTTACAGAAAGACATAATGGAAAAGTTTACACAATATTATGAAATGTTGTACTCAGACAGGGGAAATGGAGTGGACACAGACCTGGAAATCAGGAAATATTTAAGCAATAATAGCATTGGAAAGATTACAGAAGACCAGCAGGAGATGCTCGGGGGACATATAACGAAACAGGAGATTTCTTCGGTGATAAAAAGTCTGAAGACAGGGAAGTCGCCTGGTCCTGATGGATTTATTGCTGAATATTATAAAATATTCGAGGAGGAAATAGTGGACCACATGCAGGAAATGTTCAATAAAATAAAGGATGAAGGTAGTCAGGCTGAATGAGACTACGTGCGAAAGGGATCTAGGAGTCCTAGTAGACCACAAGTTAAACATGAGCCAACAGTGCGATGCAGCAGCTAAAAAGGCCAATGCGATTTTGGGCTGTATCAATAGAAGTATAGTGTCTAGATCAAGGGAAGTAATAGTGCCACTCTATTCTGCTTTGGTCAGACCTCACCTAGAATACTGTGTCCAGTTCTGGGCACCACAATTCAAAAAGGAAATCGACAAATTGGAGCGTGTCCAGAGAAGGGCAACTAAAATGGTGAAAGGTCTGGAAATGATGCCTTATGAGGAGAGACTTAGGGAGCTGGGTATGTTTAGCCTGGAAAAAAGACGGTTAAGAGGCGATATGATAGCCCTGTTTAAGTATTTGAAGGGGTGTCATGGTGAGGATGGAGCAGGCTTGTTTTCTGCTGCTCCAGAGACTGGAACACGGAGCAATGGGTGCAAGCTCCAGGAACAGAGATTCCACCTCAACATTAGGAGGAACTTTTTGACAGTAAGAGAGCTGTTCGGCAGTGGCACGCACTCCCTCGGAGTGTGGTGGGGTCTCCTTCCTTGGAGGTCTTTAAACAGAGGCTGGATGGCCATCTGTCGGGGATGCTTTGATCGTGATTTCCTGCATGGCAGGGGGTTGGACTGGATGGCCCTCGTGGTCTCTTTCAACTCTGCAATTCTATGATTCTATGATAAGGTATCCCTGGAACATGGGAAAATGCTGAAATAACTTAAACACCAACAGACAAGAAAGACAAGACCGAGGTTAGGAATTATCATCCAATATCCCTCCTGAATGTTGATTATAAGATTTACACAACGATTCTAGCCAATAGATTGAAGAAAGTCTTAGCAGATTTTATACACCCAGACCAGAATGGCTTTCTTCACGGAAGAACGTTGGCAAACAATATAAAATTGACCCCAAACATCTTGGAGTATTATGAAAAGAATAACGAAAAGAAGGCAGCCTTAATATTCGCAGACGCTGAGAAAGCCTTCGATAGCTTAAGATGGCAGTTCATGAAAGGGGTACTTGAAGAGATTGGGGTAGGTAAATAATTTGTTCAGTGTATCAATCAGATCTACTCAAAACAAAAAGCACAAGTTTTAGTAAATGGAAAAAGATCTAACTTTATCAGCGTTCAGAGGGGAACTAGACAGGGGTGTCCTCTTTCTCCTCTATTGTTTGTACTCGCCATGGAGGTCTTCAACAAACAAATTAGAGATGAAGAAACAATTCCGGGTCTGAAATTAAAAGGTCATGAATATAAACCGTTAGCATACGCAAACGATCTATTATTAATAATTCAAGAAACAATCACCAATACAGGAAAATTATTTGAAATGATAACTGAATTTGGGAAGGTATCGGGTTTCAAAATTAACAAAGAAAAAACAGTCATATTAACTAGGAATCTATCAAAAATGGAAGAACTCAACTGAAAAGACAAACTAAGATGCAGGATTGAATCAAAAGCAAAAAATCTGGGCATATGGTTGACTAAGAGGAACAGACAACTCTATGAAAATAACTATAAAAAGACATGGTATCAAATAAAGGAAGATCTTAAAAGATGGCAAAAACTAAACATGACGCTTTTGGGAAAGTTTGCCACGATAAAGATGAACATTCTGCCCAGAATGATGTTTTTGTTTCAGAACCTGGTCATATTAACTAACGATAAACCTTTTCAAGAATGGACAAAAGACTTAAAGAATTTTATATGGAATGGACGTAAACCTAGAATTAGATGGTCAACATTATTAGATGCAAAGAATAGAGGTGGTACAGCTCTACCAGATTTTAGGTTGTATTACATTGCATGTGGACTAAACTGGTTAAGTGAATGGATAAATCTAAAGAATGACAGAATAGCAAACCTGGAGTGCTGCAATCAGAAATTGGGGACCCACGCATATCTGTGGTATGAAAAATCAAGAGTGGATAGAGAATTTGAAAACCATACAGTTAGAGGTCCCTTATTGAAAATCTGGAGAAATGTAAAGCAAAAATTTTATAGTGGCACCCCTTTATGGTTATCACCAGTGGAAGCTCTGCAGGCTAGATGGACAAGAAGGGAAGGCTGGGTGACATACAATGAATTAATAAAGTGGTCTGATAGAGAATCATCATAGAATCATAGAATTGTAGAATTGGAAGAGACCACAAGGGCCATCCAGTCCAACCACCGGCCATGCAGAAATACACAATCAAAGCATCCCTGACAGATGGCCACCCAGCCTCTGTTTAAAGACCTCCAAGGAAGGAGACCCCATCTTGGATACAAAGCCAAGGTTGTAACTTACAATGGTTACCTTATGCTCAGATAAAACACAGATTCAAGGAAGATAACTCAACATGCGGTTTTGTAAAAGACTGAAGTGAAATTGATAAAATTGTTACTGAGCAGGGAAGAGGGAAAATAGCTAAACTTTACAAAATATTGCTGGAAAGAGAGTTGGAGAAAGAGCTGATCACGGAGTCAATGATAAGATGGGCGAAAGATATAGGAGAGACCATAAGTTTGGAAGAGTGGGAGTGTGCCTAGACTAAAACAAATGGTTTCACAGCTAGCCAAGATCTGAGGGAGAACTTCTTGAAAATTGCCAATAGATGGTATTTGACACCAATGAGATTAAGTAAGATTTACAAGTTATCTGATAAGATATGTTGGAAATGTGAAAAAGAAGTGGGATCGCTCCATCATATGTGGTGGGGTTGTCCAATGATAAAGAAATTCTGGGAAAAGGTACACAAAGTAATGCAAAAGATATTTGGAATAACCTTTGCAATGGATCCCAAACTATATTTATTGAATATCACAGCGACACTAGAGAAACATATAGAGAAGAAATACTGGAGAGTGATATTATATTTAGTTACCACTGCTAGATTGAAGGTTGCTGCAAGGTGGAAAACAAAAGAGGTATCAAAATTAGATGAATGGCTAGATAAGTTGACAGAGATGGAAAATAACGATAAACTGACACGAATTATGAATAACAGAAAGGTGGAAGAAGTGAATGAAGAATGGAGATTACTAATGGACTATCTGAATAAAAGAGGTAACATCAAATGACAGGAAATATATCAGGTGAGAGAGGAGGGTTTCAATAATGCTTGAGATAGGTGAACATAATTTGAAATCAAATGGCAAATTACACATAATAGATAATATATATATATATAATAAGTGTACAAGGGATGTATATATGGTAGTTAAGGAACAAAAAACGAAAATGGTTCAAAGATGAAATAAATCCTTTGGTTTTGTAAATCAGGGGAGGTCAAGATGGTGGAGGGGAAAGATAAAGAAAAATGAAGGATTGAAAAGAGAAGATGTTAGTTGTGCAACATCAATAGGAGATGTATCATATGTTAGTGGTTTGAAAGATAAGTCAGATGACTGCGCATGTGTAAAAATTTATGATTTTGTATGATGTATCAATAAGTATTTGGATAAATACCGTATATTCCGGAGTATAAGATGACCCGGCGTATAAGACGACCCCCCAATTTTTAAGGTAAAATGCATAGTTTGTGATATATTTGCCCTATAAGACGACCCCTCTCTTCCAACGCATAGCCCCCGCATGCCCCTCCTGCGCTCCCTTCCAGGAGGGAGCACAGGAGGAGGATGCGGAGGCTGTGTGCCCAAAAGGGGCACGTTCGCCCCTTCTCCCCACCTTCCAGGAAGGTGGGGAGAAGGGGCGAATTGCGGGTTTGGCCGCGCAGCCTTTGCATGCCCCTCCTGCGCTCCCTTCCAGGAGAGAGCGCAGGAGGGGGATCCGGAGGCTGTGCGGCCAAACGGGGCACGTTCGCCCCTTCTCCTCACCTTCCTGGAAGGTGGGGAGAAGGGGCGAATCGCGGGTTTGGCCGCGCAGCCTTTGCATGCCCCTCCTGCGCTCCCTTCCAGGAGAGAGCGCAGGAGGGGGATCCGGAGGCTGTGCGGCCAAATGGGGCACGTTCGCCCCTTCTCCTCACCTTCCTGGAAGGTGGGGAGAAGGGGCGAATCACGGGTTTGGCTGCGCAGCCTCTGCATGCCCCTCCTGCGCTCCCTTCCAGGAGAGAGCGCAGGAGGGGGATCCGGAGGCTGTGCGGCCAAACGGGGCACGTTCGCCCCTTCTCCTCATCTTCCTGGAAGGTGGGGAGAAGGGGCGAATTGCGGGTTTTGCCGCGCAGCCTCTGCATGCCCCTCCTGCTCTCCCTTCCAGGAGAGAGCGCAGGAGGGGGATCCGGAGGCTGTGCGGCCAAACCGGGCACGTTCGCCCCTTCTCCCCACCTTCCAGGAAAGTGGGGAGAGGGGGCGAATCGCGGGTTTGCCTCGGCCGCTGCAGAAGCGATCCAGCGGCGGCTGCGGCAAACCGCAATGTTCGCCCCCCTCCTCTGTCTTCCGTTGCTCCCCAAAGGGGGAGAAGGCAGAGGAGGGGGGCGAATGATCTTCAAAACACTTTGCTTCACCCCCCTGCCCCATCTCCTGCCTCTTCGCTCCGTTTGCGAAGCAGGTGGGCGAAGCAAAGTGTATCCGGCGTATAGGATGACTGTCAATTTTGGAGGGCACTTTTGAGTGCTCAAAAGTCGTCTTATACGCCGGAATATACGGTAAATATTTAAAAAATATTATTCTGAGCAACACTGGTTGCAGCTGGTTGAATGTAAAAATAATACTTAAGTTTCCCCAGACATTCTAAAATAAATACAATTGATTTGATTTTTGTAGTGTATTAATAAAATGCATTGACCCTTTTCTATTGACTTTCTTATTATTGTAAAAATATGACACATCTAGATAAGAATGGTGTAGGGTACAGGACAAAATGTACCATTTTGTATAGGCATATTAGAGGATGATTTCGAATGATGTTTTTTTCAGTGTTTTACTTCCTAGGACTGTTTAGTCATAGAACTGTATAGTGTAGAATCATAGAGCTGAAAGAGACCACAAGGGCCATCCAGTCCAACCCCCTGCCATGCAGGAATAAACAATCAAAGCATTCCCGACAGATGACCATCCAGCCTCTGTTTAAAGACCTCCAAAGAAGGGGACTCCACCACACTCTGAGGCAGTGCATTCCACTGTTGAATAGCTCTTACTGTCAGGAGGATCTTACTAATGTTTAGATGGAATCTCTTTTCCTGTAGTTTGAGTCCATTGCTCCATGTCTCTGGAGCCACAGAAAACAAGCTTGCTTCATCTTCAATACGACATCCCTTCAAATATTTAAACATGGCTATCATGTCCCCTCTTAACCTTCTCTTCCTCAGGCTAAACATAACCAGGTCCCTAAGCCGCTCCTCATAGGGCATGGCTTCCAGACCACACACCATCCTGGTCGCCCTCCTCTGGACATGTTCCAGTTTCTCAATATCCTTCCTGAATTGTGGTGCCCAGAGCAGGACACAGTATTCCAGGTGAGGTCTGACCAAAGCAGAATACAGTGGCACTATTACTTCCCTTTATTTTAGACAATATCCTCCTATTAATGTTTTATATTTTTATTCTGTAGTTTTAAAGTTTTAGGGTGGTTATTTTATGTCACTGGTGAATCTGCCAGTTATTTTAAATATATGCACTACTATATGTAATGTTAAGAGGGGTAAATTGTTTTAAGTTATTACTATTGTTATGGATTTGTTTTTATATCCAATTGTTGTGAGCCACCTTGATTGCCTAATAGGCAAAAGGTGGGGTACATAAATAAAGTTGTTGTTGTTGTTGTTGTTATTGTTGTTGTTGTTGTTATTATCATCATCATTATTAAAGCAGCCTAGAATCACATTGGCTTTTGTAGCTGCTGCATCACACTGCTGACTCATGTTCAGTTTGTGGTCCACTAAAAACTTTTTTAGACGGGACTTTAACCCCATTCCTGTACTGCAAAGCACCATCCCGTTCCACTTCTGTCCCTGCCACAGAATAAAGGTCGGGTTTTTTTTTTGCACACCTACCTTTTTCCATGACAGGAACATCCTCCTCTCCCCTTGGCTGGCTGGGAGTGAATGCAGCTGTCGTAAAGCTGCATTCACATCCCGTAAATGAAATCCCTCCCATTCTTGAGAGAGAATGGTGGTGCAGGAAATTTAAAACTAAACTAAAAAGAAAAGTAAAAAAAGAAAACCAAGCCCCAAAACACCCTACCAATTTTACAAGTAACCCGGGGAGGGGGGGAAGGGTGTCACTTACCTCCTCATCCCGATCTTTGCTGGAAGTGTCTGGCACGGACCTCCCTCCACAGCTGGCATTGCGGCAGCATAAACAGGAGAGGAATGGGGCACCTTTCAGACCACCCGTGATTCTGTGACAGAAACAGAACGGGTGGTCTATTCATGACTTTTCATCGTTAATAAAAAATTACTGGAGCAGCATGGGAGCAGCACGGAAGGGGATGATGTCGTCTGAAAGGGAAATCTTTCAGCAACCCTATTCTGTGTCTGCCACAGAGTTTATATCCAGTCTGAAAAAGTCCTAAGACTCCTAGATTCCTTTTGCATGTACTGCCATCAAGCCAGGGGTCACCCATCCTATATATGTCAATTTCATTTTTACTGCCCAAGTAAAGTAAAGTAAAGTAAAGTAAAGTAAAGTAAAGTAAAGTACATTTCTCCCTGTTGAAATTAATTTTGTTAATTTTGGCCCAGCTTTTCTAATCTGTTCAGGTCATTTGGGATTCTGATTCTGTCCTCTGGGGTGTTAGCTACCCCTCCAAATTTGGTGTCATCTGCAAACTTGATAAGCATGCCCTCTATTCCCCATCCAAGTCATTGATAGAGGTGTTGAATAGCACTAGGCCCAGGATAGAACCCTGTGGCACCCCACTGGTCACTTCTCTCCAGGATGAAGAGGAGCCATTGGTGACTACCCTTTCATAGAATCATAGAATCATAGAATTGCAGAGTTGGAAGAGACCACGAGGGCCATCCAGTCCAACTCCCTGCCACGTATGAAATCTTGATCAAAGCATCCCCGAGAGAAGGCCATCCAGCCTCTGTTTAAAGACTTCCAAGGAAGGAGACCTCACTACGCTCCGAGGGAGTGCGTTCCACTGCCGAACAGCTCTTACTGTCAAAAAGTTCCTCCTAATGTTGAGGTGGAATCTCTGTTCCTGGAGCTTGCATCCATTGCTCCGTGTTCCAGTCTCTGGAGCAGCAGAAAACAAGCCTGCTCCATCCTCAATGTGACACCCCTTCAAATACTTAAACAGGGCTATCATATCGCCTCTTAACCATTTTTTTTCCAGGCTAAGCATACCCAGTTCCCTAAGTCTCTCCTCATAAGGCATGGTTTCCAGATCTTTCACCATTTTAGTTGCCCTTCTCTGGACATGCTCCAATTTGTCAATATCCTTTTTGAATGGTGGTGCCCAGAACTGGACACAGTATTCTAGGTGAGGTCTGAGCAAGGCAGAATAGAGCGGCACTATTACTTCCCTTGATCTAGATACTATACTTCTATTGATACAGATTGACTTTGGGTTTGGTCAATCAACCAATTACAAATCCACCTAACAGTTGCATTGTCTAGCTCACATATTACTAACTTTTTTTGCAGGGATATCATGGGGGACTTTGTCAAAGGTCTTACTGAAATCAAGATACACTATATCCACATCATTCCTTTCATCTACTAAGTATGTAACTCCATCGAAAAAAGAGATAAGATTAGTCTGGCATGACTTATTTTTGAGAAATCCATGTTGACTTTTAGTGATCATGGCATTCCTTTCTAAGTACTTACAGACGTTTTTGTGTTTTTTTCCTGGGTTTTGAGGCTGTGTTCCAGAAGAGTTTATTCCTGGCGTTTTGCCTGCATCTGTGGCCGGCATCTTCAAAGAATGGTGGTGTGTGGGTGTGTGGGGTTTATATACTGTGAGTCCCTGTTGAAGAGGATTAGCATGTAAATTTGTGTATTCAGTTGTTGGATTTTTAGTTCCTAGTGTGGGAGGATATGCAAGGGGGATTTGTGTCTATTAAGCTCCTGGTCCATTGTCCATTGAAGCTTGGACTTCACAATACTTACAGACTGTCTGTTTAATGATCTGCTCTAAAATCCTTCCTAGTATTGATGTCAGGCTGACTGGGTGATAATTATTTGGGTTTTCTCCCCCCCCCCTTTTAAAGATGGGGACAAAATTTGCCCTCCTTCAGTCTGCTGGGACCTCTCCTGTTCTCCAGGATTTCTCAAAAATTATTGCCAGCAGTTCTGAGATTACTTCTGCTAGTTCCTTTAGTACTGTTGGATGTAGTTCATCTGGCCCTGGAGACTTGAATTCATTTGTACTGGCCAGGTATACATTCCTGAACAACCTCTTTACCTATTCTATGCTGCATTTCTCCTATTGCATCATTTGCTCCATTTCCCCAAGGTTAATCACTGTTCTCCTTTTGGGAGAAGACCAAGGCAAAGACCGAGGCACAATTAGCTAACACACATTGGAAACTGCTTAATGCAGTGTAGATGTGTAAATTGCTATTGCTTAAAACAAATTGTAAGCCGCTCTGATAGCCTTTGTGGCTGAAGAGCGGGGTATAAATACCTAATTAAAAAACAAACAAAGAAGGCGTTGAGTAGCTCTGCCTTTTTTCTGTCCCCTGTTAGCATTTTGCCATCTTCTCCATGCAGTGGTCCTACCACTTTCTTGTTCTTTCTTTTGCTGCGGACATATCCATAAAAGGCTTTTATTATTAACCTCTGTAGCAAGCCTGAGCTCTATCTGTGCTTTTGCTTTTCTGATTTACCCCCTACATGAGCTGGCTATTTGTTTGAATTCTTCTTTGGTGATTTCTCCCTTTTTCCATTTCTTGCACATGTTCCTTTTAAGTCTTAACTCAGTTGAATGTTCTTTAGACATCCATCCTGGTTTCTTCAGACACCTGCCATTTTCCCTCCTCATTGGAACTGTTTGAAGTTGCACCTTCAATATCTCACTTTTTAGAAACTCCCATCCATCATGTACTCCCTTCTCTTTTAGTATTCCTGGCCATGGGATCACTCCAGTAATTCCCTAGGTTTTTCTGAAATCAGCTTTCTTAAAGTCTAGAATGCATATCTGACTATGCTTGGCTTCCCTGTTCCTCGGTATAACAAACTCCAGCAGAACATGGTCACTCCCCCCTAGGGATCCCACCACTTCCACATCATTAACCAGGTCATTCCCATTGGTTAGGATCAGATCTAAAATAGCTGATCCCCTTGTTGCCTCTTCTAGCTTTTGGACAATGAAATTGTCTACAGGGCAAGTGAGGAATTTGTTGGACCTTAAATTTTTGGCAGAGTTGGACTCCCAACAAATATCAGGATAGTTGAAATCCCTCGTTACTGCTACATCTCTCCTTTCTGAATGTGTGGTCATCTGTTCCAGGAAGGCATCATCCAAGTCCTTAGTTTGGCTTGGAAGTCTGCATTTGACCCCCGCAATGACACCCCTGATGTTTCTTTCTCCCTTTATTTTTACCCAGATGCTCTCAACCTGGCTCCCAGGATTTAAGTCATGGATCTGTTCACAGGTGTACACGTCCTTAATGTATAATGCTACTCCACCACCCTTCCTGTTTGGTCTATTTCTCTGAAATAGGTTACACCCCTCTATTCCAAAATTCCAATCATGAGACTCATCCCACCAGGTTTCAGTGATGCCTATTAAATCATATTTGCTTTGCTGTGCTAAAAGTTCAAATTCATCCTTTTTATTTCCCATGCTCTGTGCATTAGGACTTTTTCAGACGGGGCGGGGGGGGGGAACCCAAGGAGGTCGGGAGAAGAATGGCCCATTCTTCTCCCGACCTCCTCGGGGTCCCCCTCCCCCGGTCTGAAAAAGTCCTTAGTATAGAGACATCTAAGGTGTATAACACACAAGGTTTTTTTCCATTATTAAAGCGCTTGAGTTTTGCATGGAATCTCTGTGGCCCACATGATGCCGTGATTATTCAGTGTTCCCTCCGTCTCTGAGTTCTGTCACGCGACAACTCATTGACGGTTTCTGCCCGTCAATGGCCAGCGATTGCGCAATTTTATCAACTCAGAAGTAAGTACGGTGTGAAAACCTGTTGTTGTTTCATCTTACCACAGTCATGTTTTCCTTAGAAGGCATTGCTATCCCACTTCCACCCCTCTCATTTTCCCCACTGCACTTCCAGTGGCCATTTCCAATGTAGGCATACTTATGGTTGTTTTAGTACTGATTTCGTGTGATCTCGCATGCTTGCTTTGAAAACAAATTTCATTCCTGCAATTGATTTTGGAGCTTGGTTTCCCTAATATGAGTGTCTTGGCACTAGCTTTTACTAACAGCGCAGACTCACAAACCTATCAAGCCAGAAAAAAAACAGCCAGTATAAGGGTCTAAGCTATATGAAGACCAGGAGTTATAATGGAGAGGAACACAATAGCAAATGAAACATTTCCCTGTAATTTCTACGAAAACAGTCTAATGGGCGAGGTACTGAGCAGGTAGGCGACATTTTCATAAATGGTGAAGAATGAAAGATCATCACCTACACAGCCATCTTCATGAGTTGAAAACCGAAATGGTCATGGTTGGGAGGCCGGGGTGGGTGGGGAGGAGGAGGTGGAGGTGGAGGAGGAGAGGCCGGAGAGGGGAGAGGGGGCAGGGGTTCATGAGAGAGAGAGAGGGGGGGAACCTCTGGCACGCGGTTGGGGGGTTGGAAAAGTGGGACGCCTTCTTGGGCTGCCTGGTTTGCAGGATCAGGAGGGAGGGAAAGAGCCAGGGCTGGGGCTGCTATAGGAGAATGCTGGTAGCAGTGACATGTCAAGAAGTATCATGTGAATTCAACACCCAGTATTGATTTTTTTGCGCATGCACTACGGGGATGAAAAAAGGACTTCCTTTTGTACGCTCATGATATCACGTGAATTTTGACATAAAACCTGCTGATTTTGTAAAGGTAACACATGCACAAAAGTGGCAGAGGATATGACGAAACCAGCTAGGGGGAGGGGTAGGAATGCAGAGAAGGTTAAACGGCTGTACACGTGCTGCGTGCAAAAGCGCTATAAGATGTATTTGATGAGTTGATGAAGCGAAATGTGATGAGGTGTGTGGTGCAAAACAGTCATGTATCTGTTACTTACATGCCAAAATAATTCCAACATTGGGCATAGTGTGGTATATTCCTAAGACCATGGGCCATTTCCCCTATCTGCCTTTTAAAGGGTTTATTTCTCTCATTGTTGGGGTGTTGTGCTATTTGCCATGTTCTCTGTATGACATTTGGACTATTATCTCCAGCACTTGATGAACTCCTACCCTCATTAATACTGTCTCCCTCCCCCACACAACTCAGTTTAAAGCCCTGCTAAGCAGATCTGTCAGACTCTTAACAAAACATTCCTGCTGACTGCTGTGAGGTGCAACCCATCCCTTGCCAGTAGTCCACCTCCATGAAAGAGTTGTAGTGGTGGGAGATATCATAATGGTCATCTAGTCTATCCCCAGCCAGTGCTGATGGCCATGAAAATAATATTGCTAAACAACAGCATACATACTGTAGATGTTTCCTATCTTTCCATGGGTTCACCTTTGAAAGATGGAAGTTGGCATATTGGCTACATTTAGCAAGAGGATATAGCATTGCACACCTTTCTGCTATTTATAATTGGCCCTTCCCTCCAAAGCCAGGACTAAAGAGGGCTTACCAAAAAAAAAAAAAAAAAAAAAAAAAAGGGAGCATGTCACTTGCCTAAGGTCACCCAGTGGATTTTCATGGCTGAGCAGGAATTTAAATGCTGGTCTCCAGAATCAGAGTCCAGCACTCAAACCACTTTGCCACTCAGGTTCATCAACAGAATTAACATCATCATCATTAAAACATTAATTTGAAAGGAAAAAAAACCCTACCTCCTTATTCTGCCAAAGATAACATACCTAATTCCTTACTGTCTCTTTAGACAAGAAACCTCAAAACATTCGTAAGATAAAAGCAGGAAAGTGCTTTATGCTTACACTCCAATTTGGCAACAAAAATCTTGTTTTCCAGTGTCCTACCACACAGAGACAAATCATTTCCTTTTCAACGTTTTTACTTTTTCTTCCTTCCAACAATGTTTCAACATTCACCCATATTTTACACATCTGTGTTCACACAAACAAACAAGCCATCACTGTGGACATGGACATTCCTACACATGTTAGTGTTATAGATAACATCCCAGCACTTACAGCTGCAGGTACTCCATCCAGCTGTCTTCCTCCATGATTGGACACAATAATCCCTTGAACTCCATGCCTCACAGCCAGTTCTGCATCTTCCTTTGTCAGAATTCCCTTGATGATGAGAGGCAGGTGTGTCAGGCTCTTTAACCAAGTGATATCCTTCCAACTGATCGATGGGTCTATGGAGTCACGTGGAAGTCCATACTCTGAATAATCATTATCCTGAGGTACAGAAGGGCACTTCATTACTGCTCACAGTATTATTAGTACATTTTTACAACATTTTCTTGTCTTACTATACTTTGATATATATTCCCTATAAGGAACTTTTCCCTATTACTGTTCTATGTTACCTCAGCTATATTCTCAACATATTAGGTATATACTGAGACTACGGACTTTATCAGACGCACTAAATATGGTGTCATAACGATGCCACATAAATGCGAAAGGGCATGTATATCAGGCGATGTCATCCTTTCATGTTTTTGTATTGACAATAAGGAGTTCTGTTTGATTTATGGGCCAACCCATCAATAGATTAGCTGTGGTGCTTTTTTGCCAGCACTGCCAGCGTTTGAAACCTCGCATCTCCCCCCCCCCCCATGAATGCAGCATCAATGGCTGGTCTGGCCAGAACATTTCCATGTGAGATCGCAACATCCAGGTAGGCGATGCTCTTTTTATGAACCTCCCTAGTTTACTTGTAATTTGTGTGTTGTTTTTATTTTTCATTTTTCTGTGCTCCCGTCTTCTTGTGAGAATCCATTCACTCCTTCGACATTGCCAGGGCTGCCTTTTCATGGGATGGAAGGTAAGTGTGGTACAGGGGGTTCTTTTGCTGGCATAAAAACATAACAAATTATGCAGGGAAAAGAACAGAAAAGGAGGGTGGTCTGATAAAGTCCTGCATTTAAAAATGGCTTATTCCTACACTAATCCCATTTTCTTCAGGGCAGTGGTTGCCACACTTTCTGCTTTCAGGGACCATCATCCCCATATCAGTTTATCTGTTGAGGAATCCATGCATGGCTGCAATGGAATGGCTGGAGGCTGCTGAGAGTTCTGGATTGTAGCCTTAGGGGTCACACTCTGTTTGAACAGCCATTCCTCTAAACCACCATGCCACCCTGATCGTACCCACATCTCATCTGAAGCTAAGCAGGCTTGGGTGTGGTAAGTATTTGCAACATCAAAGAATGCCAGGGACCTTCAGGTAGGACTAGGAAAGAATCCTGACTCCAACCTTGGAGAGCTATTGTTGCCACTCAGAGTTGAAAATGCTGGGCTAGATGGAACAATGGTCTGACTCAGTATAAGGCAGCTTCCTGTATGTTCTGTCCCTAGATGGGATAATGGCCAGGAATTATGAACTGGAGATGTTTGTGAATGGGGGCCCAACATTTCCCTGTGGCTGCCTGTTACTTGGTAGTTAGTGGAAGACAAGCAGTCTTTCAAGAGGGCATGTCCACCGTTACCAATTTTCCATGGAGAACTACTTGCAAGTTCTGAAGGAACCCCAAGATTCTGCAGAACAGCCTGACTGCAACTCTCTTCCCACATTTGAGAGAGAGTGGGCTCACTTACACAGGCTATTTACCTTGTTATGCCCCTGTCTTAGACCCCTGCAGTCCAGATGATGCAGGGCTTTTGTCCTATTATGTTTTTCTTGTCTCTGCCTGCCCTCTAGTGGACACTTATGGGGGTGCAATAACATTTTGTAAAGAAAGCATCTTACTGTTTTGGACTGCATGGCCCTTAATGATTTTTTAGCCCAACCAGAAATCTCCTATTCTTGGGTTTTCTTTATGCTGTGTTATTTAAAGCTGGGCTAATGCTTTTTAATTGTAAGGGCCCAGCAACGGATATCCCCAACGGTTCTTTGGAGCCTAGTGTAGGTCCATAGAATAGTCCTCCTTCATAAGAACTAGCAGAATTTTGCTTCACTGTATTGACAACAGCTGAGCGCAGGGGCTATGAGCAGCTTCTAGCACATAATGTTTGGTTTCCAACTGTGCTCTTTCAAAGGTATAGTGTAATCTGAATCTGGGAACACCCACCCCATGTACTAAATACCTCTACATTTCTTTATTTAATATACTTCTTAAATGGCTCCACCTCTTCAATGAATTTCAAGGTGAATTACAATAAAACCATAACAACAAACTAACAAAACAAAACAAAACTGATAAAATACAACATTGCAAGGTAACAGGGGATCTTCTAACATCCATCAGCAGCATTACTCATTAAAGACTCAAGCTGGAATAGTATAGTTTTAGCAGAGGTTCAAGGACAAGATACCCCTAGAAATGAACTTCCTTCAAGTGGGGCACTGCTACACAGAGGGCACCATCTCAGGTTCCCCACTTTAGTGGCAGGGCTAGAGAGGGGACACACCACAGGGCCTTGGGTGAAGAAAAGACCCCAGGCAGGTTCACATGGGAGGGCGAAACACTATTTCTTGGATACCTTGGCCCTAAGCAATTCAGGGCTTTACTGTTAAACCCTTTGGATTATTCCCAGAAACAAAAGCGTGTCAGTGAAGTTGTTTCTAGATCAAATTGGCATCACATGATCTACAATATGTACATCAGACAGTCTGGCCCCTGTGCTTTGCACCAGCTGTAGTTTCAAGAGCAGCCTTACATAGGTCATGTGATCTAGATGTCAAGTTATTAACTCAAGGAATGGACTGTTGTACTTAGAAAGTGATGTAGCAGTTGCACCAGCTACAGGAACAAATATGCTTTTCCAGGGTATCTTCGCTATCTTAACCATCTAGGAGCAGCAGAGGATCCAAGAGGACTACAAGTGCATACATGGTCCTTTGGAGGGAGTGCAATGCCTTCTATAGCAGACTATACTCCCATACCTGGGTTAACCGGTCTACTGACCAACAGACTATCTGTGTGTGTGGACTAAACCTCCCCCAAATTCAATTCCTCACTGTGTGCAGACAACAGTGCAGGATTTCAAAGCCTCCTTGGCATCAGCTGAAAGAGAGACGGAGATGGAAATAAGCAGCCCACTGATATCAAGTGAATCTGCAAATCATGCTTTGGTGTGACACCTGAATGGTCAAGACCACAGTTATAACCATTGCTCAGCTTCTGGAGTCTGCTTGCACCAAGAAAAAATGGAAGTGGACTGGTTAAGCTGAATGATGAGAAGACAAACATGAAACGAAAAAAGGCATGCATCTCTTAAACCAGTTTGTCTGTTGTAAAATTTGCCAACTCAATTCATGTTTTGGACCCTGTGTTCCATGGCCTCTTTTTATCATAAATGTTTTGATGGAATACTGATTAGAAGATTACAAACCTCAAAGGCACCTTGAAAGTTCTCCAGTGTAACAGAAGATAAGAACTGCAAACTGTTTCGGATGTCATCACGTCTTTTGCCCGGGTATGGCAGATCAGCCGTGAGCACCAGCGCCTGGAACCCCAAAGATTCCATCCGCTTCACTAGCTGCTCAGAGAGAGCCCTCCTCCGGTGAATGTAGAGTTGGAACCATCGGACACCAGCAGGGGCAGCAGCAGCAATCTCTTCCACGGAGCACGTGGAATAAGTGCTGGCAATGTAGCAGGTATTCATGGCTTCAGCGGCTTTAGAGACAATTGGGGGTGGGGAAAGGAAGTATCAGCTTGGATTGCTGACGCATTCCTGTCTTGAGTCCCTGTTGTTCCTTTACAGAACAGAGCCTTCCATGCCTCAGCTGGAGCAAAGGGAACTAGAGCAGAGGAGCCAAAACTTCTGCAGACCTGCCTGAGAAAAGCTCCTTCAGGCCTCCTGTCTGAATGCCTCCTCAGTGACAATACTTGCGGGCCAGAGAGAGACAGTTCCCGCCGGTAGCCCCTTCGTTCCCCACCCGCCTGAATAATCACACAACACAGAGATAAGATTCACAAAGTGTATTGGTACAAGTGAGATAAGTGGCAGAAAAGGCCACAGCTTGTGGATGGTAGTTGCCTGGTTGGCGTATGAGCATGGGGGGGGGGTAGATTCGGAACCTGGATCAAGGGAGTTGGCCAGGCACGGCCAGCTGCCGCCAACAGCTACCTGGCCAACACCTTGACCGGAAGCACGTGACCGGCAGCACGTGACCGGAAGTACGTAACCGGAAGCACGTGACCGGAAACACGTGACCGGAAACACGTGACCGGAAACACGTGACCGGAAACACGTGACCTGGCCGTAAGGCCGTCCCGTGCGGGGAGGGGGAAGCCCTCCCTCTTAGCAGAAACGGGGGAGTGGGGGTGACCAGCCTGGAGCTGGTAAAAGGACGGGGGCGGAACCCCCCCTTTGAGCCCCCCCCCTCCCAGCAGCCCTCCATGCTCACCGCCGCCCGTACAAGCTGTGACAAAGAACATAAGCATAAGAACATAAGCATGCAAAAGATCTAACTAATACAGAGTGATTCTAGCTAGGGTGGGAGGGTCGGGTCTTCGGCTCCTCAGAGCCAACTGCCTGCTGCCGGCTGCGGGCCTCAATAAATACCCGGCCGGCGGACCAGAGGGAAAACCGCAAGGCGTTTCCTCCTGTCCCTCCAGCCAATCAGAGAGCCCGAGCGCTCCGGCTCTCTCATTGGCTGACGTGCCTGGCGCCCAGCCAATCAGGGAGGGGGAGCCCTTCCCTGATTGGCCGTTGTTCGATCCCTCTCCTATCCAGCGGAGCTGGCTAGGAGAGGGCCTGGGAGAAGAAGATGGCGGCGCCCATGCCGCCACGCGGAAGGTGCTCCGGCGGGGCTCCCCTGGCCGCAACAATGCCGCAGGGTGAGTCCCGCAGCCTCATTTGCGGGCCAGAGAGAGACAGTTCCCGCCGGTAGCCCCTTCGTTCCCCACCCGCCTGAATAATCACACAACACAGAGATAAGATTCACAAAGTGTATTGGTACAAGTGAGATAAGTGGCAGAAAAGGCCACAGCTTGTGGATGGTAGTTGCCTGGTTGGCGTATGAGCATGGGGGGGGGGGTAGATTCGGAACCTGGATCAAGGGAGTTGGCCAGGCACGGCCAGCTGCCGCCAACAGCTACCTGGCCAACACCTTGACCGGAAGCACGTGACCGGCAGCACGTGACCGGAAGTACGTAACCGGAAGCACGTGACCGGAAACACGTGACCGGAAACACGTGACCGGAAACACGTGACCGGAAACACGTGACCTGGCCGTAAGGCCGTCCCGTGCGGGGAGGGGGAAGCCCTCCCTCTTAGCAGAAACGGGGGAGTGGGGGTGACCAGCCTGGAGCTGGTAAAAGGACGGGGGCGGAACCCCCCCTTTGAGCCCCCCCCCTCCCAGCAGCCCTCCATGCTCACCGCCACAGAGCCGAGCCCAGATCGGCTTCCGCCAACCCGGCAGCCACCATCCTCTCACTAGACCAGCCTTCTGATTAGGGGAATTCAGGATGTAGCAATGGCGTGCACCAGCCCGGGGCGAATGTAAGAGGTGAATGCCTTGGAGCGCCACCTGCCAATTTGCTGGATGGTGGTCGGCTGAAGGCCCTCCCCTGCTGCTGTGGTGGCCGCTCCGATGCGAAAAGAGTGGGTGCCGTATTCCTCTGCCGGGCAGCCTAGCCGTCTCAGCGCTGCTCGAAGGATGCTGATGAATTGGAACCTGGTGAGCGCTGATGTGTCCTCGTGAACGAAGAGTATTCCTGGGATGTCGGGGCGACGGCCGGCGGACCAGAGGGAAAACCGCAAGGCGTTTCCTCCTGTCCCTCCAGCCAATCAGAGAGCCCGAGCGCTCCGGCTCTCTCATTGGCTGACGTGCCTGGCGCCCAGCCAATCAGGGAGGGGGAGCCCTTCCCTGATTGGCCGTTGTTCGATCCCTCTCCTATCCAGCGGAGCTGGCTAGGAGAGGGCCTGGGAGAAGAAGATGGCGGCGCCCATGCCGCCACGCGGAAGGTGCTCCGGCGGGGCTCCCCTGGCCGCAACAATGCCGCAGGGTGAGTCCCGCAGCCTCATTTATAGGAGCCATGCCCCAGGCTGACATGTGAACATGAGAAACTTTTGCTTGCATCAGATTTCTCCAGATCCTGGGAAGCTACATTTGAAGAAGAAACTGTTCCCATTGCTGCTTGCAGTGTTTGAATAGTAAACTGTTATAGTTACTTGTTACAGTGTTGGAACAGTAACTTCTGTTGCTTGCTGCACTACTCGTTGCAGTTTTGTTACTTTTAATTGATAAAAGAATGGCATAACACTTGAAAATTCCTATCAAAGTGCCTCTATAAAAATCCCTTTAAAATATCCTAGAAAAGTAACTTTTGAAAAAAACAAAACGTGTTACCTTTACACCAATAAAGTACCTTTGTTCCAACCTGTTTTATCATTTGTGAGATTTAACTTCATTCTACCCGCATGACCCCTTACATTAATTAGTTGCAGTTAAGTTAATTAGATTACTTGTATCCCATTTCTCCCTACTTCAGATTTCCCTCTTAGAGACCCTAATCTATATCCATATTAGAAACTCTATGGGCATAGAAGTGTCTCCCTTTAGACTGAGCTGATCACATGTCATCTGGGATCATGTGTCACTGATGGAGGAAGGCTGGCCCTTTCTGCTCCCAAGTTCCCCTTCACATGTTAGAACTGACTATTCTCTGAGTGTTCTCCTGGTTCCATATGTGGCACAGAGGAAGGTATGCCCCTTATCTCTTCAGTTCTTGTCATAGCCTACAATATACAATAAATGTTTTGATTAAATCAAAGGGCTTAATTAATAAACCCTAAAGGGCTTATTAAGCCAAAGGGCTCACACTACAAGAGGTGCAGGATGCAAATTCAGGAAAGAGTGCCTCAGATTCACCAAGCCCACATCCTGTACCCACTGCTGCTGAACCACTGAATTTTGATGGTGTGATGGCAGAAACCTGAGCAATTAATTTCCTTTTAAAAGCAATTTCACTTCAAAATGAATAAAATACATTTGGTATCCATGGTTTTCACTTATCCACATCTGGGAAAAAAATGTTCTTTCTAGGCATTTCTAGGTCCTCCAATGCAATTCTATGGTCACTGGTGTTCATCTCATTGAAAATAATAGGGGAGATTATCAGACACGGCAAAAAACATGTCAAAAGATCACTAGGAGAACAGGAAGGGGCAAGATTATCAGATGACATCATTCTCCAGTATCCTGGGGTGTAGCGTGGCCATGAGTAAAGCGTCCCTTTTTATTTCTGGCTTGTCTCCATCAATAGGAAAATGGAGTCTCGTTCACAGCAGCACTATGCCCCTGGAATGGCTGAAGGACGTGGGTGTCTGGTAAGGTCACCCTTCCTGTTCTACTCCCATTCTTCGGGAATACAATTTTGGCGCATTCCCCCACGTCTGATAATCTCCTGGGTTCCCTATTATCCATGGTTTCAGGTATCCATGGAGGGGTGTTTCTTGTAACATATCCCCGATGGATATGAAAGTTGACCTGTACATGCATACATTAAAAAAAACAAGGCAGGCAGGCAACCAAATCACTTTCCTGAAGCACTGCAGAACCCTGATGCAAACTAAAAACAAAGCGAACTGCTCTACACATACAGTTTGAACACATTCCCACTTCTGTGTGTTCCATAGATCACAGATTTTGTTGTTGTAGCCAAAACAGAAACACATTTCTTCTACTTGTTTCAATTTAGTTTCAGATCTCTGTTCAGAAATGTTTAAAATACACAATATTCTTTTACATTCTGTATCACAGTTTAAGGACTTTATCAGATGTGGGGAAACACAGCAAAAAACCATGTCCCAAATTGCATCATAAGGATAAGAGAAAGGGAGGCATTATCAGACACCCGCATCCTCAGCCATTCCTGGAGTGTAGCGCTGGCACTGACGAGGCTTCACTTTTTAATTGATGGGCTAAGCCATCAATAAAAAGTGACAGCCTCATTCACACCCGCGCTATGCCCCGGAATGGCTGAACTATGACGTCACCTGACCATTTCGCCTGTTTCTGTTATTGTCACATTCTTCTGATGCAGTTTTTGCCACATCTGATAAAGTCCTAAGATCAGGACATCAAAAATACAATATAAATAGCAATGGTGATTTTATTTGTGGCTATGCTAAAAATATAGGCTGAATCAGGCTTGAAATAAATTATGCTAGAGTGGCAACAGGTTAAGATTTGATGCAGACTCTTGATACCACTTTTGGCTGAGGTGAGATGAGGGTGCTGACCTGGAAGCTTTCCTGGGACCCAACAAGCTTCTAAAATATAGTGCAGGTTATCCGAGGGCCACAAAAATCCACTATAGTTTTAGTGAAAGAAGATATGCCTGAAAACTGATTGCACTTATTGATGTGGAGGAAGGCACTATAACTTATTTATCAAGCAGATATGCATCAGGTGCAGCTGAAGGAAGGGACAGGAGAAGCTGTATCTGTAGAATTTCTGTTTGGATGCATTCCCGCCTCCACCTAACTTTTCGGCTTAAGATATCAAGGCAAACCGTGGGTGTACGGAGCTTAATTTGTAAATGAGCATACTATGTGTGACATTACAAAGCACTGACTTTGAATGGAAGTTAATAATAGAGTGTAAATTAAGATGTGCCCCTTTTGCCTTTTGGGCACATGAATAAAAATTACAAGTTCTTTAATTGTCAGCTTCTTTTTGTTGTTATTGTTTCTAAATTCTAGGACAGATAGATGGAGCAGTGGGAAAAGGCAAAATGAGAACCCCATATTCCAAAAAGGAGGTCCAGCAGCAGGCCAGAGAAGGACTCTTCATTCATGTCCTAGAAGAAGATTATGTCTGAACCCCCATGTAAAAAGGCAGAGTATTACACAATAAAAGCCTCATCAAGGAACACTCTGGGACCAAGTACGTGGCCCCAGGGACCTTAGAGGTTGTTCATGCAAGAGTTTGCAGGCTCAAGCCCTGGATGTGTTCTTTCGCTAGAAAAGGCTGGAAGAAATCTGTGTACACAGTCAGCCAGATGTGGTATCTGACGGTATCTGATTTACCAATCCTGTTCTCTACCAGTTGGGTATTCAATTTACATGCTGCACCCCCATTTCCTCATGAATCTGTCACAAAACTAGATCAGACTCCACCTCCGCTAAAAGTTAAAATGTTTCTTCCCTGGCAAAGAGCTTCTGGCATACCTCTTGCTGTGCTCTGCTCTCCATCAGGGCAAGCCAACTTGTGGAAACCAGTGGGAGCAATCCCTACTGGAAAGCTGATCTCAGTGCCAAGAATGATGGTCTTTGTGTCCAGGGCAGACACATCCCGCAGCAAACGGGGCCGGAAATAGATTCTGTGGGAAGAGATATAGATGGCTGCTATTAAGACGGCAGGTCTGTTACTTCTGTTGGAAGTCGAAAGAAGTACTGAGGAAAGTTATTTATCTGTCCAGACAAGCAGGTTCCTCGGGGATCTCTTTTTATGGGAACATCTTGTAATTGCTGTTTTTTTAAAAATTAACTGAAGGAATAAGGCTGAGAGCTCAAGCCAAATCATACTGGTCACCTAATCATTTCCCATTCTTCCTGAAATGATGGTTTCAGGTGCTCCCTGGAAAAGTTGCATTTCCCAGACACAATGAGGAGGAAAGGGGCAAGGAAAGAGAGAAAAGTGAATAGCAGGGTGCCGTTTACACGATGAAATTGTAGTGGGAAGAATCCGTGTCGATCCCTGGCAGTTTACACATACATCGGGTCGGGTATGTGATTTTTGGAAGGGGAGGCCACCTTTTATTCCTCAACCTGTGGGACTTCTAGTCCCGCAGTTTGTGCCGGTTTTTAAAAAAAGTCACTGGAGGATTCGGAAAATCGGAAATGTAAACAGCCTGGGACAAAATATCTCGGTAGTAGGGGATGACCGGAAATGGTGACTGTGGGCGGGCTTAGAGATCAGCAACCAGAAAAGGAGGGGTCAGTCACACATTCAACAGATCCAGCCTCACTAGCCGAAAACAAAGGCATCCCTTCCAGCTGCATGAAGGTTGATGTGTGTGCGCACGCGCACGCACGCGTGTACTCAATCACCTTTTAAAATGGATTTCTACACTGCAAACCCTTCAGCTTTACCTTTTCCTCTACTGCATGTTACAGAGAGATCGTGGTGGGCAGAGGGTCGCCCATTCATCCCCTGCCTTGGTCACCTCCCTGAGTACTAACGGGCACAGTAAAATATTCCAGCCTCTGAGTGAATGAACACCCTTTAATTCCCCCTCTCTGTGTCTATGTCTTTCAAAACGACTGTCTGTAGCTGGCTTGAAACCTGAACTCTGCAGCTAAATCTCTGCTGTAAGGGTTAATATTTTAAAGAGGCAAGGGGAAACCCAAGCGCCTCTTGGCTTGGGTTTCCCCTTGTTCGTTCCTGCGTCTGAGCACTTGTTCGCTCCTGTGTCTGAGCGAAAGATCTCAGTCTGGATCTTTCAAAATGCTTTCTGCCTCTTCTTAAAGGGTTAACATTTTAAAGAAGCATGGGGAATACCAAACCTCTGTCCCCCGTCTCCCCCCCCCAGCCAGCCAATAGCATCGCTCATGGCGTGGAACTCTAAAGGAAGTGCATCATCGAGGTTGTGAAAACACGAGTAATCGCGTCCTTGATTGACAGCCAAAATAATAATAATAATAAAACCTAAAAAACCCCCGGAACTTTGGATGTGTAAATATCAGTCACGGGACCACCCAGGATATCCAGATCAGTGACATAAATCGTATAAACAGCGAGGGACGGATTCGTGATCACAAAGTCATGGTAAGCACCGCGACAATTTTTGTCGTGTAACTGGCACCCAGCTGTGGAGGAAGTGAAGGCAGAGTGACTGTGTGTATGAATAGTTATTTGTCTATTTTCCCTCAACTTCTGTTAGAACTGTAGCCACCAAGCCCAGAGGAGTACAGTGGGCAGGTGAGGAGGGGTTGGAGCAAATTTAGAACATTTGAGGGGGGCTTTTCCTGAGGATTTTCCACTTTGCTTGTAATAGCCCATCCTAATCCAAAATAAACACACAGGGTGGGTGGGGGTGGCAGCTCACTCTTTACATAGAACAACCCTGTTCCAGCCAAATGTCAGTGACAATATCATGTGACATTTTTTAAAAATAAAAGCAGATCACATAAGCTATCTTGATACAGTTAAACATGCTTATACACACATATATGTTAGTGCTGTCAAATTCCAGGTTTTGAGGATTTTCCTTCCAATGTTTGTATCAGAGGCTTCTAAATGTGATTAAACATGACATTAAGGCAAAACATGTGCATATCCTTCATACATACAAGGAAACTGCACCTTTATATTAGAGCTTCATGTGCTATATAAGCACATTATAATAAAATACCAGTATGCAGCTCCCCCCCCCGCCACCAGCCAAAAAATTCCCATGGATGCCCTTGATGACCACGTATCTTATAAAGAAAGGAAATTAGGGCAATGCTGTGTTAAAATGCCTGCTTCTTGAAACATGTGGAAAATTCTCTTGCTCATTGTATAGTTACAAATTTAGAAAAAAGTTTTGTTCTTTTCAGATATAAGTCCAGCTTGTATAATTTTCTTAAATTTTTGGTTTCTATTATGTTATCTGAATGCATGGGGACTATGGAGCCACTTGTGACACTCAAAATGCAATATTAAATTGTGGAATTTTAATTAGCTCAAAGGTATGGCTGTAAGAGGCTGGATAACTGGTGGGACCTTTGCATTTGTATATACCAGTACTCAGTGTAGAGACTCAGAGTTTAAAGTAAATAAAAATGATTTTTATTGGAAAATAAACACGGAAGCATTCACACATGCACTCACACTGACAAGATGACCTGGTTAATGGGGTGCAAGTGGTGGGATCCTTAGGTGAGAGTGATCATGTTCTCCTGGAGTTTGTTATACAATGGAAAGGAGAAGCCAGGCATAGTCAGACACGCATTCTTGACTTTAGGAGAGCTGATTTCAATAAACTCAGGGAAATACTGGGGGTGATCCCATGGTTAGGAATACTAAAAGAGAAGAGACCTCAAGACGGATGGGACTTTCTCAAAAGGGAGATACTGAAGGCACAATTTCAAACAGTACCATTGAGGAAGAAACATGGGAGGTGTCTCAAGAAACCAGGATGGATGACTAAAGAAATATCAATAGAACTAAGTTTTAAACGGAACATGTATAAGAAATGGAAAAAGGGGGAAATCACCAAAGAAGAATTCAAACAGATAGCGAACACATGTAGGAGTAAAGTCAGAAAAGCTAAAGCACAGAATGAGCTCAGGCTTGCTAGGGAGGTTAAGACCAATAAAAAGGGTTTTTTGGGTATGTCTGCAGCAAAAGGAGGAAGAAGGAAATGGTAGGGCCACTATGCGGAGAAGATGGCAAAATGCTAACAGGGGACAGAGAAAAGGCAGAATTACTCAACACCTTCTTTGCCTCAGTGTTTTCAGAAAAGGAAAAGGGGGACCAACCTGAGGATAAAGGTACAGAAGACACGACAGGGGAAATCCAGCACAGAATAAGCAAAGAGGTAGTACAGGAATACCTTCTTAATCTAAATGAATTTAAATCTCCAGGACCAGATGAACTACATCCAAGAGTATTAAAAGAGCTGGCAAATGTGATCTCACAGCGATTGGCAATAATCTTTGAGAATTCCTATAGAACAGGAGAAGTCCCAGCAGACTGGAGAAGGGCAAACGTTGTCCCCATCTTCAAAAAGGGGAAAAAAGAGGATCCCAACAATTATCGTCCAGTTAGTCTGACATCAATACCAGGGAAGATTCTAGAGCAGATCATTAAACAGAGAGTCTGTGAACATTTAGAAGGCAATGCCATAATCACAAAAAGTCAACATGGGTTTCAGAGAAACATGTCATGCCAGACTAATCTGATCTCTTTTTTTGATAAAATTACCAGCTTGGTAGATGAAGGGAACGCTGTGGACATCGCATACCTTGATTTCAGTAAGGCCTTTGACAAGGTTCCCCATGACATTCTTGCAAACAAGCTTGTAAAATGTGGGCTAGACAAGTTAACAGTTCAATGGATTTGTAATTGGTTGACCGGCCGAACCCACAGGGTGCTCAGCAATGGCTCCTCTTCATCTTGGAAAGATGTGACCAGTGGGGTGCCACAGGGTTCTGTCCTGGGCCCAGTGCTATTCAACATCTTTATCCATGACTTGGATGAGGGAATTAGGGGCATACTTACCAAATTTGCAGATGACACCAAATTAGGAGGAGTAGCTAATACCCTGGAGGACAGGATCAAAATTCAAGATGACCTAGATAAACTGGAGAGCTGGGCCAAAGCTAACAAAATGAAATTCAATACGGAGAAATGTAAGGTACTGCAATTAGGGCGAAAAAATGAAATGCATAGATATAGGATGGGGGACACCTGGCTGAATGAGACTACATGCGAAAGGGATCTAGGAGTCCTAGTAGACCACAAGTTGAATATGAGTCAACAGTGTGATGCGGCAGCTAAAGAGGCCAATGCAATTTTGGGCTGTATCAATAGAAGTATAGTGTCCAGATCAAGGGAAGTAATAGTGCCGCTGTATTCTGCCTTGGTCAGACCTCATCTAGAGTACTGTTCCAGTTCTGGGCACCACAATTCAGAAAGGATATTGACAAATTGGAGCGTGTTCAGAGGAGGGCGACTAAAATGGTGAAAGGTCTGGAAACCATGCCTTATGAGGAGAGACTTAGGGAGCTGGGTATGTTTAGCCTGGAAAAAAGACGGTTAAGAGGCGATATGATAGCCCTGTTTAAGTATTTGAAGGGATGTCACGCTGAGGATGGAGCAGGCTTGTTTTCTGCTGCTCCAGAGACTGGAACACGGAGCAATGGGTGCAAGCTCCAGGAACAGAGATTCCACCTCAACATGAGGAGGAACTTTTTGACAGTAAGAGCTGTTCGGCAGTGGAACGCACTCCTTCGGAGCATGGTGGGGTCTCCTTCTTTGGAGGTCTTTAAACCGAGGCTGGATGGCCATCTGTCGGGGATGCTTTGATCGTGATTTCCTGCATGGCAGGGGGGTTGGACTGGATGGCCCTTGTGGTCTCTTCTAATTCTGCAATTCTATGATTCTAAGAAACCACACATGGCTGACAAAGAATTAAGGCAGAAAGATTTGGATGGAGGAATAGATTTGAGAAATGTGGACTATAATTACCAGTCTGAAGAACAGAGATGCATGCAGCAAGGATTCAGGTGTGAAACTGAGGGTGACACAGCAAACCAGCAGAACAATGGTGTTGGAAGAACTGTGCACACATGACTATTATTTGGGGTTAATATTTATACCCAGTTTCGCATCCTGAAGGGGTGTTTGAGTGTAGAACAATGCTTCAATGAGTTTCCCACAGTTAAGCAATGGAAACTCTGGCTTCATTAATTGCCACGAATAGCTGAGATGTTAAGTTTGATGGGTTTGTGGCAGCCTCCTTATTGTGGGAGAGGAGAGGTACAAGGATGGACATTTGTGGGGATAATGGGTGTTCTGATCACTGTTTGTTTTTGGAGTATGATTCACTGCTAGGAGTGTCTAAGAGGGGATTAGTACATCCCACTTTGATTACTTTGATCCTAAGGGGCTCTGCTTAATCCTATCTTGGGCATGTCTGTTGGGAATTTCTAAGACATCTTTGTTAGATCCTTGGTGACCTTCACTTGAACACATTTTGGTCTGACCTGATCTACCTAGACTTCATGAGAATGTCAAATATTGCCAAATTATGAATTATTGGAGGGAGGGGTGTGTGTAAGGCCAGGTAACAGTTAATTGAGCACAGGACCGGTTTAAGGAATTTTGGGGACCTTGCAATGCTTTATTTTGAGGGGTCCATATGTTTATCTCAGGTCAATGTAACCTAACCTAGTCACAGTATAGGATATTCAGATTATTACTAATAATGTTTTTGCAGGAGGAGGGTTACAATGACCCCCCAACAATGATGAGGCCCCCTGCAGCTGCAGGTGCTGTAGGGCCCTTAAGCCAGCCCTGAATGAGCACATTTACTTACCACACAGTATATTATGAAAGGGAGGATGAAGAAACTTCTTTTCTGTTGTTCTCGCCTGCAGAAAAACTCACTAGAATAGGGATATTTGACTCATAGTTACACAGGGGAAGTTACCCTAATGGAAAAAAAAAGTCTAGAGAAAGTGAGACTTTCCTGAAGAGAAAGTTAAATATGAAAGGGATTTAACTAGCCATACTTCTCATATATCTACTTTTTGCTGGCAGAGAATAGTAACCTTTATGGAAACAAGAACAGAAAAGAGAGGAAAAATCTAACTTGTGAGATCAGTTACTTGGAGAAAATACTGTGGCCTGGCAAGGGTTTCAAGAACTTGACACTGTGTCCTCTTTGTACATCAGGCAGGTTGTGTGAGATTTATTCCTTAAGTATTTTGGAAAGAGCGACCCTCTCTGTTCCACTGGATTCCAGTTTGGAAGTCATGAACTGAAGTTTGCAACAGCTTGTGAAACAGCCGTGAGCTAAAGCACTGTCATATACATGGTGGCAACACTTTGATCACTACCATATCAGCAATCAGTTATCAGCTATATTGTTGTGTCCACACATATTTGTGAGAAGTGTCAGGCAACACCCACCAAAACAATAATTACCCAACAACCACCAGAAATGACACAAAGACATTCGTCCCCCCTTCACTGGCATAATCGATTTATTTTTCAAATCCAAGTTCTGTTCTGGTAGATGCCAGATCAGTCATTCCAAGCTGAGTTTAGTGAAGTCAGTGGGTCAGAAGATAGCAACTCTTATGTCTTAGTTTTTCAGTAGGGCCTAATGAACCTAGCCTATAGCACTTTATAAATGTTTTTTTTCTAACAGGAATGCTAACCTTTGGCTCTCAAAAATTTAATCTTCTATCCTACCTTTTATATGCCATGAGGTTGTTATCCCGGGTCCAACATTCATCGGCACCACCAGCAAAAAAGTCCCAGACTGCCTTTGGAAGATGCTTTTTAGCATAAGCTTCAAAGTCTGACAAACACACTAGAGACATTTCCAAGCAAAGGGGAGCCTGGGAAGAAGAAGAGAAGACGGGATGAATATAACAAGTACACACTACAAACAAAAGTCTTGAAGCAGTCTGGTAGAGAAATGTTTTCACTACCAAGAATAGATTTTCATAGGATTCCACAGGAAACAGTCTTTCATGCTAAACAGAATCACCTCAAAAACATTTGGAGTTCAAGTTGATTGTTTCAGAAATGTAAATTAAACTGTATTATGAAACTCCCAAAAAGTTGCAGGGACCAAAACTAAAAAAGCAAACAAACCCACCCCACCAAAACAATTTTGAAACTGCATTTTGAAATGATTTTGAAACTGCAATTCTTCTCCTTTCCTCTATGCTCATGTTTCTCTGAGCAATCCAAGAGTGCAGTGAAAAGTTACTTTTTAAAGTAATTGGTAACACTGTGGTTACAATTCTAACCCATTCCAAAGTAGTTGCTGTTACAATTCAAATTTACTCCTTGCTTTTTGAAAGTAACCATTTTAGTTCCTTTTGCCGATTATAACCTCCCCACGCCCACCATTGCAACCATCCCAGGTGGCATGCTTGAGGCTTTTAAAAGTACAGTAATCTCTCCAGCCCTGACTGCTCAGCCCCTTCTCCTCAATCAGTCTTGAAGGGCTTTAGGCAGCCTGGTTAGCAGATAGCACCCAGCAGTGACATCATTCCACAATGCGGCTGCTTATAGCACAGCCTGGCTTCTTTATAGGGTGGAGTGGCAGTGGACAGGGCTGTCCATAATGGTCTGCTTCTGGGTTGGATGATATTTTCTGAGAAATTCTGGCACATCTCTAGGGTAAACTACCAAATCCTTGCTCCATCAACAACAATTAGCACTTACTTGGATGGAGCACAACCCCCCCCCATTGTCTATGAAACATGGAAGTAAGCTCCCACCTTGCACAGGTGAGCCACCTTCCTGGCTCAGCTGCTGCTGCCACTTCATTACATTGACACTGCTGGCCAAACACACATGTGCCCTTTTGTTATGCAGGATTACAGCCTAGCCACATGGTGCAGAACAGGCAAACATGGCACACAGAGTCACTTCTACTCCTACTATTACTACTAGGAATGTAACAAGCAATTGAAAAGAGACAAGCAGCTCTGACCACTCAGGATACACCCTCAGGCATCTCCTGCCACCTAAGGCTCTTCTTCGTGGAACTAATATCACATTAGGGGCATACTTACCAAATTTGCAGATGACACCAAATCAGGAGGAGTAGCTAATACTCTGGAGGACAGGATCAAAATTCAAGATGACCTGGATAAACTGGAGAGCTGGGCCAAAGCTAACAAAATGAAATTCAATACAGAGAAATGTAAGGTACTGCACTTAGGGTGAAAAAAGGAAATGCATAGATATAGGATGGGGGAGACCTGGCTGAATGAGACTACATGCGAAAGGGATCTAGGAGTCCTAGTAGACCACAAGTTGAACATGAGTCAACAGTGTGATGTGGCAGCTAAAAAGGCCAATGCAATTTTGGGCTGTATCAATAGAAGTATAGTGTCTAGATCAAGGGACGTAATAGTGCCACTCTATTCTGCCTTGGTCAGACCTCACTTAGAATACTGTGTCCAGTTCTGGGCACCACAACTCAAAAAGGATATTGACAAATTGGAGCGTGTCCAGAGGAGGACGACTAAAATGGTGAAAGGTCTGGAAACCATGCCTTATGAGAAGAGACTTAGGGAGCTGGGTATGTTTAGCCTGGAAAAAAGACGGTTAAGAGGCGATATGATAGCCCTGTTTAAGTATTTGAAGGGGTGTCACGTTGAGGATGGAGCAAGCTTGTTTTCTGCTGCTCTAGAGATTGGAACACGGAACAATGGATGCACGCTCCAGGAACAGAGATTCCACCTCAACATTAGGAGGAACTTTTTGACAGTAAGAGCTGTTCGGCAGTGGAACGCACTCCCTCGGAGCGTGGTGGGGTCTCCTTCCTTGGAGGTCTTTAAACAGAGGCTGGATGGCCATCTGTTGGGGATGCTTTGATTGTGTATTCCTGCATGGCAGGGGGTGGGACTGGATGGCCCTTGTGGTCTCCTCCAACTCTGCAATTCTATGATTCTATGATTCCAACCAGGCATCAAAAGATGTACAGTTCCTGGCCATGTTTCCTTGGCAGGAACATGATACACTGGCCTAGTACCTCCCTTTTGCTATTTGTTGAAAAGCTGCTTTTCCTGACTTGATTCTATTTTCCTGAGAGGGAACTTAACCCTTTCTCCACTGCTGCCTGCATGCTATCTATCCTGGGTATTCCCTGAACTCCCTGACATTTCCTTGCATATTCCCTTGCAGGGTGCTTCACCACAGTGCTGACTTTGGCTCTTTCTTGGAAAGGAAAATATATGAGGAAATGTGTTTGTGTTCAGTTGCTGGGCAACTGTTGAGCAGAAATTCAGAAATGCATTGGAAGGAGATTATTAAAGAGAAGAATTTAGCAAAGCTTTTTCTTTTTTTCCCTTGTGTGTGAATGGCATTCTCATTCCCCCCTTAAACACTAAAAATCAATGAATATTCATTTGCTTGCAAACATTAGAACTGTAATGGTGGAAGCCTGGAGCACTGGGACTGGCTTTTCTCTTAACTTTTGTTGTTTCTGTTTTTGTTGTGTGTCTTCAAGTCATTTCTGACTTATGGCAGCCCTATGCAAACCTATCATAGGGATTTCTTGGCATGCTCCCAAAGGGAAGTATGTATGTGCATCTCTTTATCAATGACTTGGATGAGGGAACTAGGGGCATACTTATCAAATTTGCAGATGACACCAAATTAGGAGGAGTAGCTAATACCCTAGAGAACAGGATCAAAATTCAGAATGACCTGGATCGACTGGAGAGCTAGGCCAAAGCTAACAAAATGAACTTCAACACAGAACTTCAAAATGAACTTCCACACTTAGGGTGGAAAAATGAAATGCATAGATATAGGATGGGAGAGACCTGGCTGAACGAGACTACGTGCGAAAGGGATCTAGGAGTCCTAGTAGACCACAAGTTGAACATGAGTCAACAGTGTGATGCGGCAGCTAAAAAGGCCAATGCGATTTTGGGCTGTATCAATAGAAGTATAGTGTCTAGATCAAGGGAAGTAATAGTGCCGCTCTATTCTGCCGCTCCATCCTCAGCCATGACACCCCTTCAAAGACTTAAACAGGGCTATCATATCGCCCCTTAACCATCTTTTTTCCAGGCTAAACATACCCAGCTCCCTAAGTCTTTCCTCATAAGGCATGGTTTCCAGACCTTTCACCATTTTAGTCGCCCTCCTCTGGACACGCTCCAATTTGTCAATATCCTTTCTGAATTGTGGTGCCCAGAACTGGACACAGTATTCTAGGTGAGGCCTGACCAAGGCAGAATAGAGTGGCACTATTACTTCCCTTGATCTAGATACTATACTTCTATTCTATTCTAGAGATTCTCTGTGTCTCAAACTTGATAGATACACGTTTTGCATTTTCTTTTGAGAGTTTTTTTTATCTGCAACCCTGTACATGGTATAATATCTCCACAACTTTTGCTCTGAAGCTAATGTGTTGGAGAAGAGGATGTGTTAGGAGACTAGAGTCTTGCATATTTTTCTTTTTGCCTGATATGTTAATTATATGTTAATGTTAATTATATGTTTTAATTAATTTTGCAATATTGCCTTCTAGGGTTGGAAAGAATATTCAAAATATCTGAAAAATGTATTTCTTGCATGTCAGGAAACCTCAGTGAGGAGAAAGACTGACAAGAATCTTGGGAGTTCAGGACTTATTCTGCATAAAATTTGCATACAGAAGTTTTTTATTTGTTTGTTTTGCAGAGAAAGCAGCACTTTCAGTTCAGCAAACAGCCTTTTCTATGCAGGAAATACTATTTTTAAGTGAAAAAATTAACATGCAAATTTTGCACAGAATAAAGCCCCCAATACAGCATTTTCTCCTTAGGTCTATACTGTTTTGTAAAAAATTGTCATGCAAGTAGGCAAAATTAACATTGACCTGTCTGCCATTCCTGAGCCTCCTCACCTTAAGAACAATTCTGAAGGCTCTGCAAAGGAATAATCACAGACAGAATTTCACCTCAGTTTACATGAACTAAATACATTTTGGAGCGTGTAAAATCATTTAACTGCCAGCCAAATACCGAGATGTTGTCTGTTTCACTGTATGAACCAGTGCACAGATGGTAATTAAATAATGATTTTTAAAATCTATGTCCTCCCCTCCCCTCAATAAAATTGAACTTACTTCTAGAGATGAATAATAAGCAGCACCAGTTATAACACTTTGCTTCACTATGGATTTTAAAACAAATACAGTGTAAACCCGTGGCCAGAATAGTTGCTCCTTCCTATGATAGAGGGGAAACAGACACTGTTAGAAATTTAATCAATCACTGCAAAAGATTAAACCTTAACTTTCCAGTAAACTTTGTACTGTTTGTGCTATTCCTCTGAATGTGTTCTGATAATGAAATATCCAGTCAGCCAGTCAGGACACCGACTGAACCTTCTATCACTCTGGAAACTCAAGTCAGCAAACATGACATCATCAGCACACCAGAAAACAATCTGAAGGACTTAGAATCATAGAGTTGGAAGAGACCTCAAGGGCCATCTAGTCCAACCCCATTCTGCCATGCAGGAATACACAATCAAATCATTCCCAACAGATGGCCATCCAGCCTCTGTTTAAAAACCTCCAAAGAGGCAGACTCCACCACACTATGAGGCAGTCATCCTGTAATTTATGAGGCATAACAATCAGGATCTTTAAAAGTCCTAGTGTAGTGGTCTGAGTGTTGGACTATGACTTTGGAGACCAGGGTTCAAATCCCCACTCAGCCATGGAAACTCATTGGGTGACCTAGGATATTTCACACTCTCTCAGCCTCAGAGGAACGCAAAAGCAAAAACCCCTCTGAACAAATCTTGACAAGAAACCTCAGTGATAGGTTTGCATTGGGGGTCACTATAAGTCAGAAATGACTTGAAGGCACACAATAATGACAATATTCATTAGGAACTGAATAGGATTTCTGAAGCATACATTGTGATATTTATTTTTTTTACTATATGATACTCATGCTGCTCCTTCTGTCTATGAAAATGTCAATTTAGGCTACTGCTCCACACCTACCTCTGTTTTGGGGGGTATACAGCACATGCAAATTAAATATATGTATCTATATAACATAGTTGTGAATATACATTACAAATAAATAAATATGACTAATGCACTAATTAACAATAAAATATGCACATAGACCATTTCTTTTTCACATCTGGCAGGAGATGCCCATAAATGTCTTTTTCTTGGGAGATTATCAGATGCATCCAAAAAACCCAAGAGCCGCACGCAAGGATGACATTACTGTCCTGCATATGGGACCCAGTTTCAGACATTCTCATCATCCTTGTGTGCTGCATCTGTACTGCAGCTGCGAATAAGGTGTCACTTTCAATTGACGGGGAGGCCCTGTCAATGAAAAGTGATGCCATACTCACATCTGCAGGAACATGTGAAGATGATGATGTAATCTGTAACCAGGTTCTGTTTGCGGGGCAGTAACGCCATCCTTGTGTGCTGCTCTTGGTGTGTGTGTGTGTTTTTTGGACACATGTGATAATCTTCTTGGTCTCTGATGCAGCTTTGGCTTTCTCTAGACTGCCAAATCGTTCTAGTAAATGTTGTGTCCTAAATATACCAATTTTGGCCCTGATTTGTTGTTGACTGTAGTGGAATGTAGCCATCCCCCTGACCTGCATGATTCTTTTCAACTGCTCTTTTCTTACACTGACTAAGCTGTCGTGTGGACATGGTTTCCCTCCACCCCCAGCCAGCCTCTATGAAATCAACACCTTCCCCTACATGCTCTTATGCCAGTATCCATGTTCTCTGTCCCACACATTTAAGTTTTTGTTTTTTGTTTTTTAAATGTTTACTAATAGTGCCAAAGTACTACACCACTTTATAAGTGAAAGGCGGGGGGAGGGAGAGAAGAAAAAAGGGAAAGAAGAAAGGGGAGAAATGGGAAAGAAGAAAGGGGGGGGGAAAGAAATGTAATGAGGGAAAATGTATAAGGGGACCAAGGTCAGTGGAAAATTACTGTGACACTTGTGGTGCCCTTAACCTGTGGTGTGGACATGGTTTCCTTCTATCCCTGCCACCCCTTCCATGAACTCCTTGAACTTCAGTTTTGAGGAAAAGATAAGGTATAAATAAAATATTAGTTGCTAGAACACATCACTTCTCCCTGTGTCACTCCCCCAGGATCCACATTTCCCCTCTTACACATTTAATAATTTTTTTTAAAAAAAATGTTATAGCAATAGCACTAAGGTGTTATACTATTTTAGCACTATAACTCTAAAGGATAGAATAAAAGAAAGAAAGAAAAAGAATAAAAGAAGAAATATTCAAGCTGGTGACCAGAAATGTAATGGGGAATGAAGGTCAGTGAGAAACCTCTGTGACAAAGGTCACCTCCCCCATTCCAAACATCACCATTGGGAAAACCCAGAAGAACATTGGAAGGAACCAAGACAATGGATACAGACATGTGACATTTACCCTGGCCTGTATTGGAAATCCCAGCACAGGGGGGGAAATCCCAAACAACCACACCCTTCAGTGTGTTTTCAAAAATTGCTACTAATACCAGAATTTCAGAAGAAGAAAAAAATCAGGACAGGAAGATTGTGGTATGGATGTCAGGAAAAAAGCCAACACAGGTTACCTCAGTTAATAATCTAGATGTACTCCTGGGCATGACTTATTTAACAGAGAATTTGGTATCAGAAGCAGAAATAACATGGAAAGAATAGGGATAGGTTGTTACACCCCCCCCCCAATGCAGCTCAACATATTTCAGCAAATTATTGGAAACACAATCTGCACATGTTAAATGAAACAACTCAGGTGAACCTTGCGTAAGTAAAGAGAAACATGGTGAACCTTCTAGCAATCACTTGAAAACTTCATCCAAAATGTAGCTTTACTTTTTTTATGATTTGTATTTTCATGTCCAGACTTATAGATCTATGCTTTTTTTTAACATGATGGGAGTAACTGGTGAAATTGGATTATCTATCCCTCCCTATTCTCTCTATTTTGCTGGCCAATCATATTTAGCAAGGAATTCTGGCACTACCTGCTGTAGCCAGGCACACACAGCTGCAGTTATACCCACTAGAGTAGAAACCTTTCTTTCCCAGCTCAAGCTTGATTGCGTTGTTTACTGCTGACATGCTGTTGCAACCCGTCACTGAAGGCCTGGGTTTCTCCAGCCCTTCTTCAGCATCTCCCCCCCCGCAATGTTAATGCTGCTAAAAAAAAAACCTTTTCAGCTAGACTGAGGATGAGGAGGAAAGGGGGTTCTGGAATACCTAAAAAGACTACGTAAAAAGTAGCTTCTTTGTCGGAGGCTTTGATAATTGAGGCATGACTGTGCAGCTATAACTCCTGCCAAATCCTGAGGCTTTTGGTCAAATTGGAGGAGCCCTTTGTTTAATTAATAGTCAATGGGAAAAGTGGGAGGAAAACTCCAGTTTTTACATTCATTATCCACTAGGTGGCAGCATGGTTCCACACATCCTTTTGTGCAGAAGGCATCTTTATGATTCTTGTTTCCACAGGCAGGCACCTGAGGAAACTAACAGGATGGCCCTTTGCATCAAAGTCTGCTTTCCTTAAACTCATAAACGTATTGATTACATGCTCCTGATCTAGTTCTTAAAATACTGGAAAGTATTTTAAGATGGAAGATGGAGAAAAGATCCTTTAAGAGCTCCTCTCTGCTTTTCCTTATCAGAGATGGCGAAGAGAAGACAGGGGAAACTGGACATTTTTGAACTCTCTCTTAAGAATTTGTGGAGGGATGTGGCAGCACATCATTGCTGCCACTGTACTTGCTGATCCCTCTGACACAAAATCATTTCCCCTTAGAACAATAACTTTTTAGTGAAATAAACTTTTGAATAAAATATGGTAATGTTATTTTGAATGAAATATGGTAATATATATATATATATATATATATATATATATATAAGCATGGATCCTTCATCTCTAACAGGGAAGAAAAACTGCTCTTTGACAGCTTTTCTCAGTGCTGAAAATCATTACATATTAAATGAATAATTTTGTAAATAATCACAGAGCAGCAATAGAACCCTGTGGATATCACATACTTTTAATTTTTCTTTTGTTTTATAATTTTCCACAGAAGAAAGAGTCAGCAGGATAGTTGCTTGTTTCCCTCAAGGATGCAGACTATGTCCAGAGTATGTCTCTAGTCAAGATCAGCAGTATCTCAGTGGATATAATATGCAACCTTTTTAATACTTAGATGGGAGACTGCCAATGAGTACCAGGTGCTGTAGGCTATATTGCAAAGGAAGTAGCATTCCTTGCCTAAGATGATAATGATGATATTATAATTTCTTACCCACCTCTCCCTATGGAGTGAGGTGGGGAACAACAAATTAACATATAAACTTAACATTGGTTAAAAACACATATCAGTTAAAACCACATATCAATTTAAAACAAATACATGGGGTGCCACAAGTCGACAAGCAACTTGAAGGCAACCCGCCAACACCCCCCCACACACTGAAATTTAATATAGTTAAGCTGCAGCCCTGTGGTCCCTTGAAGAGCATCCAAGGGACTCCTAGTATCAATCAGAGGTGTCCTTATGAGGTGGAGGGACAGGCCCACACTTAAAGGAGATCCACCCTTGTATTCATCCCTCCCTGCTCCCATGAAAACCCCAGGGTAATCATATATTTACTTCCCCCAAATTATTTCTACCAACTGTTTAACAGGAAAACTTATATGGAAGACTGTGTACAGTATCAGATCATTGCAATTTCTGGTTTGGATTCCTTTTCTCAGTTCTTTTTATGGTAATGAGTGCTTTATGTCTATCTGACACCACAAGAAACTAGAGGAGACAAAATAAATTTATCTGTTTTACTAATGTTGATGTTTCTTCTATTTTTATTGCATTTTACCTGCTCTTAAACAATTGGCCAAACCAAAGGGGTTTCTTAAAGTTCAGGGTTTCTGCACAGTTCAGGATTTTGTTGCTCCATTGGTAAACAAAAAGTAATAATTTTAAAAAGGGAATTCAATTTGTATTTATTGTCTGAATACAATATACTTCCCCCCTGCAAAAAAAATCCATTTTTTTCTGTGGGAAGGTAATGAGTCTAAAAATAAAATTGTATTAAAAAATTCCAGGATCTAGTCCTTTAAAAAAAAAACAAGAAATATCTCCTTTAAAAAAGGGAGTTAAAAATCATTCACTTTAACTTCATGTTCATGCTTCATGCAGAGTGCGTTTAGGAATGCAGACTTAGAATAGAATAGAATAGAATGGAATAGAATAGAATAGAATAGAATAGAATCTTTATTACGGTCATAGACCAGCACAGGTAAAAAGGGGATACAGAATAAAGATAAAAACACAGGATAAAAACAGGCTAAAAGCAGTATTTAAAATGTTAGCTCCAGTATAACAAGACTAGGTTGATACTATTCTACTGTTGAGGACATTGTCTGTCGAATTTTAACCGCAGCTGCTCAGAATCTGGCAACATTATAAGTTGTTCCTGGGTTGGTGTCTGAAAGCAACACGTTTATGTAGAATTGTCCAGTGTGCCCTTGATATTTATGCAACAGGGGTGATATAAGTCTGAGACGTAGGTCCCTGTAGGATGAGCACTGGAGTAATACATGCTCTGTTGTTTCTATTTGGCCCGAATTGCAGGGGCACAGTCTGTCTGAGAAGGGGATCTTCTTGTATTGGCCTTCAAGGACAGCTGAAGGGAGGGCACGACACCGTGCAAGAGTAAAGACACTTCGATGTTTAGGTATTTCAAGTGTTGCTAAGTATGCCAAAGGAGATGCCAGATATCTATTGGAGTCACTAGCAATGAAAGTTGGAGTACTGGCTAGATCCAGTTGTCGCTCTATATCTACTACCCGTTGTTTGATAGTAGCTTTTGCCCTATCATACCCCAGGCTAAGCAGAAGATCTGGAGAAAGGCCCAGCACTGAAATTTTAGTCATCACTGTCTGTTTCCAGCTGGATTGGAAATCATCACTTAAGGTTAGTGGAGCAAGGCCAGTGGGAAAGAGGGATAGTCTGAGCCAGTAGCTGAGTATGGTCACCCACACTCTGGCCTCCACTTTCATAAATCCTGACTCCAGTCTCAGAGCTGCGTTAGAGACACATTTTGGAGTTTGGAAAGCTGATCTTAAAAAATTGGATTGGACAAGTTCTAATGGAGCAGGGTTGGGGAAGGGTCCCAACTGGGATCCATAAAGCAGTTGAGCTACTGGTTTGGCTTCAAAGAGTTTGAGTGCTGCAGGTAAATAGTGGCCTCCACTTGTCTTAAGAAATTTGAGAATGGCTGTTGTACTGCTCTGAGCATTGCAAGCAGCATACTCCCCATGTGCTTTCCTACTACTAGTGGCTTGAAAAATTACCCCCAGGTATTTGAAGCAAGAGACCTGCTCAATCTTGTGGCCATCTATATTCCAATTGTAGTTTTTAGGCCTTTTAGCGAATGCCATGATTTTCGTTTTTTGATAATTGAGTTCTAGCTGTTCCACTCTGCAATATTGTGTTAGTGCTCTTAGGGCTCTTTTTAGTCCAATGGGAGTTCTTGAAAGTACTGCTGCATCATCCGCATAAAGCAGCGTTGAGATATGCCTTCCCTCTAATTTTGGGGGGTGGAAGTTAGTGTTGTTGAGGTGATCCACCAAATCATTGACGTAGAAGTTAAACAGGAGTGGAGCTAGAATGCAGCCTTGCTTGACACCCTTCTCAGTGACAATGTCATTGGTGAGATGTCCCTGGGGGTTACATCTTACTTTTAATGAGGTCCCTTCATGCAGCATATGTATTAGGTGGAGGAAACGTTGGTCGATCGAAGAAGCCTCCAGTTTTTTCCACAGTTTGGTTTGGGATATAGAGTCAAAAGCTGCTTTAAAGTCTATGAAGGCAGCATAGAGTGAAACTGTGCTGCAGGTGGAGTATTTTTCAATAAGGTGGTGGAGTACAAGGCACTGATCTATGGTGGAGCGGCCTTCCCTAAAGCCAGCTTGCTCTTCTGCAAGTATGTTTTCTTGTTCCAACCAGGTTTGAAATTTCCACTGTAAGTGTCTTGCATAGAGTTTGCTGATTGTACTGAGGAGACTAATTGGTCTGTAGTTGACAGGATCATCCTTGCCTCCTTTTTTATATATGGGGATGATGATTGCAAGGCCCCAATCCTTGGGTGCTCGACCATATTTGTCAATACAGGTGAAAAGTGAGGCCAGGATAGGGGCCCAAAATTCAAGGTCGTTTTTAATGGCTTCTGCAGGTATTAGGTCTTCCCCTGGAGACTCCCCCATTCTCAGCTGGGCTACAAGGTTCTTGATCTCTGTCGCTGTCACTGGTGGCCACCCTTGGATATTTTCTATATTTTGGCTAGTGTATCCACTTTCAATGTAGTTGTCCTTATAAAGAGCTTGAAAATGATCCTCCCATATCCCTGGAGGGATGTGACAATCCACTGTAGCTGGCCCATTTCTCTGGAAACTTGATGTAATATGCCAGAATAGAGCTGTGTTGTTGGATCTGACTGCCTGGATAAGTTGTGTCCAGTCATTCTTCATGGCTTCTTTTTTCATGTTCATCAGCAACTTTTTCTAGTCTCTTTTCTGCTGAAGCAGCATTGGTGCAGCATCTGGGATGTTATTAGATAGGTAACCCTGATAAATATCACTGAGGGCTTTTTTAGCATTAACACATTCCTTGTCAAACCATGGTTTGGAGTGGTGCTGTTGTTGTTTCCACTGATGTGCGCTACTTTGACGGATTAGATATTGGTGTAGAGCTTGGGTAAGTGTATTGTAATTTTCCAAGATTTCATCAGGAGACTCAGCTGATATCAGGGCAGTCCTAAGATGCTGAAGTTGGTCTGAAGCCAATACCTCACTTATTGTTTGGTTTAGTTGGGGGGTCCATTTAGCTCGGCGATAGGTCCTTCCTGCTGGTGTCACAGAGAGATGATAGCACTCCCTGGTGTGTGTCTCCTGAGTGAAGTCGCTAAGATGTAGCCTAATTGGAAAATGATCACTTTCAAATCTGGGCATAACTTCTATTTCCTTGGCATAGGGAAGAAGGTCCCTAGAAATGATTATGTAATCAATGGCACTCATTCTGGACCCAGAGAGATAAGTGTATTCGGCTGGGCAGTCATTTTTCAGGGCACCATTTAGGATTTGAAGGTTCAGCCTAAATGCTGTTTGATCCAGACAGAGTCCTGCAAAATTTGATTTCTTGTCCTTTGAGCATCGGATGAGGTGGGTTCCATCATCTTCAAAATCAGGAGGAGGGCATTTGTGCTGGGCATATAGGGTATGATTGTTGGGGCCCAGTCTGGCATTCAAATCACCCCCCAAAATTACAAATGCATTTGGGTTCTGCAACATGAGATTAGCAGTGTATGATTCCAATTCAGCCCACAGGCCTCTGATTTGGGATTTCTTCTTCATTGGAGGCATGTAGGCATTTATTATCAGCAAAGTGCAATGGTTAAATTGAATTAGCACTGCCATGGCTTATGTTTTAAAAGTGGAACGAGGCCTTGTTATGGCACATAGGGTGGTGGAAACCAGGACGCCCAGGCCACCTCTAGCTCTTCCACACTTTTTCCCTGGCTCTGCCGGAATTGAGAATGAGTGAAAGCCATTTAATAACAGATCCTTATTAGTCCATGTTTCCTGGATCAGTATAATGTCATATTGGGTAAGGAAGTCACTAAGACAGGGATCTCTGTGGGCCGCTGGCCACCCAGCGATGTTCCAGGTCATATGGGTAACCTTGTGCTGGTCTGCTGGAAGTCAGGCAGTCACATTGCAGGCCACAGGCTGAATGGGTAATTCATCTGATGGCAGTTGGTTAAATGACTGGGTTGACTGTGGCTGTGTCTCTGTGGATGGAGGGGTAGTGAATCACATTCCTGTTCTTCCTGCCCTGCCTGTTCTGGAAGGGAAATTGGAAGAACCAATGCAGCATGGGAAGTGAAATGAGGACCACAAGCAAGCAAGGATCCTATCTCTTTAGTGAGGGGGGCATTCTTTGGCTTAGGAGATGAGGTAGGTGGCAGTGAAGACTGTTTTTCCCTTGAACTAGGTTTGCAAAGGGATGTTTGAGTCCCCTGGGGTTTAGTTGTAGATGGGGGTGCATCTGCAGTATATTGCATTTTTGAAGGGGTGTTGGCTACAACTCGGGATTTCAAGGTTTCCTTGATTATAAGTAGAGAGTCATCACTTTTGCTTTCATTGTCAGAGAAATCAGAGAAATGCACGGACAGTTTCCTGCGAGGGGGGCCTGATTTCAATGGGGCTGGATTGCTGTTAGATTGACTCAGGATGGTATCTCTCATCAGCTGAATTGTGGGAGTGTGTTCCCAAATTTCTGTGAGTTTTTCTCTCAGTTTAATTACTTCTTGATTTATAGCCTGAGCTTCCTTTGAGGTGTGTTTAGGTTCTCCCTCTTGGAGTGCAGAATTATTATTGCTTCTTTGTGTTTTTGTTGCTGTTTTCCCTGTGATGAGGTCACGGACTATCTCATCCTTAAAAACTCTGTTAATTTCTATACAATGTGCATTCCAGAGGAAATTTCTTTTCCGTAACAGCCTGTTAGGTATATTTGCCTGGCTAAAGGTCAGAAAAATTCGCTTAGTAGCTCTTGAGCTGGGTAAAATGTGGCAGTCTAGTAAATCAATTGTTCTGCTGTGCATGTTTAAAAGTTGGGGGAGATATCTAACAACAGACTTCTGTCTGTTCCACAAATGGGCATTGTTATGTATTTTTATCAGAATCTGATTTTTCTGTAACACTCTGCAGTGATTAACTGCATCCTGTGACGTAGGACACATTTCCACCAAAAATCTGCTACATTTTTAAACCCCTGTGTACCATATGGGTTTTGCCTTTGAAGATCTTGTTGGGAAAGCTTATTTGTAATGTCGTTTAATTTTTGCAAAATAAGAATCAATGTCTCTATGGACAGTTTGCAGAAATCATAAAAGAGCTGAGCGCTGTTATTGTAGGGAATGCTGCCAAGCTCCAGGAGTTTGACTTTGTCATCAACTTTGTTATCAACTTGCTCTGTCCCATAATTTATATTTACACTTTGAGGAATTGAGGGGGCTGTTTTGTTTAGTTCAGGTGTCTGTGATGGCTTAGGGAGTGTCGAAGGAGCTGTTGTTACAGATCTGTTACTCACGGGCTGTGTTATATCTGCCGCTGGGAAGAGTGAGTCAATCCTCATCTGTTTTTCTGCTTTGAAGGATTCCTGATTGTCATTATTATTACAGGGGCTCGTCCGATTTCTTTTCTTGCCTTTGGATGGCATTTTTGAGGTATATGTAGGTGGTAATGCCAGATGTTAGTGGGAGGACAATTCAGAAGTTGTTAGTCCGTCGCCATCTTGCCCCTCCTCTGCAGACTTAAGCTCTATTAACATTTAAAAAGTGTATTCAAGAGGTCTGAGATCACTCAGTTAAATTAGACTCATTACAAAACAAAGGAGTTAGTTTAAAATGCAAATCAAAGTTTACTGAAGGTATATCAATCTCAATCTACATACTAAAACTTTAAAAAGAGGTTCCTAAACTGACTAAGGAATAGGGTAGGAAAAACTCACTCACCAGCCTACAACGGTAGAAGGCTGCATGGTGATACATCATAACATTGTTACAGATGGCTTAAGATGAAGATGTCTTAAGATGGCAAATATGGCTAAGATGGCTCCAGCCTCATGGAGACTCGAACTTAAAAGAGAACTTACACAAAAGCAATAAAATTTAAATTAGGTCATGTGTTGAATGACCCAGCACTCCAGTTGGCTGGAACTGCCCAGTGAAATAAGAGAAAGGGAACTTGGGATAAACAAAGGCATGCAGGGAAAAACCCTAGACTTATCTTAGGATGTGAACGAGGTACACAAGATTGCTTTTACATTACAATGATTATTTCCCCACATACTACAGTCCCCTTCTCAATCGTAGGATACTTCAGGAACAATCTTCATTTCTTCTCGTAGTCTAAGGAAACTGTCCTTAGGGAGAGGCTTAGTTAAAATATCAGCTATCATTTCTTCTGAGTTGCAGTACTCCAGTTGAACAAGTTGACTCTGGCACATTTCTCTCACCTTGTGGAAAGCAATGTCTATGTTCTTCTTCAGAGGCTTGATACAGAGAAATCTTGATACAGCTTTGATTGTCTTGCATCAAAATGGTTGGCTCTATCCCAAGACCCAGAAGCAAATTCTGCAGCCATTTGATTTCATCACAATCTGTTTTCGCTGAGACGCACTCGGCACCTGTGGAACTATCCACCACTGTACTCTGCTTCCAACTTGTCCAACTTACTGCTCCACCACCATAGAAGATGATGTTTCTACTGGTTGATTTTTCTCTCCACCAAATCACTGCCCCAATCGGCATCTGCATAGGCAATCAGTCGTGGCTTGTCACATGCTGGCAGCATCAGTTTGAAGTCAGCAGTCGCTTTTAAATATCTTGGAATTTGCTTCACTGCAGTAAAATCTCGAAGAGTAGGAGAATTAACCATTCTACATAAGATGCCAACAGCATTTGCAATATCAGGTCTAGTGAAATTTGCTATGTACAGAAGTTTTCCAACTGCAGTTCTGTACTTTTCACTGTCTCTCAAAGGTTCAGATGCCTCATTGCTCTTTAAGAAACCTACTTCCAAAGCATCCTTTGCATCTTTTAAATCAAGACAGTCCAAAAGATCGATAATCTTTTGCTTTTGATTAAGAAAGAAGCTTCCATCATGGTCTCTTTCAATTTGTACTCCAAGATAGTGTGAGATATCTCCCAAACTTTTAATATTTCTTTCTTTCTGGAGATTCAGGAGTATCTCTTGACTATCTGCTTTGTCTTGACTGCACAGAATCAAATCATCAACATAACTTGCAATGTAAGTCCATCTGTTGTTTCTGAGTCTTTTGTAAACACATTGGTCAACAGTGCCTGGAGTAAATCCTTCTTTGATAAGGAGCAGATTTAGCTTTTCGTGCCATTTCTTGGCAGCTTGTTTTAATCCATACAAGCTTTTCTCAAGTTTACATACTAGATGCTCCTTTCCAGGTACTACAAATCCCGAAGGCTGTTCCATGTACAGTTCCTCATCTAGATCTCCATAAAGAAATGCTGTTTTCACATCTAGATGTTGTACATGCATTCTCTTGGAAGCTGCAACAGCCAATAAGTTTCTAATAGCTGTGTGTGTAACAACTGGGGAGAAAGTCTCATGAAAATCTTCTCCAAATTGCTGATTGTAACCTTTAGCTACAAGTCTGGCTTTATATCTTTCAATCCCCCCTTCTGCATTTTGCTTTGTTGTAAAGAGCCACCTGCAGCCAATTGCCTTCTTGCCTTTTGGCAATTCTGTCAAAGTCCAAGTTTTATTTTTACATAAGGATTCCATTTCCTCTATTGCTGCTTTCACCCATTTCTCAGAATCAGACTTTGGCATTCCTTTGATCTTCTGCCAGTCAGAGGGTTCCAGAAGGCTTTCCCCTGTGGCTAGGTAGGATAATCTCAAAGGAGGCACTCCCCTGTTACCCCTCACAGATTGTCTCACCTGGACTTGAGTTCCTGGCTCTGCTCGTGGCGCGCTGTCTGGTCCTCCGTCCTCTGGTAAGTCGTGGGCTGAGGGAGCCCCTTCTGGATGCGAAGCACAGCACACGCTGTGGCTGCCGCTGAGAATCAGGGTCAGGGTCTTCTTCCACTGCAAACACATCTGAATAGAAATCTTTGTTTGGATTAGAATTAAATTGAGGTCTTTCATCAACATAAACAGCACTTGTTATTCTCATTGTGCATCCATCAGGGTTTAGGATTTTGTAAGCACCTTTGGCATAGCCAATAAAAATTCCCTCTTCACTTCTACAGTCGAGTTTGTCTCTTTTCTGCTTGGGAATGTATGTATAAGCTTTTGATCCAAAAACCCTTAGATGGTTGAGTCTGGGTTTCACACCATGCCACAACTCAAATGGAGTAACATCTCTGGATCTGGTTGGAAGTCTATTGTATAAGTATGTGGCTGTGAGAATTGCCTCAGACCAATAAGCTTTAGACATGTTAGCCTGCAAAAGCATTGCAACTGCCATTTCCTTTAAGGTTCGGTTCATTCTCTCCGATAAACCATTTTGTTGAGGACTATAAATCCCAGTAGTCTGGTGTCTGATGCCATGTTCCTTTAAAAACTCATCAAATTGATTATTGACAAATTCAGTCCCATTATCCATCCTCAAATGTTGAATTTCATAATTGAATTTATTAGTGACATAATTAAAGTACTCTTTGAACTTTTCAAAAGCTTGACTTTTCTCCCTTAGGAGGTAGCAATGAAAATATTTGCTGAAATCATCTGTGAGGGTGAGGAAATAGAGGTTTCCACCAACTGATTTCTGTCTAAATGGCCCACAGATGTCAGAGTGTATCAATTCAAGAGGTTTAGTAGATTGTCTTTCTGTGAGAGGCTTGTGTGAAGGTGCAGTAGCCTTGATTTTAATGCATTCCACACACCTTTCATTCACACAACAGTTCTTGAAATGAAAGTCTTTTGCTAGCTCTTGATTAGCCAATTTCTTTATGCATTCAACATTTCTATGAGCAAACCTATGCCATAAATTTATGCAGTCTTTGTGTTTACACTGAGTGGCAACATTGGCATTTGAGTCACTGATCTCCATGTGATAAAGGCCATCATCCTTTACAGTGCCTTTAAAAATCAACTGTTTGCCATGAAGACCATAACATGCATTCTTTTTGAAAACTACTCTGTTGCCTCTAGAGGTGTTCATTTTGACTGAGTAGAGGGAGCTCTTGAGCTCGGGGTTATAGACAGCATCCATAATTTTCAATATCTCTGTCCTAGCTTCCAATTTCATAGGAAGATACACAGTTCCAATTCCTTGCACTGTAACAGAATCTCCATTGGCAAGGTACACATGGAATTTTACTTCTTCATTAAAATCTTGGAAATATTCCCTTTTATTGATAAATGTGTTGCTGGCACCGCTGTCTACGATGAAGGCATTTTTATATTCATTTCCATAAGCTTGCATTACTTTTTCATAAGCTAATCCAATGTGAAATCTCTGTTTAGCATCAGCTCCTCTATCTCTATGGCCTTTTGCATGTTCTTGCCTCTGGCCAGTCATCCCTTGCTGTGAGAATGACTGCCTGTTTCCCTTTGAAGCCTTAAATTGCACCCCATTTGGCTCAGAAGCGGAGGGGGGATTTGAGTGGGTAGCATTCCCTTTAAAATGTTTCTTTTCTTTTCCAGCCAAATTTACTTGCTGGTTAAAGTTAGAATTTCTGAAGTCAACCTTGTCATTTTGCATCAAATTTTGCCTATGTTGAAATTCCCTTATTTGAATATAGGCTTCTGGTAGGGTTAAATCATTCTTTAATTGCAAAGTATTTATGATGGGATTGTAAAACTTTGGTAAGCTTGATAAGAAAATCCCAACTTGCATAGCCTTTGGAATCTCTTCTCCAGGAGATTGCAATTCTGCTAATGTAGCTCTGAAATCATTAATGTGTTCATCTAAACATTTTGGATTTGATAGTTTCAGGTTCACAAGTTTAATAATCAATGCAATTTTACTTCCCATGGATTGAACATCACATAAATCTTTCAAAGTGTCCCAAGCAGCTTTTGCTGTTGTCTTATCTTTGATTTCAGGAATTAATGCTTGATCAGTTGTTAAAATTATGTAGGCCAATACTTTTTGATCATTCCTATCAAAACCATCTCTCTCTCTACCCTGATTTGGCCTCTGTTTATGTAAAACATCAATAAGTCCCATGGCCTTCATGTATGTTTCAAAAGAAAATGCCCATCTTCTATAATTTGGACCACACAGTTTTTCCATGGCTAAAAAGGCAGGCAGGCCAGGAGGATTTGACTCCGCTATAATTGCTTTACAGCTTTATTGCTTTATTGCCTTTGTCTTCAAGCCGAGAGAGACCAAAAGCAGCAGCTCTGAGGTGATCAGATAAAAGGAAAAAACAAAACTTTTGCAAAAACAAAAATTAAATTGAGCTTTTAAGTTTTTAAATCTGGGAACCATTAACCCTTTTTGTGGGAAGGTAATGAGTCTAAAAATAAAATTGTATTACAAAATTCCAGGATTTAGTCCTTTAAAAAACAACAAGAAATATCTCCTTTTAAAAAAGGGAGTTAAAAATCATTCACTTTAACTTCATGTTCATGCTTCATGCAGAGTGCGTTTAGGAATGCAGACTTAAGCTCTATTAACATTTAAAAAGTGTATTCAAGAGGTCTGAGATCACTCAGTTAAATTAGACTCATTACAAAACAAAGGAGTCAGTTTAAAATGCAAATCAAAGTTTACTGAAGGTATATCAATCTCAATCTACATACTAAAACTTTAAAAAGAGGTTCCTAAACTGACTAAGGAATAGGGTAGGAAAAACTCACTCACCAGCCTACAACGGTAGAAGGCTGCATGGTGATACATCATAGCATTGTTACAGATGGCTTAAGATGAAGATGTCTTAAGATGGCAAATATGGCTAAGATGGCTCCAGCCTCATGGAGACTCGAACTTAAAAGAGAACTTACACAAAAGCAATAAAATTTAAATTAGGTCATGTGTTGAATGACCCAGCACTCCAGTTGGCTGGAACTGCCCAGTGAAATAAGAGAAAGGGAACTTGGGATAAACAAAGGCATGCAGGGAAAAACCCTAGACTTATCTTAGGATGTGAACGAGGTACACAAGATTGCTTTTACATTACAATGATTATTTCCCCACATACTACATTTTCCAAAAAAAAAGGGGGGGAGGTGGAGAGAAATGTGTTACCCAAAGAGCTAACTTTGGAGTTCAACTTATGATATTAATATTTTGGGGAATTATGATTAGTTCAAATGGAATGCTGTGTGAGGTGGGTAACTTTGGGATCTTTTCACCTATGTATACTCTGCAGTACTAACTGCAGAGAACTCCAGTTTACAGTGAAATAAGTGGTTTTTATTGGAAAATAACACAAAAGCATTCACATACACATGTTCTCCGGAGCCACACAAGGCTATTGAAGAGTTTAAGAAGAGGAATAGACTCAAGAGGCAGGGCAATAGTTACCAGTCCTGAAGAGAAGTGAAATAGACAGATGTCTGATCTGGGGACATGCTGACAGAGAGAGTGGCTGGGTGTTATCCATAGTGGTGCACTTTGCTATTCTTTAGGCTATGATAGATCATGATATTCTCTTGGATCGCCTGAGGAGGCTAGGAATTGGAGGCACTGCGTTGCAGTGGTTCCGCTCCTTCCTCTCGGGTAGATTCCAGAGGGTGATGCTTGGGGACAGTCGATCTGCTAGGAAAGAATTGTGGTGTCCCACAAGGTGCCATCCTGTCCCCGATGCTATTCAATATATACATGAAGCCGCTGGGAGAGATCATGGGGAGGGGTGTTATCAGTATTCTGATGACACCCAGATATATTTCTCCATGCCTCGGTCTTCAGCTCTGACTTCAGATGGTATCTCTTCTCTTAATGATTGTCTTGAGGCAGTAATGGACTGGATGAGGGAAAACAAATTGAAGCTGAATCCAGATAAAATGGAGGTACTCACGGTAGCAGCCCCGAACCCAGGCATTGGGATACAATCTCCAGTCCTGGATGGGGTCACACTCTCCTCCAAGGACTATGTTCGCAGTTTGGGGGTGCTCCTGGACCCCTCACTCCAGATGATGAATCAGGTAAATGCAATGGTCAGGAGTGCCTGTTATCAGCTTCGGCTGATATGCCAGCTGTGCCCTTTCCTGGAAGTTGGAGATCTTGAGAACGTGGTACATGCTCTGGTAACCTCCCGTCTTGATTTCAATGCACTCTACATAGGGCTACCCTTGTGCTTGGTCTGGAAACTTCAACTAGTACAGAATATGGCAACCAGACTGGTCCTCGGTACATCTAGAAGAGACCATATAACACCAATCTTAAGATCACTCCACTGGCTGCCCATTAGTTTCCGGGCCCAGTACAAGGTGTTGGTTATCACCTTTAAAGCCTTAAATGGCTTGGGTCCAACCTATCTTCAGGACCGCCTCCTTCCATATAATCCTCCCTGTACACTCAGGTCCTCTGGGAGGAATTTGTTACAACCTTTAAAAACTAGGCTTTCTTTGACCCCCACCCCTGGAGGGCCTTTTTGGCTATTGCTCCCAGATTATAGAATGGCCTGCCAGATGAGATCCGTCATATTACCACCCTGACTAGCTTTTAAAAAGCTCTTAAGACAGATCTCTTCTGGCAGGCCTTTCCTGAATAGATACCCGGCCGTCAAAAACGGAAATCTAGCTTGTCCCGATCTCGCCATGGCCACTGTCCATTGTTTATTTTTATTTTTTGTAATTTTTAAAGCATGTTTTAAATTCTTAAATTATTTAATTGTATTTTAAGGGGTGGGTGGGATTGAGGGTTTGGATGTTTATTTTAATTTTTGTAAGTCGCCCTGATTGCATTTCGTAGAGGGGGGGGATATAAATAAAATTTTATTATTATTTATTATGATATTTATAACCCATTTCATGCCTTTAAGGCACGTTTTGGCTACTACAGTGGCTAAATGACTCTTCCACAGAAGGAACAAAGGAGAATGAAACTCTGGTGATTGTCTTAGCTTGGTGAAAGGAGGTGATGGGTTTATGACAACCTTGTATTGTAGGACAGGAGAGGATTCCAAGGGATATACTACCTTGAAAGGCTACATTCTCTGTGTATGGCAACAACTCACCAGCATAATTCTGCTGATAATTAACATAACAACTTAAGTACTGCTCCAAAATCTGATTAATTCATTTCATCTGTCCATCTGTGGTGGTTTTTTTAAAAAATTATTTATTTATTTATTTGTTTATACCCCACTTTTCAACCACAAGGCTATCAGAGCGGCTTACAAACTGTTTTAAGCAATAGCAATTTACACATCTACACTGCATTAAGCAGTTTCCAATGTGTGTTAGCTAATTGCCCCCAGAAGCTGGGTACTAATTTTACCAAACTACGAAAGGATGGAAGGCTGAGTGAACCTTGGAGCCCTCTGGAATCGAACTTGCAATGTGGTGACCGTAGTACTGGCATTTCACCACTGAACCACCAAAGCTCCTCCTTGGTGTTTGTAGGAGGTATGAGTCTAAAAATAAAAATGTATTAAAAATTCCAGGAATCTAGCCCTTTTAAAAAGAAATAAAAATATCTTCTTTAAAAAAAGTTAAAATCACTTCACTTTCAAAGTCATGCATAGTGACGCATCAAGAATGCTGAGACAAGCTCAATTAATATTTAAAAGTGTATTCTGAGGCCTGTGGTCTGATCACCCAGTTAATTAGACTCATTACAAAAACAAAGGAGTCAGTTTAAAAATGCATATCAAAAGTTTACTGAAGGTATATGAATCTTAATCTACATACTAAAACAAACTTTAAAAAAAGAAAAGAAAGGTTCCTAACTAACTAGGAGGATTTAGGGTAGAATGATTCACCCAGCCTTTAGCGGTAGAGGCTGCATGGTGAACATCATGGCATAGCATCATAACAAGGCTTCATAGCTAAGATGGCTTCAACCGCATGGAGACTCAAACTTAAAAGAGAACTTACACAGAGCAATAAAATTTAAATTAGGTCATGTGTTGAATGACCCATCACTCTAGTTGGCGGGAAGTGCCTAGTGAAATAAGAGAAAGGGAGTTTGGGAGAACAGAAGCATGCAGGGAAAATTCCTAGACTTATCTTAGGATGTGAATGGGATACACAAGATTGTTTTACATTACAATAATTATTTTCCCACATACTACAGTGTTTCAATTCCAACAACTTTAAAAATGCTTTCCAAAATTGGGAGGTGAACTGACTGCCCTGATGGGCACCCCCATGCAATCAACATATTAGCCAACTTCTAGGCAGTCGGTAATGTTTTACAAACAACAAAATGAGCTTATTTGGAAAACAAATCAACCACCATCCATATGACTGTCTTCTCCATACTGTTAGGAAGATCTACAATGAAATCTATTCTAATATGGTCCTAGGGTTGGGACAGAGTGGGTAGTGGCTGCAATAGTTGCTGGGGTTTTCCCCCTTGGGACTTAGGAATAGCACAGACAGGACCAGGACACCCTTGTATAATGATGATGATGATGATGATGATGTATTTCTTACCTGCCTCTCCCCAAGGCTCGAGGCAGGATACAACATAAATTAAAATACAATATATAAGATAAAATTATTTTAAAAATACAAATAAAAACACATAGGAATAAAACAAACATTAAAAACATTCATAAACTTAAAATACCAATTAAAAATTAATAGTTTAAAATCAAGTAGGTAGGCCTGCCAGAAGAGATTGATCTTTACTGCTATTTTAAATTCCAACCGATGTTTACCTGTAAAATCTCTTCTGGAAGACCATTCCACAGTCTGGGGGCAGCTGACAAAAAGATGCTCTGGGTGACAGTTGCCAGTCTAGTCCTGGTTGGTTGAAGTAAATGTGTCCCCCAAGGGACCTGAGTGTACAGGACAGATTGTATGGGAAGAGGTGATCCTGAAGGTAACCTGAACCCAAACCAGGTAGGGTTTTAAAGGTAATAACCAATGTTTTGTACATTACCCGGAAACTAATTGGCGGCAGTGGAGTGATTTTAATATTGGTGTAATATGCTCATTCCTGGGTGTACCTATAACCAAACTAGTTGCCATATTTTAAACTAATTGGAGTTTCCATACTTGGTACAGAGGTAGCCCAATGTACAGCACATTGAAGAAGTCCAACCTTGAGGTTACCAGCACATGCACTACTGTCTTTAGTTCTGCCAGTTCTAGGAAGGGGTGCAGCTGGTTTATCAGCCGAAGCTGATAAAAAGCACTCCTGACTGTCACATCTATCTAAGCTGACATTTGGAGAGACGGATCCAGGAACGCTCCCAAGCTGCAAACACAGTCTTTCAGGGGGAATGTAACCCCATCCAGAACTGGCTGACACACCTCCATCCCCAGATTTGGACCCTTGATAGTAAGCACCTCTGTCTTCTGGATTCAATTTCAAATTGTTTTTCTTCACCCAGCCCATTACCTCCTTCAAGCATTCATTAGAGGAGACACACTATCCTTAGCTAAAGCTGTTCTTGAAGGCACAGAGAAATGTATTTGGGTGTCATCAACATACTGATAGCATCCTGCCCCACACCCTCAGATGATCTCTCCCAGTGGTTTCATGTAGATGTTTAAAAGCATTGGAGATAGAGTGGCACCTTGTGGGATGCCATATCACAGCTCCTTTTTTGAGGACCAGCTATCCCCAAGCACCACCATCTGGAAACTGCCTGAGAGGTAGGACAGAAACCACTGCAGCACAGTGTCTCTAATTCCCAACCCCCCCAGGTGTTCCAGAAGGACACCATGGTTGATGGTATCAAACGTCGCTGAGAGGTCTAAAAGCACCAGCAGGGACATAGTCCCCCTGTCAGTGTTAAGATGGAGATCATCCAGTAAGGTGATCATAGCAGTCTCAGCTCCTTAGCCTGCTCTGAAGCCAGTTTGAAATGGGTTGAGGAAGCGTGTGTCATCCAAGACCGCCTGGAGTTGGAAAGCAACTGCCTTCTCAATCACCTTTCCCCAAAAAGGAAGATTAGACACTGACCTATAATTATTAAGGTCCAGGGGATCCAGGGAGGGCTTTATCAGAAATGGTCTAATCACTGCTTCTTTTAAACAAGATGGAATGTTCTCCTCCCTGAGAGATACATTAACAATTTGTTGGATTTGAAATCTAATTGCATCTCCTCCCTGGATGACCAGCCAAGAAGGACAAAGATTGAGAAAACAAGTTTTCCTCCTTACTTGCCCAGCAGCTTGTCCACATCAGCACTACTCACCAATTGAAACTGATACAGTGTAATCCCACTCACAGAGTTGCTGGATATGCACCCCATTATCGACTTCTGCTCCAATGATGGCATCTAAGCTGGCTCTTATACGAGAGATTTTATCTGCAAAATGGTCATTAAAGGCATTACAGCGAGCCAATGAAGGTTCTAAGTCTGGGTTCAGGGGGGAGGGTACCTGAGATAGACCTCTCATCATCCTGAATAGCTCAGCTGGACATGAATTCACAGACACAATACGTGCAGAGAAAAAAGCTTTCTTCGATGCATGTATTGCCACCCTATAGGAATGAAGATGTTCTCTATATCATGTCTTGTCCCATAGAAGTTGACTTTTCTACTATCTATGCTCTAGTCATTGTCCTTCCCATTTCAGATCCCTGAGAGTTTCTGTATACCAAGGAACCTGATTACTAATGAGTCAGAGAGGACGTTTGGGAGTGACTGTGTCAATAGCCCTGGTTAGATTTTGATTCCACTTATTGACCAGGGCTTCAACAGGATTGTCAATGATACCAGCCATAAAACCCTCTAAGGCCTCCTAGAATTCCAAGGGATCCATTAGCCTTCAAGGGTGGATCAATTTAATAGGTCCGCCACCCCTGCAGGGACAGGTTGTAGCTGTGATATGAGCCCTGACCAGAAAATGACCTGTCCATGACAACTTGGAGGTATTAGTCACCTCCACCCTCAGATCTGTATGTTCTGAGCTGAAAACCGCATCAAGGGTGTGACCTGATGAATGTGTAGGTCCTGAAACCAATTGGGATAGGCCCATGTTTGTCATGGATACCATGAACTCCCAAGCTGCACCTGACAACCTGGTCTCTAATGATATGGTGAAGTCACCTAGAAGCAAAAGTCTGGGTGACTCCAACGACAGCCCCGAGACCAGTTCCTTGAGCTCGGCCAGGGAGTCTGATAGGTAGTGGGGTGTATGGTACACTAACAGAATCCCCAGTCTATCTCTGGTTTTCAGACTCAGGTATACACACAGTGTGGATCAGCTCCCTCATATGTTACCTGGTCAGGTTAAGAAGGTCTTTATAGACCACAGCTACCCTCATCTGGGGTAGTGCATTCACTTCTGCACACCTCATTTTAAGAAGGATATAAACAAGTTGGAGCAGGTTCAAAGCAGTGATGAGAAATACAGAGACCAAAACATCTGAGGAAAGGCTGAAGGAGATTGGCATGTTCAGCTTGGTGAAGAGAAGACTGAGATGTGATATAATTGCACTCTTTAAATACACTATGGGCTGTCTCAGAGATGGGGGGGGCTGGACTGTTGCCCAATGCCCAGAGAGTAGGACCAGGTCTTCTGGTTTGAAGTTACAGGAGGGTAGATTTCAATTGAACATTAGAAAGAACATCTTGACAGTGGGAGCAGTTCAGCAATGGAACCAATTGCCTAGCGAGGTGTTGGGGTCTCCTTCTCTGGACATCTTCAAAAAGAGGCTGGATAGCTAGCTGCTGGGAATGCTTTAGGTAGAGATCCTATACTGAGCAAGGGGTTGGACTCAATGGCCCATGAGGCCCCTTCCAATTCTGTGATTCTATGATGTCAGTGGGGATATATATATATATATATATATATATATATATTCATTCATTCATATGATGGCTTTATGGTTCCTCCAGGAGAAGAGCCATTAAATCTCTAAATACTGACCAGTTGCTGGTGAACAGCAGCTAGAAAGTGCTATTGCTCTCCTCTCTTGGTTCTGGGCTTTCCATAAGCAACTGGTTGTCAATGGAACCAGGCTGCTTGAGTGAATATGTCTTTGGCTTATCTCTTATGTTCTTATGAATTGTCTGGGGCTTTTGGCATGTACATCCATGCCAACAATGCTCCAGCTCCCTCATCTGTGTGTGTGTGTGTGTGTGTGTGTTGGGAGGAGGAAAGAACTAGGCAGGTAGAAAAGCAAAGCAAGGGGCATACAAGGCATGGTGAAGATGATCAAAGCTTGGGCAGAAAATACTTGTTCGAACTACAGCTCTCAGCTGTGAAGTCCTGGTGAAGGTCACAAGCTCTACACAAGATGTGACACCATTGCTATAATGATAGATATTTTTTTTCACCTTCAGGAACCACCCCCACTTTTTTTAATGCATGGTAGGAGATGGTTTCAGAGGGTAGGATACTTCTCAGGCCATAGACAATTGTTCATAAGTGGTCATATAATGGGACAATTAGCCCCTGGTGCTCACTGGCAGCACACAGAGAGTGGCCAAATGCTTGAAAAGAGAGGATGAGGACAGCAGCAAACATGGCTTTATGCCATTCCCACCTCAAAGTCTGTGGTCCCTGTAGCTGTTGTGGCAGTGTCATAGGAAAGACAACCCCTCACTGTCACTTCAATTATATTTTCATACTTGTTCACCTCTGTTTATTTCTGGACTTTAAAATAACTTGGAAAATATGTTTTTGGACTACAACAACAGAATCCCCCAGCCAATATGGCCATTAGGATGATCGGAGATATAGTCCAAAAACATAATTTTTCTAAGCTGTCATCTTGAATTAACCCTGTCTGGTCATCTGATATCGACTTGCTTATTATTATATTATTCAAATGTTTCACTGAAGTAGTAGTACATATTTTAAAAACCTGTTTTGAAGAGTGGTTAGTTGGGAAGTCTCAGATTTTCAAAGATATTTTATTCTATTCACAGTTACAGTTATTTTAATCTCTGTCCATGTCTGTGGGAAGATACAGTTCTGATTAGTTTCATTTAATGGGTTTAGTAATGGGCGACAGTGAATTTTGAAAAGCTTTATATTTTCCCATAAAGCTATCTTTATGAGGGGATTTACCAAGTTTTAGTCTTCAGGCTCCACAGCGACCAGCACACATGACACTGCTGCCCAACCTATTTTTAAAAATTTGGGTGCACTCTTGGGAAGTGGCAGGCCAGGTGGTGACAGGTACTTGCCACCTCCAAATCTGCCAGTGTCTCTGAGGTCTTTTTCAGATGGGGGAACCCCCCCCCCAGGAGATCGGGAGAAGAACGGGGCTGTTTCAATTACAGAGCCCCTTTTCAGACAGCCCTGTCCTCCTCTGTCCTCCTCCCAGCCTCCGCCTAACCTTTCCCCATGCTACTGGTGTTGCTTTTTATTGATGGAGAACCTCCATCAATAAAAAGTGGCATGAGCAGCAGGGGGAAGGTTGGGAGGAGGTCAGGAGGAGGACGGAGGAGGTCTGTGTCATCTGAAATGGGGCTCTGTAAGCGAAACAGCCCATTCTTCTCCCGACCTCCTTGGGGTTTTTCTCCCCATATGAAAAAGTCCTGAGTCTCATCTCCAATGTATGGGGCATTTGGGGGTAGAGGTACTCTGGGGAAGTAAAACTGGGGATGGCTGTAGCCTTCTGACCCCATACTTCTAAGTAACAGGCTGAGGGAGAATGAGTGGTTAGTGCTCCTTCCATTATCGGTCCTTCCTACTCTACTTCCTACTGCCACCCACCTCTGCTTCTGTCAGCCTGCCTCTCTCCAACTGCCTACAGTTGCCCTGTCATCTGGTAAGCTCTGGAGGTGGTGGCAGATGAAGGGCTGGAAGGAAGGCTAGAACAGTTAGAATCATAGAATCATAGAATTGCAGAGTTGGAAGAGACCACGAGGGCCATCCAGTCCAACCCCCTGCCATGCAGGAACACACAATCAAAGCATCCCCGACACATGGCCATCCAGCCTCTGTTTAAAGACCTCCAAGGAAGGAGACCCCACCACACTCCAAGGGAGTGTGTTCCACTGCCGAACAGCTCTTACTGTCAAAAAGTTCCTCCTCATGTTGAAGTGGAATCTCTGTTCCTGGAGCTTGCATCCATTGCTCCGTGTTCCAGTCTCTGGAGCAGCAGAAAACAAGCCTGCTCCATCCTCAACGTGACACCCCTTCAAATACTTAAACAGGGCTATCATATTGCCTCTTAACCGTCTTTTTCCCAGGCTAAACATACCAAGCTCCCTAAGTCTCTCCTCATAAGGCATGGTTTCCAGACCTTTCACCATTTTAGTTGCCCTTCTCTGGACATGCTCCAATTTGTCCATATCCTTTTTGAATTGTGGTCCCCAGAACTGGACACAGTATTCTAGGTGAGGTCTGACCAAGGCAGAATAGTTCTTCTTAAACTATTGAATTTGGGAGACTGGCAAATTTTCCCCAGTGTGCTTGGGACCAGAAGAATATTCATGCTCATAAACTACAACTGTTCCTTTATATCCTAGAAACTCTCCATAGATCAGCAGCTGATGGCTCACAGACCAGCATCACTTTGGATCATCACTCTGAGTAGCACTAGATTAGAGGGCTTGCTGCTCAGGGTTTCCTCCAACCTGGTAGTGGCTCTGCCTGTTTGCCTTACTTCCTCCATTTAGTATTTTCAGCTCAATACTTCTCTGTACCTGAGCTGATTCTTAGGAAGTGTCTGAAGCAACAAGATGGGCAATTGATTTGGGGGAACAATCTGTATTATCTGGGGGTAAATTGATTCAGTAAAATTAGCTGGGTGAACTGAAGTGAGGTGCAAATTACTTTATGTATTGGGGACCTAATTTTGATGGGAAATTAATTGGTTTTCCTTCTATGGAATGCACATTCTATTAGTTATTTCCATATTTGTGTGTATGTGTGTTGCACACATACAGTCATATGAAAATTCTGTATAATGTGGCATTCTTTCTTGTCCTTTTATTTTGGTGGTGTTTGTCCTCTTTTTTGGGCAGTGAAGCTTAAGAAGTACTGTTGTAGCCTTCCTTCCAGTCCTTCATCTGCTGCCACCACCAAGATTACCAGATGACAGGACAACTGTAGGCCGTTGGGAAGGGGGGCAGGCTGACAGCAGCAGAGGCAGGTGGCAGTGCGAAGCAGAGTGGGAATAACTAGTACTAGAAGGGGTTTTGTCAAAGAGACTTGAGAAAAGTTTACAATGTCATTGAGAAGTAGGTCCAATACTCTCTTTAAACCAAAGCAAAACAAACATTATAGTTTGCCCCAAAGAATAAGATACTATCAGAGGATATATTCTGCCAAGGTGTTCTGGATTTTACTTTGAAAAACAGAGACTGAGGAGGACAGTCCAGATGAATAGGTGTGCAGGCAACTGATGTTCTGAAGAAAGTGCCAATCCCCTAAAGCCACAAGTGCATGATGGTGATTTCCATTTGAATGGTTGCTAGTCCACACAAATAGCAGAGCTAGCCTAGATGACAAGGTTATTGTAATGCAATGGTAGTGCCAGTTTTTATCAGGGCCTCTTCTTCTTGTACTTACCAGCTGTTACCATTCATTCAGCAGAGAAAAGAGAGCATGAAGCCATGTTTGCTTCTGGAGAGAAAAGTGTTTTTTGGGCTTCACATGGCAGTTTTTTCTGAGAAGTAGAGAAAAGTTTGTATCTTACAAGTAATTGTTTTAATTTTACTTATGTATTTCAGGAAATGGTCACCTGTCTTCTTGGTATAAGACTCAACAGAGAATGGGCAAATAGCATCCTGTCAGGTTTTCATGTGGCCTCTTGTGTATTAATGACATACAGTCAAGGATGGGAGGTAGGAACTCTCCTCTATTGCACCTTCAAATTAATCATGTTTACATCTGGCTTGAGACAACGTCAAGAAAAGATGTGTTTCTAGTTAAAGCTGTAAGCTGCATCACAAAGGCAGAATGTCTATTGGTTAATAGCCAGTATCATTTTTCATGCCTTTTAAAGCCATAAATATTTTAAATATCAAAGCATTTTTCTTTGGTGTGTGTACGTATCTTTTTCTTCTAAGTGGCTTCCTATAATAGTTTTCCTTTTTTCTTTGGTCTGACTCTGTTTGCCAGAGTTGATGTATGATGTAGCCATTTAGCTTTTACCAGGCAAACTATTTCTGATTGCCTCCTTACTTTCCAATACCACATGTTTCACTTTTATTTGATTATACTTTTGTAGGGTTATATTGCTGATAACAACAGACTGAAACTGAGTGCAATATTTTCCTGTGATTAATACATTTACCCCTTCAGCAAAGAAAGATACATGCCTCAGCTATCAGATTTGTAAATTAAGCCTCCAATGGCCAATCACAAAAGAGTATGCTAAATGCAAGAGACTCAATGGAGGACAATCACATGCTCTGACACAAATAGATATCTTTCATGGCCTGAGATCACCAATGAATATCATGTGTATCACAGTATTATACCCTTAATCTTCAAGAGTGACAACAATGTGTGAAATCCCCCCCCCCAAGGTGCTTGATTCATTAACTACTTACTTAGAATACTGTGTCCAGTTCTGGGCACCACAATTCAGAAAGGATATTGACAAATTGGAGCGTGTCCAGAGAAGGGCAACTAAAATGGTGAAAGGTCTGGAAACCATGCCTTATGAGGAGAGACTTAGGGAGCTGGGTATGTTTAGCCTGGAAAAAAGACGGTTAAGAGGCGATATGATAGCCCTGTTTAAGTATTTGAAGGGATGTCACGCTGAGGATGGAGCAAGCTTGTTTTCTGCTGCTCCAGAGACTGGAACACGGAGCAATGGGTGCAAGCTCCAGGAACAGAGATTCCACCTCAACACGAGGAGGAACTTTTTGACAGTAAGAGCTGTTCGGCAGTGGAACACACTCCCTCGGAGCGTGGTGGGGTCTCCTTCCTTGGAGGTCTTTAAACAGAGGCTGGATGGCCATCTGTTGGGGATGCTTTGATCAAGATTTCCTGCGTGGCAGGGGGGTTGGACTGGATGGCCCTCGTGGTCTCTTCCAACTCTGCAATTCTATGATTCTATGATTCTATGATTCTACAGAGAAGAAGGACTTTATCACACCACCTCCAAAAGGCCTGTTCTTTTGCAAACATAATCCCCATGCGGCACTTCCCTTCCCTTCTGTCCAAAGGCTTCCCAGCAATGAAAGAGGAAGTGAACAGAGCTCCATTCACTTCCTCATTCAAAATCTCACGGATTCTTGAGAGAAGAAGCTTGCGTGGGAAATTAAAACCAAAACAAAAACAATACACAAAAAGTTTTTAAAAGCACATACACATACTTTAAAACTTACAAGTAACTTGGGGAGGGTCATAAAAAAGTGCATAACTTACCTGGATGTTGTGATCTCACCCAGAAGTGTTCGTGCCAGACCAGCCACTCACGCTGCATTCATGTGAGTACAATGGTGCAAGGTTTCACAGGCTGGCAATGCCGGCACTAAAGTGCCATGGGGGATCACTTGATGGCTTCAGCTGTCCATAAAAAAATACAGGTTTTGGCCAGTACATAAGCGCAAAAGGGTGACATTGTCTGATATGCGCACCCTTTCGTGTTTATGTGGCGTAGTTATGATGTCGTATTTATTGCATCTGATAAAGTCTGAAGTCTCTCTTTTTGTGTCCACATCAGCTTTCCATTTTCTCATAGTCCATTTGTTAAAGCAAGAGGGAGCATGGGAGTCAAGAGCCAATTTCTCTCCCAATCCCTCCATAGGCTACACTCCCAACAGTGCCCAACCAGACCTTTTCTGTTGGCAGCATCCTAGCCAATATGGGGCTGGAAATGACCCTATATCACTTGCAGTCTGCATTTTGGATGTGATACAGCCAAAGAAGGAGGCCTTTTGGGCTTGTTTTCTGCTGTGCATGTGCATTTTAGCATGCTTTTTGGGGTGGCTGGAGGACTGTGGGGGACCAGCAGGACTTTGTGGGACACACACTCCCCATCCCATCTTAAACAATCTATATCTGTCAAGCAGTATAGATATCCCAGATCTCCTTATGCAAAATATGAAGAACTAACTAAAGAAAGTGGAGATGATCAGACACAGCAAAAAGTACAAGAGCAGAACTCCAGGACAACATTACTGTCCCGCGAACAGGACCCGGTTTCAGACGATGTCGTCCTCATCGCGTTCTGTTCCTGTGCTGCAGCCATTAGTAAGGTGTTACTTTTCATTGATGGGACCTTTCCATCAATGAAAAGCGATGCCTTACTAACAGCTGCAGCACAGGAGCAGAACATGATAAAGATGACATCATCTGAAACCGGGTCCGCAGGACAATAATGTCATCCTGGTGTTCTCCTCTTGTACTTTTTGGATGTGTCTGATAATCTCTAGTATTTATTGAAATAATAAAAGATAAAAACAAAACAGTGCTTAGCTATTTAAAAAAAACAATTAAGGGAATCCTTATTAGGGAAATCTATTATTATTATTATTATTATTATTATTATTATTCCTCACCTGCCTCTCCCCATGGATTGAGATGGGGGGCACAACAGATTAACACACAACACCTTATCTCAGTTAAAATACATATAGGTTAAAAACACATAAACCCATTCCAACACATAATATCAATTTAAAAGAACAAATAACACCACTATATATTAAAACAATTTAAAATCACAATTTAAAAACCGTCTGGATAGGCCTGTCAGAAAAGACTGGTCTTTAATGCAATTTTGAATTCAGACAGCATATTCAGCTGCCATATCTCTTCCAACAGGTCATTCCAGAGTCTAGTGGTGAAAAAGTCCTCTGGGTGACAGTTGCCAATCTAGTCCTGGCTGACGGAAGTAAATGTCTCCCAGATGACATGAATGTACAGGGTGAATTATATGGGAGAAGGCAATCCTGTAGGTAACCTGGACCCAAACCATGTAGGACTTTAAAGGTAACAACCAACACTTTGTACTTTGCCTGGAAACTAATTGGCAGCCAGTGGAGTGATTGGTGTAATGTGATCACTCCTAGGTGCACCAGTAACCAATCTGGCTGCCACATTTGAACCAACTGAAGTTTCCAAACTTTAGCTTGGTACAGAAGTAGCCCAATGTACAGCACATTGCAGAAATCCAGTCTTGAGGTTACCAGTGCATGCTCTACCATCTTTAGGTCCTTCAGCTCCAGGAAGGGGTGCAGCTGCAGTGTCAGCTGAAGCTGATAATAGGCTCTCCTGGGTGTTGCATCTATCTCAGCTGTCATTTGCAGCACACCCAGAAGGTGAAGACAGTCTTTCAGGGGGAGTGTAACCCCATCCAGTACTGGTTGACATACCCCCAACCCTAGGTTAGGACCCTTAACCATATGTACCTTAATCTTGTCTGGATTCAGTTTCAGTTTGTTTTTCCTCATCTAGCCCATTACCTCCTTCAGGCACTCATTCAGAGGAGACACACTATCCTTAACTGAAGCTGTTTTTGAAGGCATATTCGTCTTTTCAGGAACTGTGTTGTACAGCCTCTGTATTGTCACCTACATTTTCCAGTAACTTTCCAACTGAAAAATAATTTGCCATGCTGGCTTCTACATGATTTAAACTTGCTTCTACCTGGATGGCTGTTGTCGATGGGAACTGTAATGCAAAATACCCCAAGACTATACATTATTAATTATTATGGGCTTCATGGTGCTATCTTCAACTCACTTTAAAACTATTATTTGCCTTATCTGTCTCAAAATCTGTGATGTGCTGGAATAATTGGAATTTTGGCATAGTTCTGTTTTGAAATCTGCATCTCCTGACAGCATGAAAAGCTAAATTTAGTTATTGAAAATATTTATATTTTACCTTTTTGGGCCCCTCAAGTAGTTTGTGACAATTAAAACAGTTTGTAATGAAATAGAAGCCCAAATCTCTTAGATATGCTTATACTGTTACTATCTACTGGTTCCAAGGCAGAAAAGTTGGAACCAAGCATGCTCCAACTCAATGCTTCTGGGTGTGGTTGCAAGATGGATGCTAGACTGAGAACTGTATGAAAAAAAAAAACTCAAAACAAATTCAGGCACTGCTTCTACTTTCTGGCACATTGTCAAAATATTAGCACCAAAACAGAACAATATCAATCATATATTCAATATCATTGATCAAACCTAGGTGAACCAAACTAAATACTAAAAGAGAATTTAAATACTATTGCCATGTAAATACTAAAAGAGAAGACACTAAATCTGATGTCCTGTTTAATACTCCAGAGCATACAGGCCTGCCAGAGTATTCACAGAGAGGTCTGGAAGGCGACAGGTATCAGCTGGGCAATGGCATAACAGAGTTCTCTTGGTCCCTCTCCCCACATCAGAGGCCATGAGGGTGCAGCTTTGCCCACTGCCTTCTGGCAGACATTGTGCAAACCTGGGGAAAGCTGTTGTTTAAGGGTATAGTCACCCCCTTGTATCCATGGCTTCTTTATCCATAGATTACACCACCTATGACTGGAAAATACCACACACCGCCCCGGAAAAAAAAATCCAAAAAGCAAACCTTGCTGTTTGCCACGTTAATATAAGGGACACCATTTTATTGTGTCATTGTATATAATGGACTTGAGCATCCATGGATTTTGGTATCCATGGTTGTTCCTAGAACCAAACCCCAGCAGATAGGAAGGGCCCACTGTACTTCATTCATAGAATCATACAATCAGAACTGGAAGAGACCACAAGGGCCATCCAGTCCAACCCCCTGCCATGCAGAAATACACAATCAAAGCATTCCTGACAGATGGCCACCCAGCCTCTGCTTAAAAACCTCCAAAGAAGGAGACCCCACCACACTCTGAGGCAGTATATTCCACTTCTGAACAGCTCTTACTGTCAGGAAGTTCTTCCTAATGTTTAGATGGAATCTCTATTCCTATAGTTTGAACACATTGCTCCGTGTCCTAGTCTCTGGAGCAGAAGAAAACAAGCTTGCCCCATTATCAGTATGACATCCCTTCAAATATTTAAACATGCCTATCATATAACCTCTCAACCTTCTCTTCTCCAGACTAAACATGTCCAGGTCCCTAAGCTGCTCCTCATAGGGCATGGCTTCCAGACCACACACCATCCTCTGGACACATTCCAGCTTCTCAATATCCTTCCTGAACTGTGGTGTGCAGAACTGGACATAGTATTCCAGGTGAGGTCTGAACAAAACAGAATACAGTGGCACTATCACTTCCCTTCATCTAGACACTATATTCCTATTAGTGCAGCCTAGAATCACATTGGTTTTTGTAGCTGCTGCATCACACTGCTGACTCATGTTCAGTTTGTGGTTCACTAAGACTCCTAGATCCCTTTCACATTTACTGCCCTCACGCCATGTGTCACCCATCCTATATCAGTGCATTTCATTTTTACTGCTCAAGTGTAGTATCCTACATTTCTCCCTGTTGAAATTCATTTTGTTAGTTTTGGCCCAGCTGTCTAATCTGTTAAGGTCATTTAGAATTCTGATCTTGTCCTCTGGGGTATTGGCTACCCCTCCTAATCTGGTGTCATCTGCAAACTTGATAAGCATACCATCTATTCTCTCATCTAAGTCATTGATTAAAATGTTGAATAGCACTGGGTCCAGGACAGAACCCTGAGGCACCCTACTGGTCACTTCTCTCCAGGATGAAGAGGAGCCATTGGTGGCTACCCTTTTGGTTCGGTCAGTCAACCAATCACAAATCCACCTAACAGTTGCATTGCCTAGCCCACAGGTTACTAACTTTTTTGCAAGAGGACCTTGTCAAAAGCCTTACTGAAATCAAGATACACTACATACAGAGCATTTCCTTCACCTATCAAGTTTATAACTCTCCTAAAAAAAGAGATAAGATTAGTCTGGCATGACTTGTTTTTCAAAAACCCATGTTGACTTTTAGTGATTCCTGCTTGTGCAATGTGGAACAAAGTCCTTATTTATTTATTTGATTTATATTCTGCCTTTCTCCTTATGTAGGACCCAAGTAGGCCCACTTATGCTATGCTCACTTAGAATCATAGAATCATAGAATTGTAGAGTTGGAAGAGATCATGAGGGCCATCCAGTCCAACCCCCTGCCATGCAGGAACACACAATCAAAACAATCCTGACAGATGGCCACCAGCCTCTGTTTAAAGACCTCCAAGGAAGGAGACCCCACCACGCTCCGAGGGAGGCTGTTCCACTGCAGAACAGCTCTTACTGTCAGAAAGTTCCCCCCAATGTTGAGGTGGAATCTCTGTTCCTGGAGCTTGCATCCATTGCTCCATGTTCTAGTCTCTGGAGCAGCAGAAAACAAGCTTGCTCCATCATCAATGTGACACCCCTTCAAATACTTAAACAGGGCTATCATATCGCCCCTTAACCGTCTTTTTTCCAGGCTAAACACACCCAGCTCCCTAAGTCTTTTCTCATAAGGCCTGGTTTCCAGACCTTTCACCATTTTAGTTGCCCTTCTCTGGACATGCTCCAATTTGTCAATATCCTTTTTGAATTGTGGTGCCCAGAACTGGACACAGTATTCCAGGTGAGGTCTGACCAAGGCAGAATGGAGTGGCAGTATTACTTCCCTTTATCTAGACACTATACTTCTATTGATGTAGCTCAAAATCACTTTGGCCTTTTTAGCTGCCGCATCACACTGTTGGCTCATGTTCAACTTGTGGTCTACTAGGACTCCTAGATCCCTTTCGCATGTAGTCTCATCTTATGCTACTCCATGTTATCAAGAGGATTCTGGACATTATGAAAGCTTGTGAGTACTTCCTGAGAAAACCTTTTACAACTGTGGTGCCATCAGTGACAAGATCCTATCCCTAGTCATCACCTGCTTAACCTCAGATAAGAGGTAGCTGAAGCAGGGCCTCTGAGGATAGTTTAATCCTATAATCCTATGGCTTCTTCTCTGGGAGTAAACACCACCAAATGCAGCAGTATTTACTTTAAGGCACACAAACATGTTATTAAAAATTGGTAGGTTTATAAGGGAAAAGGTGGTCCTTCAAGTTTGCTGGTCCCTGTTCATTTCAGGTTAAATAAGGTGTGGAAAACCTTAAAGAGCAAATAGACTATTGGGTGCACAATAGTATAGTAGAGTGGTTTAAAAAGTGTTTAGAACATTTTAGTTTAAAAATTGCTCCAACCAGTAATCCCAGTAAATAATGAAGCAAGAAACAAGAATCTGGGGGGGCATGAATCTTTATTTTTTCTTTTCTCAAAATTTTATACCTGGAATGGGAATTATGTAGCCTTCCAGATATGTTTGAGCAGCAGCTCCCAACTTTCCTTACCAGTGGCTATGTCTGTGGGTACTTGCAGTCTAACATCTGGGAAACTGTGCAACTCCCACACCTGCCTTAAGACAAACTACCTGTTTCATGTGGCAATTGTTTTTATCTTCAACATTTCTTTTAAATGTATTAAGTGGCTGGAAACCTAAGGGAGGACTTGCAGGAGTAGAGAGGGAAGAACTTTTAAACCTTTCACTTTGGGCCATTTTGCCACTAAAATGTTCACAAATATATTCAGATGGGAAAGGGTGAAGTGACTCCTCCTTACTCCTCCCTACTCCTCCAATCACCTTCCTCCCATCCCTAACTGCAGCCACCCACTGTGCCTTTTTGCTTTCCAATAAATTGGAGGAAATGGCTTTCTGCAGCTTTAAGACCACAAATGAAATACATGTAGAGAATTTGAGACGTAGTTGGCATTCCCATCATGCAAAATTATCTTAATAAATGAATTGGAGCAAGAGAAAAACATTATTTTCAGAGTAGATTGGTGAGAAACAGAAAAATTATTATTAAATTTGCTCTTCTACATATGCAAGTAATTAGATTTTCCAACTTCCTCCTTTTCTATTTGAATTGCAGAAATAATAAGGAGGATTTATGCAAAGAGAAAGGTTAAGATATTTCCACAGGATATGAAATATTTTCTAGATTCCTGGCTGTACCAATACAAGGTCACTGAGTCATGGGAAGCATTTTGATCATGAAATTCAGCACAAGAAGGTAACTTCTGGCACATAGACCAAGCTACACTCTGCCATCTGCCTACTCTCTGATGACCACTATCTTGCTCTCTGTTTCTACCACAAACCACAAAGTGTTAGGCCACTTTGGAGCTGAAATAGTGATACATTTTAGTTACACTTTAAGAAAAACCTTTCTAAATCTGCTAGTGTACTAATCATACTTTTGCTGAAGTGTAAAAAACACTAATGATTGCCAGAAATTTCTATTAGAAATGGCACAGGTAAGCAAGTGAAAATGATGGATTAGGTAGTTGAGGAAGAGAGAGAATAAGTCTTAGTTTTTGCAGTGCTGCCAAAATGTGTCCGGATTATCTGAGCAAAAGAATAACGAGCAATCTGGCACTGATAATCAAAAACATGATTGGGGAACAGATGTTGAGCACTTTAGAAACTCCCCTTGAACACTGAACACAATGGGAAAGAGCTCAAATAATAAAATGGAGAGGATCCTGGCAAGAAATACAGTGTGCTGACACTTTTATGATCTGAGATGCTTACAATATACAGAAATGGCGTTTTGTTTGCTTTCTATACACAGCTTGATATCACATGCTCAGCTCTCTCTACTGCCATTTGGAGTCAGGAAGGACAATATATTTTCTTTTCCAAGCAGACCTAGTGTTTCTAGTCAGGTGCAGAAAGCAAATAAATTACAGGAGACATTTTGTGTCTATTAATCAATGGGATTGTCATCTTCCAACCCTTGATCCCCATGAAAGAAACTGGTGATGGGAAAAGGGAGGCAGGGGATACGCAAGGAAGCACAGATAAGCTTTCTGGTAGAGGAAACTGTTGTCTCAGAGTCCATGCTCCACTCGAGTAATAAGGAAGCATGACCACCATTATGTTGCTTACCAATTGCAGTGTACATATATGGACTGGTGATGTCCTAGATGAACAGATAAAATAACTAGCTACTGATTTTAATAACACACATGCATTTCCTTATCTTGGATTTCAGGCATAAAATAAAATGCTGAAGTTTCCTAGCATGATAATGTGCTGTGGTGGGCTGATCTCTTAGCAACATGATGATATGTCCCAGTATAATATTGCTGCTTATTTGTCAAGTTGCTTTGGAATCACTAGCCCACATAGACAGAATCTATGGGTCCTGTTTAAAAGGGGTTGGAAAGGCTGGAAAAGATGAATTTCCATTTGTCAAAACCTCCACCATCTGCCCTGCTCTCTGAAATTGCCTCTGTGTAAAGGTGGAAGCCCAGCATGATATATTGTTTTGAGTGTTGGATGAGGAGTCTGGGAGATCAGGGTACAGCCATGGAAGCCCACTGGGTGATCTTGGACAATTTACATGAAGAGGTTCGGGGAGTTTTGAGACCCACCCACGATACCAAAAATCTAGATGGGAGAATCAGTATCTCAAACAGTATGCCTGTGAGAGGAAGGTAACCGCGGGGACCTTTTCACCTATGTATGCCAGTACTAATTGCAGAGAACTCCAGGTTAAAGTGGAATAAAATGTTTTTATTGGAAATAACACAATTTGCATTAACACACACAACACACATTCCTTAGAACCACACAAGGCTATTGAAGAGTAAGGCAGAAAGATTGGATAGAGGGAGAGATATAGGGAAGTAGAGTGATAGTTACCAGTCTTGAAGAGCAAAGTACTCAGACATATGTCTGAAGGTAGCACTGGAAGTTCCAATCCAGAGGCGTGCTGAGAAAGAGGGTGGCTGGGCTTGTACACAATGGCACACCTTTCAAGGACAGATTTCCTTTGGATTGGGGTTGGAAAGGTCACTTGATGGTTTGGTTGGATGACTCATGGCTGAGGTGCCCAAGAGGAATTAGCACATACCTCCTTAATGGCTTTGTTTACCAAGGGGCTTATGTACAATCCTAGTTTGGACTTGCTTGCTAAAATATTTCTAAGACACATCCCACGTTCTTTTGACCTCCACCTGACCACTTTTTGGATCACCCCAGCCAACCTGACCCCCTTAGAAATGTCAAATATTTCCAATTATGAGATATTATAGGGAGGGGGTAGTAGGGCATACTAATACACTCTCTCCAAGAAAATCCATAGATAGAGTTACCATAAGTCAGAGTTGATAAATAGTGTGTGCAGCAGTTAGAAATCCTGATTAAGGGGCAGAGACACCAATGGCTTGATAAATATGAACTGCAAGTAGACTTGATTTTCAAGGCAGGGAGCTGCCTCCTGGCAGGGTCTTCACACATTCTAAAGAGGCATATTGGAAGGGTAGGGAAGTGAAAAGCCTGAATCCCTGTCCATCTTGGAGAACTCATGCCTCATTTTAAAGTACAAACTAGAATTTCCCTCTCTCTTACAGACAAGGAAATGGTCTCACTGAGAGTAATCAGTGCTTAACTGTTTTTACCCCTACCCTACCAAACTGGCTCAGACTGGTATACCTCCCATTGTAAGATATTGTGCAGTTTCCAGAGATGTTGGGCAATCCTATTTGGATTTGAAATAGGGCAAATGTCTATATCTGCTTGGCATTGTCTCAGGTGTGCAGCTCCATTGTGTTCATTTCCTCAGACCATCTAAGAATCATTACCAGTGCTCCGAGGGTGAAAGGCGGAGGTTACATTCACATCTGCCCTTTGCACACAGACCAAAAAAACCTTCACACTCACCACTCTAAGCATATGGGGTCTTTCAAACTCTCCACTAGAGTAATATTTTACCCCACCAGAGGTGTTCCCTCACTCCAGATTAGAGTTAGAAAAGGGCTATCCATAGGCCAGAGAGACAGAAAGAGTCTCCCTAGTCAGTCTCTCTTTCTTCCAGAACTCTCCTCTAGAATCTCACAGAAGCTCACTTTCCAAAAGCTCTCTCCCCCAAGGATCTCCTTCCTCCACGTGGTCCCCTTCATCAGCTGCCCTGATCTTCAGCCACCCAGCTTCTTTGTATCAGAGGGTGAGAGAATCCATGTGTGTCTTAGTCCCTTAAGCTTAGCTGCATCCCTCTAGCCCCCTTAGATTGGAGTAGGGTTTTTAGCACCTATGCCATCAGTCCCCTCTTTTTCCTTCGAGAAACTGCTATTAACAGTGTGACTTGAATATAGACTGTTCTGTTGGTCTCTACTGCTATCTTCTGCCTTTTAAATAAAGAAATGGTTGTCTTTGCTGCAAAATTAGCTTGTCCTCCACCTGATTTCTTCCCTTCTACTTCAGTTTTACTTGGAGTCACTCTGGTTAATTGTCCATTTTAAAAACCTTTAGCCTGGAAGATCCTGCAGAGAGTTTGTGCCTGTAGAAGATTTTCCTGCAAATCAGTAAATCCAGTGCACTGCTCTTAACACCCTGTGCGGTCCTCTATCTTTCACTGGTAGAACTGTGAAGAATACTACCAGTGCCCCTGAACCCTTCACCTTCCTTCCCAAAGTTTCGTAGTCTGAGGTGATATGGTCAAAGGTGTTGTTTACAGTCTCATTGGTGCCCACATGAATGAGAAGAAAGGGGTACTGATCTGTGTTCCTGATTAGCCTCAGCAAGTTTTCAGTAACATCTTGAATAAGTACACCAGCAAGACAACACACGTCATTTTGTCAGGCTGGCACATAATTCCCTCTGTACCCCTGAGCAATGAGTCCCCTACTACCAGCACCTTTCTTTTCTTCTCACTGCAGATTTTGTCATCAGTTCTTCACCAGATAAATGAGAGTAATAATACAAGTGTGTTTCACAGCACAGATGGACAACTTGGTGGGTCCAGAGAGCATATCTTTTGCTACTGTGTCTTGTGTCAGGAGAAAGATGGGATGTACATAAAATAAGTACAGTCGTCCCTTCACATTCGCGGGGGTTCCGTTCCGCGGACCCCCGCGAATGTGAAAAATCCGCGAATAACTACACCCCTCCCCCTCCCTCCCCAGGCCTTCGCGGGGCCTTCCTAGGCCCCGCGGAGGCCTCACCGGCCCTCCCTCCCACCCTCCCCGGGCCTTCGCGGGGCCTTCCTGGGCCCCGCGGAGGCCTCACCGGCCCTCCCTCCCACCCTCCCCGGGCCTTCGCGGGGCCTTCCTGGGCCCCGCGGAGGCCTCACCGGCCCTCCCTCCCACCCTCCCCGGGCCTTCGCGGGGCCTTCCTAGGCCCCGCGGAGGCCTCACCGGCCCTCCCTCCCACCCTCCCCAGGCCTTCGCGGGGCCTTCCTAGGCCCTGCGGAGGCCTCACCGGCCCTCCCTCCGGAGCCTCACCGGCCCTCCCTCCCACCCTCCCCAGGCCTTCGCGGGGCCTCCGGAGGGCCTCCGGGCATCCCGCGAAGGCCTCCCCACCCCTCCCCAGGTCTTTCACGGGGCCTCTGGAGGCCCCGTGTCGCGGTTTTGGGGGGGCCCGGGGGGCCCCTCCCAAAACCGCGAATAACCGAAACCGCGAATGTCAAGTTCGCGAATGTGGAGGGACAACTGTACAATACAATACAGGGGTCACATAGAATGCCAGAAAACAGAAATACAAAACCTCAGAAGATCCCTTCAGGGTTTAAATATTGATATATATGTTTAAAGGTATGGTTGGCAGGGGTGAAAGGCCATGCCTGCAACTTCTTTAAAAAGTGTTCTTGGAGGCTTCCTGTAGAAGCAATTTATGTTTTCTATGGTCATAAAAAGGGTGGTGGCAGCAGTGGAGGCAGTGGGGCATTTATGTGCTACAAAAACAGCCTTTGTGAGCTACATGTGGCCTCACAGCCACACTTTGTCACCTCATTTTACAGAACAATCATAATGTGAATGTGCAAGCATGGAGGGTGCCTAGCGTGCTATAAAAGCAGTGTAGATGTGTAAAATGCTATTGCTTAACAATTTGTAAGCTGCTCTGAGAGCCTTTGTGGCTGAAGAGCGGGGTATAAATACCTAAATAAATAAATAAAAGTGCAGTGTAAATGCTAGGTACTATGATTATTTTTTAAATAATCTGCACTTGGGTTAATTTAGAGCTATAAATGGCCTTAATTAAGAAAAATACATTTGAACACTGAATTACATGAAAAATGTAATTTATAATGAAGCTGAGTAGATTAGATTTCAGAATCCCCTTGCCCAAAGATCAGCTGTCATACTGAGGATGTCATAACTGAGGATGGGGAAAACTTGTTTTCTGCTGCTCCAGAGACTAGGACATGGAGCAGTGGGTTCAAACTACAGGAAAATAGATCCCACTTAAATATTAGGAAGAACTTTCTGACAGTAAGAGCTGTTCGGAAGTGGAATGCATTGCCTGGGAGTGTGGTGGAGTCTCCTTCTTTGGAGGTTTTTAAACAGAGACTGGATGGCCATCTGTTGGGAATGATTTGACTGTGTATTCCTGCAAGTCAGGGGTTCGATTGGATGGCCCTTGTGGTCTTTCCCAACTCTATGTTTCTATGATTCTATAATTCTATGAATTAAGTGTCCATTCCTCAGTCATTACCCTATGGAAATCTCTCCTCACCCCCCAATCCAACCACATGAGTTCATCACAAAACCATCAATGTTCTATCTCACTGCAATTAAAGCAATCCGTTGAGTTTCAGTTTCCTTTCTCTGTTCTGTGGGAAAGCCATCCAAGCTTTGTTATTACTAAATTCACCCCTCTAAGGCAGAGAATAGGGTTATTTATTTATTTATTTACACCCCACAAGGCTATCAGAGCGGCTTATAAATTGTTTTAAGCAATAGCAATTTACACATCTACACTGCATTAAGCAGTTTCCAATGTGTGTTAGCTAATTGCCCCCACAAGCTGGGTCCTCATTTTACTGATCTACAAAAGGATGGAAGGCTGAGTGAACCTTAAATCCCCAACAATAGCTAGGTGTGTCACAGTTGAGGTGTGCCACAGTGGATGGACCCAGCTACTCTCTTTCTCAGCATGCCCTGGATCAGGACCTCATTTGCCACCCTCAACTCCTGTCTGAGTATCTTTTCTGCTCTTTGAGACTTTCACCCCATCTTCCCGGACCTCTCTCCCTCTATCCAACCTTTCTGCTTTACTCTGCTATATCCTTGTGTGTGGTGTATGTCAGTTGCCTTTTTATGTTATTTCAATAAAATATTTTATTTCACTTTAACTGTAGTGCTCTCTAAAGTTAGTACTGGTAAACTATACATAGGTGAAAAGATCCCCACAGTTATGCTCCTTTCACAGGCCTCCTGTTTGCACTAATAATCCCTCCAGATAATACAGGATATTTTGGCATCATGGATGGGACTTTAACATCCCCCATCCCTTAGACTAACACCATGAGGATTGAAAAACATGGATCCAAAGCATGCATCCTCACAGATCTACAGGATTTTTACATGGGATCCACTCAAAATACACCCAAATCATGTCTCCCATCCCTAGCCACAGATGAAATCATAAAAATCACCTATCCCATACACATCTTCACGATGGTGTGAAAACATTAGATCTGAGGCATGGATCCTCATGTATCCATAGGATTTTAAAATGGATTCACCTGAACCACCCTCAAATCATGTCTTATATTCCTATATCCACTGATGGACCCCATACACTGATGCCCCACCATGGTGCCAAAACTAGGAGATGGAATCTGCTGAATCCACATGATTGCTACATCGATTCCTCTTGGATGATACCCAAGCTGTTACCCATGGATAACATCCCTAGCTATAAGCTGAAATCACCACCATTGTGCAAAATACATGCATCCAAGGGGCAGATCCTCATGGAGCCACATCATTTTTACATGGTCCCCACTGAGAAACTTATTGAAAATGTATTTTTCAGCCATGGGAGCAGAGACACATGCAGGATTTTCATGGCTCAGCCTGTCATCTGTGATTTGGGCATCATTTGGGGAGATCACACATAAAAATTACATAGAATTATGACCATCATGCACATCTATGTTTTTGAGCTGTGGTGGGTATAGCAATGGGAATCTGTGATTCTTGTGGATCAGCCTGTGGCTGGGGATGGGAGACATGGGTTGGTGTGGTTCAGGTGGAGCCATGGTAGAAATCCTATGGATCTGTGAGGGTAAATGCCTTAGACCTATGTGTTTGCACCATAGTGGTGCATAGGTTTACAAGATCTGTGGCTTTTGTGGTTGAGCCTGCATCTAGAGATGGGAGACATGATTTAAGTATGTTTGAGGTGGATCCTATGTAGAAATACTGTACTATGGATCCATGGGGATCCATGCCTTGGATGCTTGATTTCCCTCCATTGGTGATGCATGAGTGCACAGAATCCATGATTTATTTATTTATTTATTTATTTTGTGGTCAAGCCTGTACCTAGGGATGGGAAACATCATCTGCATGCTGCTTAGATGGATTCATTGTAGAAATCCTATTGTTCTGTGTGGATCTGGGTCTCGGATCCATATTTTTGCACTGTGGTGGCACATGGGTTTATGGCATCTGCATTTTGGGGAGCAGTTTAGCCTGTGGCTAGGAATGGGAGACATGATTTTGGTGTGGCTCAGGTGGACTCCACATAGACATCCTATAGTTCTGTGCAGATCAGTGGCTTGGATCTACGTTTTTGTGCTGTGGCAACACATGGTTGTATGCAATCTGTGGTTTTTGTGGTTGAGCCTGTATCTAGGGATGGGAGACAAGAGTTCAGTGTGTTCAGGTGGATATGATATAGAAATCTTATTCATCCATGAGGCTCCATGCCTCAGATTCATGTTTTTGTGCCATGGTGGTGCACAGGTGTACAGGTTCCATGATTTTTACGTTTGAGCCTGTAGAAATCTTATTGATCTGTGTGGATCTGTGTCTTGGATCCATATTTTTGCACTGTGGGAGCACATGGGTGTACAGGATTGGCAAGTTTTGTAGTTTAGCCTTTGGCTAGGGATGGAAGACCTGATTTAGATGTTTTTCAGGGTTATCTGATGGAGAAATCCTATGGACCCATGAGGACCCATGACTTGCATCCATGTTTTTGCACTGTGGTGGAGCATAGGTGTATGAGATCCATGATTTTAATTTTTCATCCTGTGGCTAAAGATGGGAAACATGACATGGGTGTTTTCAGGTGGATCCCATTTAAAAATGCTATGGATCTATGAAAATCCATAGCTCAGATTTATGTTTTTGTGCCCTGGTGGTTTATTGGCATACAGGGGTCCATGATCATTGTGGTTCTGCCTGTGATGATAGATGGGTGGCAACATCTGGGTGTGGTTCAGGTGGATCCCATTTAAAAATAGTATGGACCAAAGAGAATTTGTGCCACAGATACATGTAGTTGTACCTTGGTCACGCACTGGTGTGTGGGATCCCTGATTTTTGTAGTTGAGGATTGGGAGACATGATTTAGGTATAGCTCAGGTAGATCCCATGTAGAAATCCTATGGATCCATTAGAGTCCATGACTGAGTTCCATGTTTTTGTCCTGTGGTGGTGTATTGGTGTACAAGATTTGTGATTATTGTGATTTGGCCACTGGCTAGCAATGGGACACACAAATTGGGTGTGTTTCAGGGGGATCCAATAGAGAAAGCTTATAGATTCGTGGGGATCTGTGCCTTTGATCATAGAATCATAGAGTTGGAAGAGGCCACGAGGGCCATCCAGTCCAACCCCATTCTGCCGCGCAGGAAATCACGATCAAAGCATCCCTGACAGATGGCCATCCAGCCTCTGTTTGAAGACCTCCAAGGAAGGAGACCCCACCACGCTCCGAGGGAGTGCGTTCCACTGCTGAACAGCTCTGACTGTCAGAAAGTTCCTCCTAATGTTGAGGTGGAATCTCTGTTCCTGGAGCTTGCATCCATTGCTCCGTGTTCCAGTCTCTGGAGCAGCAGAAAACAAGCCTGCTCCATCCTCAATGTGACACCCCTTTTGCATGTTTTTGCACTGTACTGAAGTATTGGTGTGTGGAAGCTCTAATTTATGAAGTTCAATCGTGGCTAGGGAGGAGAGATGTGATTTGGGTGTGTCTGGGGTGGATCCCTTAAAAAAAAAATCTTATGGCTCCATGAGGATCTGTGCTTTGAATGAATGTTTCCGCACTTTGGTGGTGCATGGGTTTATAAGATTCACATTTTTTTGTGGTTCAGCCGGTGCCTAGGTATTTGAGACATGATTTAGGTGTTGATCAGGGGTATCTGACAGAGAAATCCTATGGGTCCATGAGGGTCCATGAGTCAGATCCATGTTTTTGCAATGTGGTGGAAGATAAGTGTATGAGATCTATGATTTTTGTGGTTCTGTCTGTGACTAGGAATGGGAGACATGATTTGTATGTGTTTCAAGTGGATCCCATTTATAAATTGTATGGATCTGTGGGAATCTGAGGCTCAGATGCATGTTTTTGTGTCCTGGTGGAAGTATAGTACACAGGATTTGTGATTTTTATGGTTCACCCTGTGGCTAGGGATGAGATACATCATTTGAGTGTGTTTCAGATGGATTTCATATAAAAATCCTATGGATCCATGAAGACCTATGGCTCAGATGCATGTTTTTGCACCCGAGTGGGACATATTTTTGTAGGAAGGTAATGAGTCTAAAAATAAAATTGCAGGATCTAGTCCTTTAAAAACAACAAGAATTATTTCCTTTTAAAAAAAGGTAAAATCATTCAGTCACTTTTGGCTTCACGCTTTATGCAGAGTGCAGTTAAGAAGCAGACTTAAGCTCTATTATCATTTGAAACTGTATTCAGAGATCTGGGATCCCCCAGTTAAATTAGACTCATTACAAAACAAAGGAGTCAGTTTAAAATGCAAAACAAAGTTTACTGAAGGTATATCAGTCTCAATCTACATACTAAAACAAACTTAAGAAAAGGTCCCTAACTGACTAAGAATGGGTAAGAGAGACTCACCAGCCTAAAGCCGTGGGCTGGGTTCCGATGCATCATGGCATGGTTACAGGAAAACTTAAAATGCATCCATTCTCATGGAGAGTCAGATTCAGAAGGAAGCAAGTTACACAAAAGCAATAAAATTCAAATTAGGTCATGTGTCCAATCACTCAGCACTTCCAGTTGGCTAGAAGTGCTCAGTGAAGTAAGAGAAGGGAATTTTGGGAGAACAAAATGCATGCAGGGAAAAAACCCTAGACTTATCTAAGATTGTGAATGAGGTACACAAGATTGCTTTTACATTACAATGATTATTTCCCCACATACAACATTCCCCTTCTCAATCATAGGGTGCTTCAGGAACAATCTTCATTTCTTCTCGTAGTCTAAGGAAACTGTCCTTAGGGAGAGGCTTTGTTAAAGCATCAGCTATCATTTCTTCTGAGTTGCAGTACTCCAGTTGAACAAGTTGACTCTGGCACATTTCTCTCACCTTGTGGAAAGCAATGTCTATGTTCTTCTTCAGAGGCTTGATACAGAGAAATCTTGATACAGCTTTGATTGTCTTGCATCAAAATGGTTGGCTCTATCCCAAGACCCAGAAGCAAATTCTGCAGCCATTTGATTACATCACAATCTGTTTTCGCTGAGACGCACTCAGCACCTGTGGAACTATCCACCACTGTACTCTGCTTCCAACTTGTCCAACTTACTGCTCCACCACTGTAGAAGATGATGTTTCTACTGGTTGATTTTTCTCTCCACCAAATCACTGCCTCAATCGGCATCTGCATAGGCAATCAGTTGTGGCTTGTCACATGCTGGCAGCATCAGTTTGAAGTCAGCAGTCACTTTTAAATATCTTGGAATTCGCTTCACTGCAGTAAAATCTCGAAGAGTAGGAGAATTAACCATTCTACATAAGATGCCAACAGCATTTGCAATATCAGGTCTAGTGAAATTCGCTATGTACAGAAGTTTTCCAACTGCAGTTCTGTACTTTTCACTGTCTCTCAAAGGTTCAGATGCCTCATTGCTCTTTAAGAAGCCCACTTCCATTGGCGTTAGAGCATCCTTGGCATCTCTTAAACCAAGACAGTCCAAAAGATCTACAATCTTTTGCTTTTGATTAAGAAAGAAGCTTCCATCACGGTCTCTTTCAATTTGTACTCCAAGATAGTGTGAGATATCTCCCAAGCTTTTAATATCTATTTCTTTCTGGAGATTCAGGAGTATCTCTTGACTATCTGCTTTGTCTTCACTGCACAGAATCAAATCATCAACATTACTTGCAATGTAAGTCCATCTATTGTTTCTGAATCTTTTGTAAACACATCGGTCAACAGTGCCTGGAGTAAATCCTTCTTTGATAAGGAGCAGATTTAGCCTTTCGTGCCACTTTTTGGCAGCTTGTTTTAATCCATACAAGCTTTTCTCAAGTTTACATACTAAATGCTCCTTTCCAGGTACTACAAATCCCGAAGGCTGTTCCATGTACAGTTCCTCATCTAGATCTCCATAAAGAAACGCTGTCTTCACATCTAGATGTTGTACATGCATCCTCTTGGAAGCTGCAACAGCCAATAAGGTTCTAATAGCTGTGTGTGTAACAACTGGGGAGAAAGTCTCATGAAAATCTTCTCCAAATTGCTGATTGTAACCTTTAGCTACAAGTCTGGCTTTATATCTTTCAATCTCCCCTTCTGCATTTTGCTTTATTGTAAAGACCAATCTGCAGCCAATTGCCTTCTTGCCTTTTGGCAATTCTGTCAAAGTCCATGTTTTATTCTTATATAAGGATTCCATTTCCTCTATTGCAGCTTTCACCCATTTTTCAGAATCAGACTTTGGCATTCCTCTGATCTTCTGCCAGTCAGAGGGTTCCAGAAGGCTTTCCCCTGTGGTTAGGTAGGAGAATCTCAAAGGAGGCACTCCCCTGTTACCCCTTGCAGACTGTCTCACCTGGACTTGAGTTCCTGGCTCTGCTCGTGGCGCGCCGTCCGGTCCTCCATCCTCTGGTAAGTCCTGGGCTGAGGGAGCCCCTTCTGGATGTGAAGCACTTGCAGGAGGGTGAAAGAGCTGCACACGCTGTGGCTGCCGCTGAGAATCAGGGTCTTCTTCCACTGCAAACACATCTGAATAGAAATCTTTGTTTGGATTAGAATTAAGTTGAGGTCTTTCATCAACATAAACAGCACTTGTTATTCTCATTGTGCGTCCATCAGGGTTTAGGATTTTGTAAGCACCTTTGGCATAGCCAATAAAAATTCCCTCTTCACTTCTACAGTCCAGTTTGTCTCTTTTCTGTTTGGGAATGTATGTATAAGCTTTTGATCCATGGTTGAGTCTTGGTTTCACACCATGCCACAACTCAAATGGAGTAACATCTCTGGATCTGGTTGGAAGTCTGTTGTATAAGTATGTGGCTGTGAGAATTGCCTCAGACCAATAGGCTTTAGACATGTTAGCCTGCAAAAGCATTGCAACTGCCATTTCCTTTAAGGTTCGGTTCATTCTCTCTGATAAACCATTTTGTTGAGGACTATAAATCCCAGAAGTCTGGTGTCTGATGCCATGTTCCTCTAAGAACTCATCAAATTGATGATTGACAAACTCAGTCCCATTATCCGTCCTCAGATTCTGAATTTTGTAATTAAATTTAGTAGTGACATAATTAAAGTACTCTTTGAACTTTTCAAAAGCTTGACTTTTCTCCTTTAGGAGGTAAGTGTGGCCATATTTGCTGAAATCATCTGTGAAGGTGAGGAAATAGAGGTTTCCACCAACTGATTTCTGTCTAAATGGCCCACAGATGTCAGCGTGTATCAGTTCAAGAGGTTTTGTAGATTGCCTTTCTGTGAGAGGCTTGTGTGAAGGTGCAGTAGCCTTGACTTTAATGCATTCCACACACCTTTCATTCACACAACAGTTCTTGAAATGAAAGTCTCTTGCTAGCTCTTGGTTAGCCAATTTCTTTATGCATTCAACATTTCTATGAGCAAACCTTCTATGCCATAAATTTATGCAGTCTTTGTGTTTACATTGAGTGGCAACATTGGCATTTGAGTCACTGATCTCCATGTGATAAAGGCCATCATCCTTTAGAGTGCCTTTAAAAATCAACTGTTTGCCATGAAGACCATAACATGCATTCTTTTTGAAAATTACTCTGTTGCCTCTAGAGGTGCTCGTTTTGACTGAGTAGAGGGAGCTCTTCAATTCAGGGGCATAGACTGCGTCTACAATTTTCAATATCTCTGTTCTAGCTCCCAATTTCATAGGAAGATAGACAGTTCCCCTTCCTTGCCCTGATACAGTATCTCCATTGGCAAGGTACACAGGGAATCTTACTTCTTCATTAAAATCTTGGAAATATTCCCTTTTATTAAAAATGTATTTGAGGCTCCAGAATCTATGACAAGAGCATTTTTATATTCATTTCCAGAAGTTTGCATTACTTTTTCATAAGCCATTCCAATGTGAAACCTCTGTTTAGCATCAGCTCCTGTGTTACTAGCTCTATGTCCTTTTTCATTCTGTTGCCTCTGGCCAGTCATCTCTTGCTGTGAGAATGACTGCTTGTTTGCCTTTGAAGCTTTAGTGTTTAATTGCACCCCATTTGGCTCAGAAGAGGAGGGGGGCTTAGAGTGGGCTTTAAAATGTTTCTTTTCATTTCCAGCCAAATTTACTTGCTGGTTAAAGTTAGAATTTCTGGATTCAGCTTTCTCATAATGCATCAAATCTTGCCTATGTTGAAATTCCCTTATTTGAATATAAGCTTCTGGTAGGGTTAAATCATTCTTTAATTGCAAAGTATTTATGATGGGATTGTAAAATTTTGGTAAGCTTGCTAAGAAAATCCCAACTTGCATAGCCTTTGGAATCTCTTCTCCAGGAGATTGCAATTCTGCTAATGTAGCTCTAAAATCATTAATGTGTTCATCTAGACATCTTGGATTTGATAATTTCATGTTCACAAGTTTAATCATCATTGCAATAGAATTTGCCATGGATTTTGTGCCACACAAATCTTTCAAAGTGTCCCAAGCATCTTTTGCTGTTCTCTTATCTTTGATTTCAGAAATTAGTGCCTGATCAGTTGTTAAAAGTATGAAGGCTAGTACCTTTTGATCAATCCTATCAAAATCATCTCTTTGTCTCCCCTGAAGAGGTCTGGGATTGTGTAAAACATCAATAAATCCCATTGCCTTCATGTATGTTTCAAAAGAAAATGCCCATCTTCTATAATTCGGCCCACAAAGCTTTTCCATGGCTAAAAAGGCAGGCAGGGTAGCTTCAGCAGCCATGTTGGTTTATTGGTTTATTGCTTTATGGTTTTATTGCTTTACTGCTTTTGTCCTCAAGCTGAGAGACCAGAAACAGCAACTCTGAGGTGATCCGATAAAAAGTAAAAAATAAAACTTTTGCAAAAATAAAAATTAAATTGAGCTTTTAAGTCTTTAAATCTGGGAACCATTAACCCTTTTTGTAGGAAGGTAATGAGTCTAAAAATAAAATTGCAGGATCTAGTCCTTTGAAAACAACAAGAATTATTTCCTTTTAAAAAAAGGTAAAATCATTCAGTCACTTTTGGCTTCACGCTTTATGCAGAGTGTGGTTAAGAAGCAGACTTAAGCTCTATTATCATTTGAAAGTGTATTCAGAGATCTGGGATCCCCCAGTTAAATTAGACTCATTACAAAACAAAGGAGTCAGTTTAAAATGCAAAACAAAGTTTACTGAAGGTATATCAGTCTCAATCTACATACTAAAACAAACTTAAGAAAAGGTCCCTAACTGACTAAGAATGGGTAAGAGAGACTCACCAGCCTAAAGCTGTGGGCTGGGTTCCGATGCATCATGGCATGGTTACAGGAAAACTTAAAATGCATCCATTCTCATGGAGAGTCAGATTCAGAAGGAAGCAAGTTACACAAAAGCAATAAAATTCAAATTAGGTCATGTGTCCAATCACTCAGCACTTCCAGTTGGCTAGAAGTGCTCAGTGAAGTAAGAGAAGGGAATTTTGGGAGAACAAAATGCATGCAGGGAAAAAACCCTAGACTTATCTAAGATTGTGAATGAGGTACACAAGATTGCTTTTACATTACAATGATTATTTCCCCACATACAACAGATTTCATATAAAAATCCTATGGATCCATGAAGACCTATGGCTCAGATGCATGTTTTTGCACCCGAGTGGGACATTGGTATACAGGATCCAAGACTGTTGTGGTTCAGCCTGTGGTGAGGATTGGGTAACATGAGGGTTTGTTCCCTAGACACATGTAGTAGTGACCTACCTGGTGGTGCATTGGTGTATGGAAATTGTGATATTTTTGTGATTCAGCCTATGGAAATAAATAGGAGATGTGGTGATGAAGATCTGATGGAGAAATCATATGGATCCATGAGGACCCATGCCTCAGACACATGTTTTTGCATTCTAATGGCACATTTTTTATGGAAGCCTTGATTTTTGTAGCTGTGCCTGTGTCTGCGGCTGGGAGACATAATTTGGGTGTGTTTCAGGGGGTTCTGATGGAGAAATCCTATGGACCCCTGAGGACCTGTGCAATGAATCCATGTTTTTGTGACCTGATGGTGCATTGGTGTCAGAGATAGATTTTTTTATTTTATTTTTTGGTTATGGTTCAGCCTGTTTCTAGAGATGAGATACATGATGTGAATGTGGTTCAGGTGGATCCCATTTTAAAATCCCATTGATCTATGAGGATCTGTGCCTTGGATCCATATTTTTGCACCCTGGTGGCACATTATGGAAACATGATTGTTGTGGTTCATCCTGTGGCTAAAGATGGGGGACATGATTTGAGTGTGACACAGGTAGATCCAATGTAAAAATTATATGCATCCATGAGGATCTGTTTCTCAGATCCATGTTTTTGTGCCATGGTGGCACCACAATGTGCCAAATATGTGATTGCTGTGGTTCATTCTATAGAGCTAAGGGAGGTCTCCAATGTCAGAGTGGTTTGAGTGTCATCCTTTGGAAAAATCATATGAAATCAGAAGGATCTGTAATAGTGCCACTCTATTCTGCTTTGGTCAGACCTCACTTAGAATACTGTGTCCAGTTCTGGGCCCCACAATTAAAAAAGGATATTGACAAACTGGACACGCTCCAATTTGTCAATATCCTTTTTTAATTGTGGTGCCCAGAACTGGAAAGGGCAACTAAAATGGTGAAAGGTCTGGAAATGATGCCTTATGAGGAGAGACTTAGGGAGCTGGGTATGTTTAGCCTGGAAAAAAGATGGTTAAGAGGCGATATGATAGCCCTGTTTAAGTATTTGAAGGGATGTCACGCTGAGGATGGAGCAGGCTTGTTTTCTGCTGCTCCAGAGACTGGAACACGGAGCAATGGGTGCAAGCTCCAGGAACAGAGATTCCACCTCAACATGAGGAGGAACTTTTTGACAGTAAGAGCTGTTCGGCAGTGGAACGCACTCCCTCGGAGTGTGGTGGGGTCTCCTTCCTTGGAGGTCTTTAAACAGAGGCTGGATGGCCATCTGTCAGGGATGCTTTGATCGTGATTTCCTGCATGGCAGGGGGTTGGACTGGATGGCCCTCGTGGTCTCTTCCAACTCTTCAATTCTATGATTCTATGATTCTATGATTTCATAGGATCCAACTTATACCCAAACCCCAAAATGCAAAAGTAGTTTGCACTCATTAACACAGCAGTGGGGAGAGGGGAGGGTTGAGTCTGGCCCTTCCCAGTAGGCTCAGGTAAAAACAAACTGCTGCACTTTTGTTTTCTTGACCACATTCTGATGTTGCTTAGAATCATAGAATCTTAGAGTTGGAAGTGACCACAGGGGCCATGCAGGAATACACAACTAAAGTACTCCTAAAAGAATGCTTAATATACCCATTAATTATTAATTATTACTGTATTATATTAATACAGTAGGACCCCCGTATCTATGGGGGATTGGTTCTGGGCCCCACCGTGGATAATGAAATCTGTGGATAATGGTGAACACCCTTGAAAATAATGGGACTTCCGGTTTAAAATACCATAGAGTTGCCTTGGAGGACCTAGAAAATGGCTAGAGAGGAAACATTTTCTAGGAAAACTCTATGGTAGCTGTGCTGAAACTGAAACCGTGGATAATTGAATCAGTGGATAATGAATCAGTGGATATGGGGGTCCTACTCTTATTTTCTTTGAAAATGAATTGTTGAATGCTTTCTACCTTCACAATTTTTTTTAAAAAAATTAAATATCAGCTTGTGGGCAAAATGTGGTGGAGGTCAGCAAAGGAGGGGTGAAACAAAGAGGTGAAAATGAAATATTAACCATTTAGAAAAATCTGTAAGTGTTGCATTTTTATGGTTTCCATTGTGGCTGACTTGATTTAATATACTGTATTTACTATTGCACAAAGTGGGGGATGTAGGAGAAGAGTCCAATACTCTTTTTGACTGAATATACACAGAGCCCAATAATTCTCATGCATGCATAGCCACACATACTCACCATTAAGGAGATTATCAGATGGATTTAATAATCTGGGACGGGGAAGCAACAGGATTGTGAAAGGATTTCCCTTTCAGATGACATCGTCGCTGTCCCGTTCCCCCTCCGTGCTGCCTCCGTTCTGTCCCCATGTTTTCTTATTCATGGGGAAAGGTAGTTAATAAATCTCCCGTTCCTGAAATGGAATCATGGGCATCTGAATTGGAGCTCCGTTCTGCTGGCGTGATGCTGTGAGATCACAGGGAGGTCCGTGCCAAACACTTCTGGATTTATCGGGACATTGAGGTAAGTGACACCCTTTTTTTACCCTCCCTAGGTTACTTGGGGCTTGTTTCTACACTGTCCGCTTAACCCAGAGTCACTCCAGAGCATTATACTCCAGACTGGCCCCAGAATGACTGCAATGGTGCATTGTCCACATGGGCCAGCTGAGCTGACACTACATCAGCCTCTCTGGCCCATTCCCTGTTATCGGAGCCACTGCTGCCACTACCTCACCAACCAAGGAGACCCCTTGAGAGCCTGACCAGTGTTGTAGCTTCTGTTGAGGGCAGAATGGGGCACCCATCAAATGAGGAAGGAGTAGAGCAACTCCCTACTTGTTGATCACATGTCCAGACACCCGTTTCTGCCCTCAGCAGAAGTGTTGGCATGCTGGGCAGGAGGGGAAGGTGAGATCACTGGCTATGATGTCTCCAGGAAGCATCCAGCCATGTGATCAAGGAATGGGGGGCAATCGCTCATCCCCCCTTTCTTGATCACATGGCTTGATGCTTCCTGGAGACATCATAGCCAGTGACTGCATCACCTGAGGGGTCATGCCAAGGGGGATGCTTGGTCCTCTGTGGACACCGACCACAGTGGAGCACCAAAAAGGAAGACTTTCCCCCTTCCCCACTAGTGGCTGGGCTCGGTTGGGGAGTGGGTGGCAGGCAGCACTGGCCCTTTGAGGATGGTGACTCTTGCCACCTGCCTGAATCTGGCCTGATCAAGCTGTCCACATGCAGTAACAGCCGGCAAAACACATTTTCTGGAGAACTCCAGAGTGACTTATTTTACTCAGTTTTAAGGGTGGTTTAGTGCAGGTTCAGTGCTGAACTGGCCAGATGTCGTGTGGACAGTTTGCACCACAATCAGGGAATTATCCCTCTGTCATCTGGGCCGATCTCAGTGGGGATGGGATGAGGATGTTTTATATGGCCAAAGTAGACAAGCCCCAGGAGTTCATTCTCTTTTTGCAAAGCTCTCCTCCAGTCAGCTGTCTGCAAACAGACTAGGGGGTTGTCTATGTGAGGCAAAAAAGAAAAAGGAAAAGGAAAGAAAAAAGTGGACTGCTCCACAGTAATGGCAATTCACAGCAGCTACTATTTATCTTAACATGTTTTTTGGCAGATCACATGCATGCAAATGCAGATCACATGCATTTGCTGTGCACACGGGCATGCCTGTGAATCAAGATGGTGACCGCAGGTGAATTATTCACGTTTTTACTTGTCTCAGTTTGCCACCGGCTGACATTATTTTTTATAAAACCACATCCAAGATGCAAAACAGTGACCTTTCACTTTAACAACTACAACAAAAAAGCTGTTTTATCACCTTAGCACTGGTTTGCTAAGGTGAAAATCCAACATGGCAGCTTCAGGCACTTGCCTTGTTAGCAAGCTCCACTGCCTGCACATGTCCGACCAATCATCTGCTCATATTGGGAAAGCAAATCAATTCAGTCACTTGTCCCAACGAGCAGGAATGCACATTCCCCACACTGTTTTTCAAAAAGCATGCGAAAGCCATGAAGGCTTTTCTTGTGGAGTCCATAGCGTTTTGGGCCCCCCTCCTTCATACTACGGAGAATAGATGTGGGATCCCATTGGGACAGAGCATATTCTCCTCGCATTCTGTGAGGAGTATTTTTGTCATTTCAACAACCCCTAGGCTTTCCCACCTAACTTGCAATGTTCACTCCTGAGAGAGGAGATTATCAGATATGGGGGAACATGTCAAAAAATTGCATTCCCAATTGCGCTAGAAGAACAGGAGGAGAACAGAAAGGGTGACCTTACCAGACACCAGCATCCTCCAACCATTTTGAGGGTGTAGCACTGCTGAGGAGAAGTCTTCATTTTTCCATTGATGGGGACAAGCCGCAAATAAAAATGGATGCATTACTCACGGCCGCGCTACACCCCTGGAATGCCGGAGGACAAGGTCATCTGGTAGGGTCACCCCTTCCTGTTATTCTAGCAGTCTTTTGACACAGTTTTTGCCATGTCTGATAATCTCCACAGTAAATTTACATCTCATTGAGGTTGTGACTTTACTTTAGTCAAAACACTAAAAGGCAGGTAACAGATTCATTTCTGGCAAAACAAGAGGGAACCTTCTTTGCAGTTTATCTCAGCTTCCAGAAGGGTTACAGACTTGCTTTTCTTTTTAAAGAAAAAGCTTAGACTCTGGGCCAGCTAATGATTCAAACTGGTACTGGGTAGAAGGTCTAGAATCTGTATAAAATCTGGTTAAACCCTGCCAACCCTGTCCCCAGCAGATTTCAATTATCAAGCAATTTAGGTTCCCTGGGTCTAAAACCAATTGTTAGTTCTAATTAGAATAAACCCATTGAACAAATGGGAACTTGAGTTGTCAATATTTGCATAATTGCTATAGCTTCAATTGGTCTTTCTGAGATTACCAATTGAATTTAGGTCCTATTCTCAAGCTATTTATTTATTTAGGTATTTATAACCTGCTCTGCAGTCACAAAGGCTCCCAAAGCGGCTTACAAATAGTTTAGGCAATAGCAATTTACACATCTACACCACATTAAGCTGTTTCCAATGTGTGTTAGCTAATTGCCCCCACAAGCCAGGTACTCATTTTACCAACCTACCAAAGGATGGAAGACTGAGTGAACCTTGGGCCCTCTGGGATTGAACTTGCAACATTGTGGCTGTAGTACTGGCATTTAACCACTGTGCCACCAGGGCTCCCTAATTTATAGCTTAAAGGTGGTAACCAGCACCTTGATTTCTGAATGGAAAGGTCTGGGAGCCAATGTAGCTGTTGTACATTGTTAAGGATATAAATATTCAACTATTTCATCCTTGCAAATGAGGATGAATAAATTCTTTAGTTTTCTCTCTGCTTTGGAGAAAACAAATATTTCAGTTCAATTCTTGCCCAGCAGTCACACATCCCAAAGTGTTTTGGGAAGCTATTCTGTATTGAAATACATATGTGTGGGTGTTCTTTTTTTGTTATTTTTGTTTTGCATGAGAAGCATGGGGGGTTTTCTGCACACAAAAAGCTTCCTAATAACCAGCAATTTTACCAAAAAAGTGGATATTTTGTACAAGGTTATTGTTCTGGGGGTAAAAAAAATAGCAATCTTGCACACACAAAAACCCACGTGGCTGTCTGGAAACAATGGTAGGTTGTGTAAAACAAAACAAAAAATTGTTTGCATGTAAATTCATTAATGTTGCCAAAAGAACCTACATGTATTTCTGCACAGAATAATTTTCCCAAACACTTCAAGATGTGCAAATACCAGGTGAAAACTGTACAAAATTCTCACCTAAGAGTTATTCTTCCCAGCCTTTGGTCAGAATATGAACAGTGGCAAATATTCTTTCTGTCTCAATACAACATAGCTATGTTCCACACCATTTAAAAATGTTTCCTATTTGTAACTTCAGTTTCAAAGAATTCCTGAAAAGTGAGCTAGTACAGAGCTAGCCATTTAGCATTGCACAACAGGGCATAAATGTATACTAACTGTGGCAAATGTGTCAGGAAGTTGCTGGAGGTATTTGTGCTGGAGTTCTGGGGAAGGGGGATATTTGGCATATCCAAATAATATTTCTGTTGTCCTGAACTATATTCTTGCCATTCTTGGCACCAACTGGAACATTTTATTCCCACCCAGAAGTAGGTTTCTTTCTTTTTTTTAAAAAAATTCTGAGACAAATCAGAACAAAACAAGTATCATTCTTTTCTTGCTTTCTCTCTTTAATTTTTTTAGTGCTGCAGTGCTAGAATGCATCAATGAAATGCTACTTCTGTACTACTACTATACTATAGTATAGTACAGTATAGTAGTATACACTACTATAACTCTAAGAAACACTGATTGCCTTGGTCACCTTCCACTGTTCCAGGTGGGCATCTTCTTAAACTGTGGCATTCATAATGGAATAAAGTATTCTGACCAAAGCAGAAGGGAGTGGCATTGTTATTTCCCTTTATCTGGAAACTATTATTCTGTTGATGTAGCCTAGAACGGCATTGGATTGTTATTGTTGCCACATCAGTATTTTGATTCACATTAAGCTTACAGTCTACCAAGACCCCCTAGATCCTTTTCACATGTACTGCTGTCAAGCTAAGTATCACAAACCTTATATTTGAGCATTTCATTTTTTTCCTGCCTAAATGTAATGCCTTACTTTTATGCCTGTTGAAATTCTTTATTTTAAAAGGGCTTTTTAAAAAAAGTTGTAGACCAATTTTTGATTTAGTCATCTTAGAATTCTCATTCTGTCTTCTGAGTTTGTTACCCTAAGAGGTGGGTGGGGAAATCTTGGAGTCCCACCCTCAATGCCATTGTCTCATTGAAATTTTGGGGAATTATAAAAGGAGGCCTGTGAGAACTGGGTAACTTCAAGGATCTTTTCATCTGTGTATACCAGTACTAACTGCAGAGAGCACTCCAGTTGAAGTTAAACAAAGTATTTTATTTGAATTAACACAGGGGATACACTATCATACAGGAACATACATGCTTCAGAACCATACAAGGCTATTGAAGAAAAAGGCGGGAGGGTTGTATAGAGAGAAGTCAGTGGTGGAAGGGTGATAGTTACCAGTCTCAGAGAAAGAGGTCCACACAGCAGAGGGACTCAGGACTTTTTCAGACGGTACTTAATGCGCTAGGAGGTCTCACAAGAGGCACAGCATTGTCGCGCAGCAGGGGGTCCGTTTCGGACACCGCTGTCCCTCTTCCGAAATCATCTTTTTCACTTTTGTGAATGATTGGAAGCGGCCGCGCCATATTTTAATCATGGGCAACTTCCGTGAATAAAATCTGGCAAAATATGGCGTGGCCACTTCCAATCCTTCACGGAAGTGAAACAGATGATTTTGGAAGAGGGATGGCGGCATCCAAAATGGAGCCCCTGCCGTGCAACAGCACCGTGCCTCTAGCAAGACCTCCTAGTGCGTTAAGTACCGTCTGAAAAAGTCCTCAGACAACATTTGAGGGTGGCACAGGGGATCCAGTCTGTTGAAAAAGAGACTGGAGGGGCCCGTTTGTGACACACTGGCTGTGACACGCACAGCTAGGGGTGAAAGGGTGATATTTATACCCTGTTTCATACCCTGGATGGGTGTGCTAGTTATTACAGAGCCTGAATGGCTTTCTCACAGAATGGACAAAAGGGTCCAGAACCGGCTGATTGCCTTAGCTCTTGAGTGACAAAACATTGATGGGATTTATTACAACCTCTTAATATTTGGACAGGTAGGGTGTATAGGAAGAAATTCTATAGGGTATGGGTGAGGGATGGTCACTCATTGCATGTTTGAAAGGATTAGCATAGACTCATTAATGACTGGGTTTTCTGCATAATCCTATCTGTGCTTTCATGATCCAGGACACATCTCAGGTCATTGTGACCTCGGTTGTTCTCCAGTCAGCTGGACCCCCAATGAGTCACTGTGATCCTGAAAGGCATCCAGTATGTGCAGTTATGAAACCTCACAGGATGGGTAGTAGGGCATGCTAACAAGTTATTAGCTACTTCTGCTACTTTGGTGTCACCTGTTAATTTGATAAACATACCCTCTAATTTGATGAGCATGCCCAAGCCTTTTATAAAGATACTGAACAAAACTGAGGCCAGGACAGAACCCTGTGACACCCTACTTCTCACTTCTCTTCAGGAGGACAAGGAACCACTGGTGAGTACTCTTTGGGTTTGGTCTATAAGCCAGCTACAAATCCAATTTGTATTGGATTATGTAGCACACATTTAACCAGCTCACCTGCAAGAATATAACAGGGGACCTTATTAAAAAAATAATATAGTGTTATCAAATTGTTACACACTACGTATGTACTTGTTCTATCTATGTCTGTGAGAAATGCAGGGTGGCATCCTGCTCAGATGGATATCCTAACTATTGAAATTCACATTTACTGTTATTGCCTCATTGCAATAACTGAAAGTGCTCCCCAAAAACCTACCTTTGAATCCAGGCAGCCCCTCCAACAGGAGGATTTCCAAGGTCCTGGAGAGTGGGATGCTATGTGGTGATGTGCCAAGCCCTCTCCCAGCAGCAAGGTGCAATGTGACAAAGAGCAGCAGGGACCCTTACAGGGTTCTGTCCCAGTTGTTTTGTGCATTGTACCTCACTGTTGGAAGAGGGCTGGATGTATCATTGCTCAATATCCCACTCTCCCATACCTTGGAAATACTGCCATTGGAGGGGCTGCCTGGCTTCAAAGGTAGATTTTTTGGGGGTAGCAAAGTAGCTATAATGTTGGTGCTCCAGCATCATAGCTACATCTCCTGATGCAGGATCCCAGCCCATGTGTTTAAGCACCATCTAAGATATGTCTACTCTTTCTCCCACACGGATGCCTGAATTCCTGATGTGTCATCCTATGATTTTAGCAGAACTTGGAAATCACTCTTTTTTGGAATACAGCTCCCAGAATACTAAGGTATTGCTGGTGGCCATGCTGTCAGGCAGATTCTGGGAAGTGTAGTACAAAACAGTGACATTTCCAAGCTCTTGAATTAACGTTAAATAACCCCCAGACTAGAGATCTGTGTTTTTAAAAGGATGTTAACATAGGCAAGACAAGATCACTATAGCGTGGAGTGCAATGTGGAATGCAAACAGGAGGGACAGAGAGCCAATGGCACACAGTATAGGTATTTGGAGCTGACTCCAAGTTTATGGGGAACTAATTAGGCAAAGGGCCATCAGGTGGGCCCTATTCACCATTGCTGGGCTCATCCATCCATCAGGAGAGCCTGGTGGTCTTCTCAGGTTGTGGGAAATAGCCAGTGTCCCTGGACAGGCCACCATTTTAAAATAATAATAATAATAATAATAATAATGATAATCCTGATAGCATAAAGCTGAACCACTGGGGAAATTAAAATGGCAGATAGACCCAGGGCCAGTCCAAAACTTTTTGCAGCGCAAGTTACAGCAACAAACTCTTCTTTTCCTATTCACCCAAGTCAGGGTTCAATAGCATCCAAAGCTAGCTAAATTACTTTTGACACATGATGTAGAAAGTTCCACAAGCATCTTTTCTTATCCTGGACACTAAAAATACAATAAAAATGTAAACCAGTCACTATCTGCTCCTCTTTTATGACTCCCAAACCCTGCTGCCTGAGGTGGCTACCTTACTTTGTCTATTGGTAGAGCTAGTATCTTCTGTGTGGCATTGCTGAAAGCATAGGCCAGAACAGGGAATGGGGGTAGGATCTGCTAGAGGAGACTTAATTCTGATGCTGGCTATGCAGTTATGAATATGACAAATGGTTCTGTAAAATATTTCACTTTTTCTTGTAGAAGGCTGTGACAACAAATGCCCAGGTGGTGCCAGTTCATAAATAATATTTCTGGATGGACTAGACCAAGATGTTTTCACAAGTGTTACTGGGATTTGGGTGTGCATTTTCTTGGAGAATTTTCTTCATAAAAATATTGATTTATACTCTGCTGAAGACTGGCTGCTTTTCCCCAAAGAATGAAAATCTAGAAGGGCAATAAAAAAGGAAACATAAATGTGTATGTATGTATATTTTAGAAATCCACAAAATAGGGCAAGGAGCTGGCCAGATTTATGAATGTGTCAGAAGTACAGTAACTGGTTTGGCACACTGTCTTTTCTCAACGAGGTATCCCCTAGCCCTGCCTGTGTAAGCAATTTAGCTATTGCATGTTTCTCCACTTCTTTCTACTTAGTATTTTAAAAAGCCTGACTTTTTATATATGTAAGGTATGAATAAATGTGGAAGATGATATATCTCATTCAAATATATTTAACTTTTTATACATCCATAACAGAGTGGGGGAAACCTGATTGTATTCTCAGTATATATTCACTTTTCAATTTAATCAACACAATCCAGAAAAAAAAGCTTTGTACTTTCCAGTAGAGGATGTACCAGGAAACAAATGTCCAAGAATAAATCACAACCGATGTAAAGCCGCATGGAGCCTTAACTTAAAAGGAACTTAAACAAAGTGTAATAATATTTAAATTAGGTCATGAGATAAATGACCCATTGCTCCAGTTGGCTGAAATTGCCTAGTGAAAAAGAGAAGGGGGAGTTGGGAGAACTGATGCATGCAGGGTAAATACCTAAACTAAACTTAGCATGGGATACACAAGATTGTATTGCATTACAATAATGATTTCCCCACATACTACAAACATGCTGTAATATATAAACATTTATATATTATATTTATATTATATTTATAATATAAACATTTTATATTATATTTATAATATAAAATATATTTATAATATAAACATGGAACCGCCTCCTCCCATACAATCCTCCCTGCGCACTCCGGTCCTCTGGGAGGAATTTGCTTCAGCCACAAAAATCTAGGCTGTCTGCAACCTCCCAGAGGGCCTTTTCGGTATTCACCCCCAAATTGTGGAATGACCTGCTGGACGAGATCCGTCCGATAACAGGCCTGAGTAGCTTTAAAAAAGCACTAAAGATGGATCTCTTTCGCCTTTCCTAATTAGATCCCGGCCTCAGAGGATCTGGCTTCTTTTAGTCTGCTGGCCATTAATTGTATTTCATTGTATTTATTGTTTTTAAATGTGATTTTAGATCAGTTGGTTTTAATTTATAATTGTTTAATTTTTTTATGGGGGAGGGTGGGGGTGGGGGTGTTTGGGGATTTTATCTGTATTGTATTTTAATTTTTGTAAGCCACCCCGATTGTTTTAACAGAGGGGCGGGGTATAAATAAATATTATTATTATTATTATTATTATTATAATATATGGTTCTTTCACCAATGTCTCTCAAATGTTCATTTGAGTACAAATGTTTGGAAGTTCTTATATAGTCCAGTACAAACGTTTGGAAGTTCTTATATAGATTTTCAAAATACTGAGCACCTGGATGATACCTTCCTGAAACAGATGAGCACACATTCAGAAAAGAGTGATGTAGTAGTAATGGGGGATTTCAACTATCCTGATATTTGTTGGAAGTCTGGCTCTGCCAAAAATTTAAGGTCCAATAAATTCCTCACTTGCCTTGCAGACAATTTCATTGTCCAGAAGGTGGAAGAGGCAACTAGAGGATCTGTTTTAGATCTGTTCTTAATGAACAGAGGAGATCTGGTTAATGGGGTGGAAGTGGTGGGATCTTTAGGGGAGAGTGACCATGTTCTGCTGGAGTTTGTTATATACAGCTGTCCCTCCGTATCCATGGATTTGGTATCCATGGATTTAAGTATCCACAGCCTGAAATATATTCTTTAAAAAATAAGATTTTGCCATCTTATTATATAGGGGACACCATTTTGCTATGCCATTGCATATAATGGGACTTGAGTATTCATGGATATTGGTATCCATGGTGGGTTCTGGAACCAAAACCCAGTGAATATGAAGGGACAACTGTAGAGGAAATGGGAAGCCAAGTGTAGTCAGACATGCCTTCTAGACGTTAAGAAAGGTGATTTCAGAAAACTTAAGGAATTACTGGGGGTGATCCCATGGTCAGGAATACTAAAAGAGAAGGGAGCACATGATGGATGGGAGTTTCTAAAAAGTGAGATAATGAAGGCACAATCTCTGATGAGGAGGAAAAATGGGAAGTGTCTAAAGGAACCAGGATGGATGTCTAAAGAACTTTCTACTGAGCTAATACTTAAAAGGAACATGTGTAAGAATTGGAAAAAGGGAGAAATCACCAAAGAAGAATTCAAACAAATAGTCAGCCAATGTACAAGGTCTGTTTATTAAACAATGAGACTGATACAGTAACCCATCTTTATTTATAAGTATTACAATTCTAATGCTTGTCCCCTTCAATATACTCCCTGTTCACACTCGTACAATGATGCAGTCTTGTTTCCCACTGGTCAAAGGCATGGAGCATATCCGTTTCTGTCAGCTGTGTCAACACATCTGCCTTTTTCTTCTTACTGCATCAATTGACTCAAAACATGTTCCATTAAGCACCAATTTCACTTTAGGGAAAAGAAAAAAGTCACATGCTGCCAAAGCTGGTGAATATGGAGGGTATTCAAGTGTAGTAATGTGTTTATCAGCCAAAAACTGCTTCACAGAAAGTGCTGTGCGAGCAGGCACATTGTCTTGATGAAGAAAGAAACCATTGTTCCACAGTTCTGGCCTTTATCCCCCACCCCTCTTTCTCTCAGCTTTGTCAAGACTTTCTTATAATAATGCTGGTTCACTGTTCTGCCTTCTGGAACCCATTCTGCCAAAATTACACCCTTGATGTAAAAATAAATAATGAGCATGCCTTTGAGTGTGGACTTGCTTTGATGTCCTTTTTTCATTCTTGGTGATGATGGTGTTTTTCAGTGCACTGACTGTCAGCTCAAATTTCCTTGCAGCACTCTTTTTGCTCTGGTGTGAGAACCCTAGGGACCATCTTGGCACAAAGTTTTCTCACGTTGAGATCCTCATGGAAAATTTTCCACGCAGTTCCTTTGTCAATGTTCATGGCTTCAGCTATCATTTGGACACTGAGTTGGTGGTCTTCTTGAACAATCTGGCTGACTTTTCCCATAATTTCTTCAGTTCTTGAAGTGGAAGGTTATCTAGGGTGTCCATCATCTGCCACATTCTCACATCCTTCTCTGAATCTTTCGTACCATTCAAACACACACACACGAGACATGCAGTCTTCTTCCCTGTAGTCCTCAGTAAGCATTTTAAAATATCCTGTTGGTGTTTTGTTCAATTTTATTAAAAATTTCAAATTGACATGTTGCTTGACTTTTAAACTTAGCATTTTTCCAGCACACAGCAGACAACACAGCTGCTTTAAATTACAACTGACAATTAACTGAATGGCCAAGAGTGTTGATGTTTGTCATGCAGGTTCAGACATGTTCAAGGTCACCACTCAAGCATTCACAAACAGTTTTCCCTAATTTGTCTGAAAGGTAGAAACACAGTGTCATTATTTAATAGACAGACCTCATAGGGAGAAATTCAGAAAAGCTAAAGCACAGATGGAGCTCAGGCTTACTAGAGAGGTTAAAAATAATAAAAAGAGCTTTTTGGTTATGTCTGTAGCAAAAGGAAGATAAAGAAAATGATAGGGCCATGGTGTGGAGAAGATGGCAAAGTGCTGACAGAGAAAATGCAAAACTACTCAACACCTGCTTTGCCTTGGTCTTCTCCCACAAGGAGAACAGTGCTCAACCTGAGGAAAATGGAGCCGACGATGCAGTAGGGGAAATGCAGCACAAAATAGGTAAAGAGGTAGTTCAGGAATACCCAGCCACTATAAATGAGTTCCAAGTCTTCAGTGCCAGATGAACTACATCCAAGGGCATTACTTCTGCCAGTTATTTTAATCTCAGAACCACTGTCAATAATTTTTTAGAATTCCTGGAGAACAGGAGAGGTCCCAGCAGACTGGAAGAGGGTAAATGTTGTCCCCATCTTTTAAAAAGGAGGGAAAGACCCATATAATTATCACCCAGTCAGCCTAACATCAATTACAGGAAAGATTCTAGAGCAGATCATTAAACAGTCTATAAGCACTTAGAAAGGGATGCCATGTTCACTAAAAGTCAACATGGGTTTCTCAAAAACAAGTCATGCCTGACTAATCTTATCTTCTTTTTTGACAGAATTACAAACTTGGTAGATGAAGGGAATGTTGTGGATGTAGTGTATCTTGATTTCACTAACACCCCCCCCCCGATATCCTTGCAAAAAAGTCAGTAACGTGGGCTAGACAATGGGACTGTTAGGTGGATTTGAAATTGATTGACCAACCAAACCCAAAGGGTAGTCACCAATGGCTCCTCTTCATCATGGAGATAAGTTATTAGCAGGGTGCTACAGGGTTCTGTTCTGGGCCCAGTGCTATTCAATATCTTTATCAATGACTTGGATGTGGGAATAGAGGACATTCCTATCAAGTTTGCAGATAACACCAAATTACGAGGGGTAGCTAATACCCCAGAGGACAGGATCAGAATTCAAAATGACCTTAACAGATTAGGAAGCTGGGCCAATGAATTTCAACAGTGAGAAATGTAGAGTACAGCACTTAGGCAGAAAAATGAAAAGCACAAATATAGAATGGGTGATACCTGGCTCGATGGCAGTACATGTGAAAGGGATTTAGGAGTCGTAGTGGATGACAAACTGAACATGAGTCAGCAGTGTGACACAGCAGCTAAAAAAGCCAATGCTATTCTAGGCAGCATCAATAGGAGTATAGTGTTTAGATCAAGGGAAGTAATAGTGCCACTGTATTCTGCTTTGGTCAGACCTCACCTGGAATAATGTGCCCACTTTTGAGCACCAGAATTCATGAAGGATTTGGAAAAGCTGGAACATGTCCAGAGGAAGGCGACCAGGATGGTGGGAGGTCTGGAAGCCATGCCGTATGAAGAGAGGGTTAGGGGGCTGGGTATGTTTATCCTGGAGAAGAGAAGGTTAAGAGATATATGATAGCCATGTTTAAATATTTGAAGGGATGTCATACTGAGGATGGAGCAAGCTTGTTTTCTGCTGCTCCAGAGACTAGGGACATTTTCAGACGTGATTTTTGGCAGCAAATATCCCAAAAGAGCTCCGTTGCTGCCCCGCGGCAGGGAAGCGGTTTCAGATGACACCGTCCCTCTGCCGAAACCCTCTGTGTCACTTCTGTGACAGAATGAAGGAAGCTGCGACAGATTTCACTCACAGGCAACATTTGTGAATGAAATATGCCACAGCTTCCTCCATTCTGTCACATAAGTGACACGGAGGGTTTCGGCAGAGGGACGGCGTCATCCGAAACCGCTCCCCTGCCACGGAGCAGCAACAGAGCGGCTGCCGAAAATTGCATCTGAAAATGTCCATGGACACAGAGCAATGAGTTCAAACTATAGGAAAAGAGATTCCACCTAAACGTTAGGAAGAACCTCCTGACAGTAAGAGCTGTTTGGAAGTGGAATACACTGCCTTGTAGTGTGGTGGAGTCTCCTTCTTTGGAGGTTTTTAAACAGAGGCTGGATGGCAGGAGTGCTTTGATTGTGTATTTCTGCATGGCACAGGGCTGAACTGGATGGCCCTTGTGGTCTCTTCCAACTCTATGGTTTTATGAAATACCATTAGCCACACTGTATAAAACAGAACTGAATTTGGCAGGTAAAGATCACATCTTGGACAGATCCTAATAGCCGGCTCCCCAAATACACTCTTCCGCTCCAGTCCTCACCCAGGGCCTGGCTTATCCAGATACTTCTGATGAAAAGCCTTCACATGCCTAGCACCCACCTACTCCCTCTCAACCTTTTAGTGGATGAAATATTGTAATTATCCTTTGAAGAGACTAGAGACCAAAATCTCTTCCTCCTCAAAATGCTGCTCCCCATCTACCAGGATGGGAGGAGGGCACAGGGCTTTCTGTCTCCACACATTATCTACCTTCTCTGGTTTGAACAAGCTGATAAAGTCCATGCCAATATGATCCCAGGGTCAGGATGGAGTGGGCAATGGCTGCAATAGCTCATGGGGTTTTCCTCCTTGAGGTTTAGCAGTAGCACAGACAGGACACCTTTTCGCATAGTCGACTACATCATTCCTCAGTCCCAGCCACCAGTACAATCACATTATAGAATGCAACATTTTCACAAATCCAAAGTGCCATGATTTTACATCATGACATTGTTTCAACATTTCATATCTCAATTTATCAGGCACATAAATCTTTTCCCCTTTACACGGAATACCATTTTTACACTAGTTCACCTTGGTGAGTTTTAAACCAATCATAGAATCATAGAGTTGGAAGAGACCACAAGGGTCGTCCAGTCCAACTCCCTGCCATGCAGGAATACACAATCAAATCATTCCCAACAGATGGCCATCCAGCCTCTGTTTAAAAACCTCCAAAGAAGAAGACTCCATCACACACCAATCACCAACATCATAGGCTTTTTTCAATGCCTGCTGGATAGATGGCTCTATTCGAGGTGTCTTCCCTCCTGTTTTTGCCTGACTATGAGTGACCACAGCTAGCCCCAACTGCTTGGGTGTAAAAACCATGTCAATCATTTCCATTCTTTGGCTATCGTACTGAGGCAACCTAGACAAAGTGTCAACAAAGAATTTTTCCCCTCCAGGCAAAAAGGTTGAACTCAAACTTGTAGAAGAATTTAGCCCACCTTACTTGTTTTGGGCTAAGTTTTCTAACGGTCTGCAACACTTCCAAATTTTTGTGATCTGTCCAAACCTCAAATGGGTGTGCAGCCCCTTCTAAGAAGTACCTCCATGTCTCTAATGCTGTTTGATGGCTGCAGACTCTTTTTCGCAAATTGCCCAAGCCCTTTCATTGTCTGAAAACATCTTTGACAGATATGCATGTGGCCTCAATTTCCCTTCATCATCTTTTTGTAACTATACAGCCCCCAGCGGTACATCACTGGCATCAACCTGAACCACAAAAGGCTTGTCTGTTTCAGGGTGCTTTAACACTGGTTCAGAGCTAAACAGCCACTTGAGGTGCTCAAACACCTCTTGACATTTTTCATCCCAGACAACTTTCCTCTGCAGCTTTGGTTTTTCTACAGCCCCCTGGGCCCCTTTCTTTTTAGATTTCTTGGTTTTTAGCAAATTGGTGATTGGAAGGGCCACCTGTGTGAACTCAGGAATGAAATTTTGACAAAAATTTGCAAAGCCCAGGAAGAACTGCAGCTGCTTGCAGGTACATGGTGGCTCCCACTTCCACCTTGGCAGGATCCATTTCTGTCCCCTTTGTGGAAATTCCATACCCCAAATAATTCAGTTTCTGACAATGAAACTCATATTTGGACAGTTTCATATACAAACTATTTTCCAACAGTGTAGACAATACCCTCTTCACCATTTGCACATGGGACTCATAGTCCTGCGAATAGACCAACACATCATCAAAATAAACTAGTACCCCCTTGTACAGAAATTCATGTAGCACCTTACTGATGAAATTCATAAAAACCCCACGGGCTCCTGCCAACCCAAATGGCATCACCTTGTACTGAAATGAACTCAGTGGCCAGTTAAGTGCAGTTTTATACTCATCCCCTTTTTGGATTCTTACTCTAAAGTAAGCATCCCTCAGATCCAGCTTAGTAAAGATCTTGCCTGTTGCCAACTGGATTAGCAAGTCTTGAATCAATGGAATGGGGGGGTCTTTCTTCTCTCTGAAGAACACAGAGGCCCCACTGGTGACGTGGTCAGTTCAGTGAACCCTCTCACCAAGTTCTTGTCCATGAACTCACGCAACATCCCCATCTCTTTAGGAGTCATAGCATACACTTTAGGTTTGGGAATGTTGCTCCCGAAGTGATTTCTATTGTACAGTCAGTCTGTCAGTGGGGAGGCAACAAATCACACTCTTTTCCCAAGAACACTTCTTGAAGGTTTTATACTCTTCCAAGATCTGGGCCATGTCTTCCTCACCACTACTGTTCGCTACCTCTGGTGGTGGCCCTTCCTGCTTCTCCTCCCTTTCCCCCACAGTTACCACCACACTTCCTGTGGCTTTCCCTTTGCTCTTTGCGGGCAAAGCACTCCTTTGGCACCACTCTCTGGTTGTGTGTGTTACTCCCAGGGGTGGGAAAAGTCAATGTCACTTTGGACGAACTGATGGCTGAGTCATGGAGTGTAGCCAATTCAGCCCCAACTGGGTCTTTGGTGGGTGCGGTCACAATTTTATGGGCGCCAAACTCCCTCCTACTCCCAGGAATACCTGTGAAGTCTGGTACCAAACCAGCCAATCCCACATATCACTACTGTCCATTTGGACAAAGTTAATGGGTTCTGGAAGCTCTTCCTGCTGCAAATCCAATCCTGTGGCTACTGATGGATTCATCAAGCACCTCATGCATCCCAAATTCAACATGGCAGCTACGTCCATTCCCCATCCCATGGGATTTCTCAGCTTCACTGTGATGTAGAATGGCTTGACGCTGCCATTCACCACTATTTCTAGGAGCCTGCTGTTGGTTGCCTGCCCTTCGGCACTGTTTAGGTCAGGCTCTCCTCATTTCCTGCCAGCTTGTTCTCACTGGCAGTATCTCCTGACACAGGTGACTCCCAGCCCAAAAGCTCCATGGCCAAAGCTGGTTGCTTGGCCTTGCTTTGGGGTTTGGCCTTTTTCGTTGGCCTTGATGCTCTGTCACTGGCCATTCTGCCACCATCGTGGTGCTTTAGTCTTCCTGCCAGGCTTTCGCAGTTCCAGATTCCTCGTAGTCTCCCAACTCTGTTTGACCAGCTGTATCTTGCCTTGCCACATCTTGATGTTGCCAGCCAAAGCAATCCACTCCCACAGAGAGCAAGGTTCACTGTGCATCAGGGCCCATTCTAAAATTTCCAGATGCAGGCCTCATCAGAACTCCTGCACTTCATCTCTTCCATCCAACCCGCCACACTTCCATCCAACCCCAGGCTGCAGAACTCAGTCACGTACTCTCCAACCATCCTGGCCCCTTGCGAAATGTTCAGCAATCTGCTGCAGACCTTCTCATGCCAGAATGGGTCTTCAAACCAGGCCCAGAGCCCCTCCAGAAATGCCTGGAGGTTTCCCAGCTCAGCAGTCCTCATGTCATGAAGCTTAACCATCCATTTGGCAGCTTCACTTTTCAGACACACTGCAATGCACCTCACCACCACTGCATCATCCTGGAATGTGGGTCCCCAATTCACCAGGAACCCTCTTACTTGGGTAAAAAAAATAGGATAGCATTTCCAGGTCCCCGTCAAAGCTCTCGCTTCCCCACGTACAATGGGGGAACTGGCACTGATCTCTGTGCCCACTGTCTAGGCTGGGGCTCAGCTGGATCTTTTCCTCCCTGTCCTCTAAGGTCTCTCTCAACTGCAGCTTCTGCAGGGCCTCCTGTGTCCACTGCAGCTGGGCATCCAACCACTGTGTCTCTTCCTTCAGCACATGTTGCTTGTAACACTGCTGGAAAGTCATAGCTGCCTGCTCCATCACTGTTGTTGAGCATCCAGGATCCCACCACCACACATCTGGTCATATAGGCATAGTCCCAATCACTGCTAAGTGTTCAGGCTTGCTACAGCTATCTGATTCTGACTCTCCTTCCATTGAGCCTCTACTCACTTTCTCTGACAACAATGAAAGCAAGGAAGCTTGCACCTCCACCAATTCTTTCTGTAGTTGTTGCATCTCCTTTGCCTGTTCCTTCACCTGCAGGCTTCTCCTGACTTGTGCAGTCCAACCCAACCACCAGTGGTCTTGAGTCATTCTCTCAGAAGAGCCTGCCTGCATTCTTTCTCAAATGAGTCCTCCAAACCACACACTTTTTGGGTGACTCTTCAATGCTCCCACACACCCATGGGAGTTCAATTATGTTTGGGGTGGTCATTCAGGTTGGCAACCACTTTCCCACTTGATCTCTGTTACCCAGTCACCTTGGGTAATAGTAGCTATATAGAGATGCTGAGCAAACTGTCATGAACTGGCTTGTTCAGACTCAGGACTTTTTCAGACGGGGGACCCCCGCCCAGGAGGTCAGGATAAGAATGGGGCTGTTGCGCTTACAGAGCCCCATTTCAGATGATGCAGTCTTCCTCCGTCCTCCTCCCAAACTCCTCCTGACCTTCCCCTGTGCTGCAGGCACTGCTTTTTATTGAAGGAGAACCTCCATCAATCAAAAGAGGCACCTGCAGCACGGGGGAAGGTTGGGAGGAGACGGGAGGAGGACGGAGGAGGACTGCATCATCTGAAACAAGGCTCTGTAAGCGCAACAGCTCCGTTCTTCTTGCGACCTCCTCGGGGTTCCCCCCCATCTGAAAAAGTCCTCGGTGACCAGCACTTTCAGAGTTAAAAACAGGAAACGTTATTATCACAGTAATCCAAAGACCTAACCCTACAAGTTTGTTGCTCAGAATGAAACCTAACTAACAAGCAGTATACTAAAGGATTTTACAATCTACAAAAATCTGGTAGGACATACAGCCATTGGCTATCCATCATCCTCACTCTCATTCCCCACCGTGTCCAGGCTCAGCCTATTTTTCTCAGAGCTGAGTCCAGGTGTCAGACAGTTACAGACGTTGGACTTTTTCGGACGTCTCAAATACAATGCAAGCAGCCTCGTCGCATTGCGAGGCTGCTGCGCTGCAGGGCGTCCCTTTCGGATGACGCTCTCCCCTGCCGGTACTGTTGCGGTACCGCGGGGACATTTGAGCATTATATTTCGCCGATTTTTACTCACAAAAGTTGATCGTGTTAAAAAACCGGTGAAATATAACGCTCAAATGTCCCCGCGGTACCGCAACAGTACCGGCAGGGGAGAGCATCATCCGAAAGGGACGCCCTGCAGCGCAGCAGCCTCGCAACGTGACGAGACTGCTTGCGTTGTATTTGAGTTGTCCAAAAAAGTCCATAGAGCACATACTCCGTTTCTCCAGTTAGACTAAATACTCATTTACAAGCACAGAGCAATACAAATATAATTAGGCACAAAGTATACAACAGAACTGAATTTGGCAGGAAAAGGTCATGTCTGGGACTGATGCTGACAAAATGCGATTCCTAATTTAGCCAGATTAAGTTTCGTGGCAGGAGTATAGAACTGCTTTTCTTTAATATTATAGAAGACACCTAGAAACATTTCAAAGATACTGGAGATATAAATTCAACAAATAAATGCTACATTTTCTATTTTTGAATCTCACAGATAAAACCTGAGGGGAAGAAAAACAGTTCTATTTTTTTTTAGTCAATATTGCAAAGTAGTCAAAAAAGCTAATATAGGACCTCTGGCTGACTCATGTTACACATACTCAGCTGCACTGAAAAATTGTAAAGAATGGTAAACTGTTTCTTGTATGGGTTTAGGGCTGGCCTCTGGGGTGGTGTGCAGCTGCTGTCACCATGAGGTCCAGGAAGCAAGGTGTGTGTGTGTGTGTGTGTGTGTGAGAGAGAGAGAGAGAGAGAGAGAGAGAGAGAGAGAGAGAGAGAGAGAGAACCTTTCTGGGAGAGCCAGAGCAGAGCAATTTTAAGGCATAGGATGGATAAAGGTAGAGCACCCAACTGACATGGCTGTAGTAGTAGTAGTAATAGTAGTAGTAACAGCAGCAGCAGTAGCAGCAGCAGTTGCTGCTGCTTCTGTTTTTGCTATTTTAATGGCTGTACACTCTGGAAGGTTGAACCTACAGCTTTAGAATCAATAATTTTAAAACTTTACTCACACTTGGAAACATTTCCATTGCAGCAGCTCAGAAACATGACTGCTCCACCTATTCAGATTGGTTTTAAAGAAATTGGAATATTGCTTTAGTGACTAAACATTTTCAGGAGTTATATGGGGTTATATGAAGAATCAAAATGATAAGCCTATTGTGGGGGAAAGACATTTTGGAATAACAAATTTCAAGATAAGATGCAACCATATTGTAAGTTTTACTTTCATTTTTCTTTGTCCCTTTTAATTTTATATGGAGTCTAATCATATAACATATGATAATCTGATAAACATATTAACTAGAAGGATGGTTGACTAATGCATCAGCTTACTGAAGTCCCTGCCAGGACTGGAATGACAATAAAAGAAGTCGAGGGGGAAAAGCACACAGGAAATGGCATATGTTTGGCATGTGTGTTCATCCCAGCAGTTTCTCTTGAAGTCTGTCTCAGGGCACCATGCAAACAGCTGGTGTATCCCAGGTGGTGTTACTGATTAGAGCTCTTCTTTTATTTCAGGGTAGTTAGCAAAAGAGATTCTGATTTTTCTTTGTGTTGACTGGATAGACATGAGAAATACTCTGTGACTGCTTGTCCATATTTAGGTCACTTATCAAGAAACGAATCTGTTTGCAAATAAATAATCAGTCCACTGGCCATTTCAAGGGGCATTCCCAGTATTTGTGAAAACCCTAACAAAAAGGCTTTCCCAAGGTTTCCATTGCACTGTTCATCTTACCTGGGACAAGTTAAGCAACTGTTCCCACAAACAACATCAGAAATTTGCCCCATTAGCACCCCAACACTATGGGTGCCAATGGAGGCCTGTCACTGCATGAGCCCCCAGAATATTTGGTGTGTTTAATAAATTGATTGATTGATAGGAGATGCCAGGCAAATACCTTGTGCTCAGATTTCAAGCCTTTCTAGAAACTAGGGCAACACAGTTTGCTCAGTTGCTTATTTTAAGGCCTTTTGCAAGCAGGTTCCCAATATGATATCATAGATGTATTTTCTGTCATTCATGATCAACCTCGAGCAGGTTATTCTATGAAAATACACTACCAGGCTCTGGCTATAGGTAATAAAAATTAAGGAAGATCCAGCAGTAATAGAAGATCTGGATCTGGAAGAGAAATATGAAAATATTATTTTTATTTCCAACTGAAATAAACTGAACAAACATAATAAGCTTAATACACACCAAAGCCAGTTGTCAACTGAACAAACATAATAAGCTTAATACACACCAAAGCCAGTTGTAGCAGACACAATCCTTCCTAAGTTGCAGTCTTCATGTCTTTCTCACTGAATACCCTTGTTGAAACATACTTCTGTGTCTGCCTCTTGTTTATAAGCAAACATCTGTTTCTGTGTCACTCTGTCCCAGTTATATCAGTCTAGAATGTTTTTCAGAACCTAATAGTAGCTCTCATCCAACCTCACCTGCTTTGGCCTCTAGTGGCTTTAGAGAGTGCACTTTGGGAATGTTACTATAACTACAAGCCGTATGCTTCTTGGAGGTCTCAGTGATATGTAGAAATAGAAAAAATAGGAGGGTGTGTGTGTCAATTGCTTCAGACATCTGACAAATTTTTCTGAGGTTTGCAGTGTATTTATGTGAAGAAAAAAAATATGCAAACTATGCATACAGTTGAAAAATGTGCATGATTACAAATGTGTGTTTGAAAAATGCACAGAACACACTTTAATTAATCAGGAAAACACATTAAAATGTGTATATAAAGAAAATTATGTGCCAGAATGCACATCAGAATGAAAATATATACTGAAATATTAACATTTCAATGAAAGAAGTTGGTGAAATTAGAACATGAGACTGGGATAGGCTGAAAATGCAAAGGGGATTCTGTGAAACATAACAAAAATGAAATTGGTAGATTTTCATCCCTGCAGTTATACAACATCATGCCAGAATTTAATTGTAGTCATATTTCAATGGACAGTGAGCCTTGCCTACATACAAAGTATTTCAAAACTTGAAGGGAGATTACAATAGTATGAATTGCAGGGGGATTCTTTCAGATACTGTAGAATCAGAGAATTGTACAGTTGGAAGAGACCACAAGGGCCATCCAGTCCAACCCCCTGCCACGCAGGAATCACGATCAAAGCATCCCTGACAGATGGCCATCCAGCCTTTGTTTAAAGACCTCCAAGAAAGGAGACCCCACCACGCTCCGAGGGAGTGCGTTCCACTGCCGAACAGCTCTTACTGTCAAAAAGTTCCTCCTAATGTTCAGGTGGAATCTCTGTTCCTGGAGCTTGCATCCATTGCTCCGTGTTCCAGTCTCTGGAGCAGCAGGAAACATGCCTGCTCCATCCTCAACGTGACACCACTTCAAATACTTCAACAGGGCTATCATATCTCCCCTTAACCATCTTTCTTCCAGGCTAAACATACCCAGTTCCCTAAGTCTTTCCTCATAAGGCATGGTTTCCAGATCTTTCACCATTTTAGTTGCCCTCCTCTGGACACACTCTAATTTGTCGATATCCTTTTTGAATTGTGGTACCAGAACTGGACACAGTATTCTAGGTGAGGCCTGACCAAGGCAGAATAGAGTGGCACTATTACTTCCCTTGATCTAGATACTATACTGCACTTCTATTGATGCAGTCCAAAATCACATTGACCTTTTTAGCTGCTGCATCACACTGTTGACTCATGTTCAACTTGTGGTCTACTAGGACTCCTAGATCCCTTTCGCATGTAGTCTCGTTCAGCCAGGTCTCCCCCATCCTGTATCTATGCATTTTGTTTTTTCACCCTAAATGCAGTACCTTACATTTCTCCGTATTAAATTTCATTTTGTTAGCTTTGGCCCAGCTCTCCAGTCTATCCAGGTCATTTTGAATTTTGATCCTGCCCTCTAGGGTATTAACTACTCCTCCTAATTTGGTGTCATCTGCAAATTTGATAAGTATGCCCCTAATTCCCTCATCCAAGTCATTGATAAAGATGTTGAATAGCATTGGGCCCAGGAGTATGATTTAATAGCCTCAACATAACCATGGTCCACCTGCTCCCATATGGTGGTGGTGTGTGAAGGCAAGGCAAATTCAAATCAGTCCCAAATTCACCAGGGTCACATTGGCTTAGAACTGTGCCAAACCAACTACGTTGCCACCAGAAAACATAGTTAGGCATAAAATTTTCCAGAATAGCTATACTATCTGTAAGGTTCATTTGACTATGAATCTCAACTGTGGATATTCATTCAAACTTCTACACCACACTAAAAACATCACATGGAAACTTAATCTTCTAGTAGCAATGTACAGCATTTCCACATAGCAAAAGATGGAACAAAACAGAGTGTCAGAAACACTAGACAAGTGTCAGAAAGTTATTTGGATTGTTCTATAAAATATATATTTAATATGCTATCCTATCAATGGATTTCAGGGCTGGGCCATGCTTCGCATAAGCTGAAAGGAGCTGCTATTTTCCGAGCATATGGGATGTGGTGACTTGTGGTTTGGAAAGGGTAACTTATACTGATATGACCGTACCATTACTAAAAAATATTCCAGTGTTTAGTACTGGACAGCACCCATTTATTCACCACAAAAAATCAGAGTAAAGAGATATACGGATAGCATGCCTACCTATGGTATGGGGGGGGGGAAGAAAACAAACCTTTTGATAATCACTATATAAGGAGGGCATTGTTAAACATATGGAATACCCTGAAATATAAATTTTATCATAAAATCCCATTGTGGGTACCCTTGCAAGAAGCCTTTTTTGAAAAATCAAAAAATGAAGGACAAGAATGGTTGAGATATCGGGAAATCTTGGTAACAGGAGTGAATGACAACATAAGGATAAAAACTAGGGAAATTTTGGGAGAGGAAGGTTACAAGGTCAACTGATTTCTTTACAAACAAATTTATGAAAGATACAAAATAGATCTTAAACTGGTAAATTTTCAAACTGAATCAAATGAAATTGATAAAGTTTTTATAGACACTGGGAAACATCATATAATGAAATACAGTATTACAAAGTCCTCATAGAAAGAGAATTGGAACAGGAGCAGATTAAAGAACAAATGGTAAAGTGGGCAAAAGAAATAGGACACATGAAAGAAATAGACAGATGGGAAAAATCCTGGTTAAATACACAGAAATTTACATTATCATAAAATATGAAGGAAAATTACATTAAGATGCTATATCAGTGGTATCTCACACCAGTAAAACTAGATAAGATGTATAAAATAGGGAGAAGAGCTTGCTGGAAGTGTGGAAAAGCTGATGGGACGATGTATCATATGTGGTGGAGATGCTCGAAGGCAAAAGCATACATATTTGGATAGGCATACATATTTGGATAAGTAAGATCTTGTTGCTAAATTATGCTTTGGAACCAGAGATATATTTGTTGAATATGATAGATACGGTAACAGGAGGGAAGATGGTAAAGAAGGATGGTAAGAGGAGGATACTTCTTTGTATGATCACGACGGCAAGAATATTGTACGCAAAATTTTGGAAAGAGATTAGGATCCCCACTATGGAAGAATGGCTTGTAAAATTATACGATACTTTAGAAACAGACAGAATATAGAATCATAGAACTGTAGAACTGGAAGAGACCACAAGGGCCATCCAGTCCAACCCCCTGCCATGCAGGAAATCACGATCAAAGCATCCCTGACAGATGCCCACCCAACTACGTGTGTGTGTTTGTTTTTAGTAACTTTTTTAGCCATTATGGATGGGGTGGGGGAAGGGTATAACACTTTCTGGGATGAGTAGACAAATAGAAAGGGAACTCCGTGACATTTGAAACAGCCCATAGGAGACAAGAAGATAGAAACATGGGATAGGACACTTTTCTTGCTCTTCTGACATCAATGCCTCTCGAAACCTGCTTACTGCTTCATGTAGTCCAAGAAGCTGAATTCCTTTTCTGACACATGCACAGATGCCAACTCTCCTCGGCTGCCTCCTCTTCCTCAGCTGCCTCCTCAGGTTCCTCTACTTCTGATGCCACTTGCCGAGGGAGGTTGGCAGGTTAACAGCTAAGTTAATAGACAAACTGCTGAATTTAGTAGAAAATGACTGGGAACCAGTCAAAAAAAAATATGGAAAGAAAAATGGGATATTGAGGATTAAAGATAAGCTAATTTCCCCAAAATATAATGAGGTTCAAAAGGACAAAGAACAAAATATTTTAAATATATAGATATACAATAAGCATAATTAAAATTATAATAACGAACAGTGGCATCGATTGTCATGTAATGAAAACAGAAATAGAATTAAGGTGAGATATAGCTAATCTCAAACGAACCAAGAAGGAAGGTGATAAACAGAGAGAAAGTTAGGACATACATGTTTTGTTGTATTTTGATATTGTTGTATTTTGATATTGACAAGAGTGGAAATACTGAAATTCTATGTTTGTTTGATATAGAAACAGTTGTTTTATAAAATGCAAGATACAAGAATCAATGATGTACTGCTAACAAAGGATAAATGATATAATAAAAATTATTATTAAAAAAAATCAGGGTAAAGAGAAGGTATTTTCTACATTTCTATGTTCTTCTGACTATAAATGTCCAAAATGTTGTAACTATTGACCTGTGAGTATTGACAATCCCAGATAAATCTTTTGAAATTATACTGGAAGATGTTAAATTGGTGAAAATCAGGAGTCATTTACATGTGATTGGCAGTGTTAATTGTGTGCCAAGATCATATTGAATTCCAGCAGAGAGAAAAAGCTCTCAGGGTATAGATATAAGGGATCTTGAGGTGGGAGAGTGACTCATGGCAGTAGTGGCAGCAGCAACAGTTGGGAGGGGAAGGTGGAGAAGGTAACAATGGCACAAGTGACAGGAGGAGGTACCTAGCCTCCAGAGACTGCTCTTGAAGGCCCAAGGCACTATGGGACAAATGCCTCCAAAACTGCCAGGCACAGAGTCACATATTTATACATGTATATCTCTACATTTATAGCTATATCCATCTGATTGTTCCTAAATAACAGATGTCCATTTTCATACATGAAAGTTTTGAGAATACAGCTTCTGATATAAGTCCTTCCTTGACAGACATCCATAGGTGAGTGCTAATAATCTTATTTAGGTAATTATCAATATTCATTGGTGGCTATATTAATCCTGGGCAATCATGAGACCCATTGGGATTGGCAGCATTCATACTGTATGTGACCACCAACATTTACATAATGTTGAATGTGCACTGTGATGTGCAGTACACCAATATTCAAAGGAAGAGGGTGAAATGGGTTGTATAGGGGAGGGACAACAGTAGTTAGGCATCCGAAAGCTATCCTTTCTTACTGATTTTAGTATTTATTTATTCAATTTATATACACCTTCCTCCCAATGTGGGACCAAGGCAGCTTACAACAAAGATTAAAACACAGTACAGCTGAAGGAGAGTCAGCATACTGTAGTGGTTTCAGTGTTGTACTACGACTCTAGAAACCAAGGTTTGGATCCCTGCTCAGCCATGGAAACCCACTGGATGACTTTGGCAAAGGCAAACCCCCTCTGAATAAATCTTGCCAGTAAACCCATGATGGGTTTGCCCTAGGGTCTCCATAAGTTGGAAACTACTTGAAGGCACACAACAACAATAGCAACAACTCTTGAAAACCTAATAATAAAAAGTTAAAAATAATCAAATAAGTAATCCTGTTAAAAGTACTAATTTGTAACAGTTTTTAATGTACTTAACATACAGTAAAGATTATAGAAGTACAGCACACTCCATTACTTTTACTGCTAAATGCAACAAGGAGAAAAGAAAGGTGCTGGTGGTTGGAGACTCATTGCTCAGAGGTGTAGAGGCACCTGTGTGCCAGCCTGACAGAATAAATTGGGAAGTGTGTTGTCTTCCTGGCACACACATCTGGGATGTTACTAGACTGACCAAGTCTCCCTTGTTTCCCAGGATCTCCCTTATTCAAGCTAATTTTTTGGATCCTCCCAGCTCTCTTACTGACCTTCTATTTCTCCCATATATTTACAAAGATCTGACATTCAGATGTCAAGGACAAGCAAGTCTTCAGCTCTCACTTCCCCACATACAACAGCTGGCAGATGTCGCTCCAGTAGATGTGGCTGTGATTTTAGAATAGTTTTGTTGTTCTTGTTGTTGCTGCTTAAGTTCCCTGGATAGTGCATACATACACAAACATATAAAGCCAATCAAAATATTAAACAATATGGCCTGGACATTAAAGATGTAATTCTACACCAATGAACATTTGCTGGAGTGACACCCTCTGGCTTTTCTTCGCAAATGAAGATTCAGGAAGGACTCATCCCACGCTTACTGCAAGTGCGCTGATGACTAAAAAGGCCAATCTGAGATAAACAAGTCCGGTTGCAGAAAGCACAGCAGAAGGTTTCCTTGGGTGATGTTTCTGGGTTGTGATTCTTTCTGCGTTGTCGTTTTTCTTCAAGACTTGTTCATCGTGAGTTCTCAAATAAGGCTGCAGCATTGTGGATAGTGCGTCTCCATGCCTCCCAATGTGAGGCCAGGTAGATGTAACTGACAACTTGCCAAAACTCATCAAGAACACAGATCAGTAGCCTGTTCTCCTTACTCTTGTGGGCACCAATGACAAAGCCAAGAACACCATTGAGCAGATCACATCTGAATGTGAAGCTTTGGGCAGCAAGCTGAAGGGGTTTGAGGCACAGGTGGTATTCTCGTCAATTCTACTCATGAAGGACAGAGGACTGTCCTTCTAAAAATACTAAAAGTGAATGACTGGCTATGTAGATGGTGTCGATGAGAGAATTTTCACTTTTGTGACTATGATCTTCACTTCTTAGAGAGAGGACTACTCACTACAGATGGTCTGCATCTCATGAAGAATGGGAAGGTCTTTGGTAGTAGCATGACAGGTCCAAACAAGAAGGCTTTAAGCTAAATCTTTGGGTAATCATAGCTCAAACATCAGCCCAAAGGCAAGCTCTAAACACAAGGATGTTAATTCTAGAGGAGAAGCTGAGGGAGAGAATGGGATTCATGGTACAACTGACAGTAGATTAATACGTGAGAAAAAAAACAAAGCTTCAGATGTCTATACACCAATCCACAGAGTTTGGGAAACAAACAAGATGAGCTTGAAGTCCTAGGAGATTAGATATGCTAAATACGGTGTTATCACGACGCAAGGAGATCGCTAAAGGGCTTCTTTTTCAGACAATGTTGTTCCCATCTTTTCATGCACACAGACTGCTGCCATTCCACTGGTGCTGCTTTTTGTTGATGGGCTAAGCCATCAATGGATCCCTCTTGTAGGAGATTTTCAGACTACACTGTTATAGTGTTACTATTCCACTTTAACTGCTCTGGCTTCCTCCTGTGGAATTCTGGGGTTTGTAGTTTGGTGAGGCCTAAGAGCTCCATGGCTGAGAGTTGTAAATGCCCCTCCCTAAACTGCAAATCCCAGGATTCAACAGGAGGCAGCCATAGCAAATAAAGTGGAATAGTAATGCTATAACAGTGTTGTCTGAAAATCATCTCAGTTTCTGTCGTGGAATGTCCTGCATCTGAAAAGGTGCCCCATTATGCTGGTGCAATGCCAGCATCAATGGGAGGTCTGTGCCAGAATACCTCCGTGTGAGATCAGGACATCAAGGTAAGTGATACACTTTTTTTGTACCCTCCCCAGGTTACTTGTAATGTTTAAAGTTTGTTTTGTGCTTACTGTAACTTTTTGTCTTTTATTTTTTTAAAAAACTTTTCCCACGCTCTTGTCTTCTCGTGAGAGCAGCCAGGATTTCAATAAAGGAAGTGAAAGTGAAAGAAAGTGAGCTCCAATAACTCCTGGGCTGCCCTGCCAAGGAAACGAGGCACAATTAAGGTAGGTGTGAAAAAATTTTCTCACCTGGGAAAATGGGATGGGAGAGGAGCGGGAGAAGAGATTCCAAGATGGGAATGCTTTTTTTGTTCCTGTCCGATAATCTCCTTAGTGCAGGAAGCTAAATATGACTTTATAGGCATAATGGAGACCATAATGGGATGACTCCTATGATTGGAATATTACAATTGAAAGGCATAACCCATTCAAAAAGAACAGATGTGGCAGAAAAGGAGGGGGAGTAGCATTATATGTCAAAGACAAATCCAATTGTACAGAAATCCATGAGAGTGATCAGAGTGGACCAGTTAAGAGCATTTGGGTAAAAATAAATGGAGAAACAAATAAATGCACCATTGTGTTTACGGTGATGGCGAACCTGTGACATGTGTGTCATCACTGACACGTGCAGCCATTTGTGCTGACACGTGGCCGTAGGTGTTCTCCCCCCCCCCGCCCCTGCCCGCAACCTCACCACCCTCCCTAAAATGGCGATCTGGGCTTCAAAGCCTCACTTTAGAAAGGGTGGGAGGAAAGTGGTGGGTGGGGCTATGAAGCCCCAATCGCCACTTTAGGGGGCGGGGGTGGAGCCTCCTCCTCCACCTGGCCACCACCACCCCTGAGGCCTGCCATGCTTCCCCAGAGCTGCCTCGGAAAGGCTGGGTAAGGTGGTTGGTGGTCAGGATTCTGCCGGGGAAGGTGGCGGATGAGCGTGAGGGTGGCCACCCGGCCTCTCCCCAGCCTTCCTGAGGGGTTTTCTTGGCTTCGAAGCCTTGGGAAAGGCCGAGAAAGGTGGTGGGTGGGAGGGAGGGACTATGCCCAGCCTCTCCCCAGCCTTACCGAGGGGGCTCTGAGGCTTTGAAGCCTTGAAGCCACCTCGGAAAGGCCGGGGAAGGCGGCAGGCAGGTGGGCCTCTTGTTTGAGCCCAGGGCATCGCATGCAGCTTCTCCAATGGAACCCTCCTAAATAGCTCTGCACAGGGGAGCTGCCAAAAGAGGGAGGGGGGAGAATGCATGTGTAGGTGTGTGTGTGTGTGTGTGTGTGTGTGCGCGCATGGCATTGTGGGGAGGGGGAGTAAGTGCTGTGAAGGGAAGAAGCCGAGGAGCTGCCTGCGTAATCGCTCCTAGGCTAGCTGGCAACACATGCTCTGCTCCATGGCTAACTCAGGCTGCCTCCCCATCTCCAACTCCGCCTTGCTCCCACACTTGCTATCGTGCCCCCCAGCCTTCCTCTGCCTCCATCAGGTAAGTCCACCTCTTTTATATCTTTCCCTGCTTCACTCGTGGGTGAGGTATCTCCCCCCAAATAAACCCATGGGTCAGAGGGAGGCTGGGGAGGTGGGGAGAAAGTAGCAACAGGGCCTCCAGAGGCCCCGTCGCCACTTTCAGTCAGCCGGGGTGGGGGTGGGGGTGGGGGGAAATAGTGATGGGGCCTCCGGAGGCCCCATCGCCACTTTCGGGAGGCCGGGGGAGGTGGGGGGGAAAGTAGCAATGGGGCCTTCGAAGGTTCCATTGCCACTTTCGGGAGGTGGGGGGGGCTGTTATTATTCGCAGATTTTTCACATTCCCGGTGGTCTTTGGAACTAACCCCACAAATGTGAAGGGACGACTGTACATTTTGATTACTCAGTTGTCACATGAGTTGTGACAACACATTAATTATTAATAAACAATTAATAATCTTGTTGATTAAATAATAAATATCGTGAAATAATGTTTTTTCCTCAAAGTGACACACCACCCGAGTTATGCTCAGTTTTTTGGAGATGTTTGACACACCAAACTCAAAAGGTTGCCCGTCAGTAGGAGTTCACAACAGGCTACCAAACCAAAAGACTTTATCAGACACTCTACCCCCACCCCTGTGGAGGTCGGGAGGATGCTGCTGCTGTCCCGCTTCCAGCGGTCAATATCGCATGTCCCGTCCTCCTCCCATCCTTCCTCTGTACTTCCTCCATGCTGGAGGGATGAAAAGGTGCTGCTTTTCGTTGACGGAAACTTCCATCAATAAAAAGCGGCACCTTTTCCATTGCTCCACCATGGAGGAAGCACAGAGAAAGGATGGGAGGAGCACAGGGCATGTGATATCGACTGCAAGTGGGTTGCAAGTGGGACAGCAACTTCCTCCCCCCGACCTCTGCAGGGTTCTTTTTAGAGCGTCTGATAAAGATCTGTGAAGAGGTGGTAGATGGTGCCTTTCAGAAACAAATTTCAGAAACCTTAAAGATGCAAAAAAAAGTAATTATTTGGGACTTCAGTTGCGCTGCTGGGAGGCTAACTCTACTAAGTGTAGGCTCCCCAACAAATCTGTGATGTGCCTTGCTGATCATTTCTTATTTCAAAAGGGAAGGAAGGAACTAACTGATAGTGAGGAGTTGGTTACTGGAATCAGAGTAGTCGTTATTTTAGAGAGAAGTGACCATATCGTGCTAGAATTCACAAATGTTGGGCAGGAAAAGAGGAGTACTGTATAGTCAAACATGTACTGTAGATTTCAGAAAAACTGGTTCTAACAAGTTCAGGGAAATACTTGTGGAATCCTTTGGCTAGTGATGCTCAATGGAAAAGACATTCAGAAAGGGTGGGGGTTCTTGAAGAAAGATTTGCAAAAAGCACAATCACAAACAATCCCATGGAACAAGAAAAATGGGAAACATCTGAAAAAGCTAATGTGGCTGCACAGCAAACTCAAGGAGGAAGTGAAAAGAAAAAGGAGGATGTATATAGAATGGAAGGAAGGACAAATCACCAAGGGAGAGTACAAATGTGTAGCCCAAGCTTGCATGAAAGAAAGCTAAAGCTCAGAATGAGCTGAGACTGGCTAGGCAAGCAAGGAGCAACAAAAGGTTTTTTTCCAGATATATTTGAGGCAAGAGAATGACCAAGGAGACAGTGGACTGCTGTTTAGTAAAGAGAGTAAAATGCTAACAGGTCACAATGAAAAGGCAACGCTTCTCAATACCTATTTTGCTTCATTTTTCTCCCTAAAAAGAGCAGCACTGTTAGTAACAGTGGCCACTCCCTTTCTGCAGAAGTGGTGAGGACTGCTGAGATGATCTTCCTCAGGAGAGTCTTGAATGCTCTTGGACAGTTTCAGATTGACATGACTGATGTTCTTGTCAAGGCCCTTGTCTCTGGATATTATCAGACGCAGGGGAACACACCAAAAAAAATCACGTTCCCAACTGGGTCACAAGATCACTAAAAGAACAGAAAGGGTGACCTTATCAGACACTTGTGTCCTTTTGCTATTCTGGCCACGAATGAGGCTTCCCTTTTCTATTGATGAGGACAAGCCATTAATAAAAAGGGACACTTTACTCACAGCAGCACTATACCCCCGGGATGCTGGAGGCTCATCACTGTCTGATAATCTCATGTCTTCTAGCGATCTTCTGTAGTGGCTTTTGCCATGTCTGATAATCTCCTCTGTGTGACACAGTGAAATGGAAGAGGCTGTTGACATGATGACTGTCAAGCATCCATCCTGGGGTGAACTGGAAATTTATGGGCTATGAAACAGCTAATAACTATAAGGCAGATGGCACAGATCTCATTGTGACTGTGACTGAGCACAGTTAAGAGCATATTGTCATATCTACTTTGTTGTAGTGGTAGTAGAAACATGGCTGTATTACTTTGCATGCTCAAGAAGTTGTGCAGCCAGCCCTTTGTATCCATGAGCCATATCTATCCTGGGTATTAACAGCTGAAGAGGGACTGACTGGATGTGTGGAAGAGGTAGCTAATGGCCTTTACATGAAAAGGCAGTGCTTGTGACCTTAAAAGAAGCAATGGTGTGTCCACACCTTAATTATTTCTTCCTGGACCAGGAATATTTGATATTATCACAGTTTTCAATATCCATTTCTGGGAGCAAGATCTTGGGATGGTGGCTCAACTCCAGATGGTTTTGGAGGAAGCAGATTATTTAGACCCACTTAAATATGGGTTCTGACCTGGTTTTGGTTCTGGCCTGATAGATGACCTTTATTAGGAGAAAGACATAGGAGCATGACCCTGTTGATTCTCCTCTGTCTCACAGTGGTTTTTGATAACCACCATGGTATCTCACTGGGTAAACTATGTAGATTGGATGTTAAAGACTCAATGATACAGAGGTTCTGTTTCAGAATGTGGGTGGGGGGACTTTTGCTCAACTTCATGGCAGTTGAGGTTGTAACTGGTAAGCTAGTAAAAGCCAGTTCATAAATCCTGCAAGAATCCATATTATCTCCTATGCTTTTCAGTATCTAGATTGGTGGAAAGTGTGTGGTCCTCCAAATGTTGTTAGGCTGCCATTCCTAATATTTCTCACTGTTGGCTGTGTTGATTAGGGATGATGGGATTTGCGGTCCACACACTCCCCCGGAGCGTGGTGGGGTCTCCTTCCTTGGAGGTCTTTAAACAGAGGCTGGATGGCCATCTGTCGGGGATGCTTTGATTGTGATTTCCTGCGTGGGGGTTGGACTGGATGGCCCTCGTGGTCTCTTCCAACTCTGCAATTCTATGATTCTATGATTCTATGATTCTATGATATCTAGAACAATATCTATCTGCACCATTTCTACCACTAGATATGAAGCTGCTGGGTGAGTTCATATGGGATATTCCCTGAAAGCAATTGCTTATCCCATCTAAAGTAGACCCATTACATCAGTGAGATTTATGTAAATGTTGACGTTCAATTGATTTGATGAGTCTTCTCTAGCTGGGACTAGTGGTTGGGTTTAGGCCATTGAATGGTGTGCCATCAATGTACTGATGGCACACAGCTCTGTCTCACCTTGTCATTTGAGTCAAGTGAAGCTGCATAGATACTGATCAAGTGTCTTAGTAATAGCACTTTATCAGATGATCCCCTTTGAACATTCTTTTTCCAGCATAAAAAAATCCATTTTTATGCCAGCAAAATACCCCCCCACACACACACTGCATTTACCTTCTCTCCTGGCATATACTTCCCCGGAAATGAAAGAGGAAGTGAACGAAGCCCTGTTCACTTCCTCCTTTGAAATCCCGTAAAACTTCATTGTGTGGGCAATTTAAAAATAAAACATAAAAAGTTACACCAAGCACCTAGACACACTTTAAAAGTCCCAGATAACCTGAGGAGGGTCATAAAACGAGTGAAACTTACCTGGATGTTGCAATCTCACTTGGAAGTGTTTGCGGCAGATTGGCCATTGACACTGCATTCACAAAATGGCCTGAGGTTTCACACTCCAGCAATGGTGGCATTAAAGTGCCATGGGGGATCTATTGATGCCTTCAGCTGTCAATAAAAAGGTATGAGATTTTGACAGGACATAAATGTGAAAGGGCAACATTGTCTGATCTGCATGTTCTTTCACATTTATGAGAAATTGTTATGATGTCTTATTTAGTGTGTCTGACAAAGTCCATACACTGGATAAACATAAATAAACTGAATAAAATCCTGACAAGATAGGAGCTCTGGGGGTAAGTGCCTCATGTGTCTAGGAACTGGATGTGCCATCTGTCTTGTGCACTCCTTGAAAGAGCAAGTACATGGAGGTACTTTGTGATCCAGCATTGCCACTTAAGGCTCATGTGGTTTCAGTGGCCTCAGTGGCTAAGAGTACCTTTTACCATCTACAATCATTGTTGGACATACTGTTTTCCATGATGCTGTGGTAACTTCCTGATTGGATTACAGTAGTGTGTTGTACAAGGAGAGGGACTATGCTTAACAATGACTAGGGTTGGATCCACACTTGTAAAATAATTTGTATTTACCTTGATGCTGATCCTGTTGGAACCCAATGATGTTCCACTGGATTCAAAGTGAAAGCACTTCTTTTTGACACCTAAGGGCTTTAAAGTGATGAAAAAACCTTTTTACTGCAATGTTTCTTGGAAAAACTGGTTTTTTAAAAAAACTGTTTTTTTAAACGTGTGTCCTGTGCTCCAAATTGGGATTGGGGGTTGAATTGGGGGGGGGGGGTGTTGCTGGAGGGCAGGACAGGTTGGTGGGAGATTACCTTGGCATCACCTGGCAAGTATGGAGTTGCATTGTTTTTCATGTATAGTTGCTTCACAAGCTCCAGGAAAGGAAAGGAGCCCCTTCAGACATTTGAATAGACTGTACTATAATATATTTTTTTTGCAGTGCTTAGAGGCTGTGTGTGTAAGAGGTGTTTGTGTGTATGTGCATGTGTGGCTCTGTGAGCCCAAGGACTTGCAGAAGTGGTGGCATTGGTGTCCCATAGCAATAGCAATGCCAGAGTAGGTGTACAGGCGGTTCTTCTGCCCATGTGTGGCTGTAAATACAAACTGAGTCCAGATTATAAGGGGGGGAATCCTGGAAAGAGATGGGGTGCATCTCACAACAGTTGGCAGAACCATTTTTGCCTACAGTCTCAAGAATTTGATCAGGAGGGCTTTAAACTGAGTCACATGGGGGAGGGAGACAGTATTCTGGAAGCTAAAAGGGCTGGAGAAAATAGTCAAACTGTCATAGCGGGAACAAGGCAAACAGCGCAAGGACCCAACAGTGGGAGGCAAAAAAACTTGCACAGGCAGCAAGTAAAGGGAACACATGGTCTTAGATGTCTCTACACTAATGCACAGAGCATGGGAAATGAGCAAGAGGAACTTGAACTCCTAGCACAACAAAGCATATTTGATTTAATAGGCATTACTGAAACTTGGTGGGATGAGTCTCATGATTGGAATGTAGGATAGGGTATAACCTTTATAAGAGAAACAGGCCAAACAGGAAAGGAGGAGGAATAGCATTATATGTCAGGGATATTTACACCAGTGAAGAGATCCATGACATCAATACTGGAAGCCAGGTGGAGAGCATCTGGATAAAAATTAAAGGGGAGGGAAACAACAGGGATGTTATTGTGGGACTCTACTACAGACCCCCAAGTCAGAGGGAGGAATTGGATGATGCCTTTCTAGAACAGATGAACACACATGCAGAAAGGAGAGATGTACTAGTGATGGGTGACTTCAACTATCCTGATATTTGCTGGCAATCTAACTCAACCAAAACTTCAAGGTCTAGCAAATTCCTTACTTGTCTGGAAGACAATTTCATGGTCCAAAATGTGGAAGAGGCAACAAGGGGGTCAGCTATTTTAGATCTGATCCTAACCAACAGGGATGTCCTGGTTAATGGGGTGCAAGTGGTGGGATCCTTAGGTGAGAGTGATCATGTTCTCCTGGAGTTTGTTATACAATGGAAAGGAGAAGCCAGGCATAGTCAGACATGCATTCTCGACTTTAGGAGAGCTGATTTCAATAAACTCAGGGAAACACTGGGGGTGATCCCATGGTCAGGAATACTAAAAGAGAAGAAACCTCAAGATGGATGGAACTTTCTCAAAAGGGAGATATTGAAGGCACAATTTCAAACAGTACCATTGAGGAAGAAAAATGGGAGGTGTCTCAAGAAACCAGGATGGATGACTAAAGAAATTTCAATGGAGCTAAGTTTTAAACAGAACATGTATAGGAAACGGAAAAAGGAGGAAATCACCAAAGAAGAATTCAAACAGATAGCGAACATGTTTAGGAGTAAAGTCAGAAAAGATAAAGTGTAGAATGAGCTCAGGCTTGCGAGAGAGGTTAAGAAAAATAAAAAGGGTTTTTGGGGGTATGTCCGCAGCAAAAGGATGAAGAAGGAAATGGTAGGGCCAGTATGCGGAGAAGATGGCAAAATGCTAACAGGGGACAGAGAAAAGGCAGAATTACTCAACACCTTCTTTGCCTCAGTGTTTTCAGAAAAGGAAAAGGGGGACCAACCTGAGGAGAATGGAACAGAGGACACAAAAGGGGAAATCCAGCACAGAATAAGCAAAGAGGTAGTACAGGACTACCTTCTTAAACTAAATGAATTTAAATCTCCAGGACCAGATGAACTACATCCAAGGTTATTAAAAGAGCTGGCAAATATAATCTCAGAGCCATTGGCAATAATATTTGAGAACTCCTGGAGAACAGGAGAAGTCCCAGCAGACTGGAGGAGGGCAAACGTTGTCCCCATCTTCAAAAAGGGGAAAAAAGAGGATCCCAACAATTATCGTCCAGTTAGTCTGACATCAATACCAGGGAAGATTCTAGAGCAGATCATTAAACAGAGAGTCTGTGAACATTTAGAAGGCAATGCCATAATCACAAAAAGTCAACATGAGTTTCAGAGAAACATGTCATGCCAGACTAATCTGATCTCTTTTTTTGATAAAATTACCAGCTCGGTAGATGAAGGGAATGCTGTGGATATCGTATACCTTGATTTCAGTAAGGCCTTTGACAAGGTTCCCCATGACATTCTTGCAAACAAGCTTGTAAAATATGGGCTAGACAATTTAACTGTTCAATGGATTTGTAATTGGTTGACCGGCTGAACCCAAAGCAGCAGTGGCTGCTTTTCGTCTTGGAAAGATGTGACCAGTGGGGTGCCACAGGGTTCTGTCCTGGGCCCAGTGCTATTCAACATCTTTATCAATGACTTGGATGAGGGAATTAGGGGCATACTTATCAAATTTGCAGATGACACCAAGTTGGGAGGAGGAGCCAATACCCTAGAGGACAGGATCAACATTCAAAATGACCTGGATAGACTGGAGAGCTGGGCCAAAGCTAACAAAATGAAATTCAATACAGAGAAGTGTAAGGTACTACACTTAGGGCGAAAAATGAAATGCATCGATATAGGATGGGGGAGACCTGGCTGAATGAGACTACATGCGAAAGGGATCTAGGAGTCCTAGTAGACCACAAGTTGAACATGAGTCAACAGTGTGATGCGGCAGCTAAAAAGGCCAATGCGATTTTGGGCTGCATCAATAGAAGTATTGTGTCTAGATCAAGGGAAATAATAGTGCCGCTCTATTCTGCCTTGGTCAAACTTCACCTAGAATACTGTGTCCAGTTCTGGGCACCACAATTCAAAAAGGATATTGACAAATTGGAATGTGTGCAAAGAAGGGCGACTAAAATGTTGAAAGGTCTGGAAATGATGCCTTATGAGGAGAAACTTAGGGAGCTGGGTATGTTTAGCCTGGAAAAAAGATGGTTAAGAGGCGATATGATAGCCCTGTTTATGTATTTGAAGGGGTGTCACATTGAGGATGGAGCAGGCTTGTTTTCTGCTGCTCCAGAGACTGGAACATGGAGCAATGGATGCAAGCTCCAGGAACAGAGATCATTACACCTCAACATTAGGAGGAACTTTTTGACAGTCAGAGCTGTTAGGCAGTAGAACACACTCCCTTGGAGCGTGGTGGGGTCTCCTTCCTTGGAGGTCTTTAAACAGAGGCTGGATTGCCATCTGTTGGGGATGCTTTGATCAAGATTTCCTGCGTGGCAGGGAGTTGGACTGGATGGCCCTCGTGGCCTCTTCCAACTCTACAATTCTATGATTCTATGATTAGCTGGGGCAGAATACTGTGCACATAAATATAACATAAAATAATTTAAACACACAGGTTTAAAGCAATATAAGCACATAGGATTAAAACAAATATTATATTAAAATCATGCATAAACTTAAAATACAAATTTAAAATTCATAAATTAAAATCAACTGGGTAGGCCTGCCGGAAGAGATAGGTCTTTATTGTTTTAAATTTAGCTATATTCCAGGAAGAAGTATATTCCAGGAAGAAGCATACTCATTCAAAAAAATAGATTCTCAGAGCCTGAACATATATATCTTATTTTAGATGATGACAACTATATTACAGTAGTAGACTCTTTGTGGCGAGGCTGAGTAAACTCCCCATTCCTGGTGAGTTTATAGGGAATACAGTGGCCCTTCTTGATCTAGATGATACTTGAGATCTTGTATGTTGGATACTGCCAGTGGGCCAGCTGAAACAGACAAGTATCCCACTGGTTGCTCATTGAGGAGATGGGATTCTTAACTACTGCACAACTGTGTTACTGGCACCATCTTAGTATTCCCTTATACTTTGCTATTTCTTCTGGTAATCAAGGCCAAGTTTCTGCCATTTAGCAATGGATCCTACTTTGAAATAAGATGCCTGAGAGTGGTTGACACTCATGGTGCTTTGGCTCTTGGGAAAATCTTTTAACCTTCAAGAGAAGTCTGAGGGAGAGAAATACTTTCAAGTTTTACAAGATGGTGAAGTTCCCCTTTGGTTCTTCTAAAAAGTATTAGCAAAGGTCAGATTAACAAGTCAACACTGAAACTGGAGATGGGCAAGATTCCTCAAACTGAGACAGAAAAGAAAAGAGAGAAGGAAGGGACTGGGTGTGGGGATGAAAAACTTGCAACACAACCTGGTTCTGATCCTTTCTCCTCGGTTGGGCCTGGGGCATACTCGATAAGGTGAAGGGAAATTGTAAAATTAGACCTGGCAACCTTCACAGAGAGGCCCAGCACAAGCCCCTTGGCCTGAGGGAAGCTGAAAAAGTTGAGGAATTGTGGGGGGAAAGGATCTTGGCAGCCTAACTTCCTGTGGCGGCATCCAAGGCTAATTAGTTTTCAGTGTTCTGTGTGTGTTTGAATGGAAACGAGCCAGCACTGAGAGGCACTAGATGAGGAAATCAAAACCACATGGCTGCAAAAGAAGAAAAAGAAGAAGGGGGGTCCTTTTAGCTACATTTTTTTTTTCAGAAGAGGGGGTCAGATCGTTTCTTTTCATGAGCACTAAATCACCACTGCTCTCCTGTCTATCACATCTCACATCTGCCTCAGAACTCATTAAACATCAAAAGGCGGCTCTATCAGTTCTGCTTAGTTAGAAGCCCGAGTTACTAGAAGTCTAACCAGAGAAGATTTTGTATGTTTTTAATAATAGCTTAAGGAACTTCTTAGCACTCTATAAATTACTTAATGCAACAAACTCTTCCTGTGGACCAGAAAATGTTTTACAGACAGGATAAATGCTGCCTTAACATGGTTGTGGTGAGCCCACAGCCATAGACAGAGCAGTTAAAATGAAGCTTTAATGCACAGTTTCCCGATACAATATTTTATATGCATGTCTGTGTACATGTGTGTATGAAAACATGCTCACTTCCTCTTCAGAAAGGCTGACTGCTATTCATGTTTATTTAATTTTTCATAGTTATCCCCCTAAGTGGAGTATCATGCATCTATCAGCTCATCTAAAGGAATACAAGTAGACTTCAGATAAAGCCTTATTTCTTTAATTCTTAATCAATTATTCTGTCGCTATCACCATTTACATATGTGGCATCTCTTACTACTCTACAGGGTAGAATGCCAGAAACAATATACTGTATAACATGCAGCTGTATGTATGTTTCTCTGATGTTTGCTTAAACAACTCAAGTAGCCATGGGAGGTGTGAAACTCAAGTGGAGCACTTGGAAAGGCGAGGGCTGCTTACCCCTTTCTCTTTTAGCCACTTCCCATTCTGAAGGGTCTCACCCAAGTTAGCTTTTCCACATGAAAAGGAAAAGGAATGGATGGATGGATGGATGGATGGATATCCCCACAGGGAAAAACGGAGCTCCCCGGACAGGGGAGAGTTAAGCTGTCACTCCCCCAGTTCCCATCTCCAGTATTCAGCTTCAGGTTGCAGCCTCTTGACTACCATCCATTAATTCCAAAAATATTTCCAGAAATATACATACACACAACAGTTTAGCACATGTAATTTCAACTCAAGAGAATGTATAAATGTAATTGATATAATATAATGAAACACAATACATGAAGCAAAATAGTCTTATAGCTGTGTTCAATACCTATAAATTGTATTGAATATAGACCAGATGCAGATTTTCTAAAGTTTATTATTAAAAACATTCATGATGAATTTTCAGATTTCCCAACGTCTCTTCTTACTGACAGCTATTTCCATGAATGCTGGCTTTCTAAACCACATCAGCTCATAACAGAGACACAAGAATCGTATTGTTATTTGCACTGAGAGCCACACACAATCACCCTGGGAAGCTGGAGTAAGAACTGGTGATATAAGAGCTTCAGCCTTACCAAAACGTACTGGAGCGCCAAGGCTCACTCATTCCTCCCAAACAGAATTGGTTGGCTTTCTGGAAGATGGCTGGAGTACAGTTGGTTCAATTATTTTGCTAAAAATTGCAAAAATGGACAGGTAAATTGTCTAGATATAATTTAGAGAAGGTATCAAATCTACCTTTTCTTCAATAAATGAATTCTTGAAAGTTTTGCCATTCCAACCCCTCCCCCCCCCATCTTCACACATACATGACTAACATGGAAATGTACAGTTCTGTCTGATTCTCTAGACAACACAAGAAAAAGATCTCCCTTTGATGTAATGGCTCTTTTTATATAGTAAAGTAAAAGAAACAAGCTCTGTTGCTTGCTGAAAAATGCAAGCAGCTACACCAGTAGTAGATGTGGCCCTCCAAGGCTCTTGACCCCTCCATTATCCTACTCCCTGGACTACCTTTTTCTTCCCCTCCCCAGTTGAATTCCCTGTGTAGATAATCCAGGAGCTTTTAAATGGGTTGCAGTAGAATTCACCTTTTAAATATGTTACAGGGGCTACTTGCATTGCTTTAAAAAGTGAGCATTTTTCAAAACAAAAAAATAGATTCCTGGCCTTTTCTGGGGTGTGTGGGTGTTTTTTATACAGTCTGTTAAAACAGAATAGAACAGAAATCCTCCCCGCTAACCACAGTTGCCCCCCTCCCCCAAGCTACGCTGATTCAGAAACATATCTTTTACATGAGCCAAGATACACTGGCTTCCTGCTGGTGTGTCCTGGCTGCGGAGCAGCCCCATTCGGCCTGAATTAAACGGGCCAGAGTACAAGCAGGAATGCCAGCCTGTCACTTTAGCTGCCACCACCATTTTCTTTCCTGACTTGGAGGCAGGAACATGTGACTGAAGGTCCCCTTCATGTGACCACCCTTGGGCACATGCTGCAGGGCTCCTGCTGGCTTCCCAGAGATGGTGAGTGACAGCGAGGGGCAGTGTGAGAGATGGGCTCCTGCGGACACACAGGGCCTGATCCAGGTTTTGGCTGCCTATAACAGGGCAAGCTGGTTATTATTCTATAATGCTTTCATGGGCCCTACCCCACCTTCCCCCTGGCTCAGCCACGGGGGTAGTGACGATTGTCCAGGGGAAGAAAGGGGCAACTGGACTGCAGGGCTCTTAGACAGGGGCAAGATATAGACAAGCCCATGTAGACAAGCCCCAAGTCATGCTGGACTTGGTTGGTTTTATATCCAAATAAGCTGGCCTAAATACTTTAAAAGCACTGGATCCCATCTGATCTTGGATGCTAGGCAGACTCAGCCCTGGTTAGTACTTGGATGGAAGACCTCTAAGGAATGCATGTCATGTGCTGTTGGTTATACAATAACCATTGGGGTTTGGTTCCAGGACCCCTGTGGATACCAAAATCTATAGATGCTCAAGTTCCATTATATAAAATGGCAAAATCAAGGTTTGCTTTTTGGATATTTTTTTTTTGAATATTTTCAAGCCATGGATGGTTGAATTTATGGATGCAGAATCTGTGGCTATGGCGGGCTGGCTGTATTTCAGAGGAAGGCACTAGTAAAACCACCTCTGAGCATTTCTTGCCTAAGAAAACCCTATGAAATTCATGGTGTCACCATAAGTTGACAGGCAACTTGAAGGCACATACAAACAAGCAGAATTTGTATATAAGAATTTGATCATTAGCACAAAGTTCATTATTTCCAAATGTATAAGAATTCAAAGATCCAAATTCCATATTTCAGCAATACATTGTGACACCTTGCTCTGCTGCCCTGATGCCCTTTTCTTTCTGCTTTGCACACTTGCTATTCAGTGCTTTTTGTTTTTTCTCTTTTTAAAGCTTTCTGGAACAGGAATGTTCATTTCTTAAGATGTCTTCTGGTGGCAATGTGAGTCCAGAAACATGTCAGGGAAATCAAGAGGTTGGTTGTGGTTGTAACTTCCATCAGAACTGAAAGTTTAAGGTAGTTAAGTGTTGTGGGAGTTAGTGGGGGAAGCAAAGAGCAAGGAAGAGATGGAAACAGTGGGGTGGGGAGAAAAAGAGCTAGTAAGCAGAGAAAGAGCAGGGAGAGGCAAGAACAAACTGGAGGGGAGCACCTTGGAAGGGAAGATAAATGCTTTTTATGCATATTATAATTTTGGTTTCAACAAGTGCAATATGATACAGTTTTAAGACTCCCAACATTTTACTGGGGCTGCTACTTTCCTTACTAACCCTCTGTGTTTCAAGCTTATGGTAAAGTCACAAGACCACAACCAGTAAAAAAAGGTGACAACCCAACTGTTGTGGTTGTAGCAAAAACATAATATGGAGAAGGAGCAGAAATCAGCATGGTTTCATCAACCCCATCTATGGGGCGAGATTGGCAGAATTATGTTCTGGGGAAAAGGTTACCATATTATACAATTTTTTTCTAATTAGGCATTGTTGCATCTTCACTTGCACTATGTTTCAACTTCACATCATTTTTAATAAATTACAATGTACAGTAGGAGCCTCGTATCCACTGGGGATTGGTTCAGAGGGGCATGGATATCGAAAACCGTGGATAATAGTGAACACCATTGAAAATAATAGGACTTCCAGTTTAAAATACCATACAGTTGCCTTGGAGGACCTAGAAAATGGCCAGAGATGACACATTTTCTAGGAAAACTCTATGGTAGATGTGCTGTTTTGTGTCCCATGGATAACTGAATCAGTGGATAATGAATCAGTGGATACAGGGATCCTAGTATATCTGAGATCAACACTATAGAGTAATGTTTAAAGTGCTGAACTTGGGTGAGAGAGGCCCAAGTTCACATCTCTGCTTGATCATGGAATTTACCATGTTACCTTGGTCTAGCACCATCTTTCATCAAATCTGTCTTATAGGGTTGCTATGGAGATTAATAGCGATAGGGATACGGACACCATGTAAAATGGACATGTACTTTCCTACTGCAGTACCAATAAAATAACAATAATATGAACATTTTATCATGCACAGACACTTCTGTTGGTATTGTTGTTAGATCTGTGTGGGTTTTTGCCATAAGTTTTTCATTCATGGCAAAAAGCAATAGATCAATTGAAATACCACAGGAGACTCCTGAAAGTGACTGACATCTGATTCCCAGGACAACATGCACAGGAAAGTAAGGACAAATAGCAGTAATTGAAGTGGGAAAGCATGTTCTAATTTACTTCAAAAATAAAGAAGAAGCTGGAACATGTCCAGAGGAGGGCGACCAGGATGGTGGGAGGTCTGGAAGCAATGCCCTATGAGGAGCAGCTTAGGAAGCTGGGCATGTTTAGTCTGGAGAAGAGAGGGTTAAAAGGTGACATGATAGCCATTTTTAAATATTTGAAGGGATGCCATATTGAGGATGGGGCAAGCTTGTTTTCTGCTGGTCCAGAGACTAGGACATGGAGCAATGGATTCAAACCACAGGAAAAGAGATTCCACCTAAACATTAGGAAGAACTTCCTGACAGTAAGAGCTGTTCAGAAGTGGAATACACTGCCTTGTAGTGTGGTGGAGTCTCCTTCTTTGGAGGTTTTTAAACAGAGGCTGGATGGTCATCTGTTGGGAATGATTTGATTGTGTATTCCTGCAGGGCATGGGGTTGGACTGGATGGCCTTTGTGGTCTCTTCCAACTCTATGATTCTATGATTCTATGAAGTATTTTATTATAACTGAGAAACAGTCAATTTTAACTTACTTTCACCCATTTGACATTTCATCAAAATGTATAAATAAGTAAGTAAGTAAATAAATAATACATGCCAAACAGCTCAGCTTATCTATGCTAGGATGTCTGTTTTCCCACCTAATTATGTGTGTGTTTTGGTTTTTTGCTAATGCCCCTTAAGGTATGATCAGTGTTTGTTATTTTTTTTACATTTCTGTGGTGGACTTGTGAGAAAGCTAGAAAATTTTGGATTCAAATACATGGTTTAATACAAAAGATGTTGAAACCTAATATTCATTTGAAACGAGAATTGTTTTTATTGGGACTGATGGATGACCAGATGGAGGAGAAACATGGAAGACTACTATGATATATGACTACTTCAGCAAGACTGCACAGAGATGGAAGAATACAATAATCCCAGTGAAAGAGGACATTGTTAAAAAAGTCTGATCTAGTGGAAATGGATAAATTGTCAGCTTTGATTACAGAAAAAAATCTTTGGTGATATTTCTAAAAGATTGTGAATCTTTGCCTTTTTGCAAAATAATGAAAATAATGTGTTAATTTAATTAGTAAGTTTAAGTAGAAGAAGTGTATGTAAAATGTTTTGGATAGAGAAGTACAATCTGATATATTAAGAGGTATAACCATCGTAAAGAATGTTGGAAGTCATTCTAAGTATGCTCTTTGTTTCTCTTGTTCTTTTTTCTTTGCTTATCTATCTTTCTCTTTTCTTCTTTTTTGCTTTGTCTGTACATTTCTATGCTTTTAACGTATGAGAAAGTTTCATATATATATATATATGAAACTTTCTCATACTTTCATATATATATATGACTTTCTCATATATATATATATATATATATCCGTTCTCTCTCACCTTACTAATTACACCCTCTCTCCTCAACCACATGTATAACTATCTCCCAACTGAGGTAATTCTCCATACATCTCATGAAGTGAGCTGCAGTCTGTCAAAGCTTGTGCCAAATAAAACTCGTTAGTCTTTAAGGACAGATACTGTTGAGTAGATAAAGGTAGATACTTCATCTTGTTGGTTTTGCTGCAAAAGACTAACATAGCTACCCTTTTGAAAACTGTAAAAGATATTCCTTAGTATAAGGGCAGGGGGGGGGTTGAGTCTTCCTTATCCAAAATACTCAGGACCAGAAACATTTTGTATTTCATTTTCTTTCCAGATTTTTGAATAGTCGAAGGTTAAAAGATTTTGGAATTCCAGATAAGGGATACTCAACCTGCAAATACCAATTCAATGTGACAGATGTGTTTGCCCCTTAACACCATTCTTGTACCTCTCAACATAAATCCTTTCAACATTCTCACCCTTGTAGCTGCTGTTTTGTTATCTTGGTGTAGTTTGCAGTGTAGAGATAAATGTTATTCCTGTCTTATACACATTTAATTTAGTAGGACAAATATGTGAACATACAATTCAAATGCCCATATGCACAGTTAATTTAGTAGGACGTGTGTGAGTAAACATTTCAAATGCCCATAGCATACTCCCAAGACAAATAAACATAGAGGTTGGACCGGATGGCCCTTGTGGGCTCTTCCAACTCTACAGTTCTATGATTCTATGAAGAAGACTTTGTCATTTGTTTATCATTACTTGGATTTGTTTTCCAAAAATCTGAAGATTTACAGAGAGCATCAACATTAACAAACTTTTATGTATCTTCTCCTCTTGTTTTTCCCCAGCTCCTTCTTTCCTCATGAGTAGCATCATGAGTTGGCTGGCTCAGGGAACAGAACTACACTGTGCCCTTCATCCTTGAGGACTTCTGTTGCTGCCGTGCCTTCCTCACTGTGGAGATTTTCACACCAGGGCCAAAAGCCCTGCTTCTGTCCCGCAAGCCCCTCTCCCATTCCTGCAATGGAAGGGAGGTAAATGTCTGCACACTTACCTCCATTCCGCTGCAGGAACGGGCTTCCTCACTCCTTGCTGGCTGGCTATAAATGAAGCCATCGTAAGAGTGCCTTTACAACTGGCTGGCTGAAATCCCGCTTGTTCTCGTGAGAAATAAAATGCAAGAAATAAAGCAAGAAATAAAATGCAAAAAAATAAATTTAAAAAAACCAAGTAACCTGGGGAGGGGGGGAAGGGTCCTACCGTATATTCTGGCGTATAAGGCGACCCGGCGTCTAAGACGACCCCCCCAATTTTTAAGGTAAAATTCAGAGTTTGTGATATATTCACCCTATAAGATGACCCCCCCTCTTCCAACGCATAGCCCCCGCATGCCCCTCCTGCGCTCCCTTCCAGGAGGGAGCGCAGGAGGAGGATGCGGAGGCTGTGCGCCCAAAAGGGGCACGTTCGCCCCTTCTCCCCACCTTCCAGGAAGGTGGGGAGAAGGGGCGAATCGCAGGTTTGGCCGCATAGCCTCCGGATCCCCCTCCTGCGCTCCCTTCCAGGAGGGAGCGCAGGAAGGGGATCCGGAGGCTGTGCGGCCAAACGGGGCACATTCGCCCCTTCTCCCCACCTTCCAGGAAGGTGGGGAGAAGGGGCGAATCGCGGGTTTGGCCGCGCAGCCTCCGCGTGCCCCTCCTGCGCTCCCTTCCAGGAGGGAGCGCAGGAGGGGGATCCGCAGGCTGTACAGCCAAACGGGGCACATTCGCCCCTTCTCCCCACCTTCCAGGAAGGTGGGGAGAAGGGGTGAATCGCGGGTTTGGCCGCGCAGCCTTTGCATGCCCCTCCTGCGCTCCCTTCCAGGAGAGAGCACAGGAGGGGGATCCGGAGGCTGTGCGGCCAAACGGGGCACGTTCGCCCCTTCTCCCCACCTTCCAGGAAGGTGGGGAGAGGGGGCGAATCATGGGTTTGGCCGCGCAGCCTCTGCATGCCCCTCCTGCGCTCCCTTCCAGGAGAGAGCGCAGGAGGGGGATCCGGAGGCTGTGCGGCCAAACGGGGCATGTTTGCCCCTTCTCCCCACTTTCCAGGAAGGTGGGGAGAGGGGTGAATCGCGGGTTTGGCCGTGCAGCCTCTGCATGCCCCTCCTGCGCTCCCTTCCAGGAGGGAGCGCAGGAGGGGGATCCGCAGGCTGTGTGGCCAAACGGGGCACGTTCGCCCCTTCTCCCCACCTTCCAGGAAAGTGGGGAGAGGGGGCGAATCGTGGGTTTGCCTCGGCCGCTGCAGAAGCGATCCGGCGGCGGCGGCAAACCGCAATGTTCGCACCCCTCCTCTGCCTTCCGTTGTTCCCCAAAGGGGGAGAAGGCAGAGGAGGGGGCGAATGATCTTCAAAACACTTTGCTTCACCCCCCTGCCCCATCTCCTGCCTCTTCGCTCCGTTTGCGAAGAGGCAGGAGATAGGCAGGTGGGCGAAGCAAAGTGTATCCAGCGTATAGGACGACTGTCAATTTTGGAGGGCACTTTTGAGTGCTCAAAAGTCGTCTTATACGCCGGAATATACGGTACTTACCTGGATGTCCACAGAACAGGATGAACGTTGTATGAAAGAAAAATCTTTCAGTGACCCTGTTCCATGCCTGAAACAGAACAGATTGCTTGCATGAGAATCTCCTGTGCTTCTCGTTTGCCCTCCCCCCTTCTCCTCCCTCCCTGGACTCACCTGATGCTTCTGCCAGGCTGTTCCTTCTTGTTCTTTGTGCTGGGCTTTGTGCCTTCGCTGTGTGGCTCACTTTTTGATACCACATCTCCCTCCCTTCCATCTTGCCTCTCCTCATGCTTTCTTCTCTTGTTCCTTGCACCCTGGCATTGCACCTCTCACACTCCCTTCCTTCATTTTCCCTCCCGCCGGGCTTCACTCTCCATTCCCTCTGATTTACTTTCTTATCTCACCTTGTGTCTTGTAAATGCAACCTCACTCTTTTCCTGCACTCTCCTGCTCACACTGCTTGTTGTTGTTTTTGTGCCATCACTATGTATGACACTTTACAAGTAAAAGAACAACAAAACAGTTCCCTGTCCTCAGGCTTATAATCTGTTTAAGACATGACACAAAAGGAAAAGGAGATAGTAATTTGGGAAGGGATTAAATCCAGCAGATACTGCTGCTGCTTCTCCTCCTTCTCCTCCAAGGCCAGGGCAGTTGAAGTTGGGGTGGAGGGAGGGCCTTTAGAACTGTAACATTTGTAAAGGATGAAAAGCCTTGAACAGAATGTCCTGCTTCCTCTCCCTTTCCTACTATTACCTCCTTCTCCTCACCTTGCCTGTCACAGTTTATCCGTCCTTTGTTCTTGCATCCTGCTAACCACATTTCTCAGTCACTCTTGTCTTCTGCTCCCTCCTTAGCCTCAGCTGTGTCCTCTTGTTTCTTGTTCTTGCCTCCTTGCTCTATCCTACTAACTATCCTACTTGCTTAACCTTGCACCCTCCCAATGCACCCCCCTTGCTTCTTCCATTCCATTACTTGCTGTGTTTACTCTCCCATTTTTCCTGGTTATTCTTTCACCTCACACCAATTTGATATATCCCCCCATTGCTTCAAGTCAAATCAAATCAAATTTTATTTGTGTCAAGCCAGTGGTCATTGCAATTATAACAAATACAATACACAATATGCCCTTGTATCAATTGGGGTTGGGTTCCAGAAGCCCCCATGGATACCAAAATCTGTGGATGTTCAAGTTCCATTATATACCATGGCATAGTAAAGTGGCATCCCTTATATAAAATAACGAACAGCAAGGTTTGCTTTTTGGAATTTATTGGAATATTTTTGAGCTGTGGTTTGTTGACTCCATGGATCCAGAATCTGTGGATAGGGAGGGCTGATGTGTATCAGCAGACATAACCAACATAAAAGCTTATTAATACTAAAACAATTTTATTTTTAAAATATGGCTGTTGTGCCCTCCCCTGGATTCTGGGTTTTGGAGTCAAGTCTCCTGGAATCCCGGCTAGGCCTCGACATGAGTTTGGTTTCCTCTAGAGGCCTGGTGCTTCCCCTCCTTTCGGACCCCTCAGTGTTGGATGCCAGCCAGCCCGCCTTAAAGGCTGGGAAAGAGAATCTTCTGTCCAGACTTCAAGGACAAGCACCTGGGTTGGCGCCCCCTCCCTTTTCCTTCCTACTAGCTTTCCCAGGGGCTGGGGAATATCGAAACCTAAGATGTTTCTTTTTATCTACTGTTTCGTACTAGACTGGCCAGAACTGGCTTTGAGGTGAAACCGTATGCATATCCTTGCTCCATAAACCATGTTAACCTTACATGCATGTTGAGTTAATGTGTATGCATGACTTGGTTCATCACAATGGCTCTGGTACCAAAACAGATATAAACAACATAATCAAAGGGTCTTAACATGCAAATAAGATCATTGAGTTCATTTTAAAAGACAGAGAGAGTGTGATGTACCAGGAACACACGCTCTCATTTACTCAATAAGCAAAGCTTTATTCAGCAAGGACATGTATGTCATGAACATGGCCAAAGCCAAAACTGAATACAACACAACCCCATCCCTAAAAAAATCTCACAGCGTGAGAACGGCACGCAGGGAGATTTCTGGTGCCCCTACAGCTCCCAGGTGGCTGACCTTGAGCTGTCTTGGAGAACAGCGTTCCCAGGCCAAAAAGGGCGGGCTGGCCCATGCCCAAGAGCTGAGAGGCCCACTCAAGGGAAACAGGCCCAAGCCCTTACCAACTTCATGTCAGGATCCTCCACGAAGTCTGAATAACATGGAGACTTCATGGATGAGCCCGACATACCGCCCTCCCAATGAACAGGCCCCCCCCCACAACTCAACCGGGCTTATCAGGAAAGCTGGCATGGAACTTTTGCAATAAGCGCGGAACATTGATGTGTTTGACATGAACCCGTTCACTGTGACCAATAGGCAGATGTTTCCATTTCACCAAATATTGTAAACCCCCTTTATGCACCCGAGAGTCCAAAATCCCAAAGATTTCAAAATGTTGATCCTGGTCCACCAGGATGGGGCGGGGCGATGACTCAGGAGCTGGATGATGACAGTCCAAAGGGCACGCTGGCTTGAGCAAGCTGGAATGGAACACAGGGTGGGCGTTATGGTACATTTTGGGCAAAGACAGTTCAAAAGCCACAGGATTAATCTCTCTGACAATAGGGAAAGGTCCAATGTATTTAGGCCCCAACTTCTTCGAAGGTTGCAGGCTTTTCAAGAACTTAGTGGACAAAAACACCAAGTCCCCTACAGCATATTTCGGGGTAGGGTCCCACCTTTTATCAGCATAGTCTTTGTAACGGGCCTTTGCAAAGTCCAGAGCTGCAACTACTTTAGGCCATGCCTCCCTAATTTGGGTACTCCACTGGGTCACCGGGATGGGGTCGTTGGAGGTCCCCTATCCCAATGGCAACGGATCAAAGTCTTGTCCCTAAACAATTTTAAAAGGAGACAAGCCTGTGCTTTGGTGAATGGCATTGTTATACGGTACTTCAGCAAAGGGCAAAAGGTCAACCCAATCAGATTGTTGAAAATTGACATAACATCTTAAATACTGTTCCAAAAATTGGTTCACGCATTCGCTCTGACCATCAGTCTCAGGATGATGCGAGCTGCTCAAACCCAAGTCCACGCCCAACAATTTGGTGAACGCTTTCCAAAATTATGAGGTGAATTGAGCCCCCCCAATCCGAAATGATCTTAGCAGGCACCCCATGCAGCCTATATATGTGCTGTACAAACAGGTTGGCTAGCTGGGTGGCCGTCGGTAGTTTCTTGCAAGCCACAAAGTGCACTCGTTTGGAAAACAAGTCAGTCACAACCCAAATACAGTCTTTTTCTTACTTTCTGGCAATTCAACAATGAAGTCTATGCTAATGACTTCCCATGGTTTAGTGGAAGTAGGCAAAGGTAGCAGCAAGCCCTTTGGCCTTCCCCCAGCTCGTTTTGACATTGCACACATTTGACAACCCTTCACATACTCCTCCACCTCCTTCCTCATCTTGGGCCACCAGAACTGCCGCCGAGTCAAATGTAAAGTTTTCACATACCCAAAATGACCAGCACTCTTCACGTCATGGCACTGTTTGAGGATGGCAGCCCTCATAGCCTCTGGAACATACAGGCGTTCCCCTTTCCAAGCTAACCCATCCTGCAAAACAACGTCCCCCCGGTGAGCCAGAAACCATGGGTCCTCCGAGAGGGCTGCCGCCAAATGAGCCTGCCAACCACTCCTCCCCCACCAAGACCAGAGGAGGCAGCTCAGTGGAGGAGGGGATTGGCACAGCGGTGGGGATCTGGGTCTTGGAGGGCGGGCCATCAGGCTTCCCCCCACAGCGTTTGTCCGGGCCCACAGGGGTGCCTGTAGGGGTGACCCGACACTTGGTTTGACTACGCATGAGAACAGCCAATCCCAAATGGGAGGGGGAGAAGACTGTGTCCATCACCTCCTTTCGCGGACTATCATGTTGAGGAAGCCTGGACAAAGCATCAGCCAAAAAATTCTTTTTTCCCAGGAGGAACTTCAGGGTGAAGTTGAACCAGTAAAAGAAACTGGCCCATCGAATTTGTTTAGGGTTTAGGCGCCGCAGAGTTTTCAAAGCCTCCAAGTTCTTGTGATCTGTCCAGACCTCAAAAGATTGGGAAGATCTTTCCAGTAGATGATGCCAAGTCTCTAAAGTCAATTTGATTGCTCCCGCCTCCTTCTCCCACACTGGCCAATTTTGCTCAGTCTCATTGAATTTCTTGGACAAATATGCACAGGGTCTGAGCTCCCCCCTTCATCCCTCTGCAACAACACCCTCCCATCGCCACGTCTGAGGCGTCAACCTGAACCACAAAGGGCCTGGAGGGGTCCGGGTGCTTCAGGATGGGCTCAGAGGTGAAAAGCTTCTTTAGTTTGTCAAACGCCCTGTGGCACTGATCAGTCCAAACGATCTTTTGGGGAGGCTTCTCTGCCTTCCCCTTCCTAGCATGCTTCATTTCCCCCCACCCCTTTTGTCTTCAACAGATCAGTCAAAGATAAAGCCACCTCAGCAAAGTCAGGGATGAAAGACCGTTAAAAATTAGCAAATCCTAGAAAGCTTTGAAGCTGCTTCCTGGTTTTGGGGGCCTCCCATGCAAGGACCCCTTGAACCTTCACAGGATCCATTTCAACCCCTTTGCTGGAGAGGCGGTACCCTAAGAAATCTAAGCGGTTCTGAGGGAACTCACATTTTGACATCTTTGCATACAAATGGTTTCCCCTCAATTTACTGAGCACCATTTTCACTAGCTTCACATGGAATGTATAGTCCTCAGAATAAATTAGCACATCATCCAAGTAAACCAGTACCCCTTTGTACAAGAATTCTCTCAGTACATCATTAATCAGGTTTTGGAAAATCCCTGGCCCCCCGCTGAGCCCAAATGGCATTACACAGAACTCAAAAGCCCCCAATTGACAGTTAAAAGTAGTTTTCCATTCATCCCCTTCTCATAGAATCATAGAATTGCAGAGTTGGAAGAGACCATGAGGGCCATCCAGTCCAACCCCCTGCCATGAAGGAAATCACGGTCAAAGCATCCCGACAGATGGCCATCCAGCCTCTGTTTAAAGACCTCCAAGGAAAGAGACCCTACCACGCTCTGAGGGAGTGTGTTCCACCGCCGAACAGCTCTTACTGTCAAAAACTTCCTCCTCATGTTGAGGTGGAATCTCTGTTCCTGGAGCTTGCACCCATTGCTGCGTGTTCCAGTCTCTGGAGCAGCAGAAAACAAGCCTGCTCCATCCTCAATGTGACACCCCTTCAAATACTTAAACAAGGCTATCATATTGCCTCTTAACCGTCTTTTTTTCCAGGCTAAACATACCCAGCTCCCTAAGTCTCTCCTCATAAGGCATCGTTTCCAGACCTTTCACCATTTTAGTCACCCTTCTTTGGACACGTCCCAATTTGTCCATATCCTTTTTGAATTGTGGTGCCCAGAACTGGACATAGTATTCTAAGTGAGGTCTGACCAAGGCAGAATAGAGCGGCATTAGTCTGGACACTATACTTCTATTGATGCAGCCCAAAATCGCATTGGCCTTTTTAGCTGCCGCATCACACTGTTGACTCATGTTCAACTTGTGGTCTACTAGGACTCCTAGATCCCTTTCACATATAGTCTCATTCAGCCAGGTCTCCCCCATCCTATATCTACGCATTTCATTTTTTCGCCCTAAGTGCAGTACCTTATTGACTTTCATTTTGTTAGCTTTGGCCCAGCTCTCCAGTCTATCCAGGTCATTTTGAATTTTGATCCTGTCCTCTAGGGTATTGGCTCCTCCTCCCAACTTGGTATCATCTGTAAATTTGATAAGTATAGCCCTAATTCCCTCATCCAAGTCATTGATAAAGATGTTGAATAGCACTGGGCCCAGGACCGAACCTTGTGGCACCCCACTGGTCACATCTTTCCAAGACGAAAAGCAGCCACTGCTGAGCACCCTTTGGGTTCGGCCGGTCAACCAATTACAAATCCATTGAACAGTTAACTTGTCTAGCCCTCATTTTACAAGCTTGTTTGCAAGAATGTCATGGGGATCCTTGTCAAAGGCCTTACTGAAATCAAGGTATACGATATCCACAGCATTCTCTAATTCGTACTCTGTAGTATGCCTCCCACAAGTCCAGTTTGGTGAATATCTTCCCTTTGGCTAAGTGAGCCAGTATGTCTTTCATTAAAGGGAGGGGGTATTGATTTGTCATGCTGATAGCATTCAAGGATCTGTAGTCTATGCATAGACGAAGATTTCCATCAGATTTGCACCTGAACAACACAGGGGCCCCTAAGGGGGAGGTCGTGGGTCTGATGAACCCCCGGGCCAAGTTTTTGTCTATGAACTCCTGGAGAATGTCCATCTCCACCGGTGTCATAGAGTATATCTTAGGTTTGGGCAGGTCAGCCTCAGAAACTATTTCAATAGCACAGTCAAAAGGCCTGTGGGGGGGGTAATATGTCACATTCCTTCTCTTCAAACACATGCTGACACTGTTTATATTCCACCAGTAACCCTTTCATTTTCCCTTGCACCAAAGCAACTTCACAGTTCCGTGGCTTGGCCTCTAGAGGGCTCCCCCTCCCCAGCGAACTCTTGCTCATCCTGTGTTCTCTCACACAGACAGGGTCTGTAAAAGTCACTGTCTCTTTTACCCAGTCTATGGTGGGGTTATGGAACTTCAGCCAGTTTAAACCCATTACTGCCGCAGAAACCAACCCTGGGGCTATTACAAACTGGAGCTCCTCCTGATGGTTCCCCATCTTCATCTGCACTGGGCCAGATATTTGCCTTGTGGGCCCCCCCTTCATCATCCCTCTGTCCATCTGTGACAGCCACACCGGCTTGTCCAGCTTGCTAGTGTTAACTGCAAGTTCCTTGACTAAGGAGGGGTGGATTAGTACTTGTGTACTCCCAGAGTCTACCATTAGCATTACTTTCCAGAGAACCCCATTGTTTGCCACCCCTATTCTGGCTTTTATGAAAAAAGGGCCCTTTACCCCACTCACCACAGCACTTGGGCACCCTTTAGGGTTAGCCCGCCCTCGGGTGCTTAATAGGGTGGGCTGGTGCCGTTTCCCGCCAGCTCTGCATCGGAGGAGGACCCACTATCATCTGGTTCTTCTGAGGACTCTCTGGCCGTGTGGCCTGGGTTCAAAGCACGCACTGTTGCCTTGGTCTTGGGCTTGAATGGCGTCTGGGGTGCCGGTGCCATCCCCTCTGCCTTCTTTGGTCTCACCTCCGCCGGAGCATCTTGTGGTTGTTTCTCTGGGCATTTGGCTATGCGGTGTCCACTCTTCCCACAGTGCAGGCACAAGCCTTTTCCCTCTCCAACTCCCCTGCTGTGCCACCACCTGGTCGGGCCATCTTGACTTTCTTCCCGGTGGATCCCGTGGCCTTCTCTCCAAGCCCCTGGCATTGCCGGGCCAGCTTAACACTCTGTTTTAGGGTCTCTACCTCCCCAGCCAGTCGTACCCACCCCAAAAGGGTTGCGGGGTTCCCTTGAAGCAACGACCACTCTAGGATGTCTGCATTCAGGCCATCCTGAAAATACTGCACCTTGGTAGCTTCGGTCCAATCCGGGATCTGACTGGCCAGGTGGCAGAATTCAGAGGCATATTCCGCCACAGACCTCGACCCTTGTTGTAGATGCTAGAGCTCGGAGTATGCCCATCTCATCCTCAGGGGGTCTTCAAACTGAGCCCGTAAGGCCATCATGAACTCGTAGAAGTTCCCCAACTCTGGAGCTCCCATATTGTAGAGCCCCACCAGCCACTGCGCTGCCTTCCCCTTCAGTTGGTTTGAAACATACTGCACCTTCTCAGCCTCGGTGTGGAACTCCTCTTCCCAGCATCCCCATCAAAGGTGGCTTTCAGGCCCTGTCGCTTGAGCCCCCGAGGTCTTTCCTGCAGCTCAACCGGACCAGCTCCCCCAGGGGGTGCTGGACCAGGAGCCTGCAGGGTCGGGAACCCAGCTGGTGGCCCGAGAACCCCCCCTCCTGGGGATGGGGATGGCACTTGTTTGTGTATTAGGCAATTTAAAACTCAGCACTTGACTATAGCTCTTATTTTAACAGTAATTGCTAAAATTGTTGCAGTTTTTAATATCACCATGGGATCACGATGCTCAAGAGGGAAATTTACATAATAATGGGCTGGATGGCTTGGGTGAGATGGTAATAAAGAACAGTGGAGCTGCCAGACTTACCTGGTGGTAGATTTGCGGTCCCGGCGGGAGGCCCCCCATTCTTTTCACTCCCCTGACGTGGTGGTGAAGGTTGCATGGCCACAGCCATGCTTGCTCCATCTTCTTCCCAGCTGGCTTTGCTGGCTGGGGGAAGGATGGAGCATCAGCCAAATAGGTTGAAGCCAGTGTTGCCCTGATTGGACAGGGAGAGTCAATTCCCAGCCAATCAGATGCAGCCTCACAACTTGAATCTGATTGGCTGGGAAGGCAGGAAGCCTCTGCTTTGCAGCAGGCTTCACTCCAGTCCGGTGGTTGGATATAAATTCCCGGCCGCCTCACTGGAGGTGGCAGTAGCTCTTGAAGAGCTGATCCAAGGTCATTGGTGTCAGGGTCTCTGTCAAGTTTATGGACAGGGTCAAGGTCACTGAGACCCCAGGGAAGAAGGATGTGGGGGGCACTGGCCAGGAGGGCATGCCTGCTTGGGGTATGTGATCACTGAATGCCCCCCTTTTCTTTCTCCTTTGTGGTAGGAAGGGAAGAACAAGGTGGTTGGTAGGCATCCAGGGGCCTGCCCAGACTCCTCCCCCTTCCTGGTTGGTACTTGTCAGCAGGTTGACAACAGTATCATCAACCAACAGGCAGGTTGTTTGATGTCTGGATCTGAACCCATGTGTTTGAGCCAATGAACTGCAGTTGTCATTAATAAAGTTGTGGCCATTATTGCCAATATGTTTTTTTCCAAACTTATATTGTGTCTCTCTTTCATTGTGGATGGAAGAGGGGGGACACATCCTGCCTGGACACGCAATAAGCTCTTCAAATAAGCACAGGAGAAGCCTTTCCTGTATTTTTGATTTCTTAAATGCTGTAAATAAAGGGGTGTGGCCAAACCACAAGAGCTCAGCTTTGATACTATAGACAAGTTATGTTGATATACAACATTAAACAGTCATTGTTTCAATATTTCTTTGGCTCTGATCATATTTAATTATAATAAAGTAAGGTGGAGATCTTCTTAGAAGCTAACTTTGGAGTATAAAAGGTTGGGGATGATAAGAAGTTGACAGTATTGTCAATGTACAAATTGAACAAAACAGGGGCCAGGAATGCATCCCCAGCTACATGTGGTTGTATAGACCTCTGATAAGAAAGAGGAGTCTTTTTGTCTATAGATGCTGAGGCTATTTCCCCCAGCCCCAAAGTCTTATATGAAAGTGCTACATCACATTCATCTTCCTGAGGTTGCATATTTGGCATTCTTCTATTAAACAAAGTCTTGGCATACAAAGAGTTAACATTTTTGTCTCCACAGGGACTTCTCCACTACAACCACACAGTCCAGAATTTAACTTTGTTATGCAGATTGCTTTCAATGAGATGCCTCTCCCAGTCAAAACAATTCCACTCTCTCAAAACAAGTCAGTCTCTTTCTTTAATCTCTTTTTACTTGCAAAGTGCATATGAAACAAACCAATCTTCCAGATTTAAAAAGTTACTTTCATCATTTCATGTTACTATGTTCCTTATCCAGTTAAGAACTTTATTCTTCCCCTTTTCATGCAGTTTTGTTTGACTTTCTGGTTTCATTCAGCAATCTTAAAAGCTTTTTGGATGTAATCCTCAACATCTCTCATATTAATATAAAAGGCAGGAAACTCACCAAAGCATAATCAAAGATTTCTTCTTATCCCTTAAGTCCAAATTTTAATAAAGAAATAATTGAAATTATAATTGAAAAAGAAAGTGGGGTTGCTGGCTTAATGTCCATTAAGTCTTGTGTGCAGTGGAATGAGATTGATGGATTTGTCCTGTGGTCTCTTCCCACTTTTCTCCTGATTGATTGCAACAGTCCCTGTGAGCTTGGTGATGTTTTCAGACCCTTGTGAGTGATCACCTCACTCTCCCCGTGTCCAGAGAATCACTGGTTGGAACTTGCCTCCAAACTGATGATCATTGACGCTGCCACTCTCTCTTTCATGGAGCCCAGTAAAGGAGGTGGCAGCCGGCCATTACTGCACCTGAAAGATGAAGAGAAGAGGAAAAACATTGATCACAGATGGGAGAATGACATGTAGGGTGTTACCCCAAGAGGTGAGGTGCGTTACAGTCTCTCCTGTGATACCAAAATCTCCTTTAATATCTGGGGGAATTATTAGCTCAACAGGAGGCCTGCGAGAGGAAGGTAACTTTGTGGATCTTTTCACCTGTGCACTTCAGTTAAAGTGAAATAAAGTATTTTATAGGAATAACACAAAGTGAACTCATATATACAACACATGTTCTTAAGAACCATAAAATGCCTTAGCAGAGTAAGATAGAAAGGTTGAATAGAGGAAGGTCCAGGAAGATAGGGTGATAGTTACCAGTCTTGAAGAGAAGAATTCAGTGCAGTGAGGATACTCAGACAGGCATCTGAGGACAGCACAGGAGGTTTCGATCCAGGACTTGCCAAGAAAGAGATTGGCTAGGTCTGTCCACTATGGCACACTTTACTATTGTTAAGAGTCTAATATTTATACCCTATTCTGAGCCTTGGAGGGGTGCATTTGGTAATAACAAAGCTTGGATGACTCTCCCATGGAATAGAAAAAGGGAACAAAATTCAATTGATTGCTTTAATTGCAGAGATATATACCATTGATGGTTTTGTGACAACCTTGTAAGGTTGGACAGGAGGGGTATGAGGAGAGATTTCCATAGGGTATAGATTAAGTAATGGTCACTTAATCGTTTGATTGTATCATTGCTGATATGCCAAAGGCTGGAAGAAAGGATTAGCACATACCCCTCTAATGACTGGGTCCGCATAACCCATTATGGGGGCTTCCTGCTCAATCCTAATATGGGCTTTCTTACCATTATAGCTCTAGAGACATCTCAGGTCATTGTGATCTCCAACTGACCTCTGGTCTGCCTCAGCCAACCTGACCCCGAAAAGTATCCAATAGCTCCAGTTATGAGATACCGTGGGGAGGGGGTAGTAATGCATACTAACAGAGGGAGGATTTGGAAGGAAATGATGATATTTGGTGATTAATTAGATTTTTTGAAGGGGAAAATGAGGATTAAAAGTACAAAACTAACAGGAATGTTCTTCATGGAAGGATATCCCGCCCCCCCCCCCCTCAGGTTGTGTGTAATTTGCTATGAGGTTTGGCAAAAAAGCAAAGGTGAAATGTAAGTAGGACAGAATAAAGAAATAAGGTTGGGTTTTTCTGGTTTAAGATGTTAATTTGGGGCTCTTTAACTGATGGTGATTTAGCATAAAGGGAGTGGTCATAAAATAAAGTTTGTTGATTTAAGAAATTACTTTTAAAAGGTTATTAAGGGTAATGTATATATTTAGAATGGATATGAATATGAGAGTGGGGTCCATAGGTAATTAACTAAGGATAGCAAAAAATAATTATTATTATCTTAAAGGAGCTTGCTATTTATAACAAAAATGAAGGGAAGAATGTAACTTTTTGTGGATGGTTGGGAGACATGGCTAAGGTTATGATAGACTGATGTTTAATGACAAACTGAAGGAGGCAACTTGATTAGTCTAATATAAGTATATACAGTTAAGAGATAAAGATATGGTTTTGCTTAAGTTAGGGGAGGAATAAAAGCACTAGTTGAAAATTATTGATACAAATTACTAATACTTTTTAATAAATATATATAAATGCCCAATTGACTTTCTGTAGGGAATATATATGAATTTGCAAAAACTCTAAGAGAGTACAATGTTAATGATTTTAAGCTTTTAAATTTTAAGCGATACCTTTAAAAATTCTGTATTTTCTACCCAATGTATTTAAATCAAATATAATTATTTTCTATTTTTATATAAGAAATGAAATGTAGATATATATTGCTCCAAAATAAATTGATGACCATGGATTTACACTCTTTGTCCAGTTCTTTAAGTTTATAATACAAAAATATTTCACTATTACTATATAATTAAGTAGCTAATGATAATATTATTCAACATAAGATGACACAAAAAGTTTCCATTAACAGGATACCAATATTATATATATATAGGTTGTTGCAAATAGTTCAACAATATCAAGTTACACTGTATTATACAGAGTTTTCCAACAACAGAGGAGAGCTACCAAAATGGTAAAAGGTCTGGAAGCCATGCCCTATGAGGAGCAGCTTAGGGACCTGGGCATGTTTAGTCTGGAGAAGAGAAGGTTGAGAGGTGACATGATAGCGATATTGAAATATTTGAAGGGAGGTCATACTGAGGATGAGGCAAGCTTGTTTTCTGCTGCTCCAGAGACTAGGACATGGAGCAATGGGTTCAAACTACAGGAAAAGAGATTCCACCTAAACATTAGGAAGAACTTCCTGACAGTAAGAGCTGTTCAGAATTGGAATACACTGCCTCGTAGTGTGGTGGAGTCTCCTTCTTTGGAGGTTTTTAAACAGAGGCTGGATGGTCATCTGTTGGAAATGCTTTGATTGTGTATTTCTGCATGGCAGGGAGTTGAACTGGATGGCCTTTGTGGTCTCTTCCAGCTCTATGATTCTATGATTCTATAACTGATTTTTATTAATTTGTTTCTATGTCTGTTACAAAAGTATATTGCTTCTGTTCATTGAGGTTCCATCTGGCCATCATGGTAAGTTGATTTTAAGTACTTTTCCAGGGAGTAGCACCTTAAAGACTAAGGTTAATTTGTCATAAGCTTTCATGGCCTTTATGGGATGCATGGAATGAGGTTTCATCAAAATCATACTTTCAGAGTGACATTCAGCAATGCTGTGCTCACCCAATTTCTGTTGATGAATGGAAGCATCTTCCTTCATCTTCCTGATCCTTACTTCTCAAACATAAGTCAAACAGGTCAGTATTATTTTCTTCCAGTAAAATATGCACCCACTCCTGTAGGGGAAAATAAGGAAGACTTGCTAAGGTACAAAAAGGGGCTAAAAATAAAGAAGACAGAAAGAATTCATTATTTTGTGCATGCTCACATGCTCAGAGGAGATGGGACGGAAAGAACACAAATATGAAAGTTTGCACATAATGGCTGTGAAGTTAGATTCAACAGGTGGAGCTTTGTCTTTCCAAAGCAGTTTCCAGACATTAACCATTTATTTGTTTATTTAGATTTTTCTGGCCCTCCCTCTATTGTGAGATCTCAGGGCAGTATACAATTTAAAAATATAGACAGTTTAAAACAATTCCACATAAAAACAGAACAATTTTAAAAGGACTGAAAACATTAAATAAACCCTTCCATTAGCCACTTTCTCTTCCCCCAGTGTATAGCCTCTTCATGGAGCCAGAGAACGTCTAAAAGCAACACAGGCCTGCTTGTTTCTGCTTTTGTTCTAGAAACTCATGTCTCAGGTGTGCATGGGTGACTCTAGTGCAATCCTATGCCATGGCTACTCAGAAGTAAATCAATGGGTAAGAAGGCATAGGACAGCAGAGCCCCAATGATCTACTCTATAAAATCAGTTATTCAGGAAACAACTGCCAGTTGCTCTGGTCGCTCCCACCTTCCTCGTCAACTGCAAGTGCACCCTCTGTTTACCTCCCCAGTAGTGATGGGAGATGCCAGACAGAGCTTCTGGATCAGCGGGTGAGGCAGTGGCAGCAGTGGCGGTGGCACCAAGGGTGACGGGCCAGCTGAGCTGATGCAGTGTCAACCCGGCTGGCCTGGGCGAACAACAATGTGCTTTCACACTGGTGTGTGTGGACACCATTGTGGTCCATCCGGGGCCCCAGAAAATAATGCTCTGGACTGGCCCTAGATTAAGCAGCTGGTTTAGACAAGGTCTTAGTCCTCTTCCTGTTCTAGTTTAGCTTATTTGAGCACCCTTAGAGAGCTTTCCTATCTCTAATGGAGTTCCTATAATAAAAGTTTAGTGTATTTCCTATAGCCATTGGTGTCAGTGCTCCTTGATCATAGTAGCTAGTTGCTTCACACATGCACTCTCTATTATAATGTTTTATGCATCTAGAGGCCACTGCTTAGAAGAGGGCTGGGTGAACTGTGGCCTCTTTTTGCAGCCATCTAAGCCTTTAGTCCAATTAACCTCCCCCCCCCCAAAAAAATTGGGCAGTTGAAAATGGAAACTGAAAATTATTTCCAGTTTTGTTTTCAGCTGTCAGCTGGTTTTCATGGGGGCAAACTGTCAGTGGGCAGAGGCATGACAATATGCCCCACCCCCTCCATAGGACTTTATCAGATGGACAAAATACAGCATCATAATGATGCCACCTAACCATGAAAGGGCGCACAGATCAGACTACGTCACCCTTTAGCGGTTATGTCCTGTCAAAATCCCATACCTTTAAACTGATGACAGTAAGAGCTGTTTGGAAGTGGAATACACTGCCTCAGAGTGTGGTGGAGTCTCCTTCTTTGGAGGTTTATAACCAGAGGCTGGATGGCTATCTGTCAGGATGCTTTGATTGTTTATTCCTCCATGGCAGTGGGTTGGACTGGATGGCCCTTGAGGTCTCTTCCAACAATTCTATGATTCTATGATTCTTTGATTTTATGCAAGGGTTCCCTGAGACCTGAAAATTATTTCAGGTGTGCAAGTACTGCAAGTCACCACCTTGCAAGTTGCAAGTTCGATTCCAGCCGGCTCCAAGGTTCACTCAGCCTGCCATCCTTTCGTAGGTTGGTAAAATGAGTACCCAGCTTGTGGGGGCAATTAGCTAACACACATTGGAAGCTGTTTAATACAGTTAGATGTGTAAATAGCTATTGCTTAAAACAATTTGTAAGCTGCTCTGATAGCTTTGTGGCTGAAGAGCAGGATATAAATAACAAGCTATCTTTAAAATGTAGGAGCTTTTCAGATACTTAAAAGAACAACAACCAAGGAGCTCGCCAGAACATCACTGTACCACCAAAGGGTCCCAATATCGCATGATGTCATTCTCCAGGCGTTCTTCCTCCGTTCTCTCTCTGTTCTGAGGTGACAAAAAATGCCACTTTTCATTAGCAGAAACTTCTGCTAATGAAAAGCGGCACCTTTTTCATTGCTCCAGCATCTGATAATCTCTGTAGTAAATTCCCCTTTGCCCTACATACTTAATAAAAACTTTCTCATCATTGTTTACATGCCAGCCCCACTAGCCAAAAAGTTTCCCAGACCTCTACACTGCCTCAGCTCAGCTGTAGAACATGCTGCTTTGTTCTTGGTGCTCTGAGCTATAAAGTTAGTGGTTTCAATCTACATACTTTTTAAGTATACCACCCTCTGCCAAGAACATGCATGATGGCTACAGAAACTAACTGGTGTCAGGCCTACTTATTACTAGGAAGAAAGACCTTCAGGGAGTACAGGCACACCTCAGTTAACAAAGCCTCTGATAAAGAAGCTTCTTTTTACAAAGTATTTTTATGCCTGCCTGGTCCTCCTTTTCCACTGTCTAGTTAGAAGTGTTTTAGCAGCATCGATATTGGGAAGATGGTAAAGGGAGGCTGGAGAGACACAAACTTTCAGTGTGGGGTTGCAGAAGCATTTTTGTAGTAAACAATGCAATAAAGCATGAGCTGAGAAAGAATGGGATGCTCTAATTGATCCTACTATAGCTGTGTGTGCCTATATACAATTGGCAAGCTAAACAGCCGGTACCTCCAGAATCCCTGAGTGAATAGTTAATAAAAGGGGAAAGCAGACTAGCCTGCCTCACCAGCTCCCTCTAGCATGTTTTTAAAAAGCACAGATGTATAAATTTTGCCACCAAAATAGAAATTATAAGAAAAGTGAGGATTGTTGAAAGAAAGTGGAGGTTGGTGAAATAAAAAGTCATCCCTGAATACATTCTGAAAAAAGCTTCCAAGTGGTCTGTAAAAGGTTCAGAATGTTTTTGTTTACTCATGCAAGGCTTACCTGACCTGGTAGTTTCATTTTTCATGTGCATATTATTAATTTTGAATTTTAAAAAAGTCTTCTGAAATGCGTAGAATTACCCTTATTTTTGTGGTATAGGAACCTACCCTATTCTTTCTATGTTATTTCTGCCTCTGGCACCAAATTTTCTGTTAAAGAAGTTATGCCTAGGATCACATCTACTTAATTAACCGTGGTATATTTGCAACAGAGATCACCAGGTAGGGTTAGGGGAAATTTGCTCGAAACCCTGGAGGCAATCCTAGGTGAGGTGGACTGATTGGTCTGCCTTGCTGTAAGGCATACACTTATGTTAGTAGTCCAGATCCCACTGATTAGGGGGGCTGCTGCTGAAGCAGTGAAACTGTAATTCCCCTGTCTGGGACTTTGGGGTTGAAAAGCAGGGTATAAGTGTTTCAAATAAACAAATGATAAACAAATGATACCTTGATTTCAGTAAGGCCTTTGACAAGGTTCCCCATGACATTCTTGCAAACAAGCTTGTAAGATGTGGGCTAGACAAGTTAACTGTTCAATGGATTTGTAATTGGTTGACCGGCCGAACCCAAAGGGTGCTCAGCAGTGGCTCCTCTTCGTCTTGGAAAGATGTGACCAATGGGGTGCCACAGGGTTCTGTCCAGGGCCCAGTGCTATTCAACATCTTTATCAATGACTTGGATGAGGGAATTAGGGGCATACTTATCAAATTTGCAGATGACACCAAATTAGGAGGAGTAGCTAATACCCTAGAGGACAGGATCAAAATTCAAAATGATCTGGATAGACTGGAGAGATGGGCTAAAGCTAACAAAATAAAATTCAATACGGAGAAATGTAAAGTACTGCACTTAGGGCAGAAAAATGAAATGCATAGATATAGGATGGGTGAGACTTGGCTGAATGAGACTATGTGTGAAAGGGATCTAGGAGTCCTAGTAGAACACAAGTTGAACATGAGTCAACAGTGTGATGCGGCAGCTAAAAAGGCCAATGTGATTTTGGGCTGTATTAATACAAGTATAGTGTCTAGATCAAGGGACGTAATAGTGCCGCTCTATTCTGCCTTGGTCAGACCTCACCTAGAATACTGTGTCCAGTTCTGGGCACCACAATTCAAAAAGGATATTGACAAATTGGAGCATGTCCAGAGAAGGGCAACTAAAATGATGAAAGGTCTGGAAATGATGCCTTATGAGGAGAGACTTAGGGAGCTGGGTATGTTTAGCCTGAAAAAAGACGGTTAAGAAGCGATATGATAGCCCTGTTTAAGTATTTGTCTACTAGGACTCCTAGATCCCTTTCACATGTAGTCTCATTCAGCCAGGTCTCCCCCATCCTATATCAATGCATTTCATTTTTTCGCCCTAAGTGAAGTACCTTACAATTCTCCGTATTGACTTTCATTTTGTTAGCTTTGGCCCAGCTCTCCAGTCTATCCAGGTCATTTTGAATTTTGATCCTGTCCTCTAGGCTATTGGCTCCTCCTCCAAACTTGGTGTCATCTGCAAATTTGATAAGTATGCCCCGAATTCCCTCATCCAAGTCATTGATAAAGATGTTGAATAGCACTGGGCCCAGGACCGAACCTTGTGGCACCCCACTGGTCACATCTTTCCAAGACGAAAAGCAGCCACTGCTGAGCACCCTTTGGGTTCGGCTGGTCAACCAATTACAAATCCATTGAACTGTTAAATTGTCTAGCCCATATTTTACAAGCTTGTTTGCAAGAATGTCATGGGGAACCTTGTCAAAGGCCTTACTGAAATCAAGGTATACAATATCCACAGCGTTCCCTTCATCTTCCGAGCTGGTCATTTTATCAAAAAAAGAGATCAGATTAGTCTGGCATGACTTGTTTCTCTGAAACCCATGTTGACTTTTTGTGATTATGGCATTGCCTTCTAAATGTTCACAGACTCTCTGTTTAATGATCTGCTCTAGAATCTTTCCTGGTATTGATGTCAGACTAACTGGATGATAATTGTTGGGTACCTCTTTTTTCCCCTTTTTGAAGATGGGTACAACGTTTGCCCTCCTCCAGTCTGCTGGGACTTCTCCTGTTCTCCAAGAGTTCTCAAAGATTATTGCCAATGGCTCTGATATTACATTTGCCAGCTCTTTTAATACCCTTGGATGTAATTCATCTGGTCCTGGAGATTTAAATTCATTTAGTTTAAGAAGGTATTCCTGTACTACCTCTTTGCTTATTCTGTGCTGGATTTCCCCTATTGTGTCCTCTGTTCCTTTATCCTCAGGTTGGTCACCCTTTTCCTTTTCTGAGAACACTGAGGCAAAGAAGGTGTTGAGTAATTCTGCCTTTTCTCTGTCCCCTGTTAGCATTTTGCCATCTTTTCTGCGTAGTGGCCCTACGCAGAGGATGGAGCAGGCAAGCTCCAGGAACAGAGATTCCACCTCAACATTAGGAGGAACTTTTTGACAGTAAGAGCTGTTCGGCAGTGGAACACACTCCCTCGGAGCATGGTGGGGTTTCCTTCCTTGGAGGTCTTTAAACAGAGGCTGGATTGCCATCTGTCGGGGATGCTTTGATCAAGATTTCCTGCGTGGCAGGGGGTTGGACTGGATGGCCCTCGTGGCGTCTTCCAACTCTACAATTCTACGATTCTATGAAATCTCTCACAGACCAAGCCCTTCCCACAGGAGGTACAGCTCGAACTAGAAGCCAGTTAAGCTGTAACCCTTGCATGCTTTGTATATATAGATTTATCATCAACTCTTCCCACAGACTTAATACAGTCTTACTGGGTGGACAGCCTTACTAAAATAGTATTATAAAAATGAGTTCTAATATTTAGTGCCATGAATAGTACACATCCTAATACAGTCCAAAGTTATACTGTGATCACCTTTCACAGCTCTATGTACTCACACACCACCAGAGGGGGCTGCTATATAATTAATGTGGAATTATAATCACCATTCCACCACAAACTTTAAAAGACTGAGATCTCTTCTCTGCTAAACTATTCACATTCTAAGTTTTGAACATGGGAATCTGCTTTATACAGAGGTAGCCCAGCAGTCCACCTGGTTCAGTATTCTTTTGAAACAATAGTTTGAAACAATAACCTCCCATGTGCAAAACATATGCCCAATGCTCCCACATTTGCTAAGTCAAGGATGGGTAACTATGGGCTTTATCAGATGACCCCTTTTAAAATGTTCTTTTGCTGGCATAAAAAACTCATTTCTATGTGGCAAAAGAATACCCCCCTGCACTTACCTTCCTCTCCCTGCAAAGGCGTCCCAGCAATAAAGAGGAAGTGAACGGATCCCCATTGACTTCCTCATTCGAAATCCCGCAAGACTTTGTTGCGTGGGAAATTTAAAAAAAACAAACAAAAACAAAACCTTAAAAGTGACACTAAGCACCTAGGCACACTTTAAAAGTCCCAGGTAACCTGAGGAGGGTCATAAAAAGAGCAAAACTTACCTGGATGCCTGATCTCACCCAGAAGTGTTCACGGCCACTCTCGCTGCAGTGACGAGAGTTAACTGGCCCAAGGTTTCACACACCAGCAATTCTGGCACAAAAATGGCACGGGGGATCTATCGATGGCTTAAGCTGTCAGTTTAAAGGTACGGGATTTTGACAGGGCATAACCATGAAAGGGTGACGTCGTCTGATCTGCATGCCCTTTTGTGGTTATGTGGCATCATTATGACACTGTATTTTGTCCATCTGATAAAGTCCTATGGAGGGGGTGGGGCATTTTGTCATGCCTCTGCCCACTGACAGTTCGCCCCCATGAAAACCAACTGACAGCTGAAAACAAAACTGGAAATAATTTTCAGTTTCTATTTTCAACTGCCCAGTTTGGGGGTGTGTGTGTGTTAATTGGACTAAGGGCTTAGATGGCTACAAAAAGAGACCACAGTTCACCCAGCCCTCTTCTAAGCAGTGGCCTCTAGATGCATAAAAATTGCATGTAGAGAACTTTCTATCTCACGTGGTTCTTGTACTTGCCATGAGTTTAACAGACAGCTCATGAAAACATAATTGGTGAATTGGATGAACGTCCATGGTTAGTTAACTAAACATATATCTGTCAGGGGGTTCTAACAAGATAACCTGGATCTTCCCCATTTCAGTTACCTATCTGGGTACTTGGAAATTAACAGAATGGAAACAGAAGCATTAAGGGAAAACTACTACTTCTTTATTACTATGGAAACATCACAAGCTGTCTATGCTAGGTCAAACTAATTGTTCATCTAGTTCAGCATAGTCTACTCTGACTAGACCTGAGGCGAAGCACAAAAATCAATATGTATAGAGCCATTGTACTGTCTATTCTCCTTAGAATCATCGAATCATAAAATCATAGAATTGTAGAGTTGGAAGAGACCATGAGGGCCATCCAGTCCAACCCCCTGCCACGCAGGAAATCAAAGCATCCCCGAGAGATGGCAATCCAGCCTCTGTTTAAAGACCTCCAAGGAAGGAGTCCCCACCACACTCCGAGGGAGTGTGTTCCACTGCTGAACAGCTCTTACTGTCAAAAAGTTCCTCCTAATGTTGAGGTGGAATCTCTGTTCCTGGAGCTTGCATCCATTGCTGTGTGTTCCAGTCTCTGGAGCAGCAGAAAACAAGTCTGCTCCATCCTCAATGTGACACCCCTTCCAATACTTAAACAGGGCTATCATATCGCCTCTTAACCATTTTTTTTCCAGGCTAAACATACCCAGCTCCCGAAGTCTCTCCTCATAAGGCATCGTTTCCAGACCTTTCACCATTTTAGTTGCCCTTCTCTGGACATGCTCCAATTTGTCAATATCCTTTTTGAATTGTGGTGCCCAGAACTGGACACAGTATTCTAGGTGAGGTCTGACCAAGGCAGAATAGAGCGGCACTATTACTTCCCTTGATCTGGACACAATACTTCTATTGATGCAGCCCAAAATCGCATTGGCCTTTTTAGCTGCTGCATCACACTGTTGACTCATGTTCAACTTGTGGTCTACCAGGATTCCTAGATCCCTTTTGCAAGTAGTCTCGTTCAGCCAGGTCTCCCCCATCCTATATCTATGCATTTCATTTTTCCGCCCTAAGTGCAGTACTTTACATTTCTCCATGTTGAATTTCATTTTGTTAGCTTTGGCCCAGCTCTCCAGTCTATCCAGGTCATTTTGAATTTTGATCCTGTCCTCTAGGGTATTGGCTACTCGTTCTAATTTGGTGTCATCTGCAAATTTGATAAGTATGCCCCTAATTCCCTCATCCAAGTCATTGATAATGTCAGGCTTATCCCTGAATTCTGGTTATTGGAGTAGAATTCATGGAGGACTCTGACATAGGGTTGGTTCACGCCTGGTTCCCTGCCTAGGCCCCTGAAAGTTTTGGAGAGAGGCCAGCTGGCCTGGTTGGCCTGGGAACGCTGCTCTTCACAGCAGCTCAAGGTCAGCGTTCCCAGGTGCAAGGTGCTATGAGAAATCCTCCCTAAATGCTTTTCTCACGCTGGGTGCTTTTATCTGAGGGTTTGCTTTGACTGTGCTCAGTTTCGGCTTTTTCCTATGTTCCTGACACATGAATCCATATCAATAAAGCAATTTATTGAATGCATGTGAGCGTGTGTGCTTGGTACATCACAGATAAAGATGTAGAATAGCACTGGGCCCAGGACAGAACCCTGTGGCACCCCACTGATCACATCTTTCCAAGACGAAGAGGAGCCACTGCTGAGCACCCTTTGTGTTCGGCCGGTCAACCAATTACAAATCGATTGAACAGTTAACTTGTCTTGCCCAGATTTTACAAGCTTGTTTGCAAGAATGTCATGGAGAACCTTGTCAAAGGCCTTACTGAAATCAAGGTATGCTATGTCCACAGCGTTCCCTTCATCTACCAAGCTGGTAACTTTATCAATATGGGTCACCTATCGCCACCACTTACGATTCCTCGAACGCTTTCATCAGTGCTGTATACCCACAATCCTAAATATACACTGGACTGACTATGTGACAAATGTTGCTGTTCCTGAGCAAGCAGAGATCACCAGCATTGAGTCCATGATACTGAGAACACAGCTGCGCAGGGAAGGGCACATTTTGAGGATGGAGGACCATCGCCTCCCAAAAATAGTACTCCATGGTGAACTCGCCACAGGTCAGCGTAAGAGGGGTGCTCCAAAAAGTGATATAAGGACTCCCTGAAACAACATCTCAGGCTCGGCCAAATTGATCACCAACAGTGGTCCGCCCTGGCCTCACATCGGGAGTCATGGAGACTCACTATCCACAACTATCCTGCAGGTTTATTTGAGAACTCATGCCAAACAAGTCTCGAAGAGAAACGACAACGCAGAAAGAATCACAACCCAGAAACATCACCCAAGGAGACCTTCTGTTGTGCTTTCTGCAACCGGACTTGTTTATCTCAGATTGGCCTTTTTAGTCATCAGCACACTTGCAGAAAGCACGGGATAAGTCCTTCCTGAACCTTTGTTTGCAAAGAAAAGCCAGAGAGGGACTCTAACTAGCAGCAATTCCCCAGGATCTCAGGGAGGAGCCTTTCAAATCCTCTGCTATCTGATCCTTCAGACCTGGATCTTTCTGCCTACAAAGCCTGAGTTCTGCCACTGAGCTATGGGCCTTCCACAGCAAGTTTGTCAGGAACAGTGCTCAGTTCTTTGTACATTTTGTAGAGTAGTGAAACAGGTGTCTTAGCTGAGGGACTGAGGTTTCATGCCTTATGTTTGCCAATCTGTGTCTGGCTAGAATTTCTCAGTTCATGTTTTTGATCACCAGAGCTCCCAAGGTTGTAAATCTTGTTTGTTGTAATTCGTCTAATAGGCAGATCAGCATCAATGCTCCCTTTTAGAATCTCTTAAGTTTTGGACTTTTAGGAATTTTTTATGATGGGTGAATAAATATGTGGCTTTATAATCTTTTGAATATTTATTGAGTAAAACAATTAGCTCATGCAGTTAGACACTTCCTGTGTTGGTTCATCGTATCACATAGATATTACACGGTCCAGTCACATTACTTCTATAGACATACCACGTTGCCTTATCGTATTAGGAATGCATTTCATATTTATAAGGAACCTGGTATTTGTATACATCTCAGTGGTATGGAACATCAGCTCACACTGTATTGGGGCATCACATCTCATGTGGAATCATTTCTGACAGATTGCCATCCAGCCTCTGTTTAAAAACTTCCAAAGAAGGAGACTCCACCACACTACAAAGCAGTGCATTCCACTGGTGAACAGCTCTTGCTGTCAGGAAGTTCTTCCTAATGTTTAGGTGGAATTTTGTTTCCTGTACTTTGAACCCATTGCTGCATGTCCTAGTCTCTGGAGCAGCAGAAAACAAGTTTGCTCCATCCTCAGGATGACATTCATTCATGTCTTCCAGACCTCCCACCTATCATGTCACCTCTCAATCTTCTTTTCTCCAGACTAAACATGCCCAAGCTCCCTAAGCCACTCCTCATAAGGCATGGCTTCCAGACCTCCCACCATCCTGATGGCCCTCCTCTGAACTGTTCCAGCTTCTTAATATCCTTCCTGAATTATGGTGCCCAGAACTGGACACAGTATTCCAGGTGAGGTCTGACCAAAGCAGAATACAGTGACACTATTACTTCCTTTGATCTAGACACTATACTCCTATTAATGCAGCCTAGAATCGCATTGGCTTATTTAGCTGCTGCATCACACTCCCGACTCATGTTCAGTTTGTGGTCCACCAAGACTCCTAGATCCCTTTCGTATGTACTGCCATCAAGCCAGGTATAACCCATCCTATATATGTCAATTTCATTTTTACTGCGCAAGTGTAATATCCTACATTTCTCCCTGTTGAAATTCATTTTCTTAGTTTTGGCCTAGTTTTCGACTCTGTGCAGCTCATTTTGGATTCTGATCCTGTCCTCTGGGGTATTAGCTACTCCTCCTAATTTGGTGTCATCTGCAGACTTGATAAGCATACCCTCTTCATCCTGGAGAGAAGTGACTAGTGGGGTGCCACAGGGTTCTGTCCTGGGTCATTTTGTTAGTTTTGGCGCAGCTTTCTAATCTGTTCAGGTCATTTTGAATCCTGATTATGTCCCGTCTTAATTTGGTGTCATCTGCAAACTTGATAAGCATGCCCTCTATTCCCTCATCCAAGTCATTGATAAACATGTTGAATAGCACTGGACCTAGGACAGAACCCTGTGGCACCCCACTAGTCACTTCTCTCCAGGATGAAGAGGAGCCATTGGTGTCTACCCTTTGGGTTCTGTCAGTCAAGAAATTACAAATCCACCTAACAATTGCATTGTCTAGCCCGCATGTTGACTTTTTTGCAAGGATATCATGGGGGACCTTCTTAAAAGCCTTACTGAAATCAAGATACACTACATCCATAGCATTCCCTTCATCTACCAAGTTTGTAACTCTATCGAAAAAGAGATAAGATTAGTCTGGCACAACTTGTTTTTGAGAAATCCATGTTGACTTTTAGTGGTGATTACAGCATTCCTTTCTAAGAGCTTACATAGTATCTGTTTAATGATCTGCTCTAGAATCTTTCCTAGTATTTATGTCAGCCTGACTTTTAAAGATGGGGACAACATTTGCCCTCTTCCAGTCTACTGGGACATCTCCTGTTCTTCAAGAATTCTCAAAGATTATTGCTAGTGGTTCTGAGATTACTTAGAGTCATAGAATCATAGAATTGCAGAGTTGGAAGAGACCACGAGGGCCATCCAGTCCAACCCCCTGCCATGCAGGAATACACAATCAAAGCATCTCTGACAGATGGCAATCCAGACTCTGTTTAAAGACCTTCAGGGAAGGAGACCCCACCACACTCCGAGGGAGTGTGTTCCACTGCTGAACAGCTCTTATTGTCAAAAAGTTCCTCCTAATGTTGAGCTGGAATCTGTGTTCCTGGAGCTTGCATCCATTGCTCCGTGTTCCAGTCTCTGGAGCAGCAGAAAACAAGCCCGCTCCAGTGTCAATGTGACACCCCTTCCAATACTTAAACAGGGCTATCATATCGCTTCTTAACCGTCTTTTTTCCAGGCTAAACATACCCAGCTCCCTATGTCTTTCCTCATAAGGCATCGTTTCCAGACCTTTCACCATTTTAGTCACCCTTCTTTGAACACATGCCAATTTGTCCATATCCTTTTTGAATTGTGGTGCCCAGAACTGGACACAGTATTCTAGGTGAGGTCTGACCAAGGCAGAATAGAGCGGCATTATTACTTCCCTTGATCTGGACACTATACTTCTATTGATGCAGCCCAAAATCGCATTGGCCTTTTTAGCTGCTGCATCACACTGTTGACTCATGTTCAACTTGTGGTCTACTAGGACTCCTAGATCCCTTTCGCATGTAGTCTCATTCAGCCAGGTCTCCCCCATCCTATATCTATGCATTTCGGTTTTTTGCCTTAAGTGCAGTACTTTACATTTCTCCGTATTGAATTTCATTTTGTTAGCTTTGGCCCAGCTCTCCAGTCTATCCAGGTCATTTTGAATTTTGATCCTGTCTTCTAGGGTATTAGCTACTGCTCCTAATTTGGTGTCATCTGCAAATTTGATAAGTATGCCCCGAATTCCCTCATCCAAGTCATTGATAAAGATATTGAATAGCACTGGGCCCAGGACAGAACCTTGTGGCACCCCACTGGTCACCTCTTTCCAAGACCAAGAGGAGCCACTGCTGAGCACCCTTCTGCCAGTTCTTTTAATACCCTTGGATAAAGTTCATCTGGCCCTTGAAACTTGAACTCATTTATACTGGCCAGGTATTCCTGAACTACCTCTTTACCAATTCTCTGCTGTATTTCCCTTACTGCATCATCTGCTCCATTTCACCCAGGTTGAGCACTGTTCCCCCTTTGGGAGAAGACTGAAGCAAAGAAGGAATTAAGTAGTTCTGCCTTTTCTTTGTCCTCTGTTAGCCTTTCGCCATCTTCTCCACTCAGCGGCCCTACCATTTCCTTGTTCTTCCTTTTGCTACGGACATAACAAAAAAACAAAAAACAAAACACCCTTTTTATTGTTTTGATATCATCTTCTGGCTCAATCAGTTGACTGGCCATGAACTACTATAATTTACCAATTTTTATAGAGGTTGCAGATAGCTGTTTACCTGTCTCTCATCCAATAGGTAGATGAATTTAGCACTTCCTCAAACAGCTGAACTAAAAAGATCACTAACATAGGAGATTTTCAGACAAGTGCCTAAAACATTATTGTGGCAGTAGATTTTACAGCGTTCATATTCTGGCATAATGACACACATTTTCGCATGCTGCCATGATAATGATACAAAATCACCCCAAGAACCTGGGAATACAAGCACTTGTGCTGCTTACTTCCCAATTTTTCTGTGAATAGGATTTTGGCGCATCTTGTAAGAAGATGCAAATGCACTAAAAATCCCCCAAACACCAAAATTAAAAAAGATAATGTTCAGAAAAGCACAGATACACATTTAGAAACTTGCAAGCAAGACAGGGAGATTCATAAAAAGAGTGTACAGTACCTAGTTTTCCCGTTTGTACCTGGAAGTGTTCTGGCAGGACTGCCCATTGCTCCTGTAATATTGCCAGCAGAACAGGGCACCTTTTCACTCATGAAAATCCAGAACACAAACGCTACAGGAGATCAATTTTCAACTTTTCCCAACAATAAAAAAATAATTCCCTCATAATGGCAGCAAAATGCTTGCCTAACACTTGGGCACAGTGATCTAGGGAGGCCTTTTTAGTAACAGTCTTGTCATAGCCTCTTTTAGGCAGGATGGAAACTTCCCTTGCTGCAGTGAGGCATTCACCACTCCCCTTACCCACTTCCCTATCTAGCTACGTTCAGAAGCCAGGAAAAGCAGGGATCCAGTATACATGTGGTGGCTCTCACCTCTTCAAGGAGCCTGTCCACATCCTCAGGCTGCACAAATTGAAACTTATCCAATAATACAGAACAAGCAGGCACCAAGATTACATTCACCAGACCGGTCTCAACTACTGCATCCAAGTCAGAGTGGATCCAAGTGATTTTGTCTGCAAAGTGTTTTGCAAATTTTTCTCTAGTGGGGTGTCAAGTGATCTTTCTTTTCTTCTTGTGTGCCAGTGTGTAAAAGGCCCCTTATCACTTGAGACGGCTCTGCTGGATGACACTGTGCAGATGCAATGCAGAGAAGCATAGTTTCTTTGCTGCCACCATCACCATGGCACAGGCCTTCAAATGAGCTCTAGCCTGTGTTCAGTTGGACTCACTCCAAGTCTTCCACCATCATTGCTCTAGCCTCCGTCCCACTCATTTCATCACTGCCAGCTTCCAAGTGAATCAGGGGTTTGCTTGCCTCCACTTTCTGGGAGGGAAAACTTAGGGCCAATTGTGTCCACCGTCCTGGCCATTTCCCTATTCCAGATGTTGTCCAGAGCTTCAACCTGCTAAGGCATCAGGAAATTCCAGAGGAGCCACCAGGAATCCATCTGGATCCATAAGTCTCCTGGGGTGGACCATTTTAATTGACACCCCCCCCCCCGCAGAGGCTTTTAGTCCCAGTGAGTCTAAACCCTGCCAGCTAGTGATCAGTCCATGACAACAGAACTACAAAATGTCCCAGATCCACATCCAGATCACTATCATCCCACCCAGAACAGAAACCAGATCCAGAATCTGTCCTGCAGCATGGGTGGCACCAGATATTACTTGGGACAGAACTATGGTTGTCATGGCAGACATAAAGTCCTGAGCTGCTTCTGACAGAGCAGTCTCCACATGGATGTTGAAGGCCTTCACTACAACAAGGCAAGGAGACTCCAACACCACCACTGAGACCAACTCAGCCAGCTCAGGCAGGGAGACTGTTGAGCAGCAGGGTGGGTGGTACACCAACATAATCCCTATTCTGTCCTGGCCACCCACCTTCGAAAACACAAACACAAACCCAGAAGACTGTAGGACAGTTTACCTGGGAGATGGAATCCTGAAAAACCACTGCTACTCTGCCTCTCCATCCCATAGGCCTCACCTGCTACTGTACAGAGAACCCAGGTGGACAAAGCTGGGAGAGGTTGCCCGCCCCCCCCCCCCCGCTCTCCAGCTTCATCCAGCCAGGTCTCTGTAATACAAACCAGGTTTGCATGCTCATCCAGGATCAAGTCCTGGATCAAGTATGGTTTTTCTCAAGGTCCTCTCTTGGAGCATTTAAATAGGAGAAACCAATATTGCCTACTGTTTGTTCCTCTTCACTACACTCAGCTGATTTACTTTCTTATCTTTTGTTTTGTGTTTACTGGTTCAAAGCCAAGGGATAAATATCAGCCCTGTACATATACTATTTCCCTGTCTGTTACACAGACAAGTGTTTTTGCAACCCTTGATTTCTAATGCATTTTAACTCTTGATTTCAACACACAGAGTAAAGAGGAAAAATTATTGTGTTATTAACAGATTCCTTGTTGCACTATCAGAAGATATAATGTCACAATAGATCCTTGGTTGGCAATTCATGGGCCAAACCCCCCTCACCCTTCCGCCACCAAAGTGATATAATGGCAGTACCTTTTGCCACAGAGACCAGTGGGAAGTTCAGTGACTTCCACAGGGGCTCTACAGCAGCAGGCAGATGACCTTATTTTATTTATATCTGCCTATATACTTTGGCCCATATGTATCTCATTGGGGAGGGAATGGGAGCAGAGAGATGTGCCTGTTGGATGAAGCTATTATTATATTTCTTGCAATAAATTGTGTGAGTCATTTCAGAATATTTTTTTTCTGATGATCAAATGGGGGCAAATTAACTTTCTCTCCTAGTCATCCACATTTGCCTACAGAATTTTGCCACATAACGTGATTGCTGACAGGCAGCTTATTGACCCGTATCATTTCTAGTTTTCCTTCCTTTCCCTGCTGAACTGCTGAACGAAAGCCTCACACAACTCATTTATTCCACTTGTGAGAGTTGTTTCTATGACATCATAACATGCATCATTTATTATGACATTCTTTCTAACCCTTTATTTGTTCTTCAAGCTTCTTGGTTGTGGATACAGATGCCTTTTAGCATGACAATCCTTTCCTTATTTTTTCCTTTTCTGTAAAATTATTCAGCTTTCTACAATAAAGAGGAGAACATCATGATTATTTGTCTTAATCAGAAACAACAACTTTTGCTAAACCTTATTCATAATAACCATCCATCATGAGCTATTTACATGTGTGTGTGTCACTAACTAATGATCATCCGTGTTTTTTTACTTTTTTTAAAAGAAAGTATATGTGCAGAATCCAAAGTGAGATCATTCCACATATGTTGTCCCCCAGGTATGTCTAAAATGGAAAGTAAGCTTTGCTTGTAATTGTGAGTCTACAGGAATGGACTATTTAATTGTAGCTTGACAATCAACTTGGATGGTGTTCTTGCCAAATCATCACCGACAAAAATATTTTGCTGAAATCCCTAAAGCCAAAGCCCAGCTACACAAATAAATACTATAGCAGTGCCTGACAGAAAGACATCCAAACCAATCTCTTCCAGATGGCACTGATGGATGGCTTTCTGCTTCTATTTATTTGGTTTCCCAGGCAATGGTGTCTTGCCTTCACTGTCCATCACTTGATTAGTTTTGATCTGAAGGTTGACCTTGCAGTCTTTACAACACTAGGTGGGCAATTTGGTGGGTTTACTTCATTGACTGGGTTTAGGTGCTAGAGGCTGGTATTTAAACCTCTGCAGTTCATCCCTTTTACCGCCAGCATAAAGAGATTCTCTCAAGGTAAGAACATGAAGTATATAGAACATAGCACTCTTCATTTAGACACAAGCCCCCACGCCAAGTCTTCCAATGCAAGTCTCATTGAAATGAATGAAAATTATGAATATACTGACTTTGGCTGAGTCATCTCCAAAGTTTTCTGGAGTAAAACTGAAGGTGTGATTAGATTTATAAAATGGAACACATTATTTATAGGGATGTCTAGATTAAAAAAATTCCATGCCAACATTAAACTTTAAAAAATATTTATTTTGGGAATGATCCAAAGGACTATTCAGTTTGATGGATTGCATCAAATGCTGATATAAGCTGCCAGGAAACAGAGAAGAAAGGACATCTTTTATTCTGCTATACTTCTCAGCCCCTTACAGAAGGTCCTTGTCCCAGAATCAGCTCTCCCCCTATTTTGAAAGAAGGACTCAGATAAACAAAGAGGACTCAGGCAAACAAAAACAACGCCCGGTTTTATTCTGTGGTTCTAAATTTCTGCTGTATTATTTTGCTAACATTCATACTTTTGTTTACCTTATAATTTTCCCCCTTGGAAGCTGACAGGTCAGGATGCAATTTTTAAATTAAAATTTTAAAATACACATATTTTATAATAGATATTAGGTAGTACATATATTCTAAAAGAATTTACTTCCATTCCTTCCATGAGGTTTGCTAGCACTGAAGCCTTCAGTGCTTGCCTCTTAAAGAGCCATTATGCAACCTATAATGATAATCTGTAATGTAAATAGTCCAACTATCCAGATATGTGCTCATTATTTTGTTTCATTTGCTTGTGGATAATTGGGTTGTTTATATCACATATTTTCTTCTGCGCATCACTTAGACAACGTACCTTTGGTAAACCTTGTTTTGCTTATATTTACTTTGCATACATATATGCATATGAGTCTTTATTCATCCTTCATCCAACATACATTTTCATCTATTTGTTATCTGATTATTTGCTGTTTGTTACTGATTGCTTATTTGTTATTTAGTGTTTGTTATTGATTCTTCACATATTTCCGTCTTTGGTTCATTGCTCTAGTTCTTTTTCTTCTGATGAATGCATAGGAATCTTAGGTAAAATTAAGCTTTTGTAATGAGTATTATTTGCTGAGGTTGGAGCCATTTACAACCCATTGTAAATTGATAATGTGAGGACATGTGAGCAATGGGGGGAAGTAATGGGAAGGAAGGAAGGAAGGAAGGAAGGAAGGAAGGAAGGACACACCATTATCACCTGTCCCCAGCTGTATTCATGCTCAATGGGAAATGATTATATGCCATGCCATTTATAGAAAGACAATCCTGATTAGATCAATATTATATAAATAGCCACAATTATATTTGAGGTTAAATCCATTTTATAGTTCTGGCCATGTGAATCCCATACATTTCACTTAGAGACTGTGTATGACATCATAGGCATTATGATAACATTTAATATGTTTATAACTTTAAGCAAGAATAGGTAGGCAGAGTACAATGGTGAGTTATTACAAAAAAGGTATTTTCACACACACCAATTTAAATATATATTGACATGTGTTCAGTTGAGGAAACCAAAACAGATTTCCTAACAATTTGGACTTTTCAAATTATTACACCTTGGGCAGAGATTAAACAATAAGCAAATTTAGTATGCAACGCAATATAAAATGGAATCAATAACTATACAGAATGGAACTAGTAAGTACTATTAAAGGATTCTCCATACCAGTTCATAGCACCTGCTGCTAAGGCTACAGGTAATAGAATCCTATTCTCCTGCTATGTACATACACCTAATTTTTAGCCATGCAGTTATATAGCCAGTGACTAGCCAAATTTTCAGCTCTGTCTTGAACTAAATATTCCACAATTATTCAGTGATTCCTTTCTATGAGTTAGTTCCAGCTGCCTTTACTGGGTGAGTACCGAATTATTTCAGGATTTAGTAATTTTATATCACAATTATTAGTACTATATTGTCTTAGGTCCTGTCTATATGAGAGGGGGAAATACAATCTCCTCCAAAGAAACAGCAATTCACAGCGCTGAGACCTGTCTTGATAGTCAAAAGAGCCTCCCTAAACTTCACATGCCCCCTAGCCAAGATGGTGGTCATGAGTGATTTACTCGCCATTTTAAATCTGATGCCGCCCAATTTTTTCTTTAAAAAAACTGTTTACCATGGTGCACACAAGCAATACTTCATATTTACAAAAAAAGAAAAGAAAAGAAAAGAAAAGAAAGAAAAGAAAAAAGAAAGAAAGAAAGAAAGAAAGAAAGAAAGAAAGAAAGAAGAAAAGAGAAAGATTGCTTTTTTATCTCCTTACCGATCTCTCACTTAGCCGAAAATCCAACATGGCAGCAGCAGGCCCTGTTTGCTAGCCCCGCGTCCATGCTCGCCTGGCCAATCAGCTTATGCTGCCTTATCGCAGCAATGTGAATGCGACTGTCCTAGCGATCACACATTCGCATGCCCTACAGAGCTTTTAAAAAACTCCAAGAAAAGCTCCAAAGGCTTTCCTTCAGAGCTTTATGGTGGATTTGGCTGCACCACTTCTGAATGAGACTTATTGAATCAAATGTCTGTTTAGACAGATCGCCTTCCATTTGGATTATTTTCGCCGTTTGGATGGGATCTAAGTCTAAAATGGTGCATAGTATTTGCAACAAGACACATATGGGAATGGGCACATATTCAGTGCTCTAGAATTCACACTGGCCCCTATTACCTTTTTGTTCCAATTCAAGATGTTTTGTTTTTCTAGTGGAACACTGTAAAAACCTGAGACTAAATTGGGTTGCTTGTACCTTCCCTGATGCTTTTTAAAACAACAACTAGAAATAACCTTGGAAAGCTGTGAGCTTGAATGGAGGAAGAGCAGGAAGGAGGGTCAGATAACCCACATCCCCCCTGCCACCTTTTCTCTGCTTTTCTTCCCATCTATACATCTGGGTAAAATGTGGTGATTGGGTCAATTTTCAGTATTAGTGACAGACACAGGCTATACAAATAAGGATCTATTCAGTATTCAAAGAGCCTGATGTCTTAAATCCAAAGTTAAGGCAATCTCATGTTGGCTCAAAGTCCATAAAGCCATAAAGCTCAGGCCTTAACAGATGGGCACTATGATACTATGCAGTGTCACGAGTGTGCTTGCTTACAGGTTACCATGCTCCATGCTCTCATACTTTGCTTTGGTCTTTCAGGCCCAAATCCTGACCAGAGTGCCTGGAATCAACAAAGATACTCTTCATTGTCCTGCCCTATTTTGCCTTATGAAACATCTATGCATGAATGTACAGTATTACAGCAATGCTCCTGTGAGTTTAGCCACCTTGCTTAGGAACATGAAATTCTCAATGATTTTTTCTTTGGTCCCCTATGTTGCAGTTCCAAATCCAAAATGAGAAAACTTGATGTTCCATGTCATTCAGTCTTACTTTAATGCCACATAAAGCACTCCTTTGTGTTGACTCAGTATAAGGTTAGGGGGAAATGCTCAAAGAACAATCCTCTCTTGTTTTTCCTTGCATGTAAGCTCTACATGGGAAAGAAGGAAGTTGGGATGAACATGCCAATGCCAATGCCACCCAATCCTTTCTTATCACTCTACATACAGAGGGTGACTTTATGAAGAATAGAAGCCACTCTATTCATGGATATTTTCCCCAATAGTTTAAAATTCTGAAAAATCCATGGAAAGAGGTGGCTCTGTTCTACAGACAGTAGACTATACAGAGTAGAATATGTAGAATATCCTCCACAAGCAGAGGAAGACATGAATGGTCAAGTATGTGCAGACACAGGACTTTTTCAGATGACTTAAAAGTCATCCTGAGGAGCCGCAAGAGGCACAAAGCTGTCTCCCTGCAGGGGTCCTTTTTCAGACAATGCCGTCTTCTTCCATTTCACCTCCGTGTTCCATGGAGGGAAAAGGCGCCACTTTTTACTCACAAAAAACTTTTGAGGCGAGACAGCTTCATACCTCTTTTGGCTCCTGCAGCAAGACAGCTTCGTGCCTCTTGCGGCTACTCAGGACAACTTTTAAGTCGTCTGAAAAAGTCCACAGTGTGATCATCCCCTCTCCACCTCTTCATATGTACACTACAGTTTAAATGAGAGAACAACTAAACAGGACTTGATGCTCACAATGAATGAGTAAATATTGTGACGTGCTCTCAGTATGAATGTTTGACTGATACCATAAAATGTGATCTCTGAACACCCACATCCCACCATATAGAAAGGAATGACAGGAGTTGGAGCTCTTGTGTTACATGTCTGCCTTCTTAAATTCAGTGTCTCTTTTCATCATCAGATGGAAAGGAAGAGGACAGATTGGGGAGATTATCAGACACGGCAAACAAACAAACAAACCCAGGAGCACATGAGGATGTTACTCTCGTGCAAACAGGTCCCAGTTTCAGACGACGACGTCACCCTCACATGCTGCTTCTGTGCTGCAGCTGCAAGTAAGGTGCCAGTTTCCATTGACAGGACCTCCCCGCAGGCCGCAGCACAGAAGGAGCATGCAAGGGCGATGAGGATGTCTGAAACCGGGACCCATTCAAGTGAGAGTAATGTTGTCCTCACATGCTCTGGGGGGTGGGGGTTGCAGGAGGCTGATAATCTCCTAAAACTTGTGTATTTAGGCTTTCAGAAAGGTAGTGTGAAGCCCTCATCTGTCTGCATGTCCCACATGGGCATTTCATTCCCCAGCCCCTGAGGGTCAGACTACATGTTACTCTTGGTAAGTTGGAAGTAGCTGCTTTTTCCTTCTTCTTTTTATTCACCAGTAAGTAGAGGGGATCTGATATAGATCAGGAGAGGCAGCTTCAACCTGCTCCCTGTTGTGATCCCAATCCAGATGAAGGGGGTACTTACAATTTACATTCCAGTTGAATTCCTTCTTGATCACGAGGTGGCTGTACTTGCTCAGAAAGTTCCCTCCTCACATAAGGAAACAAAAGGAAGTAGAGCAGGAAGGGAAGGAATCGGAAGGGAGGGGTGGTCGCGGAGGGGACAGGAAGGTAGCAGTGAAAATAGCCTCCCATAACTGGATATGTTTTTAAAAAAACACCTGCATGTGTGCAGGAACCAGATATTTTTTTCTTTTGTGGGTGGCCACTCATAAACCCAAAGCGAATTCTGACTAATTTTTAAAACAATAACCTCCTTGTTGCAAAGCAGTACAGCAGAAGCAGAAGGTATGTGTGTGTGTGCATGCGTGCAGTCAATGTAAATTGGATATAATGTGGAAATTTTTTTTCATAGGTGTTTTCTGAGTGGGACAAGGGATATCAGGCACTTGGGTATGTGTAACTCCCTCCCCCAATTAAGTTGCCATTATCTCCAATGACATCAGAATTAAATTATTAATTTAAATGTAATTCTAGTAAAAATTTAGGAGATTTTGTAGCTTGGCAACAAAGTGGTCTTCTGGCAGTTCAAGTCTTGGTTATTTATTTATTTATTTATTTATTTATTTATTTTACATCTGGCCGTTCTCTCAGTGCAGGATTCTATGCAGCTCACAACACAGATTAAAGTAAAACAAACTTTATATAAAACCAATCTTAATACTTAAAAACAGTTAAACTATCATACTGAAAAAAACACAACACCCTGTATACTTTCTTACAATGAATTGATAAAGTATCCAGGTGGTTACTGCTTCCTCTTACTCCAGTATTTTCAGGTTCATATTGTAACCCATGGTTCAGTCAGACGAGAGAATTAATTGCAGAAAATAGTGCATTACCTCACTGTTACAGCATTGCTCATTTGTCCCCACGATTCATTTGCAAGATCACTGGCATGGAAAGCTATCCCAGTTTGAAGTTCACACAGAGCATGCCCACGAGAAAAGATGGTGGCCACGAGTGAATTACCTGCCTTATTTTCTCCCAAAAAGCTCCCTCCATTTACCCCCCCTTTTGCCCTATTAAATGAGATGTGGAAGAGTGATCTTCTGCTTAAAAACATTTTATTTTGCTCTGTCACTCGAAAATAGAATATGATCGCTTCCATGAATGACAAAAACTGCGACTCCACCCACTTCATCACTGGCAAGCCCATCTACACACATGTCCAACCATTCACGTTTTGACCTCCTGGATGTGCCCCAATTTGAATTGGTTGTTCAAACGGGATGTTATGTGCATTTTTGCATATATTTTTTAAAGATCACAAGGAATAGCTAAAGTTGTAATTGCGAACTACTCAGAGTTTTCAGCCCCCCTCCTTCCCAATATCGTGAATCCCGGCAGGAGGTGATCTGGACAAAAGGTATTCTATATGAAGTTGAAGGCTTTCACGGCTGGCATCCATAGATTTTCCTTGAGTTATTTTCAGGGCTGTGAGGCCATGTTCTGGAATAGTTCCTTTCTGATGTTTCGCCTGCATCTGTGGCTAGCATCTTCAGAGAATTTCTCTGAAGATGCCAGCCACAGATGCAGGCGAAATGTCAGAAAGGAACTATTCCAGAACACGGCCTCACAGCCTGGAAAAAAACCAAGGAAAATCAAAAGGTATTCTGCCCGCATTCCTTGAGGATTTTTTTCATTCTCTAAACAGCCCCACAGTTACTGCACAAATATGAGCAAATACACCAGAAAATGAAAATCAAGGCTTGTCTAAGAAATAACACAACTCAAAATTTGATTAAGAAGGTATATGCTTTTGTGATGATGGGAGTACTTCAGTACCCATCATCCTACAAGTTCAGCAATTGTATCTCTCATTATCCTCCAGTTCAGCAATCAGGTATCTTACTAGCATAGCATCAGGTAAATAAAGGGTTAACTTTAGGGTTAGCTAGGGAATACAAGAGATTACACTTACACAGGGCTATCGTCATCAAAGACATCACAGATCATCCAAGGCAGGACTGACCAATGAAGACTGCCAGTGTGCTAATTTTAAAAGGATTATAAATACTACCTCCAGAACATGAGGTAATGGTGAGTTAGACAAAGAACTATCCTGAGACCAGACCCTCACATCAGCTGGAGAGATGGCTGCTGGTCCTGACCTGGAGCCAGGCCTTGGATTCAGCCAAGCCTCTGAATTCACAGACTGAACCCTGCATATCACTACCAAAAGCGTGAGTAGATTTTAGGGAAACGTTATAGCTAGATGCGTTAGGAGATTATGTTTTTATTTCTCCACTTTGGCTGAATGTAGTAAATGATTTTGCTATTTCTGTAACTTTAAGATGTGCCTGGGGAAAAAAGGGTTTTTCCCATGGAGATACTTGCATATTGAGGTTGCTTGAATAAATAAGTTCTTTTCTATTTCTCACAAGCTGACGTTTCATGTGCCTGGTTTTCTCGGTCATTGCATTGGCTCTCTCTCTCTCTGGGAAACGAGGGAGGAATGAGATTGGCTCTATGATAGCAGGTAGTCTCACTGGTTATCCAGTCTCCCATCAGACTGGTGAAATAACTCAGTGGGTAGTGGCAGCATTTGCCCTCTAGGGGGCACTCTTGAGAAAGGGCATCAATATTGCTTTTAGAGGAAAGCTAGCTCTGGGGGCTCCAGGCAGAGAGTCCCAGGCTAGCATGACAGCTTTATGAATGCAAGAATAAGCATGGGAATGGATTCTAATGTATGGAATTTTTGTAAAAACAAAAAAACCCCAGAATTTAGTAAGTATAGTAAGTATAAATTTAAGTTTAGTAAGTTTAGCAAGTGTAAATTTAAAGAAAACTTTTAAAAATAATTAGTTGTATCTCATGCCACAGAAGAGAAATAAATCATAATCCTCTGGAATTCAAGCCGCTGGAGGAGATGATTATGCACAGATTTTAGAATTGTCCGTGTGTCAGGTAACTTGAGAAGGATGATCTGGACATCATCTAACAGATGACATGATACACATTGTTAGCTACTACTAAAATGATGTTACTGTGTTATTTAAAAAACGAAATAGAATCTGTAGAGTCACTGTAGATTAGGAGTATTATTGGTGGTCAGGCTGTGCACACATCATTTTTTGAATTATCAAAACAATGAAGTATCTCAGGAAAATCTAGGACATTGCTTTCCTTTAAAATAAGTATATATTGTGAGGGGATAACAAAAATGATAAAGTCATACATAGATGAATTTTGGCATAAATCATTTCCATACAAATTACAATTGTGTGTTTTCTAATTTATTTAAAATATTTGGTCAGCTTGTGTTATTTGCCTTCAAGTCATTTCCTACTTGTGAAGTGAAGTGAAAAGAAAAAAAGAAAGCTAAAGCTCACAATGAGCTGAGAGTGGTTAGGTAAGCAAGGGGAAACAAAAAGTTTTTTTCCAGATAAATTTGAGACAAGAAAATGGCCAAGGAAACAGTGGGACTGGTGTTCAAGTAGGGTGGTAAAATTCTAACAGGTCATAATGAAAAGGCAGAACTACTCAAGACCTATTTTGCTTCAGTCCTCTGCCCCCCAAAAAGAAACATGTGCTTCCCTGCAGCAGCAGACCTTGGCAAGAGGGGCTTGTCTACACAAAGGGAAAATAATGGACTGCTCCATAGTGATAGCAAGTTGCATCAGATGGTCTTAATGGTTTTACAGCCCCCATAAACTTCTCATGCCTGTAGCTGAGACTGTGGCTGCGAGTGGATTACTCACATTTTAAAATCTGCTGCTGCCAAACTTATTTTTTTAAAAAAACTATTTCTATGGTGCACACAAGCAATATTCCACATTTCAAAAGAGAGAGAGAGAGAGAGAGAGAGAGAGAGAGAGAGCGCACAAATCCCCATTTTATCACCTTAACAATCACTTGCTAAGGCGAAAATCCAAAATGGCAGCAGTGGGTGCTTGCCCTGCAACCAAGGATCGCCCCCTTGTACTCATCCAGCCAATCAGGTTCACACTTTGTCTTATATGGGGAAGTGATTCATGTCAAATCACTTGTCTTAATGAGCTAAAATGCGCATATCACAGGAGCCTTTTAAAAAAAAGTTGGGGAAAAGCACAAATGCTTTTCTTGCATAGTTTTTCCTCTTTTTGCCCCCCCTCCTTCACAATATGACAAGACAATATAGAATCCCATTAAGACAGCTCATATTCCAGGTGAATTCTGTGAGGGGTATTTTCACCATATAGACAACCCCCTCGACTGCAAATCAATACTGATAGGGAGTTAAGTCAAGAATCACCTACGTAACCTAAATGAGTTCAAATCTGCAGGGCCAGAGGAACTGCATCCCAAAGTAGTAAAGGAACTTACTGATGTACTCTCTGAACCACTTGCCATAATTTTTTTAGAAATCTTGGAGAGCAGGCGAAGATAAAAAGGAGAAGAAGATGATGGTGATGATGATGGTGATGATGATCCAGGAAACTACAGACCAGTCTGCCTAACTTCAATACCAGAAAAAAATAGTACAGATTATACAGTAGTCTGTCTGAATGTATCTTGATGGCAATAGAGTGATCAGTAGGAGTCAGCATGGTGTTAGCATGTGCTAATAGCCCCTCCCGATAATATCTCATAATTGGAAATACTGGACGATTCTAAGGGGTCAAGTAGACCAGGATGATCCAAAAGGAGGTCAGGTGGAGATCACAAAGACCTGGGAAGGTCTCTTAGAAATATTTTGGCAAGCAAACCCAAATTAGAATTAAGCAAAAGCCCCCGGTAGACAAAGCTATTAAGGAGGTATGTGCTCATTCCTTCTTGGGCCCCTCAGTGGTGAGTCACACAACCTAAACAATTAAATTACAGGAAAAGAGATTCCACCTAAACTTTAGGAAGAACTTCATGACACTAACAGCTATTCGGCAGTGGACTGCACTGTCTTGGAGTTTGGTGGAGTCTCCTTTTTGGGAAGGTTTTAAACAGGGTCTGGATGGTCATCTGTCAGGAATGTTTTGATTGTGTATTCCTGCAAGGCAGGGGGTTAAACTAGATGGCCCTTGTGATCTCTTCCAACTCTATGATTCTAAGTGACCTCTCCAACTCAAATCCCAAGGAAATATCCCATGGAAATCCCTTCTGTTCTGCAATGCAAGGTTGTTGTAAACCCATCAATTCCAATCTCCCAGCCATTAATAGGAATTACCTAAGCTTCGGTTTCCTTCATCTGTTTGGTGGAAAACCCATCTAAGCTTTGTCCTAGCCAAAGTATCCCCTTCAGGATACGAAGCAAGGTATAAATATTAGTTCCCCAACAATAGAAAGGTGTGCCACTGTGTACAAGACTTTCTTGGTGCATCCCCGGATTGGAACTTCCAGTGCCACCCTCAGACTTCTGTCTGAGTACTTCAAAACTCCGCTCTTCAAGACTGGTAACTATTGGCCCTATTTCCTGAATCTATTCCTCTATCCAGCCTTTCTGCCTTACTCTCTGATAGCCTTGTGTGGTTCTTGTGAATGTGTGTTGCATGTGTGAGTGCTTTTTGTGTTATTTCCAATAAAACATTTTATTTCACTTCACCCTGGAGTTCTCTGCAGTTAGTACTGGTTTACATAGGTGAAAATGTCCCTGCACTTACCCTCCTTTCATACACATATTGCTTGAGCTAATAATTTCCCCATCTAGAGTTTGCTATCATGGATGGCCTCAATGCACCCACCACCACCACCTCTTAGGGTAACAATGGGCTTGTCAAGAACAAATTCTGCCAAAGTAATTTTATATATTTTTTCGGTCAGGTCACTAGTTTAGTAGAATGCTATGGATGTCATTTATCTGGGTTTCCAGAAAGCATTTGATAATGCCCCCTCAAAATATTTTGATTAGCCAAAGGATTAAATGTGCAATAGATGGATGCACAACTTTCAGATGGATGCACAATTGGTTGGAAAACCATGCTCTAAGAGTCATCATCAATGGCTGTGCTTCAGACTGGAAGGAGGTCATAAGTGGAGTGCCTCAGGGTTCTGTCCTACAGCCATTACTCTTCAACATTTTTATCAATGATTTAGATGACAGGGTGAGGGGGGATCCTTATCAAATTTTCAGATGACACAAAACTGGGAATGGTGACTAACATACTGGGAGATAGGAACAGAATTTAAAAGAACCTAGATAAATCAGAAAATTGAACAGAAACTAATAAAATGAAATTCAGTAGTGGCAAATGCAAAATTCTACATTTAAGCCACAAAACCCAAATACACAGGGATAGGATGGGGGATACATGGGTCAACAGTACTGCATGTGAAAAGGACCTTGGGATTTTTCTTTGTCATATATTGAACATGATCCAGCAGTGTGATGCTGCACCAAAAAAGACTAATGCTATTTTAGCCTGCATTAATAGAAGCTTAGTTTCCAAGTAAAGGGAAGCAATAGTCCCGCTATATTCTGTGCTGGTCAGGCATCATTTGGAGTATTACTGTGATGGATCCCCTCTTCAAGCTGCCCCTGAGGTTTCAACCCATGGGCTCCTGTCACTCACCTTGCTCCCCCCCAATCCCTTCCTGGCAAGGCTGGTTTAAGGGCCCTGCAGCACCTGCAGCCACAGGGGGTCCCGTCATTGTGGGGGGTCCCATCATAACCCTCCTCCAAGAACAATATTAGTAATAATCTGAATATCCTGTACTGTGAATAGCTTAGGTTAGGTTACATTGACATGAGATAAACATAAGCCCCCCCCCAAAAAAAATAAAGCATTGCGGGGGGGTGGCAAAGTTCCTTAAACCAGCCCTACTTCCTGGGCTGGGTACTTGAGCCTCAAGGTGATCCCTCTGTGGACCAGTCGATGTGTTGTTCTATGGGTTTGCTGTAGTGGGTGTGACCAGACTCTGTATCAAACATAATAGGAACAGCCAGACATAGTTGTAAAAAAAGAAGAAGAAGAAAGAATAAACAAGTAGAAGTTTATTAAGACCGATTTAGATAACACATTAACCTCTGAAGTATTTAATCCTTCTCTGCTCCCTAAAACCCTATTCAGTTTCCCCCTCTGGCTGGCTGTCCTATCTCTATTACAACTCTTCCCGCTCTCTGTGCCATCTTTTCCATATCTGTCTTCTGTCAAAGACAAGCCTCAGTTTTGCATCCTTTCTCCCCCATAGCCTCCCTCCTTTCACAGCATTCTCTGAGTGGTGATTGGCTGCTACCAACCAGGCTTGCCCAGCTCCTGCCTTCACAACTGCATTCAGTGTTGGGTGCCTCATTTTATGAAGAATATAGAAAAGTTAGAGCAGGTTCAAAGAAGGGCAACAAGGATGATAATGATATGCAAAGGGATCTTGTAGCATCCTGGGATTTGCAGTTTAGGGAAGGGCATTTATCATTTTCAGCCAGAGAGCTTTTAGGTCTCACTAAACTACAAATCTCAGAGTTCCATATGAGGCAGCCATAGTAATTAAAGTGGAATAATAGTACTATAACAGTGTAGTGTGATAAGGTTCTAACTGAGAGACAGAAGTTGTAATATAAGCTTTCATAAACCTAGGGCTTGTCTATATGGGCAATCTACCCTGTCTTACCCCGGTCTTAAAGCCCTGCAGTTCTTACGTTCTGCCCCCGGGCAGCCTTTACCACTCCCAGGCACAGATGGGGCTCAGATGGGGGGAAGAGGGGTAGGGCCCTTTACCATGTTTTAAAAGAACACCTGGCTTAATCTATTCCCACCAGGAAGGAACAGATTGGGCCCGCGCATCTGCAGGAGCCCCTCCTGGCAGGCTGGCCTGTTGCTTCAGCTGCTGGCCTGCCTTGCTCTCTCCAAAGCAGGAAGGAGTCCTGCAGCCTGTGACCAAGGCTGGTCATATGCAGAGGGGCTTGGTCACATGTTGTGGGCCAGCTTTCTCACTTCTGGGAGATGTTAGTGGCAGCGGCTGCAGCAATGGGCCAACATGCCCATCAGGACTTCCTCATGTTTTGTGGAGGTAACGGGGGAGGAACAGGCCTGACCCAAGGCCAGGATACAGTGGCAGGAAGCCTGTGTATCCTGGCTAGTACAGTACAGATAAGCCCCTAGTCTGCTTCTTCAGATACTTCCTCTCCATGCATCTGAGGAAGTAGATTTGGGAGATTTCAATCTTTACTCACCTCCATACTTGCTGTGATCAATTCACACAATGTTCTAGAAGATTCTCTGCGAATCTGCAGGCAATGCACTTCAAGGGGATTTAAGCCACTTTTTAAAAAAGTTATCTTTTTACCCAGAACTTTCCCCCAAAGTCTGGATAATCTTGTGTGTGGCCACCACTCCAAGGTGACTTCAGTGTGGAGCTGGGGGTGGGAGGAGTTTTTGGTGGGTACGACTGGTTGGTTCTGGCAAGTGTGATAAAGAAAAAAAAACACAGTGTTTTTTTTTTGTTTTTTTTTTTACTTCAGCCACCAGGCACAGCCAAGGCAAGCCAATCCTCCTTGTGTTGCTTTTTTCCCCCTGCCATGAATGTAGGTGTGTAGATCTTCGCATAAATGAGCAAGTGGTAAGCTGGCCAGTATGTGCACTCCTTCTTCCTTCCCCCTTCCACCCATCATTCACTTGCTTGCTTGCTCCCTCACTGATGTGGAGATCTGCATACCAACATTCAGGGCAAGGGGCAGAAGACGATACAAGGCTGATGGGAGGGAGAATAGAGGGGGGAGGAAGAGGAAGAGGGTAGCCCGATCTTTCCCCTCACAATTGACCTCATGGCTGAACATATTAAAAATACATCTGAAAATATTTTTTTTATTTTTTCTTTCTTTCTATGTGTGTGTATATTTGAAGATCCCTCCTGTGGACCCAATAGATTGACAGGCAAACAGTAACAGCTATTGGTTGATAGGTCAATGCATGCGTGTTGCGAAGGGGAAAGACAGCACAGCAGACATGACTGTATGTGTAAGCTGTAATTATTTTAATAAAATCAGTTTTTGGAAGATGTACTTATAGTCACATGTTTTTAGGGCACTGTTTGTCCAAGCAGGCATTAAACTGTCTTGGCCCAAACCAGCCTGAGCAATCACTGATTTTGTAATTTCAGGTTTTCCTTCATGTGCCCTACTTTCTGAACCAATGTGATAGTGACCAAAGAAATAGCCAATTCAGTTCTGGTGCCTTGCCACTGGAATGGTTGACTCATGGATGTTCATTTGGTGCCTACTAACATTAAGGCACTGTGGAAACTTTATATTATCTGTTCCATTCTGTCTACTGCATTTTGCTTGCTGTGTTGTCAGTATTCTTGTCTGCTCATGCAACCACTCTCTCAAGAAATGGAGGAGGCGCACAGAGAAAAATAAATAATGCTAGATTTTTACATTTATTTTTTATTTCACCATTGAACTTGTTATGATAGTAGGGACAAAAATATTCCATGGGAGTGATGATATGCAGGTTGAGGAATGATCGAGGTGAGTCTCTAAGCTCCAGAGGGAGTCAGCTGGAGGAGCTGCAATTAAACTCGTGGGCAGGCTAATAGTAATGATGCCTACCTATAGAAGCATCTGTTAGCACATTTTACATGGTGCCAAATACCCACCTTATAGATCAACTTTAGTAGGAGTACCACAATGTTATGGCAACTTGTTTCACTCTTCATTCTCCAGTGGCACAGTTTCCTACTGTTTCACAGTGGCAGATACTACAGAACTTTAATTTGCTGCTCTTTGGCAGTCTGCCTTTTAAAAACCACAGTGTGATTATATAGAACTAGGCAGGCAGTACTGGTGTCTTAAATGTCCAATCTAACTGAGAGCCATCTCTGCTATCTGGCAGCAGCTCTAAGGGGTCTTTATCAGCCATGCTCCTTGGATCTTTTTACCAGAGATACCAGAGAACCTAGGACCTTCTACATGCAAAATATTACAGTGGGACCCCCGTATCCGCAGGGGATTGGTTCCACGGGTCACCCACAGATACCAAAAACCATGGATAACAGTGAGCGCCATTGAAAACAATGGGACTTCCAGTTTAAAATACCATAGAGTTGCATTGGAGGACCTAGAAAACATCTAGAGAGGATGCCTTTCTAGGCATTTTCTAGGAAGACTCTATGGTAGGTGTGCTGTTTTGTGTCCCATGGATAACAAATCAGTGGCTAATGAATCAGTGGATACAGGGGCCCTACTGTATACCTGTTGGTCTGCAAGAATGTATAGGAGAAAATATGGAGACCCCAAGACCATATGATCTGGGAACAATATAAATGAACTGGAAATAGTATCTTAGGAGACTATCAGACAGACTCTTTGGCTCTGTTTCCGTTCTGCTACCCCCCACCCGCCCCCTCCCATTCCTGGCACGGAATAAAGGGAAAAGTTTCACACATTTATCTTTATTCCGTAACAGGAACGGGCTCCCCCTCCCTTCCCTGCCTGGTCATAAATGCAGCTGTTGCAAGGCTGCTTTTACGACTGGGAACTCAAATCCCGGCCATTCTCGTAATAGAACGGCCGGGAGGGAAATCCCCCCCCCCAGCTGTCAAAAAAGAAAACAAGCACTAAAACACATTTTAAAAAGAAACAGATACTTTGGGAGGGGATTTTTTTTTTTTTTACTTACCTTTCTGTCCCGGTCACACCCGGCAGTGTCTGGTAGGGACCTCCCAGTGACTTCACGATCCGTTGTCATCCTGGGAGGAGAACGGGGCTCCTGTTCACTCACCCATCATTATAATAATGGAACAGGCCTCTTTTTCACAGATTTTTCCATGAATAAGCGGAAACGGGGGAGGAACAGGAGCAGAAGGGGAGCATCCCAGAACAGGGAAGACGTCGTGTAAAAGGTAAGCCCTTTAGCAATCTTCTGTCATCCCTGTTCTGGGATACTTTACCCGTGTGATAATCTCATTAGATGAGCAAGAGTGTCTTCTAACAAGATGGTAGGTTAAATAAATAGGATGTAATTCTAAGAACTTTTCCTTTTTACTTGTTAAGTAGATACAGACATCTGAAGTGCACAAAGGCCTTCAGGGGACATGGGCATCCTAAGGTGATGCCTCCAGTGGAAACATGGGGGGGGGGTAAATTTCTTGTCCAGCCTTTTTTTTTTTTTTTTTTAAGAATGTAATCCCACTCTGTGCAAGGCAGGAAGGAGGGGAAAACTCAGCTGGGAATGAAGTCTCCCTTTTTTAGTCCCTATATGATGTGGAAGAAAGGATTTAGTTTCAAAGACTACACTATCCTCATGGGGTGGTCCTGCTCTAGACTTGAATATCCATGCCTTTATTTAGAAACAAAAAAGAAAACACGTCTATACATCTGTACACCTTTAATGTAAAATCTAGTTTAACCCTAAAAAACTTGTTCAGTTGCACACTTTCTTGCTATCATTATTACAAAGAATGTCTGTAAAATAATGTAAAAATGTGACCCACAAGGTGAAGCTGGTTTAATGCTGGAACAGGTATGTCCCAGGAAGATGGAGAAAGGGCCAGCTTCTGTAAAACAAAGAGATATGGACACTCTTAGATATGAGGGAGGGGGTCATTAAGGGAGCCAGCTGGCTTACCACTCTCACCACTGCTCAATAGTCTGTCCTTTCCTTCTGGTCTCCATCTTTCTGGGAGAGGTAAAGGTTGTTGCAGCTGCTGCTCCTTGTCCTTTGCGCTATTCACCCACTGCTGGTATGCTTGTAGAGAGCCACAGAACAGATGGCAGGTTTCTGCTACCAGGAATCGCAAACAATGCTAGAACTTGAATATTTGTCTTTTCACAGCTTAACTGCATAGCCAGATTTAAATTAGCAACATTTATTCTTGCATTTATAATACAATATATCATGTGTTTTGGGATTTCCCCAACAACAGCTCTATGAACATATTAAACTAATCTGCTCTTAAAAGGAGCAGAATGGATTGAAGAGTGAGAACAGCACAAAGGGACTTTGCATACTCCCTATAGTACTCCAAACAGGTATGGGTCGTCACAGGATTTCTGTAGGGCCTTGTGTTGTGAAAGTTTCTTTTCAAACATGATCCTAGAAAAATACAGCTTAGCAAGTCCTGCCTGCATATTTTTCAGATCCTAAATCTGAATTAAATTTCCTGCCACCTAGAGCATGTGTGAAATTCAAAACAGAGCCCTGCAGGCTATATTGCTTAGCTCCCCTATGCTAGAAATTTGAGATGAAATTTAAAACAACAACAACAAAATAGTAGCAATAATGAAATAGAATAAAGGAGAGTTCCAGACATGAGGCTATTATTCTTCCTGAATTCAGTGGAATCTATGATGGGCACAATAAGTGCTCAGGAGGTGTTCGTGTAATGAGGTTACCAAATGCAAACAGATGCAGGGTGCAGAGCTAAGGTTACCTTTTCTTTGAACATAATTTGGGATGGCCAAGGGTGTTCTCCACAACATGCCGCTTGTGTTCATTTTCAATTTTTTCCCCTTGAACTCCCCTCTCCCTTCTTTTTAAATAACATTAGTTAGGAAGGGAAAATCTGTGCATAAAGTGATTTAAATGAGTTAAATGTAGCCACGTACCTAACTGGAGGTTTTAAGCTGATGACAAATCAAATCATGCTTGCACATATAATCTGTGGTCCAAAGATTATTTGATGTATCAAAGCCACAATCAACAGGTCACACTTTCACATGCAGACACTGGATAGAATTAACACATAGAGCCACTGTGATGCACTCAGTCAGAGGATTTGCTCTCTTCTATAAAGCACATGCTGATTTTCTTCTCGGATTCCCTGTTGTGCTCTATTATACAGTGTATGTTTGCAATGTGATCTGTATTGCCTCTTCATTTCCTAAACCCAGCTTGTACCTCTCACTGCATATATGGTAGAAGCCTTTGCTGCAGACCTGTCAACTGAGTTAAAGAAGATTGCTCCCTAAACTGTGTCCATGGCTTGCAAGTGTGGTTCAGTGGCAGAGTATCTGCTTTGCATGCAAAAGATTTCTGTTTCCCAAATAGGACTTGGAAGTGCTCCTGACTGAACCCTTGGAATGCTACTAGTGGTCAATGTATACACGAGGTACACAACATTTTTAGCCCCAGAGGGTCACATTTGGTAATTGTGCTGCTGATTATCATAGAATCATAGAATTGCAGAGTTGGAAGAGACCACGAGGGCCATCCAGTCCAACCCCCCTGCCATGCAGGAAATCACAATCAAAGCATCCCCGACAGATGGCCATCCAGCCTCTGTTTAAAGACCTCCAAGGAAGGAGACCCCACCACGCTCCGAGGGAGTGCGTTCCACTGCCGAATATAGCTAAGGAGTCACATTGGACTTGCCAAGTCATGGGCCTAAGATCTAGCACCTAACTTACACTTTGGTGCTGCTTCCTCACGTGGCCCCAGTACTTTTGCTCACCTCTGCTGGCTCATGTTGCTGTGGCACTACAGTACATCAGCTCTGAACTTTCAACACCCTTCGATGCTCTAGCAAGGTGTTTCTGCATGTATACAGAGACTATGTCTGCCTGGGAAAAGTGTTTCTTCCAGTTGGTTGCTGGCCACCCAACCCCTGCTGGCCTATCTAGTATCCAAAGTATGTCTTTGAACTTGGTAATTCCCATGCTGGATGTGGGAAGTCACAGGCCTTGCACTGAGTGCATCCATCTTGCACTCAGATTGTGCAGCTCAGGACTGTGCTCATGCCCCACTCGGCTTCCCATAGGTTGCTCTGGTTGCTCATTGTGAAAACAGAATGCTGGGCCTTTGATTTCATCCATGGTGGCTTTTCTTATGTTCTAATGCTGCCTTTTCATCAGAGTGTAGAGATAAAAAGTTATTAGTAACAAATTATTACTAAGTCCTTTTTCAGTAATTAAGAGAGAAGTATGTCATAGCATCATGTGGGAAGGGATTATTTCACTCCTTTTTGCCATTTAACTCAATTGGTTTTAGTTGCAGAGTTTATATGACCTTACCATATAGATATGTTTTGTGCCACGAGCCAGTAGCATTCTGGTGATTTTAAAAAAAGGAATTAAAAGTTAATTTAGAGAAAGAAACAAATCAATTTTTTAAAAATCATAGCTATAACAGTAACTTACTACAGGAGGGGAAGCTTCTCCTGGACCTGTAACTACAACCAGTTAATCTTTAAAAGTGATTTTCCTTTTTAAAAAGTAATATATTCTTATTTAAACATCTACATTTTACAATCTAAAATACATACAAGGGAAAAATCATAAACAACAAAAGAAAAGAAACCCCACAAACATAGTAAAAAAACCCACACTAAACGATAATCCCAACCCCCTCCCCAATCTTTAAAAGTAATTTTCCTGTCCTTTTATCTCTGCCACCTCAGTCTGCTGACTACATAGCTGTTCTTTCAGTGCGGTACATAAAGGAGATTATCAGACAGGATCAATATGGTGTGACAATGATGCCAGGAGATCGCGAAAAGTCTTTCAGACGTCGTCGTCCTCGAGTTGTCATGCTCCCATGCTGCTCCCGTTCCACCAGCACTCCTTTTTATTCACAGGCTAAGCCATGAATAGAACGTACATTCCATTTCTGTAACGGAACAACAGGAGAGTGAAAAGGTGCCCAATTATGCTGGCTCGATGCCGGCGTCAGTGAGAGGTACATGCCGAACACTTCCAGGTGTGATTGGGAGATTGAGATAAGTGACACACTTTTTGTACCCTCCCTGGGTTACTTGTTTTTTTTAAGCAAGTTTTTGTGCTTGCTGTCACTTTTTTGTATTATATTTGGCTTTTTTTAAAAAAAAATCCCGCACGATCATCCTCTCGTGAGAATGGCCAGGATTTCCATTCCAGGAAGTGAATGGGGCTCCGTTTGAGCTCCATTCACTCCTGGGCTGTTGGATGGGAGGGAACGTCATGCTAAAAGGTAGGTATGAAACTTTTTGTTTCCATGCTGCGATGGGGACGGGAGAGGGGCGGGAGAGGAGATAGTGAGATGGGGACACTTTTTTTTTGTCCCTGTCTGATAATCTCCAACTGTTTTGCTGCTTTAGCATGGCGTGTCCACACTGGTATGCAGGCACTATGCCTGTTTGGCAGTGGTAGTTGTCTCTTCAATTGTTACTTGCTTGTCTCTGCCTGGCTCTCTTGTGCAAAGGTGAAGTAGCAGAATTTGGTTATTCCTGTCTTGGTCATTGACTAGTAATAAGCCTAAGGCATGCTCCCTGGACCTAGCATTCACCCTGCTACAGTTAATTTCTATGGGTGGTACTTTCTATGGGTGGTGAACTTTTTTGGCATGAAAGTGAATGCAGGCAATAAAACACACTTGCAGTATAGTTTCTGCTTTAGATTTTTTTTAAGGAATAACCATATAATTTGGGGATAGAGGGTGGCTGGCTGCAGTTCTAATTAAGTTGAGGGGGCTTCTGTTGGGCCTGGAGTAACAGTAATGTGAATGTAAAATGCAAGGCAGCATGTTAAATAAGTATTGGTAGGTAACACAACATAAGTGGTGCAATGTATGTGTGGGAACACTGAGGAAAACATGTTCTTCCCCCCCCCCCATTGTGTGAAGAGGGTAGACCTTTGGGGTGCATGAAATACCAAAATGAACATACGTGGGATAAGTCTGTGCTTCCCCTCTTGGCCTGTTTTCACATCTTGGCTTCATCCCATTAGTAAATCTGTTTTATTTCTCTTTGGCAGAAGAATTTTCTAATGAAATTTCTGCCTTGACACACTTAAGTATAAAGTTACCACCTAGTCTGTGTCTGTAGAGAGTGCTGCATGTCAGCAGAGGTCGGGCATGCAGCCTCACCACTGGTTAAGTCATAAAGAAGGGCCATGGCTTGGAGGCACAATTGTAAAGCTCAAAAGGGTGCCCCCCCTCAAAAGGACAGATAACCTATTTAGTTCTTAGAGTGCATAACTTCTTCCAACTGGCAATCTTACCTGGTTAGTGTATAGGCTGAGAACATATGATACTTTTATACATTCATACAGTAAAGGAAAAAATAAATTTAGAAATCTGTGAAGCAGATCACTATTGATGGTGTTCAGGGGGAATTCCATCCTATAACAGGGAACCATCAAACTCAACAATCATTGCAACCAGCACTGCAGATAACAAAGCACCAGTAGAGTAGCTGATTCTGATTCCTTAAAATCTTCTGAAAAACAGTGTTCTAGCCACTAGGGTGCAGCAACATACATGCTTCATTCAGGTTCTTTGGCCTGAATAAAACTTAAGTATTTATCATGCATATTCATTTGTAGAAGAAAAAAAATCACTTACAAAATAGCTTCCTGGCAAAATTTTGAGAGAAAAATATACAATATTTTGTAATAAGATATAATTGTTTTGTAAACAATTGTAAACAAAACAGTTAATCAAGGAAGACTAGCTTACACTTAGAATGAAGGACAATGAAGTCTGGCACATTAAAGACTTAACAGATTTATGGTAGCGTAAGCTTCTGTGGTGTAGAGTAACACCCAAACACCCTTCAGTTTACCAGTTTACAGTAAACTAATTTAAGCTGATCCTTCCTATTTCTAGCATGCACAATCCTTCCTATTTCTAGCACCCATTCATGTTGCTTCCTGATAGTCTCTGTGACTCACACATGTGGGTTCTATATGCCTGTCAGTGGACAGCCTTATTTTGGAACATTCTAGAGCTAAGCAAGATTTGGGTGGGAGCTCATCCCACACTTGCACTGCTTAAAAGAGTATGGCCCCTGCTACCTATGCTCAGTTTCTTTTTGTCCACTACAGCAACAGCATTAGAAAGCCCCTTTAGCTTGTGGTGATTATCTTGGAGCCTTACTGCACTCCAAAGAAAGTGGCAATGCAGCACGAACATTCCGTCTTTCCTGCTGCCTTATTGCATGATGTTGGGGTTCTTTTGTTCTGGTCCAATGGGGGACTAAGGTAAAATTGTGTCTTTTGCTAACCAGAAAAATCCATTTGCAAAAAGATGAGGTTTTACCTCAGTCCCCCATGGGACCAGAATGGAAGAATGGAAGACACCATATGGTAAGGCAACAGGAAAGATGGAATGTTCCTGCTGTGTTGCTGCTTTTCTTCAGAGTGTGGTAAGGCTCTTGGTCTTTGTGGCTTTCAAGGCATTTCATATTTATTTTGAGGCCTGTTGTTTTGTATGGAAAAATAGAATGGATATTGTTTAGAGATAAGACTCTCAGAACTTGAAGGTCATAAATTAAGATTTGGTTGGCATGGTCATCTTGTTATATGTTTGTTATACAGAGCAAGGGGGAAGCCAAGCATAGTTAGACATGCATTCTAGACTTCAAGAAAGCTGATGTCAGTAAACTTAGGGAAATACTGGGTGTGATCCCATCATCAGGAATACTAAAAGAGAAGTGGCAGTGGAAAGGAGGATCAGGAGGCGAACAGTGGTGGAGGCAGGACTGGCATGCAGAGTTATACCACTGCCACCATTTAAGAGGCAGGAAGGCAGCCAGCCGCTAGCTCAGCCCAGACTGCTTTGCAGGCCAGCCGGTCCCAGCAGCAGCTACAGTCATTGCCTCCCCTGCTGCCAGCACACCCTTTACTCCCTGCAAAGGGCTCCACATGCCTGTGTGGTGGTGGGGGACACTGGGGCAGCACCATGCCCTGTGCTGGTGGCAGCAGCAGCAGCTTTGTGGCCAGCCATCAAGTCAGTTCTCCAAGGCTGGCAGGACCTTGTTAGCCTCCAGAAGGGATGGAGGGTGTGCAGGCAGGAGGCTGAGGCAAAAAGGCCTGGAGACAGATAGAGGGAGCTCTGTAACTGCAGCCACATCACATTACCCTCCCTTCAGCTTTCTGACAAAAGAGACTAAGGGCTTTATCAGACCACCCTCCATTATTGTTCTTTTGCCTGCATATTTTGTGACGTTTTTATGCCGGCAAAAGACCCTCCCCCATCAGACCTTACCTTTCGTAGCATGAAAAGGCAGCCCAGGCACTAACAGGGAGTGAACGGAGCACAAAAACACACTAAAAAAAGTAAACCAGGGAGGGGGGGAAAAAAGAGTGTCCCCTACCTGACTGTCCCAATTTCACCTGGAAGTGTTCTGGCATTCATGCTTCATTCATGTGAGCACAATGGTGCGAAGTTTCAAATGCCAGCAATGCCAGCAAAAAAGCAGAACAGGAGATCTATTGACAGCTTGGCCCCTCAATAAATTAGAATGGCTTTTTGACAAGATATGATCACGAAAGGATGTTGTTGTCTGGTATTTGCGTCCTTTCATGATCATTAGGTGTCCTTATGATGCCATATTTGCCACATCTGATAAAGTCCTAAGAAGCAGACTGAAGACTGCCCACAATCTGACTGAATAATCAAAGACTGAACCCAGACTGAAGATGTGCAATCACTGAGAGAGAGAGAGAAAAGGGTGCCAAGCCAACTGACACTTTGCAAGCAGCACTTGTGCAGTTCCAAGCAAACCTCTGTAGTCAGCTTGGCACCTTTCCCCGCCTCTCAGCTCACTTTGCAAGCAGTGAGTGTGCATGCAAGCTATTGGGATAACAACCTTTCACATGCACAAACTCTTTGAACTCTATGGTAGTTAAAGTGCATACTCTCTCTAGGAGTTTATGCAAAACATGTTTATGGCTGAATTCCTCTTTGCTTGTTTACATACCTCTTCTCTTCCTGGTCACGTAGGAATCTTTTGTTCTCTGGGGACCAAGCCCCAACCACACTTTTCTATCTGCCCTCTACATGAAGCATGTAGTATGTAGCATGTAAGTTTGAAGGAGCTCTGTGGATGAGATGCTTCTGATTTGTTAATAGCATGTAGATTTTTCTTCCTTCTACCTACCTGAAGATGCTGAACCTGTGTATTGAATTATGCATATGCTAGTTTGTAAGTGAAGTACCTTTTATACCTTTTAAAGAAGACTAAGCTTGTTCTCAGCTAGATATAGTGTGTGTGAGGAGGTGGCTGGTTTATCTGTTCTAACTTCTGCTAATCGCAATTTTAACTCTGCTACTGAGATCACCAAACCTAAAATGTTTTAAAAATCCAACACAAGCCATCCAAAGCAAGCCTCTGTAGGAAAGAAGAACTAATGAACACCTGTTGTTTCAATGCTTTGCAAATGACAGACAAGTTCCATTAATTTGATTAGGAGTCTGCTCTTTCGTAGGCAAGACTTGGGACCGCAGGCGCACATGACAGCAGTCCCAAGCAAGCTTCTGTAGGCAAGAAGAACTGACAAAAGAGTGGACTACTGATTGAATTAATGGAACTTGCCTGTAACTTGAAAGTGTTGAAACAGAGGAACTTGCCTTGCTTCCTTCCCCTCCCCGCCCCTGGAAACCCCATACCTGCTTCCCCTGTCTCATGTCCTGCTTCACTTCAGCCACCAGCCCATGCCAGATCTTACTTAGTTCATCTGTTGGGTCCATGCCATACTTCTTTTCCCACACTTCCTCTTCCTGTCCTTCCCTTCTTTCCTCTTTGTTCCATGCACCCATGACCTTCTCTGTCTCACAGCATGTTCCCCCTCTGTCTCTGCCCCAGTGGTTTGGCCCTAGTCAGCCATGGCCATCCATTCCATTTCTTTAGAGGTGTTTAAACAGAGGTTGTTGGGGGTGGTTTGACTTGTGTTCCTGCAGGACAGGGGTTTGGACTGGATGGCCCTGGTGGTCTCTTCCAACTCTATGATTCTATGATTCCTCAGTCCCTAGAGCAGTGATGGGCAACCTTTTGAGCTTGGTGTGTCAAACGGCACCAAAAAACTGAGCATAACTTGGGAGGTGTGTCACTTTGAGGAAAAAAACATTATTTCGTGATATTTATTGTTTAATCAACAATATTATTAATTGTTTATTAATAATTAATGAGTTGTCACAACTCATGTGACAACTGATTAATCAAAATGTACAGTCGTCCCTTCACATTCGTGGGGGTTAGGTTCTGAAGACCCCCGTGAATGTGAAAAATCCGTGAATAATAACAGCCTCCCCCGGCCTCTCGAAAGTGGTGACGGGGCCTTTGGAGGCCGCATTGCTACTTTCCCCCCCATCTCCCCCAGCCTCCCGAAAGTGGCGATGGGGCCTCTGGAGGCCCATCGCTACTTCCCCCCCCGGCCTCTCGAAAGTGGCGATGGGGCCTCTGGAGGCCCCGTTGCTACTCCCCACCCCCGCCCCGCCCTACTGAAAGTGGCGATTAAGCCTTTGGAGGCCCCATTGCTACTTTTCCCCCCACCTCCCCGGCCTCCCTCTGACCCATGGGTTTATTTGGGGGGGGGAATACCTTACCCACGAGTGAAGCAGGGAAAGATATAAAAGAGGTGGACTTACCTGATGGAGGTAGAGGAAGGCTGGGGGCCATGATAGCAAGTGTGGGAGCAAGGCGGAGTTGGAGATGGGGAGGCAGCCTGAGTTAGCCATGGAGCAGAGCATGTGTTGCCAGCTAGCCTAGGAGCGATTACACAGGCAGCTCCTCGGCTTCTTCCCTTCACAGCACTTACTCCCCCTCCCCACAATGCCACGCGCGCGCACACACACACACACACACCTACACACGCATTCTCCCCCCTCCTTCTTTTGGCAGCTCCCCTGTGCAGAGCTATTTAGGAGGGCTCCATTGGAGAAGCTGCACGCGGTGCCCTGGGCTCAAACAAGAGGCCCACCTGCCTGCCACCTTCCCCGGCCTTTCTGAGGTGGCTCAGAGGCTTCGGAGCCCCCTCGGGAAGGCCGGGGAGAGGCTGGGCAGCCACCCTCTTGCTTACCTGCCATCTCCCCCGGCCCTTCCGAGGCGGCTCCGAGGCTTTGGAGCCACCTTGGGAAGGCTGGGGAGAGGCCGAGTGGCCACCCTTCCGCTCACCCACTGCCTTCCCCAGCAGAGTCCCACCCGCTGGCCACCTTACCTGGCCTTTCTGAGGTGGCTCCGGGGAAGCACAGCAGGGCTCAGGGGTGGTGGTGGCCAGGTGGGGGTGGAGGCTCCCCTGCCTCCCTAAAGTGGTGATCGGGGCTTCGTAGCCCCGCCTGCCACTTTCCTTCCCCCCTCCCTAAAGGGAGGTTTTGATGCCTGGATTGCCACTTTAGGGAGGGTGGTGAGGTTGAGGGCGGGGGCGGGGGGAAGGAGGCCGCGTGTCAGCACAAATGGCTATGCCTGTCAGTGCTGACACGCGTGTCATAGGTTCGCCATCACCGCCCTAGAGCTTAGCATGCAGGAGCGAGGCCAACAGGATTGAGGGCAACGGGTGTTTCGCAGGGGAGTTTGAGGGGAAGGCTCCAAGTTCTATTCTAGTGCCTACTTCAGAGTATTCAATATGGACAGTAATTGAACTGCTGCAGTCACCTGTAACAGCTGTGGGATGTTTGTCTTCTTGACTGTGGATGTGCCGAGCTACACCTGCAGCAAGTACAAATTGGTTGTGTTGCTGGAAGAGAAAGTCCAGCAACTTGAGGCCCAGTTAGCCACTATGCAGCATATTAGGGAGCAGGAGCTTTTCTTAGACACAGCAGAGCAGAAGGTCTTGGTTCAGGCACATACAAGGGGTGTCTCTCTGGAGGAGGTTAGTTCAGATACACAGGAGATCAATGTTTGGAAGAATGTGACTTTTAAAAGTAGAAGGAGCAGGGGCCATTCTATGAGTTTGGTACTACAGAACCGGTTTAAAGCTCTCTCCCTTGTCAGTGATGACAAGGAACGGGAAGAAGAGCAGCAGAGCCAGGCCTCAGAGAATGTGCATGAGAAGGTTCAGCACACAGATTGGCCTCTGCAAATCCTTGGAGGAGGTGTGTGGTGTGTGTGGTGGTGGTAGGAGATTCTCTGCTGAGGGGTTCAGAATCAGTAGTTTGCGGGCCTCATAAGATGTCTAAAGAGGTGTGTTTTCTCCCATGTGTACAAATCCACATTGTAACAGAAAGGCTGATGGGGCTCGTGAAACCTACTGACTGTTATCCCTTCCTTTTGGTCAACATGGGAACCAATGATACTGCAAGCATAGCCTTCAGAATATCAAAAGGGATTATGAGGCTCTGGGTAGGAAGCTGAAGGACTTGGATGCACAGGTAGTCATTTCATTTGTCTTTCCAATGGATGGGTGTGGCCCAAGAGGGGAGAGAAAGATAGTGGAGGTGAACAGCTGGCTGCACAGATGGTGCTGCCGAGAACAGTTTGGCTTCCTGGACCATGTGGTGAGGTTTCATGGAAGTGGACTACTGGCAAGGGATGGGTTGCACCTCACAGCAGTTGGCAGGAATGTTTTTGCTAAGAGTCTGAAAGATGTGATCAGGAGGACTTTAAACTGAGTTATGTGTGGGAGGGAGACAGTATTCTTGAGTGCAGGAGTTCATCAACTGCTGGAGCTAATAACCTGAAAGTTATACAGAGAACAAGGCAAATACTACAAGAACTCAACAGTGGGAGGAATAAAACCTTTAAAAGCCAGATAGGGAGAATGGCCCATGGTTTTAGATGTCTCTATACTAATGCATAGAGCATGGGAAATAAACAAGATGAACTTGAACTCTTAGCACAGCAAAGCAAATATGATTTAATGGCCATCACTGAAACCTGGTGGGATGAGTCTCATGATTGGAATGTAGGAACAGAGGGGTATAACCTATTTCAGAGAAATGGACCAAACGGGAAGGGTGGTGGAGTAGCATTATATGTTAAGGATGTGTACACCTGTGAACAAATCCATGACTTAAATCCTGGGAGCCATGTTGAGAGCATCTGGGTAAAAATCAAGGGGGAGAGAAACAGAGGGATGTTGTTGTGGGGGTCTACTACAGACCTCCAAGCCAAACAGAGGACTTGGATGATGCCTTCCTAGAAGAGATGACCGCACATTCAGACAGGAGAGATGTAGTAATAATGGGGGATTTCAACAATCCTGATATTTATTGGAAATACAGCTCTGCCAAAAAGTTAAGGTCCAACAAATTCCTTACTTGTCTTAGAATCATAAAAGCATAGAGTTGGGAGAGGCCACAAGGGGCACCCATTCCAACCCCCTGACATGCAGGAATAAACAATCAAAGTATTCCTGACAGATGTCCATCCAGCCTCTGCTTAAAAACCTCCAAAGAAGAAGAGTCCACCACACTCCGATGCAGTGCATTCCACTGTCAAACAGGTCTTACTGTCAGGAAGTTCTTCCTAATATTTAGATGGAATCTCTTTTCCTATAGTTTCAACCCATTGCTCCGTGTTGTAGTCTCTGGAGCAGCAGAAAAAAAGCTTGCTCCATCCTCAATATGACATCCCTTCAAATATTTAAACATGTGTCAGGCTCGTCCCTGAATTCTGGGATTTGGAGTGGAATTCATGGAGCATGACATAAGGCTGGTTCTGGCCTGGCTCCCTGCTTAGGCCCCTGGAGGTTTTGGAGGGAGGCCAGCCCGCCTTGTTGTCTTGGGAACGCTGCTCTCCACAGCAGCTCAAGGTCAGCTTTCCCCAGGTACAAGCCTGAGAGACAGAAAGGCATCTTCCCTCCCTAATGGCTGTTCCCATGCTGGGGAGGTTTATCTAGGGGTTTGCTTTGGCTGTACTCAGTTTCGGCTTTGTCCTATGTTCCTGACACATGAATCCTTGTCAATAAAGCAATTTATTGATTGAATGTGAGTGTGTGTGCTTGGTATATCACAGTAAGCTGAAACTCCTCTTCACTGCCTAAATCTACTGAGAGGTTCTACCCGCAATGTCGGACAACGCGGAGGCTGGAACCCAGACGGAGACAGACCTGGCTGCAGCCTCCGGCCAGGACACACAAGAGGGGCCCGGTGCACTGGGGGATGCTGCCGGAGTGCCTGAAGATGACGCCAGCAGCCGGGCTCGCCGGAGGGCTGGGAGATTTATGCATCCCTTTGACTTGATGGAGTTGGGAGCCAGAGAAGCCCTGGGGAGGGGCGGCCTGCCACTCTTTGACACCCCAGTGCGAGGAGCTGGAACGGCCATGGGAGCCAGCTGGCCCAGGCCAGACGACAGGAGCTGGGAGGAACGCAGGTCCCGCCCGTGGGACAGGCCCCTAGATGAGTACCGAGTGCGGTTTTCGCTGGCAGAAGTAGGAGCTGAGGTTCACCAATTGAAGCAGCAAATGGACGTTATACAAACGAGCCTCCTAGAGCTTTTGCAGAGGGCCCCTGCAGCACCACCGGCCCCTGGAGGGAACCAGCCTCCCCCAATTCAACCAGCACCCACCCTGGCCCCTGGACCAGGGGCCCTGCCGTGCCTGCTGGGCACCCTGACCTGCCAGCTCCTGGGCCAGCCCCCCCTGGGGGGATTGGACCGGTTGAGCCGCGAGAAAGACCCTGGGGCCTCAAGCACTGAGACTTGGAGGTGACCTTTGATGGCGATGCGGCTAAGCTACCATACTTCCTGACCCAGGTGGTGAGGTTCATGACTCACTGGGAAGAAGAGTTCCAGGCGGAGACTGAGAAGGTGCAGTATGTGTCAAATCAGCTGGAGGGGGCGGCGGCGTAATGGCTGGTGGGGCTGTATGATATAGGAGCCCCTGAATTAGGAAATTTCCATGAGTTCCTTTTGGCTCTACGGGCTCAATTTGAAGACCCTCTGAGGGTAAGATGGGCCCTCATGGATCTGCGCCAATTGAAGCAAGGTTCGAGGTCCGTGGCTGAATATGCCACCGAATTTCGCCATCTGGCCAGCCAGATCCCAGACTGGACAGAGGCTGTCAAGGTACAGTTTTTCCAGGACGGGCTCAATGCTGACATACTGGAGTGGGCGCTGTTCCAGGGAAACCCAGAAACCCTCTTGGGATGGGTACAGCTAGCCGGGGAAATGGAGACGCTGAGACGAAGTGTCAAGCTGGCTCGGCAGCAGCAGGGATCCGAAGGGAAGGCGGCGGGGTCTACCGGGAAGAAAGGTAAAATGTCCTGCCTGGGTGGATCTGCGACGGGGGAGTCGGAGGGGGAGCGAAGGATGAGGAAAGGCTTGTGCCTACACTGTGGGCAAGGGGGCAACCGCTTGCCCCCTTGAGGAGTCCTAGAGAACTCCTCCCCCAGAGAGAGTCCTAGAGAACCATTGGCAGCTGAGAAGCCCCGGAGGAGTGAGGGGAAGCTGACAGTGCCAAAGACAACACTCAAGCCCAAGGCAGCGGTTTGCGCCCTGGTACCAGGCCATGCAGCAGGGGAGTCCTCGGAAGAACCAGATGACAGCGGATCTTCCTTCTCCGATGCGGAGCCGGCGGGAAACAGCTCCAGTCCGCCCTACTAAGCGCCCGAGGGCGGGCTAACCCTGAAGGGCGCCCGGATGCAGGGGTGAGTGGAGTGAAAGGCCCTTTTTTCATAAAATCTAAGATAGGGACTGGGCAAAGCCCCCCCCCAAAAAAGTAATGTTAATGGTGGATTGTGGATGCACCCAAGTTTTAATGCACCCCTCCCTGGTCAGTGAGCTGGACATTAGTACTATCAAACTGGACAAGCCAGTGTGGCTGTCTCAGATGGATGGAGGGATGATGAAGGGGGGCCCTGCAAGGCGAATGACTGGTCCAGTACACATGAGAATGGGGAATCATCAGGAGGAACTTCAGTTTGTGATAGTCCCAGGGTTAGTTCCCACCACTGCGGTAGGACTAAATTGGCTGAAGTTCCACAACCCCATCATAGACTGGGTGAAAGAGACAATGACTTTTACAGACCCAGTGTGTGTGCAAGAGCACGGGGTGGGGGAAGCTTCCCCGGGGCACCCTCTAGTGGCCAATTCGCAGAACTGCACCACCGCTTTAGTCTGAGGGGAGCTGAAAGGATTGCCTGTTGAATACAAAAAATGGCAATATGTCTTTGAGGAGCGAGAGTGCAACATTTTGCCACCCCACAGGCCCTTTGACTGTGCCATTGAGATACTTGCTGAAACTAAACTACCAAAACCCAGGATTTATTCCATGACACCTGCTGAAATGGACGCCCTCCAGGAGTTCATAGACAAGAACTTGGCGCGGGGGTTCATCAGGCCCTCCACCTCACCTGTGGGGGCCCCGGTGATGTTCAGGCGGAAATCAGATGGGGGTCTTCGTCTGATCCAAGACTACCGAGGGTTAAATGCAATCAGTGTATCAAACCAGTACCCCCTGCCCTTGATGAAAGACATATTGGCCCATTTATCCAAAGGGAAGATATTTACCAAGCTGGACCTAAGAGAGGCTTATTACAGAGTACGAATCAAGGAGGGAAATGAATGGAAAACTGCTTTCAATTGCCCCCTGGGGGCTTTTGAATTCTTAGTAATGCCTTTCCGGCTCAGTGGAGCGCCCGGCATATTTCAGAACTTGATTAATGATGTTTTAAGAGAATTTCTGTACAAGGGGGTCTTGGTGTATTTGGATGATGTGTTGATTTACTCTGAGGACTATACGTCCCATGTGAAATTGGTGAAAAAGGTGCTTGCTAAACTGGGGGAAAACCATTTGTATGCAAGATGTCAAAATGTGAGTTCCACGAAAGCCGCTTGGACTACCTGGGGTACCACATCTCAAATAAGGGGATAGAAATGGACCCGGAAAAAGTTAAAGGGGTACTGGCATGGGAGGCCCCTAGAACCAGGAAGCATTTGCAGAGCTTCCTTAGATTTACTATCTTTTACCGGTCCTTCATCCCTGACTTTGCGACGGTAGCCCTCCCGCTGACCGACCTGTTGAAACCAAAGAGGTGGGGAAGAAATCCCAAAAGGGAAAGGGAAAGGGAGAAAAACCTCTCCAAAAGATTGTGTGGTCTGACCAATGCCAACAGGCTTTTGATAAGTTGAAGAAACTCTTCACATCTGAACCAATTCTCAAACACCCCGACCCCTCCCAACCTTTTGTAGTCCAAGTTGATGCTTCAGATGTTGCACTGGGAGGGGTGCTATTGCAAAGGGGGGTAGGAGGGTGACCTTAGACCATGTGCTTACCTATCCAAGAAATTCAATGAGACTGAGCGAAATTGGCCTGTGTGGGAAAAGGAAGCGGGGGCCATCAAACTGGCCTTAGAAACTTTGTGCCACCTGCTGGAGGGATCTTCCAAACCCTTTGAAGTGTGGACCGATCACAAAAATTTGGAAGTCCTAGCCACCCCAAGGTGGCTGAACCCCAAGCAGGTCAGGTGGGCCAGTTTCTTTTACCGGTTCAACTTCACCTTGAAATTTATCCCGGGAAAAAAGGAATTTCCTAGCTGATGCTTTGTCCAGCCTTCCCCAGCATGACAGTAAACGCAAAGAGGTTATTGACACAGTCTTCTCCCCCTCCCATTTGGGATTAGCAGTCCTAACCCGCAGTAAGGCCAAAAGTCAGGAGACCCAAACCAGCCCCTCCTTGGGGCCAGAGCCTATGGCAACCAATGATGCCGGCCCATCAACTGTATCCATGGGTCCCAGTAAAGCCCCAGCTGCGCCGGAGTCAGCTCCCCCTACCCCTTCGCCCCAGGGGGATGGGGGTGGATGGCAATCTCAATTGGCGTCGGTTCTCCCCAAGAACCCATGGTTTTTGGCTCACCCTGGGGAGGTGACCCTTTGGGAGGGCCTGGCGTGGAAGGGAGAGCATCTATATGTCCCAGAAGCCATGAGGGTGTCCATTCTCAAGCAATGCCATGACATTAAAAGTGCTGGGCACTTTGGGTATGTAAAAACTTTGCACTTGGCCCAGAGACAGTTTTGGTGGCCAAAGATGAGAAAGGAGGTGGAGGATTGTGTAAAAGGGTGTACCATGTGTGTTATGGCAAAAAGCGGGCTGGGGAAGCCAAAAGGCCTACTGCAGCCCCTGGCCACCCCGTCAAAGCCTTGGGAAGTTATCAGTATGGATTTTATAGTGGAATTGTCGGAATGTAGGAAGAAGACTGTTATTTGGGTGGTTACTGACATGTTTTCAAAACAAGCACATTTTGTGGCCTGCAAGAAACTCCCAACAGCCTCTCAATTCGCCAAGTTGTTCATTTAGCACATTTACAGACTACGGACTTTTTCGGACGAAGAAAAATAACGCAAGCAGCCTCTCCAGCTTGCGAGGCTGCTGCGCTGCAAAGCACCCCTTTCGTATGACGCTTGCCGCTGCCGGTACTGTTGCGGTACCGCAGGGAGAGCTGAACATCATATTTCGTTGATTTTTTACTCACGAAAGTTGATCGTGAGTAAAAATCAATGAAATATGACGCTCAGCTCTCCCTGCGGTACCGCAACAGTACCGGCAGGGGCAAGCGTCATACGAAAGGGGCGCTTTGCAGCGCAGCAGCCTCGCAAGCTGGAGAGGCTGCTTGCGTTATTTTTCTTCATCCGAAAAAGTCCTACATGGAATTCCTGCCAAGATTGTGTCTGACCAGGGGCCCCATTTCACTTCCCAGTTTTGGAAAGCATTCACAAAACTTCTGGGAGTTGAGTTAGGACTCAGCAGTTCCCATCATCCCCAGAGTGATGGGCAAAGTGAATGCATTAATCAGGTTCTTGAACAAAACCTGAGATGCTATGTGAACTTCCAACAATCTGACTGGGTGGACCTCTTGCCTTTTGCGGAGGTAGCCTATAACAACGTCACTCACCAGAGCACTGGCCTCTACCCTTTCAAGGTTGTCTCAGGGCAGGATTTCAATCCCCTGCCTCTAGGGGAGGGGTCCTCTATGGACCCGGTCTCAGTGACCCAGTGGAGTCAAAAGGATAGAGATGCCTAGCCCATTGTGGTCTCAGCCTTGGACTTCGCCAAAGCACGTTACAAACATCATGCTGACCAGAAACGGGATCCCTCCCCGGGATACGCCGTAGGGGACTTAGTCTTTTTGTCCACCAAGCTTATTAAAGGCCCCAGCCTTCAAAGAAGTTGGGGCCCAAGTACATTGGTCCCTTTCCTATTACTAGGGTGATAAACCCAGTAGCTTTTGAACTGTCATTGCCTAAGCTGTACCAAAATGTTCATCCTGTGTTTCATTCCAGCTTGCTCAAGCCGGCGTGCCCTCCTGACCGCCATCATCCGGACCCTGGACCTGCACCCCATCCTATTCTGGTCGACAAAGATCAGCACTTTGAAATTTCTGAAGTGTTGGACTCTCGGGTTCACAGGAGTGTTTTGCAGTACTTTGTAAAATGGAAACATTTGCCTTTGGGTCATGCCAAGCGGGTTAATTGTGAACATGTGAATGCTCTGTGCTTATTGCGAAAGTTCCATGCCCGCTTTCCTGATAAGCCGGGCTGAAAGGGGGGGGTTTATCTTCGGGTGGGCGGTATGTCAGGCTCATCCCTGAATTCTCGGATTTGGAGTGGAATTCATGGAGGACCCTGACATAAGGCTGGTTCTGGCCTGGCTCCCTGCTTAGGCCCCTGGAGGTTTTGGAGAGAGGCCAGCCCGCCTTGTTGTCTTGGGAACGCTACTCTCCACAGCAGTTCAAGGTTAGCTTTCCCTAGGTGCAAGCCTGAGAGAGAGAAAGGCATCTTCCCTCCCTAACGGCTGTTCCCATGCTGGGGGGGGGTTATTTGGGGTTTGCTTTGGCTGTACTCAGTTTCGGCTTTGTCCTATGTTCCTGACACATGAATCCTTGTCAATAAAGCAATTTATTGATTAATGTGAGTGTGTGTGCTTGGTACATCACGACATGGCTATCATGTCCCCTCTTAACCTTCTCTTCCACAGGGTAAATATACCCAGCTCCCTAAACCTCCTCATAGGACATGGACTCCAGATCTCCTACAATTTTGGTCACCCTCCTCTGGACACATTCCAGCTTGTCCGTATCCTTCCTGAATTGTGGTGGCCAGAACTGGACACAGTATTCCAGGTGAGGTCTGACTAAAGCAGAATAAAGTGGCACTATTACTTCCCTTGATCTAGACACTATATTCCTATTAATGCAGCCTAGAGTCGCATTGGCTTTTTTAGCTGCTGCATCACACTGCTGACTTATGTTTAGTTTGTGATCCACTAAGACTCCTAGATCCCTTTTGCATGTACTATCATCAAGTGATGTGTCACCCATCCTATATCTGTGCATTTCATTTTTACTGCCCAAGTGTAGTATCCTACATTTCTCCCTGTTGAAATTCATTTTGTTAGTTTTGGTGCAGCTTTCTAATCTGTTCAGGTCATTTTGAATCTTGATTATGTCCCGTCTTAATTTGGTGTCATCTGCAAACTTGATAAGCATGCCCTCTATTCCCTCATCCAAGTCATTGATAAAGATGTTGAATAGCACTTGGCCTAGGACAGAACACTGTGGCATCCCGCTGGTCAGTTCTCTCCAGGATGAAGAGGAGCCATTGGTGACTACCCTTGGATTCGGCCCATCAACCAAATCCACCTAACAGTTGCCTTGTCTAGCCCACATGTTATTAACTTTTTTGCAAGGATATCATGGGAGACTTTGTCAAAGGTCTTCCTGAAATCAAGATACACTACATCCACAGCATTCCCTTCATCTACCAAGTATGTAACTCTGATCAGAAAAAGAGATAAGCTTAGTCTGGCATGTCTTGTTTTTCAAAAACCCATGTTGGCTTTTAGTGATCACCATTCCGAGGCCATTCGTTTTTATTGATGCCGAGAAGCCAGGTAGGGTACAAAAAAGAGGATAGCTTACCTGGATGTCCCAATCTCACCCAGAAATATCCTGTACTGTGAATATTACAGCCAACTCTGAATTTGGAATAAAGTCTATTTCCCTGGGTTACATGGGACTTTTAAAGTGTGTCTAGGTGTTTTGTGCAACTTTAAATGTCTTTATTTTCTTTTTATTGTTAAATTTCCCACGCAACAAAGTCTTGCGGGATTTTGATTAAGAAAGTGAACAGGGCTCCATTCACTTCCTCTTTATTGACAGGGAGCCTTTGTTAAAATTTAAAAATCACTTAAACTCTTTTCTTGCCAAAGATTACAACTTTTGATTACGATGCTCCAAAGGGCTATGGCAGAGCTTGAAGAAGACGACGGCATCTATATACGCTACCGTACTGATGGTAGCTTGTTTAACTTAAGCCGTCTGAGGGCTCACACTAAGACTCTAAACTATCTAGTCCGTGAGCTGCTCTTCGCCGATGATGCTGCCCTTGTTGCCCACACAGAAGCAGCTCTGCAGCGCCTAACATCCTGCTTTGCAACAGCTGCAGAGCTGTTTGGGCTAGAAGTCAACCTGAAGAAAACAGAAGTTCTTTACCAGCCTGCACCACAGGACGAACACCACCATCCCCACATTGCCGTCGGCAAATTAGTGCTCAAGTCCGTTCAGCAGTTCACCTACCTGGGAAGCATCATCTCCTCAGATGCCAGGATTGACAAAGAGATCGATCACAGATTAGCAAAGGCATATAGTGCATTTGGAAGACTCCACAAAAGAGTCTGGAGCAATAAACACCTGAGGCAAAGCACAAAAATCAGTGTGTATAGAGCCATCGTACTGTCTATCCTCCTTTATGGATCTGAAACATGGGTCACCTATCGCCACCACCTACGACTCCTCGAGCGCTTTCATCAGCGCTGTCTATGCACAATCCTAAATATACACTGGACTGACTATGTGACGAATGTTGCTGTCCTTGAGCAAGCAGGGATCACCAGCATTGAGGCCATGATATTGAGAACACAGCTGCGCTGGGCAGGGCACGTTTCTAGGATGGAGGACCATCGCCTCCCAAAAATACTACTCTATGGTGAACTCGCCACGGGTCAGCGTAAGAGGGGCGCTCCAAAAAAGCGATACAAAGACTCCCTGAAACAACATCTCAGGCTTGGCCAAATTGATCACCAACAGTGGTCCGCCCTGGCCTCACATCGGGAGGCATGGAGACGCACTATCCACAATGCTGCAGCCTTATTTGAGAACTCACGATGAACAAGTCTTGAAGAGAAACGACAACGCAGAAAGAATCACAACCCAAAAACATCACCCAAGGAGATCTTCTGCTGTGCTTTTTGCAACCGGACTTGCTTATCTCGGATTGGCCTTTTTAGTCATCAGCGCGCTTGCAGAAAGCGCGGGATGAGTCCTTCCTGAATCTTCGTTTGCGAAGAAAAGCCAGAGAGAGAGAGATTAATTAGTAAGATCTCCTGACAATATCACTGAACTTTCTCAGTAAGCTACAGAAGCTTACCTGCATGATAGATAAGAGAAACACATCATCCACATATAAAAGAATCCATACCGATCTATCCAAAAACCTTTGTCATATGGAATTCTTGGTTATGAATTGTTAAAAATACATAAAGGTTTAGAAGAGATTGAGATAAAATACAAGCCTACCTCTCCCCTCTATATGTGGCAATCTTGCTTGTCAAGGCACAATTCACCTAGTTCTAACTTTGATGCTTGTGTCTTTATAAAAAGGCCTTTATAAGAAGAAATCTCCAATCTATACTTGTTTATGACAACTTTTCCCATAAAAGGTTTCTGTTTATCAAATGAAAGGCTGCACTTAAATCAATGAAAATAGCATGCAGCTGTTTCCCACTGTATATTTTGTTATTGGAGGTAAAACAAAGCCGTTGTCAGGTGCAGACCGTGGACTTTATCAGATGAGGCCAATATCACTAAAAAACCATGTCATTAGGATGTTATGATACCACAAATGGCTGAAATTATCAGACATCCTCGTCACTTACCTGTTCCCACTGCGTCACACTGGCGTGAATGAGGCATCACTTTTTATTGACGGGCTAAGCGTGACACAGCGGGAATGAGTAAGCAACATAGTCATCTGATAATTTCAGCCATTTGTGCTATTGTCCCATCCTAATGACATAGTTTTTGCTGCGTCTGATAAAGTCCCTTCCCTGTCTGAAGCGTACTTGTTCTTCTGAAATCATACGAGTTTTGCTCTGCCAGTCCTCTAATTTCTGTTAAAGAAATTTTGCATACATTTTCACTGGAATGTCATATAAGCTGATTGGCCTATACTTTCTGGGGTCCCTCTTTTTAAAAAATAAAATAAAATAGGAGTTCTATAATGCTAAGTTCCTAACCAATAGGAGTACAGCCTTTATTATTTATATAAGTGAACAGGCCTGCCAGTAGTGCAGACCACCAATCAATACTGCCTTTATTCAGGTAGCAAAAAATATTCAGGTGCTTCATATTCTTATTCACTGACTGTACAAGATACTGTTTCCTGAAGAGTAACAGGTGACCATTTCTGTTGTTGCTGCTGTGTGCCCTCAAGTCATTTCCAACTTATGGAGGCCCTAAGGCAAACCTATCACAGGATTTTCTTGGCAAGATTTATTCAGAGGGGGTTTAACTTTGCCTTCTTCTATGTGACTTGCTCAAGGCCACACAGTGGGTTTCTGTAGCCAAATGGGGGTTTGAACTCTGGTCTCCAGAGTCATAATCCAATGCTCAAGTCACTACACCATGCTGGCCATTTCTGTAAGTCAGAAATATTGCACAAGAAATGTCTGATATAGGATGTTTTACCTTCTTCTACATCTTCCTTAAACAATTAATTAAAGCAGTCTTCCCAAACAGAGGTAGATACAGGTATTTTGAAAATCTATACAGTCAGCCCTCTGTATCCTTGGGTCCTGCATCCATGGATTCAACCAACAATGGCTGAAAAATATTCAGGAAAAAGATTCCAAAAAGCAAACCTTGCTGTTTGCCGTGTTGCAATATATAAGGAATGCCATTTTACTACGCTATCGTATATAATTGGATTTGAGCATCCACTGTTTTTGGTATCCATGGGGGGCGGGTCCTGGAACCAAACCCCAGGGAATTCTGAGGGTCCACTATATCCTGTCTTTTGTTTTACCTCAGGGTAGCCACCAAAACCACACTGAATACTGACCAATTCCAAATCAGCCCCGTATTTAGCAATATAGCCCCTTTTCTTAGCTATATTCTTTTTGTACTCTCATCTAAGATTAAGCATGAATTATTTATCTCCACCTACAGAGGAATCACATACCTTTCTCATTTGTTTCCTTAAATGCTTCTTTACCTATTTGAACTCTGTGTGAAATTATGGAGATTTCCGGACGGGGACAAAAATAGTGTCCCTGTCTCACTATCTCCTCTCCTGCTACCTTCCTGACCCCATCTTGGCACAATAATGAAGAGTTTCAGACCTACCTTTAATCACATGCCTTTCCTCCCCCTCAGCAGCCATGGAATGAATGCAGCTTGCATGGAGCTGCATTCACTTCCAGGTTGAAATCCTGGGCTGTTCTCGCGAGAGGATGAGTACGTGGGAAATTCAAAAAGAAAAAGAAAAAGAAAGGTTAAAAAATGACAACAAGCACAAAAACACACTTAAAACTTAACAAGTAACCCAAGGAGGGTACAAAAAAGGGTTTCACTTACCTCGATGTCCCAATCGCACCCAGAAGTGTTCTGTCATGGACCTCCTACTGCGGCTGGCATCGCTGTACAGAAAGGGGGCAACTTTTCACTCGCCTGTCATTCCATTACAGAAATGGAACAGCTGATCTACTCATGGCTTAAGCCATGAATAAAAAGGAGCGCTGCGGGAGTGGAAGCAGCATGAGCGTAATGTGACAGGGACAATATTGTCTGATATTCAAGCCCTTTAACGATCTTCTGGCATCCTCATAATGCCATATTTAGGGCGTCTGATAATCTCCTATGTGGCTTTTCTGTTCCTTGAACTGTTTGACTGTAAGGGTTCCATTTGGGAACCAATACTATAGGCATGTAACACAGGGTCCAAATTTACCTCAGGAGAGGATACAGTATTCTCCCCCAAAGCTTTTCAAAAATGTTAATATTCAAGCCACATTTGGAACTGTCATGCCTACTTGCTGCCATTGTAATCTTTTCTCTTGCATCATGTCCACACCATGTATCACCTGCTTCTCTACTCTTAAAACAGATACAGGCATCAAGAAGAATCTAGTGTTAATGTGTCCAGAGTTGGCAGCAAGTAGGCAGCAACAATGGCAGCAAGTAGGTATGACAGTTCCAATTGTGGCTTGAATATTAACATTTTTAACATGAAATGTCATGTTATATATCTGTCCTTGGAGAAGGTTGCAGATGAGAAAACCACCCTGTCCCTTAAAGCCCAGGAACTTATAGACAGGCTTGAAAAAACAGCAGAAGGCCCCTGAATGTCCAGCTGTTTAATAGAAAAACAACAACAGAAAAATAAAGCCAAGTCCAGCAAGAACAAAGCTCCTTTGGCTGGCTCCAAGCCATCACATTCCAAACTGTTGCCTGTCTGAATAGTACCAGCCATAGTCCCAGCCCTCCTGCTCTGCAAGGCCAGACCTGATAATCCTTTGTTAATACCTACACCCATGTTCCCTTCAGCACCTCTGACTTGTTAAACTGGAAGATACATGATCCCTCTTAAGAAGAGGAACCAGAGAAGTTTTTGGATATGGTGTCTGCCATAGTTGCTGCACAAATTCTTACCTGGGACATATCCAACAGTTAATGGCCTACCTGATCCTTAGTGAACAAAGAATGCAGATTCAGACCAATTTAGAAGAGAATGCCAGAAAGGCTGCCCGTGATGAGGGAGCCCATGATCCAGATGTTTACCTACAGACCCTTGCCCCACTGTCAACCCCAGAGGATAAAAAAAAACCAGGCAGACTGTAGTCCTTCCATCTATGTCGCAGTCCACACCTGACAGCCAGAAGAAGTTACAGAAGACTGATGGGTTTGAAGAGATGTCCCTGGTCCCAACTGAAAGTTATAGCACATAAGGTTTCATAGAATCATAGAATTGCAGAGTTGGAAGAGACCATGAGGGCTATCCAGTCCAACCCCCTGCCACGCAGGAAATCACGATCAAAGCATCCCCGACAGATGGCGATCCAGCCTCTGTTTAAAGACCTCCAAGGAAGGAGACCCCACCACGCTCCGAGGGAGTGCGTTCCACTGCCGAACAGCTCTTACTGTCCAAAAGTTCCTCCTAATGTTGAGGTGGAATCTCTGTTCCTGGAGCTTGCATCCATTGCTCTGTGTTCCAATCTCTGGAGCAGCAGAAAACAAGCTTGCTCCATCCTCAACGTGACACCCCTTCAAATACTTTCAATAGAAGTTAAAGAGAGGCAAGAGGCCATCAAGCAGATGAAAAAAAAGGCCAGTCTGCTGGCTGCAGCTTTACAGCAAGAAACCCGGTGTGATGCATAAATAACACACTCACATTAACTCAACAAGTTTCCTTTATTAAGCAAGCCACTGCATTCTGGTAACATGTAAAAAGCCAGAACTAAAGCTCCCACAACCACAGCCAACAGATAAGCCCTCTAGTGTAAGAACGGTATGCAGGGGGAGGAAGAAGATAGATGCGCCCAGGTGTCACCCAGCCTGGAAGCCCCCAAAAGAGGAAAACATTCCCAGACTCTAAGACGGGCTGGCTGAATTCCAGGAACTGAGAGGCCAAGCAGGGAAACCAGGCCAGGAACCTCATGTCAGGGCCTACCATGAATTCTACTCTAATACCCAGAATTCAGGACAGGGCATGACACCCAGCAACAACTGCAACAGCCCCAACAACAACCACAACAACCACATCAACATCCTGAGGTTGCCACTGATTCCTACCATGAATCCCTGTTGGGACAGAACCAAGGTGCTTACTGCAAACAAGAAGGCAACTGGAAGGATCAATGTCCTGAGAAGCAACTGCCCCTGGTGGCTTTGTGGAAGAGGGTTTCCAAGGGCACAGATGTGGACGGAGCCAGGGAGCCAGACCCTTTCCTCCTGGACCGGGAACCTTCCCCCGAGGACACCATTCAACCCGCAGGTGGCAGCATTTCAACTTGACCAGACTTCCAACCTGATCAGACTGCCCAAGCCATGGCCTTGCAGGAGCACGAAGACATCAGAGAGACCAAGGTTCAACATGAATTCATTTTCTTGCCCTCCTGTCCCTGACTGGAAGAGACCTCCTGTGCAAAGTGTGTGTCACCTTGTCCTTTTATCCTGATAGATCAGTAACTGCTACTGCTGGGAATCAGCTGTTGACCCTTACCTGTCCTGTACAAAAAGTATGTACAAGAAGCCTGGATTATCAGCCCTGATCTGGGACTCTGTGTCCCCTGTTGGTTCAACACTTTCCTGAATCCTGAAGCCTCACTGAATCCTGAAGCCTCACAAGTCATTGAGTAAGTTCCTGGTGTGTGGTCTGAAGATAATCCTGGAGGCTTAACACAAAATGTTGAACCTATCTGAACTCAACTAAAGCCTGTTTAGACATGTGAACCAATCCCAGTATCCCATCCCACCAGTTGCTAGAGCCTCAATGCAGACACAGATTGACAAACTGATTTAACTGAAGATCTTTATTCCCACTGTCTCCTCATGAAATACATCTCTGCTGCCTGTAAAAAAAACCTAGCCTTGGTTTGAATCATCAACCTGTAACAAGCCTTAAGACAGTTAAAACAAGCTTTGACCAGTTTACCAGCCTTGGGACTGCCAGACATCTTCCAGTTGTTCATAGATGATGGCCAAGGAATGGCGGTTGGAGTCCTGACCCAGAAATTTGGAACCTGGAACAGACCTGTACCCTACGTCAGTAAAAACATGGATCCTGTGAGGCGAGGATGATTTAAGAAAAGTACAGAGCACACCCAAACAATGTCCTCTGGTGAGAGTGGTGATGAACTGGATAAAAGCTCAGAGTTTGTTTTTTAAAAAAGGACCCAAGAAAAAACAGAAGGCTAAGCCAGTGGCTGACAGAAAGAAGCCTCAAAGAAAGTTAAAAAGAAAGAAAGAAAGAAACAGCTGCAGAGCCAGTATCAGTATCTAACCAGTTTTAAAAGGAAAAGGAGAAAGAGGAACCTGATGATACAGGAACAGATGATTGAAAAGCTACGGTCAGTGATGAAGAGAGAGAGAAGGTGAGGAAACCTGTTCATATTAAAGTCAAGGAACAAAAGGATGAGAAAGAAGATGAGGAGGATGAGAGTGAGGAATATGAAGATAAAGAAGGTGAAGGAAATAAAGATGAAAAGACTTCAGACGGAAGAGAAACAGAATCTTAAGCTGCTGGCTATAGAAAAAAACTGAATAAGAAGATAAGTTCTGATTTAGAATTTGATTCAGATGATTACCTTAAATCCTGCTATTCTTTTGCCTGTTCTTTTCCTCTACATGACTGCAAAGAAATCATGATAACTGTCCCTAAGCATTACCTGATTTAAGAGATGTGCCCATTCCTGGAAGAATCATACTGTTCACTGATGGCAACAGTTTTGTCAGCAAATGACAAGCAAGCTATGTTGTTGTTACTGAAGATAAAGTTCTGATGACCAAACCCCTACCAGTAGAAACCTCAGCCCAGAAAGCAGAATTAATTGTGCTAATTAAAGCCCTGCAATGGAACAAAGAAAAAAGCCACCACATGTACTGTTTCCAGATATGCCTTTCTAACTGTACAAGTACATAAAGCCCTGTACAAGAAATGTGGGTTACTGACTACAAAAAAAAAAAAAAAAAAAAAAAGAGAGAGAGAGAGAGAGAGAAGAAGAAGAAGAAGAAGAGAGAGATACGCATATCCAAGAAATCCAACTGCTGTTACCTGAGATCTGAAACCCAAGAAAATAGCTATCATCCACTGTTCAGCCCACAGTGGAAAGTCAAACTCTATTGCCTGAGGAAAAAAAATAAGTCTACACTGACAGAGCCGTTAAAGGAGCAGCTCAACAGTCTCTACCTGAACCTGAAATCCTGATGGTTGTACCTGTACCTGATTACATTAACTCTAAATATTCCTGGAACAAACCTGAAGAAATAACTTGTCAGGGCTATTGCAAGCGCCATGGGTGATGTATTTTCCCAGATGACCATATATAGATTCCTGTAGCTCTGAGACTTTCTGTGATACAACACATGCCTGACTTAGACAAAGAAGCCTATAAGACACCTGATAGAGAAAACTTTCTATGTCAATAAGTTGTCCTCCCTGTATAAAGAAGTGTCCCAAATCTGTGTTACCTGTGCCTGATCCAACCCCAGAAAGAGACTGACTTTCCACATCAGATCAACGCAGATAATAAAACAGCTTTTACTGCAGAAGCCACTGCCAGATTGAGTTGTGCCCTGGGTTTGGACTGGAAATACCATTGTGCTTGGAGACTTCAAAAGAGTGAAGAATAAAACATGTCAACCAAACTATCAAGCTGCATTTGCGAAAGATGTACCATGAGATCCGTGCCAAATGAACTATAATGCTGCCTGTTGCACTTTTACATATGAAATGTACCCCTGGACTAGATGGCCTACCACCCTATAGGCCGGTGATGGCGAACCTATGACACGCGTGTCAGCACTGACAGGCGTAGCCATTTGTGCTGACACGCAGCCTCCTTCCCCCCGCCCCCGCCCTCAACCTCACCACCCTCCCTAAAGTGGCAATCCAGGCGTCAAAACCTCCCTTTAGGGAGGGGGGAAGGAAAGTGGCAGGCGGGGCTACGAAGCCCCGATGACCACTTTAGGGAGGCAGGGGAGCCTCCACCCCCACCTGGCCACCACCACCCCTGAGCCCTGCTGTGCTTCCCCGGAGCCACCTCAGAAAGGCCAGGTAAGGTGGCCAGCGGGTGGGACTCTGCTGGGGAAGGCAGTGGGTGAGCGGAAGGGTGGCCACTCGGCCTCTCCCCAGCCTTCCCAAGGTGGCTCCAAAGCCTCGGAGCCGCCTCGGAAGGGCCGGGGGAGATGGCAGGTAAGCGAGAGGGTGGCTGCCCAGCCTCTCCCCGGCCTTCCCGAGGGGGCTCCGAAGCCTCTGAGCCACTTCAGAAAGGCCGGGGAAGGTGGCAGGCAGGTGGGCCTCTTGTTTGAGCCCAGGGCACCGCGTGCAGCTTCTCCAATGGAGCCCTCCTAAATAGCTCTGCACAGGGGAGCTGCCAAAAGAAGGAGGGGGGAGAATGCGTGTGTAGGTGTGTGTGTGTGTGTGTGCGCGCGCGCGGCATTGTGGGGAGGGGGAGTAAGTGCTGTGAAGGGAAGAAGCCGAGGAGCTGCCTGTGTAATCGCTCCTAGGCTAGCTGGCAACACATGCTCTGCTCCATGGCTAACTCAGGCTGCCTCCCCATCTCCAACTCCGCCTTGCTCCCACACTTGCTATCGTGGCCCCCAGCCTTCCTCTACCTCCATCAGGTAAGTCCACCTCTTTTATATCTTTCCCTGCTTCACTCGTGGGTAAGGTATTCCCCCCCCAAATAAACCCATGGGTCAGAGGGAGGCTGGGGAGGTGGGTGGAAAAGTAGCAATGGGGCCTCCAAAGGCTTCATCACCACTTTCAGTAGGGCGGGGTGGGGGTGGGGAGTAGCAACGGGGCCTCCAGAGGCCCCGTTGCCACTTTCGGGAGGCCGGGGGGGGAAAGTAGCGATGGGCCTCCGGAGGCCCCATCGCCACTTTCGGGAGGCTGGGGGAGATGGGGGGGAAGTAGCAATGGGGCCTCCAAAGGCCCCGTCACCACTTTCAAGAGGCCGGGGAGGCTGTTATTATTCACGGATTTTTCACATTCACAGGGGTCTTCAGAACCTAACCCCCACGAATGTGAAGGGACGACTGTACATTTTGATTATTCAGTTGTTACATGAGTTGTGACAACTCATTAATTATTAATAAACAATTAATAATATTGTTGATTAAACAATAAATATCGTGAAATAATGTTTTTTCCTCAAAGTGACACACCACCGAAGTTATGCTCAGTTTTTTGGTGCCATTTGACACACCAAGCTCAAAAGGTTGCCCATCACTGCTATAGGCTGATGTACAGAAGACTACCACCCTTCCCTGTCATTTGAGAAGTTCTGGAACTAAGTGGGGAGATTTCCCTCAAACAACAGCTCAGAGAGTTGAAAGATACAGTCCTAGATGTTGGCCAGTATATCAAATAAGCCCCCTTTGAACTTACTACACCTAACCATGCTTTCTGCCCTGGTGATTGTGATGTACTCAGAACACAAACTCAGGGTTCTTCAATAAAACTCTTTATTGGAAGAGTAGCTTGTGTAAGGAACCATTGCAAAGCTGCTACTGAAGTAAATGTAAACTATCCAGAGATAATAAGGCATCAAGCGTGAGAACAGACACGGGGGAGCAAAAGTAGCTGGGGAGCGTGGCCTTGAGTTCCCGGTAGGACTTGCGTTACCATGCCAACCAGGAGGCCTGGCTCACTTCTCAGGCATTCCAACATCCTGAGAAAATACTAGCTACATGTCAGGGCCTCCATGAATTCCACTCCAATGCCCAGAATTCAGGGATGAGCCTGACATACTGCCCCCCTGAAGACCAACCCTCCCCCACTCTCAGCCCGGCTTATCGGGAAAGCGGGCATGAAACTTTCGCAATAAGCGTTTGGCATTGACATGCTCAGAAGCAACCCACTCTGCATGGCCCAAAGGCAGGTGTTTCCACTTTACCAAATACTGTAACCCTCCCCGGTGAAGTCTAGAGTCCAGAATCTCAGAAATTTCAAAATGTTGGTCTTGATCCACCAGGATCGGCTGAGGAGCAGGTTCTGGAGCCGGGTGGTGTTTGTCCGGAGGGCTCACGGGCTTGAGCAGGCTGGAATGAAACACAGGATGTACATGACGGTACAACTTAGGCAAAGACAGTTCAAAAGCCACAGGATTTATCATCCTAACAACACGAAAAGGTCCGATGTATTTGGCTCCCAACTTTTTTGAGGGTTGGGGACACTTAAGGAATTTGGTGGACAAATAAACCATATCTCCCACTGCATATCTGGGGGAAGGGTCCCGTTTCTGATCAGCATAATGTTTGTAGCGTGCTTTGGCAAAGTCCAAGGCCGAGATTACATGAGGCCACGCATCCCTGACCTTTTGACTCCACTGGGAGACCGAAACGGGGTCAGAGTTGGGAGACCCCTCCAACAAGGGGAGGGGACCGAAATCATGCCCAGACACAACCTTGAACGGCGAGAGCCCAGTGCTCTGGTGAGTGGCATTATTGTAGGCCACTTCAGCAAAAGGTAGAAGATCAACCCAATCAGATTGTTGGAAATTCACATAGCACCTTAGGTATTGTTCCAGAGTCTGGTTCGTTCGTTCCGATTGTCCATCCGATTGGGGATGATGGGAGCTGCTGAGACCAAGCTCCACCCCTAGAAGGGTTGTGAAAGCCTTCCAAAACTGCGAAGTAAATTGTGCCCCCCGATCCGACACAATCTTGGCCGGAATGCCATGAATCCGATAAATATGCTGAATGAACAATTTGGCTAGTTGGGAGGCTGTGGGGAGCTTCTTACAGGCCACAAAATGCGCTTGCTTGGAAAACAAATCAGTCACAACCCAAATAACCGTCTTTTTCCTACTCTCTGGCAAATCCACAATAAAATCCATGCTAATGACCTCCCAGGGCTTGTTTGGGGTAGGTAGAGGGTGGAGCAAACCTTTGGGCTTCCCTGACCCCCCTTTTGACACTGCACAAGTGGTACACCCCTTTACATAATCCTCCACCTCCTTCCTCATGCGGGGCCACCAAAATTGTCTGCGGGCCAAATGTAAAGTTTTGAGATACCCAAAATGTCCCGCACTCTTGACATCATGGCACTGTTTGAGAATACTCGCTCTCAAGACCTCAGGAACATACAGGCGATCCCCTTTCCAGGCCACCCCCTCCTTCACAGTTACCTCATTGGGGTGAGCCAGGAACCACTGGTCCCGGGGCAGTTCCGAGGCCAATTGAGCATGCCACCCTCCTTCCTCCCCTTGAGAAACAGTGGGCGTGGCAGAGCCATCTGCCGTAGGGGTCACCACCTGGGTCCCCGGATCGGGGGAAGGCGGGTCGGGGTTCAAGGGCTGTGGCACCGGTCCCTGCGCCAAGGGTGAATCACCGCCACCTTCAGTAGGACCCGGCACCTGAGCAGGGCTATCAGTGGATTTCTGTTCTTTGGCTTTGCTCCGAGTGAGGACGGCTAGTCCCAAGTGGGAAGGAGAAAAAACGGTATCAATGACCTCCTTGCGCTTACTCTCATGCTGTGGTAGCCTGGACAAAGCGTCAGCCAGAAAATTCCTTTTCCCCGGGATAAATTTCAAGGTGAAATTAAATCGGTAAAAGAAACTGGCCCACCTGACCTGCTTGGGGCTCAAACGCCTAGGGGTAGCCAATACTTCCAAATTTTTATGATCAGTCCAAACTTCAAACGGTTTGGGTGAGCCCTCCAGTAGGTGGCGCCATGTCTCTAGTGCCAACTTGATAGCACCTGCCTCTTTCTCCCACACTGGCCAATTTCGTTCCGTGTCATTGAACTTTCTGGATAAATAGGCACATGGCCTCAAATCCCCGTCCTCCCCCTTTTGCAACAACACCCCACCCATAGCCACATCAGATGCGTCCACTTGGACCACGAAAGGTTGGGAGGGGTCGGGGTGTTTGAGAATAGGTTCAGAAGTGAAAAGGGATTTCAATTTGTCAAATGCTTGTTGGCACTGTGGTGACCACACAATTTTTTGGGGAGGTTTGTTCCCTTTACCGTGCTTGGAACCTTTGGTTTTCCCTTCTTTGGTTTTTAACAAATCTGTCAGGGGGAGGGCTACCGACGCAAAGTCAGGGATGAAGGACCGATAAAAATTAGCAAACCCCAGGAAGCTCTGCAACTGTTTCCTGGTTCTAGGGGCTTCCCATGCCAAGACCCCCTTAACCTTTTCTGGGTCCATTTCAATCCCTTTGTTTGAGATGCGGTACCCTAGATAATCTAGACGGCTTTGGTGGAACTCACACTTGGACATTTTCGCATACAGATGATTTTCCCCCAACCTGGTAAGCACCTTTTTCACCAGTTTCACATGGGACGTGTAGTCCTCCGAATAAATCAACACATCATCAAGGTACACCAACACCCCTTTGTACAAAAATTCACGTAACACATCATTAATCAAGTTCTGAAAAATGCCAGGGGCCCCTTTGAGGCCGAAAGGCATGACGAGGAACTCAAAAGCCCCTAGGGGGCAATTAAATGCAGTCTTCCACTCGTCCCCCTCCCGAATCCGTACTCTGTAGTAGGCCTCTCGTAGATCCAGCTTCGTGAAAATCTTCCCTTTGGAGAGATGGGCTAATATGTCCTTCATCAAGGGCAGGGGGTACTGGTTGGAGACACTAATAGCGTTTAGCCCTCTGTAATCCTGAATCAAACGAAGCCCGCCATCAGCCTTGCGCCTAAACATCACCGGGGCCCCCACAGGCGAGGTTGAGGGCCTAATGAACCCTCGGGCTAAGTTCTTATCTATGAACTCTCGGAGCGCCTCCATTTCAGCTGGTGTCATAGAATAAATGCGAGGTTTGGGCAGGCTGGACTCCGAGAGTATCTCAATGGCACAGTCAAAAGGCCGGTGGGGTGGCAAAATGTCACATTCCTTCTCCTCAAACACATATTGCCACGCCTTGTACTCCACTGGCAACCCTTTCAGCTCCCCTTTTACTAAGGCAGTTGTGTAATTCTGCGGCTTATCCACCAGGGGGCCCCCGTCCCCTGGGGATCCTCCCCCCGCCCCGTGCTCCTTGATACACAACGGGTCTGCAAAAGTCAGTGTTTCTTTTATCCAGTCTATGGAGGGGTTGTGGTACTTTAGCCAGTTCAGACCCACAACTGCCGCAGGGACTAATCCTGGAGCAATCACAAACTGCAGTTCCTCCTGGTGGTTGCCCATCCTCATGTGCATGGGACCAGTTATGCGCCGGGCGGGGCCCCCCTTCATCATCCCCCCATCCATCTGAGACAGCCACACGGGCTTGTCCAGCTTAACAGTATCAACGTTTAGTTCACTGACTAAGGAGGGATGAATAAGTACTTGGGTACAACCAGAGTCAATCATTAACATAACTTTGCGGGTGGGGCCCTCCCCTCCAACCCCCACTCGAGCTTTGATAAAGAACGGGCCCTTCACTCCACTCACCACGGCATCCGGGCGCCCTTCCGGATTAGCCCGCCCTCGGGCGCTCAGTAGGGCGGGCTGGGCCCGTTTCCCGCCGGCTCAGCGTCGGAGGAGTAGGACCCACTATCCTCGGGATCATCTGAGGACTCCCCTGCCACCTGGCCCGCTGCCAGGGCCCTGGCCGTCGCCCTGGTCTTGGGTTTGGAGGGCGTCTTGGAGGACCCGGACCTCCCCTCGCTCCGCGCTGGCTTGGCGGCGGCGGGTTGCTCCCGTGGGCTCCTCTCTGGGCACTCCGCTATGCGGTGTCCGCTCCTCCCACAATGCAGGCACAGACCCTTTCTCATCCTTCGCTCACGTTCGGTCTCTCCGGTGGTGCCTCCCCCCGAGCGTGCCGTCTTGGTCTTCTTCCCGGGGGCCCCAGCGGATTTCCCCTCCGTCCCAGCCTGGCGGCGCAACATCTTAATGCTGGCCTTCACCGACTCCACTTCCCCAGCCAGCCGTATCCACCCCATGAGGGTTTCGGGGTCTCCCTGGAACTTGGCCCACTCTAGAATGTCAGGGTTCAGGCCCTCCTGGAAAAACTGCACCTTGACCTCCTCTGGCCACTCCGGTACTTGGCTGGCTAGGCGGCGGAACTCAGCTGCGTACTCGGCCACGGGCATCGTGCCTTGCTTCAGGCTCCTAAGCTTGCTTCGAGCCCGCTTCCCTCTTAAGGGATCGTCAAACTGGGCCCTGAGAGCCATCAGGAACTCTTGGTAATTACCCAGTTCAGGGGCTCCCATATCATACAGACCCACCAACCACTGAGCCGCCTCTCCCTCCAGTTGGTTGGACACATACTGCACTTTCTCAGCCTCAGACTGGAACTCCCCTTCCCACTGGGTCATGTAACTCACCACTTGAGTCATGAAGTAGGGTAGTTTTGCTGGATCCCCATCGAACTTCGCCTTCAGGTGCCGGTGTTTCCAGCCCCGGGGTCGCTCCTGCGGCTCAACCGGGCCAGCCCCCACCGGGGGAGCCGGTCCAGGAGCCGGCAGGCCAGGTACAGCTGGGGGCTGAGCGGGGACTCCATCCCCGGGTGCCTGGGCAGCCGCAGGTGGCGCTGGGGGAGGCTGGGCCCCTCCGGGTGCTGGTGGAGCTGGAGGGGTTCTGTGCAGGAGTTCTAGGAACACCTCCCGTATCTCACCCATTTGCTGTTTCAGTTGAAGAACCTCGGTTCCAACTTCTGCCAAGGAAAACTTCGCTTCTGGCTCTCTAGGCCCCTCACCCTGGGGTCTGTCCCACCGGGACCGGCGGTCTTCTCGGCGTCCGGCCCCTGCCCATGGCCAGGCAGGGCCTAAAACCTCTCGCACTGGAGTGCCGAAGCTTGGCAGGCTGCCCCTCCCTGGAGCCAGCTCCATCCCCAGCTCCCAGGGCTCAGTGGAGGGTCGAAATACTGCAGCCCTCCGGCGGTCTCGGTCCCGGCTGGTGCCTTCAGCTGCGGCAGCTACAGCACCCCCCTCTGCCCCGGCCTCCTGCTTCGAGGCCTCGGCTTCTCTGGCGCTGGCTGCAATCAGATCTTGGTCCGTCTGTGTGCCAGTCTCTGCGTCGTCAGACATTGCAGGCAAAGGCTCCACAGTTTCAGGACAGAGGAAAAAAAAATAAAAGTACAGAGTAGCAGCTTTCTGTGATGTACTCAGAACACAAACTCAGGGTTCTTCAATAAAACTCTTTATTGGAAGAGTAGCTTGTGTAAGGAACCATTGCAAAGCTGCTACTGAAGTAAATGTAAACTATCCAGAGATAATAAGGCATCAAGCGTGAGAACAGACACGGGGGAGCAAAAGTAGCTGGGGAGCGTGGCCTTGAGTTCCCGGTAGGACTTGCGTTACCATGCCAACCAGGAGGCCTGGCTCACTTCTCAGGCATTCCAACATCCTGAGAAAATACTAGCTACATGTCAGGGCCTCCATGAATTCCACTCCAATGCCCAGAATTCAGGGATGAGCCTGACAGTGATTCAGTTTGGGCAAAGAGTCATAAAAAAGATGCATCAAGAAAGACATGAAAAACACCTTTCATTTGTAGGAGTAATGAGTCTAAAAAATAAAAATGTATTTAAAAATTCCAGGATCTACTCCTTTTAAAAAGCAATAAAAATATTTTCTTTATAAAAGGAGTTAAAAATCATTTACTTTCAAAGTGATGTGGAGTAACACTTAGGAATGCTGAGACAGACGAGCTCAATTAACATTTAAAAGTGTATTCAGAGGTCTGTGGTCTGATCACCCACTTAAATTAAACTCATTACAAAAACAAAGGAGTCAGTTTAAAATGCAAATCAAAAGTTTACTGAAGGTATATCAATCTCAATCTACATACTAAAACAAACCTTAAAAGACTCTCCCAAAGAGCAATAAAATTTAAATTAGGTCATGTGTGGAATGACCCAGCACTCCAGTTGGCTGGAAGTGCTAAGTGAAATAAGAGAAAGGGAGTTTGGGAGAACAGAAGCATGCAGGGAAAAAACCTAGACTCATCTTAGGATGTGAATGGGGTACACAAGATTGCTTTTACATTACAATGATTATTTCCCCACATACTACATCATTGCCTTGTTAAACATCTCTACAGCTTTAAAAATTTAAAAAGCCCTGCCTAGATCCATTTGCTATAGAGGCCACCCCAGTACCCAGCATCCTGGTCAGTTGCCTGCCAGAATGGCCTTTAGATGACCCTGAGACAAGGATTCCCCCAGTAACCATCCATCGAAGCCTCCTTGAGTGATGATGCTTGAGAGAGTGAAGACATCGGATGCGATGGAAGAAGCCTCCTTGGGACCGGCAACTGAGTGAGAAAAGCTCTGGAGGGCGCTGCACCCTCTCCCAGCCTGGAAAGAGGAGTTGGTCACTGCCCAAAGATGAGAAAATCTGTCCTGAGTTGGCTTGTCTGCCTTGTCTTAAAACATATCATTTGTTTATAATGGTCTTATTGGGTATAATCATAATGTTGCTTTTGTTCCCCCCACACTGTAAAACCAAACTCACTAGTGACCCCTATAAAAGCTACATCAAAACAGTTAAAGACAGGGAACAAAATTGGCAAAACCCTAGATTATTTATTTGGCCTGCCAGAAGACAGAAACAGCTGTTTGTTACAATCCTAGGGGGAAAAAACCTGTCCAGAGGCATTTTCAGGTACATCACATACACTCTGGAGGGATCCTGATGTCATGAGTTCAAATGAACTCACTCAACCAGAAGACAACCCTCACCCTAAAACTCTCTCTGGTTATGTGCCCGGCTAGCTCAGTCGGTAGAGTATGAGGCTCTGTCCTGAGTAATATTGTGTGCTGTGGGCTACTTGGGAGTCCCAGCCAGTCCTATGATCCTGGTTGGCCCAGTAAATCAGTTACTGGTCAGACTGCCACCCTGACCAAAGTTCCTGTTTCCTCTACATGTACAGCAAAACATGACATGGGCCTTAATTTGATGTTGGTATCAATGACAGGGGCAGTGATCCCCTAGGGTTGTTCTACCTTAAAATTGTTTGGTACACTAAAAAAGGCCACACACTCCAACACACTGTCTTTTCTGAATCATAGACAAAAATGTTAACACCTTTTCATGTTCCCGAGGTTACAAGAAATCTGTTTGTTACATTTGCTGAAAAGATAGCTGAAGCTCTGAATGTTAATAACTTTTATGTCTGTGTGACATCTAAATTGGAGACCAATGGCCCTGGGAGGCAGCTGAGTTAAATGTCAGTGAATTTTACAAAAGCAAAGAAGATGTTGTTTCACCCCATAGTCAATAGACGCTCAAAACCACCATTGTCATCAGAAGGTGTGTCCAGAAAATTAATCCGTCTGCCCCAGAAATAAGACAGGTCCATTCTGATATCATGACTGTCCTGAATCAGATAAGTCTCAGGTTTGCTCAGCCAAGCTAGCCTAAATAATCTGTAATCCTGTAATCTGTGGCCAGATACTGTAGTTAAACCTGAGTACCAGTAATAATCAGTCATGACATATACTTGAATCTGACGGTCTGTATTGAATTTGTGGTCAGTATGCTCATTCTGAATTTCTGAATCCTGACACAGGGACCTGTACCTTAAGTAAAATCCGACTGTCATTTTTCCTGATTCCCTTGATAGATGGTGAGCATTTGGGACATCTAGCTCACACACACACACACACAAATAGAATATCCATCAAAATTGGGGACTGGAAAAATCACTGACAAAATAGTTAAACTGACACATGTAAAGGTCTGAGATTCTGTTTACATCTGATGACACTGAGAAAAAAAATTGGTCTCTACTGATAAATGAGACTCCATCCTCCCTTCGAGAAAATGAAGTCTCAAAGGGGGGAATGAGCGGGTCTGTCTGTATTGATTACCCAAAAGTTTGTTATATTGAGCCTGTAAAAGAAAAAGACTGAGTCTGCCAGAATATGTCTGTGTCAGAGAAAGCTGAGAAATATAACTTTACTTGCTCCAGCTTGGCTAGAAGCCCAGAATTAGTAGACCAGGTCTTACGCCAGGAGAACAAAGAGCTCATTTACAAATACAGAAAACATTTCTATTCCAAAAAAGTTTTCTGGGAAATGAAGATTGTTTAGTGACTACTATAATAGACATGCGCAGAGCCTGAGTTTTTAAGTTTTGTTCTTCTTTAATATAAAAAGGTGTGTGTGTGCTTTGTTTTGGGGAACACAGCATGGAGGTTTATTCCCTGTGTTACATTGCTTGCAATAAAGCCATCTGAATACACTGAACTTTGGCCTAGAGATTCCTATGTTACCCAGATAGACCTTAACATTTCTAAGATTGCCTGAGGAATCATCCTGTTACATACCACTAGCCTCTTACCAGGTTAATCATCAACCACAAGAACAAGCAGCAGATTCAGTTCTCAGCCTCAAACTCCAGTAGTGTTTCACATGTACCCTTTACTCCCTCCCTTAGAAATAAACATCGGCCATACACTGCTGCATCTGAGAACCATCTTATCAAGGAGGCAAAATCAATGTACCCTAATAATTCTGGGGCCGAATCCACACTACACAAATAATCCAGTTTGAAACTTCATTATTTGCCATGGCTCCTTCCTATGGAATTCTGAGATTTGTAGTTTGGTGAGACACCTGCACTCTTTGGCAGAGAAGGCTAAAGACCTTGTAAAACTACAAATCCCAGAAGGACCCATGGCAAATAATCCAATTTCAAACTGGATTATTTGTGTAGTGTGGTGTGACCTTCGTGCCAGCTTTGCTCCAGGGAAACAGGAAAAGTGACCAGCCATTTCTTGGTTCAAGGCTAAAGCCAATTTTATTGTAATTTCAGCAACAGTAGTGATTTCAGAAGAGAACTGCTGCAGCAGGGTGCTGAGAGGTTTGGAACAGAGAAATGGGGCTAGGGAAGGCCCTTTTATCCTTGTCAGATAGTGTGGAAACACCCAATTGTAACTTTTTACACCAATCGGGGATCGTTTCATCATATCACACCATGTCACCCCATATCTAGTGAGACCAATCATCATATCGCACCATGTCACCCCATGCTTAATGAGCTGGAAACAGTTGCGAACAGGCAAATGGGAGGGGCTAGGTCTCCTGTGTACCCTGTAATCTGTAATGGAGTGCTCACAGTTTCCCCCCTCACACAGGAGAACTAGACCATCCCATATCCCTGAACCAATAATTGAGTTTCTTTAGCAACATCAACCCTTCCAGGCAGGTCAGTGAAATTGTTATTGCATAGCGAATTTGAAAGAATGGGCATACATTGCAATAAACAACAAAAACACATGGTTATAACTATAAACAAGATAAAAATGACAAAAACACCTTTTACCCATCCAAAATTAGGTAACCAGCTAGTAAACCATGACCACCCGTTTTCTTCCCATGGAGAATTAAGTTCTGTGAATGTCACCAACCACCTTGTGTAGTTTGTTTAAATAATAATAATAATAATAATAATAATTTATATCCCGCCCCTCTGCGAACAATCGGGGCGGCTTACAACAGTAAAATAGTACATCGTATAAAACAACTCAAAATCCCTCCCCCCCTTAAAACATTATTAAATCAATACAAATTAAAATCAGCATATGATACAATTGTTATTAAAAACCCTTTGTAGCGAGCAGCATCAGTTAGGAGCTCCACATCTTCTTCAATATATCCAGATTCATTAATATGGTGGCAGTAAGTGTCACATTAATATGGTGACAGTCCTCCTTCTTTGCTAAGCAGGTAATCAAGTGCCAATTTATGCTAGGCCAATACACCTGCAAATGAGTCAACCTCAGTCTGCAGGGCGTTTATTCCATGTGCAAAAATATTGGCCAGGATTTCCAGCTGAGCAGAGAGTCTTCAAATTTGATGGACATTTAAAGCAACTCCCACCCTAGGAAATATAATAACTCCCACCCTTTCATTTCCAGACAAATACGTATTATCAAGATCATAACCATATTTCTCATCATATACCCTCTTTACTTGATACCATCCAAATTGTCTATCCCAGGCTTCAACAGGCTGTTAGAGGGTATGGAACTGAATTCCTCCTGGTGAGAGACAACCAATAGTACACGTACAATTCCATACTGGGGGTAGTACTTTCCCTGCCCAATGACCACAAAGCCAATACATTCCAGAGGGCAGGCCATATATCCACTGACCATTATGGAAACTACCTTCTTCCTAAAGCTTATTTAAAGGGGACTGCTTTCTCTCGTTTCCATATAGTGTTATAAAACCATTTCTGCAACTAAGAGGAAAGCTAACATTAGAATATTTTCCTGGACAGGCTTGCTGGACTTCAGAGATTTCAACAGTCATGTTACAATTTAGATAATTTCCCAAGGAGATTCTGGGCAGGTGAATTCGTAAGGTCTGACCTTTGACTTTAATATTTACATAATATTCCATATATGAAGTGTTCCACCTTCATATACATAGGGGTGCTAATGGGAACTTCCCCTGCTGACTTAGGATAAATTGACCAGGATCTTTCAACAAATCGGAGCTACCTAAAGGGGACCCATATACTGTAGTGTGGTTCCAAATTTTAAGATTCACAGTATCTATTGGAACTACAGGCCAACCTTGCAGATGAGAGGAAGGCGCATAAGAACAAGCCCAACATTTAGTAACATTTGCTACCTGTGAGATATTAAGCACCATTTGGTGAAAGAGATTTTCATGCCAACTGGCATAAATGCTTTCAGGCACACAGGTGATTAACAATACAAAGAACAGGCACTTCATAATGGCAAAAGATCAGAACATTAAGTTTTGTAAATCAGTACAGTTAGTCCTACAGTAGTTACTAGGCACAGTTCAAATCCAATCCTGCAGTCTCAAGAGTCAGCCTCTGGAGTGGTTCTGAGAAATAAAGTCTTTGAAGAATCAGGAGTCATATGCATTTTGTTTAAACAGTAACTTAAGTCCGTCGCTAGTGTCCTCTTGAATCACCTTCCACCTTCTGGGTTCTGGCACCTTTTTAACCCAGGAGTGGTGAATCCAGGTTTTGCAGCCTTGAACTTTAATTGCAGTATCAGTTGTCAACAGCACTTGGGCAGGTCTAGTCCATGCAGGGGATAAGGGTTGTCTTCCCCAGATCTTTATGACCACCCAATCACCAGGCTGAATATGGTGCACCGGACCATCAAGGTTGAAGGGTCTTTCCTGCAAGGATAAAGAACATACAGAGGTTGGAGCAGTACCCAGACAATGGACATATATTTGTAACACAGCATCTCCTATCTCCTATCTCAACCTCCCCCCTCAGGCATCCTGGACAGATTTGGCTTGGCCAAGGACGACTGAATACTCTCTCAAAAGGGGAGAGTTTTGAAGGACTTCTTGCATTTGTAAGGGCCAGAGGCAATGCCTTGACCCAAGGCAGGTCAGTTTCTAAGGAAATTTTAGTCAGGTGAGTCATAAGTGTGGAGTTCATCCGCTCCACCATCCCGCTTGCTTGGGGATGTTAAGGGGAATGAAATTTCCAAGCGATGTTAAGTGCCTTCATTAACTTTTGTAAGATCTGTGAAGTAAAATGAGGTCCCTGATCAGAGTCCACATGGGAGGGACCAGTGAGGCAGGATAGATTCCAGCAGGTGCTTTACAACTTCCCTTGCTTTACAAGTTCTACATGGGAAAGCCTCAACCCATCCTGAAAACTTACAGACAAGGACTAACAGGTACTGAAATCCCAGGACTCTAGGGAATTCAGTAAAGTCAATTTGCCAATATTGTCCTGGATACATAGATGGGTTATACAGATGTCTTCTAGCCCTGTCTGGACAGTTTCCATGAGCAGGATTAACCTGTTGTCAGATTTCACAAGTGCGAACAATAGATGCTAAAATTGGTCTTATGGAGGGTCCATAAAAATATCTCATCCATAAGTGTATCAATGCTTCTTCTCCCAGGTGGGTCTGTTGAAGGATTTTCAAAATCAGTGGTTGCTGAACTGAAGCTGGAATCCAAATTCGGTTGGTTTCAGGATGAGTAAGCCAGCTCTGGACCTGACGATACCCTGCACTTTTAGCTAAGGTGTAGTCTTCAGGAGTGTATGGTGGCTTCTCAGGTGGCACCGGAATAACTACAGTGTCCATGGTGCATCCTTGAGCAGACTGTCTTCACGCTACCAGTTTTGCTTGCTCATCAGCGAGTTGGTTTCCCCTGCCAACTTATGAATCCTTTTTCTGATGTCCTCTGCAATGGGCAATAGCAAGTTCTAGTGGTAAATGAACTTATTCCAACAGCTCTTTTATTCAATTTCTATGCTTGATAGGACTATCAAATTGGTCTAACAGTCCCTTTTCTTGCCAAAGCTGAGCATGAGCATGAACAATTCCCTAAACATATTTGGAATCAGTGTATATGGTGGCATGCAGACCTTTTGCATGTCAGGTTGCTTGAATCATAGCCTCTAATTCTGCTCTTTGAGCTGAACAAGAAGCAGGGAGAGCTCTAGATTGTATGAGCATCCCAAGGTGGTCCACTATGGCCCATCCAGTGCGTTGGATTCCTTGTTCTACAAAACTGGAGCCATCAGTGAACCAGATAACATCTGGATTGTGGAGTGGAGTTTCAGAGAGATCTGGTCATGATTTAGTTTGGAAGTCTATGGTGGTCATGCAATCATGGAGCGGCTTGTTGAATTCAAATTTGGGAATCTCAGGAAGGTACTCTGCTGGGTTATTTCTTTCAATTTTAAGCACGGAGACTCTTCTATCCTCCAACATGGTGGCCTGGCACTTTGCTAAGGGGTCCAATGTCATCCAGGTTGGTCCTCATAGTTCCAGTATAGAGCAAAGAACATGCGAAAAGTATACCGTCAGCTGTCCTCCAAAGGTCAATTTCAAAGCTTCTTTCATCATAAGAGTGGCCACTGCCACTGCTCTCAGACAGGCAGGCCACTCCAGAGCAGTGTCATCTAGGTTTTTGCTGAAGTAAGCAATCACCTTTGGTGCCAGGTCTGATTGTTGAGTGAACACTGCTTTAGCCACTCCTTCCTGTTCTGCTATGAAGAGAATGAAGGGCCCTGCAGGATTAGGAAAGTGCAAAGCCAGAGCAGAGGCTAGACGGTCTTTCTGCTGGTCTGTCACTGTTTTGATGATTGGGTCTTCAGGGAGCAGGCTATGGCCAGCCTTTTCAGATTCTGTCATGATGGAATACAGAGGTTTAGACAGGTTTCCATAGTCCCAAATCCATAACCTCCAGAACCCCATCAGATCCAAGAATGATCTGAGTTCCTTGACAGTCTAGGATAGATTGTCTAGCATTGATATCCGAAGAATTGCTTCAATCCTCTCAGGAGCCAAGGCTCACTTCCCCGCCGAAATGTCATGTCCCAAGAAATGGACCTCGGGCTGGACTAATTGGGCCTTTTTTTGGGAGGCTCGGTATCCATGCTTGAGCAGGAAAGTTAGGAGTGAGACAGCCTTTTCTTCGCAGGCAAATTGAGACTCAGTCACCAGATGCAAGTCGTCTACATATTGAAGCAAAATGGTATTCTGTTTCCGAGGCCAGTCTCGAAGATCCTGGGCTAATACTTGACCAAAAAGGACAGGTGAGTTCTTGAACCCTTGAGGCAATCTAGTCCACATGGCTCTTTGGACACTTCCACTCTCATCCAAGGGGTAAAATAAGGCAAATATTTTCTGGCTTTCAGGGTGAAGTGGGATGCAAAAGAATGTGTCTTTTAAGTCCAAAATCATAAACCAGGAGTGGTATGTGGTAGCACTTCCAAAGCTAGTTCTGACCAGTGAAGCAGGATACAGAAAATAAAAGCCAATAGTTTAGGTTTCGATATTCCCCCAGGCCTCGGAAGCCACAGGAGGAGGAATAGGGAGGGCCCCTCCATCCCAGGTGGGTGACCTTGACGCTCAGCAGAAGAAGCTCATTCCTAGCCATCAAGGCGGACTGGTCCGGCTCCAGCACTGAGAGGCCCAAGTGAAGGGGAAGGAGATTCTCCCAAGCTGCAGAGAACCAAACTCATGTCAAAGGCCTACCCTGGACTCTGACTGCAAGGCCCAGAATCCAGGGGAGGGCCTGCCATTCTGTGCCCCGATGAATCTAAACCCAATAAATCACAAAACCCCAGACCAACCACAAAAGAAAAGGAAAAGCAGAGCGCAACTAGAAAGGCCAACCTGGCTTATCAGGGAAGCGAGCATGGGACTTCCACAATAAGCGAGGTGCCTTGACATGTTCCACATTCACCCACTCAGCATGCCCTAACGGCAGATGCTTCCATTTTACAAAGTATTGAAGAACCCCTCTATGCAATCTAGAGTCCAAAACTTCAGAGATCTCAAAGTGTTGGCCATTGTCAATCATGATTGGAGAGGGCATCGTAGACGCCGGGTCGTGTGGGTCAGGAGGTGCCGTGGGTTTCAGCAGGCTAGAATGAAAGACAGGATGGACATTACGATACAATTTAGGCAGAGACAACTCAAAAGCCACAGGATTTATTTGACGCACAATAGGGAAAGGTCCAATGTACTTAGGCCCCAACTTCGTTGAAGGTTGGGGACTTTTGAGAAATCTGGTGGACAGGTACACTTGATTTCCTACGGCATAAGGAGGGGTGGGATCCCACCACTTGTCTGCATGGTGCTTATATTGAGCCTTAGCAAAGTTAAGAGCAGCAACCACTTTTGGCCAAGAGTCCTTAATTTGAGTACCCCATTGAACCAAGGGGACAGCATCCTTAGAGTCCAGTTCCCCCAATGGCAGGGAGTCAAACTCTTCATAGAATCATAGAATTGCAGAGTTGGAAGAGACCATGAGGGCCATCCAATTGGAAGAGACCACGAGGGCCTGCCACACAGGAAATCACGATCCCCGACAGATGGCAATCCAGCCTCTGTTTAAAGACCTCCAAGAAAGGAGACCCCACCATGCTCCGAGGGAGTGTGTTCCACTGCCGAACAGCTCTTACTGTCAAAAAGTTCCTCCTAATGTTCAGGTGGAATCTATGTTCCTGGAGCTTGCACCCATTGCTCCGTGTTCCAGTCTCTGGAGCAGCAGAAAACAAGCCTGCTCCATCCTCAACGTGACACCGCTTCAAATACTTAAACAGGGCTATCATATTGCCTCTTAACCATCTTTTTTCCAGGCTAAACATACCCAGCTCTCTAAGTCTCTCCTCATAAGGCATGGTTTCTTGACTGTACACTACTTTGAAGGGAGAGAGTCCAATACTTTGGTGTACAGCATTGTTGTAAGCCACTTCAGCAAAAGGCAGGAGATCCACCCAGTCAAGATTGTTGGAAATTAATGTAGCAATGTAAATACTGTTCCAAATTCGTGTTTGTCCGTTCCGTGTTTCCATCCAAATGTGGGTGGAAACAGCTTATGGGGGCAATTAGCTAACACATATTGGAAACTGTTTAATGCAGTGTAGATGTGTAAATAGCTGTTGCTTAAAACAATTTGTAAGCAGCTCTGATAGCCTTGTGGCTGAAGAGCGGGAAATAAATAAATAAATAAATTTTTCAAAAAATACTGCCTAGGGCACATTCAATTCCCAACAGCTTGGTGAAGGCTTTCCAAAACTGGGAGTTGAATTGCACACCCCAGTCAGAAACAATCTTGGTAGGGCCCCATGAAGCCTGTATATATGTTGGGTGAAGATTTTGGCCAATTGCTGAGCCGTGGGGATGCGCTTACATGCAACAAAATGGGCTTGCTTAGAGAACAGGTCCACCACTACCCAAATGACCATTTCCCCCTTACTTTCTGGAAGATCCACAATGAAATCCATGCTGGTCACTTCCCAGGTTCTGCCTGGGGTGGGCAGAGGAACCAGTAAACCCTGGGGCTTCCCAGTGGCCCTTTTCGCTGTGGCACATACTGGGTACCCTTTTGCATACCCCTCCACCTCCTTGCACATGAGGGGCCTCCAAAACTGTCTCTTGGCCAAGTGTAACATTTTGACATAGCCAAAATGCCCAGCACTTTTTACATTGTGGCATTGCTTGAGAATGGCTGGTCTCATGACCTCAGGAATATACATGCGCTCCCCTTTCTAAGCCAACCCCTCCCACAGGTTCACTTCGCCCCATGGGATAGGAACCAAGGGTCCCGGGAGACGGCGTCCACCATTTGGGCTTGCCAACCTTCCCCCTTTAAAATGGAAAGGGGTAGGGATGGAGCCTGGGAGTCTTAAGTTGGGGTGGCTTCCAATGGGATGTGGGGAGGAGGTGGATCCTTGGCCCCTGCTGGGGAAGGGACTAAGGTGGGGCCCACCTCAGTGCTTTGTTGTTTGGCTTGGCTGCGTGTGAGGACTGCGAGTCCCAAATAAGAGGAAGTGAAAACAGTGTCAACCACCTCCTTCCTTTTGCTCTCATGTTGGGGAAGCCTAGACAAACCGTCTGCTAGAAAGTTCCTTTTTCCCAGGAGAAACTTCAGCATGAAGTTAAACTGGTAAAAGAAATCAGCCCACCTAATTTGGTTGGGGCTAAGGCGGTGTGGGGTTCTCAAAGCCTCCAGGTCTTGTGATCTGTCCAGACCTCAAAAGGCTGGGAGAATCCTTCCAGCAGATGGCACCAAGTCTCCAGCGCCACTTTGATAGCCCCAGCCTCCTTCTCCCACACGGGCCAATTCCATTCAGTTTCATTGATTTTTTTTTAGAAAGGTATGCTCAAGGCCCTCATCCCATTGTAACAGCACCCTCCTATAGCTACATCTGAGGCATCCACTTGAACAACAAATGCCTGCTCAGGGTTGGGGTGTTTCAGAATGGGCTCAGAGGTGAACAACTTTTTCAGCTTTTCAAATGCTTGTTGACATTGGTCAGTCCAGACAATCTTTTGGGGAGGTTTTTTCCCCACTTCCCATTCTTACCCCTTTTCTGTCCACCAGGCCCCTTAGTTTTCAACAAATCTGTGAGGGGTAAGGCAACCTCAGTAAAGTCAGGGATGAAAGACCTATAGATGTTAGCAAAACGCAGAAAGCTTTGAAGCTGCTTTCTGTTTCTGGGGGCCTCCCATGCCAGGACCCCCTTTACTTTTTCTGGGTCCATTTGAACCCCTTTGCTAGAGATGTGATATCCCAGATAGTCCAGCTGAGTTTGGTGGAACTCACATTTGGAAAGTTTGGCATATAAATGGTTTTCTGCTAGTTTACTCAGTACTTTCTTCACTAGTTTAATATGGGACGTGTAGTCCTCCGAATAGATGAGTACATCATCAAGGTAAACCAATATCCCTTTGTACAGGAATTCTCTAAGTACATCATTAATTAGGTTCATGAACACACCGGGGGCTCCCGCTAATCCAAAGGGCATTATGCAAAATTCAAATGCTCCAAATTGACAGTTAAAAGCAGTTTTCCATTCATCTCCTTCTTTGCTCCGTACTCTATAGTATGCCTCTCGCAAATCCAGCTTGGTGAAGATTTTCCCTTTTGCCAAATGGGCCAATATGTCTTTCATCAGAGGCAGGGGGTATTGATTTACCACACTAACCGCATTTAACGATCTGAAATCAAAACAGAGCCTGAGAGAGGAATCTTGTTTGCATCTGAACAGTACTGGAGCCCGCAAGGGAGATGTTGTTGGCCTGATAAAACCCCGGGCCAGGTTTTTGTCTATGAATTCCCTCAGTGCATTTTGCTCTGCCGGGATCATGGAATAAATCTTAGGCTTAGGCAGTTTGGCATCCGGGACTAGTTCAATAGCACAGTCAAATGGTCTGTGTGTGGGGGCAAAATGTCACATTCCTTCTTTTCAAACACAATCTGCCACTGCTTGTACATTGCTTGTATGCACTGCATGGCGTAAGCCATGGTATACGTCAGAGCTTAGGAAAATGAAGCGGGTTGGACAACGACTAGAGCACAACTGGCAGAAAACTCGACTCTTATCCGACAGGACTCAACATAGGAACTTTCTTTGGTCCTATCGAGAGGCAATACGTGCAGTGCAGAGATCCTTCTCCTCTGCACATATTGCGTCTGCAGAGTCCTGTCCAGCAGAGCTGTTTAGGGTGATAAGGGAGATGACACAGGTTATACTTGTGCAGAACCCGTTGCTTAACCCAACAACAACTTCCTATGATGCATTTAACAACTTCTTTGCAGATAAAATCTCTCAGATAAGAGCTGACTTAGATGCCAGTATTCTGACAGAAACAATTGATGAGGTGTCAAGCAACTCCGTTGATTTAAGTTTACTGGATCAATTTCAATCCGTGAGTACCGAGGATGTGGACAAGCTACTTGGTAGAATGAGGAAGACGACCTGCCCTCTCGATCCTTGCCCTTCATGGCTGGCCATCCAGGGTGTGTGTGCCTTGATGGTGTTCCTTAAGGATATCATCAATGCATCCCTCAGGGAAGGGTGTGTTCCATCCTTTTTAAAGGAAGCGGTGGTTAGGCCGCTCCTGAAAAAAACCTTCCCTGGACCCCCTGGACATGAACAACTATAGGCCGGTTTCTATGTTACCATTCTTGAGCAAAGTGATCGAGAGGGCAGTTGTTCTTCAACTCCAAGTGGTCTTGGATGAAACCAATTATCTAGACCCATTTCAAACTGGCTTTAGGATGGGATTTGGAGTTGAGACTGCCATGGTTGCCTTGACCGACGACCTGTGTCTAAGCATCGACAGGGGTAGTGTGACCCTGTTGGTGCTTCTAGACCTCTCAGCATCTTTCGATACGATAGATCATAGCATCCTCTTGGATCGCTTGAGTGGGTTAGGAATCGGAGGCACTGCACTCCAGTGGTTCCAGTCCTTCGTCTCTGGCAGGTCCCAGAGGGTGCTGCTCGGGGACAGCTGCTCCAGTAGAAAGGAGCTTACTTGTGGGATTCCGCAAGGCACCATCCTGTCCCCGATGCTGTTTAACATCTATATGAAGCCGCTGGGTGAGATTATTTGGAGTTATGGGGCTAGGTGTTATCAGTACGCTGATGACACCCAGATCTATTTCTCCTTGTTTGGAATGCCAGGCTCGAATTCCGATGGCATCTCTCCTGAGGAAAAACAGATTGAGATAAAATCTGGACAAAAGAGAGGTGCTCACGGTAGTGGCCCCAAAGCCAGGAGTTGGGTTGCAACCTCCAGTCCTGGATGGAGTAACGTTCTCCATTAAGGACTGTGTTCGCAGTCTGCGGTTGCTCCTTGATTCGTCGCTCCAGATTACTAGTCAGGTGAATGTGACGGTCAGGAGCGCCTGTTATCAGCTTCAGCTGATACGCCAACTGTGCCCTTTCCTGGAAGTAAGGACCTTGAGACTGTGGTGCACATGCTGATAACCTCTCGGCTAGATTTCTGCAATACACTCTACATGGGGCTACCCTCATGCTTGGTCCGGAAACTTCAGTTGGTACAAAATATGGCAGCAAGAGTGGTCTCAAGAACATCTCGGAGAGACCATATAACTCCAGTATTAAAATCTCTCCACTGCCTGCCTATCAGTTTCCAGGCACAGTATAAGGTGTTGGTTATTACCTTTAAAACCCTAAATGGCTTGGGTCCAACTTATCTTCAGAACCGCCTCCTCCCATACAACCCCATGCACTCTAATCCTCTGGGAGGAATTTGCTTCAGCCACAAAAATCTAGACTGTCTGCAACTTCCCAGAGGGCCTTTTCGGTAATCGCCCCCAAATTATGAAATGGCCTGCCAAACGAGATCTGTCAGATGACGAGCTTGAGTAGATTTCAAAAAGCACTAAAGACGGATCTCTTTCGGCAGGCCTTTCCTGATTAGATCCCGGTCTCAGGAGCTCCGTCTCCTGCATCTTTTAGTCTCTCTGGCTGTTGATTTTTGTATTTGTTTTTTTATGTGATTTTAGTTTAGGTGGATTTTAATTTGATACTAGTTTAATATGTTTTTATGGGGGAGGGTGGGGGAGGCTGGGGCTTAGGGATTTTAGTCAGTATTGTTGTATTTTAACTGTTGTAAGCTGCCCCAATTGCTTTTAACAGAGGGGTGGGGTAAAAATTATTATTATTATTATTATTATTATTATTATTAATTGTACTCTACTGGCAGGTCTTTTACTCTCCCTGCACCATGGCAACCAAAGAGCCCTTGTGGCCTCCCTCGAGGCCAGCCCTCTGTCTCTTAGGTGTCTCTCCCTCTTTACTCAGCCTATGTTCCTGTATGCAAGCGGGGTTGGTGAAGGACACAATCTCTTTGACCCAGTCTATGGTAGAATTGTGGAACTACAGCCAATTTAGGCCGACTACAGCCCCTGGCACCAGGCTGGGCGCAATCACAAATTGTAGGTCCTCCTGGTGATTCCCATCCTCATTGTTACCGGGCCAGTCATTCGCCTGGCGGGGGCCCCCTTCATCATCCCTCCATCCATCTGGGACAGCCAAACCAGCTTGTCTAACTTTATTGTGTTGATGGCTAGTTCTCTGACTAAAGAGGGATGGATTAGAACCTGCATGCACCCACAGTCCACCATCACCATTACCTTACAAGGGGGCCATCCCTACCGAACCCTATTTTGGCCTTAATGAAAAATGGGGCTTTAACGCCACTCACCACAGCAATTGGGCACCCTTCAGGGTTAGCCCGCCCTCGGGCGCTTAGTAGGGCGGGCTGGATCCATTTCCCACCAGCTCAACATTGGACGAGGATCCACTGTCCCCCGATTCCCAGGAGGACTTCCCAGCCGCAGGGCCAAGAACCAGGGCGCGTGCTATCGCTTTGGCTTTTGGCTTGAACGGCGTTTTGGGTGCCACCTGCTTTCCTTCCAGCTTCTTGACCCCCTCCTCGTTGGGACTGTTTTGCAGCTGTTTCTCTGGACACTCAGCTATGCGGTGGCCCCCCTTCCCGCACTGTAGGCACAAGCCCTTTCACATCCATCGTTCCTTCTCCATCTCATTTGCTGTGCTGGTTGGCTGTGCTGCCTTGGTCTTCTTTCCTGGGATTCCATAAATTCTTAAGTTATAAAGTATCAAATGGGAAAATCCATTACAAACTCACCTTAATGTGCACTTCTAAAGATATTGCGAATGCTGACTTTTTTGCTTTGAGGTGAATTTAAGCCCACTCTTTATAGAGACCATTCATGAGGTAACTTAAATAAGTGAACTAGGAAACTCCATTCCTTAATTATCTATTAAGTGTCTGCTTGTAGGTAATACCCTAACTCAGGCAGAGATATGGCTATTAATTAGAACCCTTGTTATTTGAATTATCCTGTATCTGACTCAGTGAATGAGGACAACCTTTAACCTAGTTACCTATCCAGTGTTGCATGTGAGTAGGACAGAGGACTGCAAGTGAGTAGGATGAAATGTTTTAAAGAAAGGATAATACCTATTCCAGTATTGCACATGAGTAGAACAGAGGACTACAGGTGAGTAGGATGAGAGGTTTTAAAGAAAAGATGATAAATCAGTTGTTCATTTAACTCATTAGGTTTTAATGATTTTAGTCTGTAAATTGAAAAAGATTCTCTTTGTGATAATCTCATAGCTATATTATAATAATTATACTGAACTGGTTCAACTACCTCAATAATGAAGAATCTGAGAGATTCTGGTGAATGTTTTGCCTCTATACTTTATAACTTAAGAATTTAAATTAAATATTATTTATAACAGTAAAATTGTAAAACTGTAATCCTTACAGCATAGCAGCATAAAAAGAAAAAGAAGTTGATCCCCATGTTTTCCAGGCTAGATAATTAAAAAAGGTAGGCTAAGAATTCAGTGCTTAAAATCAATTCTAAGTAGAACAATGATATTTGAAGACATTGTAATGTAGTGTATGCTTTATTTTATAAAAAACAGCCTCCTATCCATTGAAAAAGGTCTTTGACCGAAACGGGTAAAAATAGGAACTCCGCAGGAGCTGTCTGGATCCCTCTTGACATACAAGTATTTCAGCCAAAGACTCTGTGGCTGATCCAGAAATTCTTAGAACGTGTTCACATTTGGGACTCAGCTTTGAGATACATATATGTACAAAAGAAAAAATTCCATTTGTGAAGTGATTATAGTGTATGTATCTTTGCAATTATATAAGTAGAATACTGCTGCTTTGATGTTGTTCAACTTCCTTCTTATTTTGTAAGTATTTTGTTACTGTTAAAAGATTAGCATAATTTTATTGTTTATTTCATTGGATGTTGCATTATTTCATTGGATGTTGTATACTTGATTATGTTCTATATGTGTTAATATCTTGTGTATCCTCAAAAAGTATATGGGATAAATTGCTATAATTGAATGGTGTATGATTTGTTAGGACACAGTGTCTAACCCCTTTTCACCGTTGAGCTTATTGTAGTACCCTCCTGTTGTGGTTTCCTTCAGCTTCACGTTTTGCCTTAGGGTCTCCACCCACCCAGCTAGCCGAACCCACCCCAGTAGGGTTTCTGGGTTCCCTTAAACCAGGGCCCATTCCAGGATGTCGGCATGCAGCCCATGTTGGAAATACTGCATCTTGTTGGCCTCCGCCGAATCAGGAATCTCACTAGCCAAGCAGCGGAACTCAGCAGCGTACTTGGCTACAGACCTGGCTTAGACGTTGTAGCTCCATGCGTGCCCGCCTCATCCTCAATGGGTCTTTCAATGGGGCTCGGAGGGCCATCATGAAGTCATGAAAACTCCCTAATTCTGGAGCTCCCATGTTGTAGAGCCCCACCAACCATTGCGTTGCCTCTCCTTCCAGCTGGTTGGAGACACACTGCACTTTCTCTGCTTCCATCTTGAACTCTTCCTCCCAGTGAGACATGAATCTCATCACCTGGATTAGGAAGTAGGGTAGCTTCGCAGCGTCCCCATAAAATGTGGCCTTCAGGTCTCAGTGCTTGAGGCCACATGGCTGTGGCCGCAGCTTGACTAGGCTGGCACCCACCGGGGGTGCCGGGGCCCTAGGAACCAGCGGTGTGGAGGCTCCTCCTGGAGGGGCTGGGATGCCTCCCCGGGGCTGGCCCAGGTAGGCCCCCATCCCCCTAAGACCCCTGGCAGCAGTGGGTTAGAGGGGGCCGGTTGCTGGTCCGGTGGTGCTGGTTGCTGGGGCAGCCGCTGCAAGATTTCCACAAGGCTGGTCTGCATCACCTCTATCTGCTGCTTCAGCTGCTGCACCTCTCTCCAGCTCTGGGCGAGGCCCTCTCACCCCTGGTTCACAGACACCACCAGTCAGAGGTATATCCCACCTCAGGGACAGGCGATTGTCTCGGCGTCGTTCATCCAGCCAGAGCCAGCTAGCTTCCATGGCCGCACCCACCCCATGCACGGATGTCTCAGAGAAGGGAAGGCTACTCCCTCCTAGGGCCTGCCTGGCTCCCAACTTCATTAGGTCGAGGGGAGGAAGCAGTCTTCCGGCCCTCCGTTGTTCCCAGCTCAGCTCTCCTGCCACCGAGTTGGCTCTGGCATCTGGCATCTGGCAAGCTGGCCCCCGGTCACCTTCTGCATCCAGGTCCTTCTCTGTCTGGGTTCCAGTCTCTGCGCCCTCTGACATCTCATCCTCAGCACATGGGTAGAGTATGGAGAAATTTGGTGAGAACTGGCTTACTGTGATGCACCAGGTAATACACACTCTGAGTCAACACACAAGTAGCAGCAACTTGGTTTATTGATCAAGCATATGTATGCGGTAGCACTTCCAAAGCCAGTTCTGACCAGTGAAGCAGGATACAGAAAATAAAAGCCAATAGTTTAGGTTTTGATATTCCCCCAGGCCTGGGAAGCCGCAGGGGGAGGAAAAGGGAGGGCCCTGCCATCCCAGGTGGGTGACCTTGGCGCTCAGCAGAAGAAGCTCATTCCCAGCCACTCAGGCGGGCTGGCCGGGCTCCAGCACTGAGAGGCCCAAGTGAAGGGGAAGGAGCTGCAGAGAACCAAACTCATGTCAAAGGCCTATCCTGGTCTCTGACTGCAAGGCCCAGTATCCGGGGAGGACCTGACAACAAGTCTCTCCCCAGCAAACACACATGAGCTTCCGGGAGCAGTAAGAAAGCCGCTTTTAATTTTCGGTGTCCAATTTGGCATTCAATTGGGGCATAGGAGACTACAGATTGGCTACCAGTAGCTCCTCCAACGGTCACTTGTTTCTCTACGGAGACCATCTATCTATTAAGAATTCTTGGTTTTCATTGCCCACCCTCAGAGTTACCCAGGGCTCCGGGGGTGGAATGCTGGGCCCTTGACCTCCTCAGTCTGTCCCAGAACAACCCTAGAGGGTCATGACCGATGCCGGATGGGTCACTTCACACTGTGGATTGAAAGGTGGGGCTGAGGGATTAGAGAAAGAGTTCCCTCTGCCCATTCCCTTGTTTCTCTGAGGACACTGAGCTCGCCAATGTCCAAACTGCTTGCAGTCCACACATTGTGATTTCCCCAACCTTTCTCCTTTCACTCCTTCTCTTGACATTCCCCTTCTGTATCCCCCAAGTCCCTGACCTATGGTTGACTGGGCTTTCTTCATTGTCACTGCCATTGCCCTGGCCTTTTGTTTCTGTTTTTCTTCATCCCTTCGCACATAAACCTTCTATGCTATTTTCAACAAGTTGCCTATATCCTTCATATTCCAATTGTCCAACTTCTGGAGCTTAGTTCTAATATCAGACCAAGCTCTGGTGACAAAATGGAAAAGTAACAAGCTTTGTCCATGCCCACTGTTTACATCTAGCCGAGAATATTTTATTGCCCGTTCCTTCAACCTCTGGAGATAAGCAGAAGGTGATTCATCCTTTTCCTGTTGGATATCAAAGGCCTTATGGGGTGTTTGGGCATGAGGAACTGAATGTTTAATGCCAGCAATGATCAGGGCTTTCAAATCCTCCATTTTCTGCCTATCCCCTTCTGCTGTATTGTTCCACCCAGGGTCCTGATTGGGATATTTTTGTTCTGCAGGGACAGCTTCCTCTGCACCTTGAGGATGCGCCTTTTCCCATTCCAACATGGCTGTCTTTCTAATCATGACCAATTCTTCTCCTGAGAACAGAATATTGAGGATAGCCATTAACTCTTTCCAGGTATATATAGAGGGTCCCAGAAAATGCTGAAATTATTCTGCTACCTCAATGGGTCTTCAATTAAGGGCTTCATTGTCTTTTTGAATTCTCTAACTTCCAGGCTGGACAAAGGAAGGTCAACATAACTAATTCCTCCTCTGCCATCTGGGACTTCCCTCAAAGGTTATATGGGTACTAAGGCTCTGCAGGGGGTGCCTGCTGAAAGTTACATCTGTCTTTTTAGATTTGGTCCCATCTAGGGGAAGATTTTCTTGGTCTCATAAGTTGTGCCAGTTCCTTCTGGAGAGGTCTGTAAGGCCCAGATGCTCCCGCAACCAAGTTACTAGGGGATGTAGTAGTGATCTCAGCTCCTTCGTTCTCAAAATTTGGATTTACAGGTGGTGGTGAAGGCAGGAAATCAACCAACTCACCAGCCCTTGGGCTTACAGCAGGAGCCGGCTGTGGGTAAGGAGGAGGGAGATAGTCCAGCGGGTCCCAATCATTTTTTCCTTAGCTGGTGGGATTGAGGAGACTCAGGGGATTTTACTGGAGCAAGGGCCATGACTGCCTTTAATCTGTCCGGGAGGCCATGAGGATCAGGAAACCCAATGCTTGAATCCTTAAACACTCTCATGTACCCTTCTTCATCCATCTTTCCTACAGAATTTAACCAATTGACCCAATTGCCTGTAACACCAACTTATCAAATGTCCCATTTGTATCCCACTGAGACAGTCCTGGAAGCCTATATTGAGGCCAAGTTTCAGTGCAGCATTTTATCATTTGCTTTTTGGATAGCCTTTCCCCAGTTCCTTACAATTTTGCAACACACACTTCAAGAGGGTAATGGGGGAACCCACCCCCGGGTTTTTCTCCCTTGAAGCTTTGGAGCCCATTCCTTCCTCTGGCCAGATGAACACACAAGTCTCACAAAGAACACAGATTCACAGATAAGAAGACACCCAACCAATGACAGACACAAATAACGACAGTCGCTTTGCCTGTTCCCGGCCGCCTTCCTCACGGATAGTCACATGAGGTGGGGCTCCACACTCGTTTTGTCTGCAATTGGACATCTCAAATACACTCCAAGCACACCAATTCACTCCACAAGTCTGAAACAGGGGAATTCTCAATCTGGTCACAGGCCCAAGGTACCTATCTAAGGGGCGGTCCCTAACTGTTTGGGGGCTTACCAGAGGGTGAGGGTGAGCACAAATGCGCTGATTCCGAACCTCAACCTTGACCAAATTTCAGAGCCTTGAATCAGGAAGGTAGGGCCTTGTCTTTTTTGCTGATCAGGAGCGCACCTTGAGGCGCCTCGTCTCATCACAAAAGGGACGTCGGATCAGTCAGTCTTCAGAGGAATGCCTTCCCGCACTGGTCTCCTGGATAGGGGGACCGATGTAAGGCAGTTTCTCCACCCCTATCCACTTCTTTTCGTGCAGGCCCCATGTTGGGAGCAAAAAAGCTGTGACCTTCACGCCCTTGAGAAGGCCAGCTTTGCTCCAGGGAAACAGGAAAAGTGACCAGCCATTTCTTGGTTCAAGGCTAAAGCCAATTTTATTGTGATTCCAGCAACAATAGTGATTTCAGAAGAGAACTGCTGCAGCAGGGTGCCGAGAGGTTTGGAACAGAGAAATGGGGCTAGGGAAGGCCCTTTTATCCTTGTCAGACAGCGTGGACACACCCACTTGTAACTTTTTACACCAGTCGGGGATCATTTCATCATATCACACCATGTCACCCCATATCTAGTGAGACCAATCATCATATCGCACCATGTCACCCCATGCTTAATGAGCTGGAAACAGTTGCGAACAGGCAAATGGGAAGGGTGAGGTCTTCTGTGTACATGACCTCCCTGTAATCCATAATGGAGGGCTCACAGTGGATTTGGCCTTGGTGGTGAGGCCTTCACTATAGGGAATCTGGACTCTTCGGCAAAGAGGTCCGACTCTCCTCCGACACATCATCCTGCCCCGTACCTTGAGATTACTTGGTTCATAGTAAAATAACTGATACCCTGACCCCAATTGATTTCCAGTAGTTCAGTTCAGTGGTGGCAGTGGGCTTAAAGGTCATGAAGCCATGTGGAAAGGAACCTCTCTGCAATTACAGACTAAGCAGATAGAGCAGAGACTAGTTTACCTCATATATATGGTTGGCTAGATCTCATGGGAAACCGTGAGCAGCAGTGCACTGTGTTAACAGGTCAGATAGGCTAAATTATTTTCTTCTCTCTGCTGCATGCAGCTGTGAAGGCGGGTAGCATTCCATACACAGAGGATTTTCCAGCATCAGTGAGTGAGAGGCAGCTGCCACTCCCTTTGGTGGGAGCTGCAGAAGCACAGGCTCTGTCTAGAAAGGATGTCAGAGCTGCCAGAACTTGGAGGCAAAGCAAGTGGAGAGAATGAAGTCACTGTAACAGGAACTGTTGTCTGCCTGTCCATCTGTCTGTCAGCATGAGGTTCTGAATCAATAAATACCAGTCAAAATGTGTGAGTCCTGCTGACCCACCATCCCACTCTCTGTCTCTGGGGAAAATAAACAGGGATTTGGGGGGCATTAAAGCTGTTGTGCCTTCTTCAGAGCTGCCATTGTATTTGTGTTTTGAGCCAAATAATACTCAGTAGTGTTAAGTCCTCAGGACTTTTCATGAGTTCCTTAGTTATTATAGGATAACCTCCTCACAGTGAAATGTGGTGGGTGTGGGTGTTTGTGTCTTTATTCATTCTGCAAGTGTGTTCTTTCAAATCTCCACACTGTAGTCAATGTCATGAATGCTAGTTACATTACAGCCATGTTGTTGTTCGCTCTTCAAAATCTGTTGGCAAGGTGGGCTGCTAACATTGATGATCCAAATGGGATGAAGCGGTGACTCGGCCATACTGGTACATTGTTAGTGATGAATAAAGTGGACCTTTTATATCTTTGGTATCTAAGCGATTGAAGTGTTTTCACAAGAAACAAGAAAGTGACATTTCCATATACATGTTCCAACATACTCTAATTACAGTTGTCCCTTCATATTCACTGGAGTCTGGTTCCAGGACCCCCCTGTGGATACCAAAATCCATGAATACTCAAGTCCCATTATATGCAATAGCATAGCAAAATGGTGTCCCTTATATAAGATGGCAAAATCAAGTTTGCTTTTTGGATTATTATTTTTTAAAGAATATTTTCAAGCCACTGATTTTGGTATCCACGGGGGGTCCTGTACTATGAATTATTATCTTATGCTACCACCACCATGAACACCAAAAGCCCATTGCAGGGGTCGGTTAAGATAGGTTGCCACAGTGTATGACTGTTTTTCCAATTGGGATGTAAGTGCAGGTGCATACATTTTAAAGAACATATAGCGGTGATGGCGAACCTATGACACGCGTCTCAGCACTGACGCGCGTAGCCATTTGTGCTGTGGCCGTAGGCCTCCCCCCGCCCCCGCCCGCAACCTCACCACGCTCCCTAAAGTGGCGATCCGGGCTTCAAAACCTCCCTTTAGGGAAGGGGGGAAGGAAAGTGGCAGGAGGGGTTACGAAGCCCCGATCACCACTTTAGGGAGGCGAGGGGGGGGAGCCTCCACCCCCACCTGGCCACCACCACCCCTGAGGCCTGCCGTGATTCTCCAGAGCCACCTCGGAAAGGCCGGGAAAGGTGGCCAGCGGGCAGGACTCTGCTGGGGAAGGCAGTGGGTGAGTGGAAGGGTGGCCACCCGGCCTCTCTCCGGCCTTCCCGAGGTGGCTCCAAAGCCTTGGAGCCGCCTTGAAAAGGCCGGGGAAGGTGGTGGGTGGGAGGAAGGGACTCTGCCCGGCCTTTCCCCGGTCTTACTGAGGGGGCTCCGAGGCTTCAAAGCCTCCTCAGAAAGGTCAGGAAAGGCGGCAGGCAGGTGGGGCTCTTGTTTGAGCCCAACGCACCGCGCACAGCTTCTCCAATGGAGCCCTCCTAAATAGCTCTGCACAGGGGAGCTGCCAAAAGAGGGAGGGGGGAGAATGCGTGTGTAGGTGTGTGCGTGTGCGCGTGGCATTGTGGGGAGGGGGATTAAGTGCTGTGAAGGGAAGAAGCCGAGGAGCTGCCTGTGTAATCGCTTCTAAGCTAGCTGGCAACACATGCTCTGCTCCATGGCTAACTCAGGCTGCCTCCCCATCTCCAACTCCGCCTTGCTCCCACACTTGCTATCGTGGCCCCCAGCCTTCCTCTACCTCCATCAGGTAAGTCCACCTCTTTTATATCTTTCCCTGCTTCACTCATGGGTAAGGTATTCCCCCCCCCAAATAAACCCATGGGTCAGAGGGAGGCCGGGGAGGTGGGGGGAAAGTAGCAACGGGGTCTCCGAAGACTTCATTGCCACTTTCAGTAGGCCGGGGTGGGGGGGGGAGTAGCAACGGGGCCTCCGGAGGCCCCATCGCCACTCTCAGGAGGCGGGGGGAGGTGGGGGGAAAAGTAGCGATGGGGCCTCCGAAGGCCCCGTTGCCACTTTCGGGAGGCCGGGGGGGGCTGTTATTATTCACGTATTTTTCACATTCACGGGGGTCTTCAGAACCTAACCCACATGAATGTGAAGGGACGACTGTACATTTTGATTACTCAGTTGTCACATGAGTTGTGACAACTCATTAATTATTAATAAACAATTAATAATATTGTTGATTAAACAATAAATATCGTGAAATAATGTTTTTTCCTCAAAGTGACACACCACCCAAGTTATGCTCAGTTTTTTGGCGATGTTTGACACACCAAGCTCAAAAGGTTGCCCATCACTGACATATAGTGTACATTGTCACTGCAGAAGGAGATCTTTTTTGATGTTGCAAAGAGAATAATCTGAAACATTCTCTCTCTGTCTCTCTCTCTGTCTCTGTCTCTCTCTCTCTCTCTCTCTCTCACACACACACACACAACATAACAGGGAAAGCCTAATCATAACTGGCAGGATCCTACTTCCATTTTTCTGATCTGCAGGAATCAGTATGACTCTCCATCCCCGCTGGGAACAGAGTTTATGGAAGCAGATGACTGTCTCTTGCACCCAGTGTGGGCCAAATTGGGACCTTCAGTGGGACAGATTGTTACCTGGCCTTACACCCCCTCATTAGATACTTCACGAGGTAGAGTAGACCAGGGTGGAGCAGAAGTGGGGTCAGGTGAAGGTCACCAGGACCTAAATGAAGGTGTCATGGAAAACTATGGGCAGACATTCTCAAGATAGGATTAAGCGGGGGCCCTAGTAGACACAGCCATCACAGAGGTATGTGCTAATCCCCTCTTGGAAGCATTGGCAATGAGTCATCTATCAAAACCAAAGAGCAACCAGAACCCACATTATCCCCAGAAAAGCCTTTCCTCACACCTTTCCTATCCCACAATATGGAGGTTGTCATAAAACAATCAACTCTAATATTTCAGTCATTAACAACAATTAGCGAAGTTGCAGTTTCCTTTGTCTAATGGTGGGAAACCCATCTAAGCTTTGTTCTAAATTCAAAACACCCCTTCCAGACACAAAACTGAGTAAAACAATTAGGCCCAAATAATAGCCAAGTGTGCCACAGTCGGACACCGTCACTCTGCTGGATCGCTGTACCATCCTCAGCTCCAAATCTGAGTCATCTTTACTGCCTGAAACGCTGCTCTTCAGGACTAGTAATTACCGCCCATACGTCCTGAATATATTCCTCAATCTAATATCTAATCTAATCTAATCTAATAAACCTTTCCTGCTTTAGCTCTTGGTTAGCCTTGTGTGGTTCTTGTGAGCATGTGTGAATGCTTCCCTGTTATTTTCCAATAAAAACCATTTTATTTCACTTTAACGCAGAGTCTCTGCAGTCAGTTCTGGTATACACAAGTGCACAAGGTCCCGGAAGTTATCCTCTTGCAGCCATCCATTTAAGCTAATAATTCCCCCAATTAATAACTAAAATTGGCATCACTAGTGGGCTCTCCACAGATTCCCCATCTATTCAGGTAACAAGATTAGCCCAGACATTTTAGGTTCCCTTCTTCTGATCTAGCTAATTTTTGCAACTACCCTGCAAGGCAGGTGGAAATTATTGTTATCCCATTATTGTGGGTGGGAAACTAAGCTTCCCTAAGGCTACATGAAACCCAGTCCTTTCCACTTTTACTGAATGAGACTATGGACCTCATTCAGTGGATGTGCTGGATTGCTATGGATGTGCTGAATCACAACCTGAATGAGTTTATTAGAACTAGGTGGGACGTGTTCTTATTTTGCTTCTTTTCCAACTTGTTCACCATTAAGCTTTAAAAATGTGTAATAGGAACAGGGGACCACAAGACCTCAGGCTTCATCCAGCCCACACGGTTTTCCCATCTGGCTCAGGGTGGCTCTTGGGCACACTCCACACTTAAACCCTGCCCATTGGGATCTACCAGGTATCCCCTTTGTGTGCCACTTAGCCTTCCAGCTGGGTGCTACCAGGAGTTGGGTGAGTATTGAATCTCAGTTGGATCAGTTGGCTTCTAGATATTCTGGTTGAGTTGCTTTGCTCCTCTTCCACTTTCCCTCAGGAAGAGTGGGGGAGGAGCCAAACTGGGGGCAAATGAAGCTCTAGATAGTGCTTTGGCATCAAGGAGCATGACTGCACCACTTGGTGTCATATAGTCTGCAGGGGGTTGGGGAACTATCCCCCCAAAGTTCACCACCCCTGAAGATTTTGTCAAACAGGGAGCATGTGGTGATCTTGTGTTTGTGCTGCATATATGCCTGCCAGACATTTACTTGTGTAGCTGCATCCAAGCATGGGTTCCATTGGGCTGGCTCAAATAAATTGAAGGGCTGAGAAGAGCAGCCAGATGCAAAAGAGGATAGGGCACCTGTGCCTATCAGCTTCCCTTGCTAAAATTCTCTCTGCTATATAATTATCAAAAGTTTGGGTCATCTATTGTATTGTCCACCCTACAACTGAGACTTGCTTGGGTGTTATGCCCTCGATTGGATGGAGAGAGCATCATTTGCCATTGCATTGTCTCAGGCAGCAAAATGTATTAGGCCAACTTTCATTACCCATATGCCCCCCTCTTTGTCTCCTGTGTGACAAACACCATTGCCAACTATTGAAGGAGGAAGGGCTGAGGCAAAGTAACTATTAAAGTTCAGAGAAAAAAGGTGTTAGCCATATTTTTCTCCATATGTATATAGCTGCCTGGTTGTTTGTGCAAAGCACTGTTCACTCTGTGAGTTATAGGTCTTCATCCTTTTGTTAGTCCCAACAGACTAACAAGTATGCTGGAGATACACTCTAGCACATCCACATAGTTGCACTGATGTACTGGGGCTTTTTCCAACTCCTATTTCTCCCTTATTGGCATATTTTGAGCTGATTATAGGACTATACCTTCAGTATGATCCTTTACAACTTGGCAATATTTACTTAAAAGACTATCTGGATTGCAATAGTCTGAACAGGGTTGCTATATCTTTAGCAGTATATGAGCCTAATGCCTATGGCTAGTTAAACTATCTTATATTCACCAGGCCAACTTCAATAAAGTTTAGTTTTACTGAAATAGAAATTGTACTGTAAAAATTGTAAGACTGGAGTATTGCACAAGAGATAACACACAAACCTACTTCTTCAGTCTCATCCTGCTTACATTTACTGAGGTATTCCACTTAATTCAGTTGGACTTTCTTCTAGTTAAATGTGCACATGTGGCACTATCTTTCCATCGTGGTGGGATTATGTGCTCCTGTGAGGCAAAAAGCAATGCTGATGGCAGCAGTGCTGCTGATAGGGCTCCCATGTTGGACAAGCTTTTGCTGAGGGGCCAGACTAAATGTGCAAATCTGCTACTGGGGATCAGTAGGAGTGGGGGAGGGGAGGGTGACACTGGCAGAGGATCTCTCAGAGATAACAGCAGTATCACTTCAGCAAACTCTGAAGGACTTTGTACACACAGGGAAGATCCCAGCAAGCAAGCAACCCCACACCAGCCTTTGAGGGTCTAAGGCGAAAGAAAAGCACAGCCCCATGCTGTGAGCACGCAAGCAAAGTCCCCCCCTTACCATTCCCCTCTCTGTGTTTTAACAAACTGAATTGCTTCTTTAAAACTCACATTTCGCCCCATGTCTCCTCATGGCCCAAAGAAAGGCACAGCCGCATGCTTACCACCCCCTCTCTGTGTCTCAACAAACTGAATTTAAAACTCTGCTTCTTTAAAACTCACATTCAAACTTCTCCTACACACATTCACACATAGGGAACGTGCGGGTGGATCTCATAGAATCATAGAATTGCAGAGTTGGAAGAGACCACGAGGGCCATCCAGTCCAAACCCCTGCCATGCAGGAATACACAATCAAAGCATCCCTGAAAGATGGCCATCCAGCCTCTGTTTAAAGACCTCCGAAGAAGGAGACCCCACCACGCTCCGAGGGAGTGCATTCCACTGCCGAAGAGCTCTTACTGTCAAAAAGATCCTCCTAATGTTGAGGTGGAATCTCTGTTCCTGGAGCTTGCATCCATTGCTTCGTGTTCTAGTCTCTGGAGCAGCAGAAAACAAGCCTGCTCCATCCTCAATGTGACACCCCTTCAAATACTTAAACAGGGCTATCATATCACCTCTTAACCATCTTTTTTCCAGGCTAAACATACCCAGCTCCCTAAGTCTCTCCTCATAAGGCATGGTTTCCAGACTTTTCACCATTTTAGTCGTCCTCCTCTGGACATGCTCCAATTTGTCAATATCCGTTTTGAATTGTGGTGCCCAGAACTGGACACAGTATTCTAGGTGGGGTCTGACCAAGGCAGAATAGAGCGGCACTATTACTTCCCTTGATCTAGACACTATACTTCTATTGATGCAGCCCAAAATCGCATTGCCCTTTTTAGCTGCTGCATCACACTGTTGACTCATGTTCAACTTGTGGTCTACTAGGACTCCTAGATCCCTTTCGCACGTAGTCTTATTCAGCCAGGTCCCCCCCCCCCATCCTATATCTATGCATTTCATTTTTCCGCTCTAAGTGCAGTACTTTACATTTCTCCATATTGAATTTCATTTTGTTAGCTTTGGCCCAGCTCTCCAGTTTATCCAGGTCATCTTGAATTTTGATCCTGTCCTCCAGGGTATTAGCTACTCCTCCTAATTTGGTGTCATCTGCAAATTTGATAAGTATGCCCCTAATTCCCTCATCCAAGTCATTGATAAAGATGTTGAATAGCACTGGGCCCAGGACAGAACCCTGTGGCATCCCACTGGTCACATCTTTCCCAGATGAAGAGGAGCCACTGCTGAGCACCCTTTGGGTTCGGCCGGTCAACCAATTACATATCCATTCAACTGTTAACTTGTCTAGCCCACATTTTACAAGCTTGTTTGCAAGAATGTCATGGGGAACCTTGTCAAAGGCCTTACTGAAATCAAGGTATGCGATGTCCACAGTGTTCCCTTCATCTACCAAGCTGGTCATTTTATCAAAAAAAGAGATCAGATTAGTCTGGCATGACTTGTTACTCTGAAACCCATGTTGACTTTTTGTGATTATGGCATTGCCTTCTAAATGTTCACAGACTCTCTGTTTAATGATCTGCTCTAGAATCTTCCCTGGTATTGATGTCAGACTAACTGGACGATAATTGTTGAGATCCTCTTTTTTCCCCTTTTTGAAGATGGGGACAACATTTGCCCTCCTCCAGTCTGCTGGGACTTCTCCTGTTCTCCAGGAGTTCTCAAAGATTATTGCCAATGGCTCTGAGATTATATTTGCCAGCTCTTTTAATACTCTTGGATGTAGTTCATCTGGTCCTGGAGATTTAAATTCATTTAGATTAAGAAGGTATTCCTGTACTACCTCTTTGCTTATTCTGTGCTGGATTTCCCCTGTTGTGTCTTCTGTACCTTTATCCTCAGGTTGGTCCCCCTTTACCTTTTCTGAAAACACTGAGGCAAAGAAGGTGTTGAGTAATTCTGCCTTTTCTCTGTCCCCTGTTAGCATCTTCTCCGCGTAGTGGCCCTATAATTTCCTTCTTCCCCCTTTTGCTGCGGACATACCCAAAAAAACCCTTTTTATTGTTCTTAACCTCTCTAGGAAGCCTGAGCTCATTCTGTGCTTTAGCTTTTCTGACTTTACTCCTACTTGTGTTTGCTATCTGTTTGAATTCTTCTTTGGTGATTTCCCCCTTTTTCCATTTCTTATACCTGTTCTGTTTAAAACTTAGCTCCGTTGATATTTCTTTAGTCATCCATCCTGGTTTCTTGAGACACCTCCCATTTTTCTTCCTCAATGGTACTGTTTGAAATTGTGCCTTCAGTATCTCCCTTTTGAGAAAGTCCCATCCATCTTGAGGTCTCTTCTCTTTTAGTATTCCTGACTAAAAGGAATCTGACTAAAAGGATCACCCCCAGTATTTCCCTGAATTTATTGAAATCAGCTCTCCTAAAGTCAAGAATGCGTGTCTGACTATGCCTGGCTTCTCCTTTCCATTGTATAACAAACTCCAGGAGAACATGATCACTCTCACCTAAGGATCCCACCACTTGCACCCCATTAACCAGGTCATCCCTGTTGGTTAGGATCAGATCTAAACTAGCTGACCCCCTTGTTGCCTCTTCCACCTTTTAGACCATGAAATTGTCTTCCAGGCAAGTAAGGAATTTGCTAGACCTTGAAGTTTTGGTTGAGTTAGATTGCCAGCAAATATCAGGATAGTTGAAGTCACCCATCACTACTACATCTCTCCTTTCTGCGTGTGTGTTCATGTGTTCTAGAAAGGCATCATCCAATTCCTCCGTCTGACTTGGGGGTCTGTAGTAGAGTCCCACAATAACATCCGTGTTGTTTCCCTCCCCTTTAATTTTTATCCAGATGCTCTCCACCTGGCTTCCAGTATTGATGTCATGGGTCTCTTCACTGGTGTAAATATCCATGTGAAGAGATCTCCCAGCAACCCAGCCTCTGAGCATTTAAGGAGGAAAGTTTGTGTGCTCACAGTATGGGACTGTGCTTTTCTTTTGGCCATCAGGAAGCTTTCGTCCTTAAATGCTCAGAGGCATTTAAGGGGGCTTGCTGGGAGATGCCACCCGCACTTTCCCTGTGTGTGAATGTGTGTAGGAAAGGTTTGAAACCGTGAGTTTTAAAGAAGCTGAATTTTAAATTCTGTTTGTTAAGACACAGAGAGGGGGTGGCAAGCATGCAGCTAGCTGTGCCTTTCTTTGGCCCATGAAGAGACATGGGGTGAAATGTGAGTTTTAAAGAAGCAATTCAGTTTGTTAAAACACAGAGAGGGGTGTGGCGGGGGGGGACTTTGCTTGCATGCTCACAGCATGGGGCTGTGCTTTTCTTTCCTCCTTAAATGCTCAGAGGCTGGGTCAGTTTCCGTGTGTGTGTGTGTGTGTATGTGTGTTTAGGAAGGCTGCTTTTATTCACGTTTTTTTCACTTTCGCGGGGGTCTTGTTCCCGTAACCCCTGCGAATGTGAAGGGACGACTGTAATGGGACTCGAGCATCCACAAATTTTTATATCCACATGTGGGGATGGGTAGAGCCAAGCCCCAGTGGATACCAAGGGCCCACTGCATAACCATAATTCAAATGTATGTTCCCACCACAGATACAGATGAAGAAATCCATATATTATGTGCTGGCATCCAGAAAGAAATTGATTACATAGCAGAACAGGGCATGTTGGTAATCATAGATGATTGGAATGCAAAAGTAGGAAGCAGAGAGAACCAACTATTGGAGAATTTGGCATAGAATCAAGAAATGATGCAAGAGAAAAACATATTGAATTTTATGAGGCAAACTGTTCATTGAAAACACATTCTTTAGGCAACCAACATGACAAGTGTATACATGGACATTACCTGATGCCTAATATAGAAATTAAACAGACTGCATAATTTGAAGGAGGAGATGGAGAAGCTTCATTCTCTTGACAAAAACTAGAGTAGAAGCAGATTGTGGCACAGACCATGAACTGCTAATATAAAAACTTAGAAGTGTGTTAAATCAATCATTGTGCCAAAATACAATTTTGAATGCACTGTTCAGTGATTTGTGCACAGGGATAAAGAGAACCACAGTACTGTAATAATTAGTGCAAAGAAATAGAAGAAAACAAAAAAGTGGAAAAAGAGAACTCTTCCACAAGATCTGAGAAATTAAAGGGAAATTCAAACCAAAAGTAGTCATGCCATATGTGTCAGGGGATGATAGGACACTCAATCCGCGGCAGAAGCCAAAAAACTATCTCAGCAGACTTAGTAGCAAACCCTTCCCAAGAATACTCACACACAGAGTGTTTGACATCCAAATAAGCAGGAGGCACTTTTATCTTCAAAGTCAAGCAGTTGCGATGTGTACAAATATTTACAATTGAAGGACAAACTGCTTCACCAGGTGTCAGCATTCACAAGAACAGAAGTGAACTCTGTTCTGAGCTCTCTTATATGCACAGTTATAGGGCATTGGCTAACTCAATCACATGATCTTACACACCAATAAGAACCCTCCTTCTGTAGCTGTGGCATGACTAGGCAGTTCATGGAGTCAGCCATTATGACTCAGCATGACTCTGTAGTTGTTTGGCCATTTTATAATGGAGTTCTGTCTCTAACTCCTGACAATCCCTTCCAAAATGGTCAAACTACTGCACAGGACACATGTTATCATCACAACATAAGATTTTCAACATACATTGTTAGACATCATTTGTCTGTCAGTTGACCTTTCCCTTTTGACACCTTTCACTTTACACGCTAGTGACAAGGCCCAGCATCTTTGCCAACTCATCATGGCTTCCTGATGGAAGGGCTTTTGTGAGCAGGTCTGCAACATTGTCCTCAGATGGATAGTACCTCAGACACAAGACACCTTCTTGTATTAACTGCCTCACATTTTGGTAGCGTACCACAATGTACTTGGTCCTACATTTCAGGCTTTCTGCTTCTACCATAGCTATGCAGGCTTGTGAGTCCTCGTGCACTTCAACAGGCATTTGGCATGGCTCCCCAAGATCTGCAAACATCTGCCTTACCCATTGTACCTCACTTGCCATCTCAGCAAAGCCTGTGAATTCAGCTTCAGTGGTACTAATGGCTACACAGTTCTGCTTTCTTGATCTCCACACTATGGGACACTCTGCATATCTGAGCACCATCCTGGTCACTGACTTCCTGTCTGAAGTCTCAGCAGCAAATGAGCTGTCCACATAACACTCCAGGGTCACCTGACTTCCTGTCAGCTTCAAATGCATGTCCCTGCCCCCCTTGAGAAATCTAACCACTCTCTTCAGGGCTTCCCAATCCACCCTCCTTGGCTTGGAGACTCTTCTACTGAGCACCCTAACTACAAAACTGATGTCAGGCCTTGTGTTGTTTGCAATAAACAACAGACTGCCTACCACTGAGTGGTACAGATCTGGCCTTTCAAAGTCCTGTTCTGCCTTTAAGTTCACAAAATCAGTGGTCATTGGTGTCCTGACCACTTTTGCCCCACTAAGCCCACACTTGGCCACAAGACTGTCAATTTTCTTCTTCTGACTTAGGAAAAATTCTCCAAGACCGGTTCTTTCTACCTCTACTCCTAGATAACATCTCAGGCTGCCTAAGTCCTTTAACTTGAACTGGCTTTCTAACTCCACCTGCACTTTCTTGACATCACGGGCACTCTTTGCTGCCACACAAAAGGACGTCCACATAGATAACTAGTATGACAGCATTGTCACCTGCCCCCTTGATATACACACAGGCGTCTGCGACACTCCTTGTGTAACCTAGTGACACCAAAACTTGGTGTATGCACTTGTTCCAGCAACATGCGCTTTGTTTTAAACCATAGAGTGCTTTGCACAACAAGTGCACCTTGCTCTCACCTGCACTGTCATACCCTGGGGCCTGTTCCATGAACACTGTCTCTTTAAGATCAGCATTCAGGTATGCTATTTCAAAGTCAAAGTGTTGCACCACCATCTTCCTCTTGGCTGCTACAGCTAACACTAACTTAAGATTTTCTGGCTTTGCTGTGGGCGAAACAGTTTTGTCAAAATTGGTGTAGCTCTCCTGCGGAAATCCTTTTGCAACCAAATGTGCTTTACACTTTTGTGTCCCATCAGGCATGTACACCCACCTGCAACCAACAACCTTTTGCTGGAACACTTTCCTCTCAACTAGTGACTCAAACTCAGAGTCCATGGCTGAGTTCCACTTCTCCTGCTCTTCCTGGGGAAGTTTTAGGAGATCATAAAAACTTACAGGCTCCTCTGCCATGACATTGCATAGCCTGCCTTCCTGAACAACAAATCTGTCAGGAGCCTTTCTGACCCTCATTCACCTTCTGGGGATGAGCACCCTAGTTCTGGCTGACTCATCCTCACTTGCACTGCTGCTGCTATCTCTCCCTGTGTCAGGCTCAATGCTTGTTTGTGGTGGCGTGTGTGTTGGAGTGGCATGTGAAGTGTCAGGCTTTTCTTCCTGTGCCTCCCCTTCATCATCAGGCATTACCACCCCTCCATTTGTGGGACTTTTGGGAGTTGTTGACACATCCCTCCCCAAGAGAACAAAAACTTCCTGATTGCAATGCAATCTGTCCCACCCTGAGTGCATTTCAAAGTTTGCACTCCTGGAGAACACCACTTTTCCAGGATGGAGAGAAAACACGTACTTATTATCCTCATAGCCTAGGAAACGCAGCCTCCTGGGTTTAGGCTGCCCAGGCTTCCTTAGGCTCGGGTGAATCAATACATTGGTATATTATCCAAAAACCCTCAGGTGCTTGAGGTTTGGTGCTCTAACATACAATAGACAATATGGGGTCTGGTTGACGCTAGAAATCCATAGCCTATTTAAATGGTAAGCAGCAGTCTTCGCTGCCTCCCCCCACAGCCCAGCTGGGGCTTGTGTATCTTCCATCATGCAGTCCATCATGCACTTCAACATCCCAATTTTCCTTTCTGCATGCCCATCCTCCCCTGGAGATGCTGGGTTTCTGGTCTTGTGTCTAATGCCCCTCCTACGCATCCAGCTCTGCAGACTGTTGGATAAGAATCCCCCTCCCCTATCCATCACTAGATTGGAAATCTTATGAGAAGGAAATTCCTGTTCCACTGAGTTCACCCACTCATGGAACCTGTCCGCAGCCTGACTTTTCACCTTCAGTAAGTATACGTAGGTGTACCTACTGTGTCTGTCCACTATCACAAATAAATAGCGGTTACCCCCTTCAGTGGGTGTATCGGGGCCTGCTAGATCAGCATGGACAACTTCAAAGGGTCTCTTGGTGACACACTGGGTCTTTTTGGCAATAGGGAAAGCCTTCACCTTAACTTTCCTGCACACAGCACATTCTAAGAATCTTGGGCAGTGTTCCATGCTTAGACCAGGGCACACTTTTGCTAGCTCCTTTAACCCTTTGTAACTAGCATGGCCCATTAGCCTGTGGTAGTAATGAACACACTTATCATGTAGGGGCACATTGTCTGCAGGGCTCACATTTTCCACCTTCCCTTTAGGCTACATGTAATAGAACCCATGTTTCTTTATCCCTTTTGCGCAGACATTATTCATGTTATACTTTTCTGTTATTGTACAGTGTTCCCCCTCAAATATCACTTTATAACCATCAGTAGTCATTTGGAACACACCTAATATACAATTCTCCAGTTCGCTAACACACAACACATTTTCAAAATCTTTACCAAAAGATGGCACATATGCAGTGCCCATTTTCTGCACCTTACTGGGAGCACCATCTGCAAGGGTAATATTGGTTATGGAAGCATTTTTAACATTGTTTAACAGCTTTAAATCATTCACCATGTTGTGTCTCACCCCACTAGCAAGTAACCAAACTCTTCCCTCAGTACCATCAGGATGGTGCTTTGCTATGAAGCCATGGCTTGCAGCCTGAGAGGATGCACCCCTCATTTGCCCTGTAGCTGTGCTTCTATCCGGTGCAGGCATCTTATAGCCCTTCTGAAAATGTCTAGGCTTTTTGCATCTGAAACAGTGTTTCACATAGCTGCACGCTCCCTCCTCCACATCAGATGCCTCTGGGTGTGTTTCAGTGCTCTCCTGATTGTGTCTGGTAATTTGTGGCTGTTTATTCCCCTCCATCCAGGAATCAAATTGCTTGTGTTGGACCTCTTCCAGAATATGCCCAGCTACCAGATCTACAGACAAATCACTCTCCCTAGTGGTCTGCAGACTGTACATTAGGAAATCCAATTCCTTTGGCAAACTGCCCAATAAAATAAAACATTTATGGGCTTCTGGAATGTCCATCCTTCTATTGGCCACCCCTTGAAAAAGCTGCCTCATTTCCTCCAAATGGGCTTTCACACAGCCTCCAGTAAATAGATTTGTGTTATAGAGTCTCTTAGTCCATATCATCTTTGAGAGGCAGGACAAATTCTGATGAACCATTTTCAAAGCTGTCCAAAGCTGAAAGGCTGTCTTTGCTGGTGCCACGTGTAGTAACTGGGAGGGGCTAAGCAATAAGAGAATTGCAGCTCTAGCCTTCTGGTCTGCTAGACTAAACACTGCTATTTTGTCTTCTGAACCCTCTGGGATCACACTCTCATTTTCCAAAATGTTCCACAAATTGTCCCTAATTAATAAAGCCTCCATATGTAAACTCCAGGCTGGATAATTTCCATCAACCAATTTCTCAAAACAAACATGGCTAGTATCTGCCATTGTGCTGTCTGAATAAAAAGAAAAAATCTCCAGCTATGAAACACAAACAGCTGGCAGCTCTTCAAGGCTGCTTGAACATAGCTCTAACACAGAGCCTGGCTGAAACTTAACTGTTTCACAGCCAATTAGCAAAAAACACTCAAAACAAAAGAGTTTCTGAGAACTTTTCTGGGTGCCCCTTATCTAATCTGAGATCAATCAGCTGGGTCCATAAAAACTGTCAGGGGATGATAGGACACTCAATCCACGGCAGAAGCCAAAAAACTATCTCAGCAGACTTAGTAGCAACCCATTCCCAAAAATACTCACACACAGAGTGTTTCACATCCAAATAAGCAGGAGGCACTTTTATCTTCAAAGTCAAGCAGTTTCAACATGCACAAATATTTACTATTGAAGGACAAACTGCTTCACCAGGCATCGGTATTCACAAGAAGAAGAGAAGTGAGCTCTGTTCTGAGCTCTCTTATATGCACAGTTACAGGGCATTGGCTAACTCAATCACATGATCTTACACACCAATAAGAACCTTCCTTCTGTAGCTGTGGCATGACTAGGCAGTTCATGGAGTCAGCCATTATGACTCAGCATGACTCTGTAGTTGTTTGGCCATTTTATAATGGAGTTCTGTCTCTGACTCCTGACAATATGACCAACAGGAGAACACATGATACAGTCAGGACAAAATAAAAAGATGATGAAAGCAACACAGTGAGAAACTATACAAAAGCAAAGAAATGATAGCAGATTCATTCAAGGAAGAACCATTTGAAGATGAACCCACAATTTTAGTAAAGTGGAAAAGACTATCAAAAGAACCTGGAGGAAATAATTAATCGGGAACAGATGGCATACCAATAATGCAACTTCAAGCAATAGAGATGGAATCAATTCACATACTAACAAAAATCTGCCAACAGATGTGGAAAACAATGGCCCACAGATTGGAAATGGTCAATGTACTTTTCAGTCTCCAAGAAAGGAGACAAGAGGGACAATAACCATTGAACTATTGCACTGATCTCCTGAGATCAAGATTTTACAAGAGGGACTTTTTCCATACATGGAGTGAGAAATGCCTGGTATCCAAGCTCGGTTTAATAAAGGAAGAAACACTAGCAATCATACTGCAGACACACATTGCATAACGGAATGCACAAAAAAAAATTCAACCTGTGCTTTACAGATTGCCGCAAAGCCTTTGATTGTGTAGATCATGAGCAATTGTCATTCTCTCTAAAAGAAAATCATGTGCCACAACATCTGATTTTCCTCATGCATAACCTATATTCTGTACAAGTGACCACTGTCAGGACACACTATGGAGACACAGAATGGTTTCCATTTGCAAAATATTACCCTGTCTGTTTAATTTATATGTAGAACATATCACACAGAAAGCAGAATTGGTCTCAGAGGAAGGAGGCATGAGAACTAGGATAAGGAATGTCAACAGTTTAAGATATGGAAATGACACCATATTACTTACAGAAAATAGCAAAAAGATGGAATAACTATTGATGAAAATAAAAGAAGAAAGCGTGAAAGGCAGGTTACCAGTTGAACATTAAGAAAACAAAAATAATGATTATAGATTATGTACATAACTTTAAAGTGGATGACGAAGACATCAAAATAGCTAAAAGTTTTCTGTACCTTGGCTCAGTCATTAATCCAAATGGAGACTAGTCAAAAAAATCAGAAGACTAGGGACTTTATCACAAAAGGCTGCTAAAGCACAGTTTTAGTGTGATAGTAATTAATTTGGCCAGTACTTATCAGACAACCTTGTGGCTATCCTGTTGGTGCTTTGCATTCTAGTCACTATTGTTGTGCCCCTTTCAGTTGATGGGGAAAGCCCATCAATTGGGGTTTTCCCATCAATACCTGGCAAAATTGCTATTGTTCTGCTGCTGCCCCGGTGCGATAGGTCCATTCCCTTCAGTTCTGGGATGCCTATGGTCACAGGGCATGAGGCAGCCTGATTCTCCTCCTCTCCCCCTCTCTTCCCCCTTCCCCTCACTATTCCAAAGCAACACAGAGTCTTGTACCACATGCCTGCAGTCATCCCAGAACTGAAGCAAAGGGACCTATTGCACCAGGAGGTTGCCAAAGAAACACAGTTGCGCAAATGAAGAGAGAGATGACAATAAATGTTTTACAAGCAGTATGTTTCCATTTCCTTTAATAATGTGATTGCTGCAAGACATGAGGCTGGTATGATAATGTCATAGAACTAATAAGAGCAAGGAACTAGATAAGGAACTACTTTAGATCCTCAAATGTAAATATTTATAATTGAGTACCAATGCCATAGTATTTCCAATTCTATACATGGTTGTGAAATCTGAACAGTGCAAAAAGTTGACAAGAGGAGAAACAACACATTTGAAATGTGGTGCTAGAGAAGAGTTCCGTGGATACCATGGCCCACTAAAAAGACAAAGGATGTGGCTTACAGCAAAACAGGCCTGGCCTCTCACTAGCAGGAAATATGATTAACCTGAGGCTATTGACGTTGGACATATCATGAGACAACATGAGTCAGTGGAAAGGACAATAATGCTTGGTAAAGTTTAAGGCAGCAAGAAAACAGAAAGATTTTTTTCTACAAGTTGATTGATGCAATCAAGGAAGCTACAGCCCTGAGTCTGTAAGACATGAGTAGGGATCTTTGAGCTTTCTCATTCATAGGGTCACCATAAGTCAAAGTCAATTTGATGGCAAATAAGAACAACAAAGTGTGCACAACATAGCATTCTTTTTTAAAAGTCTCTTTATTAAAATTTTTCACACAGATATTCCAACAATCCACCCGACAAACCATTTCCACAGATACCTACATAAAGTGACAACAAACAAACATACATACTAATAATAAAATACATAGATTACATCACAAAAAACATTTAATAACTTCCTATCTTGCTGGGGCGAGGACTTGCTCTTTCCTCTCTTTATAACCTTTCTTAACCATTAGGGCTTAATTTCCTTCGTATCTCTGTTTCAATACAGCAATTATGTAATTACTGGCTTTATTTCTGTTTAAGCTTTCCAGAATCTAACCAAGAAGCCTGTATTTCATTCTCCAAGGAACAAGCATACCCTCTGTCATATGCAAATAGAGCTAACAATCTATAAATATTTCTACCGACATAACCCCTTATTTCTAATTTCCACGGACCTTTAATTTTAATTAGCATTTATAATATATATTTTTAATATATTAATCATTTCATTTTTTTCATATTAGTCAGAAAGCCAAGTTACTACTGTATCATTCCATTCCAGCTTCAAAAACTCAATCCATCTCTCCCACTCTTTCCTAAATTTATTTTTTGTTTTATATTTAATCCACGAGGTGAGTTCTTCCATTCTCGCGGTTTCCTCCATTTTTAATACCCATTCCTCTATTTGTGGTACTTCTTTTCACTTCCAGTATGTTGCCAGTACTATCCTTGCAGTTGTGGTCATAAAGAATAACAAGTTTTTAAATTCTTTTGGTATTTCATTATTCGTTAAATTTAGTAATAAGATCTCTGGTATAAACTTAAATTCAATTTTCAGTATTTTCTTAATCCAATTGTAGATATCCAACCAATATTTTTTCACTATTCTGCATGACCACCACATATGGTAATAAGATCCTTCTTGATCTTTGCATCTCGAGCATTTTGAATCTTTTTCTTTATAAATTTTTGCAAGCTTTTGTGGTGTCATGTACCATTGGAACATCGTTTTATAACAGTTTGCTCTTAATTCCATGCTTAATGTGAATTTAATATTTCTTTTCCACAACTCTGTCCAGTCCTCTAATGAGATATTATGTGCAACATTCTGGCCCATTTCACCATGTATTCTTTGGTAGTTTCTGATTCTAGTTCCAAATTCAATGAAGTCTTGTATAATTTTGAGATTTTTATTTCTTTGTGTTCTAATAAGGCCTTGTCTAATTCCGTGTACGGATAATTTATGCCAATTAATTTATTATCCATCTTAAATCTCTCCACTAGCTGTCTATATTAGGACCAGCTACAATCTATCTCTTCTTCCTTTAATTCTTCTGTTGTTTTAAATCTTATCCTACCAGCTTGCATTTTAGTCAAGTCTTTATATGTTAACCATTTTCCTTTATTTATCATCTCCGTTCTCCTGAAAGCTTCTTGGGGTGAGACCCACAATGGTAATTTAAAGTATATTTTCTTTTTTATCTCATTCCAGACATAGAGCATAGATTTCCTGATGATGTGATTTTTAAATTTTTTATCTATCTTATCTTTCCCATACCATAGATAGGCATGAAAACCAAACTTTATATCCACTTCTTCTAACATTAATATATTATCATCATTTAGTACAAACCATTCATATAACCAAACCAATGCTGCCGAGTTATAGTATTGTCTTAAATTCGGTAGCCCAAGGCCCCCCTTATTCTTCTCATCCTGTAACACCTTCCATCTAATCCTCGGCTTTCTATTTGCCCATATGAACTTTGATATGTCTCTGTCCCATAGCTTAAATAGCTTTTTATTATATAACATTGATACATTTTGAAATAGGAACAGCATCTTTGGCAGTATCATCATCTTCACAGCTGAGATTCTCCCCATGATTGACAAACCTAATGTTTCCCATCTCTCTAGATCTTTCTTTATCTCTTTCCATATTCTATTGTAATTGTTTTCTATTAAGTCAAGGTTATTATTTGTTATCGTTACTCCTAAGTATCTTGTTCTCCTTTGTAGCTTATAGTTTGTTAGACTAGTTAGCTCTTCTTCCTCCTTTTTTGATAAGTTCTTCGTTAAGATTATCATCTTTTCTTTGTTTATTTTTATACCTGATATCTCCCCAAATTCCCACAGTTTTTCCTGCAATTTACCAATTGATTTTACTGGATCCGCTAATGTTAAAGAGATGTCATCTGCAAAAGCTGATATTTTATATTCTTGTTTCTTTATTCGTACTCCAACTATTGCTTTTTCCTCTCTTATGTTCCTGCATAATATCTCCAGGCACATTATAAAGAGTAAAGGTGATAAGGGACACCCTTGTCTTACTCCCTTTTCTATTTTTATCTCTGAGGTCTTGTGTCGTTAATTATGATTTGAGCAGTTCGCTTCTTGTAAATTGCTTTTACTCCATGTATAAAATTCTCCCCTAACTTAACTTTCCATTACTGCCATCATATATTGCCAACTCAAACTATCAAATGCCTTTTTGGTGTCCAAGAATAACATGGCCAATTTTTTCTCAGGGTGCATTTCTCCATATTCAATGATATTTAGTATTCTTCTAATGTTATTCCTCATATGCCTACCTGGCAGGAACCCCGTTTGATCTTGATTTACCCCAACATTCAAAATCTTCTTCAGCCTCTCCGCCAAGATTGTCACAAATAGTTTGTCATCCATGTTCAGCAGGGAGATTGGTCTATAGTTTCTCACCTCCTCTAGGTCTTTATTTTCCTTCAATATCAAGACTATATTCACCTTAATCCAAGAGGAGGGAATATCTCCTCCTGTCATAATTTTATTAAACAAGTTGCACAATGGTACCTTTAACTGGTCTTGAAAAGTCTTATAGTAATTAGATGAGAAACCATCTGGGCCTGGGGTCTTGCCAGTCTTCATTGATTTAATTGCTTGTTCAACCTCAGTGATTGTAATAGTTTTATTTAACTCTTCTCTCTGTTGTAGGCTTATTTTGGGGATATTTTGTTCTTCTAGATATTCTCCTATCCTTTCTTTCTTTATGTGTTCCAGCTGTGGTCCTTTAAACAGGGCAGTATAATATTCTCCAAAACATCTTCTAATTTCTTCATCCTTTGTCAACATATTATTCTTCTCTTTTATTTTCAAAATTAGTTGTTTCTCCTGGGCCTTCCTCAGTCTGTAAGCTAACCATCTTCCCGTTTTATTACTTTGCTCATAGTATCTTTGCTTCATGAATCTAATCTTCTTCTTTATTTCCTGTGATGTTTCCATTTTCATCTGATTCTGTAAGATTTTTAATTCATTAATCAGTTTTATATTTGCTGGGTCATTCCTTAGTTCTACTTCTTTCTGTCTTGCAATATCTTGCAATTTTGGCATTTCCCCCCTTATTCTCTTATTTCTCTCACAGTTTATCTGCATTAGTACTCCTCTAATCACAATCTTGCTCGCATCCCACATGCTCTGAATTGTTACTTCTCCCTCTTTATTTTCGTTGAAATAATTCCTTAAAGCTACCCTTACTCTTTCTAGCATGCTCTCATCTTGTAATAAAATTTCTTTAAGTCTCCAGGTATAGCTTCTTCTCTTGTTCATCATCTTTAGACCTATCATATTATGATCAGATATTGATCTTGGGAGAATTTCCATTGATTCTACATGGCTCATCTTATTTCTTGATATTATAAACATATCAATCCGTGATAAAGAATTATGCCTATCAGAAAAGAATGTATATTCTCTACTGTCATTATATAGGTTTATCTAACATAGAAAGATTCTCCATTAATTCAAAGAAGGAACTAGGCAACTTTCCTTGTTTATCTTTTATGCCCTTTCCTGAAGCTCTGTCTTTAAGTGGATCTAAAACTCCATTCCAATCCCCAAGACAAATTACATTATCATACTCCTTCTCTAATATTACCTTCAATAGATCTTTGCAGAATCTGTCTCTATTCTCTGAAGGAGCATATATTCCCAGAACCAAAGTTTTTTTATCCATAATATTTAGTTCAACCCCAAGATACCTTCCTTGAAAATCTTTTATTGTTATGATTTTATATCTATTTAATTAGTCTAGCACTCTGGAGGACATAATTTTATCTAAATGATTGGTTTTGTTGCCTTGCTCATTATCCATGTAGTATGATTGGCCAACAGCCCTATGTGCATAGAGAGCATGCAACTGTGGTCAAGAGCAGAGAGTTACTAACTGGTTGGGGGTGGGGGTGGGAGCTGGCTCCACTTTGTTTTCTTGCCTTCAAGTAGCTTGATTTGCACACAATAGGCATCATTTCCTAATCACTGCAGATCAGCTTTTGGTTAAAAGTAGAGGTACAGAGATCAGCTGCTCAAAAGCCGAAAGCTGCCCCAGATGTGAACTGGAGCAAAATGGCAAACCATACAAAAGCTTGGGAGGTAGCAGCCTTAGAAATGTTGCAGCACAAAGCAGAATGTGCTTTTCTTGTGCTTTGCTGTCATTGAGGTGGACCTGTAAAAACTTACAAAGCACTCTGAGGGATGGTGTCTCTCTGTATGCCCAGAACTGTGTGCTATTTTATAAGGTCGCGCATGATTGGCTGAGCTCATTCTACAAAATCAAACAGCAAATCTGGAGACCTGCCCAGCACCTGAATTCCATCTTGCCCAATGTTTATTTGTTCTGCATTTCACAAAATCAGTCCAGGTAGTCCCAGGGTTCATGTATTTTTTCAATATGTGTTGAAAATACATCAAGACGCTACAGTTAAAAATGGCCTTTAACTGCACTAATTGTTGACAGTTTCAGTACCATGCACATGTGTGTGTGTGGGGGGGTGTTTAATCAGATAAGTGGAAAGGGGACTACATTCTCTTCTTTCCAGAAAATGACAGATTCCTTTAATGCCCCAGGAGTGCCAATCCCTGTTTGGGAGAAAGAAAGAGAAGCCTGGGTAATTTGCTCTTACCTCACTGCATTACGTTTCAGTATTGCACAGTGTTCCATGTGCATTATTTCAGGAATCCCTAAAAAAGAACTCCTGTTAAGGTAGGACAATGATATTATCCATATACTACAAATGGTGGTGGACACTGGACAAATGGGCTTAACTAAAGTAATTTAGGAAGTTTATAAGTGAAGATAACATTTGAAAACAGTACTTCCAACCTTCTACATCTAACTCTCTTAATACTAGAATTGTGAATTGTATAAAAATGTTCACTTCCAAGAATGCAAACTTGGAACTATTTTCTACTATTAAACTACCTTGGTGCACTTCTTTTTATAATCCAGAAAGTGCTAGCTCTGATTCGTCTTTAAGGATGAAAGCTAGATGGTTTTGGCTGACAAGGGAGTCTCCTTCTTTACACCAAGGTAATCATTCTATGAACTCCATAAGGATATAGTTAAATCAAGTATTAATAAGGTTGCACTTTGAGAGGAAGAAAATATGTCAATCACAGCTTGCCTTTGACAAAAGGAAATTCCTTGAAACTGAGAATGAAGAGGGAGGGAGAATGTCTCGTCATGTTGGGTGGCCAGGAAACTAGAGGCCACCCTAGTGCGAGAAAGAGAGAAAGTAAGAGACATAAGGGTGTGGGGGAAAGTCTCGCCAGATTGAATTCTACTCCAGTGCTGTGAGGCATTCACACCAGGCCTTGTGAGAATATTAACAAGGTTACAGGAGAAGGGCCTTTAGCCTCAGGAATTGTTGGTGAATATGGAACTGTATTTGCACAAACACAACCAGATGCAAGCTACTAAATGTCCTACAGATGTGAACAGAGCTGAGGAGTGTGCTGCAAATAGGCAGTATATAGCTTGCTGTAACTGGGCTCCTCATTTTCTTGTTTCATGTTGGTAAAGATCTCAGTAAAAGAAACACACAAGGAATGGGGAGGGAAGGTGAATGTCCTCCTGCAAAACTTGCACTTACAGATCTGTTATGATGTTACCCACCAAACTAGATGCATTGCTTTCAGAATGTGCTTGAAATTCATTCCAGTGTTGTAAGACTTACATTTTTTTTATTTCTATGCTGTTCTTAACATTATTTCCTACCAATGAACAAACTTGTATGCTATTTTTTTATTTAGAAAGTGCCCTATAAAACCACACCCTTATATAAGAGATGAAATTATTGTGTTCTTTTGTCAAAAGTGATCTCCAAAAACAAAACTAAACACCATTCTGGTGTGCCTTTCAAATCTATTTTTAGAGAATCATTTTTCTTTTCTGTCTTTAGGGAACTTTCACAGACACTCTAGACTTTGTTCCAGTTCTGACACCACTGTTTCACTCTTTCCTGAAAATCAAGGCAACATTTCTCAAACATTGTTGTGTCCCCCATACTATTGCTGAATTTTAGACCATCTTCTGGAGAGTATTCATTAATCTCTCCTCCCTACTCCACCTCCAATTTATTCCCCTACAATTAGGGTGGAAAATGTGGGTCCATTTTAGTATTGTTTAGTATTTGTTTCAGAATACTGAAGGATGTAGTGACCTTGACCTCTACTTTTTTCATCATTTCCTTTACTGCCACCTCTCACCTGCTGCCACTGCATTTTGGATAGTCATTGATTTCACTCTGTTATGCTTCCTGCTGATATGGAAACAGACATTCTTCCACCTGCCTATCCCAGATACCAACTGCCTGTACTGTTCTGCAAATAAACTGCATTTCCACAGGCATCCTTCTGGCTGACAGTACTGTAGCATCATTTCCTGCTTCTTCCCTTCTCACTTCTGCTCACCAGTGAAACTGTTCAATGTGTTTGTCCCCTCCATTTCACTCTTGCAACATGCAATAAGAATTCCAGGTCTCAAGGGTTAGCTCTGCAAAAATGCTTCTTCAGTTCCATTGCAAACACACTGAACAGTTTCACTGGTGAACAGAAATAGGGAGGGAAACAGCAGGAAATGGTGGTATTGCCAGCCAGTAGGATGCCTGTGGAAATGCAGTTTATGTGCAGGACAGTACAGACATTTGGTATCTGGAATAGGCAGGTGGAAGAGTCTATTCCCAGGCCAAAAACACAGTGAAAATGTCCTCTTTTTACTTTGGGCTAAATTCAATGTGATACTAGCAGAAGTGTCAGAAATCTCTCCCTTCCCACTACAGCCCTTTGCAATGAACAACACCTGTCCCTGAGCTTTTCAGAGCAAGTTTTACTGGCTCACAGGGGATTGCAAGAAAGAGACAGGGTAAGACCCCTTTAATAGCATCCTCTAGCTCAGAGCTTTCCAAACTGTATGTCGCAGCACGTTAGTATGTCGGCTGCAGTGTGTAGGTATGTCACATGAACATCTATGTGAAATAAGCAATACCAACTTGCTTTCATTTTTATGCCTCAAAGATGCTGATGAGTATAGTGCACAAGTATATTCCCCTTCCGTCGTATCTATGTATGCACATCGTGGTCGAGGGACCATACAGGTACTGGTGCAGTATGCGTAATTGGGCTGAAAAAGCTGATTCTGTGTCACGTCCAGTGACATGGCCACACCTGAAGTAATGTGTTCAAGAATGTGGCATTGTTCTATCACTTTATCACTTTTTAAAGAAATATATTTTTATTAATTTTATAATCATACATTATATTATCCAATCAATACTTAGTTAGTATAACACATAAAATTACTATAAACAATTTTTCTATTAACTAATTTCAAAAGTTAACATAGATTCTTTACTGTAATTCTATTCAAAAATATTAATTCCCCTACCCACCCCCACCTCAGTGCTCCCCTTCACCGGAGCCATTATCCCTTACCAAATCTTTCCAGAATCTCATTTCTTCTCGTGGAGGTAACCTCCCATCTTTTGTCTGTAATACTTTTTTAACAAATACATTCCAAATTTTATCAAAATCACTTTCTTTCCAACTTCCTCTTCTTACTTTAATTCTACATGTTAACTTATCATTTATTGCCATTTTCCAAACTTCTTTATACCACTCCTCCACTTGTACATTTATTTGGATTTTCCAATGTCTTGCTATAATTAATCTTGCTGCCATTAATAAATTTGTTATTAAATCCTTTTCTGCTTGGTTCCCATTCTCTCCATTATAAATTGACATCAATGCTATGCTCGGTTTCCTTTCTATATTTCTATTCAAAATATTCTCTATTTCTATAAAAACCATTTCCCAAAACTGCTGTACAAATTTACAATTCCACCACATATGCATATATGTACCTATTTCTTGACAACCTCTCCAACAATATTTAGAGTTATTCTTATCTATATTATGCAATCTTGCTGGTGTCAGAAACCATCTTCATATTATTTTATAATAATTTTCTTTTATCCGTATCACCATATTTTTTAGATGTCTTTGTTTCCCTATCTTATCCCATTCATGATCTCCAATTTTTTTGTTTCAAATCTTCCTCCCATATTCTCCTTAAATATTCCTATCACTTTATCACTGTGGGAGTAGAGTGCTGGTGCTGTTATTTTCATGTTTAGTTACTGTTTAAACTTTATAATTCACACAGATTTAGTCATTAAATTCAAGTTGAATTACCCCTAAAATGGACAAGTTTCTAATTCAGAAAAGAAAAGCTGGCGAAGATGACGTTAGTGATAAATAAAATGTTGTGGCTATAGAGGAAACTATGCAAGTCTGTATTAGTATGTAAGAAGTGTAAAGGAAAAATTTATAAGCCTCATTTATACAATTAAGATTATGTGAAACTGGGATTCACATTTTCTGGCAGTGAAAACAATCCTTGTCCCCAATGTTTAGTTTGTGGGGATATACTTGCAAATGAAAGTATGGTACCAAACAAATTAAAGCATCATTTTGCCTCAAAACACTGTCATTTATCAGAAAAACCAGTAGAATACTTTATTGAGCTAATGAAATGAAAATAAAATGAAATCAATTTATTTTGGTCACAGACCAGCAATACAAAACATATACAAACAACAGAATCATATTTATAATGTACCCACAGAATATGTAAAACTTGGTACATACAAATAAAACAGATTTTAAATCTATAAACTAAAACCGGGTGTGTGGTGCATATAAATAAGCATAATTAAAATATATAAGATAAAATAGCCACTAAGATCATTTGCAACTTGTCCCCTTAGTTTTACAGCAGCAGCACAAAACTTATCCACTTTTAAAGTGATCCATGTTTCCCTATCCTCTATTAAATATTTTAAGTAACGGGTATCACATCTGCCTGGAAATCATTGTAGAATAGGACTAATGTGTGCAAAACGAATGTCTCTGTAGAAATGACAATATAATAGGACATGACCAACAGTTTCTACTTTATTCAGACCACATGGGGATATTCGTTCTGAAAAGGGTATGCCTCCAAATCTACCCTGAAGAAGGGCTGGTGATAAGGACATTAAATCTGGCAAGGGTGATGGATTTTCTAAATTTAGGAATACCTAGAATAGACACCTCTCTGGAGTGAACCTCCCATTATCCTTGATTTCTGGGTACCTGGCCATTTCACTCAGATGGCTTTGCAACTCTACATACCATAAATGCTGCTTAATTGTAAGTTTAGCTTTCTGATATCCAAGTGTTATTAAAGACTGAGGTGTGAACCCCAGTCTTTTCAGCTTCTCTTGCAGCGTGGATTTCCATTTTGTCTGACACATGTCTATTAAAGTTAGAGGGGGCCAGGCCCACTGGAAGAAAAATCAATTTTAATCAATAATGAATCTTAAGAATCTATACCCAGGCCTCAATCGAAATTTGGCCCACCTCTAATTGGACTGCTTTATTAGGTACACAAGAAGGTACCCCCAGCAATGCGTACAAGAATTTTGTTAAGAGAATTTCAAAAGGAATAATATTTTTATAATTACATACACACCGGGAAGCCATATAAAAGCTGAGAAATAGCTTTTGCTACAAACACTTGGGTAACTGCCAGGATGAATTGTCCTCCTTTCCCATAGAAGAACTTTGTAATTGCTTTGATATTCCTCTGGGCATTTGCAATGGTATTTTTAATATGAGTGCTCCATGTACCTCTTACATGAAAAGTTATGCCCAAATATTTGAAGAACCTTACTTATTCAATGGGCTGATTATCAGTCCTCCATTTATGCTTCACTTTTAATCACCTTAGACTTGGAGTAATTAATTGTCAGTTGTTCAGTTTTACAATAAGACTCTAGGGTTCTTAATAAACATCTTAATCCCACACAGGACAAAGAAACTAGAATTGCATCATAAGCATCTCTCTCTGGCTTTTCTTCGCAAACGAAGATTCAGGAAGGACTCATCCCGCGCCTTCTGCAAGCGCGCTGATGACTAAAAAGGCCAATCCGAGATAAACAAGTCCGGTTGCAAAAAGCGCAGCAGAAGGTCTCCTTGGGTGATGTTTTTGGGTTGTGATTCTTTCTGCGTTGTCGTTTCTCTTCAAGACTTGTTCGTCGTGAGTTCTCAAATAAGGCTGCAGCATTGTGGATATTGCGTCTCCATGCCTCCCGATGTGAGGCCAGGGCGGACCACTGTTGGTGATCAATTTGGCCAAGCCTGAGATGTTGTTTCAGGGAGTCTTTGTATCGCTTTTTTGGAGCGCCCCTCTTACGCTGACCCGTGGTGAGTTCACCGTAGAGTAGTATTTTTGGGAGGCGATGGTCCTCCATCCTAGAAACGTGCCCTGCCCAGCGCAGCTGTGTTCTCAATATCATGGCCTCAATGCTGGTGATCCCTGCTTGTTCAAGGACAGCAACATTCGTCACATAGTCAGTCCAGTGTATATTTAGGATTGTGCGTAGACAGCGCTGATGAAAGTGCTCGAGGAGTCGTAGGTGGTGGCGATAGGTGACCCATGTTTCAGATCCATAAAGGAGGATAGACAGTACGATGGCTCTATACACACTGATTTTTGTGCTTTGCCTCAGGTGTTTATTGCTCCAGACTCTTTTGTGAAGTCTTCCAAATGCACTATATGCCTTTGCTAATCTGTGATCGATCTCTTTGTCAATCTTGGCATCTGAGGAGATGATGCTTCCCAGGTAGGTGAACTGCTGAACGGACTTGAGCACTGATTTGCCGACGGCAATGTGGGGATGGTGGTGTTCGTCCTGTGGTGCAGGCTGGTAAAGAACTTCTGTTTTCTTCAGGTTGACTTCTAGCCCAAACAGCTCTGCAGCTGTTGCAAAGCAGGACATTAGGCGCTGCAGAGCTGCTTCTGTGTGGGCAACAAGGGCAGCATCATCGGCGAAGAGCATAAGCATACAAAAGAACATATTTACCAATTTTGGTGGGTGAGTGCATTCTTCCTTCATGCTTTTAACTAAGGAGATATAATATAAAAATTGAATAGAATAAGTGCAAATACTCAACCTTGTTTTACTCCTTTATAGGTCTGGATTTGCTCTGTTAAATGTCCCTGACAGTCCCATCTAATCTGAAGCTGTGTTTTCATACAGACCATAGATGAGACTCAAAAGATATCTGTTTATCTCATGGGATGAGATCAAAAGCAGATTTAAAGTCTATAAAAGCAGCATAGAAGGACCCCCCTTTTATTGAAGCATATTTTCCCACAAAGTGCCGGAGCACTAGCTCTTGATCAAGGGTTGACTGCTCAGCCCTAAATCCTACTTGTGCTTCAGCTAAAATGTGTTCTTGATTCAGCCAATCCACTAATTTATTACAAAGATGGGCAGCATATACAGTTTGTCCCTTCATATTCTCTGGGGTTTGGTCCCAGGACCTCCCCACCCACCCCCTCCCGTGAATACCAAGATCCATGAATACTCAAGTCCCACTATAGGCAATGGCATAGAAAATTGGTGTCCCTTATATAAGATGGCAAAATCAAGGTTTGCTTTTTGGATGATTATTTTTTTAAGAATATTTTCAATCCACGGATACCAAATTGGTGGATACAGAGGGGCAACTGTAATTTACTAATAATACTTAAGAGGCTGATAGGTCTATAGTTCTATGGATAAGTTCTTTTCCCTTTCTTGTATAATGGTATGATAATTGCTAATCCACAATCGACAGGAGCAACTGCAGAGTGATCAATGCTAGTGAACAAGGTTGCTAGCACTGGGGCCCACCAGTCAATGTTGGCTCTGCTGGAATGTTATGTGCCCCAGGAACTTTGCCCTGTTTAGGTTCTGAGATAAGCTTACGAATGTCCTCTATAGTAACTGGGGGCCAGCTTTCAAAACCTATAAAGAAGCAGTCTGTATCATTCACAGAGAATGAACAGAGAAAACTCAAAAGGCAAGTTAATTGGTTGCTCAAATAATCGCCAAAAACAAGTTCCCACACACTATTGCCGAAACCACCATAAAGGAATCTTGCTGTGCCATTGTTTGAACAATGTTTGGGCCAAAATTTGTGGTAGAAGTTAATAAAATCCCTTTGGCACATAACACAATGATAACACAGTTGGAAGACATATTCAAGACATGTCTGATAACATTAAGCTGCAAATGAAGGATATTTTTCAAGACGATAATATGATCTTTACGTTGCAATTAGATGAATCAACAGATGTCAGTGGGTTAGCACAATTATTGGATTTTATACATTTCATTCACACTGACAGAATTATCAAGCAATTCTTGTGCTGTCTAGAATTTCCTGTGAAAACTAGAGGTAAAGATATATTTAAAATTTTAGACTGTTTCATAAAGGAAAATAATTTGCAATGGTTAAACTGTGTAGGAATATGCACAGATGACACACCCTCAATGGTTGGTTCAACAAAAGGTTTTATAGCTTTAGCAAAGAAAGAGAATGAAAATATTATAATTACTCATTGCTTTTTACATTGTGCAGCACTAGTCACACAAACCATTGGAAATTAATTAAGAAAGGTTATGGACAAAGTGGTTCAAATGGTCAATTACATTAAAAGTAGACCTTTTAAATCAAGATTATTTGCTTATATTTGTGAAGAAATGGGAGCAAGTTTTAAAAAGCTTCTACTACACAGAGAGATTAGTTGACTCTCAAGAGGTCGAATGCTTTACCATGTATATGAATTGAGGAAATTATGCTTAAACTTTTTGAGGAAAATCAGCAAAATGAATTCTGTGATTTAATTCAAAACAAACTTTGGTGCACAAAATTGGCATATCTTACTGAAATATTTAAACATTTGAATAAAATAAATATCAGTGTGCAAGGAAAAGGAGAAAATCTCTTAACAGTGGTAGATAAAATTTGTGCTATGAGAGACAAAATGGCAATTTGGAAAAGGAAAGTGAAAGAAGGAAATGTTGAAATGTTTTCCAAAGCTGCTGAGTGTGAGCTAAAATGTGATATCAGCTCACTAATTGTTGACCACTGAACATTGCTTGGAGAGAAAGTTCATCATTACTACCTAAATATTGAAATCCAAGACTATGATTGGATCAGAAATCCATTTCTTTCAACTCCAATGAGGAACTTTTCACTTATTGAAGAAGATGAATTCGCTGAAATAAAAAATGATCGAAGTCTGGACACAAAATGTTATTTAAAAACACTGAAATTCTGGAGCAGGCCAACAACTATCATGTCAGAATGCACAGAGAAGCTATTGAAATCCACAAACACCTGGACAACTGCAACAGGAAATAACAAACCCTTAAAGTAAACAAAGTTTGGCTACCAGTCCTGAAAAACACCAAAATCAAAACTCAACACATGCAAATGAACTTCACCCAGGGACAGGGGGATTTCTAGCAGACAATGGACATTAGCCAAACAGACACTAATCCTCCTTCCATATCCTCCCACCCTAGGAACCAGCCATTCAAATACACAAATTTACATATCCTCTCCAACAGGGGTTCATAGTATATAAACCCCACACACCCCTTCGCCACCATTCTCTGAAGATGCCAGCCACAGATTCAGGTGAAACGTCAGGAACAAACTCTTCCAGAACATTGCCTTACAGCCTGGAAAAAAAACATGAAAAACCTATTGAAAAGAAATGATTCAAGTGACTATGTAGAGATGAAGAATAAATACATATTTACCAGGCTTTTTGCTAGCAGTGGTGCAATGTTTGTATGCCTCAGACCAAGAAAGGAAACCACTGTGTTTTAAATGGGTAAGGTGAATAAGGTGGAAACAGCACTGGGAAAGGTAACTATGAAAGATATCTAGATATTGCAAATGTTAACTGCTGTATTTGTTGCTGTAGTTTCTGGGTTGTTGTTTTTTTTTTAAATAACAACACCAGGGCTGGTTTAAGGAATTTTGGGGGCCCCTGCAATGCTTTATTTTGGGGTCCCCATATGTTTATCTCAGGTCAATGTAATCTAACCTATTCACAGTACAGGATGTTCAGATTACAGTAGGACCCCTGTATCCATGGATTCATTATCCCTGGGACACAAAACAGCACACCTACCATAGTCTTCCTAGAAAATGTGTCCTCCCTAGCCATTTTCTGGGCCCTCCAAGGCAACTCTGTGGTATATAAAACCAGAAGTCCCATTATTTTCAATGGCGTTCACTATTATCCATGGTTTTCAGAATCCACGCACCCCGCCCAAACCAATCCCCAGTGGATAAGAGGAGCCTAGTATCATACATAATTTGCCACCAATAATTTAGTTTAAAAACTATATTATAGGCACTAACATAATATTTTTTGTTAATTAGCAATTAACGTAATGGTGTAGATTTCCTCAAAAAAAAGAAAAGAAAAGAGGACTACAAGCTAAACATGAGTTAGCAGTGTGATGCAGCAGCAAAAAATGACAATGCAATTCTAGGCTGCATTAATAGGAGTATAGTGTCTAGATCAAGGAAAGTAATAGTGCCTCTCCATTCTGCTTTGGTCAGACCTCACCCTGAATACTGTTTTCAGTTCTGGGCACAACAATTCAAGAAAGATACTGAGGAGGATAGTGGGAGGTCTGGAAGTCATTACGCCCTATGAGGAGTGGCTTAGGGAGCTGGGTATGTTTAGCCTGGGGAAGAGAAGGTTGAGAGGTGACATGATAGCCATATTTAAATATTTGAAGGGATGTCATATTGAGGATGGAACAAGCTTGTTTTCTGCTGCTCCAGAGACTAGGACACGTAGCAATGGGTTCAAACTCCAGGAAAAGAGATTCCACCTAAATATTAGGAAGAACTTCTTGACAGTAAGGGGTGTTTGAAAGTGGAATGCACTGCCTGGGAGTGTGGTGGATTCTCCTTTTTTGGAAGTTTTTAAGCAGAGGCTGGATGGCCATCTATCGTGAGGGCTTTGATTGTGTGTTCCTGCAGGGCAGAAACTGATTGGATGGGGTGGCTGTTGAGGTCCCTTCCAGCCTTATGATTCTAGGCTGCATTCAGAGCCTGGGAAATTTACTTTTGGATTACACTCCCAGAATCCCCCAGCCAGCACCCTTCTCAAGGTCTGGTTGCATTGTTCCTTTTCCAGCATTCCCTAGCCCAGTGGTTCTTAACCTAGGGTCCGTGATGTCATTACAGAGGGTCCACAAAGGCTTAAAGGCTGCTTGGCCCACCTCCTCCCTGTAGTGGAGTAGCCATGTGACAGGAACAAAGGCAAAGGCTGGCTGACTTGGCCTGCACATTGCCATTCAATCCACTCCAGCCACAAACATGCAGGAAGAAGCAAGAGTGCCTCTGAGGGAATTTTAATGGATGGTGTAATTGTATTGTTTTTGTGGTTAGCTATTATTGTTAGGGTTTTAAATCTTGAGTTAAGTCTTGGGGCGACGAAAATATTTAAAGGGGTTCCCTGGTAAAGAAAAGGTTAAGAACCACTGCTTAGCCCAATGGCTCTTTTATAACACTAATGGGATACTGGTGCTTTAGTGACAACAATAAAACCATTGTTCCCAGTAATATTACTCCAAATTTTTATTTATATTCTTTATATTCTTCTGTTAAAAGAACCAGAGTGTTGTAGAAGTTTCAGCATTGCCCTATGACTGTGGAGACCAGGGTTTGAATCCTTAGTCAGCCATGAATACCCACTGGCTGACCTTGGGCAGGTCATACTCTCTCAGCCTCAAAGGAAGTCAAAGGCAGATGCCCTTTGAACAAACCTTGCCTAGAAAATCCCATGATAGATTTGCCTTAGTCAGAAATGACTTGAAGGCACATAGGCAACACATACAAATTCCTTTTTCAGGTTGAACTCAGTTGGTAGCAAGGGGAGGAAGCTGAAGACGACCAAGGGAGAAAGGGAAGGAGGGGAGAGAAACCAGGACGTGTTAAGAGCAGCTGGAAAATGGGCTGGAGGGGATCTATGTGGAAGGAAGGAAGGAAGGAAAGAAAGAAAGAAAGAAAGAAAGAAAGAAAGAAAGAAGGAGAGAGAGACAAAAAGTCGGAAAGAAGGAAGGCAAAGAAAGAAGGGAGGGAGGGAGAAACAGGGGGGATAAAAAGTGAGAAAGAAGGGAGGGAGGGAGGGAGGGAGGAAGGAAGGGAGGAAGGAAGGAAGGAAGGAAGGAAGGAAGGAAGGAAGAAGCCCTTTCTGAAGAGAGGGCAGGGGAGAAAAGAAGGAAAGAGATGCCTCCACACACACACACATACTCACCCCTCACCAACACACGCCTGGCTAGCTTGCCTTTTGACGATCCTGGGACGAGGGGGCGAGGGAGCAGCAAATTCCCTCCAGAATCAGCCACACAAAGAAAGCTCCGTCTTTCTCTTTCTAGTTTGGGAGATGCTGTTTTTTTAAAAGCCAGCAGGAGGTTTATTCAGGAGGAGGGTTAGAATGGTCAGGGTGGGGCCCTCTGGCTGTGTGATGCCCCCCCACAGACGTTGATTTGGCGGTATGGTTAAGCCGGCCCTGAACAACACAGTATTTCTGTTGTCCTGAAGCATCCAGTGGCAATTTGCAGCACCAACAGCAATGTTTATTCCCACCCAGAGGGTGCTTTAAAAAAAATATCCAGGATATATCATGGGTGAGTGGGGGAGACCAAAGGACCTGTATGGTTTAACACCTGTGATTCATACTGGGTTCCTTGGCCATTTCTCCTTCTCCTTGGTGGATGGAAAGGAGGAAGCACAGATAGTCCCTTTTAGCACTTAAGATTTTTAGAAAACACTTCCTTTAAAAAAAAAAAAAAGGCTTGACCATGTGGGTCTTACAACACCCAGGATCTATATTGAACAATGGCAGTGAAGACTATCATTAGGAGGAACTTCCTGACAGTAAGAGCTGTTCGGCAGTGGAACGCACTCCCTCGGAGAGTGGTGGGGTCTCCTTCCTTGGAGGTCTTTAAACAGAGGCTGGATGGCCATCTGTCGGGGATGCTTTGATCAAGATTTCCTGTGTGGCAGGGGGTTGGACTGGATGGCCCTCGTGGTCTCTTCCAACTCTGCAATTCTATAATTCTAAGACACTTGAATCATATTTTTGTTTGTATCTCATCCTTCTCCCAGCACAGGATTCAAGGCAATTATGATTGACTAGAATTGCCAACAGTGCCATGAGATCTGAATGATTATTGGCCATGCTGCCAATCATTTCATATTGCTTCCTTCCTCCACCACCACCACCCCACCACCTTCCATCAGCTTCTACAGGGACTGGAGGCTTCAACAGGATGCAAAAGTAACATGAAGAGATATGGACTGGTAGTAAGCAACACTCTGTTGCGAGAGCTCTCATATCTTTGGAGAAGAGTCCAATGAGATAGGAAAAGCCACAAAGCAGCAATCCTGTAGTACTATGTTCAGCAGTAACTTCTGAGGCAATTCAGTATTTTCCACTGAAAGCCTGGTACTGGCTGTGGTTTGAAAAACTTTCAGAGGGGAAGAAATGTGAGAAAGAGATGATGACTGGACAGAGTCTGCAGCAACCACTCCAAAACAGTCTGTAGCAGTGGAAGCAAACAGAAATTAAAATGAAGTTGTGTGTGTGTGTGTGTGTGTGTGTGTGTTTAAAAAAAACAGTTTTCAAGACAGCACCTTCATCCTGAGATTTCCTCCCTTCCATCTGAGAAAAGGGAGAAGACAAGCCAGGCCCTGAGATCTGGGAAACTTGTACACATGGCCAGACCTCATATCAGGACAGGGATAGAAATCATGCAGCCCACAAGGCATGTTGGACCCTACAGACCCACTACTGAATCCCCACAAACTTGTAAAAAATGACACAGCGAGTGTGGTTTTGCTGGCTAATGTTGTTTTCAGGGCCACAGCCAAAGAGCCAAAAATCACCTCCCAGACTGCCAAGAAGCAACCTGAACATCCCTCTTGGTTTCAGAAAATGATGGTGGCAGGGCCGGTGTGGGGTTGGGAGGAGCTGAAAATGGCCTCCTGTTTTTCTTCATGTGCACATCCCTGTGTTAGGTGTTCTGATGTGCCTGCCTCAGGACTGGTGAATTGTGGCAACACAATTCTCCCTGCTTTGGAAAACCTCATTGTCAACACAGGCAATCTGCCAAGGTGTCCAGTCCTGGCTCTGAGGACCTCTGCACCATGACAAGAGAAATGTTTGGATCTTGGAAATAAAAACAGTTAAGTACAGCCACAAATACTGCCATATCCCCATACATTTGGTCTTTCTGAATAAGCATGTGTTTGTTACCCCCCCCCTTTGTTTCACAAATATCCGCAAAACACAGTGAAGGCACAAAACATATCTCCTAGGAGGAGTTCAACACCACTGTTAACACAAGGGGCTTGAGCCAACCTAAAGCTTTCCTTGCCTCTCCAAATTCATGCTATGTAACTGCTTCAAACTGTTGATCTTCTTCCTAATAGTAGGTGGAGGATGTCTCTTTCCCAAATATTTTGGTATTTTCAAATGCCAGGGAGCAAATCCCAGCTAATAGGACAATCATGTCTTTATTAACTTCAACTGATTAATCATTAGCTGATCCCTCTAGATTATTAGCTGGTCATCCTGGACAAATGGCCAAAGAAAGATCACCTACCTTTTCTGTGGCACTGTCTGCTAGGACATCATTAGGATGTGGTGGATATATAAATATATGGACAAAGGCATGAATGCATTTTGGTTATATGTGAGTGCATTCTGTACATAGGCACAGGTAATCTATTATAACAATTGCAGGGGGTACTGGGTTCCCAAGACTCTTCTTTCCAAGGAGACTTACCAGCAAATTCATTGTATTTGGGAAAACAAAAACTTGGTGGTGATGTTATAGAACAACAACAAGGCTGATGATGATGAATACATATATTTCTAACAAATTTCTTATCAGCTTTGTTACCACTACATTGTCTAAGTTCTCAGTTGCCTCAGACTGAAGGTGTGCACCTGGGGAAGGAAGAAAAATCCTTGATGTTCCAGGACATGGGAACACAATCCTTATTCAGTCACAGATGTTTGCAATAGAGAACTTTCACCCAGCAAAGTTCTGTTTTCAATCTACATATGACAGGAAACACAGATTTGAAATGAATAGAAAGAGCAGAAAAGGCATAATGGATGATAAAACAACAGCTTGTAGGAAAGATGTCCTTCCTTACTCCCCCTCTAAAAAAAAAAAGCAGATGGAAAATCTAGAGAGATACAGCTTCTATCTAAGCATGGTAAGTACAGCAACAGCACAAATTGGTTCATTGGAATGGCATGACTTTATTTCCCTTTTAACAATGGCTAACTTATGAATGTTTGTCGTGTAATTGTTTGTAAATATTTTTTCAACAGCATATGCATTTAATTTCTTTGTAGCTTTGAAATCTAGTGATATAAAACAGTGCAATCACTGGATGGGGTGGGGGTCATTTCCCTCTAATCCTGGTGCCCCCCTACAAGTCACATGGTCATGTTTCAGTGTGCTGACAGTGATAGCATGTCACTTCTGGTCATTATTCTGGCCATTGTTCAGACTTCTTCGGATGGGGGTTGGGGGCTCTGTGCAGGTGGGGAAAGTAACACATTTGTGGCTGGTTTGCTGTGGATTTGTCTTGGTTTGGGGTTAAAAAAAAAAAGAATCATGCTCAACTTGACATGAAGAAGTCTAGGGACTCGGAGGGCTTCAGGGGCTATACTTGGGACTTCAGAGGTCCCAAGGAATGCATCTGGCCCATGAGATGCACTGTGCCCATCCTCAGTGTAAAAGTTATGATCAAGTATATCATCTTCATTCTTTAAAAAGCAGACTCCAGTGTGGAGTGCCTGTCAACTTGAAAACAAGATGGGACCACTGAAAAATAAGATCTACTTTTTTGAAAGAGCAGGATAGGCTTTTCACCGGGGCAGAGAAAAGATATTGTAGAAATTGAAGAAAGCACAGAACAGGGCACAGTGTGCAAAGGATGGGAGGCTCTGCCTTGTTTTAAGAGAATTCCCACTCCTAGAGGATTCCTGCAGTATCAAGTGCCGTAGTATCATAGAATCCTAGAGTTGGAAGAGACCACAAGGCCATCCAGTCCAAACCCCTGCCATGCAGGAATACACAATCAAAGCATTCCCGACAGACGGCCATCCAGCCTCTGTTTAAAAACCTCCAAAGGAGACTCCACCACACTACAAGGCAGTGCATTCCACTGCCAAATAGCTCTTACTGTCAGGAAGTTCTTCCTAATGTTTAGGTAGAATCTCTTTTCCTATAGTTTGAGTACATTGCTCCATGTCCTTGTCTCTGGAGCCACAGAAAACAAGCTTGCTCCATCCTCAGTATGACATCTCTTCAAATATTTAAACATGGCTATCATGTCACCTCTTAACCTTCTCTTCCCCAGGCTAAACATACCCAACTCCCTAAGCTGCTCCTCATAAGGCATGGTTTCCAGACCTCCCACTGTTTTGTTTGCCCTCCTCTGGACACGTTCCAGCTTGTCCCATATCCTTCTTAGATTGTGGTACCCAGAACTGGGCACAGTATACCAGGTGAGGTCTGACTAAACCAAACTACAGTGGCACTATTACTTCCCTTGATTTAGACACTATACTCCTATTGATCCAGCCTAGAATTTGATCAGGAGGGCTTTAAACTGAGTCAAATGGGGGAGGGAGACAGTATTCTGGAAGGCAAAAGGGCTGAGAAAATAATCAAATTGTCATAGAGGGAACAAGGCAAACAGCGCAAGGACCCAACAGTGGGAGGCAAAAAAACTTGCACAGGCAGCAAGTAAAGGGAACTCATGGTCTTAGATGTCTCTACACTAATGCACAGAGCATGGGAAATAAGCAAGATGAACTTGAACTCCTCGCACTACAAAACAAATATGATATAATAGGCATTACTGAAACCTGGTGGGATGAGTCACATGATTGGAATGTAGGAATAGAGGGGTATAACCTTTATAGGAGAAACAGGCCAAACAGGAAAGGAGGGGGAATAGCATTATATGTCAGGGATATTTACACCAGTGAAGAGATCCATGACATCAATACTGGAAGCCAGGTGGAGAGCATCTGAATAAAAATCAAAGAGGAAGGAAACAACAGGGATGTTATTGTGGGACTCTACTGCATACCCCCAAGTCAGATGGAGGAATTGGATGATGCCTTTCTAGAACAGATGAACACACATGCAGAAAGGAGAGATGTAGTAGTGATGGGTGACTTCAACTATCCTGATTTTTGCTGGCAATCTAACTCAACCAAAACTTCAAGGTCTAATAAATTCCTTACTTGCCTGGAAGACAATTTCATGGTCCAAAAGATGGAAGAGGCAACAAGGGGGTTAGCTATTTTAGATCTGATCCTAACCAACAGAGATGACCAGAATAGAATAGAATAGAATAGAATAGAATAGAATCTTTATTACGGTCATAGACCAGCACAGGTAAAAGGGATACAGAGTAAAGGTAAAAACACAGGATAAAAACAGGCTAAAAGCAGTATTTAAAATGTTAGCTCCAATATAACAAGATGAAGTCGATACTATTCTACTGTTGAGGACATTGTCTGTTGAATTTTAACCGCAGCTGCGCAGAATCTGGCAACATTATAAGTTGTTCCTGGGTTGGTGTCTGAAAGCAACACGTTTATGTAGAATTGTCCAGTGTGCCCTTGATATTTATGCAACAGGGGTGAAATAAGGCTGAGACGTATATCCCTGTAGTATGAGCACTGGAGTAATACATGCTCTGTTGTTTCTATTTGGCCTGAGTTGCAGGGGCACACTCTGTCTGAGAAGGGGATCTTCTTGTATCGGCCTTCAAGGACAGCTGAAAGGAGAGCACAACACCGTGCAAGAGTAAAGGCCCTTCGATGTTTGGGTATTTCAAGTATTGCTGAGTATGCCAAAGGTGAGGCCAGATATCTATTGGAGTCACTAGCAATAAAGTTACCAGCTTGGTAGATGAAGGGAATGCTGTGGACATTGCATACCTTGATTTCAGTAAGGCCTTTGACAAGGTTCCCCATGACATTCTTGCAAACAAGCTTGTAGAATGTGGGCTAGACAAGTTAACTGTTCAATGGATTTGTAATTGGTTGACCAGCCGAACCCAAAGGGTGCTCAGCAGTGGCTCCTCTTCGTCTTGGAAAGATGTGACCAGTGGGGTGCCACAGGGTTCTGTCCTGGGCCCAGTGCTATTCAACATCTTTATCAATGACTTAGATGAGGGAATTAGGGGCATACTTATCAAATTTGCAGATGACACCAAATTGGGAGGAGTAGCTAATACCCTAGAGGACAGGATCAAAATTCAAAATGACCTGGATAGACTGGAGAGCTGGGCCAAAGCTAACAAAATGAAATTCAATACGGAGAAATGTAAAGTACTGCATTTAGGGCGGAAAAATGAAATGCATAAATATAGGATGGGAGAGACCTGGCTGAATGAGACTACGTGCGAAAGGGATCTAGGAGTCCTAGTAGACCACAAGTTGAACATGAGCCAACAGTGTGATGCGGCAGCTAAAAAGGCCAATGCAATTTTGGGCTGTATCAATAGAAGTATAGTGTCTAGATCAAGGGAAGTAATAGTGCCACTCTATTCTGCCTTGGTCAGACCTCACTTAGAATACTGTGTCCAGTTCTGGGCACCACAATTCAGAAAGGATATTGACAAATTGGAGCGTGTCCAGAGAAGGGCAACTAAAATGGTGAAAGGTCTGGAAACAATGCCTTATGAGGAGAGACTTAGGGAGCTGGGTATGTTTAGCCTGGAAAAAAGACGGTTTAGAGGCGATATGATAGCCCTGTTTAAGTATTTGAAGGGATGTCACGCTGAGTATGGAGCAGGCTTGTTTTCTGCTGCTCCAGAGACTGGAACACGGAGCAATGGGTGCAAGCTCCAGGAACAGAGATTCCACCTCAACATGAGGAGGAACTTTTTGACAGTAAGAGCTGTTCGGCAGTGGAACACACTCCCTCGGAGCGTGGTGGGGTCTCCTTCCTTGGAGGTCTTTAAACAGAGGCTGGATGGCCATCTGTCGGGGATGCTTTGATTGTGATTTCCTGCGTGGCAGGGGGGTTGGACTGGATGGCCCTCGTGGTCTCTTCCAACTCTGCAATTCTATGATTCTATGATTCTATGAAGGTTGGAGTACTGGCTAGATCCAGTTGTCTCTCTATATCTGCTACCCGTTGTTTGATAGTAGCTTTCGCCCTATCATATCCCAGGCTAAGCAGAAGATCTGGAGAAAGGCCCAGCGTTGAAATTTTAGTCATCACTGTCTATTTCCAGCTGGATTGGAAATCATCACTTAAGGTTAGTGCAGCAAGGCCAGTGGGAAAGAGGGATAGTCTGAGCCAGTAGCTGAGTATGGTCACCCACACTCTGGCCTTCATTTCATAAATCCTGACTCCAGTCTCAGAGCTGCGTTAGAGACACATTTTGGAGTTTGGAAAGCTGATCTTAAAAAATTGGATTGGACAAGTTCTAATAGAGCAGGGTTGGGGAAGGGTCCCAATTGGGATCCATAAAGCAGTTGAGCTACTGGTTTGGCTTCAAAAAGTTTGAGCGCTGCAGGTAAATAGTGGCCTCCTCTTGTCTTAAGAAATTTGAGAATGGCTGTTGTACTCCTCTGCACATTGCAAGCAGCATACTCCCCATGCGCTTTCCTACTACCAGTGGCTTGAAAAATTACCTCCAGGTATTTGAAGCAAGAGACCTGCTCAATCTTATGGCTATTCCAGTTGTAGTTCTTAGGCCTTTCAGCAAATGCCATGATTCTAGTTTTTTGATAGTTGAGTTCTAGCTGTTCCGCTCTACAATATTGTGTTAGTGCTCTTAGGGCTCTTTTTAGTCCAGTGGGAGTTCTTGAAAGTACTGCTGCATCATCCGCATAAAGCAGTGTTGACATATGCCTTCCCTCTAATTTTGGGGGATGGAAGTTAGTGTTGTTGAGGTGATCCACCAAATCCTTGATGTAGAAGTTAAACAGGAGTGGGGCTAGAATGCAGCCTTGCTTAACACCCTTCTCAGTGACAATGTCATTGGTGAGATGTCCCTGGGGGTTACATCTTACTTTTAATAAGGTCCCTTCATGCAGCATACGTATTAGATGGAGTAAACGTCGGTCGATCGAAGAAGCCTCCAGTTTTTTCCACAGTTGGGTTCGGGATATAGAGTCAAAAGCTGCTTTAAAGTCTATGAAGGCAGCATAGAGAGAAACTGTGCTGCAGGTGGAGTATTTTTCAATAAGGTGGTGGAGTACAAGGCACTGGTCTATGGTGGAGCGGCCTTCCCTGAAGCCAGCTTGCTCTTCTGTAAGTATGTTTTCTTGTTCCAACCAGGTCTGAAATTTCCACTGTAAGTGTCTTGCATAGAGTTTGCTGATTGTACTGAGGAGACTAATTGGTCTGTAGTTGACAGGATCATCCTTGCTTCCTTTTTTATATATGGGGACGATGATTGCAAGGCCCCAATCCTTGGGTGCTCGACCATATTTGTCAATACGGGTGAAAAGTGAGGCCAGGGTAGGGGCCCAAAATTCAAGGTTGTTTTTAATGGCTTATGCAGGTATTAAGTCTTCCCCTGGAGCCTTCCCCATTCTCAGCTGGGCTACAAGATTCTTGATCTCTGTCGCTGTCACTGGTGGCCACCCTTGGATATTTTCTATATTTTGGCTAGTGCATCCACTTTCGATGTAGTTGTCCTTATAAAGTGCTTGAAAGTGATCCTCCCATATCCCTGGGGGGATGTGACAATCCACTGTAGCTGGCCTATTTCTCTGGGAGCTTGATGTAATATGCCAGAATAGAGCTGTGTTGTTGGATCTGACTGCCTGGATAAGTTGTCTCCAGTCATTCTTCATGGCTTCTTTTTTCTTGTTCATCAGCAGCTTTTTGTAGTCTATTTTCTGTTGAAGCAGAATTGGTACAGCATCTGGGATGTTATTAGATAGGTAACCCTGATAAGTATCAATGAGGGCTTTTTTAGCATTAACACATTCCTTGTCAAACCATGGTTTGGAGTGATGCTGTTGTTGTTTCCACTGATGTACACTATTTTGACGGATTAGATATTGGTGTAGAGCTTGGGTAAGCGTATTGTCATTTTCCAAGATTTCATCAGGGGACTCAGCTGATATCAGGGCAGTCCTAAGATGCTGAAGTTGGTCTGAAGCCAATACCTCACTTATTGTTTGGTTTAGTTGGGGGGTCCATTTAGCTCAGCGATATGTCCTTCCTGATGGTGTCACAGAAAGGTGATAGCGCTCCCTGGTGTGTGTGTCCTGAGCGAAGTCACTAAGATGTAGCCAAATTGGAAAATGATCACCTTCAAATCTGGGCATAATTTCTAATGCCTTGGCATAGGGAAGAAGGTCCCTAGAAATGATTATGTAATCAATGGCACTCATTCTGGACCCAGAGAGATAAGCAAATTCAGCTGGGTAGTCATTTTCCAAGGCACCATTTAGGATTTGAAGGTTCAGCCTGAATACTGTTTGATCCAGACAAAGTCCTGCAAAATTTGATTTCTTGTCCTTTGAGCATCGGATAGGGTAGGTTCCATCATCTTCAAAATCAGGAGGAGGGCATTTGTGCTGGGCATATAGGGTATGATTGTTGGGGCCCTGTCTGGCATTCAAATCACCCCCCAAAATTACAAATGCATTTGGGTTCTGCAACATGAGATTAGCAGTGTATGATTCCAGTTCAGCCCACAGGCCTCTGATTTGGGATTTCTTCTCCATTGGAGGCATGTAGGCATTTATTATCAGAAAAGTGCAATGGTTAAATTGAATTAGCACTGCCATGGCATATGTTTTAAAAGTGGAAAGAGGCCTTGTTATGGCACGTGGGGTGGTGGAAACCAGAATGTCCAGGCCACCTCCAGCTCTTCCATGCTTTTTCCCTGGCTCTGCTGGAATTGAGAATGAGTGAAAGCCATTTAATAACAATTCCTTATTAGTCCATGTTTCCTGGATCAGTATAATGTCATATTGGGTGAGGAAGTCACTAGGACAAGGATCTCAGTGGGCCGTCGGCCACCCAGCGATGTTCCAGGTCATAAGAGTAACCTTGTGCTGGTCTGTTGGAAGTCAGGCAGTCACATTGCAGGCCACAGGCTGGATGGGTAATTCATCTGATGGCAGTTGGTTAAATGGCTGGGTTGACTGTGGCTGTGTCCTCCTCTGTGGATGGAGGGGTAGTGAATCACATTCCTTTTCTTCCTGCCCTGGCTGTTCTGGAGGAGAGATTGGAAGAACCAATGCAGCATGGAAAGCGAAATGAGGATCATAAGCAAGCAAGGATCCCATCTCTTTAGTGAGAGGGCATTCTTTGGCTTAGGAGATGAGGTAGGTGGCAGTGAAGACTGTTTTTCCCTTGAACTAGGTTTGCACAGGGATGTTTGAGACCCCTGGAGTTTAATTGTAGATGGGGGTGCATCTGCAGTATATTGCATTTTTGAAGGGGTGTTGGCTACAACTCGGGATTTCAAGGCTTCCTTGATTGTAAGTAGAGAGTCATCACTTTCGCTTTCATTGTCAGAAAAATCAGAAAAATGCACTGACAATTTTCTGCAAGAGGGGGCTGATTTCAATGGGGCTGGATTGCTGTTAGATTGACTCAGGATGGTATCTCTCATCAGCTGTATTGTGGGAGTGTGTTCCCAAATTTCTGTGAGTTTTTCTCTCAGTTTAATTACTTCTTGATTTATAGCCTGAGCTTCTTCCTTTGAGGTGTGTTTAGGTTCTCCCTCTTGGTGTGCAGACTTATTGCTTCTTTGTGTTATTGTTGCTGTTTTCCCTGTGATGAGGTCACGGACTGTCTCAACCTTAAAAACTCTGTTAATTTCTATACAATGTGCATTCCGGAGGAAATTTCTTTTCCATTACAACCTGTTAGGAATATTTGCCTGGTTAAAGGTCATAAAAATTCGTTTAGTGGCTCTTGAACTGGGTAAAAAGTGGCAGTCTAGTAAATCAATTGTTCTGCTGTGCATGTTTAAAAGTTGGGAAAGCTATCTTACAATTGACTTCTGGGTGTTCCACCTATGGGCATTGTTATGTATTTGTAGCAGGAGCTGATTTTTCTGTAACACTCGGCAGTGATTAACTGCATCCTGTGACATGGCAGGGCACATTTCCTCCAAATCTGCTACATTTTTAACCCCCTGTGTACCATATGGGTTTTACCTTTGAAAATCTTGTTGAGAAAGCTTATTTGTAATGTCGTTTAATCTTTGCAAAATAAGAATCAATGTCTCTATGGGCAGTTTGCAGAAAACATAAAAGAGCTGAGCGCTGTTATTGTAGGGAATGCTGCCAAGCTCCGGGAGTTTGACTTTGTTATCAACTTGCTCTGGCCCATAATTAATATTTACAGTTTGAGGAATTGAGGAGGCTGTTTTGTTTAGTTCAGGTGTCTGTGATGGCTTAGGGAGTAAAGAAGGAGCTGTTGTTACAGAGCCATTACTCACGAGCTGTGTTGTCTCTGCCGCTGGGAAGAGTGAGTCAATCCTCATCTGTTTTTCTGCTTTGAAGGATTCCTGATTGTCATTGTTATTACAGGGGCTCGTCCGATTTCTTTTCTTGCCTTTGCATGGCATTTTGAGGTATATGTAGGTGGTAATGCCAGATGTTAGTGGGAGGACAATTCAGAAGTTGTTAGTCCGTCGCCATCTTGCCCCCCCCCCCCGTTCGAGATGGCCTGGTTAATGGGGTGCAAGTGGTGGGATCCTTAGGTGAGAGTGATCATGTTCTCCTGGAGTTTGTTATTCCATGCAAAGAAGAAGCCAGGCATAGTCAGACACGCATTCTTGACTTTAGGAGAGCTGATTTCAATAAACTCAGGGAAAAACTGGGGGTGATCCCATGATCAGGGATACTAAAAGAGAAGAGACCTCAAGATGGATGGGACTTTCTCAAAAGGGAGATACTGAAGGCACAATTTCAAACAGTACTGTTGAGGAAGAAAAATGGGAGGTGTCTCAAGAAACCAGGATGGATGACTAAAGAATTTTCAACGGAGCTAAGTTTTAAACTGGACATGTATAGGAAATGGAAAAAGGGGGAAATCACCAAAGAAGAATTCAAACAGATAGCGAACACGTGTAGGAGTAAAGTCAGAAAAGCTAAAACGCAGGTTTGCTAGGGAGGTTAAGAACAATAAAAAGGTTTTTTTGGGGTATGTCCACAGCAAAAGGAGGAAGAAGGAAATGATAGGGCCACTATGTGGAGAAGATGGCAAAATGCTAACAGGGGACAGAGAAAAGGCAGAATTACTCAACACCTTTTTTGCCTCAGTGTTTTCAGAAAAGGAAAAGGGGGACCAACCTGAGGAGAATGGAACAGAGGATACAATAGGGGAAATCCAGCTCAGAATAGCAAAGAGGTAGTACAGGAATACCTTCTTAATCTAAATGAATTTAAATCTCCAGGACCAGATGAACTACATCCAAGGGTATTAAAAGAGCTGGCAAATGTCATCGCAGAGCCATTGGCAATAATATTTGAGAACTCCTGGAGAACAGGAGAAGTCCCAGCAGACTGGAGGAGGGCAAACGTTGTCCCCATCTTCAAAAAAGGGGGAAAAAGAGGATCCCAACACTTATTGTCCAGTTAGTCTGACATCAATACCAGGGAAGATTCTAGAGCAGATCATTAAACAGAGAGTCTGTGAACATTTAGAAGGCAATGCCATAATCACAAAAAGTCAACATGGGTTTCAGAGAAACAAGTCATGCCAGATTAATCTGATCTCTTTTTTTGATAAAGTTACCAGCTTGGTAGATGAAGGGAACACTGTGGATATCTCATATCTTGATTTCAGTAAGGCCTTTGACAAGGTTCCCCATGACATTCTTGCAAACAAGCTTGTAAAACGTGGGCTAGACAAGTTAACTGTTCAATGGATTTGTAATTGGTTGACCGGCCAAACTCAGAGGCTGCTCAGCAATGGCTCCTCTTCATCTTGGAATGATGTGACCAGTGGGGTGCCACAGGGTTCTGTCCTGGGCCCAGTGCTATTCAACATCTTTATCAATGACTTGGATGAAGGAATTAGGGGCATACTTACCAAATTTGCAGATGACACCAAATTAGGAGGAGTAGCTAATACCCTAGAGGACAGGATCAAAATTCAGAATCACCTAGATAGACTGGAGAGCTGGGCCAAAGCTAACAAAATGAAATTCAATATGGAGAAATGTAAGGTACTGCATTTAGGGCAGGAAAATGAAATGCATAGATACAGGATAGGAGAGACCTGGCTGAACGAGACTACGTACAAAAGGGATCTATGAAACCTAGTTGACCACAAGTTGAACATGAGTCAACAGTGTGATGCGGCAGCTAAAGAGGCCATTGCGATTTTGGGCTGTATCAATAGAAGTATAGTGTCTAGATCAAGGGAAGTAATAGTGCCGCTCTATTCAGCCTTGGTCAGCCCCCACCTAGAATACTGTGTCCAGTTCTGGGCACCACAATTCAAAAAGGATAATGACAAACTGGAGCATTTCCAGAGAAGGGCATCGAAAATGGTGAAAGGTCTGGAAACGATGCCTTATGAGGAGAGACTTAGGGAGCTGGGTATGTTTAGCCTGGAAAAAAGACGGTTAAGAAGCGATATGATACCCTGTTTAAGTATTTGAAAGGGTGTCACGCTGAGAATGGAGCAGGCTTGTTTTCTGCTGCCCCAGAGACTGGAACACAGAGCAATGGATGCAAGCTCCAGGAATAGAGATTCCACCTCAGCATTAGGAGGAACTTTTTGACACCTCAGAGTGTGATGGGGTATCCTTCCTTGGAGGTCTTTAAAGAGAGGCTGGATGGCCATCTGTCGGGGATGCTTTGATCAAGATTTCCTGCATGGCAGGGGGTTGGACTGGATGGCCCTCATGGTCTCTTCCAACTCTACAATTCTATGATTCTGTGATTCTATGATTCTAGAATAACATTGGCTTTTTTAGCTGCCACGTCACACTGCTGACTCATGTTCAGCTTGTGGTCCACTAAGACTCTTTGATCCCTTTCACATATACTGTGTTGGCTATACAGCAAACAAAATCCAAAATCCACAAAAAGCAAAAACCTTTTTTGGCCAGCCAAAACTTATTTTGAATTATCTTGTTTGTGGTTAGTCATTTAGATCAAAATTGAAAGTCACTCAGAAACTTAAGTTGGCCACAAAATGAATCACCATTTCTATCAGAATATTTTTGTTGTCTTCTTAGATCTGAGAATTTCAAAGAGTTGCACAACAATAATAATGCATACAATATAACCAATACACACAATTAAAATACATTAGCATTGTCCATGAAATAGATGGTCTACAAAGAGTATGGACTATGTACAGTAAAGAAACAATAATTAAGTGTCAGGGTTGTTTCAGGATTTTGCTTCAGATCCCAAGCACTAGGAACTTATTCTCAAAAGCTGAGTTTGGCCTAACAATAGCAAACATAAAATTAAAACTATGGATGTGATATAGATTCAATAAATGAAAAATGTATGTTATAGTCCTTGCATGTGATTCTTCTAGAGGACTTTTTCCTCAGTAGTCTGTGATTTAAACAGAGGCTGCATGGTTATCTGTCGGGAATGGTTTGATTGTGTGTTCCTGCATGGCAGGGGGTTGGACTGGATGGCCATTGTGGTCTCTTCCAACTCTATGATTCTATGATTCTACTGCCATCAAGCCAGGTGTCACCCATCCTATACCTGTGCTTTTCATTTTTACTGCCGAAGTGTCATATCCTACATTTCTCCCTGTTGAAATTCATTTTGCTAGTTTTGGCCCAGCTCTCCAACCTGTTAAGGTCATTTTGGAGTCTGATTCTGTCCTCTGGGGTATTAGCTGCCCCTCCTAATTTGGTGTCATCTGCAAACTTGATAAGCATGTCCTCTATTCCCTCATCCAAGTCATTGATAAAGATGTTGAATAGCACTGAGCCCAGGACAGAACCCTGTGGCACCCCATTGGTCACTTCTCTCCAGGATGAAGAGGAGCCATTGGTGATTACACTTTGGATTCAGTTGGTCAACCAATTACAAATCCACCTAACAGTTGCATTGTCTAGCCCACAGGTTCCTAACTTTTTTGCAAGAATATCATGGGGGACCTTTACAAAGGCCTTACTGAAATCAAGATACACTATATGCACAGCATTCCCTTTGTATGTATGTAACTTTATCAAAAAAGAGATAAGATTAGTCTGGCTTGACTTGTTTTTTTAAAACCCATGTTGACTTTTAGTGGTGATCACAGCATTCCTTTCTAAGTGCTTACAGACTGTCTGTTTAATGATCTGTTCCAGAATCTTTCTAGTATTGATGTCAGGCTGACTAGGCAATAATTATTTGGGTCTTCTTTTTCCCCTCTTTTAAAGCTGGGGACAAAATTTTCCCTCCTCCAGTCTGCTTGGACCTCTCCTATTCTCCAGGATTTCTCAAAGATTATTGCCAGTGGTTCTGAGATTACTTCTGCCAGTTCTTTTAGTACCCTTGGATGTAGTTCATCTGGCCCTGGAGACTTGAATTTATTTATACTGGTCAGGTATTGCTGAACAATCTCTTTATCTAGTCTATGCTGCATTTCCCCCTACTCCATCATCTGCTCCATTTTCTCCAGGTTGAGAACTGTTCTCCTTTTGGGAGAAGACTGAGGCAAAGAATGTGTTGAGTAGCTCCCCTGTAAGCATTTTGCCATCTTCTCCATGCAGTGGTCCTACCACTTCCTTTTTCTTTCTTTTGCTATGGACATATCTCAAAAGAGACCTTTTTATTGTTTTTAACCTCTCTAGCAAGCCTGAGCTCCATCTGTGTTTTTGCTTTTCTGACTGTCCCCCTACACGAGCTGGCTATTTGTTTGAATTCTTCTTTGGTGATGCCACCCTTTTTCCATTTCTTGTTCATGTTCCTTTTAAGTCTTAGCTCAGTTGAAATTTCATTAGACATCTATACTGCTTTCTTTAGACACCTGCCATTTTTCCTCCTCATTGGAACTGTTTGAAGTTGTGTCTTCAATACCTCACTTTTTAGAAACTCCCACCCATCATGTACTCCCTTCACTTTTAGTATTCCTGACCATGGGATCACCCCCAGTAATTCCCTACGTTTTCTGAAATCAGCTTTCTTAAAGTCTAGAATGCATGTCTGCCTATGCTTTGGCCTCCTCTTTCCTCTATATAACAAACTCCAGCAGAACATGGTCACTCTCCCCTAAGGATCCTGCCACTTCCACACCATTAACCAGATCATCTCTGTTGGTTAGGATCGGATCTAAAACAGCTGATCCCTTTGTTGTCTCTTCCATCTTCTGGACTATGAAATTGTCTGGAAGGCAAGTGATGAATTTGTTGGACCTTAAATTTTTGGCAGAGTTGGACTTCCAACAAATATCAGGATAGTTAAAATCCCCCATTATTACTACATATCTCCTGCCTGAATCTGCAGTCATCTCTTCTAGGAAGGCATCATCCTTGTTTCAATGGAATTTGTCTCCCTAGCTGGGAGGGGTGTTGGGTAGGCTGCATGTTGCCAGCCTCTTTGATTGTGTATATATGCCGGTGGTGCGTTAAGGGTAAATTGCTCTGTTGTCCTGCCCCCACTGCTGCCACCACCACCAGTTAACTGTCTCGGTCCCATTGCAGCAGCAGCAGCGGTGGCAGGTCAATGATGTGACCCCCCTGGGTGTCCAGGTGATATCAAAACCAATATCAAAAGTTGGTCTAGTTCTATAACAGAGTAAATAATGTCTACTATTCCAAACATCCAATTAATTAGTTGGGAGGTCCATCTTCACTGACTCAATTCTTACAAAATAAACCATATATATATGTGTGTGTGTGTGTGTGTGTGTGTGTGTATGACTTGGGTATGTTTCCTTTTCCAGTGTGCTGATTGGTGGCTTAGGAAACATACCCAACCAACCCCCTCACTCCCTCAGCCAATCCCCACCCACATGCAAATTTCCCATCCACCTCACAATCCACTCCTGCCACTCAATCTGCATCTACACCCCCAGCCTCACGAGGGCCCCTCCCTCCACTTACTCCCTCAGCCAATCAAAACCCACATGTTAAAAAATGCATTCCCCCCCTAAAATAATACTATGTAGTTGAACCATGTGAAAGGAAAACTGCCACTCCAAGCTCCATGCTGCAACCACCATTTGAAACCCCAGCAGGGCACATAATGGTGTATGTTATGCCAGGCACACCTGAATTATGCCAGTGGCTCTTAACCTTTTCTTGACCAGGGACCCACTTTAAATATCTCTTGTTGCCATGGGCCCCCAAAATTTAACTCAAGATTTAAAATGCTAACAATAATAAAAATAATACCTGATAACAACTAAAATAATATAATTACAACATTGCCTCTTAACCTTTTCATTACCAGTGCCCCCTTTAAATATCTTTTGTTGCCATGGTCCCCCAAGACTTTAGATTTAAAACCTTAATCATCACCACCACCACAACAACACAATTACACCATCCATGAAATCTTCCCTTAGAGGAACTGGAGTGGGAAGGAAGAGTTTTCTCCTGCTTCTTCCTGCAAGTTTGTGGCTGGAATGGATTGAATGGCAATGCACAGGCCAAGCCAGCCAGCCAGCCTTTGCCTTGGCTCCTGTCATATGGCCACTCCACTGCAGGCAAGAGGGGGTCTGAGCAGTCTTCAAGCCTTCACAGACCCCATGTGAGGACATCAAGGACCCCAGGGGTCCCCAGATCCCAGGTTAAGAACCACTCGTCTAGATACTTGGCAAAAGTAGCATTCAAAAGATCTTCCTCATTTAGAGAAGAGGGGGTCCAGGGTCCCTTGTCTACCGCTTGTTAAATTAGAAAGGAATAGAAAAGAGAGCAAAGGAGTCTCTCCAGCAAGGGGTGGAATTGTCACCTCTAACTTTTTTGTGAGTCTTTGGGCTCATCTTTGCCTTGCCCACAGACTGCAGAGCCTCAATCTTCCACTGTGACACCAGCTGCCCTTCAAGGGCAGCATGCTGGATTTCCATTGGGGGGAGGTTGGAGGCCAATGAGAGCCCACTTTGCTCCATTCTATTCCCCCTCCCTTGCTGGCTTTGGCTCCTCCCACTGGCTGGAGAGTATTTTTAGCTTGCAGCAGCCCGTCTAGTGCAGCATTTGCAAAGAAAGCCTTTTTTTCCCATGGGAAACAGAGCCGGGGCAGCCAGAGGACCCCAAGGGGTCCCCCAAGGAGGAAAAAGAAGGCCTGGAACCCCAAGGCAGCCTCCCACCTCCTTCCCACCCTTTTCTAGGTTGTTTTTTTTTTCAGTGTGTAAGTTCCTCGTGGCAGAAGGTGTCCACTCAATACAGGCTTACTGAGAGCCACCTGGCACAGCCTGGGGACAAACTAACCCAGGAGTAGCCAAAACAGTAGAACTGTGCAGCAGAAAGGGCACAAAAACAAAGGCTTCAGCTAGCAGCTCTTCCATAGTTCTGACCCACTTTCACACACAAAAGACTTACAGACAGCAAGGTTCATCCAAAAATATCTGGAGGTCTTTATCTTCAGTTTCAGTATAAACCAACACAGTATATACACAGCAAACCTCATTAACAAACTCAACAGCAACACTACTTCTTCTCCAAAACACCAACCCACACACAGTGCATTGTGTGCTTTGGCTATATAGGAGTGTTTGCTACTCACCCCTCTGCCTAGCCACAGCTGTGAACAAACCCACTTAGCTGTGCTAGTCTGCGGTCTGTTGCTCCAACATTTTTCCTTTTGCACTTAATGCAATATTACACTGACAGAAGTAAGGGGGGAAGGGCTCAGGTTTTTGGGTGCAGAAGGGGTGAAGAGCAGAGGAAGGGGGAAAATCCTACCCTGTAAGGCAGGACAGGAGGAAAAATAAGAAAGAGGATAGGGGATGCATAGAAGACATTATTTTCTCCCATGCATGCATATTAAAACAGCAAGGGGAACTGGCTGAGTATTTACTTACTGCAGCTCAACAGGCAAAGATGTGGCTGTAGGCCAAGGAGGTGGTGCTGAAAAACACCCTCAAGCTGCTGATTGGCCAGCCAATGGAGAACTACGATTGGTTGGGTATGTTTCCTAAGCATTCAATCAGCACACTGGGAATGGCAACACACACACACACACTATATATATATATATATATATATATATATATAGTGAAACTACAGTAAGAAGGTAGTGAAAAGCAACATAATTTCCTTTCCCCCACTGCTCAGAACCATTATATAACACTAAAATCCTCCACTTAGGGAACTTGCAACTAGCCCAAAGAAAGTCCTTTATCATATTACTTGACACAACAAGGGAAGGCTGGCTGGTGAATGAGGAAAATAATAATAATAAATAATAAAATTTATTTATATCCCGCCCCTCTGCGAGCAATCGGGGCGGCTTACAACAATAAAATAATACACAGTATAAAACAGCTCAAAATCCCTTCCCCCCCCCTTAAAACATTATTAAATTAATACAAATTAAAATCAATATATAATACAGTTTATTAAAAACCCTTTCGAGCAAGCAGCATCAGTTTGGAGGTCCAGAAGCAACCTCCGGAGGGGGTTCCTGAGGCCAGGGTTAGCTATTCTGGAAAAGCCTGCCTGAAGAGAACCGTCTTGACAGCCTTTTTAAAGCTGTCTAATGATGTCAATAGGCGGATCCCATCCGGCAGGCCGTTCCACAATTTGGGGGCAACAGCTGAGAAAGTAGTATACTTTCCCTCTCCTGCTCTTAAAGTGACCAGTACCAAAGGACTCCTTTTCAAGGTGGTTTGGAGCTTTGACCAAGAGCACTTTAGGCAATAAGGATGCATGGCATAATATTATTGCAGGTCTCATGTATTAATCTGCATCATGGTCATGTGCCTCATCCATATTTTTTATCACTGCTGCCTTAGCAGATTTAGTGGTGGTAGAGTGCAGTCCCCATCAATCTATTCCCAACCCATGAAAGATGGTAATTGATTGAACAGCTCTGCCAATGGTAGCCAGAAACTATTATGAACAGATTAGTTTATTACTAATTAGTTGATTGACTGATATGCCGCCTTTTCTCAGAAGGGACACAAGATGGCTCACAAAATACCATAGTTTAGTCTAAAGAAATCAGTGTAAGTGACCTTTAGTCAGAGTAATTCAATCAGTGGTAATTAAAGACCTTTCTGACTGCCAGTCCCCTTTTGTAGAAGTTAAACTTCACAAAAGAAAACCTACACTAAAGGTTGTATATTCAACATCCAGCACCCACATTAAGTAAAAGAAAGAGCTTACACTGGGTTTGAAGAATGATTGATCATCATGTTGTGAAAATAAACCATTAGTAAACCAATTAAAACAGCTAGAAATTATATAATTTACTTTTGTGAATCTGTTTCTAGCACTATCCAAAACACTGTGCATGATTATATCCAGGGTGTGAGAAGCAGTACATATCTCATATCAGTATGGTGGCCTATCTGTAATTAAATTATAAAGCCAACTGCTTTAAATTAATGGCTTATTACATTAAGATCATATCTGATCAGAAAGAATGTATAACAAGCCTCTTAGTTTAAGCACCTACAAGTAGCAATGTGCAACACACCTTTCATCAACAATGGAAACAAACTTCAGAGAATGGTGTTTTTGTCATGTTTATGGGTTCCCTCAATAACTCCATCATTAAATGAGTGGCAGAGAAGTTAGCAGAAAAACTTAGCATGTTTCATTAATTGTTAGTGAACTTGAAAATCTAATCTGTTTATGTCGATTTGGATGGGGAAATGTTTTCACCCATTAAGTTGTAATGATTACTGTTGGTGTTAGAAAATGTTAAAAGGCTGGCCCCAGAAAGGTATACAATACTGCGCTTGAATATGGGACACACTCACAGTACAAATTTATAGCAGTTTGATATTGCTTCAACTGCCATGACTGCATCCTATAGAATACTGGGACTGGAAGTTGAATGAGGTGTGCAGAATTTTCTAAACACTCCCCTGTGTATTTTGAGACCATTTGTTCTGTCTTCTTAAAACCTCAGTATAAACACATACATAGTATGTTATTAACACATCAGTTATACTTTTAAAAGGAAGAGATCTGTGCCTTTGGACTACAGATTTATGCCTTTCAATTACTTTACATGTTGAATGTAGTGCAGAGGTCTATTTAGCACTTCAGAAAAATTCAGAGTATAAAACCAGTGAGTTGACCTGCATGCTGCAGAACTGGAAATTGTGCAACCCTCAGGATATTATTGAACTGAAACTCCCAGCATTCATCACTATTAAATGTGCTGGCTAGGAGTTACAGTCCAACCACAACAATCTACAGTCTGGAAGAACACACAATTGCCATGCCTGTTTAAGGAAGTATATACTCAATACATATGGGCTGAAATCTAATCACATATGGAGATTATATATGGGTTGAGACCCAGTTAGCAAATGGGTAGAGCATAAGTATTCACACTGATCATCCAGGGGGCTGAGGCTGTTCCTTCATCCCCGGGGTATGGGGAGGCTCCCCAGAGCAGTGCCACCGAGCATTGATTAGATACGGCCTTGCTCCCAGATGCATTCTGACATAGGGGAAGAAGAGCCAGCCTTATACTGGGGGCAGAGGCTCCTCCACCTCCTCTAGGTGCTCAGGGACAGCCGGAGCAAGCCCCGGACTACCCCTACAATCAAGCAGTGATCAAGGGGATAGAGATGCACCAGGGAGCCCACCCCCCACCGCCCACCCCCGTTGCTGTTATATACTCAGGGCAACAACACCACAGAAGGAGGTAGTCTTTCCACAAACCTACAAAACTACACACCAGTGTATGTCACCAACAGGATTTTAGTCACTATTTTGAACCCCCTATGAACAATCTTCACAACAAATAAGCTCAGTCTGCAGAATGAAATACACAATGTTAGACTATAGAAGAGTACACAAGGCTAGACTATAAGGATGCGCTCACTCCTCCTCCAACATGGTAAGCCTCTTCATGTGAGTAATGTGTGAACTGAACTCATGTTGCACTTGGAAGTGGGTTCTTGAGACCAAACTAATGCTTCTGCTAGTTTAATGTAACTATAAACCTCCCTATATCAATCCACAAAAGAGCAATAACTTTGTTGGCCAACTGAGATGCACAAAACACATCATGCAAATTTTCAAAGCTCCATTGGCTTCTTCATCAGGCAAAAGATGTTAAACAATCATACAGGGGTGAGGGAGAAAAAAGGTGACACTGTGGAAGTCACAGGCTTGCATCTTGTAATAATAATAATAATATAATAATAAAATTTATTTATATCCCGCCCCTCTGCAAGCAATCGGGGCGGCTTACAACGATAAAATGGTAGACAGTATAAAACAACCCAAAATCCCTCCCTCCCCTTAAAACATTATTAAATTAATACAAGTTAAAATCAATATATAATACAATATGTTAAAAACCCTTTTAATCAGGCAGCATCTGTTTGGAGGTCCAAAAGCAACCTCCAGAGGGGGTTCCTGAGGCCGGGGTTAGCTATTCCGGAAAAGCCTGCCCGAAGAGAACCGTCTTGACAGCCTTTTTAAAGCTGTCTAATGATGTCAATAGGCGGATCTCGTCGGGCAGGCTGTTCCACAATTTGGGGGCGACAGCCGAGAAAGCCCTCTGGGAGGTAGTCGCCATCCTAGGTCTTTGTGGCTTCAACAGATTCCTCCCAGAGGACCGGAGAGCGCGGGGAGGATTATAAGGGAGAAGGCGGTCCCTGAGATAGCTTGGACCCAAGCCATTTAGGGCTTTAAAGGTGATAACCAACACCTTGTACTGGGCCCGGAAGCTGATAGGCAGCCAGTGGAGGTGTCTCTGTTGTAGTTCAGTTGGTATGGAGGGAACTCAATGCAGTTTTTTAAACATCTTTTGCCTGATGAAGAAGCCGTGGAGCTTTCTCATGGAAATAATAGAATCATAGAGTAGGAAGGGGCCCTATGGGCCATTAGGACCAACCCTCTGCTCAATGCAGCATCTCCAGCTACAGCATCCCCAACAGCTAGCTGTCCAGCCTCTTTCTGAAGACATCTGGAGGAGACCCCATCACCTCTCTAGGCAATTGGTTCCATTGCTGAACCAGTCTCACTGTCAAGAGGTTCATTCTAAATGATTAATAGAATCTACCCTCCTGTAACTTAAAACCATTAGATCTAGTTCAATTTACTAAGGCAGCAGGGAACAAGCCTGCCTCCAGCTCTTTGTGGGCAGCCCTTGAAGAAGTTAAAGAGTGCTTTCCATTTTATCCTTGGCCTTTTGCTAGCCCATATAAATTTCGATAACTCTTTGTCCCAAGTTTTAAATAGTTTATCATTATATAAGACTGGTAAATTTTGAAATAAGAAGAGCATCTTTGGTAACACCATCATTTTAACCACTGATATTCTTCCCATTATTGATAAGTTCAGCTTTCCCCATCTTTCAAGGTCCCCCTTTATTTCTTTCCAGTTTTTATTACAGGTGGCTTAGGAGTTCCGAATTTAATAATATATTACAACTCTTCAGTCCTGACTTGGTTATGTGACTGGTTTTTGTTAAATAACGATAGAATACTAACATTAGAAGGAGCTGATACAAGATTTGGGCTACACGCATACCTTTGGTATGATAAGGATAAAATTGATAAGAACTTTAAGAACCACATTATTAGGAAGGCAATGTTGAACATTTGGAAGAGGGTAAGAAAGAAACTATATATAAGGCTTCCAGTATGGTTATCACCTCAAGAAGTATTTAGAAGAACAGAGATGTGGAATAGAGAAATATGGTGGACATATCATGATCTGATAAAATTTCAAGGGAGTACAATTAGATTAAAAATGAGTGCAGAACTGAAGGAAGATCAAATAGAGTGTAATTGGTTTCAGTACAGACAGATAGTAGAAAGATTTAAGATGGACATCAAGCTTTACGGAATAGAACAGCAACAAACGGAATTAGATAAGTTACTAACATAACAAAAGGAAATAAAAATATCAAAAGCATATAAAATTTTGTTAACTTTGGAATTAGAATTGGAATATATTAAAGAATACATGATTAAATGGGCTAGAAATATTGGGCAAAACATACAGCTAGAAGATTGGGAAGCATTATGGAAGAAAGACATCAAATATACATCTTGCATGAAATTGAGGGAGAATTGCTATAAAATGATATTTCGCTGGTACATGACCCCACAAAAACTAGCAAAAATTTATAAAGAAAAAGAAGTAATATGCTGGAAATGTGGAGAAGCAGAGGGATCTTTTTATCATATGTGGTGGTCATGTAGGAAAGCGAAACAATTTTGGAAAAATATTTACAAATATACTAAAAAAATACTAAAAATTGAATTGGACTCAAGCCAGAAATATTTTTATTAAGCATAGTAGGAGGAAACATTCCGAAAGATTTAAGAAAATTGACCTTCTTTATAACCATCACAGCTAGAATAGTCTGGGCTAGATATTGGAAACAAAAAGAAACTCCAAAGATTAAGGAATGGATGTTAAAGTTGGAGGAGGTAGCGAAAATGGAACAACTCACTTCATGGAAAAAAATATAAAACAACTAATAAATTTAAGAAAGAGTGGAATAATCTAATTGACTTTTGGAAATCTGATTCGAATGAATATTTAGCAATATGGCTTATTGAGTGACTGAAAGAATATAAAGGTGCAACAATAAAGTAACCATAAGGGAGGGAAAACCTTGTCTAATTTGAGCACAGGATAAAGATAATAGAAGATGGTAGAAAAGGAGAAAAGAAGTACAAGGGATCCTGTCAACAACTAAGCACTGTGTAGACTAAGAAGATATAGACATATGGAATTATGTATAGAAAAAAGAAAAGTTTAAAAAGACAGAAGTAATAAATTCATGTCCTTCACAAGAAGGAAGTTATTTTGTATGTAATGTAGTAAGTCATTGTAAAATGTGTTAATGTTTGTGTAATATGTTTTCTTTGTCTTTTGTGTTTTGTGAATTAGTTTATATCTTTTTTGTGTATTTAATGTATTTTATATTTCATTGTCTTAATAAAGAGTAATAAAAAAAAGAAGTTAAAGAGTGCAGTTGTGTCACTCCTGAATCTTCTCTTCACCAAGCTGAACATGCACAGCTCCTTTAACCTCTCCCTAAGATGTACAGTCTAGACCAGGCTTGTACAACACGCGACCCGTGGACCGCATGTGGCCCTCCAAAGGATTTCCTGCATCCCACAAGAGGATGTAGAGAGGGAGATGGGGAGGGCCATTTCACTCTCCCCTCCTCCTCCAAGCAGCCTGGCAAGCCACCGGTAAGCTCCCTTCTGAGCACCCGGTGCTCAGAAGGGCCACTCAGTCTCCTGGCTAGCTGGTGGGGGGGAGATGGGGAGGGCCAGCGGCAGGCTTTGACGAGTAGAAAGGCCTCCCTGGGCTTGGGCCTCCTCACCTGCCAAAGCCTGCCACCACTGCCACTGAGTCAGAGGCCATTTGAAGACCAGGGTCCTTTGGATGGCCTCTGGCGCTGGGGGCTGACGCAGCCTCTGCCTTCCCGTACCCTGGAGGGACATGATTTGGTGGTGGTAGCAGCAGCGATACAGGTATGGCCACCCCAGCAAGCACCCCTGGAGCAGACTAAGGAAGAGGAGCGCTATGGAGCGAGCGAGGCACCCAGGAAGTGAAAGAGTAAGATGAGGTAATTAAACCTTTAGTAATTACTTAATTACTTATTAATTATTAGAAGCAATTTTATTATTAATTAATTAAATTATAAGTTTGCTTGGAAAGTAAGCTGCTAAAAATCTATCTGTGGCACTCAGAAGTTTGGCCTGTTTTAATTTCGGCCCCTACCTATTGCTAAGTTGTGCAAGCCTCATCTAGACCCACTTCAGTAGTTAGCAATAAAACTTTATTCCAGTAAGCAGAGCAAAATCCAGTAAGAAGGCATTGTCAAGACTGAAGGTTAGTTTCTATTCCAGCGATGAATTAAAGCTCATAGTTTTCCCCATCACACATAAGTATCCTAATTGGTCAGCAAAGCAAAGACATTCCAGATTCCCAGCCATAGTTCAGCCCTCCATTCTGTTCCAGGCTTCTCATAAGAAATGGCCTTGGGTGTCTAATGGTACCACATTCATGAGCAAACACATCTGCTATCACTAAAACCTGATTACAGATTTCTCCCAAAGCAACACACAACTTTAGAGACTCCAAGTCAACAATCTTCAACAAGCTACCATGAGAGACAACTTCCAGGCAAACCTGCAAACAAAACTTGAAGACTATCCTACAGATCCTTCTCCTACAGTACTTTGGCAACATATCAAAAACAGTATCCTCCAGTCTGCGGAAGAATCCCTTGGGTTCTCCCACAAGAAAAATCAAGACTGGTTTGATGAAAACAACCAAGAGATCCAGGAGCTGTTGGCAAAGGAGAGAACTGCTCACCAGGTATACCTCGCCCAGCCAACTTGCCATGTAAGAAAAGCAGCTTTCCGTCTCACATGTAGTAAACTTCAACAAAAACTCCGAGACATGCAGAACAAGTGGTGGATCAATATAGCAGAAAAGACACAACGCTGTGCAGATCTGGGTGATCTTAGAGGATTTTATGAAGCTCTTAAAGCAATGTTTGGACCTACTTATCAGATCCAAAGCTCCTTATACAGTACAGATGGTCAAACATTAATTACTGGTAAAGCCTCCATCCTGAATCGATGGGCTGAACACTTTCAAAGTCTCTTTAGTGCCAACCGAGTAGTCCAAGGCTCAGCTATCCGACATATGATACAAAAACTGATGAAAAATGAATTGGACATAGCTCCCACTTTGGAAGAGACCCTTAAGGCCATACAGCGGTTGAAAAATGGCAAGGCAACTGGGATCGATGGAATTCCACCTGAATTTTGGAAACACGAAGGTCATGTACTCCACGGTAAATTCCACGAACTCCTTGTGAATTGCTGGGAAAAGGGGGAACTGCCATCAGATCTCCGAGATGCAGTCATCATCACCCTGTACAAGAAAAAAGGAGCAAAATCCCATTGCTCAAACTATTGAGGCATAACACTGCTCTCTATTGCTGGAAAAATCCTTGCAAGGATACTCCTGAACAGATCAGTTCCTGGTATTGCAGAAGAACTTCTTCCTGAAAGCCAATGTGGCTTCAGAGCCAATAGGAGTACTACAGATATGGTATTTGCCCTTAGATAACTGCAAGAGAAATGTAGAGAGCAGAACAAGGGACTCTATGTAACATTTGTCGACCTCACCAAAGCCTTCAACACTGTGAGTAGAAAAGGTCTGTGGCAGATTCTGGAAAGACTAGGATGTCTCCCCAAATTCCTTAAAATTATTATCTTGCTACACAAGGGCCAGCACGGTCGATGCTCTTTCAGAGCCCTTTCTAATAACTAATGGAGTGAAGCAAGGTTGTGTTCTTGCTCCAACTTTATTTACAGTCTTCTTCAGTATGATGCTCCAAAGGGCTACGGCAGAGCTTGAAGAAGAAGACGGCTTCTATATACGTTACTGTACTGATGGTAGCTTGTTTAACTTAAGCCGTCTGAGGGCTCGCACTAAGACTCTAAACTATCTAGTTCATGAGCTGCTCTTCGCTGATGATGCTGCCCTTGTTGCCCACACAGAAGCAGCTCTGCAGCGCCTAACATCCTGCTTCGCAACAGCTGCAGAGCTGTTTCATCTGGAAGTCACCCTGAAGAAAATGGAAGTTTTCTACCAGCCTGCACCACAGGATGAACACCACAATCCCCACATTGCCATAGGCAAATCTGTGCTTAAGTCCGTTCAGCAGTTCACCCACCTGGGAAGCATCATCTCCTCAGATGCCAAGATTGACAAAGAGATCGATCACAGATTAGCAAAGGCATATAGCGCATTTGGAAGACTTTACAAAAGAGTCTGGAGTAATAAACACCTGAGGCGAAGCACAAAAATCACTGTATATAGAGCCATTATACTGTCTATTCTCCTTTATGGGTCTGAAACATGGGTCACCTATCGCCACAACTTACGAGTCCTCAAACGCTTTCATCAGCGCTGTATACGCAGAATCCTAAATATACACTGGACTGACTATGTGACGAATGTTGCTGTCCTTGAGCAAGCAGGGATCACCAGCACTGAGGCCATGATATTGAGAACACAGCTGCGCTGGGCAGGACATGTTTCTAGGATGGAGGACCATCGCACTCAGAATAGAACACAGTACTCCTGATGAGGCCTACCAGAGAAGGCTTTAGGGGGAAATATTACTTCCCTCGATTTGGAAACTATGCTATTAATGCTGGCTAAAATAGCATTTCTCTTCTTTGCTGCAGCATCACACAGCTGGCTCATGTTCAGCTTATCATCAACGATAATTCCAAGATACTTCTCACATGTAGTACTGCTGAGCCATGTATATACCTGTGCATTTGGTTTTTGTGGTCTAAATCTAGAATTTTGCATTTGTCTGTTGAATTTCATTTTATTAATTTCAACCCAATGCTCTAGTTTATCAAGGTCCTTTTGAATTCTGTTCCTGTCTTCCAATGTGTTAGCTACTCCTCCCAGTTTTCTATCAGCTTTAAATGTGTTAAGGATTCTCTCCACTGCATCATCTAAACTATTGATAAAAGTATTGAAGAGCATCAGCCCCAGGACAGAACCCTACGGCACTCTACTTGATACCTCCTTCCAATATGAAGCACAACCACAAATGACAATTCTTTCATCATTTTGCAACCAATTATGGATCGATCTGATGGTGTTTCCATCTATTCCATCTTTAGTCAACTTGCTATTCAAAATATAATGGTGGACCTTATCAAATGTTTTGCTGAAATCCAGATGAATGAGATCCACAGCATTCCCTCCATCCACTAAACTAATGACCCATTTAAAAAAAAGATATAAGGTTAGTTTGCCAGGATTTGTTCTTTACAAACCTATGCTGGCTCCTACTAGTCACTGCATTGTCTTCATTTTTCCTCGTACTCAGGGCAGGCTGACTGGCCTGTAGTTTCCTGGATTTTTTTTTTTTTTTGGTCTTTTTTGAAGAGGGACAGTGTTTGCTCATTTCCAGTCCTCTGGCACCTCATCCGTTCTCCCAAGATTTCTCAAAAAATGGTGGCAGGTGACTGTGAGTATGTCAGTAAAGTTTGGGATGCAGTACAATAGTTTGGGATGCAGTTCATGTGGCCCTATAGATTTGAACTCATTTAGTTTATCCATTCACTGTGTCCTTGGTTTGAAAACAGAAGTCACCCAAGATGATTACTATGAGATGGCCTTTGTGATCCCTTCCAACCCTATGATTCTCCAACACTATAACTACCCTGAAGGACACTTCCACCATCTCAGTCAGGGATGCTGTTAGGGAATTAGCTGGGAAGTATACCAATAGAAGAGGCAATCTATTTCTCTGACCCAACCAAAATACTGGACCTCAAAATCCTGTCGGGGGTGATATGACACTCAATCCCTGGCAGAAGCCAAAAAATATCTCAGCAGACTTAGAGAACATATATGAATAGCTAAATTAAAACTGAATTACTCTATAATAAACTAAACCAACAGTACTACCCAATACTAAACTACCTACCAATTACAATACACACAGCCAACTAATTACTATATAACAACCACAAAATGCAATGGAAAGAAAGAAAGAAAAAACACTTTGTAAAAAGCATTTTATTTTACTATTACAGATTTAAATAAATTCCACTTGCTAACATTACTAAAAACCATAACCACAAATTATTACATCATTAGAATTTTTAAAAAAATCCATAAATGGTTTCCAGTATTCCACAAAATCGTCCATTGGCTTATCTTTTAGAATCCACATCAGCTTAACAACTTGGGTGAATTCTGCAACTTAGCAACTCATTCATCCATCACTGGTGTTGCAGTGTGATTCCATGTTTAAGCATAAAATATTTTTGCAGTTGTTATCATATATCTGAGTAGTCCATGTTTGGTATCCAGTTGTTTATCAAAAATACTCAACAAAAACATTTCTGGTGACAGTGCACAATCCACCTTAAAAATAAATTTGAATAAACATATAAATCTTAGACTAATAACGTTTCATCTTCTTGCAAGTCCACCACATATGAAAGAAAGATCCTTCCTTATTCTGACAATCTGAATATAAATGTGAAGCATTTAATTTTGACAGCCCATTTGGCATTAAGTACCATCTCTACATCATCTTATACATAATTTCTTTCAAGTTAGAGGCTAAGGTAAACTTTATATCTTTAGTCCATATTTGGGCCCACCTTATCATATATTCTTTTATAGATTCACCTTCTGTCTCTATTTTCTTTTTTTTTTAAAGGGAAAAAACAGCAGAATTATAAAACAAAGCGCTATCAGTCATCTTCAAAACCATACATAGTGATGTTAGATCAAAGTATACATTGAATAATTACATTCAGTTTTGAAGGTTGGAAATATAGATCAAAACAAAGTTAAAAAGTACAGATTAATTTTTTTCTTTTCCTTTTTTGTTTAAATTTAAATTTAAATCGAGCTTCCACCCCGGCTTATCTGAGTTATTGCTAGTTCTTAAAATGCGGTCAGAATCACTCCATATATTATGGTAGTTTCCCTAAGTGATCAAGTTTAAACTTAACCTTAGGAATTCAATAAGTATAATCTTTGGTTCTCCCTCTTCAATTCTCTCTCACTCTCTCTTCCCTCCTTTCTCTTTTTCCTCCCCCTTCTCTCAATTTTCCTCAAATTTGTTGCAATCTTGCCATGCTGCCCCATTTATTTGCAAAGTATGACGATACTGTTGCCCAATCATTTATGTAATTCTCCATTGTTTTCTCTTTTAGTCTCATGGTTAACTGGTCCATGTGCATGATTTCATATAGTTTTAATAACCACTCTTCCACTGTGGGACAATATTTCTGTTTCCACACCTTTGCAAAAGTCAGCCTGGCTGATACAATCATATAGAAAAGGGGTTTTTCAAAGTCTTTTCCTATCCTTTCATCCACCATGCCTAATAAGAACGTCTCAGGTTTCCATGGGATGTCTATCTGAAGTATTTCAACAATGGTGCATTTCACATTTTTCCAGAATTTAACAGCCTCTTTACAGTTCCACCAAATATGGTAAAATGTACCGTTTTTTTCTCCGCATTTCCAACAGGAGCCGTTGACACCTTTATACATCATTGCTAATTTATGAGGAGAGATGCCAGCGAAAATACATTTTGTATATGTTCTCTCTCATATTTTGGCTTAGAGATGTTTTCATCTGAATTGTCCATAATTTTTTCCAGTTTTCTAAGTCGATTGGATGTCCTATATTTTGGGCCCATGCAATCTAGGAGTCCTAGTAGACCACAAGTTGAACATGAGTCAACACTGTGATGCGGCAGCTAAAAAGGCCAATGCGATTTTGGGCTGTATTAATAGAAGTATAGTGTCTAGATCAAGGGAAGTAATAGTGCCACTCTATTCTGCCTTGGTCAGACCTCACTTAGAATACTGTGTCCAGTTCTGGGCACCACAATTCAGAAAGGATATTGACAAATTGGAGCGTGTCCAGAGAAGGGCAACTAAAATGGTGAAAGGTCTGGAAACGATGCCTTATGAGGAGAGACTTAGGGAGCTGGGTATGTTTAGCCTGGAAAAAAGATGGTTAAGAGGCGATATGATAGCCCTGTTTAAGTATTTGAAGGGATGTCACGCTGAGGATGGGCAAGCTTGTTTTCTGCTGCTCCAGAGACTGGAACACAGAGCAATGGGTGCAAGCTCCAGGAACAGAGATTCCACCTCAACATGAGGAGGAACTTTTTGACAGTAAGAGCTGTTCGGCAGTGGAACACACTCCCTCGGAGCGTGGTGGGGTCTCCTTCCTTGGAGGTCTTTAAACAGAGGCTGGATGGCCATCTGTCAGGGATGCTTTGATCAAGATTTCCGCGTGGCAGGGGGGTTGGACTGGATGGCCCTTGTGGTCTCTTCCAACTCTGCAATTCTATGATTCTATGTTTGTTTTTATAGTTTCTTCCTCTGTGTCCCACTTCAGCAGTAGATTATAGAATCTAGTTATCATATTCTTGTTACCGGCATCTATTATGGCCTCCCATTCTGATTTTTTTGTTGTGATCCCAGATAGTTTACAGTCCATTTTATATCTTTCTTTCAACTGTCTTTATAAGTACCAATGGCAATCAAGGTTATTATTTTTCAGCTCTTCCTGTGACTTCATTGCATGGAGGTCGTCCCTTATGTTTAAGATATCATAATATCTTATCCATTGGTGTGTTGGGATCCCTTCTTTATTAAAAAACGCTTCGTGTGGTGAGGCCCAAGTGGGAATTTGAGGGAATAATCTATTCTGTACCTTCTTCCAGCTTTTAAGCAGCGCGCTTCTAAGGCAGTTATCGTGAAACTCTTTATTTATTTTATCTTTGTTGTAAAAAAGGTACGCATGCCAACCATAGCGATTGCCTGCGCCCTCAATCGCCAAGAGTTTCTCATTTTCTAGCATCCCCCATTCTCGGATCCATGTTAGACATGAGGCTTTGTGGTATAACCCTAAGGTTCGGCAGGCCTAAGCCTCCTCTTTCTTTAGTATCCTGTAGTACTTTCATTTTTATTCTGGGTTTCTTCCCTGACCAGATAAATTTAGATAGATCAGACTGCCATTCTTTAAACACCTTTTGCGATATGATTATTGGAATTGATTGCAACAAAAATATTAATCTTGGCAAGATGTTCATTTTAATAGCACTGATTCTTCCCAACAGGGATAAATGTAGGTTCTGCCTTCTTCTGTCTCTATTTTCAAAAGACATTTGTACACTTCTTTAATTACATGGTCATCATCTTTGTTGCTGCTGTTGTTAACTGCCATCAAGTCAGTTTTGACTCATGACAACTTCATGGATGAGATATCTCCAAGACACCCTGTCCTCAGCACCCTGCTCAGGTTGTGCAGGCCTGTGGCCTCCTTGATTGAGTCTAACCACCTAATGTGCAGTCTTCCTTTCTACAGAGGAGTACAATAGCTGTTCTTAAATTCTGTAAAACATGAGGAGGCCACTATATATCTGCAGCTCTTAAAGTATTTGAAGCCAAATCATTAGCACATTTTTATGGTGCCCTGCTGGACCCCTTTTCTAACTTAGCATCATTAGAACTGGTACACTCTAAATGTTTAAGATCAGTCTTTCAAGTCTCAAAGTGTATTTCCAGTGCTTTCCTGTGATTAGAGTCAGGCTTTATGAAAGTAGAGGCTAGAGTGGGGGTGACCATAATTAATAAAGCTGCCGGACTCACCCAGTGGCTGTTTTGCAGTCTCGGCATGGGCCCCATCCCCTGCAGTATAAGCATGGTCACCACCATGCATTCATCTTCTCCGCAGCAGGCAGTGTGCCTGGCTTGGGGGAGTACGAACTACCAGCCAATCAGAGCACAGCATGGGTTGCTCTGATTGGCTGGAGTTTGTATAGGGCAGCTAATCAGTGATGAATGTCATGCTCAAATCTGATTGGCTTCGGGGGTAAAGGGAAGCCACCTCTTGCAGCAGGCTTCCCTCTGGTCCAGTGGCCGGTTATAAATTCCCAGCCGCTGCACCAGACTTGCCAGTTGCTCTGTGGGAGCTGAAGAGAGCAGACCTGGCTAAGAAGAGCTAAAGAACTGAAGAAGCCAGTGGGGGAGCCTGGAAAGAGGCAGCAGCAGCTGGACCAAGCATCAGCGATGTGGCAGAGAGGACGGCCAGAGGTGTGGATGCCCAGAGGGAGGAGCTGGCAGCAAGACCAGGCACTCCAACACATTGTCAAATCATTCTTAGAAATTTTAGGAAGCAGTAAGGTACCATCTATGTAAGAGTTTAAGAGAGCATTCCTTGACAGTGGGGGGGTTTGCTTAAAAGGAGGAGAGATCCAGACTTTATGAGAGTTCAGGCTTGATCTGTTCTGAGACCCATTTGTTTGCCTTTTGGGCTGTCCACAGTATTCTCAGCACTCTTCTCCAACATCGCATCTTCAAATGAGTTGATTTCTTCACTGTCCAGCTCTCACATCTGTACCATACATGGTGATGGGAAATACGATGGCTTGAACAAATCCTGATTTTAGTGCTCAGTTTTATATATATATATATATATATATATATATATATATATATATATATAATTTTAAGATCTTGATGAGTTCTTTCATACCTGCCTTTCCCAGTCCCAGTCTTCTACAGATTTCCTGGCTGCAGTTTCTGTTCTGGGCTATGATTGATCCAAGGAATGGGAATTCTTTCAGTATTTCAATTTTCTTGTCATCTATTTTGAATTTGTGTAGATCCTCTATGGTCATTATTTTTGTTTTCTTAATGTTCAGCATTAAGCCTAGTTTTGCACTTTCTTCTTTAACTTTCTTTAGTAGTTGCTCCACATTTTTGTTGTTTTCTGCTTATCTTAGATTGTTGATGTTCTTTCCTCCTATCTTCACTCCTCCTTCCTCTGACTCCAAGTCCACTCTACCTATGATATATTCTGCGTACAAGTTGAACAAGTTGGGTGATGGAATGCAGCCTTGTCTGACTCTCTTTCCTACTGGGAATCATTCTGTTTTTCTGTATTCTGTTCTTATAGTGGCCTCCTCTCCTAAACACAAGTTACACATCAGGACAATCGTGTTAGCACACCCATTTCTTAAAGGGCAATCCATAATTTCTCAAGATCTGTGCAGTCAAATGCTTTGCTGTAGACTATAAAGCACATGCTGGTTTTCTTCTGGAATTCCCTGCTGCACTCCATTATCCAGCATACGTTTGCTATGTGATCCCTAGTGCCTCTATCTTTTCTGAACCTGCCTTGCACCTCTGGAATTTCTCTCTCCATGTATGGTAAGAGTCTTGACTGCAGTATTTTGAGCATGATTTTGCTTGTGTGGGAGAGTAATACAATGGTCCTGTACTTGCTGAAATTTTTTGTATCTCTTTCTTTATACAATTCCAAGTAAAAATCATTTTCTCCATCCTTTTCGACAAGGTCTTTCTTATCTTGTTCAAATCTCTTTTTACGTGGTAAGTATGCAAACTAGTTGAGATCTACAGTAGGACCCCTGTATCCACTGAGTCATTATCCACTGATTCAATTATCCATGGGACAAAACAGCACACCTACCATAGAGTCTTCTTAGAAGATATGTCCTCTCTAGCCATTTTCTAGGTCCTCCAAGGCACCTTTATGGTATTTTAAACTGGAAGTCCCATTATTTTCAATTATATCCATGGTTTTCAGTATCCATGCCCCCCCCCGAACCAATCCCCAGCAAATACAGGGGTCCTACTGTATACACTCTTTAAGAATCCTCTCTTGAATTAAGCTTCCAGTTACTTTGTTCCAAATACAAATGATTGTATTTATACCAGACTTGCAGGAGAGCCTTTTTGATAACATGGTTTTTAAACCCAGCATGTACCTTGGCTTTGTCAAACCAGATATAACCATGCCAATAAAGTCATGACCTTCAAGATCCAAGAGTATCTCATCTTCTATGCAGAATCATTTCAATCCATTCTTTCAACAGGCCTTGTAATACAGTTTAATATTACTCCTAAACCTCTTTTTTCTTTGGCATCACACAGTATTTTAAATTTAATTCTGGGTTTCTTTCCTTGCCCAACAAATCTGGAAATATCTTTCTGCCATTTCACAAAATGTATTTCATTTCTCATTATGGGGATCATTTGAAAATAAAATAAGAGACTTGGCAAAACATTTGCTTTTATTAGTGCGCTTTCCCCCATAAGGGATAAATTTAACTTTCCTCATTTTTCCAAATCTTTTAAAATTTCTTTCCAGATTTTCTCATAATTGTTTTGAAACAATACACTGTTGTTCTTTGAAACTGTAGTTTCCAAATATTTAACTCACTTTTTTCCATATTAAAATTAGAGTAATTAATCCATTCTCCTCTTCCTGAGACATATTTTTAGACAGCAATTTTGTTTTATCACAATTTGCTTTAAATCCAGTTCAAGCCCCAAATACCCATTTTTTTCCAAAAGAGCTTTCATTGAATCTAGTAGGTTTTGTATCATTATCACAAGATCATCTGCATAAGCCCTCAGCTTAGTCTCTTCTTTTTTTAACTCTGGCTCCACATCTCGTCTAATATCTGGTCTAATATCACCTGAAGATGCCAGCCACAGATGCAGGCAAAAAAAAAAAAATCACTTGAAGATGACAGCCACAGACGTAGGTGAAACGTCAGGAATAAACTCTTCCAGAACACGGCCTCACAGCCCAGAAAAAAACCCACAGAAAACCTATGGATGCTGGCCGTGAAAGCCTTCGACTTCACATCACCTAGTAGAGTATCCAACGCAAAAAAAAAAAAAAAAGGTGAAAGGGGACATCTTTGTCTAGTTCCTTTTTTTAAATCTGAGTCAGTGATGAGAGATTGCCATTTACTAAAATTTGAGCCTTTTTTGACTGAATATACTGTCTTTATAGCTCGGGTAATATTTCCTCCAAAATCCATTTTTTTCAATACTTGAAATAGATAATTCCAGGAAATATTATTGAAGGCCATTTCTGCATTTAAAAAAATCAGAGCTGCCTTTTTTCTCATTATGAAATTCCAGATATTCAGTTATATTCAAAATAGTTCTTACATTGTTTCTTAACTGTCTTTTTGGCAAAAATCCACTCTGATCTTCATATACATTTTGAGAGATATATTTCCTCAGCGTTTTTGCCAAAATTGTAGTAAACATCTTGTAGTCATTGTTCTGTAAAGAGATAGGTCTGTAATTCTTTGTAGATATCTGATCTGTACTCTCTCCATGGATCACTGTAATATAAGAATCTCTCTGGGGGTCTGGCATCTGTCCTCTTCTTAATACCCCAATGTACACCATCTTTAGTGGCTGAATTAATTCATCTTCAGTTTTTCATAATATGCTGCAGAAAGTCATAGGCCCATTCTGATTTTGCTTTTGTTCCATATCCAATTGGAGTCTATCCAGATATTCTGCCATTTCCATATCTTTTTCCTTGCCTTTCCAATATTTGCTGTTGTTGTTAACTGTCCTCAAGTCAACCTCAACTCATAGTGACCCCTATGAATGAGGCACCTCCAAGAGGCCCTTTCCTCAACTGACCTGTTCTATTCCTGCAGACTTAGGGCCATGTCCTCTTTGATTGAGTCTATCTAGCTGGTATGCAGTCTTCCTCTCTTCCTACTGCCTTCTATCTTTCTAAGCATTATTATCTTTTCTAGCAAGTCATGTCTTCTCATTATGTATCCATAGTACGGCAGTCTCAGTTTAGTCATCTTGAATTCTAATGAGAGTTCAGGTTTCATTTGTTCTAAAACACATTTGTTTGTCTCTTTGGTTGTCCACAGTATTTTCAGCACTCTTCTCCAACACCATATCTCAAATGGGTTTATTTTCTTTCTATCAGCTTTCTTCACCATTCAGCTCTCACACCCATACATAGTGATGGGGACACAATGGCCTGGACAATCCTGACTTTAATGTTCAGTTGTATGTCTTTGCACTTCAAGATCTTGTCTAGTTCTTTCAGAGATGCCCTTCCCAGTCCTAGTCTTCTTCTGATTTCTTGACTGCAATTTCCATTCTGATCAATGATTGATCCAAAATATGGAATGCAATAGAATAGAATAGAATTATGGTCATAGACCAGCAGAGGTAAAAGGGGGATACAGAATAAAAAGAAAGTAAAAACACAGGTTAAAAACAGTATATAAAACTTTCTTTCACATTGCAGAGCTCCAGTATAACAAGGCAAGATTGGTACTAGTCTACTTCAGAGGTCAATGCCTGACTAATTTTAATCGCAGCTGCACAGACTCTGGCAATATTATATGTTGTATCAGTATTAATATCTGAAAGTAACAGAGAAGTGTAGAACTGTCCTGTGTGTCCTTGGTATTTATGCAATAGGAGATCCTATGTATGGAAAATGTTTCATTTCCTCATTGTCTACACTGAATTTATGTAAAATCTTCCATGGTCATTATTTTTGTTTTCTTAATGTTCAGCAGTTAGCCTGCCTTAGCACTTTCTTCTTTGATTTTCCTCATTAATTGTTCCAAGTTGGTGTTGTTTTCTGCTAGCAGAATGGTTTCATCTGCATATCTTAGATTATTGATGTTCTTTCCTCTGATCTTCACTCCTCCTCCTTCCAAATTTAAGCCTGCTCTTCGTATAATGTTTTCTGCATACAAGTTGAACAGATTTGATATCAGATACGGCAATAGAATGCAGCCTTGCCTGACTCCCTTTCTGATTGAGAACCATTCTGTTTCTCCTTGTTCTGCCCTAACAGTAGCATCTTGTCCTGAGTACAGGTTACACATCAAGACAATCAAATGTAGTGGCATACCCAATTCTTTAAGAGCAATCCATAGCTTTTCATTATCTATGTATTCAAAGGCTTTGCTATAGTCTATAAAGCACATACTGGTTTTCTTCTGGAATTCTCTGGTGCGCTCTATAAGCCACAATCTTTGTCCTTTCCTGTCTCAGCTTTTAAGAGAGTCACTTCCCAGGCTTATTTGCAAATTCTTTTTTTTTTTTTTTTGGAGGGAGGGGGGTTGAGATATAATAATTTAGTGTTCATTTCTTGGAGTGATATCTATTTTTTAAAAAAGATTGATCGCAATTAGAAAGGAAGGTATAGTCTCTAGCATCTGGGTACAAGTATCTCCATCCGTTGATTAATCTGAAATGCTCAGTAATTTTGAAGAAAGTTCTATGCAAGTTCTCTTGGTTTTCTTTAATTCCATTGCTGGAACTTTTATCCAAATTGGGATCCACTGTGCTCCACTCACCCAGACAAATCAAATTTTGTAAATCCAATTCTGATATCTTTTGAAATAAATTTTCATAGAATTTTGCTTTCTCATTATTTGGAGCATAAATTCCCAGTAGAATCATAGTGTTGAAAGAGACCATGAGGGTCATCCAGTCCAACACCCTGCCTTGCAGGAATATAGAATCAAAGCACTCCCAACAGATGGTAACCCAGCCTCTGTTTTAAAACCTCCAAAGAAGGAGACTCCACAACACTATGAGGCAGTGTATTCCACTGTTGAACTGCTCTTACCATGAGTTAGCTCTTTCAAATGTTTAGGTGGAATATCTTTTCCTGTGGTTTGAGTTCATTGCTCCATCTCCTAAGCGCTACAGCAGAAAACAAGCTTTCTTCCTCTTCAATATGACATCCTTTCAAGAATTTAAACATGGTTATAATGTTATCTCCTAACCTTAGCCTAAATGTACAGTTGCCCCTTCACATTTGCGGCTTTCACACTTGCGGTTTTGATTATCCACGGTTTAGTCCCAGCCACTTAGGGAAGGCTGGCAAGAGGCAGGGCAACCTCCTGCCTGCGCCTTCTCCGGCCTTCCAGAGGCGGCTCCGGGGCTTCAAAGTCCCGGAGTCCACTGAGGAAGGTGGGGGGTGGGGCGGGCAGCCTCTCTCCCTCCCTCCCTCCGCCTTCCCCAGCTTTCCTGAGGGGACTACGAGGCTTCTAAGACCCAGAGTCCCCTCAGGAAGGCTGGGTAGAGGCAAGGCACCTTCCCTCCCCGCCCACACGCTGCCTTCCCCGGCCTTCCTCAGCGGGGTCCAGGGCTTTGGAGCCCTGGAGCCTGCTGAGAAAGGCCGGGGAGAGGCAGCACAGCCTCCTCCCTGCCCACACACTGCCTTCCCCAGCCTTTCTCAGCGGGGTCCTCCCCACCCACACGCTGCCTTCCCCAGCGGGCTCCGGGGCTTCTAAGGCCTGGAGTCCCCTCAGAAAGACCGTGGAGAGGCCAGCCAGGCTGGCCAGACACCCTCCCGCTGCCTCCCTCCCTCTGGGGGGGGGCACAGGAGCAGCATCTGTTATTCGCGGTTTTTCCACATTCGCGGGGGTCTCAAGAACCTAACCCCTGCGAATGTGGAGGGACAACTTCAGTACCTTACATTTCTCCCTGTTGAAATTCATTTTGTTAGTTTTGGCCCAGCTCTCCAACCTGTTAAGGTCATTTTGAATTCTGATCCTGTACTCTGGGATGTTCATTCCCCCTCCTAATTTGGTGTCATCTGCAAATTTCATAAGCATGCCCTCTATTCCATCATTCATGTCATTGATAAAGATGTTCAATAGCACTGGGCCCAAAACAGAACTCTGTAGCACCCCATTAGTCACTTCTCTCCAGGATGAAGAGGAGCCATTGGTGAGCACACTTTGGGTTCGGTCGGTCAACCACTTAGGACTTGGTCAAAGGTGTAGGAGTAATGAGTCTAAAAATGAAAATGTATTAAAAATTCCAGGAATCTAGCCCTTTTAAAAAGCAATAAAATTATCTTCTTTTAAAAAGGAGTTAAAAATCATTTACTTTCAAAGACATGCAGAGTGCCACTTAGGAATGCAGACTAAGCTCAATTAACATTTAAAAGTCTATTCAGAGGTCTGTGGTCTGTGATCTGATCACCCATTGAATTAGACTCATTACAAAAACAAAGTATGTTTAAAATGCAAATCAAAAGTTTACTGAAGGTATATCAATCTCAATCTACATACTAAAACAAACTTTAAAAAGAGTGTTCCTAACTAACTAGGAGGATTTAGGGTAGAAAGACTCACCCAGCCTTTTAGCGGTAAGAGGCTGCATGGTGAACACCATGGCATGGCATCATAGCAACAGCATGGCTAAGAAAAGATGGCTAGAGCTGCATGGAGACTCTAACTTAAAAGAGTCTCCCAAAAAGCAATAAAATTTAAATTAGGTCATGTGTGGAATGACCCAGCACTCCAGTTGGCTGGAAGTGCCCAGTGAAATAAGAGAAAGGGAGTTTGGGAGAACAGAAGCATGCAGGGAAAAAAAAACACACCTAGACTTATCTTAGGATGTGAATGAGGTACACAAAATTGCTTTTACATTACAATTAATTATTTCCCCACATACTACAAAAGGCCTTATTGAAATAAAGATATGCTACTGTATATCTACAGTATTCCCTTCATTTACCAAGCTTGTAACTCTATAAAAAAGAGAGAGACGATTAGACTGGCATGACTTGTTTTTAAGAAACCCATGTTGACTTTTAGTGATCACAATGTCCTTTTCTAAGTCCTTACAGATATTGCAGAGAGGTACAATGTAAATTCCAGTGCCTGTGTCTCAACCAGACACCATCCTAACCCATTAGAGTTGTCCGAGGGGTGTCTAGGAGTTTGCAAACCTAGTTCCTGTGGATACCTTCCATATCTTAATAAGCTTAAAAATACCAAAAGCATGCAATGCTGGAACAGCACCAAATCGTGCTGCTAATGATAGGCCATCTTGGCCCAGAGTCAGTTCTCTAGAACTCTTCATTGGAAAAACAAACAAAAACTCAGGTGTGAGTTCCAAGATTGATTTATACTCAAGCCAGGAAGTTTGTGCTTTTTGAGTTGACCTAATAAAACATACTCCTTTTGGTTTAACCAAGTTAGCAGCTTCAAAATGCTGGGAAACTGTAGCTCTGCATGCTCTGAATAGAAATATTATTTAGGAAATATGAATATGGGATGGTATTTGGTGCTTTGGTTAGTTCTAGTTTTACCACTGAAGAGTGGTCCTGTGATGTAAGTCCCAGTTTTGTCTGTTCACTGGAGCCTGCACAAGTGAAGCTATCATGCAACTGAAGCTGCCCTTTCATGTTACAACGACCCAGCTAGCAACATTCAAAAAGAATAGGAGTGTACAACCATGGCCCCTCACATAAGTATGGCTCTTAGAGGCTCCTAGTATGGCCCCAACTTAGTTTTCATCACTATCTAGCTAACTAGTCAGGCTGACTGGGGGTGGTAGGGTTGAAAGACTTTCCTACTCTTCAGTCATGCTGACAAGATTACTAACCCCTCCTGTTGTTAGTAATGGTGGAGATGCTTGAGGAGGGTGGCAGTTGGAGGTTTTTAATTCCTCTCTTTCACAATCCTTATATCTCAGTGTTCCTGCAAGCAGAGGAGTGTGAGGAATCTTTGCATGTGGTGAGATGTGTGTGTGCGTGTTCATCACTATCCAAATGCAATTCTCCAGATGTGTCCATGTAATGTGGGAGGCAATGAAGACAATCTGATTCGTGGTTTGCCTAAGAAATGAAAATAAACCAAGTTGCTTCAAATAGTCTTTATATGCCCATTATTGCCAAATGTGCTTGTTTCTCTGAAAGCGCTAGGTCTCAAACATGGTAATACCAACTATTCCAAGTCAAGGAGCCCTGGTGGCGCAATGGTTAAATGCCAGTACTGCAAGCCACCACGTTGCAAGTTTGATTCCAGTGGGCTCCAAGGTTCACTCAGCCTTCCATCCTTTCGTAGGTTGGTAAAATGAGTACCCAGCTTGTGGGGGGCAATTAGCTAACACACATTGGAAACTGTTTAATGCAGTGTAGATGTGTAAATAGCTATTGCTTAAAACAATTTGTAAGCCGCTCTGATAGCCTTGTGGCTGAAGAGAGGGGTATAAATATCTAAATAAATAAATAAAAATAAATACTTTCCAATTTTTGGCTATATCTTGTTTGGTTGCTATAACAAGAAGGTGGTAAGGTCTTTGTTAAACAATTCTAAATGTTGTTCTTGAAAAATATTTAAAAGAACACTATCTGATTCCTAGTTCATTGTTTGGTTAGTAATTGCACATATTTCTGATTTTACTTCTCTCCAAATCATAGACGTGGGTAATACATGTTATAATACTATGTCAAACATTGACACTTATTTATTGGTAAACAGAAAGAACGGTGGTTCCAGCATTTATCTGTTTCCCCTCCTTACCAAGAACCTTTTCTTGATCAACAGGGGAACAGAGAATTAGCAAAACTACAGGGTTGTGGGGGGTTTTTTGTTTGTTTGTTTTACCAATAAATAAGTGGCAATGTTTGACACAGTATTAGAACATGTTTCAGCAGGAAAAGGGTGGGGGTAAATCACTGGAAGATATTTTCCCAGTTAAGAACTGACAGATGGAAGAAGAATAAACAAAGTTATTGTCACTTCTTATCACCACACCAGCATTCTGTTATAATGCCTATTGCAGCTGCTTGGAGATGGGTGACAATAGAACATGAGAGGAAGGCAGTGCTCAATTTCTATGTCACAGTCTAGTTCTAGCATGCAGGAATGCCACACTATATGGCTCATTCTGGATGTTACTACTGCTGTACTGTATGTGGGAATGATCCCACATGAAGGGCAGGGGAGTCTCCTTGCACATTTACAATGATCATGTCAGGAGGAAGGCGCACCCAAAACTCTTTTCTCTAACTCTTCAAATGGGAATGTTTTCAAAATGGCGAGGCATTCAAATTTAATTTTCCCATCTGCTATGTTCAGTGGTATAATCCAGAAAGGATTTTACCACATGGGCCCATAGCACAGGGTCCCAAAAGGCCTTCATCATACCTTCTATCATTTGGAGCCAGAGATGGAAAGAGTTGAAGGCAGTATAGCAGCCACCTTTGTTGGTAGTGGTTAAAAATGTTTTTCTTTTGTCCCACTGTCCTCTTCGAGCAAAACTGTATTGCCAGTATTTTAAATGAAGAGGCCTTGAGAAATGAGCAATAGTGATGTACACACTACAAATTAGGCAAATAATTGTCTCAGTCTCACATCCCTCCCCCACATGAGCATTATGTCTGCTTTATTATTTTGACTGCCATGTACCATGCAGAATGGCTTGGGGAGGTGGGTGTGTTTAGCTTGGAGAACAGAAGACTAAGCAACAATATAGCCATGAGGAGATATCATACAGATGTCATATAGAAGATGGAGCAAGCTTGTTTTCTGTTGCTCCACAGACTAGAACACAAACCAACAAATTCAAACTGCAAGAAAAGAGACATTAGGAAGAAGGAGAATGGAGGAGTCTCCTTCTTTGGGGGTTTTAAGCAGAGGCTGGATGGGCATCTTTCAAGACTGCATTCATACATACATTCATACATGGCAGGGTGTTGGACTAGATGGCTCTTTTGATCCCTTCCAACTCTTTAAGGTTCTCTGTATGACATAGTATTTTACATAGAAAAACTCGGTGTTTGAAACTTTACCAAAATAATACTGTGCACAGAATTTGCAAGGCTAATTTACAGATCTGTATATTTTAAAAATTATAACATCTCATACAATGCCTTATATGCTACCAGCAGCCCATTTGCAGAGAGTGGATCCACACAGCAGTACCTTGTGAAAAAAAGCACCACCTCTGCGCTTGCCCACACCTGAAATGGCAGCATCCCGGAAAGCCCATATTTGCAAACCACACATGTTGGCAGAAGAGAACCTAAAACAACATACTCAGTAGTCACGCAATGCCGGCTAAGCGGCAGCTGAATGGAATATTCTGGAAAGAAGCATTGCTGACTGGCTCTTCAACCCTTGCACTCCAGCAATGAAAACTTTGATGCAAATCCTTTTCTTCTTCCTCCTCCTTGTCGTTGTCCTTCCTACTGTGTTACAGAACCTGCATAATTAAAAGCAAAACATTTACACAGCTGTCATAAAGACTTCAACTGAGATAACAGTGTTTGCAAATAATAATAATAATAAATAGTAATAGTAATAGTAATAATAATAATAATAATATAATTTATAACAACAATAATATTCCCGAATCCATTTGCTTTTGATTACTAAACGCCTCTCCCCAGTGAAAGGTTCCAACTACGACAAGTAGGAACAAAGCCCCACTCCTTCTAGGCTGCCGAGGTCTTTAGTGCGCAGGCGCACGATCACGTGATCGTCCCCGACCCTTCCAACATGGCGGCGCCCACAACTTCAATGCGGAGTCTTCATTTCGTGCAGGTAGTCGGGGCTTTGCACCTTTGGGGTGGGAAGGAGGAGGGGTGACCCTTCGAAGACGGGAGGTAATCTTCTTTTCTTTTTTTGGCTTTGGTTTCTTCTTCTCGTGAAGCATGGCAGTTCCGCGGAGCTCTCGGAACTTCGGCCAAAGGCAGCGTCCCTACAGGCTGAGTTCTTCTCCCCCTGAAAGTCCGTGGCCGATGAGTACATTTAAGTGCTTTTCCTGATGACTGTTGGATGACAAGTTGGTGAAACTCTGAGCTAGTGTCTTGTAATGGTGAGGCTTAGACGTGTTGGGCTTTAAGCTCGGGAAGACCTAAATGGAGGGCTGTGCCTTGCCATCAAACTTACTTTGTGTTTTTCCTTTTATTTTCTGGGCTGTGAGGCCGTGTTCTGGAATACTTTCTTTCTGACGTTTCACCTGCATCTGTGGCTGGTATCTTCAGAGAATGATTGGGAAGGGTGTGTGTGGAGTTTATATATTGTGAACCCCTGTTGCTCACTGTCTTTCAGCCTGACCTACCTCACAGGATTGTTGTGAGGCTAGGAGAAAGGACATACGGGCATGCCTCAGTTAACAAAGCCTCCGATAAAGAGACTCCTGTTTACAAAGCTTTTTAATGCCTTCCCGGCCCTCCTCTGTCTAGCTGGAAGTTTGGTTTTATCGGCACCCCCTCCGCGCCTGGATTGATATTGGTGAAGGAAGGCTGCGGAAACATAGGCTTTTTGTGTGAGGTTGCACTAGCTTGTAAATAGTACTAGTAAACAGTGCGCAAGTAAACAGTGGATAGCTTCATCAGGCAAAAAGCAGGATTCTGTTCTGGCACATTGTACTGTAACTGTGTGTGCTTGACTACAACAGTTGGTCTCTTCCAACTCTGCAATTCTATGATTCTAGGCTAGGCAAACAACAGTTCTGCAGAATTCCTTACTGAGCATAGAATCATAGAATTGTAGAGTTGGAAGACACCACGAGGGCCATCCAGTCCAACCCCCTGCCACGCAGGAATACACAATCAAAGCATCCCCGACAGATGGCCATCCAGCCTCTGTTTAAAAACCTCCAAGGAAGGAGACCCCACCATGCTCCGAGGGAGTGTGTTCCACTGCCAAACAGCTCTTACTGTCAGAAAGTTCCTCCCTAATGTTGAGGTGGAATCTCTGTTCTTGGAGCTTGCATCTATTGCTCCGTGTTCTAGTCTCTGGAGCAGCAGAAAACAAGCCTGCTCCATCCTCAACATGACACCCTTTCAAATACTTAAACAGGGCTATCATATCGCCTCTTAACCGTCTTTTTTGCCCAGGCTAAACATACCCAGCTCCCTAAGTCTCTCCTCATAAGGCATGGTTTCCAGACCTTTCACCATTTTAGTTGCCCTTCTCTGGACAAGCTCCAATTTGTCAATATCCTTTTTGAATTGTGGTGCCCAGAACTGGACACAGTATTCTAAGTGAGGTCTGACCAAGGCAGAATAGAGCAGCACTATCACTTCCCTTAATCTAGACACTATACATCTATTGATGCAGCCCAAAATCGCATTGGCCCTTTAAGCTGCCTCATCACACTGTTGACTCATGTTCAACTTGTGGTCAACTAGGATTCCTAGATCCCTTTCGCACGTAGTCTCATTCAGCCAGGTCTCCCCCATCCTATATCTATACATTTTATTTTTCTGCCCTAAGTGCAGTACCTTACATTTCTCCGTATTGAATTTCATTTTGTTAGCTTTGGCCCAGCTCTCCAGTCTATCCAGGTCATTTTGAATGTTGATCCTGTCTTCTAGGGTATTAGCTACTCCTCCTAATTTGGAGTCATCTGCAAATTTGATAAGTATGCCCCTAATTCCCTCATCCAAGTCATTGATAAAGATGTTGAATAGCACTGGGCCCAGGACAAAACCCTGTGGCACCCCACTGATCACATCTTTCCAAAACGAAGAGGAGCCACTGCAGAGCACCCTTTGGATTTGTCCAGTCAACCAATTGCAAATCCATTTAACAGTTAACTTGTCTAACCCACATTTTACAAGTTTGTTTGCAAGAATGTCATGGGGAACCTTATCAAAGGCCTTACTGAAATCAAGGTATGCGATATCCACAGCGTTCTCTTCATCTACCAAGCTGGTAATTTTTATCATAAGTGAACAATAAAACAAAGGGGAAGAAGGAAAAGCAGATAAGCCTTCCTCACAGCTCTCCACAACATATCACAAAATAGATCTTTACCAGTGGAAGCTGGTAAAAGGAAAATAAAATAAAACCCTGGATGCATTTTGAAAGCTTTCAGGTGGTCTTTAGAGGGTTCAAAATGTTTTTGTTTACTTATGTAAGGCTTACCTGGCCTGCATATTGTTAGTTTTGGAAGAAAGAGTTTGCTGAAACTTGTTGAACTACTGTTCTTTTTTTGTTGTATTGCAATCTATCTTTTTTCTTTCCATGTTATTTCTGCCTTTGGCACCAAATTTTCTGTTCAAGAAGTCATGTCCAGGAACACATCTACTTTGATAACAGAAGTATAACTGTGTCTACTATCTTGAGCTCTTTGGACTAAGGGATGGTATAAAAAATCACAACAAATTAAAGTGGTTTTGGTGCTTGAAAGTCAGGATCATAAAATCATAGAATCATAGAATTGCAGAGTTGGAAGAGACCACAAGGGCCATCCAGTCCAACCCCCTGCCATGCAGGAATACACAATCAAAGCATCCCTAACAGATGGCCATCCAGCCTCTGTTTTGGCTTCATTCTTAACATGATAGTTCTTTATATGCAGAGACTGTTATTGTATAAAGAAAAAATTGATTTGTTGCTGTTACAATCAGCCTGTCAGGTCCCTTTTCTTCTCTATATTTTTTTAGTGTTATCTTTCAAACTATTTCTGCATATCCACTTTAAAAATCCATGGTATCAGTAGCATTCCAAGATCAAAGTCTAAAGCCAGACAACATTTACAATAGAAATGTTGTTCTAATAGAATAGAAGTATAGTGTCTAGATCAAGGGAAGTAATAGTGCCGCTCTATTCTGCCTTGGCCAGACCTCACCTAGAATACTGTGTCCAGTTCTGGGCACCACAATTCAAAAAGGATATTGACAAATTGGAGCATGTCCAGAGAAGGGCGACTAAAATGGTGAAAGGTCTGGAAACCATGCCTTATGAGGAGAGACTTAGGGAGCTGGGTATGTTTAGCCTGGAAAAAAGACGGTTAAGAGGCAATATGATAGCCCTGTTTAAGTATTTGAAGGGGTGTCACGCTGAGGATGGAGCAGGCTTGTTTTCTGCTGCTCCAGAGACTGGAACATGGAGCAATGGATACAAGCTCCAGGAACAGAGATTCCACCTCAACATTAGGAGGAACTTTTTGACAGTAAGAGCTGTTTGGCAGTGGAACACACTCCCTCGGAGCGTGGTGGGGTCTCCTTCCTTGGAGGTCTTTAAACAGAGGCTGGATGGCCATCTGTCGGGGATACTTTGATCAAGATTTCCTGCGTGGCAGGGGGGTTGGACTGGATGGCCCTCGTGGTCTCTTCCAACTCTACAATTCTATGATTCTATGATTTTTATTATGACTAGCCAAGACTGTGAACACATCTGACTATGGATTTGGGCTTTTCCCCTTTGATTGATCAATACACCTTCATTTTGTTTTATTTTTACGTTTATAAACTATACTGAAAATGTAGAAAATGTCAAACTATACTGGGCAACAATACTAGTTTTTAACTGAACCTCACTGATAGGAAATTATTTGTAAAAAAATAATTCTGGTTTTATAAATTTGCCCTTTGGCAAACTGTTTAGAGGAAGAACTGGTAAAAACCTAAAATGTATGTATCTCTGCATCTAGATCCCCAAAGGTGGGATACTTTGGTATTTTTCAAGATGTGATTCCTCTATGTAGTCTTGGGAGTCCACATATTAGAAGAAACAAGGAGCATAAGTTCTGCTGAGAAAAGGTTAGTTAAAATATAGTTTTCCATGATTGCTTTACTTATTTATATCCTTCTTAAGGTTACAAAGTTTACCAAGGTGGCTTATAACTAAAATAAAATATAAAAAGACAATAGCCATTTGATTTGGACAAGTTGGAGCGTGTCCAGAGAAGGCTGACTAGGGTGGTGAAAGGTCTGGAAGCGATGCGTTATGGGGAGAGACTTGGGGAGCTGGGTATGTTTAGCCTGGAAAAAAGACGGTTAAGAGGCGATATAATAGCCCTGTTTAAGTATTTGAAGGGGTGTCACATTGAGGGTGAAGCAGGCTTGTTTTCTGCTACTCCAGAGACTGGAACACGGAGCAATGGATGCAAGCTCCAGGAACAGAGATTCCACCTCAACGTTAGGAGGAACTTTTGACAGAGCTGTTTGGCAGTGGAACACACTCCCTCGGAGCGTGGGGGGGTCTCCTTCCTTGGAGGTCTTTAAACAGAGACTGGATGGCCATCTGTCGGGGATGCTTTGATCAAGATTTCCTGCATGGCAGGGGGTTGGACTGGATGGCCCTCATGGTCTCTTCCAACTCTGCAATTCTATGATTCTATGATTTCTTTGTTATGCCCTGTTGTGATTAATATTGTGTAAAGAAGATATCAGAACTGTTCTTTCTGGCATGTCCTTACTAGCTCCATTGCTGATACTTGTGGTGGAAGGTCCGAAGAGTCTACTGAAAATGCGAGGAGACTTTCTGATTTTAAAAAGTTGTTAAAATATTGTTAAAAATTCACCTGCAGTGCACAACCCTGATTGAGCATAGGAGGAAGGGGCACTCTGGGGGCTTGTCTAAATGGTGAAAATACTCCTCATAGAATTTGAGGAGAATACCTTTTGTCCCAATGGAATCCTTCAGTGATTCAATGAGTTTGGAAGGAGGGCCCCCCAAAACTCTGAATATTCCTCAGGAAAAGCCTTTGCAGCCTTTCCCAACGTTTTTTTTTTTAAACACTCTGAGGGAAATGCTCATTCCTGCTCATGTTTGTTGTGCAGTCCAGAGAGGGCAGAACTGGAGATGTGATTGGTTGGATGTGTGCAGGTGTGGGCTTACCATCAAGCTCCTGGAAGTGCTTTTCGCACTAACGATCGTTCATTTTTTGAACTGCCAATTCTTCATGGTGGCCACCACAAGGAACAGGAGGAGAGACAGCCAGCAGCCCTTAACGCATTCTGGCGGTGGCAGCGTCCAAATCCGGCTGCAGTTAAAGGGACGGGAGGAGCCACTTGGTCAGTCGCTGGTTGCAGAGAAGGAAGAGAAGGACAGCTCTTCGACACTTCGGTTTCATTCCATCTTCCCAGGCTGGGCTGCTCTTTCTCTCATGCCTGTCCCACGCCTACCAAGTTTGATATCAGTCCTCTTACTTCTCCACAACCAGCAGCTGGCCAGGGGTCTCCTCCTTTAATTGCAGCTGGATTCGGGCACTACCCCCCCCCCCGGATTTGTGAAGGGCTAGTGGCTCAGTCTGTCCTCCTATTCCTTGCGGTGGCTGACCTTCTTGTCACCTCCAGTCATTGTCAGATTCCCTTCACTCCCCCGATCGCCCTGACCACAAAATAATAATAATAACACAACTGCCATCTTGATGCCTGGCTATGTGAACATCAGGCATGGAGAGCTTCACAGTCTGTTGTTTTTATGAAAAACACAGTGGAAACAAAACAATGCTCCTGCAAATTTGCTATAATGTGCAGGTATGAGCATTATTTCTTCTTGTCTAGACAAGCCCTGTGTGTGTATAGAGCAGGATCCCCTTTTCTGACCTACATGTTGCCTCAGCAGTAAGAAACTGAGTCCAGGACCAGCGGACAGGGCTCTCCTCTCCTCTTCATGGGAAAGTGCTGCACGTACAGGACTAATATTAAAAACAACTCAGTAAGATCCTTCCTATAGGGTGGTTGGTCTCAGTTGGCTCTGTGTGTGGTATGGAAAACAGTCTTCCAGGATTAGTGTCTGATGTATTTTTAATCTGTCTTTGCTTTGCCTTGTAGAACATTAGTGACACATTGTCCTGTAGCTGAGGAAGTGGAAGTCTAGCTCATGTAACAGCAAGTTTGTCCACTGCCTGCTTTCCTTTTCCTTATCATGTGCATGTATATTTAGTCTGAGCTGGATCAGTGTCGCTGGTTTCCCTTGTGTGTCTAGGCTAATTCCAAAGTGTAGGTATGCTGAAAGCTTTAGTAAAAAACATCTGAAGGACACCATGTTAGGAGAGGCTGTTCTTAGACTTTAAAAAATATTTATTTATTTATTTATTTATTTCAGGTTTTTCTCTTAGCAATGGGACTTATGATGTAAATCTTAATGTAATGTTGAAAATGTTTTTTGGAGGGGGGAGAAGGTGTTGGAATGTACCTCTTTGGCCCTTTGGAAATACATCAAAATCATTTTAATAAAGGCTGGCAGACAGCCTGTAACCTGCAACATTTACCACTCAGAGCCGGACAGAGGAAGAATGCAAGAGATTGGGGAAGAAAAAAAATCTCCCTCTCTTCTGCTTCATTTAGCTCCAAACCTACAGTTTTAGGCTTGCTGATGTCCTGAACAGGAGCAGTTCTCTTTATGGTTTGGACACAGCAATGTTTCTTATGAGTCTTATATTATGAGTTTTCGGTAGTGGTTCACTTGCCCATTTGGAAGTGAAACAGAATGCTCCAAAGCCTGATCTTTGAAAATCTAGCTTGACAGTATCTTGTTGATTTATCCTCAGTTTAGTAAATTGTTGAATTAAATAGTTTGTCTGGCTGTGAATTATTTTAAACCTTCTCCATCCAATTGTTAGATGAGTGATTTTCAGTGGAATGGCATGACACAAGCTTAAACATGTTTCGTTTTCTGCTCTTGTACCTTTCAAAATAAGATGCATAGCACTTGAATTCCCACCTCCACTCTCACGTTATTGTGATGTTGAAAATGAAAGGGTGCCCCAGCATTCACTGACATAGCCCATAGTGCAGGTGACTGGAGTGGGGGAAGGGATGACCTGGAAGCATCAGTATTATTTAGAGAGCATGATTGCATTCCTTAGCCCTGGCAGAGCAAAAGAGACTATGGTCCCAGGGGCTAATGTTAACTGGCAGGGGGTTGGACTGGATGGCCCTTGTGGTCTCTTCCAACTCTATGATTCTATGGACTATATGGAAGTCACAGAGAAAAATGGATGTAGCAAAAACTGTGCCTTCAGTACTGCGCCGCAGGTACCAAAAAGGTCTGGGGAATGGACTAGCTCCATAGTTTACATAGCCACTGAAATGTGTCACATTGTACAATAACTTGCGCTATGGACATTTGTTGTGTTCCTGAGATGGTGTGTTTACCACTGATCCTATCCAGCAACAGAGTTAAAGTACATGCCAATAGGCCCTGTTATGACATTTCAAATTTACAACAATAGCCACAGCTGGGCAGAAAAAGCAAACGGGCAGGTCAAGTGGGGGAAGAAGGTGAAAGGTGATGCCACTGGCATGGAAGAGAAAGAATGACAATGAGAGGGGGAAATGAGGAGGGCAGGAGTCCCAGGAAGATTCTCAGAATGGGGAAGATGAAAGTGGACAGAAAGAACAAATATGAGGATGCAGCAGCAGTAGAGGAGAGGAAAAAGGGATGCAGATTTGAGACAAAGGTAGGAACAAAAGCTAACGAGATAAGTAAGAATAATAGCCTTAGAACTGAAAAGGGGTTGCAAGAGCCATCTAGTCCAACCCCCTGCCTTGCTGGTTACTCAAGTACAGCACTCCTGAAAGATGCCTATCCAGTCTCTGTTTAGAGAAGGGGAAGCCTGACTCTGCCACATTGACCAGATAAACCACTTTGAGAAAGTGAGGATGAATTCCACTTGAATTGTATTTAGACAGAATAACCAGTGTAGCCTAGCAGGGTATATTTTGATAGAATGGGTGCTCAACATGTGGCCTAGCTGCCATTATTCTTTCTGGATACAAACGTTATTTGCATTCCACTCTCCTGTAGGCATTTCATTCCTGTCTTGCCATCACAGAGCAAAAGTGAAAGCTTTGAGCTGGGGCTGCTGCATGAAGGCATTACTAACTTTCTACCTTGGGGAGCATCTGATTGTACAAAGCTAGATGAGCTGTTATATTGTGAGCTGTGGATTTTCAGATATAATAAAACATAACTCACAATAAAAAATTAAAATGTAGTGAATGCTTATTTACAAGTTTACATATTAACTGATACCTCACCACCATAAGAAGAGCTAGAAGTGCTTTAGAAATCTGAAATACTACCTGAGTTCACACATCTGGATAAGCTATAGGATATGTCAGACACAGTTTTCTGCTTGGCCTTGAACTGGTCTGCAGACAACCAGACAAACCAAAGTTTGTTATCTCCATTTCTGGTCTGTTTATTCCCCACCCCCTTTATCTGCTTCCTTTCAGGCTAGGAGCTGAAAAAGCAAGGCACAGCTCTGTGTGTGGATGCAACAACAATCCATGAATTAAACCAAGTGCAACTCATGTTCTCTTCCATATGCTATTGGACTACAGCTCCTAGAAGCACTAGCTAGTATAAGCAGTGGTGAGGGATATTGGGAACTGTGGCCTAAAGAACATCTGGATGGCCACATAATTCCCATCCCTGGTTTGAACAAACAAGTATGTACAATATGAGTTTGTAACTGGTATGCACTTAACCAATAAAACAAAGTTTGTTTTCAGGGATGGGGATGGATACAATGATAAGTCAGAATTCAACAAACCATAACCTGGCTTATCATTTTGTGTTAATCTATCTACTGTCTATCCATCAGCATGGCAAGCAAAATTGTTTTGTGAACTGTGATACTCTGGTATGTATGAAGTGCTTTATTTATTGACCTTATGACTGCTTATTCATACACAACTGTTATACACAACTATTTTAAACTATGTTGGTCTAAAATGGCTCATTTCACATTATTTTCAATGCAGCAAGATTTCATGGTTCACTTTTTAAACTCACTCCTCAGAGTAAGACATGAAATGCCTGTCCTCAAGAGGTCTGTGCTTCCAAGATGTGGTTCACACAGTATTTTTCCTACATAGAAACATAGAATCATAGAGTCGGAGGAGACCTCAAGGGCCATCCAGTCCAATCCCCTGCCATGCAAGAATACACAATCAAATCATTCCTGACAGATGGCCATCCGGCCTCTGTTTAAAAACCTCCAAAGAAGGAGACTCCACCACACTACGAGCAGTGTATTCCACTTCCAAACAGCTCTTACTGTCAGGAAGTTCTTCCTAATGTTTAGATGGAATCTCTTTCCCTGTAGTTTGAACCCATTGCTCTGTGTCCTAGTCTCTGGAGTAGCAGAAAACAAGCTTGCTCCATCCTCAGTATGACATCCCTTCAAATATTTAAACATGGCTATCATGTCCCTTCTCAACATTCTCCAGACTAAACATGCCCAGCTCCCTAAGCCACTCCTGATAGGGCAAGGCTTCCAGACCACTCGCCATCCTGGTCGCCCTCCTCTGGACATGTTCCAGCTTCTCAATATCCTTCCTGAATTGAGGTGCCCAGAACTGGACACAGTATTCCAGGTGAGATCTGACCAAAGCAGAATAGAGTGGCACTATTACTTCCCTTGATCTAGACACTATACACATGAGTTGTTAAGACTATCCTCCTGCATGCATTCATGTAAAGTGTGATTGCAGCAGGTAACAATTTGTGTGGTTGTAGCAGCTTGATAAACTGCTCTGAAGTTTCCAGAGTTGATGCAAGGCCAGTCTAGTTTCACATACTGCATTTATCAACTATGATAAGAATTTGTTTCAAGACAGACATAGATGAATACACTTATGTGTATTCCCTGTAATGTATTTAGAGAAAAAAGTGAACAAATTAACATTATTCAAAACTGAGAAGAAATGTTAAAGAATCCTATTCACCTTAAAGGCTTAACAAATGTATTTTTCTTGCAGGTGCCACAGGATGCTTTGTTGTTTTTGGCTAGCCCTTCAGCAAGTGTTACAAGAAACGTTGCTCATGCCTACCAAAACTAGCAGCCTGAACTGGATCACTTTAGTAGCATCTGGCCTGCATACCTGTCATATATATGTTCTTATTGTTGACTTATGGTGACCCTATGAATGAGAGACCTCTAAGTCACCCTGTCCTCAACAGCTCTACTCAGGTCTTGCATCCTGAGGGTCGTGGCTTCCTTGATTGAGTCTTCCCAACTGGAATGTGGTCTTCTTCTTTTCCTACTGCCTTCTCCCATACCAAGCATTAATCATAGAATTGTAGAGTTGGAAGAGACCACAAGGGACATCTAGTCCAATTCCCTGCCATGCAGGAATCACAATCAAAGCATCCCTGACAGATGGCCGTCCAGCCTCTGTTTAAAGACCTCCAAGGAAGGAGACTCCACCACGCTCCGAGGGAGTGTGTTCCACTGCCGAACAGCTCTTACTGTCAGAAAGTTCCTCCTAATGTTGAGGTGGAATCTCTGTTCCTCGAGCTTGCATCTATTGCTCCGTGTTCTAGTCTCTGGAGCAGTAGAAAACAAGCTTGCTCCATCCTCAGTGTGACACCCCTTCAAATACTTAAACAGGGCTATCATATCGGCCCTTAACGTCTTTTTTCCAGGCTAAACATACCCAGCTCCCTAAGTCTTTCCTCATAAGGCATGTTTTCCAGACCTTTCACCATTTTGGTCACCCTCCTCTGGACACACTCCAATTTGTCAATAGCCTTTTTGAATTGTGGTGCCTAGAACTGGACATGATATTCTAGGTGAGACCTGACCAAGGCAGAATAGAGTGGCACTATCACTAAGTGCAGTACCTTACATTTCTCCGTATTGAATTTCATTTTGTCAGCTTTGGCCCAGCTCTCCAGTCTATCCAGGTCATTTTGAATTTTGATCCTATCCTCTAGGGTATTAGCCACTCCTCCTAATTTATTGCTTTTTCTAGTGAGTCATGTCTTCTCTTGATATGGCCAAAGTATGACAGCATCAGTTTAGTCATCTTGGCTTCTAGTGAGAGCTCAGGTTTGATTTTCTCTAGGGCCCATTTCTTTGTCTTTTTAGCAGTCCATGGTATTTGTAGAACTCTTAACCATAGAATCGTAAAGTTGGAAGGGGCCTCTCCAGCACCACATTTCAAATGAGTTGATTTACATCTTATCAGCTTTCTTCACTGTCCACCTTTCACTACCATACATAGAAATTGGAAATATAATGGCATGGACAATCCTAACTTTAGTATTCAATTATATACAGTTGGCCCTCTGTATCCACAGATTTGGCATCAACGAATTTAACTATCCATATCTTGAAAATATTTTTGAAAAATTCAAAGACGCAAACCTTGATTTTGCTGTTTTATGTAAGCGACACCATTTTACTATGCCATTGTATATAATAGGACTTGAGCATCTGTGGGTTTTGGTATCCATGCAGGGTTCTGGAAACAAACCCCAGCAAAACCAAGGGCCCACTATATCTTGACACGTCAGGATCTTGTCTGGTTCCTTCATAGCTGCCCTTCCAAGTCCTAGTCTTCTGAGTTCTTGACCATAGTATCCGTTCTGATTAGTGACTGAGCTATGATATGAAAAATCTTGGTCTATTTCAGTGTCTTCATCAACTGCTTTAAAGTTATATTAACATTCTGTGGTTATTATTATTTTTAATGTTGAACTGTAAACCTGCCTTTGCACTTTCTTCCTTGATTTTCTTCAGTAACTGTACCAAGTCCTTGCTATTTTCTGCTAGTAGTATTGCATCATCTGAATATCTTAAATTGTTGATGTTCATTCTTCCAATGTTCATGCCTTGTTCCTCCTCATCTAACCATTCGTTATGTATAGTTTGAGCATACAATGTTCAGCATAAATACGTACATTGTTAAATACATACAGATACATACATTGTGTGTATTTGCATGTGGCTAGATGTGCTAAACTCTGTCAAAAGACTTTGTATGCATTGCAACTTTGACTACACATGCTATTTTTGCCCCTAGATACCATCTTCTCTAGTAGATTCTCCTTTAATGAGTTGGTCTTTGACTGGTGAGTTGAGCCGCACAAATATTAGACTCCTACCTAAGAAGGAGTACAACAACTATTCCTTTCATTTGTTTCTTTAGAGTGTTTTTAAGAGGTGCTGGGAGAGAAGCAAAATGGGAGGGATTACTATGAAAGAAGTAAGCAAAGGACTGAGAGCAAAAAAGTAAGATGAGCATAGGATAAAGCCTCTGAAGTGAGCTCCCTGATGTAGGTTAAGGCTAAAGGTGGGTCCTAGACCTGATAGTATTGAAAGTGAATGTTCTGTCTAAGTCTTTGTAGTCAATTGAAGTAGCTTTTCAAAAGGATACAATCAAATTTTATAAAATAAGTATTTTCTAATTCCATTATATTTCTGACTTAAAGTTCTAATACTTAGTCCAGTGCAGTTTATCTACAGGTGTTATTTTATTTATAGACATTCTATATGTATCTGTTTGAAAGCAAGTCTCATTGAGCTTAGTGGGGCTTACTCTCAGCTAAGTAAATATAAAGTTGCAGCATTAAACTTGGCTTTTTCAATAAACTGAATTTGAACTGAAACTGTCTTATGCAAAAGGGTGCTCAGTACTCATGCAATTGCTGTCTGTGTGTGACTTACTATCTATGTTTGTAAAGACAGTGAGGATATTTTCAAGCCACCAGTTTTTAATGTGGAGAGGTTTCTCCCTTCACATTGTAGCAGAATGTTTTAGTCCAATTGTTTACTTCTCTTTGTTTGCACATAACATAATATTTTTCTTCATATGGATGCAACATGTGACACTAGACCATACTAGCTGAAAAGATATAGAAGTGGTGGGGTTTCTGTACACCAAATTGCTTGATTTAATGCTAAGCAGCTTTTGCAGCACTGTTAGTGTAGGACACTAAAATGAAGGCTTTAAATTCCTGTTGTGTTATGTTCTTGTGTGTGGCTTACTTCAGCCATTTTTCCTAATGAATTCAGACCTCACATTCTTCAATTCACCATTAGGCCCTGTAAAAGAGCTCTTTTCTTTCTCTTACCTCCTCATCTTCTGTGTTTTAGCTGTGTCTCTTTTTGGAACTGGTTTAAAAATTCATAACTAGCAAACAATGAAAACCATGTGGAATTCTGTGGATCAAATTATAATTAAGTAAAAATAAGGAGGAAGTCTAAGCATGATCCTTTTCTGTTTCCTGAGTTGCTGCTGCCTCATTAATCAGTGCTCAAATGGCTCAGTGAAGCAGCTTGCTTTGTCCCTGGCACAGCAGCTTCTTCGTAGCTTTCCCCACCCCCTGTGTGCCTTCACAGTAGGGAAAACTAGAGAGGGAAACCATCAATCTTCCTTGTCACATATGTCGGCAGTGATTCGCTCTTCTCTTCCTGTGCTCGTTCATTCTTTCTCTCATCCCCCTACCCCACACACCACCTGTATTTAGAATTAGCTTTCCTTACCTGCTCTGTTACAGACCCTGCTGTTCCAAAACACACATCAGTTCAGTGGCATGGTAGAATTTTAATCCACATGTCTTTTCAAGACTGGCCTAAATACCTTAAAGCAGCCTTTCTTAACCTTTTTATCCTGGAGGAACCCTTGAAATAATTTTCAGGTCTCAGGGAACCCCTGCATAAACATTATTCTGCTATTGCTCCCCCCCCCACACACACACAATCACCATGTCTTGAGGAACCCCTAGCAGCCTCTTGGGGAACCCTAGCATTCAGGGAACCCTGGTTGAGAAACACTGCCTTAAAGGCACCAGATCCCATCTGATCTTGGAAGCTAAGCAGGGTCAACCCTCATTAATATCTCTCTCTCTCTCTCTCTCTCTCTCTCTCTCTCTCTCTCTCTCTTTTCTTTGCAAACGAAGATTCAGAAAGGACTCACCCCGCGCTTTCTGCAAGCACACTGATGACTAAAAAGGCCAATCTGAGATAAACAAGTCCGGTTGCAGAAAGCACAACAGAAGGTCTCCTTGGGTGATGTTTCCAGGTTGTGATTCTTTCTGTGTTGTCGTTTCTCTTCAAGACTTGTTCGGTGTGAGTTCTCAAATAAAGCTGCAGCATTGTGGATAGTGCATCTCCATACCTCCCGAAGTGAGGCCATGGCAGGCCATTGTTGGTGATCAATTTGGCCGAGCCTGAGATGTTGTTTCAGGGAGTCCTTATATCATTTTTTTTTGGAGTGCCCCTCTTACATTGACCCGTGGCGAGTTCACTGTAGAGTACTATTTTTGGGAGGCGATGGTCCTCCATCCTAGAAACGTGCCCTGCCCAGCGCAGCTGTGTTCTCAATATCATGGCCTCAATCCTAGTGATCCCTGCTTGTTCAAGGACAGCAACTTTCATCACATAGTCAGTCCAGTGTATATTTAAGATTGTGTGTATACAGCGCTGATGAAGCATTTGAGGAGTCGTAAGTGTGGGCGATAGGTGACCCATGTTTCAGACCCATAAAGGAGAATAGACAGTACAATGGCTCTATACCCTGGTTAATACTTGGATGGGATATTGCTGACAAATACCAGGTGCTATAGGCTACATTTCAGAGGAAGGAATTGGCAAAACCACCTCTGAGTATTGCTTGACTAAGAAAAAGCCTATGATTTTCATGAGGTTGCCATCCGTCAAGCCTGCCTATGCATGCACGCGTGCACACACACACACATGCTCTATCCAAAGACCAAAGCTATCCAGTAAAACCACCTGACAAACAAGTATAATGCATTAAAAATTAAATATATGCTCAGCCCTGGTGCTAATTGGATCTCTTCTGAAAAAGTACTAGCCTAGTCTGCCTCACAGCAGGGTTCCTGTGGAGATGAAAATACTTTTTTTGTTTGTTTCCCACAACAGAATTAATTTGTGGGACTTGTTGCTATGTCCTAGCCAGGCCACTATTTATAATAATGTTTGTAGGCAACATGGAGGAACTAATCCTAAAAGCATATTGTAGAATCCTAAAATGGGTAAGGCATATTCACTGGATAAAAATGCTAAGTTCTGAATGACTTTAGTCTGAGCCATCTTCTCTTGGTTGTGTATATTTCTTTCAATCAGGAACTCTTTGCTCTCTCGCTCTCTCTCTCTTTAAATCCTTTACCAATGCCACATCTTTTAAGCATGCAGCTCTGATATCTTGACCTCAGCATTTCACTGAGGCACATTCCAGCTCCATGATTTCATGACACCAGGCTGAACTCCCTGCTATGCTGCCTTCTGACTCTTGCAGGGTGAATAAACAGTGAAGTATCCTTGTAGAAGGCCAGTGTTCTATGTGTGGTTTTACTGCTACAATTGCAGATTTCTCAATTGTAATGAAGGCTTTTGTCAGTTAAAGCAACTGTTTCATGTTGCTTCACTTTTTTTTAAGAAATAGGGCATCAAAAACACAAAAATATGATAAAATAAGAATTTTAGGCCATTAAAAAAAAAGGTTAGGTATAATCTTCATGAGGACAAACCTTATTATCACAATTATTCATCCAATCAGTTTACCAAGACTATTAATAATTACTGTGTATGTCTCCCCACCTCCCAATTATACCATCTTATCAGGTCAGTTGTTTAATCTCATAGAATCATAGAATTGCAGAGTTGGAAGAGACCACGAGGGCCATCCAGTCCAACTCCCCTGCCACGCAGGAAATCTTGATCAAAGCATCCCCGACAGATGGCAATCCAGCCTTTGTTTAAAGACCTCCAAGGAAGGAGACCCCACCACGCTCCGAGGGAGTGTGTTCCACTGCCGAACAGCTCTTACTGTCAAAAAGTTCCTCCTAATGTTGAGGTGGAATCTCTGTTCCTGGAGCTTGCATCCATTGCTCCGTGTTCCAGTCTCTGGAGCAGCAGAAAACAAGCCTGCTCCATCCTCAGCGTGACATCCCTTCAAACAGGGCTATCATATCATATCGCCTCTTAACCGTCTTTTTTCCAGGCTAAACATACCCAGCTCCCTAAGTCTCTCCTCATAAGGCATTGTTTCCAGACCTTTCACCATTTTAGTTGCCCTTCTCTGGACACGCTCCAATTTGTCAATATCCTTTTTGAGTTGTGGTGCCCAGAACTGGACACAGTATTCTAAGTGAGGTCTGACCAAGGCAGAATAGAGCGGCACTATTACTTCCCTTGATCTAGACACTATACTTCTATTAAGTATTTATATGTCATATCTGCTGTATACATCATTCTATCTTCCCCATGCTGACATATATGTTAATTTTAACTATTATAATACAGTTGTCCCTCAGTATCCACGGCTTGAAAATAGTCTTTAAAAAATAATAATCCAAAGAGCAAACCTTGATTTTGCCGACTTGTATAAGGGACACCATTTTGCTATGCCATTGCATATAATGGGGTTGAGTATTCACGGATTTTGGTATCCGTGGGGGATCGTGGAACCAAACTCCAGCGAATATGAAGGGACAACTGTAATTTAAAATGCCACCATATTTTTTAAAAATGTTGACAGTTCTACCAATGTTGGCAGTTGGTAAGTGTTAAAACTACTGTATTTCTCTGTTTTGTCACTAGGTGGCCTATCCATAGGGAATTAATTTAGTACTGTTGTTTTGAAATGCATATTCTGATACTTTTATCAAATTCCATTCTACTGAAGCCTGTTTTGCTTCAATTCTACATATCCTTGTAATCCATAATTCTACACTTCATGCAAGTAAGTCCCATTCAATTCAGCTATAGCATCTTTTTGGGTAGACAGGCATACAACTGGAGTATTAATAAATCAGTATACAGGAGGACCCCTGTATCAGATGGGAATTGGTTCTGGAGGGGGGGGGGTGGATACTGAAAACCATGGATAATAGTGAACACCATTGAAAATAATGGGCCTTCCAGTTTAAAATATCATAGAGTTGCCTTGGAGGACCTAGAAAATTGCTAGACAGGACACATTTTCTAGAAAAACTCTTTGATAGGTGTGCTGTTTTATGTCCCATGGATAATTGAATCATTGGATAATTAATCAGTGGATACAGGGGTCCTACTGTAATTCTGATTTTTCTCTTCTGTTTGATGAGCATTTATGAAAAAATCCTGCTATTTTTAAAGCCATTATTCAAATTATCTACTAATAAAACTTTTTGTTAATCATTTTTACTTAAACAAAATGGAAATAAGTTCACAGTTTTAACAGTGAGTAGGGAGTCTTGTTTGCAGTTCTGCAGTGTTGGAACATGTGTGGTTTCTTTCTCCAGCATCTAGTTTAAACTCAGTATTATTAGAAAGGATATTGTGGGGGGTGGAAGGGCAGAGGGGAGAGAGAAGGGACACCTTTGCTACAGATGTACTGGAAACACTGATTCAACATATGCTAGAATAAGTTGCATTAGGAGGTTTCTCTGCTCCAGCTTTTAGTAAGAGGATGTTTCTTGAATGCAGTGGTCCAAAGGGGATGATATACTGATTGCAGTTTGGAGAAGATTGTGGAGTAAATAGGGTCCTGATTAGAAGCTTTACTGATAACTTCACCACATGGAAAATATTTTTTTAAAAAACCCTTCCAGTTGATTCCAGAATATTGGGGAACATTTTGAAGTATAATAGATCAAATCTTGACATCATGGGTTGCTTAGATACTGTCAGTCTGAAATGCTGTGGTGGAAGAAAGCAAATTTGGCAGAACTCTACATATGTAATTCATCTTTGCCCTCACAGGCTAGTTGTTTCAGGCATTTAGTTGTTTCACTTGTTTCTCTCTGAACTCTCTTCAGACTGTAAACATATATTTTATTGTTCAAGTATCTGTAATTGGTTATAATATTTTGAGTTTCAGATTTGTACTTCGTATGATGAACGTTCTTTAACTTTTTAAAATAAACCTTTATGTCACAATGTAACTTTAATTAACCAACTGCTTCACTATAATTGCTCCACATCTTCAGCAAAATTGTTTTCCCCCTAATACTTGGATTTCTATTAAAACCCATGCAAAAACGTTTTGGAAAAGGAGTGTAGTTTCAAAAGAATTTACAATATGACATATTACGTTTTAAAAAATTAAAAAGAAAAGGTAGAAGCCAATTCCACCAGATCTGTAAAATTTCAGATTATAGTAAAAAGTGATACAGTTAAGTTGAATTCTCCACCTTCTGTAACATAGTAAAAATTCCCCATCCTGTCCTGGAGTCACTGTGTGTTCATGCTTCCTTGCCTGCAGTCCACAGCATTGGAGGGCATTCAAAGGATGGGGGAGGGGCAGGAATGGAACTTCATGTACAGAAGAGTGTGAACCTTACTGTGATGCAACAATACATTTTTTGCTGGAATTGTCTAGATTCCTAGGTATCTAGTGATGCCTAGGTGATAAATGGAGATTTCCAGATTTTGTGGATGTTTTTTCAGCAATATAATTTTAGCAGAAGAAACATTTGATTTGAATGGGAATTTTGGTGAACAATTTAATGTGGAGAGTAAAATTAAAGGGACCCCCCAGGAATTTGGTTGCTTCTTTTAAGAAATGAAACTGTCAGAACTTAGTTATGACTGATTACTTAACCTGATTCTTTTTTAAAAGCCTCAAACCAGGTTATATGTGAAGTTGGTTTGTTTTACATTTACTGAAAACTCTAACTCTGATTAGACAATTATACTTTAAATTTTCTTCTTGTATCAACAAGGATACTTGTCTATTATGGAATAAGGATGGTGGTTAATATCTGAAAAACATTCTGTAGGGTGTGGTAGCAGGAACAATCCTTCAGGATTGGGAATTTAGGACCGCCCAGCTCGAAGCAGGAAGAAGACCTTTGACCGGAAGATTGAGTCTTTGTTCTCTGCTCTCTTCCACGCGGTCTCCAGTTCTTCCTGCCTCGCCCAGCAAGGACAGGATTCTCACTCCTCCGGACCTTCTTCATATTTTTGGACTTTTCCTTTCCTTTCTCTCTTTTCTGAAACCCTCCCCATACCTCCCCTCAAGGCTTCCCCCTGCTCACCCTCTCTTAAAAAAACAAAACAAAACAAAGCACGTTTTTCCTTTCCTCCTCTCCTCCGCCTTTACCGCTCTCCATCCCCCCCGGCTCCGAGTGCCCTCTCCGGCTGCTTTCTTCCCCGCACTCCCGACCCGATTGAACCCCGCACGTGCCGGCTGCTTCTTCTCTCACAGCCACCTACCCCCCTGCCCGCCTGATCTCTCTTCCCCCCTGGGCACGTTTGCGTTCCTCTGGCTCCTGAGCATAGGAGGACACAAAGAACAAGCCGCGGATGGCAACGGTGGCGCGGCTGAGCAGCAACAGCCGGCAACAGAGGAAGCCTACAGCCCCCGGAATGGCGGCTCGGATGGCTACTCCTCCGCGCTCTCCGCCTCAGCCTCCTCCGGCCAGCAGGCCACCGGCATCCCACAGAGGCAGGCGGCTAAGGAGGTGGAGAAGGCCCTCGCTAACTGCCGCTCTGGGAGCAGAACCAAAGCGAGGTGGCCCAAGCCGCGGCCAAAGGAGACGGCGAAGGACACGCGGCCGACCGGGAACGGGGCTGCAGGGGCCGAGGCACTCCCCCGGCCCCCACCCGTAACCCGCACGAGACCGTGGGAGAAAGCGGAGGTGCCCCTGGAACGAGGACGATGGATGTGGTAAGGGGGTCCCTTGGAGGGGAGGAACTGCGCCAGATCACCCAGGAATCCTTCCCTAAGAAGGATCTGGCAGCAGCCTCAGCGGCAGCGGCATCCATCACCCAACACCTAAGGGGGGACGCGAGCGCTATATCCTCCAGCGAGGAGGAAGGAGGGGGAGGAGGAAGGGAGCCAAATTGAGAGCATGGGGGGGACCACTCCGATGTGGATATGTCGGAAGAGGAATGCATGGCTGTGGATACGGGGGGAGCGGAGGAACCATGAGACAAAGGAACCTCTGGGGATTCCGTTCATAACAGGAAAGGGTCTACAGCCAGGGCTAAAAAGCAAAGCATTAAACTGGCCCTAGCAATGTTAACAGAAGCCCTTCTCTCAGATAATGATGACCAAGGCAACCCCACTGGCCCTCTGAACCCAGATAGGCCTAACAGGGCACAGAACAGTAACCCCAAACGTGGGGGCAAGGCAAACCCCAATACAACCACATCAGATAAGAAGCGCGTATGCAACCCACAGGGGAACGCGCGAGCTAGGAAAAGGAAGGCCCCCCCATCGAGACACTCATCAGAGGACTCTGATGGAGCCTCAGAAGGGGGGACCTGATCAGGAGATTAAACCCAACCAATGACCCCCTAAGAGTCAACGATCACGAAGGGAACCCTATAGGAGAGGGTCTCCCAGACAGGGAACCCGGGGAACTCTCCGACTTGGAGGCATCTGAACCTGAGATAACAGATAAGATCTTCCAAGGTGAAAAGTTTTCATACCTACTGAACAAGGCCTTAGCAACTCTGGAAATCCCACCCCCGACCCCACAACAGGATGATGATGGGGATCCCAACGCACCGAAAAGCGAAAAAGTGGCAGCGCTAATGCCCTCCTTCAAGCCAAAGAGGCCTCTATTTCCATTCCCTAAAGCCTTCTGGAACCTAGTAGCCGAAGAGTGGGAAAAGCTGGCGCTGGGCCGCAGAGGCCTAGCCACGGCACAGAGGTTCTACAACTTCCCCGCAGACATCCTGGACAAGTTGAAGACTCCGGTGGTTGACCGGCTGGTGGTATCCAGTTTCGAATTTGCTCGCGCCAAAAGAAGGAGATGGCTCCCTTAAGGACCTAGATGAGAAGAGAGCGGATGGCGCTCTGAGGAAGTCCTATGAGGCGTCAGCCCTGGGGATCAGAGTGTCCCTTGCCTCAGCATTGATCTCAAGAGCAGCCATTATCTGGCTACAAGAGGTAATGGAAAAACCAGACCTGGAGACTGGAGCACTCCAGAAGACGTTCAATAGACTTCAGTACGCGCTACAGTTCATGGCAGACGCGTTGCAGGACTCCCTCTCATACACAGCACGGGCAACCGCAGCAGCTAACCTGGCTAGACGTTCGCTATGGGTCAAGCAATGGGACGCCGATAATCAATCCAAGAACGCTCTCGCTACTGCCCCCTTTAAGGGCGCAAAGGTGTTTGGAGAGGAGGCGCTCAAGGACATCCTTGTGGAAACGAAGGACAAGAAGGAGGCCATGCCTTCATCAGGTAGAAAGCAATCGAAGAAGCCACTCCGACGCTCATCCCAATACTCCTTTTGCCAGTCCTTTTGCCAGTTCAGGAGCAACGGAAGGGGAGCAGACTCCCGCCCCGCCAAACCAGCGTGGGCTAGAACAAACTACGTCATTCGGCACGCACCCTTCACCATCCCCTCCGCTAAGTGCAAAGGAGGGTCTCAGCCACAGTGAAATGCCCACAGGCAACAGTCCTGACTCGGAATCGATCCCAGTAGGTGGAAGACTATCGCGGTTCCTAGACTCTTGGTTGACCTCCACCAGGGACAAGTGGGTCCTGGAAACTATAGCCAATGGCTACAAGGTGGAATTCAACACAAGACCAAGGAACCGGTTCCTACCAGCCCCTGTACCCGCCAACCAACAGAAAGCAAGGAACCTCAGGGTAGCCATACGCCACCTGGAGATCGACGCCATAGAAACAGTACCAAACACGCAACGTTTCTCAGAGGTATACTCCTACTTCTTCACAGTACCCAAAAAGGACGGGAGCCTACGATCAGTTTTAGATCTAAAATTCACAAACTCGTGCGTTACATACAAGCGTTTCCGGATGGAAACACTCTCCTCGATAAGGGAGGCGATACAGGAAGGCGACTTCCTAGCCTCTCTGGACTTATCAGAAGTGTACCTGCACATCAGAATGCACCCAGACAGCAGGCAGTTCCTCAGGTTGGCATTCGGCGACGAACACTATCAATTCAAGGCGCTCCCATTTGGTCTATCTTCAGCACCGAGGGTGTTCACCAAGGTGCTGGTGGTACTGATAGCACATCTACGTACCAGGGGAATATACCTTTACCCATACCTGGACGACATTCTACTAAGAGCCACGTCGAGAAGCAAAGCACAAAGAGACATACAGCAGACGATAAGATGCCTGCAGGACCACGGCTTCTTGATAAACTTCAAAAAGAGCTCTCTCAACCCGTCACAACTCCTGACGCACCTCGGGGTCCAACTAGACACGGTGAACTACACGATCACCCTGTCAAGGGAGCGTCAAGAGGCCCTACGAAGAGAGGCAAAGGAAGCAAGCCAGAAACAAAGATCCACAATCGCGGCGCTGGCCAGGCTATTCGGACTGATGATTTCAGCAATCCACGTGGTACCTTGGGCCAGATTCCACTCCAGACACCTCCAGACACTGCTCCTTCCATACCAGGAGCAGATAATGAGAAAGGAAGACATCTCTCTAGAGATACCACAAACCCTGAGGAGTTCCATACAATGGTGGACACACAGGGAGAACATATCCAAAGGGTCCCCGATGACAATCAATCATCAGGTGGTGGTCACTTCGGATGCAAGTCTCAGGGGGTGGGGAGCACACTGTCTGAATCAAGTGACGCAGGGGGTCTGGTCAACAGAGGAAAAAGTGCACAGCATAAACTGGTTGGAACTCAGAGCAGCAAGGCTAGCTCTGGCCCACTTCACCCCCCTGCTGCGGAACAAACACGTCCTCTTACTCACGGACAATACAACAACGAAATCATACATAGTGAGACAGGGAGGTTCGAAATCAAGATCCCTGCACACGGAAGCAGAAGTCCTTCTCCAGTGGGCAGAATCGACGGTACGCTTGCTATCAGCACAACACATGCAAGGGAGACAAACACCCAGGCAGACTACCTGAGCAGACACACAGTATCGCCAGGGGAGTGGGAACTAGACCAACAGACGTTCCTCCAGATCACAGACACCTTCGGCAGGATGTCAGTAGACCTATTCGCGTCCGCAATGAACGCGAAGCTACCAAGGTTCTTTTCGAGGTTCCTGCAGCCAGGAGCAGAGGGAATAGATGCCCTCCGCTCCCCCTGGCCAAAAGGTCTTCTGTACCTGTTTCCGCCACTCCCACTAATAGGGAAGGTATGCAGGAAAATACGCCAGAAGAAAGCACACCCGCATATCAGAAGACTTTTGAGAGGGGCAACACTACTCGCCCCACCGACAAACCATAGGTTCCCCTCCTGGAAGCTATCCTTGGTACTCAGACAACTCACGAAGGCACCGTTCGAACCTCTTAGGAGGATGCCACTAAGAATATTGTCTCTGAAGGTGGCCTTCCTAGTCGCAATAACATCCGCTAGGAGAATCTCGGAACTCACGGCTCTCTCAGTAAGAGAACACTTGTGCTCTTTCAATCCAGACTCGGTCTGCCTCCGAACGGACCCATCCTTCAAACCAAAAGTCCTATCATCCTTCCACGTATCACAGCAAATAATACTACCATCCTTCTGCCCAAACCCGACTCATCCTACGGAGAGACTGTGGCACAAGCTGGACGTAAGAAGAGCACTAAAGATTTACATTAAGCGCATGGCGCCCATCAGCCGCTGCGACTCCCTATTCGTCTCATTCAACCTGGCATCCATGGGGTCAAGGATCTCCAGACAGACGCTGGTGACATGGATCAGAGCTTGCATCTTCACGGCCTATGACGCGGCTGGCATCCCACACCCATCAGGGGTTGTAGCCCACTCAACTCTCTTGGCGGCCACCTCAACCGTCTTCTCAACGAACGCCCCCATCGCAGAAATCTGCAGGGCGGCGACTTGGAGCAATCCATCCACCTTCATTAGGCACTACAAGGTGGATAAATTCAGAGCAGCAGAGGCAACCTTCGGCAGAAGGGTGCTACATGAAGTGATACACCAATAGACCAGGAACACACTCCTTAGCAGTCACCCCACCCGAGGATAAGCTGGAGCTTGGGTATGTCCCAATCCTGAAGGATTGTTCCTGCCACCACACCCTACAGAATGTTAAATTGGGTACTTACCATGAAGGTACTTTCTGTAGGGTAGGTGGCAGGAACAATCGGGCCCACCCGGCGACTGCAGCACGTATATGATGAGAGGCACTAATCATGTTGTTTCTTTTCTAAACAAGGAGGAGTTTCTAACTCTATTACAGGGCTTGGCTAGTCAGAGAACTGGAGACCGCGTGGAAGAGAGCAGAGAACAAAGACTCAATCTTCCGGGTCAAAGGTCTTCTTCCTGCTTCGAGCTGGGCGGTCCTAAGTTCCCAATCCTGAAGGATTGTTCCTGCCACCTACCCTACAGAAAGTACCTTCACAGTAAGTACCCAATTTAACATTCTGGCAATGAAATGAAAGGATTGGCAACAAGAAATGGAATAACTAGATGTGGAAATAGTAGTGCTACGAGTATTTACCATCTGTTGAAGACTTTACATCATTCTCTCTTAAACTTTAATCCTGATTTCTCTGACAGTTTTGACTAAATAACCTCTTCAGATATTTTTGACACTCAACAGCCTGATACTATGCATGTTACTCAGAAAAAATATTCCACTGTATTCAGTAGGACTTTCACAGAAATAATCAGAGTTAGCCTTGCAACCTGTGAAGAGTAATACATATTTGGTATTTTATTGAGAACTATGGGTGGCTAAATCATCCAGTAAGAAATGTAGATGGCCAAAATCCTATCCATTTGTCTTTTACTTCAGTCTGGTGGTGGTTTTTCTATAAAATAGAAATTGTCACACACAAAGTTGCCTAGGAGGTTTCTTTGTAGCCTGGCATTCTAAATGTAACTGCATGTTTGGACAGCAGCATAATTGCAGTTTATAATATAATACAGTATGAGCAAAGATAGTTTGCAGATCCCAAACTTGGTAATTTTCAGGGAGCGAGATCTATAGGTAAATGAAATGAACCAATGTAGCTGCCCTTACTTTGGCTTTGTCAAAGATGAAGGTTGTGTGGCATAGAAGCAGAATCTCTCTAAGAGATGTTGGATTATGTATTTTCTTTATTGATATGGGTTAAAGAAGTTTTGGGGTTAGAGCTCTAGCATGGAGACAGAAAACATCACTTGACTGTTCTGGGAGGAAGCTCCAGGCAATTACTTTCTGTGGGATTATTAAAATTGGCTCTACATTACATGCAGCAGACATGATTTATGCAGGCATGTTACTATTTCCTAATGTCATACCTATCATGTGTGCATGCCTGCATTGTTTAGACACCCACATTTAAAGAGTACAGTTGGCCCTCCACATTTGTGGATTTAACGTTTGTAGCTTGTATTATTTTTGGATTATTTGCTGCTGCCTCCATTGCTGCCCTCTGCTATTTTTAATGGGTACTGCAAGCCTTGTGAGATTGAGAGACTGTAAACATGTCGAGGCTTGTACGTTCCTAATAAAAATTGTGTAGGGCAGCACTGGAAGTCGCAGCAAGCCCTGCCAGCTCCCACATCTGCCTTGTGAAGGAACCCCACCACCTCAAAGGCATCCATGGTGGGTTGAATCCATGGATTGTACTTTTTTGTGTGTTGAATATGGTTTTTTTTGGGGGGGGGGCTCCTAGAGATATCTATATTTTTTTACTTTCGCGCAGATCCTGCATGCTAACCCCAGCGAATGCGGAGAGCCAACTGCCTTTAGAACCAGGTTCAAGGAGACTGTCATAGTTTGGGCATATCATGAGAAGACATAACCCATTAGAAAAGAATGCCTGATAAGGTAGAAGGCAGGACGTAAGGAGGAAGATCGCATTATAGGTTTATAGACTCAGTCAAGGAAGCTGTGGCCTTGAGCTTGCAAGACCTGTTGAGAACAGGTTGACTTGGAGATCTCGCATTCAAAATTTGAAGTTGAGCAAATTTGATAAACATTTCTTCTGTTCCACCATCCAAGTCATTTATAAGGATGGTAAACATCACCAGGCCAAGGACAGAACCCTGAGGCACCATTGGTGAGCACTTTCTGGATTTGATTTGTCAACTAATTACAGATCCACCTAACAATAGCACTGTCTAGTCCACAGTTCAACAGCTTGTCTGCAAGAATATCCTGGGAGAAGTTGTCAGATGGCTTAGTGAAATCAAGATATACTACATCTACAGCATGCCCCTCATTTACCAAGTTTGTAACTCTATCAAAAAAGAGATACTTTTGGCTTGGCATGACTTGTTTTTGAGAAACTCTTGCTGGCTCTTAATAATCCTAGCATTCGTTTCTAAATGTGCACAGATTGACTGTTTCAGAACCTTTCCTGATGTTGATGTCAGTAATTGTTAAGGTCCTCCTTTTTGCTGTTTTTGAAGATGGGGCAGCATTTGTCCTCCTCCAGTCTGTTGGGACTTTTCTTGTTCTCTAATGTTCTCAAAGATTATTGGCAGTGGCTCTGAGATTTCATCTGCAAATTCCTTTAGTACTCTTGGATGTAGTTTATCTGGTCCTGGAGACCTGAAGCAATTTAGAGTAGCTAGGTATCCCTGTGCAGCCACTGCATGGAGAAGATAATGAAATGCTAACAGGGGAAAGAAAGAAGGCAACTAACTGTTTAATACCATCTTTGCCTGTTTAATACCATCTTTGCCTTAGTCTTCTCTCAAAAGGAAAACAGTGCTCTAATAGGTAGAAATAGAATAAATTATGCAATAATTTATAGAGCACAGGCTGATTTTTTGAAATTCTTTGATGGGCTCCATTAGCCAACATATGTTTGCAATATGATCCCTAATGCCTTTTCTTTTTCTAAATGCAGCTTCCATATATGGTAAAAGTCTTTGTTGTAAAATTGTGAGCATGATTTTGCTTACATGGGAGCTTAATGCAATAGTCCAGTGGTTTCCTCTGTCTTGGGCATATATATTGAACATTTCCAATCTGTGGGCCATTGTTTTATTTTCCACATTTGTTGGCAGATTTTTGTTAGAATTTGAATGGATTTTGTCTCTGTAGTCCAGCTTTTCTCAACCTTTTTACCCTAGTGGAACCCTTGAAACAATTTTCAGATATCAGGGAACCCCTACCTAAGAATTATTATATCTACAGTGCCAAAAAAGTTCATTTTTGCAGTCTCAATATCTGGCAAAACCCCTAGCAACCTCTTATGGAACCCTAGGGTTCCAGGGAACCCTGGTTGAGAAACCCTGCTGTAGTCTGAAACAGCTCTATTAGTATGCCATCTGTTCCTGATGTTTTATTTCTCCCAAGTGCTTTGAGTATAGCTTCTGCTTCACTTTCTAAAATTGTGGGTTCGTCTTCAAATGGTTTACTACACAAATTATATTATTGTTTGGTTACAGAATAATGGCCTGAAAAGGATTTTCTCAGGTATTCAACCAACTGGGATCCCTCATCTTGGAAATTACCTTGGCGCTATTACAAATTGGGTGAAGCTGCAGGAAGAATGCAGCTCTGTGTTATACAGCATTGTGGACCTCCATTCCCTCACCATACCAAGAGAGCCAGCTGTTTTACGCACAAACGTCCAAGACATTGCAGCTGCTCTCCTTGCCTGTGGCCTAAATCCACAGAAGTGCTTCCTTTTCCAGCAATCTCAGGTCAGTATCCCTCCCTCTGTCCCTCCTTCATTTAACTCCATTTGACATGTCCTTTTTTTCAGTGGACCAGAATATAGTTCCAAATGAGGTCATGTTTTCTCTGTGCTATTATTTGTTTTTGAATTCAAAAAGAGGTCTGGATAATCTTTGGACCTTACCGCACAACACTGTTATAGCACTATTATTCTGCTTTAACTGCTGTGGCTGCATCCTGTGGAATCCTGGGATTTGCCGTTTAGGGAGAGGCATTAAGCATTCTCAGCCAGAGAGCTCTTAGACTTCATTGAACTACAAGCCCCAGAATTCCACAGGAGGCCCTACATATGACTCACAGTTGTTCTGCAGTAAAGACACATTAGGGACTTAAAACATTGTAGAAATTTAGTAAATAAAGGCTAACAAATGGAAACAAATGTACATTTGGGCTTTTACTGCTGCTTTGACACTTGAGAGATCAAGGTTCTAATTCTTACAGAGCCATAAAACTCTATGGTGAACTTGGGCCTCAACCTGATGAGTAGAAAGGTTGGTTTAAGGTTGAAGGAGGATGAAAACAGCAGTGTTCACTACTTTCAGCTCATTGAAGGGAAGGCAGGATAGAAATGTGACCAATAAAATGAGTAAATGATTTCTCAATGGTCTAAATCCAATTACTAGTTCTAATTGGAGCAGACCAACTAAGGACTTTATAAGACCCTGTCATTTTTATGCCAGCAAAAGAACCCACCCCCCTCACTTACCGTCTTCTCCCAGCAAAGGCAGCTTGGTGAATAAAGAGGAAGTGAATGGTCACTTCCTCGCTCAAAATCTCACGAGACTTCATTGCACAGGAAATTTTAAAATAAGATATTTAAAGTTACACCAAGCACCTTAACACATTTCAAAGGTCCCAAGTAACCCGGGGAGAGTCATAAAAAGAGCGAAACTTACCTGGATAGTCCTGATCTGACTCAGAAGTGTTTTGGCCAGTCCGGCCATTGTTGGGGTAAGTACAAGATTTATATGGCCCGATATTTCGCATGCTGGCAATGCCGGGACAAAAGCAGCATGGGGGATCTGTTGACGGCTTAAGCTGTCAATTAAAAACGACATAGAATCTATGATTTTCACTATACATAAACACGAAAGGGCGACATCATCTGATCCGCGTGCCCTTTCACATTTATGTGACATCATTTATTTATTTACCATTCTGCAATGCAGTAGGTCAATAACATTTGGAACTACCAATAGGGCTGGGAACAAATGCCAGGATATCAAGAACATATTAGGAGAAATTAGTATTTTAGTTGTTGTGGCAACATGCTTAGATAATTTAAGTGTATGAGAGGGGCTGAGAGTAAAACTTTCATGAGAATAGATTCTATCAGGAATACAGACTTCAGAAAGATCATCCAAGATGGAGACATTAGATGAAGAGGCGTCTTCAGGGAGTAACGGCTGCATGAGCAGAAGTGATTTCCAGTGATGAAGGTGGCAAAGAAGCTCCAGGAGGGAATCAACTAGGTTGCAGCAGTAATAGGATGTGACACAGGCAGATGACCTCTTAGAGACAACAGCAGTAGAACTTTAGCTAACTCTTGTTAGTGTTGAGTTAACATTGGTAGACCATTTTTGAATGCCATATCATGGGTGTTTATAGGTACATAACAAATGTTGCTAGATATAGCAGTGTTCAAGGATATTAACCTTGGAATCCTGTGTGTTCACAGATGCCTGTTCAGAGATGTTTAGTTCCTCAACAGATGAGATAGATAAATAGCTATATGTTTAAGATGGCAATGTTCCTCTATGTGTTAACTATAGAGAAGCCTGCTAGAGAAATGCAGAGATAGATTCTTAGGAAAGTGTAACATCTTACTTGCCATATACAGTAATGTAATGGATGTATGATGCCTTACATACAATATAATGTAAGCAATATATCCAGATGTAAACATGTCTTCCCCCTCCCCAGGAGTGTATGTGTTTGTATATAACTATGATTGCATATAATAAAAAGCCTAAAAGGTTAACAGAGAGCCTGTTCATTCTGCCATATAAATATTCTGAGGTTACTTAAGAATGCTTTAGTGGAGTGTTGATGTTAACTATGTCTGGATTTCACCGCGTGGGCACCTAGGTGGCCATATGGCGATAAGGGGATCCCAGACAGAAAGAGATTAACTGACAAATAGCAAAGGATCCTCAATCCTTCAGTCTAAAGAATAGGGGTAAGAAACCATGCCTTTTTCAATAGATTGTAGTAAAGCCATTGGCTGTATAAATTATGAAAAAATATGGATCATTTTAAAAGAAATGGATATGCCATACATTTGGTTGTCTTGATACTTGATCTATACTCTGGGTAAGAGTCCACTGTCAGGACACAATATGGAGAAACAGAATGTTTTCCCAGTGGCAAGGAGGTCAGATAAGGCTCCATAGAATCGTAGAGTTGGAAGGGTCCTCATAGGCCATTGAGTCCAGCCACCTTCTTAGTGTAGGATCTCAAGCTAAAGCATTCACAATAGGTAACTGCCCAACCTCTCTTTGAAGGAGACCACACCGCCTCTCAAGGCAATTGGTTCCAACTGCTCTTATGTCAAGAAGTGTCTTCTAAAACAAAACTCTCCTGTAACTTAAAACCATTAAACCTGGTCCTACCTTCTGGGGCAGCAGTGAACAGGCCTGCCCCCTCCTCTGTGACAATCATTGCATTTTTTAGCCCATCTCCTTAATTTATATGCAGTACATATCATAAGGAAAGTGGGGTTAAGTTCAAAGGGAAGAGGTGTGAAAATTGAAGGACGAAACACCTACGATTTAAGATATGCAACTGACACTATATTACTAACAGGAAATAGAAAATTTGGAACAACTATTGAGAAAAGTCAAGGAGGAAAGCACAAAATCAGGCTTACAGCTGAACATTAAGAAAACAAAAATAATGACCAGAGAATATTTACGTAACTTTAAAGTGAGTGATGAAGACTTCAGAATAGTTATAGATTTCCTATACTTTGGCTCAGTAATTAATCAAAATAAGGCTATAATGAAGAAAAAAGAGGATCCCAACAACTATCGTCCAGTTAGTCTGACATCAATACCAGGGAAGATTCTAGAACAGATCATTAAACAGAGAGTCTGTGAACATTTAGAAGGCAATGCCATAATCACAAAAAGTCAGCATGGGTTTCAGAGAAACAAGTCATGCCAGACTAATCTGATCTCTTTTTTTGATAAAGTTACCAGCTTGGTAGATGAAGGGAATGCTGTGGACATTGCATACCTTGATTTCAGTAAGGCCTTTGACAAGGTTCCCCATGACATTCTTGCAAACAAGCTTGTAGAATGTGGGCTAGACAAGTTAACTGTTCAATGGATTTGTAATTGGTTGACCGGCCGAACCCAAAGGGTGCTCAGCAGTGGCTCCTCTTCGTCTTGGAAAGATGTGACCAGTGGGGTGCCACAGGGTTCTGTCCTGGGCCCAGTGCTATTCAACATCTTTATCAATGACTTAGATGAGGGAATTAGGGGCATACTTATCAAATTTGCAGATGACACCAAATTGGGAGGAGTAGCTAATACCCTAGAGGACAGGATCAAAATTCAGAATGACCTGGATAGACTGGAGAGCTGGGCCAAAGCTAACAAAATGAAATTCAATACGGAGAAATGTAAAGTACTGCATTTAGGGCGGAAAAATGAAATGCATAAATATAGGATGGGAGAGACCTGGCTGAATGAGACTACGTGCGAAAGGGATCTAGGAGTCCTAGTAGACCACAAGTTGAACATGAGCCAACAGTGTGATGCGGCAGCTAAAAAGGCCAATGCAATTTTGGGCTGTATCAATAGAAGTATAGTGTCTAGATCAAGGGAAGTAATAGTGCCACTCTATTCTGCCTTGGTCAGACCTCACTTAGAATACTGTGTCCAGTTCTGGGCACCACAATTCAGAAAGGATATTGACAAATTGGAGCGTGTCCAGAGAAGGGCAACTAAAATGGTGAAAGGTCTGGAAACAATGCCTTATGAGGAGAGACTTAGGGAGCTGGGTATGTTTAGCCTGGAAAAAAGACGGTTTAGAGGCGATATGATAGCCCTGTTTAAGTATTTGAAGGGATGTCACGCTGAGGATGGAGCAGGCTTGTTTTCTGCTGCTCCAGAGACTGGAACACGGAGCAATGGGTGCAAGCTCCAGGAACAGAGATTCCACCTCAACATTAGGAGGAACTTTTTGACAGTAAGAGCTGTTCGGCAGTGGAACACACTCCCTTGGAGTGTGGTGGGGTCTCCTTCCTTGGAGGTCTTTAAACAGAGGCTGGATGGCCATCTGTCGGGGATGCTTTGATTGTGATTTCCTGCGTGGCAGGGGGGTTGGACTGGATGGCCCTCGTGGTCTCTTCCAACTCTGCAATTCTATGATTCTATGATTCTATATCAGAAGAAGAGTAGGGCTTCGAAAGGCAGCTGTGAAGCAACTAGGTAAGATCCTCAGGCATAAAGGACATTGACAGCCAATGTCAGGATTGTCCATGCCATAGTATTTCTGTGTAACTAAGAAAGCTGGACAGTGAAAAAAACTCACAAGAACTCATTTATAATGTGGTTAAAAAAAGTTCTGTGGATGTGGATGCTGTAGACCACCAAAAAGTCCAGTAAATGGGTGCAAGATCAAATTAAGTCTGAACTCTACAATTCAAAATAAATAAACTGAGCCTATACTTTGGATGTAACATGAGATAACTTCAGAAAAACAATATCTGCCCAGATTAGAGAAAATGCATTAAAAATTATTCATAAATAGTGTTACTATCCACTCAAACTTCATAAGATTAATATTGAAGTGTCAAAGCTATGTTGGAGATGTGGCAAAATAGGTGATTGGAATCATATGGGAAATGTGCCACAAAATATGTAGATTCTAGGAGAGTATGTATTAGGCTGGATAAGTCAAATGCTAGGCCAAAAAGTCTACTTATGGGGGCATTATTACCAACTAGCCGGACCCAGCATAACATACACCATTAAAAAATGCCCCCCAAAATGCCTAAGAGACCTCATGACAACCCTTTGAGGTAGGCTGGTGGGTTTAAGTCACCCCCCGCTGCTCCTACTGCCCCCCCCACTCACACTGCCCCCACTGAACTGCCCCCCACCCCCTGCACTCCGGCACACGTGCACACACCACATCCACCGCCATGCTACTCCCTCTCCAGCCGCCATGTTTGAAATCTACATGGGCCCGCCCCCAGTATGCTGATTGGCTGCCCAACAGACCTGTGATTGGTTGGGCAGTTCCCTAAGCAACCAATCAGCACACTGGAAACAGCAACATACCCAAGAGAATTATATATATAGATTTCTGTATTTGAAAGTGAAAATGAAAACTGGTCATATAAGGACCTTATAACACTTACATAAGGTGTTGTAAAACTAGAAATAGCTAAAGCATGGAAAACATTAGAAAATCTCTCAATACAAAAGTGGTTAAATAGAATGTATGGTCAATAGCTCTTTCAGAAAAATTGACATATTTGTACAAAGTAAGAGTAGCAAGATGACACATAAAAGAAGATAAGTTTGAGTTTCTTTGGAAACCATTTATTGTTTATATCAATCAAGGCAATACTGGACAAACCTCCTTTGATTCAAGAGAAATTTTGGAAGAATGATTATTGAAGGTTATGATTAATATGTAAACAAGATATAATTATTTGGAATACAATTTGTATATATGATGATTGATAAGGATAAGATTTATGACTCCATGATTTGAGGAGGGGAGTGTGGAAGACTGGAATAAAAGGAGAAAATCTTTTTCTTTTTTTTAATTATGACATCTGTATAAGAAGAAAGAATTATTGTAAATATCAGTATTATAATTGTTAAATAATTTGTAAATTTTTTTAAAAATAGGAAAAGCTGATAATGCTGGGTAAAGCTAAAGGCAGTAGGGAAAGAGAACTAGCTTCATTACACATGGATGGACTCAATCACGGACCTGAGTTTGCAAGAACTAAGCAGGGCTGTTAATAACAGGGTGTCTTCAAAGTCTCTCATTCATAAGTTGAAGCCAGCTTGATGGCTGCTAATAATAATAATAATAATAGCAACAACAATCACACCTGTTTGGTCATTTCAGCCATCATAACTTTATTAATCAATTTTTCAAAGAAAAGCCACTTAGCAACTGTAAAATAATGTTTTGTTTAACTGTCACCTCTCTGTCAGCTAGTTTTATAAGTATAGTAGAATGTTGGATGTTTATCTGGAAGATCTGGCTTCAAATCCCTACCAGTGAATGTCACCGGTTCATTTGGGTCAGAAGTTGCGAGGATGAACAACACTAAACCCATGCTGCCTGAATTCCTTGCAGTAAGGGTGCAATCTACATATGAAATGCGTACAAGCTTAAGTGGAATATATTTTATTTAGTCAGTTTTTTTAAACCTATCTCTTGTGTTTTTGTGGTAAAATACCAAAGTTGAATTATGGTAAGTTAACAATAAAATCATTGAGTATTACAGTTGAAAGGGGCCGCAAGGGCCATCTAGTGTCATGCAGGAATACACATTGAAAGCACTCCTGAAAGATGCCCATCTAATCTCTGTTTAAAGAATACCAAAGAAGGAGACTCCATCTCCTCACTGTCCAAGAAAGCAACTAGATGCTGGCAAAAGGATTACAAAGTGGCACAGATAAGGTTCCGGGAAGAAAGCCAACCCTGAACAGGAGCAAGGTAATTAGATGGAGGCAGATATGACTTGTAGTAATACTCAAAGTTCAGTCTGTTTGGAGGCAACAAAGCAGGCAAGGAGAGATACAGGAAGATTCAGTCCAAAACACAGTTCCACAAGGTTAGGGCTTACAACAGGCAGCATAGTCACAGAGAAGAACAGGGTCTAACAGGATCAGGCAAACACAGTAGTCAGATTCAGTCCAAGGTCTAGGCAGGTATCCAGGCAACAGGAACACTGAGTCAGAGATATCAGACATGGAGCTTTCTCCAGGAAGCTCTCTTCAGTTGATCTCTGACAAAGCCTCCATAGCTCCCCAAAGCGTATATATAGTAATCAAGGCTTTGTCAGGTGCTCCGTGATGAGCAGGTGTTTCTGATAAAGCCTCAGCGATCTTCTTCGAGCTTCCTTTTGGGATCACTGCTGGCTGAATGGTAGTGGAGGGTAAGTCTGTCTCCTCTTCCTCTTCCTTATCTGAATTGGCAGGGCTCTCTGCTGGGACTGGTGCCAACCCACTAGGACCAGGCTGTTCTTTCTGCTTGCATCTCTAGGTTGGCAGAGCTCGCTGCTGGCACAGGTGTAGATAAGCCTGTGCCAGGGTCCATAGGGCCGTTCCCTGCCATGTCCTCCTCCTCTGATTCCATACCCTCATCAGACTTATGGGGCATGACACCAACCCCCTGGTTCCACTCTCAAACAGCTCTTACACTAAAGTTCTTCCTAATGTTTAGGTGGAATCTCATTTCTTGTAATTTAAATCCTTGAGTTCATGTTCTAGTTTCTGAAGAAGTAGAAAACAAGCTTGCTTCATTTCCTACATGACATACCTTCTGATATTTAAAGGTGGCTATCATGTCACCACTCAGTCAAATACAGCTGGTATTTAGATGGGGAACCTATAAAACAAATAGGCTTCTTCTCATACTTAGGAGTTGTTTTTATGGATACAGGTACTTGGACCAATCATTTCTGGGCACCACAATTCAGGAAGGATATTGAGAAGCTGGAACATGTCCAGAAGAGGGCGACCAGGATGGTGGGTGGTCTGGAAGCCATGCCCTATGAGGAACAGCTTAGGGAGCTGGGCATGTTTAATCTGGAGAAGAGAGGGTTAAAAGGTGACATGATAGTCATGTTTAAATATTTGAAGGGATGTCATACTGAGGGTGGAGCATGCTTGTTTTCTGCTGCTCTAGAGACTAGGACACGGAGCCATGGGTTCAAACTACAGGAAAAGAGATTCTACCTAAACATTATGAAGAACTTCCTGACAGTAAGAGCTGTTTGGAAGTGGAATACACTGCCTCATAGTGTGGTGGAGTCTCCTTCTTTGGAGGTCTTTAAGCAGAAGCTGGATGGCCATCTGTTGGGAATTATTTGATTGTTGGGAATGATTTGATTGCATGGCAGGGGTTTGGACTGGATGGCCGTTGAGGTCACTTCCAACTCTGATTCTATGATTTCAAACAAGGTTCTACAATGACCACAGTAAGCTCTAGAATGCTATCCAATTTACTCAATTACAATCATCCAACCTCTCTGCTCCCTACCTTAAAGGTTCATAAAGCAAAAATTGTACAAGTTCTAACTTATGGTGCTAAATTGTGAGGCCTATTAATGTGATGCGGCAGCTAAAAAAGCCAATGCGATTCTAGGCTGCATCAATAGGAGTATAGTGTCTAGATTGAGAGAAGCAATACTGTAGTATCACTCTGTTCTACTTTGGACAGATCTCACCTGGAATACTGTGTCCAGTTTTTGGCACCACAATTCAAGAAGAATATTGACAGCTAGAATGTGTCCAAAGAAAGGCAACCAGAATGGTGAAAAGTCTGGAAACCATGACCTTTTAGGTGTGACTTAGGGAGCTGGGTATGTTTATCCTGGAGAAAAGGTTAAGAAGTGATATGATAGCTATGTTTAAATGTTTGAAAGGATGACATATGGAAGGTGGAGCAAGGCTTGTTTTCTACTGCTCCAGAGACTAGGACATGGAACAATGGACTCAAAGTACAGGAAGAAAGATTCCACCTAAATATTAGGAAGAACTTCCTGATGGTAATTGCTGCTCGACAGTGGAATATGCCGCCTCAGAGTGTGGTCTCCTTCATCAGACGTTTTTTTAAACAGAAGCTCGATGGCTATCTCTCAGGAGTGCTTTGACTGTATATTCCTTCATGTCGGGGTTGGACTGGATGGCCCTTAGGGTCTGTTCCAATTTTATGATTCTATAATTCTAAAATATTACAGGTTGAGTCTCCCTTATCCAAAATGCTTGGGAACAGAGGTATTTTGTAATTTGGAATTCAGTACTTGCATATACATAATATACATAATCATATACATAATCTTGGAGATGAGACTCAAGTCTAAACACGAAATTCAGTTATGTTTCATATACAGCTTATACAGATAGCATGAAGGTAATTTTATACACAATATTTTAAATAATTTTGTGCATGAAACAAACTGTGTGTACACTGAACCATCAGAAAGCCAAGGTATCATCACCTCATGTGGACAATTTTGGATTTTGGAATATTTCTGATTTCAGAATTCTAGATAAGGGAGACTCAACCTGTATTTTCCTTCTTTGGTGCAGTATCACACTGCACATTGGTGCTGGCTCATGCTCATCTTATTATCAACAATAATTGCAAGGTCTTTATCACATGTAATACTGCCAAGCCAACTATCTTCCATCCTATCCCTCTGCATTTGATGTTTGTGGCTTAAATGTAGAATTTTGGATTTTGTCAGTTGAATTTCATTTTTTTAAAATTTTCACCCTGTTTTGTTGGTTTTCAAGGTGCTTTTGAATGTTGTTCCTGTCTTCCAATGTGTTAGCTACCCCTCCCATTTTTGTATCATCCACAAACTTGATAAGAATTCCCTCCACCTTATCGCCTAAGTCATTAGTATAAACATTGAAGAGTAAAGACCTCATTTCTCCTTGTTGAAATTCATCTGCTTAGTTTTGGCCCAGGTCCTACAAAATCATTTTTGAATTCTGATCCTATCTTCTGGGGTACTTGTTATATAAAAATATAAAAACCAAATTTTAAAAAATCTGTAAAACAAACCCTTCAGAGAAAAAGATTTAAGCCATATCACTACTATTATAGCTGTGGATCCAAAATTCAAATGAATATAGGTCAGCATTTTTCCAATTTGAAATTGACAATATTTGGGAAAGTGAAATGAAGTAGTCATGGGAAAGAGACTGCCTTGAACGGGAGAAACAGAATCCTGAAACAACAGATATTGAATTGGTGCCCAGTAAGAGCTCTGTAGGGAAATGTAACATATTGAATGATCACATCTTTGGGGAAATTAGCTAATGGACATAGCTAGCTTCCTATGGGAAACATTAAATGGGGGAGTTATAATGCTCATGTTCTTCCAAGTATTTTTAGCAATGCTCCAGGAAACATTTTCAGAGGAAGATAATATCTATACTGAAAACAGATTCTTCCATCAGGAGATATGAAAGGTTTTGAGCTGCAGTGTATTAGATCATTGCCACTTCACTGGTCTCAGTTTCTAGTGAAGGGCTAGCTATTAGCAACGTCTTTTGCAAATGTAGTTTGCAGTTTACGGAGATAAACCTCACTGAGTTGGGAGTTATTCCCAGGTAAATGTGTATAGGATTGCAGACTTAGGCTACAGTTACGCACTACTTGCCTGCATGGAAAGCCCATTTAACTCAGTCTGACATATGTCTGTGTTGACATGCATAAAGTTGCACTGCTACTCTGTAATAATGGATCAATGCAAGCCTTTGCAAAGTATGGAATTGGTTACACAATAGAAGACTATCTCTTTCTCATTACAAATGTAACCTGGATAACAATGTTTGTGTCTGAGTCTTACAACTGGGTAATTTTGTATTTAATTGCTAAGAGTGTTCAAGTTGTCATCTTTTTGACTGTTATAAAAATATCTGGCTATTCCTGATTGTAACTGAACAAATACTTGCTTTTAAAAGTGTACTTGAAAATATGGAAAAGATGGGCTGTGGAAAAAATATGGGACAACATCTAACAGAAAAAGAAAATGGAAACTACTAGTGCTGATTGCAATGTGCGATAAATAATTGCCAAACTGGAAATGGGGTACTAATTTTTGGAAAGCCCATTAAAATTTTAATCTGCAGAGGTGTGAATTAATGTGCTCTAATTGCTTGTTCTGCCATGATGAAAAATAAAAGACCTTTTCCCTAAAAATATACAGTAGTTTTTTGTACTAGTAGTCAATAGGTGAGTAGAAAGGATCCTGCATACCATGGGATTGTGTTCTTCCTCCTACCCTTGTATGTGTGTCTTGTTTCTTTTTCACAGCTGACTCCTTTTCGTTGTGAAGTTTGCAGATGACACCAAATTAGGAGGGGTAGCTAATACCCCAGAGGACAGGATCAGAATCCAAAATGACCTCAACAGATTAGAAAGCTGGGCCAATATTAACAAAATGAGTTTCAACAGGGAGAAATGTGGGATACTACACTTGGGCAGTAAAAATGAAATGCACAGATATATAATGGGTGACACCTGGCTTGATGGCGGTACATGTGAAAGTCATCTAGGAGTCTTAGTGGACCACAAACTGAACATGAGTCAGCAGTGTAATGCAGCAGCTAAAAGAGCCAATGCGATTCTAGGCTGCCTTAATAGGAATATAGTGTCTAGATCAATGGAAGTAATAGTGCCACTGTATTCTGCTTTGGTCAGATCTCACCTGGAATATTATGTCCAGTTCTGGGCACCACAATTCAGGAAGGATTATCGACAAGCTGGAATGTGTCCAGAGGAGGGCAACCAGGATGGTGTGTGATTCGGAAGCCATGCCCTATGAGGAGCGGCTTAGGGAGCTGGGCATGTTTAGTCTGGAGAAGGGAGGGTTGAAAGGTGACATGATAGCCATGTTTAAATATTTGAAGGGATGTCATACTGAGGATAGAGGAAGCTTTTTTTCTGCTGCTCCAAAGACTAGGACATGGAGCAATGGGTTCAAACTACAGGAAAAGAGATTTCACCTAAACATTAGGAAGAACTTCCTGACAGTAAGAGCTGTTTGGAAGTGGAATACACTGCCTTGTAGTGTGGTGGAGTCTCCTTCTTTGAAGGTTTTTAAACAGAGGCTGGATGGCCATCTGTCAGAAAAGATTTTATTGTGTATTCCTGCATGGCAGGGGGTTGAACTGGATGGCCCTTGTGGTCTCTTCCAATTCTATGATTCTGTTCACACTCTTTCATGTGCCTTTTGCTCGGTGTGTGTATGTCTGCAGAGTCAGGGGTGGAAAAGTGTAAATTAAGTTTCCCCAGCAACTTCCCACTGAGTTACTGGTCATAGGGATTTAAAATCAGTGTGTGGTGGCAGCTATAGATTATCTCAAGGGGTCCCGTCTCCTACTCCAGGGCAAGAGGGAGTCCTAGTAGACCACAAGTTGAACATGAGCCAACAGTGTGATGCGGCAGCTAAAAAGGCCAATGCGATTTTGGGCTGTATCAATAGAAGTATAGTGTCTAGATCAAGGGAAGTAATAGTGCTACTCTATTCTGCCTTGGTCAGACCTCACTTAGAATACTGTGTCCAGTTCTGGGCACCACAATTCAGAAAGGATATTGACAAATTGGAGCGTGTCCAGAGAAGGGCAACTAAAATGGTGAAAGGTCTGGAAACGATGCCTTATGAGGAGAGACTTAGGGAGCTGGGTATGTTTAGCCTGGAAAAAAGACGGTTTAGAGGCGATATGATAGCCCTGCTTAAGTATTTGAAGGGATGTCACGCTGAGTATGGAGCAAGCTTGTTTTCTGCTGCTCCAGAGACTGGAACACGGAGCAATGGGTGCAAGCTCCAGGAACAGAGATTCCACTTCAACATGAGGAGGAACTTTTTGACAGTAAGAGCTGTTCGGCAGTGGAACACACTCCCTCGGAGCGTGGTGGGGTCTCCTTCCTTGGAGGTCTTTAAACAGAGGCTGGATGGCCATCTGTCGGGGATGCTTTGATCAAGATTTCCTGCGTGGCAGGGGGGTTGGACTGGATGGCCCTCATGGTCTCTTCCAACTCTGCAATTCTATGATTCTACGATTACACCTATAAAGCCCTGGGTGGTTTGGGAGCAAGATATCTGAAAGACCACCTGCTCCCATATGAATCTGCTCAGAATTTGAGATCATCACTCAAGGCCCCACCAACCCCAAAGAATGTGATGAACATAAGCTAGAACTTGCTGTGTAGGAACATCTTGATTATGGAACATCCTCCTTGGGAAGGTTTGGCTGGCTATATCCTTAATACACTTAAAGTGTATCTCCCCCGCCCCCTGTGCATTTGGCTTTTAGTTAATAAAGATTGTTCTGCTCAGTTTTTATTCTGTGGTTTCATTGTATGCTGCTTTGAAACCCCCGGTGAGCAGAAAATTGTTTCACAAATACTTTTAAGTAAGCATGAATATCTGTCTTGTCTGGGTTACTTTTTGTGGGATTTTTTTAAAGAGACTGACAGGAAAGTGGTGTGTGTGACCCTTCCTCTTGCCTTGTCATTTCTTATACTCATTTCTTCTTGCCCTGGTGAGTGCCCTTGTGTCTAAGCTGTAGGACTGCCTTCATTCTTTCATCTGGGCCGGCTCTGATTTCTTGTCTTGTCTCGTCTGATAGCTGCTGTGTGGGAAGCTACCTTATTTCTGGGCACTTCCAGGTGCCACCTGGAAGATAATGTAAAGAATGAGGATGCATTGGCTTCACCAGCCCCCTTCCCCCCTGGCTCAGAATAACAAGGGTGAAATAGGTAGGTAGCGGAAGGAAATGAACACACTTTAATTTGGAGTTTCAAATGATTTCTCTGATCCTAATGTTTTAGCTCAGTGCTGGACAAAATATTTTATGTGCAGGAAATGTTGGATTCTATCCATGGGGCCTCCTGTTCAAAAGGCTTGCAAATAATATTGCTGGGAAAGATTCCTGCTGGAGAACATATAGAACTGCTTCTAGTGAGCTACATGGACCAGTGGCTAGAGTCAGTTGCCTTGGTCAGCTCATGATCTGGTTGACAGGAACATGTTTCAGACTTCCCCCTTACCCTCATCAGATGTGCTGATTCCCTCCTGGACTTTCTGATCTACAATGATATCAGAATCAGACAAATTGATTACCAAAACCTGGGCAGTGGAGTCCATGCTGGGCCTAGAAGGCAGCTTCATATGTTCGTACATTCTGTTGTTTTTGGAAGTAGGTCTTGCCACTAGTACTGTGTTTATATGAAAACACACTGCACATAATTTCACATTCTAATTTATTTTAGGTGCCAGAACATACAGAACTTGCCTGGATTCTGGGGTGTTTCACAAGTGTCCCACGTCTGCAACATTTTCCTCAGTGGAAGGTGTGTATGTTGTAGCCTGGAGAAGTCTGTCATGTCACTTCCACATACCCAAGAACAACCTCTGGCAAACTTTGTGATTATCCATGTTTTGTGTCCCATCTTTCATCAAAACAAAAATTCCAAACATCATCTTGATATCATCTTGCTGTGATTAGTGTAGAGGTGACTTGTGTACATACCATTTATTTTTCTGGGTTGAGTTTACTCCTTCTGTGGTAATAAGACTTCAACAAACATTGAAATCTCTTTGACACATCCTCCCAGTAAAATAAAGGTGTGCCCTTAAAAAGGGGGATCTTAAAGACAACCCTGCTTTCCCCCTCACAATGGCCCTTTATCCTAGTGAGATGACACTTACTTCTCACTCTGATTCTTCATGTAGTATCAAATATGGCACTTACTACTCCAGGTGCACAAGCATATTTTTATGTCTATATGTGTATGCTTGGGGTGGTTAGTAAGATTGTAAATGTCAGGACCAGGCTGGGAACTGCTAACCAAAGGACTTTTTTATCAGCTGCCCCCAAATTGTGGAATGGCCTGCTGAAAGAGATGCGATAGCTGGATACACTGTCTGTATTTAAAACATCATTAAAGACCAATCTCTTCCAGCAGGCCTATCCAGATGGTTTTAAATTACGAGTTTCAAATTAAAAATTGATTGTTTTTACTATGTATGCTTTTTAACTGTTATCCCCTTTTAACTAGAATATGTATTTTTTAAATTAGTGTTTGTGTTTTTAACTGCGATATGTGTTTATTTGTTGCTGTATTTTAATCTGTTGTTCCCAACCTCAATCCATAGGGAGAGGCAGGTAAGTAATAACAACAACAACATAGACGTGTCCTCTGGAATGTGTCCAGAGGAGGGCAACCAAAATGGTGAAAAGTGTGGAAACCAAGCCCTCTGAGGAGCGGCTTAGGGAGCTGGGTATGTTTAGCCTGGGGAAGAGAAGGTTAAGAGGTGACATGATAGCCATGTTTACATACAGTATTTGAAAGGGTGTCATATTGAAGATGGAGCAAGCATGTTTTCTGCTGCTCCAGAGGCTAGGACATGGAGCAATGTACTCAAACTTCAGGAAAAGAGATTTTGTCATATCCCCCCTGGATTCTGGGAGTTAGATTGAATCCAGCGCAGGTGTGATACACCAGTAAACCCACTCACATTGGCTCAGTAAGAAAATATTTATTCGGCAAGGCAGTGTAGTTCTAGTAACATAACAAAGCTAGTTCTGAGGCAAACACTCAGAATACACAACAGACAACCCTTGGGCTGTGCAAGGGGGAAGAATAGAAGGGAGGGGTGAGAGGGAGTGAGATGGCCCCGGCCATAAAGTTATATGGGAGAGAAAACAGCAAAGAGAAAACATCCAAACATTCTTAGGCTGCATTCCTGGAGGGAGAGGCCCAGGGGGGAAATCAGCCCAAGAACCAAACTCATGTCAGGCCTGCACTGGATTCAACTCTAACTCCTAGAATCCAGGGGGGATATGACATCCCACCCCCCAAAGACAAACGTCTCCCTCCCATAACCCATCAAACCACTATATACAAAAATCAAGAGACAGAGAACAAACCAATACCGTAAGTTTCTGTGTATAAGACTGCTTTTTGACACTTGAAAATCTCCTCAAAAGTGGGGGGTCATCTTATACAGCCAGCATATCTTTTCCCCTGCTGTGAGAATGACTGCCTTGTCTTTGAAGTGTTAAATTGCCAGGCCAGTTTTCCCAGCAGATCCTTCCCCCTGCTGTGAGAATGACTGTTTTGCCTTTGAAGTGTTAAATTGCCTTCCATTTAGCTCAGGAGAGACGAAAAGCAGTCAAAATGATGTTTCGTTTCAGCACAAGTTAGCCTAAAATTAGAATTTCTGGATTCAAACTTATCATTTTGCATCAAGTTTTGTCTATGGTGAAATTCTCTTATCTGAATAAAAGCTTCTGGCAGAGTTAAATCATTCTTTAATTGCAAGGTATTTATTATGGGATTGTATTTTGGTAAACTTGCCAAGAAGATTCCCATTTGCATAGCTTTGGGGATTTCCTCTCCAGGAGTTTGCAAGTCTGCCAATGTGGCTCTAAAATCATTAATGTGCTCATTCAAAAATTTGGGATTTGATAGCTTCATATTAACCAACTTCATTATTAATGCAACCTTACTTTCCAAAGATTGAACACCACAGAGATTTTTCAAAGTATTCCATGCTTTTTTAGCTGTTTTCAGTCCTTTAATTTCACAGACTATTCCATCATATACAACCACTGAGCTGGCTGGCTGGTGGGGGGCAGGCTTTCTAGCTGGATGGCTGGATGGACCGGTGGGGCAAACTCTATATTTTAACTTAAAATTGGGGGAGTTGTCTTATATGCCCAGTCGTCTTATATGCCGGAATATACGGTATATACCATAAGACATGTAAAGCCTGGTTTATCAGAGCCTGGTTTATCAGAGGGGCCTTGACATGTTCCACATCGACCTACTCAGCGTGATCCATAGGCAGATGTTTCCATTTCACAAAGTACTGAAGCACCCCCTTACGCTTCTGAGAGTCCAACACCTCAGCAATCTCAAAATGTTGCCCATCATCCACCATGATGGGGTTAGAGGTCTCAGGAGTGGGATGATGCCAATCCAGAAGGGTTGCTGGCTTGAGTAAGCTGGAATGGAAGACCAGATGAACATTACGGTACAGCTTGGGCAACATCAGTTCAAAAGCTACAGGATTGATAACTCTAGCAATAGAAAAAGGTCCAATGTATTTTGGGCCCAGCTTCTTCGAAGAGTGAGGGCTCGTCAGGAACTTAGTGGAGAGATATACCAGATCTCCCACAGCATAATCCAGTGTGGGGTCTCGCTTTTTATCAGTGTGCTCTTTGTAGCAAGCCTTTGCAAACTCCCAGGCTGACACCACTTTTGGCCATGCCTCCCTAATCTGAGTACTCCACTGAGTCAAAGGAACTGGGTCTTTGGAATCCCCTTCCCCCAAGGGCAGAGGGTCGAAGTCCTGTCCGAAGACAACCTTAAATGGAAATAGGCCAGTACTTTGGTGCATAGCGTTGTTGTACGCTACCTCTGCAAAAGGTAGCAAATCCACCCAGTCAGATTGCTAAAAGTTGATATAACACCGAAGGTATGGCTCCAAAACCTGGTTCAAATGTTCAGTCTGTCCGTCTGTATGTGGATGATGGGAACTACTCATCCCTAGTTCAATTTCCAACAGTCTCATAAACGCTTTCCAAAATTTGGAAGTGAATTGGGGCCCCCTATCTGAGATGATCTTGGTGGGGACCCCGTGTAGTCTGTATATGTGCTGGACAAACAGCTTAGCCAGCTGTAGGGCGGTCGGGATCTTCTTGCAGGCAACAAAATGAGTTTGCTTGGAACACAAGTCTGTTACCACCCAATGACTGTCTTTTTCTTACTCTCTGGCAACTCAACAATAAAGTCCATGCTAATTACCTCCCAAGGTTTAGTGGGGGTAGGCAATGGCTGCAACAGACCTTTTGGCTTCCCACCACCCTTTTTTGCAATAGCACACATATGGCGTTTTAGGCCACCAAAATTGTCGTCTTGTCAAATGCAATGTTTTTACATACCCGAAGTGACCTGCGGTTTTCACATCATGACATTGCTTTAGTATGGTCGCTCTCATGGTTTCTGGGACATACATTCGCTCTCCTTTCCAAGCCAACCCCCCCTTCACTACCAAGTCCTCCCTGTGGGAGAGGAACCAGGGGTCCTGGGATAGGGCGTCCGCCATCTGAACCTGCCAATCTTCTCCCACCCACCCCTGACGTCTGACGGGGAGGCTCCTGCGTCTCCAGGACCAGACTTGTGCCCGAGTCTGTGTCTGCTTGGGGTGGTAAATTGGGTACTTCTTCTGGAGTCTGATCCCCCATGGGGAGAGGGGATGCTGCAGGATCCCCCATCACTTCTCTCTGCTTGGCTGGCTACGTGTGAGAACTGCAGCGTAAGGGGGTGCTTCAGTATGAGCTAATGTGAGTGGGTTTACTGGTGCATCACAGATTCCACCTAAACATTAGGAAGAATTCCTGATTATAAGAGCTCTTCAACAGTGGAATATGCTGCCTCAGAGTGTGGTGGGATCTCCTTCTTTGCAGGTTTTTAAACAGAAGCTGGATGGCCACCTGTCAGGAATGCTTTCATTGTGTATTCTTGCAGGGAAGGGGGTTGGACTGAATGGCCCTTGTGGTCTCTTTGAATTCTATGTTTCTATGATTCTGTAAAGTAAAATGTTCAGATATAAATTTCTTCATTTGTACAATCATTTTATTGCTTGGGAGTTAATTTAATCGTTAATTTAAGTGTTCTAAAGTGATGGAAAATGGCCATCATTTCAAGGGACAAGTTCCAAGCTGGCAAATATCCTAGGGGTTGCATTTCAGCTCTGGGTACTCCCAGAGGTAGAATGATGTGCCCCCCCCAAAAAAAAAAACCCTACTCAGAAGCAAATAACCCAGACCTGTATGTCTGTTCAGAAGTAATTAGGACTGAATCATTAAGCAGCACTTACAAATTACATCCTAATACCAAGCCTCTGTATGTTTATTCACAAGAAAGCAGAGCAAACCTCTGCATGTGTACTCAGGAGTGAACAGACAAACCTTAGAAATAACCACAACAGTCTTTCAGAAGTTAATAGGACTGAATCATTCAGCAATATCCTCCCAAGTCTTGCCCTCTTTCCCCTGTAGGGAAGAGCTCTTATCTCCAATCAGTTGCTGATATGAATTAAGAACTTTCTCCTGCAGAACTCCTTGTAAGCTTTAGCTCCATGGGCTAATGTTTCCCTGTGCCTGGTTTAAAATAATCTTTGAATTGCTTGCTTGAATGATTTCTTAAATTACAAAGGCAGTATTTCACATCTTAAGTTTGTAAAAGAACAGTTTAGTCATAATTATGATTATTTTGTTTTAACTTGTGACTTCTTTCTTTCTGGAAATAGATAAAGAATGCCACCCAGATGAATGAAGGAACAGTTGGCCTCTTCACTTATCCTGTCCTTCAAGCCGCTGATATTCTTCTGTACAAGTAAGAATACACACGATTCATAAAACAACAAAGGGAAATGACTGGCTGAGGAGCCTGGAAATGGAAGGATTTGGGGCAGCATAATCTTTAAGGTGGAATTGGAGAACCCTCTGGAGTGGTCAAGGGGGCATAAGGAGGAGGAATGTTGTCTCCCTTGACTATAGACACAAACTGTAGCTTATATACTTGTTCAATCCAATATTTGTTCTTCAGTCTTATTGAAATAGTTTTGAGAAAACAAATATGAATGTACGTCTATATATATTCTTTACTGGAAGGTCAACGCATGTTCCTGTTGGAGAAGATCAAATCCTTCATTTGGAGCTGACCCAAGATATAGCCCGCCGATTCAACAAGAAATATGGGGACTTTTTTCCAGTGCCCAGAGCCATTCTAAGTGAGTAACAAGTATAAAATCTATTTGAGACTTTGTTCTACAGCAGAGGTGGGCAACTGCATGGAGGCTAGGGACCAATTTTCCCCACCCCATACTCTGATGTGAGTCACACTCTCCCCCTGGCAGCAAACCTTGATACCTCTATTTTCCTCTGTAGTCCCTCTCAAAATGGTGGCAAGAAGTAACGTTGTGTCACTATAAGGTTGGTTCCAGGATATTTGGATGATTGTATCTCCCTGTATTGAGCCAGCCTGAGCTCGTAAGATCTTTGGGGGAGGCCCTGAAGTCCATCCCACTGCCTTCCCAAGCACGTTTGATGGCCTTTGTGATGGCTGCTCCCAGACTTTGGAATTCCCTCCCTAGGGAGGCTAAGATGGCTCCCTCCTTGCTTTTCTTCTGCTAGCAAATGAAAACTTTCCTATTCCAGCAGGCTTTTGGGAATAGACAGCAATGGGCTTTTAATGGTTATGTTTTGCTTTGTATATTCTGCCTTTTAATGAATTTTTAAATGGTTTTGATTCTATAGATTGTTTAATTGCTTTTTAAAGTAATTTTTATATATATTTTACTGGAACATTTGAATGTTTTTAATCTGCTCACTTTTTAATATCTGTAAGCCACATTCAATCCTGACATTGTGGGAAAGGCAGTATATAAATGCATATTGTTATAACTATATGATGATTGATGATGATGACAGGGATAACAGAAGAAAATTGAAGTATTTGGGGGTGGTATGGGTGCTGGTGAGTGGGGGTATTTTTGCATGTTTTCATGTGTTGAGGGGGTTCTGAGGATATTGCTGAATGATTCAGTCCTATTGGAAGTAAAAATTGCCTAAAAATTGGGCCAATTTTTTGAAAGTGGAGTGGAGCTTTGGGGAACTGGTGGCTTCAGGGGCCACAGAAGAGGGGTCCAGGGGCCACATGTAACCCATGGGCTGCAGTTTGCCCACTGTTGTAAAAGTCTGGCAGTACTTCTCTCTATCTGAGAGGAGAAAGAAAAGTGAGACTTGTGAACAAGTTATTTTATAGGTGAAGAGACGCCTTTGCAAAGGGAATAAAGATGGCTGTATTTTGACAAGAGGTGCTTAGTGAAACATGCATGTAGTAAGTATAATGATCATGAGCCAGGAAGGTGTAGTGAAGCCATGTTGGACTAGGGAGATTTTCAGACGGGGCTAATATTGTGGAGCAGGCATGGAACAGGGTTGAGAAAGGGGCTGTCGTTCAGACGACGTTGACCCCTTCCGTCCTGCTCCTGTTCTGCCCCTGTGCTGCTCCCGGGATATTCTGTTCACAATGAAAAAACGTGAATAAAACATCCCTTTCATGCCTGCCATGGAATCAGGGACATGGGAAACAGAGCCCCGTCCCTGTTCCGCGATGACAGACACAGGGGAGGAACTCCGTGACAGGCACTTCCTGCCACAATCGGGACAGGCAGGTAAGTACCACCCTTCCCCCCTGCGGGTTCCTTTTTTTATTTTAAATTTATTTTTATATTTGTTTTCTTCCTTTGACAGCTGGGGGGGGTTAATTTCCCTCCCGCTCATTCTCTCATGAGAACGAGCGGGATTTCCCCCAGCTGGTCGTAAAAGCAGCCTTATGACGGCTGCATTTACGGCTGGCCATCAAGCAGGGAGGGAGCACATTCCTGGAGCGGAATGGGGGTAAGTGTCTGAACATTTACATCCCTTCCATTGCAGGAACGGGAGAGGAGGTGGGCGGGCAGCAACAGGGCTTTTTGGCCCCATCTGAAAATCTCCTAGGACTCCAAAAGACCAGATTTCGAATCTCTGCTTAGCTGTGGAAACCCACTGGGTGACTTTGGGCAAATCATAAGCTCTTGGCTTAGAGGAAGGCAATGGCAAACCTTCTCCCAATAAATCTTGCTAAGAGAACCCAACATAGGTTGGTATAAGTTGGAGTGAAGTTGAAGGGACGTAACAATAATAATGATCATAATTCCTAGTATTTGTATAGTGCTTTCAAGTGTGCTTCACATGCTGTCATGTAGTCCTTACAGCAATCCTGGAAAGAAGGTCAGTAGTATTGTCTCTGTGTTTCATTGCTGGGTGGGGAGACTGAATGACTTGTCTAAAACTACCTAGAGAAGTTATGTTAATATTTGAATTGACGGCTTTCTGCTTTATAGCCTAGTTTCTTCACCATGGCACTCCACAGCAATCTCTTTTGTCTAATTCATCTCGTTCTTGTTTTAGCCACTTCGAAGAAGGTCAGGTCCCTCAGAGATCCTGCATCCAAGATGTCAAAATCAGACCCTCAGAAGTTAGCCACAGTATGCATTACAGACAGTCCTGAGGAGATAAAACTGAAATTTCGTAAGGCTGTCACAGACTTCACCTCTGAGGTGACATATGACCCAGAAAACCGCCCTGGTGTCTCTAATCTTGTGGCCATTCACTCTGCTGTCACTGGGCTCAGCACAGAGGAAGTGGTACGTCAGAATATTGGCCTTGATACTGCTCATTACAAGGTGGTGGTAGCTGAGGCAGTCATTGAGAAATTGGCTCCAATCAGAAATGAGTTCAAGAGACTAAAAGAAGATAAAGGTTATTTGGAGAAGGTTTTATGCACCGGAGCAAAAAATGCCAAAGAACTTGCAGGTCCTGTATACTGGGAAATCAAAAGACTGGTGGGGTTGCATTAACCCAAAGAAGAAAAGCAGCATGCATCTGTTACTCTTTGAGTCTTTTCTGTGTTTTTGTGAACCCACTGTCTTCCTCTTTGTGATTGAATGCATAAGGCATAGTAGCCAAACCATTTCTGCCCATACATTAACCAGTCCAGATTCCAGAGACCTACAGGCAGGAGTACAACGCAGTACCCAGCAGAAATTGAAGTTAAAGATTAACTTCACCCTATCCCCACATTTGAGCTGACTGAAGAACAACCCCTGCTTGATCAAAACTGCAGATTTTGTGACATGTTTATTCCTGTGTCAACCTGTGGTATTAATCATGGTGTCTATAGTACAGATATAGTTCTATCCAGAGACTATGGTTAGCCTCTGGCAGTCCAAGGGAATTTGTTGCACTAAATTTCTCTACTCAGATGCAGTTCTGTGGCCACTTCTGTGTGTAAGAATACTTCCTGCACAGTCTGTTGTAAAATAAATTAAAAATGCAGATTCTGTGGTATAAATTACATGTCATCTCAGTGTTACAAGGCACTTGCATGTAGGAAATACCATCTGCCTATAACCCCAAATATACAGGCATGACAACTGAGAAAACAACAGCCCTTTGTCTGGATATCTAAACAGAGAATGTTATGTTCAGTGGTGTTCGAAAATGCTTAGAGATGTTACTCAACACAAGTTGTCTAATGTGCCTGGATGGGGGCTATACTGGATTATCTCACTAAAGTGAGGCCTCTACCAGCTTTGCCTACTCTTGCCCAGGCCCCAGAGCATGTAACATTATTTTTTAAATGTAGTTTGTAATTCACTAGTGAGTTTTAAATGGGTTTTTAAAAAAACTTTGAAATAAATTCACTACAGAAAAAATGACCAAAAATTCCCCAAAGACTAAAGCAATGCTTTAATAGTAACAAATAAGCATTATTTTGCTAAACTGTTAAAAGTAACAATATCACCAGTCATTACACTGTATTATCCCTGAAAAATAGTCTACTGTGAGCTGGAGGAAGAGATGAATAGTCAAATGGCAGTTAAGGCAAAGTCTCCCAATTTGCTGTGCAATGTACTTAGACAAGAGGGGTAATACTCTATGGGGGGACAAAGAGCTGTGAAGATTGCTTCAGAGAGAAGCTCTTCCACTCTGCCTGCCTCCATTTGAATCAGTAAAAGATTAGAAAGTCAAACTGCCTGGATAGAGAAAATTGCAAACAGCATATGGGTACAGAATTGGATTATTCATATGTGGGAAGTGCAGATGTGATATTCTTTCTTTGCTTGGAGGAATGTAGGGTAAACAATGATTTTATGCAGTTAAACTTTCACTGTTGCTGTGTAGTGTGCTCATGAAGGCCTGAGAGGCTGCCAATTTCTGAGGAGACAGAAGAAAGTGGGCTTGTGTTTTGAGTATCAGTTTTGATTGTTTGGCTCTGCTGTTTGGAGGTATGTTTGGGAAGTTTTAGTTTATTTGGGGGGCCATGTGATCTCCCTGAGCAGATGGTCTAAGGGATGGGACTTTTCTGCTGAGTCACTGAGTTGGTTGGGGTTGGAGCTAGCAGCTGAACATTTTTATATAGATTCTGCCTCATTCTCTGGAGCTCACCAACAGGAAGAGGAAAACAGGCCTTTTTTAATTATCATTTTTTTCAAATCATATAAAACAAAAACAAATAAAACTAACATTCAGCATACAGTTGTCCCTCCACAGTCGTGAACTCAGCATTTGCAGTTTTGATTATTCGTGGTTTTGGAAGGGGCCCCTGCCCCCCAATACCGTGACACGGGGCCTCCAGAGGCCCCGCAAAGGGCTTGGGAGGGAGGGGGAGGACCGGGGAGGCCTCCGCGGGGCTTCAGAGACCCTCCAGAGGCCCCGCAAAGGCCTTGGGAGGGAGGGGGGAGGACCGGGGAGGCCTCCGCAGGGCCTTCGGAGACCCTCCAGAGGCCCCGCAAAGGCTCTGGGGGGGAGTGGGGAGGGCCGGGAAGGCCTCCGCGGGGCCTTGCAAGGCCCGCAAAGTCCTTGGGGAGGACCGGGGAGGCCTCTGTGGGGCCCTGCGAGGCCCTGCGAAGGCCTTGGGGGGAGGGGGAGGGGGAGGGCCGGGAAGGCCTCCGCGGGGCCTCCGGAGACTCTCCGGAGGCCCCATTGAGGGTTTGGGCAGGAGGGGGGAGGGCTGGGGAGGCATCCACGGGGCCTCGGGAGGGTCTCCGGAGGCCCCGGAAAGGCCTAGGAAGGGAGTGGGGAGGCGGGGGGAAAGCGACTATGGGGCCTCCGAAGTCCCCATGGTCGCTATGGCGGGGGAGGGGGGGCAAAAAATATTCGTGGATTTTTCACTTTTGCGGGGGCCCGTGGAACGTAACCCCCGCAAATGTGAATGGACGACTGTATAACATTCTCTTCTTTCATCTCAATCACATTCATTAGCTTCCTCCTGACAACACTATCTGTGGTAAACACTATACATGTTATATCCCTTCTAATACTTCTTAATCTCAAACTATCATAATCATAATGAAGTTATAAAAAGAGCCCTTAATCTCTTAGTTATTTTACATAACATAAGATTCAGATTAAATTGGCTTGCTATAAAATTAATAACGTTATCTTGATTCTGTAACAATAGCTACCGCCAAATCTCCCCATATATAAGTCAATATTTTATCCCATTCACTCAAAATTACCCATCCTCCCCTCTTTTATTAGGTGAGTCAATTTGTCCATCTGTATCATCTCATATACTTTAAGTAGCCAATCATCAGTAGTCACGAGCAAGCTTTGCTTCCACTTTTGGGCTAATAAAATTCTGGCGGCGGCTGTCATATAAAATAAGATTTTTCCATACTGTCTGTATAAATTATCACCTAAAATGTCAATCAGGTACATTTCAGGTGTCACGTGTATCTTAATTTTAAGATTGTTTTTCAATCTGTAAATGAATAGATTTCTAATACTTTTTCAGTTTCTCGCTTTGGTGGTAAAATGTCTCTCTTTCTTTACCACATTTTCAACATTTGATGTCATAATCCTTATATATATTTGACAGCTTTTTAGGTGCCGTGTACCATCTGTAATGTATTTTATAAAGGTTTTCTCATATCCTGACAGACAATGTATTTCATTCTTCTAGTCCATGATTTTTCCCATTGGCTTTAATTCAATTGGGCATCCAATAATTTCTTGAGGAAAACAGACATTTTTGTTGGCATTTTGTCAGGTCAGGGGGAGCCTGGACTGCTGTGCTGCTACATGTGTATAGGATGATGAACATGGATGGTAACAGAGTTGTTGCAGTAACCTGCAACATCTACATATGCCATGTTTGTTTTATTCCCAGAGGATCTGCTGTGCTGTACTGACAGCAAGTGCAAACTGGTTTCTTTGTTAGAAGAGAAGGTACAGCAGCTTCAGCCTCATGTATCTACACTTCAATTTATGAGCAAGGATGAAGCTTTTTTGGAAAAATTGGAGCATACCCTCCTCTAAGGGCAAGAAATGGGAGATACATCTTGGGAAGGTGACAATCCACAAATACATGAGAGAAATATTTGGAAGAATGTGACATACAGAAGCAGAACTGTCAAATACCAAGTTTCAAGCTTGGAAATACAGGTTGATTACATGTAATGGATGTTCTTTGTGGTCATCTATGCTTTCACACATATGAGTCTGAGCCTGTGCAGTCACTCTTCAGAATCTGTTAGCTAGGTTTTTGATGGTAGCTCCACCTCTCCCTAATATTGCATGTCCTGGTGACTCATCCAACACAGTGGATGAGCCCCAGTTTTCCCAGTTGTGACTCATCCAACACAGTGGTAGAAGGAAAAAACCCAGATGTGCTGGAAGGGGAGGAATGGCAGGTTATGTGAATGCACCACCGGATGTGGCCATAGAATCCATCTCTCTCCGATGTGATATCTTTGAAACAAAGAAAATACCTTGTTGAAGCAGTTAATTAAAGCAAAGAAACCTTTCTCCTGTGTCAGAATGCTGTGAGTAAATTCTGCCTTATCTAAAAACTGATAGCTCGGAGCTTGGTGATTTATGAGGGAAGCTGATGTCGAGAGGAGGCAGGGAGACAGGGAAAAGAAAAAATCCTTGCAAATTCCCTTGTGGACAAGATCTAAAAATAAACCCTCTGATAAAACAATTTCAAGACTTGAAAGAGCTGTCTCAGCTGAGATTTTAACAGTAACTGAAAAGATTAAAAGCTCAAAAGAGGTGGAGGGAGAAGCACAGACTGACGCATTAAAAAATGGCGACTGGAGCAGGGAGAGAAAAGAATGGGCAGAAAGCTCCACCAGAGGCTATCTCCTTGAGGGTATTCATTTTATGAGACACAACATCTTTGAATTTGAGGAAGATACCGTGATTGACTGCTTTACTGAGATCATGCAAGTGGTAGTCCTGGTACAGCAGACTCAGTTTGCAAAGGCTGTGCTATGGTAACCAACTCATCTATCAGATCCAAAAGGACTGATAAAGGGGCCTAAGAGTGGCAAGTAGGCCTCCCCAACATTTTAGACAGAGCTTATATGGACCAGATGAGCCACCTGGTTACATCTTGCCTACGGCATAAAGCCAAGACAAATCTGGCAAGTGGAGACACTGTGAAAGGACCCAAGACAGAGAAGGCACTTTGTGTGTCTTTCTGATATAGAAAGCTTCCATTTACCGATTGTGCAGTCCTTAAAGAGAGGGCTCAAGGCCACAAGCTTCATGGGGAGACTCAGAATATTCCCTCATTTCTCTGTCATGTTTTCTTCTTGTTTATACTCACAATGAAGTGAGAAGAATGAAAGTCAATATTATGAGAAGAAGAATTAAGCAGAATACAAATGTCACTAGTTGAAGAAATTCCTACTACGTCCTGCCACCGTGGCAGATGAAGCAAGACTGGGAAGATGGCCACCAGGACATACAAAGTAAGGGAGGCTTCTGTCTACTACCAAAATAGACAGAATAAAGTAGTACAAAGTAGACAGATGGCGCTACTACCAAAAAATTAGCTATAAGATTGCAAAGAATGACTTTGTGCAGTCACAGACCCATATGTATGATTCACAGAGACCACAAAAAAGAACTACACAATCAGTTTCAAGCTGTCCCTTTAATCATCAATTATGATTCATAGGAACAGGGAAAGAACCTTACACTTCTGAAGGCATGGAGGCAACCTTGGAAAGTTCTATGTATGGAAGGGCTACTGTCGATTCCCAGAGGAAGAAGAGACGTGTAGTGGTAGTAAGTGATTTCCTCAAGGAACAGAAACAGTGATGTGTGTGACTGATAAAATGTCTTGAGAGGTGTGCTGTACCCCAGGGCAAAGACCTGTGATGTAACAGAGAGACTAACAAGATTAATCAAGTCCACCAACCATTACCCATTCCTTCTGATCCACATTGGAACAAATGGTACGGCAAGATATAACCTTCAACATATTGCAAGGGACTAAGAGGCTCTGGAGCACAGGTTATTTTGCTGGGGCACAGGTTGTTATTTTGTCATTCATTCCTGTAGAAGAACCTGGTCCAGAAACAGTGAGAAGAATAATAGATGTGAACAACTGACTCTGAATATGGTACCATCAAGAAAAATTTGCTTCTTGACCATGGTCTCCACTATCATGAAGGACTTCTGACAAGAGATAAATTGCACCTCCCAGCAGTTGGAAAGAATGTATTTGCTAACAGACTTGAAAATCTGATCAAAAGGGCTTTAAAGTGAGTTACATGGGGGAGGGAAACAGTATTATACCAAGTATAGGAGACAACAGTTATCGTCCAGTTAGTCTGACATCAATACCAGGGAAGATTCTAGAGCAGATCATTAAACAGAGAGTCTGTGAACATTTAGAAGGCAACGCCATAATCACAAAAAGTCAACATGGGTTTCAGAGAAACAAGTCATGCCAGACTAGTGTGATCTCTTTTTTTGATAAAATTACCAGCTTGGTAGATGAAGGGAACACTGTAGATATCACATACCTTGATTTCAATAAGCCCTTTGACAAGGTAACCCATGACATTCTTGCAAACAAGCTTGTAAAATGTGGGCTAGACAAGTTAACTGTTAAATGGATTTGTAATTGGTTGACCGGCCAAACCAAAGGGAGGAGTGGCCTCTCCTCCTCTTTGAAAGATGTGACCAGTGGGGTGCCACAGGGTTCTGTCCTGGGCCCAGTGCTATTCGACATCTTTATCAATGACTTGGATGAGGGAGTTAGGGGCATACTTATCAAATTTGCAGATGACACCAAATTAGGAGGAGAACAAGATCAAAATTCCAAATAACCTGGATAGACTGGAGAGCTGGGCCGAACCTAACAAAATGAAATTCAATATGGAGAAATGTAAGGTACTGCACTTAGGTCAGAAAAATGAAATGCATAGATATAGGATGGGGGAGACCTGGCTGAACAAGACTACGTGCAAAAGGGATCTAGGAGTCCTAGTAGACCACAAGTTGAACATAAGTCAACAGTGTGATGCGACAGATAAAAAGGCCAATGTGATTTTGGGCTGAATTAACAGAGATATAGTGCCTAGATCAAGGGGAGTAATAGTGCCACTCTAGTCTGCCTTGGTCAGGCCTCACCTGGAATACTGTACCCAGTTCTGGGCACCACAATTCAAAAAGGATATTGACAAATTGGAGCGTGTCCAGAGGAGGGCGACTAAAATGGTGAAAGGTCTGGAAGCCATGCCTTATGAGGAGGGACTTAGGGAGTGGGTATGTTTAGCCTGAAAAAAAGATGGGTAAGGGGTGATATGCTAGCCCTGTTTAAGTATTTGAAGGGGTGTCACATTGAGGATGGAGCAGGCTTGTTTTCTGCTGCTCCAGAGACTGGAACACGGAACAATGGATGCAAGCTCCAGGAACAGAGATTCCACCTCAACATTAGGAGGAACTTTTTGACAGTAAGAGCTGTTTGGCAGTGGAACACACTCCCTCGGAGCGTGGTGGGGTCTCCTTCCTTGGAGGTCTTTAAACAGAGGCTGGATGGCCATCTGTCGGGGATCGTGATTTCCTGCATGGCAGGGGTTTGGACTGGATGGCTCTCGTGGTCTCTTCCAACTCTACAATTCTATGATTCTATGATACTATGATACTATGATAGGAAAAGTATGTCATTCTACCATTCCAAGCTGGTGAAAAGTGTCTTTGCTGTGGCCCTAAGTGTTAGAAAGTTATTCTCTTTTTATTGTGTTTTTTTTAAAACAACAACAACAGCTGAGTTTTACAGATGTTCTGAGACCCCTGTCACATCCATGGAACTAACATGCACATTGTCTTCCTTAAGTTTTGCTCATGATCAATAGGGCTTCTTCACTTTGTGCTAGTGTATTGGCATGAAAGGGCACCATGCTTTGGGCAGTTGTGTTCACCTACTGTTTACCATAGAATCATAGAACCATAGAATTGCAGAGTTGGAAGAGACCACGAGGGCCATCCAGTCCAACCCCCCTGCCACGCAGGAAATCTTGATCAAAGCATCCCCGACAGATGGCCATCCAGCCTCTGTTTAAAGACCTCCAAGGAAGGAGACCCCACCATGCTCCAAGGGAGTGTGTTCCACTGCCGAACAGCTCTTACTGTCAAAAAGTTCCTCCTCATGTTGAGGTGGAATCTCTGTTCCTCGAGCTTGCACCCATTGCTCCGTGTTCCAGTCTCTGGAGCAGCAGAAAACAAGCCTGCTCCATCCTCAGCGTGACATCCCTTCAAATACTTAAACAGGGCTATCATATCGCCTCTTAACCGTCTTTTTTCCAGGCTAAACATACCCAGCTCCCTAAGTCTCTCCTCATAAGGCATCGTTTCCAGACCTTTCACCATTTTAGTCGCCCTTCTCTGGACACGCTCCAATTTGTCAACATCCTTTCTGAATTGTGGTGCCCAGAACTGGACACAGTATTCTAAGTGAGGTCTGACCAAGGCAGAATAGAGTGGCACTATTACTTCCCTTGATCTAGACACTATACTTCTATTGATACAGCCCAAAATCGCATTGGACTTTTTAGCTGCCGCATCACACTGTTGGCTCATGTTAAACTTGTGGTCTACTAGGACTCCTAGATCCCTTTCGCACATAGTCTCATTCAGCCAGGTCTCTCCCATCCTATATTTATGCATCTCATTTTTCCGCCCTAAATGCAGTACTTTACATTTCTCCGTATTGAATTTCATTTTGTTAGCTTTGGCCCAGCTCTCCAGTCTCTCCAGGTGATGTTGAATTTTGATCCTGCCATCTAGGGTATTAGCTACTCCTCCCAATTTGGTGTCATCTGCAAATTTGATAAGTATGCCCCTAATTCCCTAATCCAAGTCATTGATAAAGATGTTGAATAGCACTGGGCCCAGGACAGAACCCTGTGGCACCCCACTGGTCACATCTTTCCAAGACGAAGAGCAGCCACTGCTGAGCATGTCACAATAAATATATAAAAAAATTATATAAAAAATTAACTAGTAATGGTAGAACAGATTTTGACAGAGCATTCTATTCTGTCTAATTGATTCAGAGATGAGAGGAGATATTTCTTCTTTTCCCCACCCTTTAGTAAAATTGCTCTGCCTGTTTGTAACATAGACATTACAGGGTTTTGTTAAATTAGAGGCAATGGCTGCTGTGGAGCAGAAAAAGAGTTATTGCTTATAGTGACCACCAGGGGGCTTGCAGCCTAAAGTGCAGAATTTTCTGAAAAGCTACATGGAGGATAGAATCATAGAATTGTAGAGTTGGAAGAGACCACAAGGGCCATCCAGTCCAACCCCCTGCCAGGCAGGAAATCACGATCAAAGCATCCCTGACAGATGGCCATCCAGCCTCTGTTTAAAGACCTCCAAGGAAGGAGAAGGTAGGTTGAGATCTACTGATTAGGTGATTTGTATTAAATTGACAAGGGTCTCCATCTCCTAACTGTTTAACAACAGCAACAACAAAATATTTTTCATCTAAATTATATTTATTTATTTGTTTGTTTGTTTGTTTGTTTTATACTGTTTAATATCTTTTTATGGGGGAGGGTGGGGTGGGTGGTGCTTTTAGTCAGCATTGTAGTGTTTTAATTGTTTAATTTAATTGTTGGAAGCCGCCTCAATTGTTTTTAGCAGAGGGGCGGGGTATGAATAAATTATTATTATCATTATTATTATTATTATTATTATTATAATATTAGACTGCTAAAATGAAGAGAGCTGCCAGGGGAGCAGGGTTAAGCAGGAATAAACTTTGATGGGAAAACACCGTGACTTTGTTTAGTTTTAGTGCCGGAAAAATAAATCTTAGGCTCAGAGGCATCCTTCACTATGGAATCCTAAGTGTGTGTATTTTGCATCTGGCTCTGGTTGGTGGGTGCTGGAGTTCAAGGATGAGGAAGTGGGGCTGATGGTGGTGGTAACAGTTGTAGTACTGCTTGGTTTTTAGCAGTGTTTCACATACTGCAAAGCATTAGGCATGGAACTGCTCTGCAGTGCACACTAATCACTCCTGCAACCAATTCTGCCTTCCTGTATCATCAACTGTTTGTCCCAGTGACTCTTCCTTTTGTCTGTGTGTGTGTTGTGGGGTGGGAGATACATCTGGAAAATGTAAAGTGTGAATTAGTGCCTGAGTATATGCCTCATGTGACTCAGGGATCTTTCTAAGCTTGTAGCAATCCCTTTTCAGATTTATGCCATGGTTGACCCATAGAAATTGAGCTAGTAGAATCAGCAACTTTCACATTAGCATTTTATTTTTAAATCTGGACATGTAGGATACTACTAAAAATTAAATATCTTCATTTCCAAATATTGGGGGGGGGGCGCAGATGATGAATTTAAAAAAATCTCCTAGAGCAGAGGAGAAATGTTTATCTCTAATGTCCTTCCCCTGCCCCCAGTGCCAGAGCTTGGAAACATTTACTTTAAATGGCAGCCCATATAGATGCTACAGCCCTTCCTAGAGTTGCAAGACCTAAAGAGGTAGTGCACATACTAGTAGCTTCAAGGCTGGACCTTTGCAATGCACTGTACATTGGGCTATCTCGGAAACTTCAATTGGTTCAAAACACAACAGATTAGTCACTGGTACATCCAGGAGTGATCATATCACACCAATATTAAAATCACTCCACTGGCTGCCAATTAGTTTCCAGGCAAGGTACAAAGTGTTGGTAATTACTTTTAAAACCCTACATGGTTTGGGTCCAAGTTACCTATGGGATTGCCTCCTCCCATGTAATCTGCCTCACAGACTGAGAGCCTCTGGGGGTCGTTTGTTCCAGTCAGACAGGACTAGGTTGGCTGCTGTCACCCAGAGGACTTTTACTTCAGCCACCCCTAGACTGTGGAACGACCTGCCGGAAGAGATACAACAGCTGAGTACACTGTCCAAATTCAAGACTGCATTAAAGACCAGTCTCTTCCAATGGGCCTATCCAGATGGTTTTTAAATTGTGGATTTTAAATTATGAATTTTAAATAAGGATTAATTGTTTTAATAGGTTTTTATCATATTTGCTTTTTAAATTGATGTTATGTATTTTAATAGATGCTATGTGTTTTTAATGGGTGTTATATGTTAATCTGTTTTGTTCCCCACCTTGATCCATATGCATGCATTTGAAGTATGTTTTTGTGCAGTCTTACACCACCTAGTGTGTCCACATTACAAATACTGGAAATTGACTTGAATCTCACTGTTAAACATACCCCTTGGGAGCTGGCTTTGGGTCAGTGTCATTGGTATTGGATTGGGACATTCAGTAACTATCTTAGCCTGAGGAAGGCTCTGGCTCTGATCGCTTGTAAGGCAGCTGACATTGCCCATTACTATTTCTCCCTGGATGGTGAGGGCAAGGGAGTTAGTCCTTCCCTAACAATATTCTTCCTGCATATCCCTTGGAGGAAGTCCACTATTTGCTTGTCCTACCTGCCTGCCTAGCACACACAGGTGGCAGTGGGGACAGATGCATGAACAATGTTGATGTTGGAAGTGAAGAAGCATCAATGCTTGTTTACATCTCTCTGTATGTCTCTCTGATATGTGTTTACTTCCTGCTTGCATGCCGAGGTCACTTCCTCCCCTTTGCAGCAAGAAGTTTTTGTGTTTTACAACCCTTTGTCTCAGAAGCTAGAAGTGATATGAGACAGCTTTGCCTCAAGATGCCTTACATGCACTCGTAAGAGTCAGCTCTAGGGACTCTTCAATCCAAGTTAGGTAACTCTCTTCTATCTGTCTATGTTTCCTATCCAAGATGTATTCTCTGCCATTATAAACGTATGTTCTGCTTTATAACTTTACTGCAGCATTCTGCATGTTTTGTGTCTTGTTTTGTACAAGAAGTTCATGATGCACTGGGGCTCTGCTGCAATCTGCTCAATATAAATAACAAAACATCCTACAGTTGAGCTCCTCTTTCCCAGCACACCTCCCACTCATTTGTCCAGGCTGAGAGGAAAGGGCAGCAAGTGGAAGTGGGGGTGGACTGCTGATCCCACTCGTGCCTTCTTGGGAAGGTATTAGATGGAAAGCAACAAGATACCAGTATTGTTTGTCCCTAGCAGTAGAGGCAAAAAAACCAGAGAGCCAGCATGGTGTTATGGTTTGAGCATTGGACTACGATTCTGGAGAAGAGGGTTCAAACTCCTGCATGGACGTGAAAACCCTCTGGATGACTTTAGATAAGTCACACTCTCTCAGCCTCAGAGGAAGGCAATGGTAGACCTCCTCTGAACAAATCTTACCAAGAAAACCCTGTGATAGGGTCACCATAAGTCAGAAATGACTTGAAGGAACACAACAACAACAACAACAACGCAGTGTCGCCCCCTGTGTTGCCATTCCCAATATATTCTTGCCTCTCTTGCTCCCATTTAAAAAAAGTATACTGAAGCCAACTGTGTGTTTCTCTAGAACAATCCTGTGAGGCTGAGAAAGTGATTAAGATCTCCCACTGGACTTCACGGCTAAGGGGAATTTTGAATGCAGGTTTCCCTACTCCAAAGTCTGACACTCTGTCCATTATATATGGTGCTTCTCTAATTTTACTCAGTGTTCCTTTAAGGAGCAGATGTCTCTCCATTTGGGGCTGCTCCCACAAATTTGAAGAAGAGGAACTCCACCTCCTCCACCATCACCCCCAGTAAGTTCACTCAGCCAAGTGGATTGTGGATGGCTGCAACCTGGTTCTTTTCCTTGCTTCAATTGTTCTATGCTTCATAGAATCAAAGAATTGTAGAGTTTGAAGAGACCATGAGGGCCATCCAGTCCAACCCCCTGCCATGCTGGAAATCACGATCAAAGCATCCCTGACAGATGGCCATCCAGCCTCTGTTTAAAGACCTCCAAGAAAGGAGACCCCACCACGCTCCGAGGGAGTGTGTTCCACTGCCGAACAGCTCTTACTGTCAAAAAGTTCCTCCTCATGTTGAGGTGGAATCTCTGTTCCTGGAGCTTGCATCCATTGCTCCGTGTTCCAGTCTCTGGAGCAGCAGAAAACAAGCCTGCTCCATCCTTAGCGTGACGCCCCTTCAAATACTTAAACAGGGCTATCATATCGCCTCTTAACCCCCTTTTTTCTAGGCTAACCATACCCAGCTCCCTAAGTCTCTCCTCATAAGGCATGGTTTCCAGACCTTTCACCATTTTAGTTGCCCTTCTCTGGACATGCTCCAATTTGTCAATATCCTTTTTGAATTGTGGTGCCCAGAACTGGACACAGTATTCTAAGTGAGGTCTGACCAAGGCAGAATAGAGCGGCACTATTACTTCCCTTGATCTAGATACTATACTTCTATTGATACAGCCCAAAATCGCATTGGCCTTTTAGCTGCCGCATCACACTGTTGACTCATGTTCAATTTGTGGTCTACTAGGACTCCTAGATCCCTTTCGCACGTAGTCTCGTTCAGCCAGGTCTCTCCCATCCTATATCTATGCATTTCATTTGTTCACCCTAAGTGCAGTACTTTACATTTCTCCTTATTGAATTTCATTTTGTTAGCTTTGGCCCAGCTCTCCAGTCTATCCAGGTCATTTTGAATTTTGATCCTGTCCTCTAGGGTATTAGCTACTCCTCCTAATTTGGTGTCATCTGCAAATTTGATAAGTATGCCCCTAATTCCCTCATCTCTATCTATTATTCTTATCTAAGATGTATTCTCTGCCATAATAAATGTAAGTTCTGCTTTATAACTTTACTGGAGTATCCTGCATGTTTTATGATCTGTTTTGTACCAGAAGCTCATGTTGCACTGGGGCTCTGCTGAAATCTGCACAATATAAATAATAAAATATCCTACAACAAGAAGCAAGTAAACAGCATCCCTTACTGAGCTTGCATGAACAGGAAAAACAGAGAGAAGAGGAGAAAGCAAAGAAGCCTACCTCACCAGCTAATCACAGCATATTAAAGAAACATAGATCTACAAGTTTGCCCACCTACCAGGAAGTCGTAATTAAGCGGGGAGGAAATCCTGGGATGCATTTTGGAATAAGCCTTCAAGTAGTCTCTAGAAGGTTCAAAACGGTTTGTTTCTTTGTTTTTTAACTTCTGCAAGGCTCACCTGCACTGGATGTTTCATTTCACCTTTGCATAAAAAGTTTGCTGAAACATGTTGAATCATTCTTTTTTGCGGTGCTAGAACCTCTCCCTATTCTTGGAAATCATAGAATCATAGAGTTGGAAGAGACCTCAAGGGCCATTCAGTCCAACCCCCTGCCATGCAGATATACACAATCAAATCATTCCCAACAGATGACCATCCAGCCTCTGCTTAAAAACCTCCAAAGAAGGAGACTCGACCACACTACAAAGCAGTGTATTCCACTTCCAAACAGCTCTTACTGTCAGGAAGTTCTTCCTAATGTTTAGGTGGAATCTCTTTTCCTGTTGTTTGAACCCTCAGCAGAAAACAAGCTTGCTCCATCCTCAGTATGGCATCCCTTCAAATATTTAAACATGGCTATCATGTCCCCTCTCAACCTTCTCTTCTCCAGACTAAACATGCCAAGCTCCCTAAGCCTCTCCTCATAGGGCATGGCTTCCAGACCACTCACCATCCTGGTCGCCCTCTTCTGGACACGTTCCAGCTTCTCAATATCCTTCCTGAATTGTGCCCAGAAATGATTGGTCCAAGTACCTGTATCCATAAAAACAACTCCTAAGTATGAGAAGAAGTCTATTTGTTTTATAGGTTCCCCATATACCAGCTGTGTTTGGCCTATCGGCTCCCAAAACCCACCACTTTGGTTTGGGGTGTGTTTTGCTTGGCGAAAATGAGACTGAGTGGTGACATGATAGCCATCTTTAAATATCAGAAGGTATGTCATGTAGGAAATGGAGCAAGCTTGTTTTCCATCCCCCACCCACCCCCAGAAACCAGAACATGAACTCAAGGACCCAAATGACAAGAAATGAGATTCCACCTAAACATCAGGAAGAACTTTACTGTAAGTTTACTGTTTGACAGTGGAACAGACTGCCAGGGGGTTGGTGTCATGCCCCATAAGTCTGATGGGGGTATGGAATCAGAGGAGGAGGAGGACATGGCAGGGAACTGCCCTATGGACCCTGGCACAGGCTTATCTACACCTGTGTTCCTATGTTGTTTCCAGGCATTACTTCTGCAACAGAAGTAATGTCCAGGGACACATCTACTTTGTCAACCAAGGTGTACTTGTATATGTTTCCAGTCTCCTAGTCCAGGTTTATCTGTTCTACGTGGCAACAGCTCAGCTCCAAGGAGGGCCCCAGGGAGAGGCTGTGGCCCTCTTCGCCCGATGGGCAAAGCTCTCGCAGGCCACAGGACAAGGGGAGCTCAAGCCCCCCTCCTCTGCCCTGTCTGCAGAGCCAGTCGAAAAGGAAGGATCTGGGCAGGTGGTCCATACTCAGGGACTCCGGAATGGGGGGACAGGGGGAGCTCAAGCCCCCATCCTTAAAACTAGGCCAGGCGGGACTGAAACCCTTCCAAATATTGTAATCTGAAAACACTGCACCACCCAGACTCCTATGTAGCTGAGCCTCCTCAGGGCTTATCTACCAGAAGTGTACTAAGTGCACGAGCATGAAGAAATAATAAGGCCGTGATTGTTGTTGAGCCCACCCAGGAATAACAGAGGCAGCGTGGAGTCTATCCTGCCAGGCGCAGTTCCTTGGGAGGGAGCTCCGCTTCTACGGACACCTTGTCCTTGCTGGAGTCTTGGTGCTGAAGGAGGTCTCAGTGATCATGGCCGGGGAAAGTAATTTGCCCTCGGATGTTGAGCCCACCCCCGCGTTTTTGTTTTTTGTTTTTTTTTAAAGTTCCGGACTCCACTCTGAAGTCCCAGTCGGTTTCTCCCCCAGACAGTAGGCTCTGCAACCTAGGCACTCGAGAAAGGGGGGCAGGGGCGGGGCGGGATCGGATGGCCCTGGGTGGAGGATTCACCCATCTAAATAGTTAGGCTGTCTTTCCACGGTTTCACGCAAATAGGGAACGGGAGAGAAGGAACCAGTTCAGTCCCACGCGCGACGGGCGAAGCAAAGGGCGCTTTGTCGGGTCATGCACGGAACAAGAGCGCGCGGCCGGCCTTCAGGCGTGGGAGCGGGTGTGGGCGCCCCCTCCTCCAAAGTGCCCCCCTCGGGAATCCTCTCTCCCTACATAACTGAAGCAACTGGGAAAGGGAAGCGCCTTGCTTCTCTCTCTCTCTCTGACACACACACACACACACACACACACAGAGACAGGTTATTTCTTTGGAGGGCCGCCACCGAATCCATTGTCTCTTCAGAGGATGCTGCTGCTTCGGGGGGGGGGGCGGCCCCCATCCTCGTGGAGACGATCACTTTGAAGTCCCGCAAGTGTTGCAGCTCCAGCTCTTTCCCACTTGGCTCTCCAGATGCACGGAGAGAGATCTTGGCTTTGATCTCAGAACGCAGCTATTCAATTTAGTTTAGGTTAGGTTTGTACAAAAAGAAGGTTGCGTAACTGAGCTTAATGGCAACCATGCAGGGGATGAGGTCACCAGAGGGAGGGCGGGAGGGAGGGAGCGGGGGGGGAGGGCGCGGCGACTTTGGGTGCTGCCGGGAGGTGGGGGGAGAGCGAGAGGGCGAAGCCAGAGGCCTTCGAAGCCAGGGACCTTCGAGAGTATCTGCTGCCCCCAAACCCCTTCCCCACTTCTTTTTAATTTTATTTTTATTTTATTTATTTATTTATACCCCGCTCTTCAGCCACAAGGCTATCAGAGCGGCTTACAAATTGTTTTAAGCAATAGCGATCTACACATCTACACTGCAAGAAACAGCTTCCAATGTGTGTTAGCTAATTGCCCCCACAAGCTGGGTACTCTTTTCGGTTTAGTCCTGTCAAGGAGGGCGAAGACCAAGAGGAGACGGGGAACGGCCCTTCGGCGGGAGGGGGGGGAGACAGGACCCCCCCATCTTTGTCAAAGGGCCTTCCAGTCTTTGCCCTCAGCAGGGATGGGCCCGCAAGTTACACGCAAACCAGAGCCGAAGGGCGCTTGGCTCCCCTCCTCCCCTTTCTTTCGGGGCCCCTCCCGGCACCCCCAGAGTCCCTGTCAAGAGCTTCTCGACCGTGGTGGCGGGGAGTGAGCTCGCCCTCCCCCGGCGGCAGCAGCAGCAGCAACGCAAGGTTTGGGCCCTCGACCCTTCAAACACTCTTTAAGACCCCGAGAAGTACTTTGATGCTCAGTTTTTAAAATAGCGGCTTGTCATCGAGATTTTCAATAGCAACGAACAGGGGCAACTCAATAAACTCGCCACTCGATAAACGAAAGCCGACCCCCCCCCCAGTTGCAAGCACCAAGGAGTGTCCTGCGATGAGCCCGAGAGAGGAGCCAGCCTGGTGTGGTGGCCTCTCAGCGCTGGCCTGGGGCTCCCATCCCCACCCCTGGCGACCCTGGGCTAGTCACCCTCTCAGCCTCAGGGCAAGCAGTGGGAACAAATCCGGAGAGAAAGAGGCAGAAAGGTGCCTTCTCGTTCGAGTATTCCAGGCCAGGTTAAAAGGCGAGAGAGGAAACTGCCTGGGGATTTGGGGCGCAGGATTCCCCAAGGCCACTAGCGGGCGCTCAAGAACAATCGGTTTCTTCTCATCAGCCAGCCGAGCCGTGGAACGTATTTTTAACTAGAATTAACTCTTCGCCATTTGGGAGGAATTCGGCTTAGTTCATTTGAAACGAAGACCTCTTAATAAATTCTAATTCATAATTTATTTCCTATGATATTTAATATTGATATGATATTTAATAATGTTATGAATGAACAAAAAGTTGAGCAAATAATTTCTTTCAATGAACAATTCTGAACTAATAGGTAGACGTGTTTAAAAACAATTTTTTTTTACACAGGTTTAAATAGGTCAAACTAAAGAAAAGGCATGCGAACGAAATTAATAAATTAACCTGACATGGAGACCTCCAGATTTAATTAACAGGATTCCGAACGAAGTCATTGCATTAGTCCTGTTAAAAATTCCCTTCGAAGGGGTATGTTTCATGTGCTGAAATATGGGCATATTTCACCTCTGAGGTCACCCGTTGCCCTTGGGAAAAGTGCTGCCGGAATATCTGCCTTGAGATCTACTCAGATCGGAAAACGAACGCACACCCTTTCCATTTACAAAGAAAGGCAGGGGAAACTCTGCAATGCAGAAAGCAACGCAGTCACTTAACAGTTCCAGGCATGTTGGCTTCGGAGTCCCTCAACAGCCAGGGATCCCGCGGCGCCACACGAAAAGCCCAGAGGGATCTCTGCAGAGTTCGCAATACTGCAAGCGACGGGCACGAGAGTCCGGACTGGACCTTTTTTCCAGTGAAAGCGCTGCTTTGCGCTTCGCCCAGGAGCTTCGGGAGCTTACCTGCGCCCCTCTCCCTTGGCCGCCTCCCTGGCCTGCCCTCCAGGTGCCGGAGCCGATTGCCGAAGAAGCCAAAAAACCCCGGCCTCGCCCCGACGGCTGCCTCGCCTCATGGCTGATACCTTGTTTTAAGGGGGCTTTCCAAAAATGTCTCGCTTGTGGACATGTGAGCTCGAATTTAAGATACCACAGACATTTATATTTCGACAAAACATTACTGTATAGTCTATCAGATTCTCGAACCCCCAAATAAGTGGCCTTTCGTTAGAAACTGTATGCGATATTGAAATCGTTGTGTGTGGGGGGGTTGTTGTTGTTTTAAATTTTCTGAAGTGGTAGCTTGAACTGGCCTCACACCCATTAGAGACAGGCTCCATCCCCCCACCCCGAAGGGCGAGGCAGCCAATCCAGGAAGTCCAGGCAGGATGGAGCGGTTTGGGAGCGCAACAAGTGGCCGCAAGGACCGCCGGTTTTCGTTTGCCGAGGAGGAGGCTCTCTTCTTGTTTTCTTCTGCCTTCACTTCGATCCTCCAATGGGTTCCCTCAATGGGTTTAATTATTTAAAACTTACAGCAATCTGTGCCGCTTGCCGATGCATTGACCCCTATGATTTCAAGGGAACTATGGCTGAAATCCTGTTCCCGTTTAAGGATTAACAACGCTCCCGTCTGTGTTTCCTCAAGTGCTGCGCGCATCTCAGTCCCACTTCTTAGTTGTGAATAAGCCTCATTGAACTCAATGGGACTTAGGTTCTGAGAAATAAATATATAGGGTAGGGGTTCCTTCTCAACCTTTCGATTCAAGAGGATAGTGGATCGAGCTCTTAATTCGCCCAGAGTCCTCCTCGCCTGGCGCTGGTTAAAGGGTATTTATTCTTTGTTAAAAGTTACAAAGTTAAAAGAGCCTGAAGTAGTGCGGATCCCAAGAGGTCGCCGTCACAATTATGCGCCTTTGAATTCTTGGAATTAGTGTCGGATGGCGGGGAATACTCCTATGTCCTGACACAAAATCTTATCTCTGCACCACCATAGTTGGGCGCAAGGCAAAGGGTTTGGGACCTGGAGGGGGACATGGCAGTACCGGTTTATGTTCCTGCCTTTGAAGCAAAAATGTTAGAGGCACACGATTGCTCTTGCACGTGGGAAGATAAACAGAAACATGTGTCACCCTCTGCAGCGCAGACTGTGAGAGACCCCGCTCCCGTCATAACCCCCCTCCCCGGCACATCCGCGCAGCCCAAACGCCCCGTGGAAAGGCTGCCGCGCTGAGCTCCGGTCCGGTGGATGAGAACTGAGCAAGGAAAGCACCGACTCCCAATAACTTCAGGGGAGAAGCGCAACCCTTCTTGCAGGCTTGTGTTTCAGGTCCACTTCTGCAGGCAAGGAAGGGACACACGCAAAAAGTTAATGTTCACTTTTCGGGGGGAAACACTCTAAAGGTCGCGGCAGTTGCAACTTCTCGAATGAGCAGGTACGGGTCTGCGCTTCAAGATCGGGGGTGGGGGCAAGGGGGAGGGGAACCGTGTGACCCTCCAGATGTTGTTGGACTGCAAGTCCCAGCAGCCCTAGGCAGTAAAACCAATGGTGAGGAATGGTGGGGACTGCAATCCAACAACATCTAAAGGGCTACATGATTTCCACACTTGAATAGGCAAATTGGTTTGGATGCAGATATCGTCGTCCTTAGTGGGACTTAACTAATTTAAGTCCCATTTATTTAAACGGGTCTACTCTTGATTAAATCTGGATCCAACCCACTATATAGAACAGGCATGACAGAGGAGGATGGCGGGGGGGACGGCTTAGCTGTTGGGCACACGCCGACAGGACGCACACCAAAGGGCATCGGCGGGACGGGAAAGGAGCCAGCGACCCCGGAGGGGCAGCAGCGCCCCGCCAAGACCGGGAGGCCCCCCGCAGCCCCATGGCTTCAGCCCCGCCGCCGGCCGAGGACTGCGGCACTAGAGGCCGCCGGGCGGCAGGCAGCCAGAGCGGCTTCTCGGACGAGCAGGGCCCGCAGGCCCTTGAGGCTGGCCAGGCCCCGGGGAAGCGCCGGACTAACGCGGAGGCCGCATCGATTTCGGCGGTGCAGCTCCCTGAAAAAGCCCCAGGCTGTATGGGGGGGCGGGGGCGGTGAGGGGCCGAGACGCCCTGGGAGTCCCTGGCTTTTCCCGAGAAGAGCCGAAAAGAGGGCTGGCGCCTTTCGCCCCACGAGGCGAGCTCCACCTGAGGCAGCCCGGGGGAGAAGGGCCCGCACGGGGGCCCAAACGCCTCTGAAGGTGGCCCCGGCGGGGCAAGTGGCGCGAGCAGGCAGGCGCGGGGAGGGGCGCGGGGTTTCTCCCCTCCTCCTCCTCCTCCGCCGCCGCCGCCGCCTTGGCCCTGGCCAAGCCACGCCGAGGCCTCCTCCCCCGACCGGTCGGAAAGAACAGGCCGTCGACGAGGACGGAAAGGCAGCTTGGCCGAGGAGAGAAGACGGGCCCGTAGCAGGCAAGGCCGGCTCGCTTTCTGTCCCAGAGCCGGCTTTCTGTCCCCCGGAGCCCGGCGAAGGGCCCGCCGCTGCCCCCCCCTCCGCCTCTCCGGGCCCCTCGCCTTGGCGGCCTTTTCACGGGGCCACCGCGCCTCCCCAGGCCACGGCTGCTTTCCAGGCCTCCCGGGAGGGAAGGAAGCAAGCAAGCCAGCCAGCCCAGACGCCCTTCGGCCACCCGGCCGCCTCAAGCAAGGCTTTCTTTCCCCGGGCACACGCTTGCCTCAGCCAGAGCTGGCGGGCCTCGTGGGGCCCCTTCCGGCAGCCTCGAAGCAAGCCCCACTGTGCAGGCCTTCGCCGGGCTGGACCCGAGCGGGAAGCAGGGCGTCCCTGGGCGCAGTTGGCCTGCCGGGAAGCCGAGGGCGGCGGGGCAAGAGCGGGAAAGCCCTGGCAGCCCCCTCGGGCCAAACGCCTCCGGCTCACCCCCCCCCCCGGGAGGAGCTGGCCGGCGCTGCCCTGAGCACCAGCAGCGCCCCCGCACGAGTAGCGAACCCTGGGGAAACACTCGGGGCAGTTGGTTGATTTCTTCCGCTGCTTGGCATGGGAAATCTAAATCCCAGGCTAGAAATCACCTGTGAAGGTACCTCCTCACTCCTTGTTCCGCTTGTTCGTGAAAGTGAGGGTGATAATAAAAAAAGCTATCAGCGTACCCGGCGCTTGTCATAAAGAAAGTATGCGTACTTTTATGTACTTCACGAAAACACTCCCGGAGGCACCTTCAAGATAGGTCCAGAGGGGTTTACAATCTAAGCTGGAAAAAAGTGACAGCTGAAGGAAGAGACACAGGTTCCTTTGTACTGTTGGTGATGCTAAAATACTCTTCAACCTTTTTGTCTGCAATGGAAGCAGAAAGCCTGCATTGGGAAGAGTTTACATTAGTGCTTGTTGTTTTTTAACCTTACCCTTCCAGATTCATACTTACAAGCTCTTTGATGGCATTTACACAGATGGGGTTTAAACTGGCTTTTCCTCCCATACTGAAAGGCAAACCCCAATACTGGTCAAATACTGTGTATTGAGTTTCTAAAACTGACAGGATATATAATAAGTGATGTTTAATTGTACTAAGATTTGAGGTCCCAGGGTGTTAGCCCTTTTTAGGAAACTTCTTAAAAGTTAAAACTGTTAGGAATTAACTTTATAGTAGCAGAGCAGAGCTGGAGGCATGGACTCAATAGTACAGTGCTTTGACCCAACTGCAAGAACAAAGAGGCAGGCAACTTCTTGTTAAAAAACAAAACAAAAACGTAAGCTTTACTAATAGCTTTAAATCTACATATGCATTGGAGCCTACATCCTAACTAACTAATGAACAGGTTTTGGATAAGAAAGAAATTCATCTTCACTCACCATTTAAGTGAGACAGAAGGCAAGGAGCAAGATGGAGAGAGCAGCATGTAGCTTTCAAGGCAAAAAGAAAGAGTAATAAAAGATCTAAGACCATAAGGCAAATTAACCTAGGTCACGTGATCTTGTAGTTTGGTTGTGTACTTTTACAACCATGCTCATTAAAGATAGGATGAGAGGAAGGCATGCAGGAGACCCTACTCTATCTGTCACTTATTTGCTCTAATAGCAAACAAGTGGGGAGAAAGAATGCCAGTTTTTTTCCCAACAGTCCTCTTCTCATTCTTTTGGACCCATGTCCAGCTTGTAGTCTCTGGAAACAATCTTTTGGTAGAAGTTTAGTGAGAATACCATCAATCATTTCTTCCATGTTGCAGTACTTTAGCTGAACAAGTTCATTTTGACACATCTCTTTCACTTTGTGGAAAGCAATGTTGAGATTCTTCCTGAGTGGCTTCTTGCTCTCAGAACTCTTGATACAGCTTTGATTATCTTGCATCAAAATGATTGGTTTGGGTTCTGTTATCCCAAAGTCCAGAAGTAAATTCTGCAACCATTTTATTTCATCATAAGCTGTCTTTGCAGAAACACACTCAGCACCAGTGGAAGAATCTGCAACTGTATTTTGCTTCTTACTTGTTCAACTTACAGCTCCTCTACCATAAAAGATGAGGTTTCTGCTAGTTGATTTTCTGTCTGCCAAGTCAATGGCCCACTCTGCATCTGCATAGGTGATCAATTGTGGTTGATCACATGCTGGCAGCATCAGTTTGTAGCCTACAGTTCCTTTTAACTACCTGGCAACTCTCTTCACTGCAACAAGATCCGTTACAGTAGGAGAGTTAAACATTCTGCATAAGATCCCAACAGCATTTGCAATATCAGGTAGGGTGAAATTAGCTATGTACAGGAGTTTTCCAACTGCATTCCTGTACTTTTTGCCATCTCTCAAAGGTTCAGATTCCTCATTGCTTTTTAAGAAACCTACTTCCATTGGAGTTGGCATTTCTTTAGCATACTTTAGGCCAAGGCAGTCCAGAAGATCTATTATCTTCTGCTTTTGATTAAGGAAGAATCAAGTCACTGTTTCTTTCTAGTTGTACTCCAAGGTAGTGTGAGATGTCTCCAAAGTTCTTGATGTCTATCTCTTTCTTGAGATTCTTGACTATCTCTTCATTATCTGCTTTGTCTTGACTGCACAGGATCAGATCATCAACATAACTTGTATTATAAGTCCATTTATTTCTGAACCTCTTGTAGACACATTTGTCAACAGTGCCTGGGGTGAATCCCTCTTTGATGAGTTGATTTAATTTTTCACTCCATGATCATGTGGCCTGTTTTAACCCATAGATACTCTTTTCCGATTTGTATACAAGATGCTCTTTCCCAGGAATTTGGAATCCTGGAGGCTGTTCCATGTACAGTTCCTAATCTAGACATCCATAAAGAAAAGCAGTCTTTACAACTAGATGTTGAACATGCATATTCTTGGAAGCTACAACAGCCAGTAGTGTTTTAATGGTTGCATGTGTGACTACAGGGGAAAGGGTCTCATTGTAATCTTCCCCGAATTGTTGACTGCAGCCCTTAGCCACGAGTCTTGCTTTATATCTCCCCGTTTCCTCTTCTGCATTCTACTTTGTTGTAAAGACCCATCTACAGCCAATTGCCCTTTTATCTTTTGGCAATTCTGTCAAAGTCCAAGTCTTATTTTTATGTAGATATTGCATCTCCTCAGTAGCTGCTTTTCTCATTTCTCAGAACCAGACTTTGGCAGTCCCTTGATCTTTTGCCAGTCAGAGGGTTGTAGAAGACTTTCCCCTGTGGCTAGATAAGATAATCTGTCAGGAAGCACTCCACGGTTATAGTGTTCTGACCTTCTCACCTGGTCTTGGATACCTGGCTCTGCCTCTTGCATGCCATCCAGTTCCTCATCTGTTGGCAGGTCCTCTGCTGGTGTTGCCACTTCTGGATGGAAGACATCTGGGGGATGGAAGAACTCCACATGCTGTTGCTGCTGGTGGGAATCTCCTTCCACTGAAAATACACTTGGATAAACATCTTTGTGTGGATTAGTTTTAGACTGTGGTCTTTCATCAATATAAACAGCATTTGATAATTTTACTGTGCGTCCATCTGTAAGCATTTTTAGCATAACCAATAAAAATTCCTTCTTCACTTCTGCAGTCAAGTTTGCCCCCTTTTCTCCTTGGGAATGTAGGTATATGCTTTGCTTCCAAAAACTTTGAGATAGTTCACTTTAGGTTTGACTCCATGCCATAAGTGAAATGGAGTAGCAGCTCTGGATCTTGTTGGCAGTCTGTTACATAAATATGTGGCAGTCACAATTGCTTCAGACAAATAGCCCTTAGACATGTTAGCTTCTAAAAGCATGGCAACTACCATCTCTTTCAGAGTGCGGTTCAGTATCTCTACCAGACCATTCTGTTCTGGGGTATAAACCTGAGTAGTTTGATGTTCAATGCCATGCTCCTTTAAGAACTTATCAAATTCAGCATTGACAAACTCTGTGCCATTGTCAGTGCACAGGCTCTTGGGTTTATAGCCAAGCTTTTTAGATACACAATTAAAGTACTCTTTGAATTTTTCAAAAGCTTGACTTTTCTCCTTGAGGAGGTAAGGGCATGTATATTTGCTGAAGTCATCAGTAATAGTCATAAAGTAAGAGCTTCCTCCTACAGACTTTTGATTGAATGGATCACAAAGATCAGCGTGCAATAGATCCAGTGGCTTTGTGGATGATCTCTCAGTAATTGGCAGATGTGGAGCTCTAGTGCCTTTTGCTTTCAAGCACTCCACACACCTTTCATTATTAGTGCATGCTTTGAAATTAAAGTCTTTTGCAAGCTCTTGATTAGCCAATTTCTTTATATATTCCACACTTCTATGACCAAATATTTTGTGCCACAGATGGAAACAATCTCTGTGATTGCAATGACTTGGATGAAGGAATTAGGGGCATACTTATCAAATTTGCAGATGACACCAAATTGGGAGGAGTAGCTAATACCCTAGAGGACAGGATCAAAATTCAGAATGACCTGGATAGACTGGAGAGCTGGGCCAAAGCGAACAAAATGAAATTCAATACGGAGAAATGTAAAGTACTGCACTTAGGGCGGAAAAATGAAATGCATAAATATAGGATGGGAGAGACCTGGCTGAATGAGACTACGTGCGAAAGGGATCTAGGAGTCCTAGTAGACCACAAGTTGAACATGAGCCAACAGTGTGATGCGGCAGCTAAAAAGGCCAATGCGATTTTGGGCTGTATCAATAGAAGTATAGTGTCTAGATCAAGGGAAGTAATAGTGCCACTCTATTCTGCCTTGGTCAGACCTCACTTAGAATACTGTGTCCAGTTCTGGGCACCACAATTCAGAAAGGATATTGACAAATTGGAGCGTGTCCAGAGAAGGGCAACTAAAATGGTGAAAGGTCTGGAAACCATGCCTTATGAGGAGAGACTTAGGGAGCTGGGTATGTTTAGCCTAGAAAAAAGACGGTTTAGAGGCGATATGATAGCCCTGTTTAAGTATTTGAAGGGATGTCACGCTGAGGATGGAGCAGGCTTGTTTTCTGCTGCTCCAGAGACTGGAACACGGAGCAATGGGTGCAAGCTCCAGGAACAGAGATTCCACCTCAACATGAGGAGGAACTTTTTGACAGTAAGAGCTGTTCGGCAGTGGAACACACTCCCTCGGAGCGTGGTGGGGTCTCCTTCCTTGGAGGTCTTTAAACAGAGGCTGGATGGCCATCTGTCGGGGATGCTTTGATTGTGATTTCCTGCGTGGCAGGGGGGTTGGACTGGATGGCCCTCGTGGTCTCTTCCAACTCTGCAATTCTATGATTCTATGAGTGACAGTGTTTGCAAATGAATCAGAAATCTCCATGTGATAAGTCATCATCTTTTAAAATTCCTTTCAAAATTAAACTTTTGCCATGGAAACCAAAACAGGAGTTCCTTTTGGAAAGAACATGGTTCTTTAGCTGTTGTATTTTTTACACTAAAAAGAGAAACATGTGAATTTGGCATGTAAACAGCTTCAGGAATTTTCAAAGTCTCTTCTGTTAGGGCCAAGTTTTGTTTGCAAAAGGTCTGTGCCTTCTTGGCCATTTGGAAGATAAACAGGAAAATTTACATTTGCATGAAAGTCCACAAACCATTCCTTTCGATTAAAGTAACAACTGGTAGCACCACTGTCAGTAATAACTGCATTCTTATATTGAATCTCAGAAGACTGAAATAATTTCTGATTTGTGAGACCAACCTTAACATTTGTAGGTGATTTCTGTTTAGAATCAAAAGTTGTTTTCTTAAAGTTGCCTTTCTGAGCATTCTTCTGCTTAGATCTAGGCTTTGATGTGCTGATTTTCCCCTCACGTGTTTTAGAGGAAGAGTAGTCTTTGAAATGCAATTTCTCTTCAACAAGATGTGCTAGCTCTTCAGTTCCTACTTTAGTTTTGCATTCCACAAAGTTTTGCCTACTTTGATACTCAATAATCTCAGCTATTGCTTCTGGAAATTTCACATTTGCCCAATAACCTAAAATGTAGTAAAATTTGAGGTCCCACGGTATTAGCCCTTTTTGGGAAACTTCTTAACAGTTAAAACTTAAAACAGTTAAGGGTCCAACTTATCTCCGGGACCGCCTCCTTCCGTACAACCCTCCCCGCGCACTTCGGTCCTCTGGGAGGAATCTGTTACAGCCTATGAAAACAAGGCTGTCGGTGACGTCCCAGAGGGCCTTCTCCGCTGCTGCTCCCAGATTATGGAATGGCCTGCCGGACGAGATCCGTCTTATTAACACTTTAGACAGCTTTTAAAAAGCTGTCAAGACGGATCTTTTCCGGCAGGCCTTTCCTGAATAACTATCCCGGCCCAAGACTCGGCTGTCCTCCCTGAGCTGTAATCAGATTTTTTAAAAAAAACTATTGTATGTTTTAATCTTTTTCTAATCTATATATTTTTAATTTACTGTATGTTTTTAATCTTTTATAATTTAATATTATTTTAAGGGGGGTGGGCTAGGGTACTGGGACTATGGAGTTTTTATATTGTAAGCCGCCCCGATTGCGTTGCAGAGGGGCGGGATAGAAATAAAATGTTATTGTTTATTATTATTAAAACTGTTGGGAATTAACTTTATTGTAGCAGAGAAGAGCTGGAGCTGGACTCAGTAGTACAGTGCTTTGACCCAACTGCAAGAATAAAGAGGCAGGCAACTTCTTGTTAAAGAAAAAACGTAAGCTTTACTAATGGCTTTAAATCTACATATGCATTGGAGCCTACATCCTAACTAACTAATGAATAGATTTTGGATAAGAAAGAAATTCATCTCCACTCACCATTTAAGTGAGACGGAAGGCATTCTTGCAGAGAAAGATGGAGAGAGCAGCATGTAGCTCTCGAGGCAAAAAGAAAGAGTAATAAAGGATCTAAGACCATAAGGCAAATTAACCTAGGTCACATGATCTTTTAGTTTGGTTGTGTACTTTTTACAACCATGCTCATAAAAGACAGAATGAGAGGAAGGCATGCAGGAGACTCTACCCTATCTGTCACTTATTTGCTCTAATAGCAAACAAGTGGGGAGAAAGAATGCTGGACTTTCCCCAACATTAATGTCTTCTGGTGTAAGACAGCACAGTCTTAGTACATATGTATGCACTGAAGTCTTCCTAAGCACAATACTTGTTTCCCTGCTATGCATTAAAACTGTAGTTACCTACATTAACAAATGCCATGTAGAAAGATTAATTTCCACAATAAATGGTCAGAATTTTGATTCTAGCCCATGTAGATTTCACTCACTTTTAAATTCCATTCCTATTTAAATTTACCAATATTGTAATCACAGCTATGAAAGTAATTGATCCGCATGATCAATCAGGAGCGAGTAGACTTCAAGTTTGAAAGTTCTACTTTCTTTTTTCCCATCCGCAAGGCAAATGTGAAGCAGTAGTTTAGACACACAAGTATATATGCATCTAAAATTAAAGGAACACTGAGCTCACCATAGTCCTTTCATACAGAAACGTATTTCTGATTGATTTCTTCAGGAACCTAGCTTGAAAAGGTAAGGGGGAGGAGTCCATACAATCATAGAACCGCAGAATTGTAGAGTTGGAAGAGACCACGAGAGCCATCCAGTCCAACCCCCTGCCAGGCAGGAAATCACGACAGATGGCCATCCAGCCTCTGTTTAAAGACCTCATAGAACCATAGAGTTGGAAGAGGCCACAAGGGCCCTCCAATCTAGCCCTTGCCGTGCTATGGTTGCTGCTGCTATTGTTTAGAAACTGTGAGTCAGAAGTCAGATTTATGGCAAAGTACTCCAACAATGATCCAACAATGAATCTCAGTCTGCTTCTGCCCAGTTTCTTCTCCTGGGGGTGCAGGCAAAGTCTTTTCCATCATACCCCACATTCTTCCTGGAGTAATCTATGGGAGATCCTGCTGGTAGCAGAAACCAGTGGTTGGATCAGCCGGTGTGAAACATAAGAGGCTTCTCCTCTTTCTTTCCATCAGCAATTCAGCAAGCTACTGGCTCCCCACCCTTTGTGCCAAGGCCCTAGCTTGCCCACCCTTCCTTTACAGCAGGGATGGACAAAGTGTAGTAGTGGGATTGGGGGCATGCATCACCATCCCCAAACCATCGGGAGCTGAATGCCCATTTGTAAACGGTAGCAGCACAGTGACAAATTCAAAGGCAAAGTGATGTTTTAAATCACTTGCAACATAACAAATCCAGCAGCAGGAACACTCTTTTGGGCCACCAAAAAACACGTAGTGCCATGCATTCTTCCTGCAATCCATATGTCTTCCCCATTGCTCAACAGGCCTCAGTTGGCAATATCATCCTCTCAACTCTGGCAAAATTTGAGAGATTGAGAGATTGGGAAAACTGGGATAAAGGGATACATTACTGTAACTTGGAAAAAAATTTTTTTAAAGCCTTTTGATCTCAAAATCAATAAGTGTGATGCAATTGACATTCTTGCTCTGATTATCATATAGCTCTTGATAAAACAAGAAGATGGCTCAGCTCTGTGACACTCCGGGTCTGGAAATGATTCTGCAAGTCTCTGGGCTTCCCCTCCTTGCACAACTGAGGAAAACCCAGCTGAATACAGTACTTACTTGTGTACAGTAGTATTACACTAGGAGTAGAAATTAACAAATTACATATCTACAAAGTGACTTCTCCCTAGAAGCCCAGATAGCAAACTGAGGCTGTTGTACTTTGGACATATCTGAAATGTGAGTCATTGGAAGGATAATAATGCAAGTGGGAAGCAGTATGAGGAGGAAGACCACACTGCAGGTAGTTTGATTCAATCAAGGAAGCCCTGAGTTTTCAAGACCTGAGCAGAGCAGTTGTTGACTGGATTTTTTTTTTTTTAGGTCTCCCGTTCATAGTGTCTAAGTCAAAGTCAACTTGATGGCAAATAGGAATAACAATAGACAAGACTGCAGCATCAGACTGTGGTACTATCAGGGAGAGTACAAATGTAAAATGGAGAAGGCAGATAGGAAGCAAGAAACCATAGTGCAAACCTAAGCCTGTTTACTCAGAAGTAAATCCAGAAAAACTCAGTGGGATTCATTTCCAAATAAATGTCTTTATCTTTACATTTGTTTTTGTTTTTTTAATTATAAACCATTGAAAAGTGGATTGAAGGCTGCAACCCTGTACCCAAGAAACATGGAGTAAGCCAGAACTGAGACTTAACTTCTGAATAGACATGTATACCTTTGTACTTTTAGCCTGTTAACTGTCAAAATCTAATGACTAAGGAAGTAGTGTAGTTGAAATTATTTTTAAAATTTGTGTAGCTAGGACAAAGGGATGCATCTCACAGTTTCCGACAAAAGCAATGTGATAAAACAAAAAGGAGGTGGGAAGGGGAATCCTATTTTTATTTATTTATTTATTTATTTATTTCACACACACACACACACACACACACACGACACACTCTTTAAGGCTTTGCCATTTAATATTATGCTGAACAGTTACACTTTTTTAGCACTAGTGAACATTCTTCAGCACTAGTAATCATGTTTGTGATCCCAAGAAACCTGCTTAGCAAAGGGAAGGAACTTCACCTGCAGGGAACTGTGCCTTGTGGGCATTATTTCCAGAGTTGGCAAAGTGGCCCAACCTGTACCTCACAACCATTTAAACTGCACCTTACTCTTGGTGCCAAGCCTTGTAAAATAAAAAAGTAAGCAAATTTTTGTATAGTTTTAAGGGGAAATAGTAAAGTTCGGATAGTGCAGATCTACTGCATTGATGTTGTTGCAATACATGGAATTGCATGAAGTGTCTTATGGACAAGGTGGAAGGGGATCCCTAATTTAAAACAGCAGTAGAAAAATATTGCATCATTTTAAACCAGCTCTTAACCGTAATGGATCACACCATTTTAAAAAAAAGGCAGCACTTAGGTTAGTAAAAGAGAAATCAGATTCCTTTCTGCTCTCTCCGTATCAGCCCCAAGGATTTGGCTCTCCAGCGACCCAAACCTTGCCCCTGTGCTTAGTGAATACCTTGTGGGGGGGACACAACTCACGGATACCCCAGCTCCCTAGAAATGGGCAGGAGCGGATGAAGGCCGCGCGGAGACTGGGAGTCTGACAAATGCTGCCAGCTTCCCTAAGCTTTTTTTTCGCCGCATTAATGGGATTTCCCGGGTTCCCGAGCCCAGGGTTACCCGCCGCTCTGCGTTCCTTTCCCCTGGGCAGGAGCGACGCTGCTGACTTTGGTCTTGTCTTGCTTGGGACAAAGGTCTGCCTTAAGGCTTCCTCTTCATTTCTCAGTTTGTGCCCTGGTTGTCAAGCAAGAAGTACACCGTCAAGGAAAAGAAGCATTGTTTGGTCCGATCTGAATGGAAGTATCTAATTTCTAACGTGCACAGATGACCGGACCCCCGTGGCCTGAGACAAAAGAGCAGCCATTTCCTGGCCAGAACTGCCCTTCGAGGACGCGCAAAAGTTTGGCAGCCTCCGAGCCCCTTGGCCCCTTGGCCCCCGCGGGCGAGCCGCCCGACGCCGTGTCCTGACCTGCCTCGCCAAGGGTCTACTCCTCGCGCTCGAGTTTTGGATGCGATCCCAAGAGGAAAAAGCGGTCCTTGCCCTCTTTTCCACCACAGGACTTGTTCTAAACTGTTCTTCCTATTGTACAAGCATTTAGAAGGCCGGTACCAAGAAGGAGACGCTTGTCCCCGAGCTGCCAGATGAAGCAGTCAGCTAGTGGATACAACTAATTTACAATTGATATATAGTTATGAAGACTGCAAGGTAACAGTAATCTTTTACATTTTCTGTTTTTTATCCCTTCCTCTTCTATTTGTTCTTTTAAAAATATAACCTTGTTCCTGATTAAATTACACACTGACAATTGCACAAACATCGATTTACCGGAGCATATTTTACTTCCTCCCTGCACAATTTTCTTTTGCCCACCTACATATTTGAATAATGTCTGCTGGACCAGTCAGCCGTTTATTAATCCGCTGGTTTTAGGAGGTTTTGTTTGATTGTTTTAGACCGGATTTTCTCCCGGCATTTAACCCAAAGTGGTTTACAACAATTTTTTTAAAAGATTTAGCTAAAATTTTATTATACAAAAGTTAAAAAAAACAATTATCAAAAAATTCTATTAATAAAGCACACGACTAAAAAATAGTTGAAAACACGTTGAAAAACATAACCGAAAACATTCTAAAACACAGGTTTGCCTTGGTGGGTCGCGTCTCTCCCTTGGAATGGGGGGGGGACCCTCTGCAAAGCCAGCCGAGGCACGGGCCTCCGCCCGCCCCCCTTCTTAGGCTCCCTTTCCGCCTTGGGGTCCCATCTGTGGGGCATCTGAATGTAAGCGAGAAACGACTTCTGAGCTCTCCCCGCCGCCGCCGCCGCCGCCTCCGGCGAAGGACAAAGGCCTCCTCGCGAGCAGAGAACCGCTCTTGGCCTTTGCGCGCCCTGCAGAGAGAGTCCTCATTTCAACCTCTTCCGGAGGAGCGGGGCCGAGGCAAGAGCAACAAGCGGGGGGGGGGGAGAAGCGGGGGGGGTAGAGCAAGGATACCGCAGCCCCCCACCGACCGAAGGCAGGTGTGGGCCTGTGTCTGTGGGGCGGCCGGGGCTCCCTTCCCCTCCGCTTCTCTGCCTGGCGGCGCTTTCCTCTCCTGCCTTACTCCGGCGGGAACGAGGGCCGAGCATTCTCCTGCACGCGTCCATGCGTTTGCCCATCAAGTCGCAAGCTGCGGCATTTTCTCAGGATGGAGCCGTTCCTTTTTTCAACACGTGGACCCCAGGCCTCTCGGTGCGCCCCTGAGCCCCGCGAGGGCGAGCAGGCTGCCGGAACCCGCAGCAGCATTAGCCGCGCGGCTCTGGCTGCCGTCGGGGCGCCTCACTGAGGCCGGTGCCGGCTCCGCCGCCGCCCTTCCCGAGAGGAGTCTGTCTCGGGGGAAAGAGCCCCGAGGACCTGGGGCCCCGAAGGTCTCGGGAGGTGGGCGGCGAGGCCCCGCTGAAAGGCCTCCTCCCTCCCTCCCTCTCCCGGAGGCCCGGCCCAGCCCAGCGCGGCTCTCCTCGGGGGTGCCGAAGGGCCCTGGCGACGCTTTTCGTCCCCCCGCCCAGCCTCTCAGGGCTTAGGCTGACTCGGCCCCAGCCTGGCCTCTGAAGCTCAGGGGCCGAGGTGGAGCCGAGCCTTGGCGCATACTCGCCGGTTCACAAGGAAGACCGCGGGGCGGGGGCTTCTGATGCCTTTGGACCCCAACCAGGGTCTGCCAGAGGGGACGGTCATTTTCGCTGGAGGGGGCCTCGAAGCCTTGGCCGACCACTGCGAATGGGCCAGGGGTCTGCGCGGACCTCTTGGACTCCCGGCCGCCCTCTTGGCTAAAGCCCTCCACGCTCACCCCCCCTCCGTCCCTTGAATCGGCCTGATTCGGCTTTGGACCGGTAAAAAGAGAAGGGGCGGAGGAGAGGGCTTCCGAGAAACACTGGCCGGAACCCTCTCCCGCCTCCCCTTTCAGAGCATAGCTTTGTCCACAAAGCCAACCAGCCAGCCCAGGCTAACCCCCCCCCCACCTCTGACGCCGAGCCAGAAAGAGAGGATGATGAAATCAAAAGCGCCCTGGATAATTCGATTTTTATTTAAACCTCCCCATCTCTCCTAATAACTCGCACAATCGAATTTTCCCTTTTCCTGAAGAAAAGCAGATAAATTTATGAAGGGATAGCTAAGAGAATAATTACAGGGGAAGGCCGTTAAATTTTATTTCGAGTCCCCAAAGGCAAAAACTGACATTTTATTGCAAACATCTGGCAAGCTCAGGGAGGCTGGCATGGGTTGGGTTTAAAACCGCGCGGGCTTTCATTCGGGGCACGAACGTGAGAGGAGCCTGGCCAAAACAAGCAGGCCAAACAACCCCAGCCCACAAGGCCTTTCCGCCCAAGGAGGGAAACCGGGAGGGCCGCGCTCAGGGAAAGGAGGGTCTCCTGCCCAGGGCCAGGAGGAGCGCGGCCCCAGCCCTCTCGGGAGCCGGTGGGGCCCGAGACCCGCCCAGGCGCGCCAAGGAAGAGGGGGGGGGAGAAGGAGCTTCGGATCAGGCGGAGCCGGGGCCCCAGGCCTCCCCCTCCGCGGACCGGGCCAGTCTCCCTGGCAGGGCCGGCGGCGCCCATCTCCTCAGGCCTCGTGGGTGGGTGGGTGGGTGGGTGGGGGTCGGCGGGGAGCCGCAGGCCGAGGCGCCAGCGGGGGAGAGGGCAGGCAGGCAGGGAGGGAGGGAGGGAGCCGGGAGAGCCGCCGACCCGCCGGCCTCATAAGCAGCTCCTCGTAAATCCGCACCGGCCTTGGGGGTGTCCCATAAACTTGCAGTCGGAGGCCTGCTCTTTACAGGCCTCATAAATGGCCCCTTTTGCCAGCCGGCGCAGGGAAAGCGGCGTGCCTGACATTCCGGAGGCCACCCGAGCAATCGGGCCGGCGTGAAGCTCGCCTCTGAAACTCGCGCCGGGCCCGCCTCCCCCTCCGGCCCCCTGGCCAGGCCGGCCGCGCACCAGGCCGGGGGCCCCGCCGCTGTCAATCACCCCAGCGCCGGCCGCCGAAGCCCAGGCCGGGCCGGCGCAACCGGGGTCTCCGCCCGCCTTGGGCAGCTGGGCTGGCGGCCACCTTCGGTGGGCAGCGAGGGCCAGGCCGCGGCAGGTCTCCTCGGAGGTAAATCCCGCCCAGCCCCAGGCGATCCGCTCGGTCTGCGGGCCAGGCTCTCGGCAGGCGGCGGGCAGGCCCGGGGAGGCGGTGTCGCCTGGGGGGGGGAGCCTGGCAGCCCTCCCGCAGGCCCAGCCCCAGCCGAAGAGGGCCCGGGGCGGCTGTCGCGGGGAAGGGGAGCGCCTTGCCCGCCGGAGGTGCTCTGCCAGGGATCCCTCCGGGCCGGCCCTCTCCTTGGGCACCTGGCGACGCGGGGCTGGGCGGAGGGGCCGGGCCACGGTTGGCCAGAGGAGGCCGGGGGAGAGCGAAGGACACGCGCAGCCCAGTGCCGGAGGTGTGCTAGCAGGAGCAAGCCTTTCTGGCGGGCCTCTACTCCCTGGGGGCACCTGGCAGCCCCCCTCTTAGTTCGGGGCGGTCAAGCCAAGCCAAGCCAGAGGCTGCCGGACGGGTTGGGTTCACTCTCTGCCCCACCTCACCCCACCCCCTCACTCTGGAATAGGCCTCACTGGCCCGGAGCCTGAAACTGTGTGTTTGGGGGGCGGGTTGCTTGTTCTTGTTCCAAAGGCCCGGGAAAGGAGGGGGTGGTAGGGGACGCGGTGGGGTGCGCGCGAGCAAGTTCCCCGCGGGTGTCACGAACCTACGTGGGAATAAATCCCATTTGATTCCGTGGAATTTATTTCGACAGAGAAATAAGACGAGTTTTTACTCAGGTCACTCAGGATTTCCCCTTTTGCTCCAGAACTGAGAGCAAATATCTGAGAGCCCCCCTTTTTTGTCTTTGGGATGGCAGCTCAATTGCCTGAGGCCATTTTAATCGTAGGGGCTCTGCAGCCTTTCGAAGGAAAAAACATCATCCCCTCAGGCCACCTACTTTGGATGAAAGGCGATTAATTTTAAGGGTCTTACATTAATGGGAAGGAGGGGAATATTTATTTATCACCTCCGGAGTCTTAAAGGAGAATCTACACGGGGGCATTTTTTTGGCCTGGCTCCATGGCATCCTAAGTGACAACACTGGCAGCGCCGAGTCTCTGGGCGCAAATTGCCTTCCCCGAGAAGCCGGCGGTTTCTCACTCTCCAAAAGATGCGGCCACATGATGGCGAAGATGACTTCATTGTATAGCTGAATGTACAAACCAAGCACACCCGCTCCAATGGCGCTTAGCTGGATATCCCACGAACATCGACAGGCAGGGAGGTCACAGAGCCAGGAGTGGGGCGCCAGGGCCTAACACCAAAGCAGGGAGACCGCAGAGAGCCGAACCACGCGGGGCCTAATCCACGCCAAAGGGCGGGAAGGGCTCTAGCCGAGGCGGGGAGGTAGTCCCTTTTCGTTCCACGGGACTTGCGTACAGTTCCTTGGCTGTTAGGCTGGGGCAACTAGGAGTTCGTCTCTCCCCCCCCCGCTAACAGACAGTCACACCTTCTATACTTACAAACCAACCCCATTGAGTTCAAGTGAACGGACTGAGGGCAGTTGGGAGAAAGAGAATGAATACTGGCTTCAGTAAGATTTACTCTGTAGTCAGTGTGCGTAGGCTGCAGCCGCGAATGTGACGGGGCGGGGGGATGTTGTTGAAATCATCCATACTCCCAAGTTGTTTCTGGAGAAAGGCAAAGAGCCGCTGCTTTTGAGTTGCCTTTTGGTGAGCGCTTAAAACGTTCTCTATACACCTAACCCTTGTAGTAACCACTACTATGAAAATCGGTGGAACTGATTATTGAAAAGGAACAGATAACTTCGATTTTGTTTTTAAAAGTGAGGGTTTGCTCTGGAGCAGGAATGGCTGTTTGAAAAATGTTCTGAAAGTAATTTAAAAATTCTTCGTTTCTTTCTCCCAGTTTTTAATTTAACCCTTTTCTTTTTAAAGCAAAACCCCACGACCTACCCTGGAGGTGTCGCAGAAGAGTCTCCGAACGGGAGGAGCGATGCCCGGGGCGCGGACGGGATCGCCGGCGCGGAAGAAGTGGATTCTCTAGCGGAACTTTCTGCCCCGGAACTTCGCTGTCTACAAAATTGTATAGGATCCTAAGGAGGGCGGGAAGGCCAGGCGTCGGCGGCGTCGGGGCTGCTCCCTTTCCAAGCCAGCGGGCGCGGGGCGAGTCGTGTTCCTACCGGGAGCGCGGCTTTTGGGAAGGATTTCCCCCGCCGGAGCAAAGCCTGACCGGCCCCCGAGGAGGGAGGCGCAGGCCGGGCGCCGAAGGGCCTTTGGCTGCCCAAGGGGGCTCCCCGCACGCTGCCAGTCGGCCGAAGGGACACCCGCCGCCCGACCTCCGCTTTGGTGCGGGAGCCACCCTTGGCTTTCTTCGCCCCCTTCCTCTCTAACCCTCCTATCTCATATTTCGGTCATTATTTTGCACTGTTTCCTTACTTCTGTGTCTCAGTAAAAAGGTACCTCCAGATGAATATACAGTGTTGACGTACAAACAGAAGTAAGACGTTATGGGTCGTGTCCCGAGACGCGAGATGTTCTAATCCAGCCACAATCACAAAAGTGTCTGGTTCCGACAAACATATGTTATAAATCCGGTAGAAAGAAACATCCTATAAATAAAGGGAACAATTCTCCCAGTTAACCCCACTGGTCAGACCACGCTTACACATATTCACTGGTAAGTAAATTCCACGGTGATGCTTGGGGTTAGAGTCCAGGGAACATAGGTGGGATTTTTCGATGTAGTCTACCAGTGTTTTTACTAGGAGAGACTGAAAGTTTGATTTTATGCCCTGATCTCAACAGAACATGTCCCTAAGTGAGATGCCAGGGAACTGCTAGATGTATTTAACCCTCCCATTGAGATCATTGCGGTTATTTTCTACTAGGCTGAGCCCAAGTCGTTTGTTCTGTGATTTGGATTTTATCCGTTGTAAGATGTTTTTATTGAAAAAGTCGCTGGCAAGTATTGTAAACAGACAAGTGAGTTCACTGATCATAAATAAGTATGATCAGTTCATAGCAATTAGTGTCTAGAGAGGGACATTGGGTATTTTAAATTTTATTATACAGAATAGAGATTCACATACATATAATTGGAGACCTGATACTATTACAGAACGATATAGAAACATATTTCTATGCATATGTGAATATTTTATGGAATCGTTGTTTCTTTTTTGGGGGGGGAGACATAAAAACTATAAAGACTTGGAATTTTCCAGTACTGACTATGTCTTTATACCTCAGCCCATCTCCCAAACTGCTAAAACTAAATCCAAGCTTGCCTGGATTTAATCGTGTAAGCGCTCTAAGAGAACTTTGCAGGAAACTGCAAATCCCCATATGAGTTTTCCTCTCTAAAAAGGCACTTAAATACATATGTATTTTTACACTGTTTCCCCGTCTGATGGTCTGACCTACATACACACTTTTTAAAGGGTTTTTTTTTTTAAATAAAGGTTGGGTTTTCGAAAACGGAAAACTATGCCCCCCCCCTGCAGACTTTGACTGGCGTGGCAGTTTTCTCCGAGCCGCCTGCCGCATTCGGGGGAGGGGGACTGATGCAAGAGGCCAGAGGGGGGTGGAGGGGGTGGGCAGCGGTTCAGCATCTGGCTCGAGCTGGAGGGGGGCGCTCCTTGGCTGCCTGCTGGGTGGGGGCCGCCCTGCTCTCTGCGACGCCAAGAGGCCGGCCCGCGCGGGGGTCTCCAGGAGGAGCCAAGCGGGAGAAGCCCGGACGCCCGGCCCGGCCCGGCCCGCCCCTTCCTCGCGGGCTCCGGCCTCCCCGCCTTCCCATTGGGCGCCTCGCCCTTGACAGGCGCTCGCAGCCGGGCCGAGCCGAGGGAGGACGGAGCAGAAAACGGTCCCGCAGAAGCTGGGCTCCGCCAGAGGACCGGGGAGCCATGAAGCGCAGCCCGCGCGCCGGACTCTGAGCCCCGGCAGCCCCGGCAGCAGCAGCAGCAGCAGCCCCGCGGCGGCCTCCCCACCGCCAGCAGGCCCAGCGGGAGCCCCCTCCCCGGGGTCCATGTAGCGGCCCGCGGAGCGCGGGGGCTCACCTCGGAGCGGCGGCTCGGCTCCGCCTTTGGCCTCGTCCTGCCCTTGGCCACCCCCGCGTCCCGTCCCGTCCCGTCCCTCCCGTCGGGCGGCTAAGATGAGCGAGCGGAGGCGCTCGGCCGTGGCCCTCAGCTCGCGCGCGCACGCCTTCTCGGTGGAGGCCCTCATCGGCTCCAACAAGAAGAGGAAGCTCCGCGACTGGGAGCCCCCCAGGGGCCTGGATTTGTCCATGGAGAGCCTCAGCCCCGACGACGGGCAGCTGCCGGACCCCGAAGACCCCGCCCAGTGCCTGGACCTCCACGCCGGTGAGGAGCCGCGCGGGGCGGAAGGCGGGGAAGGGGGTGGGGGCACGGAGGACTTGGGGGGGCCTTTCCTTCGGGCTCCCCCAGGTCTGAGCACCTCTCCCTGCGGGGGATGCGGAGGGGGAGGCAGAGCAGCCAGTTTAGGGTTGCCCGGCCGATCGGTCTCCGGTAGCAGCGTCCCTTCTGCCCCCTCCCCTCTCGGGAGAGTTTGGCCGGGTTCGCCTCATCCCCAGCCCGGAAGGCGCCCTTGCCCCGGCTGGCGGCTTTTGGGGGGAGCCGGGGAGCGGGCTGGGGCGGCACCGTGTCCGCCGGGCGACCTTCCCAGGCCGACTCCCTGGGGCGCCCCACGGCTCGCCTTTCTCCCGCCCGGCCAGCACTCCGGCCAGCCGCCCTTTCTGTCCAGCGGGACAGAAATAGTTCGGCCAGGGGCTATTAATAGCCTGGCAGCAGCGAGGCAAGCCTCACCTGGAAGCGAGAAGGGCCCCCCTCGGAGGTTGGCCAGAGGCCCTGCTGGCAGGTCGGGCAGAGGGAGGGAGAACGGGGAGGTCTGGCCGGGGACTTGGGAGAGGAGAGGGGCTGCCGCGGGCCCGGCTGCTGGAAGGGAGCGCTGAGCAAAAGCCTCGGGCTCCTCGGGCCCCTTCTCCTTCGTCCCCACGGCCAGCGCTCTGGTTCCTCCTCCTCTTCTCCTTCGGAGAAAGGCGGGATATAAATTAATAAAACAACAACAACAACAAGAAAGGCGCAGGCGGAGCCGAACCACTTAGAATGAAGGCCCCTGTTGTCGGTCCTATCTTGCTTTCAAGTATGCGCTTGGAGATAGTTTCCTTCTATAAAAAGGAAAATATTCCCCAGGAGATTATCCTTTGCTGCTTGCATTTTTATTTTGCATTTTTAAAATATAAAGGTATTCTGTTTTCAAAGACATTCTGAAAAAAATAATTTGATGAGAATCCGATTTTTTTAAAGTAGTAAAATATCTTTATTTTCATTAGAACACTAGTCATTTCCTGCAACGTTAATAGTAAAATAGAAGCGTTAAAGATAGAGGTTACTTGGATGGAAAGGACGTCTGAAATTTTCCCCAACCGCTTTTCTTTCCTTTTTAAGGGGTGAGGGGTAAATATAAATATATTTGTAGTATGTCTAAATACCCTAAAAGCACCAGATCCCGTCTGATCTTGGAAGTTAATCTGGGTCAGCTTTGGTTAGTACTTAGAGGGGAGACAGTCAACGAATCCCAGGTGTTGTAGGCTATATTTCAGAGGAAGGAACTGGCAAAACCACCTCTGAGTATGCCTTGCCTAAGAAAACCCTGTGAAATTCATGGAGTTGCCATAAGTCGACAGGCCACTTGAAGGCACATGTACACACTCACATTTGTATTAACGTATTTACCAGTAAGAGGTAGACAAATATAACAAAATGACCGCCAGTTCTTTAAAGACACCTCCCTGCTCGGATGTCATTCAGCTGGGGCGGTGTCGTGAGCCCCCCCCCCTTGGGAAAAGCCCGCTCTTGGCTGGGGCGGCCAGTTGCGAAACCCCGAGGCCCCCGGCTCCCCTTTCCCCGCCAGCCAAGCAGCCAGCCAGGCAGGCAGCCTCTTCCTCCCGCTTCCCACCCAGAGAAAGTGCTGGCTTTCCCGGAGCGCCTTCCCCAGCGCGGCCCGGCTGCAGCGGAGAGCCGCCCGAAGGTCTGCCGCCCGTCCGATCTTTGCAAGGAGAAAGCCAAGGCCTCGCCTCTTGTCGCTCTTCTGAAAACTCGGGACGGAGGGTTTCTAGCTCGTTCTCGTGGACAACTCGTATTCGTTTCAATGTGGCATTTTGCAAGATCCACTGCTCGGTGGATCGTGTCCCCAAATCGTGTCGGTTTCCAACTGACGCGCCAGCCCAGCCGTAGCGGATTTCTTTGCAGGTTAGAGGGGAGATCTGTGAGTCGCCTTGGTGGAAAAGGCTTTGTGTTCCGCCTTGAGTAGGATACCCGAAGGCCAGAGAGGAGCAAAACAGGCGGGGTGGTTTTGCTTTGCGGGGGCTTTCCTTCACTCTGCGCCCCCTCGCGCGCTGGGGAGCCCCGCCGGCCGCGAGGGGTGGCCAAGGGCTTCCGACGGGGCGCTGCACAGCCCGGAGGGGGTCTTTGAGAGACTTGCCTCGCTTTCCCAGGTTAAGGGGAGCGGGGAGACCCTTCCTCGAGAATCTCCTTCCCCCACATGCCTCCCAATCCCCGCCTGTTCGGCTGCCTCCTTAGGCAAGGCGGTGCGGGGGGGGGGGCAGAGGCTCCGTAGGCGTTGTTTGCGCAGCTTCACCACTTCTCGGCCGACGGAGAAACAGGCCTCCAAAGGCCGAGGCCACGGGCCATGTTTAAAACAGCCCACGGCTCAGCCACGCATGGAACAAAAGGATCAAAAAAGGAATTAGCCGTTTTAAGATACTGAAAGAAATGGGGGGTCCGATAGGACCCACAATAAACCCAAGACTCCGAGATTATTGAGATTAATTAGAATCACAGAAACATAGAGTTGGAAGAGACCACAAGGGCCATCCAGACCAACCCCCTGCCACACAGGAAATCACAATCAAATCATTCCCGACAGATGGCCATCCAGCCTCTGTTTAAAAACCTCCAAAGGAGACTCCACCACACCCGGAGGCAGCGCATTCCCCTTCGGAACAGCGCTTACTATCAGGAAGTTCTTCCTAATGTTTAGGAATTAATATTTAATCCTTAAACTAACAGCGAAGACCCTTGGCACTTGAGCCGATGTTGTGATGATTTGGGGTAAACTGGGTTTCCGTGATAAAAACCGATGACCCTCGGGAGCTTTCCTTATGTAAACACAAAAGATTGCTTTTTAAAGTAACGGGTTGGTGCCCAGTTATTCCATTAAACACGCCGGACGCTTACAGTAGGGCAGGAGCCACCCACTCTTGGACCTTCCCTCCGCCTTAATCGGGTTCTGGTCTGTGTCTACCCGAGAAAGTCCAATGAGAGGGTCGACTTGGGGGTCGCTATAAATCGGAAATGACTCGAAGGCACAGAACAACAACTGTTTCTGGCCTTAGCTTTATCTCCTGCATATTTGAAATCCGAAATATTAAGACTGCACAAGAACTAACGTCTCAGAGTTGCTTGATCGTCGAGCATCGTTCAAGAAACGTACAACGGGAGCAGCGTTGTTCAGGAAAACCTCGCCACGCGCAGAGAACAGGGCACCGGTAACCGCGGGCCCTCCCCGCCCCAACAGGCAGGCTGGGAGGTCGCCTCTCGTGTTTTTCCCGTGTGTGTGTGTGTGTGTTTGCGTGTCGGTGAGAAAGACAGGGCGTCCCCCCACTGCTTGCCACCCCCCTTCCGTGGTGCAGAAGGTGCGAGGCCTCTGCCGGAGCCTTCGAAGGTGCTCCTGTTGGTAGAAGTTTGGCGGCTTCCTTGGTTAGGCCGGATTTCTGCCTGAGCCGGGCTCGATCCGAAGGCCCGGAGATCCAGCCAATCGTCTCCCTCGACGGCTGGGATCGGCTGGCCCCGAGGCCAGGGCGGCTTGGTCTGGCGGCCGGCGGGAGTTCCGAGGGCTGCCCTCCTGGCCGGTCCGGGTCGGGAACTAGCGGCTGCCTCTTTCGGGGAAAAACCCTCCTCTTCTCCTCTTCCAAGTCGGTCCTTTTGTTTTAATGCCCGAGCCAAGGATTCTCACTCCCATCCTCAAATTAATTTTCTGAGTTTTAAAAAATCAAGGCGATTCCGGAGCGAAAGGAATGTTTGCTTTGAAGGGGAATTCGCTTTTATTGCAGATTGTTCACAGAGTTACGGGACTGGCAGGAAAACGGTGGATAAGGAATGTATGTATGTGAAAGTAAAGGACCCAAAGCCCCGACGTCCAAGCTCAGTATTTTCTTGCTGTGGCTGCCGCTTTTTTGTGGGGGGGATGGGAGAGAACGAGAATATGGTGCCCCCTTCCTCTTACTCGCTTATGCTGCGCCCATCGGGCTGCCTTTTTGCCACAGGATTTCACCCGCCCACCTGTTAAACTCTTGCCCCCCCCTCAAAACGGCGGGCATAGATCTTGTCACACAACAGCATGCCTGCCTGCAGCTGTATGCAAAGTTCTGGGGACTGTCACACGAATCCCGCACTAGCATTCGAAAACGACAGGGCAAGACATCTTTACCGCAGTCTAAACCTCTGCAAAGGCAAGCCTCAGTAAATGGGAACAGCCATTTTCCGCAGATCATATTGGGATGATGGCATACATCGTCCTACTAATCCAGTGTTAATCAGCATACTTTCCAGAGAGAATCTGTGCCATCTTTGAATTGTATTAGAAAGAGGAGGACTCCATAGGCCTCCAGAGAACAAGGTTACCTAAGACATTTTGCTGCCTGGGGTGGAGCAGCAGATAGTACTCTCCTACCCAATTCAACCTAAAGCTATCCAATTATTTTGGCACATGAGGCAGAAAATCCCAGGAGTACTCTGACATTAGAAACACAAACAACAACCAATTAAATAACTAACCCTCTGCTGCCCTTTCATAACCCCCAAAATCTGCTGTCTGAGATAGCTGCCTGAGGGCTTAATGGTAGGGTTAGCTCTGCTTATTTCCTAATTTTAGCTGGAAGTTTATACCCCCTTTTAGACTCCCCCAAGGAGGGTCTACTTCACACTTTAGGAACTTTTCTTATATTGCAGCAAGGCAACCCAGACCACAATCTATTAAAAGGAGCTGTTTGGGTCCCAGATATCATGGGCACAATTATCCAGAAGACAAGTTCCATTTATATCAATGAGTCTTCCTTTCACACACACACACACACACACACACACACACACAGTTCTCAAGCTACAAACCGGAATGAGAATTAATGGGATTTTATACAACAGACCCAATGCAGTGTTTAACAGTGGCTGTGGCTAGGCCTAGTGATTCTAGAAGGATGCATGCTGGATTTTATGTTCTTTTTGAGTAAATGAACTTTTTTGGAGCTAACTTAAACCCAAGCATTTTCCCTAGCTCTTACAGTTATCTCTAATCTAGCTGCTAATCTATTCCATCACCCAGCTAAAGCAAAGTGCTAAAATGTAAGCTTAATTATATACCCCCTAAATGTTTATACACTGTCTGGGAATGAATACCATTAAAATGAGATGACCATATCAACAAGTCTTGTGTTGCAAGATCAAACTTGCCAATTCCATTGAAGTCATAGGATGTGTGGACTGATTCTGTCCAGGTTTATTGAAATCAAGAATCAGTGTCTCCAGTGGGCCTCATTTGTTAATGCATTTGCTTAGGAGGACAATTTAGCCCCAGTTACCTAGGATGCTTGTAAGTCTGGTACGTACAACTGTTCTTAATAAAATGTGGACTGTATAAATAATGCTGGTAATCACAGTGCATGTTAAAATAATGCACCTAGAGGTCAGGGTAAGGCAAACTGAAGGCCTTTCTTTGGATATGGTTCCTTATAACTTCTTTTCTGTTGATAATAACTCAGAGAGGGGATTAAAGTGCACTTTGTTTGCCTTTGTTAATGTAGTTTTACATTAAAATTACATGTTAATGTAGTTTTACCATGATTATTAGGCCTAATATGCAGACAAGAAGAAAAGTCAAACCTTAGAGCACCATGAAACACACACTGTGGTTATCTTCTCTCTCTCTCTTTCTCTCTCTCTCTGTATGGTTTCTTTCACTTTGTATTTATTAACTTAATTTTGTAGCTGTTTGGTGAAAACTGTTTTAGTGTCTTCAATATTTTTTGGTGAGCATTTCTCTCTAATGGGACCTACAAATCAAGTTTAATTATACTGTTCAACAAAATGGCAAACAGAGAGGTAAACAAAGAAGGGGTAGTTTTGAGTGATAGCACTCCACACCAGTGGAGTGGAACAGTGGAATCCAGCATTACTGGGTGGGGTGGAGATTCCCCCCTTCCTAATGGTGGTTATGCAGCCTGAATATGAGCTCTAGAGGTCTTGGGGGGGGGTGGAGAGAAAGACTTGGAGCTGATTTTGGGGTGGCATGGAGGGTCAAGAGGGAGAAGGAAAGAAATTTCTACAGTCATCACCAGCCAAATGTTGGATGTAGTCCAAGGTCTTCTACTTCAGATGCATGTGTTTACAATCTAACAAGAATTGTTGTTGTTGTGTACCTTTAAGCTGTTTCCAATTTATGGTGACCCTAAGGCAAATCTACTAAGGGGTTTTCAGAATACTGAAACATTTTTGCTTTCCTTTCTCAATGTGTGTAGCAAATTTGTCTACTTTGTAGTTGAGAATTTTTTTCCAAGTTGATAAAAGAAACAAATTTTATGGACTCATTAAAAACATAGCAAAGTCTCCTAGGCTCAGTATAGATAATAACAATAAAGTACATAATGATGAATGATTTAAATTCTGCTGGCCCTTCAGATATATAGATGTTGTTACAACTGGAATTTTCTGATAACATGATATTGTAAAGGCCTTAGCTGAACTCTAGATGCAAATAAATCTATAAGAATAAGATAGCAAATGTCTAATGTAACTTTCTAAAGCACAGCTAGGCATATAGCATCCAACACAGTGGGGGGGGGGGGGAGGGAGTCAATGTTTGTTTGATCTAGGCTTGGTTGATAATTTTTTATTACTGGTTCAATTTTAGTGATTAATGCCCAGTGCTTCTAAACAGCTTTTACCCCCCACTCCCAAATTATTGCTACAAGTATTACTGTGGTGTTTGAGAAAATACTTAGCAACCTATCCCTATTGTTATCCTTTTGCTTTTTTTGACACAGTTGGTAGGAATTGATAAAGGAGGACTTAACAAAACCAGAACCTTACTGGAAGCATAAATCTCATTCTCTTCTCTCTTATCTGCTATAGGTGTTCAAAGAGGAGTCCCTACTAGGATTCTTCAGAATTTTTCTTCTGAGGTTTCCAGTAGCTTTGTCTCAGTCAAGAGTTTATATCTTGGCACCATATGGCAATGGGGCAAGACCTTCTTCTCTTCATAGATGTTAAGCCATGGGAAGATCAGACCAGTTTTTCTTCTGCCAGTGCCAAATTCAAGAGCAACTTGTGAGGACTGAGTAGCTTCTAAGTTTACTAGTTCAAGTATTCCATGCTCCTTCTTTTGTAAATGGTACCCCATAATTAAAATTAGAGCTTGTTAAATGGTCTGACTGTGTGGCACATGCATCAGTCTCTAAAAACAGCCAGTTTTGTGTTAGTGTAATTAACATGTATGGTAACTGCTCTCTCTGACTGATTGGCCCAAAGTTTTCTCAGTCTTCTGAAAGAGTTGTAAAATATAATGTGTGTCTATGTGTTGTAAACCTAGACAACCATCTAAGCAATTCTTGTAACACTACAAGACATGCCCAAATTTATCTCTTTTGCTCTTCAGGCTGACACCTCAGCTTCAGCAGCTGTGGGAGGGATATTTATAAAGCTGACTGCCATTCTGCCTGGCCTCTGACTCTCCTGCTCCAAGGCTGGGGGCTGTTTGGGGCATAGCAGGTGGTTAGGGTGGTTGTCTAAGAGTGTGAAGCGCCTATTTGTCTGTTTGTTTATTGCTCCCATGGGGAAGGGAAACAAGGAAGGAATTCCAGGCTCATTTGATATGGGAAGTCAGGTTGCCCTCAGCTCAGCATTCCAGGTTCATTGATACCCGGCTCAGGAGACTGCTGGGCAATTCAAGTTGAAAGGACTAATTTACTTAATCAGTACATTACTCAAATTAATTCACTAATTTGTAATTAATGAATTAATGAATAATCCACAGATTAAGTAAGATAATTTCACCTTGAATTTATTGGACTGTGTCCTGTGATATTGGTTTTCACTAATTTAATTATAAGATAGTTATTGTGTTCTCTTTATTTCAGTCTCTTTGGCTGAACCCCCCCCCCCCGCCATACATTTTTCCATGAAAGGGGGTTATAAGCAACTTTATTACTTTAAAATTCTTAATTTGTGTGAGGTGTCTAACATTAAATATCCTCAAATATTTTTAATTTATTCATTGACAAAATAAGTTAAATGCTGAGTTCAAAGTAAGGCTATTTCATATGGCTTTCAGAGGAGCAAATTCAAATTGGGTTAATGTTATTATTTTTCATGATGTTATTGGTCAGCCTTTCTTGAAATAAGCCCAAGGAGTGACTGGGCCATTATTTTCTAAAAACATTTAATTGGCTGGTTTGCAGATATGAGGAGTTTATTTGTGATTTGTGCAACCTCTACATAGCCTAGAGCATATTTGCATTTAAACTGTCAAAAATCTATACATAGAGATACATAAGATTTTAAAATATTGCTGTAGATGGATCTCCCTCTACATGAAAAAGTGCATGGAGGCTGCAGTTATAACAGCCATTCAGACAGCTAGAGGTCCAGCTAGGTTTTTTTTTTTTTTAAATCAAAAGATCTGCCTAACTAAATAATACTAATTAAAATAAACAAAATAAATTTTTTTGGTTAAGGGACACAGAACTACCTTGATTGTCAAACAGTCTGCATATAACTGGAATACAAAAATAGAATAATATATACTTACTTTTTAAAACACAGAGAAATAGGACAAGGAATTTTTGTCATTTTTCTAGAACAAAGTTAATGTTTTATAAAAGAGTACAGCAGGCTGAGGAGAATGTTTATGAAAACTTCCTCCCTTGTATCCTAGATCTTGAGTTCCCCAAGTCCATCACATCCATAGCACGACTTTTCATATTAGTATACTTGCTCAAAAGAACAAAAACAATGTTCTGTCTTTAGTAGCTTTCTATTTTGTTGACCAGCTCTAAGAAAGAGGCAAATGCCCTATGTCTTCTCACTTATAAGAAGAATTAGGTGTTTTTAAACCAATTGATTTCAGTGGGCTTGGGTTCCTCCCTTCCTTCTTCATAATAGGTGGAACTATTCTGACACACCGTGGTTATTTCAGACTTTTACTTTTATTTCTGATTTGTAAGTTGCATGATGGCACACATACATACAGATAACAATTTTTGCTGAAGAAGGATGTGGTATGTTTTAGATAAACATGTGGGTCGGAAATAAGTAAGGGAGTGTGACAGACACAATAACCTTTATAGCATGATTTTGGAGCAAGCACAAAATACAACAAACAATAAAGTGTATTTCTCATTTTAACGTATTTCACTATTGTAGTTCTCCAGTGTGTTTCTTGTCTTGCTCATAATAAACCATTCAATACTTTATTTTTATTTCAACTTTTATTTACAACAAACATATGAACTGTCGCACCATTTAAAATTGTTTTTATTGGAATTTTAAAGTATTATTACAAAGAAAAGATGCAAGAAGGAAAGAGACAGAGAAAAGGAAGGGGTGGAAGAAAAGGGAAAGTATATAATATAAGAACAAGAGTTAGGCATATACATTCATGTAAGCTGACCATATTTCCAAAAATACATTTTCTTGAAAGTGATGTCTATAAAATACACATTCCTGCATAGCTAAGCAGTAAGATCTTCTGACCACCTAATGACAGTTTGTGAATGTAAGTACAAATCTGTTTGCAAGAGCCAAAGCATGTAAGCTCCAACAACCCATAACCTGTCACATCTGAGGGGGAACTTAACAATTGGAGACAAAGGAAGTTGCTCACTTACACAGCTAGCTCTTGGGAAATTGTCTTATACCAAATTAGACTATTAGTGCTCAGCAAGACTCTAAGGTGCAGTAGCTTTTCAGGTATCTATGTAGAGATTTTTTTCCAGCCCTAGAGATGTTAGAGACCCTTGTTATGCTCTCTACATTTCTCTTGCAGTTGTCTAAGGGCAAATACTGTATCTGTAGTACTCCTATTGGCTCTGAAGCCACATTGGCCTTCAGGAAGAAGTTCTTCTGCAATAGCAGGAACTAATTTGTTCAGGAGTATCCTTGCAAGGATTTTTCCAGCAATAGAGAGCAGTGTTGTCGACCTCACCAAAGCCTTTGACACTGTGAGTAGAAAAGGTCTGTGGCAGATCCTGGAAAGACTAGGATGTCCCCCCAAATTCCTTACAATGATTATCTTACTACACGAGGGCCAGCACGGTCAAGTCAGATATGGCGATGCTCTTCCAGAGCCCTTTCTAATAACTAATGGAGTGAAGCAAGGTTGTGTTCTTGCTCCAACTTTATTTACAATCTTCTTCAGCATGATGATCCAAAGGGCTACAGCAGAGCTTGAAGAAGAAGACGGCATATATATACGTTACCGTACTGATCGTAGCTTGTTTAACTTAAGCTGTCTGAGGGCTCGCACTAAGACCCTAAACTATCTAGTCCATGAGCTGCTCTTCGCTGATGCTGCTGCCTTTGTTGCCCACACAGAAGCAGCTCTGCAGTGCCTAACATCCTGCTTCGCAACAGCTGCAGAGCTGTTTGGGCTGGAAGTCAATCTTAAGAAAACGGAAGTTCTCTACCAGCCTGCACCACAGAATGAACACCACCATCCCCACATTGCCATAGGCAAATCTGTGCTCAAGTCCGTTCAGCAGTTCACCTACCTGGGAAGCATCATCTCCTCAGATGCCAAGATTGACAAAGAGATTGATCACAGATTAGCAAAGGCATATAGCGCATTTGGAAGACTTTACAAAAGAGTCTGGAGTAATAAACACCTGAGGCGAAGCACAAAAATCAGTGTGTATAGAGCCATCGTATTGTCTATTCTCCTTTATGGGTCTGAAACATGGGTCACCTGTTGCCACCACTTATGACTCCTCGAACGCTTTCATCAGCGCTGTATACACACAATCCTAAATATACACTTGACTGACTTTGTGATGAATGTTGCTGTCCTTGAGTAAGCAGGGATCACCAGCATTGAGGCCATGATATTAAGAACATAGCTGTGCTGGGCAGGGCACGTTTCTAGGATGGAGGACCATCACCTCCCAAAAATAGTACTCTATGGTAAACTCACCATGGGTCAGCCTAAAAGGGGCTCTCCAAAAAGCAATACAAGGACTCCCTGAAGCAACATATCAGGCTTGGCCAAATTGATCACCAACAATGGTCCGCCCTGGCCTCACATTGGGAGGCATGGAGACGCACTATCCACAATGCTGCAGCCTTATTTGAGAACTCATACCGAACAAGTCTTGAAGAGAAGCAACAACGCAGAAAGAATCACAACCCGGAAACATCACCCAAGGAGACCTTCTGCTGTGCTTTCTGCAACCAGACTTGTTTATCTTGGATTGGCCTTTTTGTAGTATGTGGGGAAATAATTATTGTAATGTAAAAGCAATCTTGTGTACCCCATTCACATCCTAAGATAAGTCTAGGTTTTTTCCCTGCATGCTTCTGTTCTCTCAAACTCCCTTTCTCTTATTTCACTGGACACTTCCAGCCAACTGGAGTTCTGGGTCATTCCACATATGACCTAATTTAAATTTTATTGCTCTTTGAAAGTTCTCTTTTAAAAGTTAGAGTCTCCATGTGGCTGTAGCCATCTTATCTTTGTCCTTGCCATCTTATTGATGCCTAGCCATGGATGCCATGCCATGATGTTTGCTTTTCAAGTCACCATGCAGCCTCTTACTGCTAAAGGGCTGGGTGAGTCTTTCTACCCTAAATCCTCCTAGTTAGTTAGGAACCCATTTTAAAGTTTGTTTTAGTATGTAGATTGAGATTGATATACCTTCAGTAAACTTTTGATTTGCATTTTAAACTATCTCCTTTGTTTTTGTAATGAGTCTCATTCAATGGGTGATCAGATCAGATCACAGACCTCTGAATACACCTTTAAATATTAATTGAGCTTTGTCTGTCTCAGCATTCTTAAGCCACTCTGCATGAATTTGAAAGTAAATGATTTTTAACTCCTTTTAAAGAAAATATTTTTATTGCTTTTTAAAAGGACTAGATCCTGGAATTTTTAATACATTTTTATTTTTTAGACTCATTACTCCCACACTTTTTAGTCATCAGCATGCTTGCAGAAAGTGCAGGATGTGTCCTTCCTGAATTTTCATTTGCGAAGAAAAGAGAGAGAGAGAGAGAGAGAGAGAGAGAGAGATGTTAGGAGTTGAACTTGGGACCTTTAATATGTAAAGCACACATGTGCCACTGAGTTACAGCATTAACCTGAACATGATAATCTCACGCCATATCATTTTTGCAAGAAAATATTTTTGGAATACATCTTGAAATTATTGAGTTACAAGTTACTTGTAGCAAGTTACTTTTTGTAACAAAGATTTAGTGAAGTTACAGTTAGAACAGAATGGAGATTTTCAGACCTGCAAAAATTCATGTCTGCCGCGCGAGCAGCCTCCCGAAACTGCTGCGCGGCAAGGGTCTTCTTCGGACGACGCTGTGCCTCTTGCGAAACCGTCCGTGTCACTTCCGTGAAGCTTCGGACGGCTCGGCGCAATATTTCAATCACGGAGGTTGCCCGAGATTGAAATATGGCGCCGAGCCGTCCGAAGCTTCACGGAAGTGACACGGACAGTTTCGCAAGAGGCACAGCGTCGTCCAAAGAAGACCCTTGCCGCGCAGCAGTTTCGGGAGGCTGCTCGCACGGCAGACATGAATTTTTGCAGGTCTGAAAATCTCCAAGAAGTGAGATTTCTTTTGGTGTAACAGGTAACATTCTAGTTACATTTCTAGTTACTTTTAAAGGGTATTAAGAGGCAAGTGGATTTTTTTCAAGTTTTAGGCTATTTTCTTAACAATTGTAAGATATTTTCTTTTAAAAGTAATGAAAAGGCAATAAAATTTAATGAGCAACTGACAAGTAATGTGACAAGCACCCTTAAAAACGTATTGCATTAAGTAATAACAGCAAATTAACTTTTAAAACATTGCAATGAATAATGGAAAGAAATTACTTTTAAAAAGTAACTTTCTGAGTGGTGATATTCAGATTGCTGGTGTCTAGAAATATGAAATGTCTACTTAATTTAATAAAATGACTGGGATCCAAGGAATGGAAATATGTGTTCAGCCCTTGATGAAAGACAGTATTTAACGTAAGTGGGATTATGTGTATTGAACTATGAGTTTAGGAGGAAAAAAATAAGATTTTCATGAATTTCCAAGTGGACTGTGCCTTTTGTCACTTCAACTTCCTGCTATATATTCATTACCATTACTTCAAGAAAAGGAGGTGCATCTTCCACCAAATATCATAAGCTGATATTTTTTGTACAAAATATTCAGTAAATGGAACAATAGTAACAAGCCAATAATTAATCAGACTTTGCAGTTATCTTAATATATATGTATTGTTTTTTAAAGCATTTGTACAATTTAATTATAATAATTTGATAGCTATGTAAGTGTTTCTTGATTCTGCAGTTAGATAAAATCTACTAACAGTTAGATAAAATCTAAAATCTGCAGTTAGATAAAATCTAAAAGTCCTAGTAGACCACAAGTTGAACATGAGTCAACAGTGTGATGCAGCAGCTAAAAAGGCCAATGCGATTTTGGGCTGTATCAATAGAAGTATAATGTCTAGATCAAGGGAAGTAATAGTGCCGCTCTGTTCTGCCTTGGTCAGACCTCACCTAGAATACTGTGTCCAGTTCTGGGCACCACAATTCAAAAAAGATATTGACAAATTGGAGCATGTCCAGAGAAGGGCAGCTAAAATGGTGAAAGATCTGGAAACCATGCCTTATGAGGAGAGACTTAGGGAGCTGGGTATGTTTAGCTTGGAAAAAAGATAGTTAAGAGGCGATATGATAGCCCTGTTTAAGTATTTGAAGGGGTGTCACGCTGAGGATGGAGCAGGCTTGTTTTCTGCTGCTCCAGAGACTGGAACACGGAGCAATGGATGCAAGCTCCAGGAACAGAGATTCCACCTCAACATTAGGAGGAACTTTCTGACAGTAAGAGTTGTTTGGCAGTGGAACGCACTCCCTCGGAGCGTGGTGGGGTCTCCTTCCTTGGAGGTCTTTAAACAGGGGCTGGATTGCCATCTGTTGGGGATGCTTTGATCAAGATTTCCTGCGTGGCAGGGGGTTGGACTGGATGGCCCTCGTGGTCTCTTCCAACTCTACAATTCTATGATTCTATGATACTTATTGGAAGTTCACTACCAGCAAATTGTTGAGTCTGTGTTTGCATACTAGAGGGCATTTATTTGTAGTGGTAAACCTGGGCCTAGTCCTGACTCAGCAATGTGTTAATACCAATAAAAGGCTATTCTATAGACTTCTTTTGAAGACTATTGACATAATGTATGGGTTGCACTTTGAGTGTTTAAAAACAATCCAACGAAGATATGCAGTGCTTCCTTGGAATAAATGGAAATGTTTAAATGTGATTAAATATTCCTTCAGCATAAATATTGATGCATTTATCACATGTGAGTCCTGTTTTTCCTCCAAAACAGTCAAGACAGTTCACACATATTTTTCATCACATTTTATATTCACAGCAAGATACTGCAGTTGGTCAGGCAGAGAGTGGAACTGTTACAAAATGTTACTGCAGATAGAATCATAGAATCATAGAATTGGAAGGGGCCCCATTGGCCATTGAGCCCAACCCCCTGCTCAATGCAGGAAATCCAGCTAGAGCATCTCCAGCAGGTAGCTGTCAAGCGACTTTTTGAAGATGTCCAGAGGAAAAAACTCCACCACCTCTCTAGGTAATTCCTTCCATTGTCAAAAAATTACTGCCAAAAAATTCCTTCAAACAAAACCTACCCTCCTGTAACCTAAAACCATTAGACCTGGTCCTACTCTCTGGCGCAGCATACAACAAACATGCCCCCTCCTCTCTGTGACAGCCCTTGATATATTTAAAGAGTGCAATCCTGTCACCCCTCCGTCTTCTCTTCAACAGGCTGAACATGCCTTAGCTCCCTCAACATTTCCTCATAGGCAGGTTGAGTCTCTCTTATCCAAAATGTTTGGAACCAGAGGTATTTGGGATTTTGGAATATTTTGGATTTTTGAATACTTGTATAGAATGGACTCAAGTCTAAACATGAAATTCATTTATGTTTCATATACATATAATACACATAACTTGAAAGTAATTTTATACACAATATTTTTAATAATGTTGTGCATGAAACCAGGTTTGTACGTATTGCACCATCAGAAAGCAAAGGTATCACCATCTCAGCCACTCACGTGGGCAATTTTGGATTTTGGAATATTTTGGATTTCGGAATTCCAGATAAGACAGACTTGACCTGTGTTTTGTTCTTCATACCTCTTATCATTCTTTTTGGCCTTCTCTGAATCCACTCGAAAGTTGTCTATATCCTTAAAATAAGGTGCCCAGAACAGAAATACATACCGCAGATGAGGCTTGACTAGTGCATAATACAGTGGGACTAGTACTTCCCTTGTTTAGGAAACTACAGTTCTATTAATGCAGGGTAAAATATTATTTGCTACAGCATCATGCTGGTGGGTCATGTTCAACTTATGATCAATAATAATCCCAAGGCCCTTTTCACATAGAATCATAGAGTTGGAAGAGATCACTAGGGCCATCCAGTCCAACCCCCCACCATGCAGGAATACCCAATCAAAGCACCCCTGACAGATGGCCATCCAACCTCTGTTTAAAGACCTCCAAAGAAGGAGACTCCACCACACTCCCAGGCCGTGTATTCCACTGCCAAACAGCTATTACTGCCAGGAAGTTCCTCCTATTGTTTAGGTGGAATCTCTTTTCCTGCAGTTTGAGTCCATTGCTCCATGTCCTAGTCTCTAGAGCAGCAGAAAACAAGCTTGCTCCATCCTCAGTATCACATCCCTTCAAATATTTAAATACAGCTATCATATCACCTCTTAACCTTCTCATCCCCAGGCTAAACATACCCAGCTCCCTAAGCCACTCCTCATAGGGCATGGCTTCCAGACCTCCCACCATTTTGGTCGCTCTCCTGTGGACACGTTCCAGCTTCTCAATGTCCTTCTTGAATTGTGGTGCCTAGAATTGTACACAGTATTCCAGGTGAGGTCTGACTAAAGCAGAAAAGAGTGGCACTGTTACTTCCTTTGAATTACTTCCCACTATACTCCTATTGATGCAGCCTAGAATCGTGTTGGCTTTTTTAGCTGCCACATCACACTGCTAACTCATGTTCAGCTTGTGGTCCACTAAGACTCCTAGATCCCTTTCACATATACTTCCATCAAGCCACGTATCATCCATCCTATATCTGTACATTTCATTTTTACTGCCCAAGTGTAGTATCCTACATTTTTCCTTGTTGAAATTCATTACATACTCACTTCCCCTAAAAGACCAACTACTTTGATTCCAGTAACGAACTCTTCTCTATTGGTTAGAAACAAGTCTAGGATTGCCAATCTGCTTGTTCCTTCTTTTACTTCTTGAAAAAAAAAAAAAGAGGAAATTATCTGCAAGACACATCAGAACATCTTGGCCAACCTATGCTTAACAGTGTTAGGGCTAAGCCAAATAAAGCTACATTGGCCAAATAAAATAATGTCCCCTCATTTTGACAGCCAGCTGTCCAGATGGCATACAGCTTGAATCCAGGCCTTTTCAGTGCTTCAGGCCTTTAAAGTGGACCACAAAGAGTTGGGATTGACTCTAGATTTGAGCAGAAAATACAGATATTCACACGTGTATGTGGCCTGTGCTCCAGAGCAACATCAGTGTGGGGCTGGGGGTTTCAGTGGGTGGGTAGAAGAGTTTGGGAGGAGGAGACCTGGCCTAGATGATCAGCTGAACTTTCTCACCAGGAAATGTCTCTTTCCCTGTTTCAATTTCACTTTTTAGCAGTTCCTTCATCACAATTTATGTTGCAGACATGGTAGTTTTATAGAGAAATGCATACCAGCATACCCATATTGTTATTAGCTGCATGTATCTCTGCTTAATAGCCCCTCTGAGCTGTGGGAAAAGAGGCAGAGGCAATGCAGACATACATACATTCGCATGCATGTGGGAAGGGGAAAAAACCAGAGCGGCCATGACCAGGTGGCTGCACATACTGCAATTTTTTTTGGACTGGGGTAAGTTTGGAAGGGAGAACTGTGTGGACAGTGCTCCCAAACTCACCTCAGTGTGTGTGGAGATCATGTGGGCAAGCCCGTAGTCACTGCAGACCAGGATAACCTGAAATTAAGCTGGATTTTCCAGTCATCTTAGACAAGCCCTTAGTCTACCATCAGATATCAGAGTAATTGAAGTCCCTCATAACTACTAATTCTTGCATCATTGAGATTTCTGAGACACCCCCCTCCCAAGCATCATCCAACATAGCATCTTGGTTTGATGACCTGCAGTAGTCCCCTACCACAGTGTTACTTTTGTTTCTTTTGCCATTTATTTTTACCCAAATGCTTTCAACAGGTCCAGTTTGATCACTTGTGTGAATTTTTGAACAATTGAATTTGTCTTTGAGATATAATGCTACTTCCTCCTTTTTGCTACATCTCTTCTTTTTAAAAAGAAGTGTTATCCTTTACAGCCAAAAAAATCTAGGCGAACATAGGTGAGCCAGAGGGCCTTCTCCACTGCTTCTCCAAAACTGTGGAATGACCTGCTGGAGGAGATCCGTCACATCTCTACTCTTATAGCCTTTAAAAAGGCTCTTAAGACGGATCTCTTCCGCCAGGCCTTCCCAACTTAACTCCTCTCCCCACACAAGGTGATATACATCGCTCTGTCCACAAATTATCTCCCTTTTAAAACTTTTGTATTCTTGTTTTTAAACTGTGTTTATTTAATTGTAATTTTAGTATTGGGTTTGGGGGGGTTGGGAAGGGACTAATTTTGAATTTTATTGTGTTCTATGTGTTTTTATTGTTGTAACCCACCCGGATTCCTTGTGATTGGGCGGGCTATAAATAAAAATTATTATTATTATTATTATTATTATTATTATCCTTCAATTGTTATATTCCAGTCATGGTAGTTATACTACCAGGTCTCCATTATATCTATAAAATCATATTTACCTTCCTACACTAGGACTTCAAGCTCACCTTGTTTGTTTCCCAAACTCTGTGCATTAGTGTATAGACACCTAAAGCCTTGTTTGTTCTCACCTATTAATTTACTGTCAGTTTTACTGTGGATCCCATCCTCTCCCTCAGCTTCTCCTCTAGAATTCACATTCTTGTGTTCAGAGCTTGCTTTTGGGCTGATGTTTGAGCTACCATCTCCAAATCTTCAAGGATTTAATTTAAAGCCCTCTTAATCCAGAGGCTGGATGGCCATCTGTCCGGGATGCTTTGATTGTGATTTCCTGCGTGGCAGGGGGTTTGACTGGATGGCCCTCCTAGTCTCTTCCAACTCTACAATTCTATGATTCTATGATTTGACTTGCCATGCTACTACCAAAAACATTCTTCTTGGTCTTTGTGGGATGCAGTTCATCTGTAGCTAGTAGTCCTCTGTCTAAGAAGTGAAGACCATGGTCCCAGAAGCCAAATCTCTCTCATCTATACCACCTATCTAGCCAGTCATTCACTTTTAGTATCTTACTATCCCTACATAGTCCTTTAGCCTTCACTGACTGAATTGATGAGAATACCACCTGCACCTCAAAATCCTTAATCTTTCTGCCTAGAGCTTCATAGTCCAAGATCCGCTCAAAGTGTTCTGTTGGTACCCACATGAATAAGGAGAAAGGCGTACTGATTTGTGTTCTTGACGAGTTGTGGCAAGTTGTCAGTGACATCCCGGATGTGTGTGCCAGGAAAGCAGCACATTTCCTGATTGTTAGGCTGGCATACAGGTGTGAGTCCCCAACCCCTAGAACCTCCCCCTCTCTAGCTGTAGTTGGTGGGTACCTTGACTCCTTCCTTGGCATGTTGTATCCCTTGTTGCTGGTTTTCTGTTTGAGCATCTTCACTGCTGCTGTCCTTCTGAAGAGGTGGGAAGTGATTCCTTAGTTGGAGCAGTTCTGAAATATTGTCTGCTCCTGACCATGACTGTTCTTCAAGGTGTTCCCTCACTGTTACAGGCCTCTTCATTTTCCTTGGCAGTTTTTTCCTGTGGGTTCTGTAGGATCAATTCTCCCTGTGTTCTATCCAGGAAGTCCTCATGTTCTCTGGTGCACTGAAGGGACTCAACACATAGCTGTAGTGCACTGACCTTCTCTTCAAGAGAGAGCTACCAATTTGAACTTGCTGCAGGTATACTTGGTGAGGTTTTCTTGCATGGAGACAAACGTTGCACATACTGTATATTGCAGCAGACAATTTTCTTCTTACTTTTTAGCTATTTATACCCCACTCTTCAGCCACGAAGGCTCTTGGGGCAGTTTACAAATGGTTAAGTAATAGAACCTACATATCTACACTGCTTTTATAGCATGCTAGGCACTCTCCAAGTGGTTTCCAATGTGTATTAGCTAATTGCCCCCACAAGCAGGGTACTCATTTTACTGACCTATGAAAGGATGGAAGGCTGAGTGAACCTTGGAGCCCTTGAGATTGAACTTGCAATGTTGTGACTTGCAGTACTGGCATTTAACCACTGCACCACCAAGGCTCCCAACTTGTTCCTTCATCACTGCAGCTATTTCTCTTCCATTCCTCCCTTTATGGATATAAGTGGCACAAGCCACAGTCTCAAAAGCCTGATGCCTCTGTCAAACCATCTGCTTTTTTGTCACAGTGACCTCAGCAAAGGCTGATGGGGGAAAGTATGTAGATGAGCTGTTATTCTCCTAGAGTTTTTCTGGAAAGAATTGTCCAGATATGAGCCAATACAGCTGCTTGGACAACCTAATCTGGTCAGGGTCATACAGCTGTGATGAAAGGAGATGAGGTGGGAAGGATTTGCCTTTGTAGAAACTGCGACATCTCACTTTCCTGAAGAATTCCCACTGCCAAGCCTATTAATTCTTCCTTCAGGGAAAAGAAATGGCTCACACAAGCAGCAGAACGGAGTGTGAATAGGGTGAGAAGGAAGTGGCAGAATGGATTGTATGACTTCAGGCTGCAGGTAGGGATTCCGCTTTGGAAAGGCCCTTCTACTAAAAACCAAAAGAAAACTCCCTGCAGAAAGAATGGTAGCACATGGGAGGGAGAGCTTCTAGCCCAAGTTTCTTGTTTGCTAGTCTGGTTTTCTATGTGCAGAGAGTCCTTTGTGTAAGTGAAATCTCTTGTCTCTCCCTGCAAGCCATTCTACCAGCTTTGCTCTGCTGTAGACCACTTAAACACAACAATAAGGGTATAAGTAAGAGGGTTTTTTTTTTTTTTTTGGTGGGGGGATGAATTGAAATGCATGCAAGGCAGAGGTGCAGAAAAAGGCTATGTGTTGGCTGATGTCTTCATTTAAAATGATTACATTCATTTTAAATACCCCCCTGTTTGCATACAACATTATTTTATTACATGCGTAGCAGCAGGATGAAGTGGGATTCAGAAGACATTCCTGTCTGAGCTCTGATTTCTAGACAAATCCAAAGAGAATTCTCTACAAGCAGAAGTCAAAGACTGACTTACAAATCATTTATCACATCTCCCTTTTCCCACTTGGGCCTGAGTTATATCAAATATCAACACAACTTGGCCTCTTCCTTCTCCAACAGCATTGCCCAGTCCTATCGATATCTTTCTTTAGAGAAACTGATGTTTTTTTCAGATGGAAAAGTGGAGAGAAGGTAGGGATGACCTCAAAACTCTAGAAACTATTACTTTTGCAGCCAGTTCCTTCCTGTACCACTTCAACCAGGAAAGTCATCTTGCCCTATTAGGCTCAGTGGAATTGTTGGAGTGTGTAAGGATTTATTGCATCAGGCGTTTGAAGATCTTAACTCTATAGGATGCATATTTTGAATTTTGAAAAAAGGCTGCATCCCTGTCTTATCATGCTTGCTCTATATTTGAAGATTTACATTGATTTATTCATATTTTAAACCAGGTTCAGTCCTAAGAGCTTATGGTAGTTGACAGTGTAAAACAACAGCAATTTGTTTTCAGTTGGACTTTCTGAATCAGTGTAAGTTTCCAACACAGGGACACTAGATAGGTTTGAGAGAGAGAGAGAGATTCTCCATCAAACTAAGGGTAAACCAGTTCAAGCAGATGTTCTCACTCTGTATGAACATCTTCTCTTGTTTTGAAATCCTATTTTACCATGCCATTGAAAGTCAGCAAATCTTTTGTTTATAAAAGAGTAAGCTCTTCAAGTAGAAAAGAATGGTATCTTACTTACTTGTGGCACATTTGTGATGCAGGGACTTTGTATTCACTACTATTTTTATTTATAGTGAACATGACATTTAGAGAGAACACAAGTTTAATGCAAGTCAGAAAGTAGGCTTTCTGGTTGTGAAAATAGACATTTGAATGTAACACAAGCCCCTTTTAGTGACTTCGCTCAGGAGTTGGAGAAGGAATTTTGCTGTTGGTTTCAACAATAGCCTGGCCTATAGATTTTCCTTGTTTTTTTTCTGGGCTGTGAGGCCGCGTTCTGGAATAGTTTCTTTTGGATGTTTTGCCTGCATCTGTGGCTAGCATCCTCAGATGATCCTCTGAGGATGCCAGCCACAGATGCAGGCGAAACGTCAGAAATAAACTATTCCAGAACACGGCCTCACAGCCCGGAAAAAAAACCAAGGAAAATCTATAGATGCTGGCTGTGAAAGCCTTCAACTTCAAATAGCCTGGCCTTTTAAAAATCAAATAAAATGTGCTGTACTAAAAGAATACCACATGATCTAGCATGTTAAATATACAAGTTATGTTATATCTCTTTATAATTATTAGGAACATAGTGACTGAGACAAAATTCATGGATTTAAACTACCATGAATTTAAGCTATGCAGAATACATGAATTCGTACTATACGAGTAGAAGACTGACTCTGAACAGTGAAAACCAAATGCATGGTTGTTGATCATGCAGTAGATAAGATATATAATTTGACCTTGAAGTCAAAACCATTTCCAGCACATAGCAGTCTTGCTTTTCTGAATTAGTGTCATTACATGAAAAATAATCTGGCCACAAGATGGAGCAGTTTTTAGAAGAGTACGACGTGAGTTTTTAAAACAGCGATACCTATACACAATAGGGCCATCAAATATAGCTATACCACTCTATATACCACTTATCATGATGGTATACTTCAAATTGCCCTCAGTTCCTGGTCACTTCTTAGGATAGCTATTTCTCAGACCTTTTTATTATTTGCATATGTACGCCTCTTTCTGAAAGTTTGGGCATGTAACAAAGACTAATATAAACACAACTTCATGCTAGATTCTCCCTGTCTTTTAGGTATGATGATCTCTTCACTAAACATAATTGCAGGGGTTAAATGTGAAGAAGCCTGCTGTATCAGTTCATAAGAGGTGTCAGGAGTCTACAAATCATGCCATCCATCGACTGCCCCTAATAACTGGCAAGTGCTGACAAAACTAAATCCTAAATGTGACCATTGAGAAGTATTAAGAATGCCCTCAGAAATGCTGAGGTTTGCAGAAATGTGGCTATCTTTTAAAAAGGACAACCTATACTCTGCCTCTCTATGCCAGTCATGTGAAGGCAGAACATTCTCAGTACCCACTGAATGTTACTTAAATGAACTAAATTATGATTTTATTTTGATTTGCGGTTCATGTTAAAGTTTGACCGTTCCTCCTCCACCCTTAAATTTTGTTTCCCTTATATCTGTATGTGTGTGTTTGTGTGTATTCAAATATTAAGTAACTGATATTTAGTGATAGTGATATTTTCTGATACAATACTCCAAATATAAGGAAAGTGTGGGTTTTGGCCAATAGGATGACCATTTTAATTCCCTGTTCAATATGTTTTATTACCAAAAGGAAGTAAGAATGGCCTATTTTCAAGGCCTTTTGCGGTACCTGAGGACTAATAACATGTTCAAATCTATTTCTCAGTTGCAGTTTTTCAAAGCTGGACAATAGAAACTCTTTGTTCATAGGATTTGAACAAACTACTCTAGGGACTATTTATTTTTAATCAGAATCCACGAGGGAAAAAAGACTGATTTGTTTCCTCCTCCAGCAGTCTCTATGACAAATGATGTGATACAATCTGAAGTCGAAGGCTTTCACGGCTGGCATCCATAGATTTTCCTATGTTTTTTTCCGGGCTGTGAGGCCATCTTCTGGAAGAGTTTCTTTCTGACGTTTCGCCTGCACCTGTGGCTGGCATCTTCAGAGAAGGGTTGGGTAGGAGTGCATGTGAAGTTTATATCCTGTGAACCCCTGTTGGGGAGTATATGTAAATTTATGTAATTGAATGGCTACTTTCTGGGTATAGAAATGCAAGGCTAGTTACTGTCTGTTTGGCTAATGGTTGGTTGATGGGCCATTGTCTGCTGGGAATCCCCCTGTCCATAGGTGGAATTCCTTTGTAAGTGTTGAATTTTGATTCGATTGTTTTTCAAAACTGGGAGCCAGATTTTGTTTACTTTTAGGGTTTCTTCTTTCCTGTTGAAGTTGTCCAGGTGTTTGTGGATTTCAATAGCTTCTCTGTGCATTCTGACATGATAGTTGTTGGTCTGGTCCAACTCACAGTAAAACTCACAGTAAAATAACATAAAATAAAAGATGTGAACAAACAAGTCTTTAGATGCCTATACACCAATGTACAGTTTGGGAAACAAATATGACAAACTTGAAGTCCTAGTGCAGGCAGGTAATTATGACCACGTATTTTGATGACAATGCAGTAATTAGTAGGAGCAAGCATTGGTCCATCAAGAAGAAATCCTGCCAAATCTTATATCTTTTTTTTTTTTTAAAAAAAAACCAGGTTTAGTTGATGGCAGGAATGATGTGAATGTCATTTATCTAGATTTCAGCAAATCATTTGATAAGTTCCTCCATAATATTTTGATTAGCAAACTGGTTAAATGTGGAATAGATGGAAACAGTGTTAGATGAATCCTTAATTGGTTGTGCTCAAGAGGCATCATCAGTGTAAAAGCAGCTATGTAAGGAGTTGTACTTTCTCTGAAGTTGTGCAGTCCCTAGTGCAATCAAATGTCCTGCAAGCACAAATGCAACCCTGTCTATCACTTTTGACTACTTGGTGGGTAGGAAGCCAAATAACAAATGTGTAACAGGTAAGGTCAAGGATGTGGTGCACTACTGTGGAATCCAGCATAACTACACTGATATATATTTATGCTATGTAAATATGGAAAACAACAACATCAACAACATCAAGAACAGCAATAAAAATAATATGATTTAGAAAGCAGTAATCACGGGTTAATGCATACATGATACATAATAGACTTATGAATATTCACATGCAAAATTTGGTCTAGAAGCACAACATTTACATTAACTGTACTTCTATTAGTTTGCACAGTTGTAGTTTGTGGCTTTGAAATGAATGAGGGGGAAAACAGATGGAGTAATTTTTTCTCTTGCTTGCTAAAGTTCTCAGTTTTTTTTTTTAAAATTCACATTATGTTGCCCTTTTCATGGAACATCCAGATGCAATTCCCAGTATAAACAAAAACATGTTATTCATACTCAGAGGTTTTTCTCCCCTGGATGCATCACAGAAAACAACAATAATGTGTGCTTCTCTCTCTCTGGCTTCTCTTGGCAAATGAAGATTCAGGAAGGACTCATCCCGCGCTTTCTGCAAGCACGCTGATGACTAAAAAGGCCAATCCAAGATAGACAAGTCCAGTTGCAGAAAGCACAGCAGAAGGTTTCCTTGGGTGATGTTTCTGGTTGTGATTTTTTTCTGCATTGTCGTTTCTCTTCAAGACTTCTTCGGCGTGAGTTCTCAAATAAGGCTGCAGCCTTGTGGATAATGTGTCTCCATGCCTCCCGATGTGAGGCCAGGGTGGACCATTGTTGGTGATCAATTTGGCCGAGCCTGAGGTGTTGTTTCAGAGAGTCCTTGTATCGCTTTTTTGGAGCGCCCCTCTTACGCTGACCCGTGGCGAGTTCACCGTAGAATACTATTTTGGGGAGGTGATGGTCCTCCATCCTAGAAACATGCCCTGCCCAGCGCAGCTGTGTTCTCAATATCATGGCCTCAATGCTGGTGATCCCTGCTTGCTCAAGGACAGCAACATTCATCACATAGTCAGTCCAGTATATTTTTAGGATTGTGCGTAAACAGCGCTGATGGAAGCGTTCGTGGAGTCGTAAGTGGTGGCGATAGATGACCCATGTTTCAGACCCATAAAGGAGAATAGACAGTACAATGGCTATATACACACTGATTTTTGTCTTTCGCCTCAGGTGTTTATTACTCCAGACTCTTTTGTAAAGTCTTCCAAATGCGCTATGTGCCTTTGCTAATCTGTGATCGATCTCTTTGTCAATCTTGGCATCTGAGGAGATGATGCTTCCCAGGTAGGTGAACTGCTGAATGGACATAAGCACAGAGTTGCCAACAGCAATGTGGGGATGGTGGTGTTCGTCCTGTAGTGCAAGCTGGTAGAGAACTTCCATTTTCTTAAGATTGACTTCCAGCCCAAACAGCTCTGCAGCTGTTGCGGAGCAGGATGTTAGGCGCTGCAGAGCTGCTTCCGTGTGGGCAACAAGGGCAGCATCATCAGCAAAGAGCAGCTCATGGACTAGATAGTTTAGAGTCTTAGTGCAAGCCCTCGGACGGCTTAAGTTAAACAAGCTACCATCAGTACGGTAACGTATATAGATGCCGTTGTCTTCTTCGAGCTCTGCCGTAGCCCTTTGGAGCATCATGCTGAAGAAGACTGTAAATAAAGTTGGAGCAAGAACACAACCTTGCTTCACTCCATTAGTTATTAGAAAGGGCTCTGAAAGAGCATTGCCGTATCTGACTTGACCACGCTGGCCCTCGTGTAGCAAGATAATCATTTTAAGGAATTTGGGGGGGACATCCTAGTCTTTCCAGGATCTACCACAGACCTTTCCTACTCACGGCGTTGAAGGCTTTGGTGAGGTCAACAAATGTTACATAGAGACCCTTGTTCTGCTCTCTACATTTCTCTTGCAGTTGTCTAAGGGCAAATAACATATCTGTAGTACCCCTATTGGCTCTGAAGCCACACTTTCAGGAAGAAGTTCTTCTGCAATGGAAGGAACTAATCTGTTCATGAGTATCCTTGCAAGGATTTTTCCAGCAATAGAGAGCAGTGTTATGCCTTGATAGTTTGAGCAATTGGTTTTTCTCCTTTTTTCTTGTACAGGGTGATGATGACTGCATCTTGGAGATCTGATGGCAGTTCCCCCTTTTCCCAGCAATTCACAAGGAGTTTGTGAAATTTATCATGGCGTACATGACCTCCGTGTTTCCAAACTTCAGGTGGGATTCCATCAATCCCAGCTGCCTTGCCGTTTTTCAACTGCTGTATGGCCTTAAGGGTCTCTTCCAAAGAGGGAGCTATGTCCAATTCATTTTTCATCAGTTTTTGTATCATATGTTGGATAGCTGAGCCTTGGACTACTCGGTTGGCACTAAAGAGACTTTGAAAGTGTTCAGCCCATCCATTCAGGATGGAGGCTTTATCAGTAATTAATGTTTGACCATCTGTACTGTATAAGGAGCTTTGGACCTGATAAGTAGGTCCAAACACTGCCTTAAGAGCTTCATAAAAGCCTCTAGAATCCCCCAGATCTGCACAGCGTTGTGTCTTTTCTGCTATATTGATCCACCACTTGTTCTGCGTGTCTCGGAGTTTTTGTTGAAGTTTACTACATGTGAGGTGGAAAGCTGCTTTTCTTACATGACAGGTTGGCTGGGCGAGGTATGCCTGGTGAGCAGTTCTCTTCTTTGCCAACAGCTCCTGGATCTCTTGGTTGTTTTCATCAAACCAGTCTTGATTTTTCTTGTGGGAGAACCCGAGGGATTCTTCCGCAGACTGGAGGATACTGTTTTTGATATGTTGCCAAAGTACTGTAGGAGAAGGATCTATAGGATGGTCTTCAAGTTTTGTTTGCAGGTTTGCCTGGAAGTTGTCTCTCATGGTAGCTTGTTGAAGATTGTTGACTTGGAGTCTCTTCTTTAACATGCCACCCCTCTTAGGTTTGAACTTAAGATGAAGATTTAGTTTACATCTGATGAGGCGATGATCTGTTTGGCATTCTGCACTGGGCATCACTCGAGTATGGCAGACATCACGAATGTTTCTCTGGTGGACTAGAACATAGTCAATGAGGTGCCTATGTTTGGATCGGGGATGAATCCAGGTTGTCTTCAAGCTGTCTTTCTGCTGAAAGATAGTGTTTGTAAAAGTCAGCTGTTGTTCTGCACAGAACTCTAGCTAGAGGTGTCTGTTATCATTGCAGTTTCCAACACCATGCTTGCCTAAGACACCTTTCCAGGCTTCGGAGTTCTTTACTACTCTGGCATTGAAGTCACCAAGGATAATAATTTTATTTTCTACAGGGACTTTTTGTATGAGGTGGCGTAGGTCTGTGTAGAATTTTTCTTTCTCTACAGGGTCGGCTTGCATAGTTGGGACATATATACTAAAGAGAACAACATGTGGGAGGCGTAAGGAAATAATGTGATCAGAGTGTCCTGTTGGCAAGGTTTTGAGTTTGGAGACAATGGAGTTTTTAATCATGAAGCCTACTCCTGAAAGATGTTTTTCGGTTTTGGGTTTGCCAGACCAGTAAAGTGTGTAGTCGGCACCGTGTTCTTTAAGGCTGCCTTCCTCATGGAGACAAACTTCACTAAGAGCAGCGATGTTAATATTAAGTCGTGATAGTTCATGGGCTATTAGAGCAGAACGACGCTCAGGCCATCCACTATCTTCATAGTCTCACATGGTTCTGATGTTCCAGCATGCAAGCATCAGTTTATTTACACCTTTGGAGGCTGGTGTGCGCTTCTGTTTCTTTGCCTTGGTTTGATTGCATCAGAAGATTCCCATTGGCCTCGGCTAGCCAACCAGGTAGTTGGGGATGAGCTTTCATTAGGCCACCTTTTCTAGGCCTCTCTCCATATGGAGCAAGCAGTGCTCTCCTTAAAAAAAGGCTGCTTGGTCGTTCAGGATGCTGCCGAACAAGACTGCCATCTCCCGGGTCAGCCTCGAGTGACCAAAGTCCTGAACTGCCTGCATGCAGGGTTGGGTCTGCGGCTTCCAGTGCATCTTTACACCTGCCGTTTCGTCCCTTGTCTATTGCTACAGGGCTTTTTTTTGGAATTGGATTTCTCCTTCAAGCCTGTGCAATGGATTTGTCTGGTGGAGCGCAGCGTGCACAGAACTGGCCTCACCCTTTAAACCAAAGGTTCATCTGCTGGCCTTGCAAGCATGGACGGTAGCAGTGAGGTCCTTGGCTGTAGGTTTGATTAGAGTTTCCTTCTCTTAGATGGTTGACTTTACAGGGTTGGACGAGCACCATCTGTCTGGGTTTGGGATTAGAGTTTTCCTTCTCCTAGGACGGTTGCCATAAGGCTAGAGAGCTCATCCTGCCCTTTGATGCTCTTTGTCAAACCCTTCGGTTTTGCTGTTATCTATAGTTTCCTTATCCATGGTAAGTCCAGGAATTGAACTCCTGCAGATATGGGAATCCAACTGTATATAGAATGGAAAGAAGGATAAATCACCAATGTAGACTACAGATGTGCAGCCCAAACTTGCAGGAATGGTACAAGGAAAGCTAAAACTCAAAATGAAGTGAGACTGGCTAAGTAAACAAGGAGCAACAAAAAGGTCCCCCCCTCCCCGATATACTTGAGGCAAGAGAACAACCAAGGAGACAGTGGAGCTGCTGTTCAATAAGGATGGTGAAATGCTAACAGATCACAATGAAAAGGCAGAATTGCTCAATGCCTATTTTGCTTCACCCCCCACCCTCCACAAAAGAACTGTGTACTTCCATGCAGCAGGAGAGACTTTGGCAAGAGATCTGGATTACAAATCCAGATTGATAGGGAGTTAATCAGAAACCACCTAGTTAACCTAAACATGTTCAAATCTTCAGGGGAGACAAACTGCAGCTCAAAGTACTAAAGAAACTTGCTAATGTACTCTCTGTACCCCTTGCCATCAATTTTGAGAAATCTTGTAGAACAGGTGAGGTGTGAAAGGACTGGAAAAGGATAAACATTCTTCAAAAATGGCAAAAAAGAAGATCCAAGAAACCACAGACCAGTCAGCCTGACCTCAATACCAGGAAACATATTAGAACAGATTAGTTGTTTTTCTATCATCTAACATCATTGTCATTCTATCCATCTCATACATATCATAAAGCTTTATCGTCAGTTCTTCCACCAATGGTGTATTCTGATTCTTCCACATGTTGGCAAAAGCCACTCTTGCTGCTGTAATCATATACAAAAGTATTTTACCTCATCTTTCCTGATCTATTTTGTTTACATTATGTAGCATATTCAATAGATATATTTCATGTTCACATTTAAAATTTATATTAAGGACATTTCCAGACGCCCCTTACTGTGCAAGCAGCCTCCGGAGCAGTAACGAGGCTGCTGCGCATGAAGACCAACCTGGACACTCACTCACTTTCACTTCCGTGAGTGAAAAATAGCGCGTCCGCCTTCAACGCTAACCGGAACAGTCACGGACACGCCAAGAGAGGGACGTTGTCATCCAAAATCGACCCCCTGCCATGCAAGAGCCTCGTTACTGCTCCGGAGGCTGCTTGCACAGTAAGGGGCATCTGAAAATGTCCTTAATGTTTTGGTAATCAAGTAGTGTATTTTCCACCAGTATTTCTTGGTTTCTTCACAATTCTACCACATATGGTAAAATGTTCTGGTGTGTTTTCTTACACCTCCAACACTCATCCAAAGAATTTTTATATATCTTAGCTAGCTTTTCAGGTGTTAGATGCCATCTAAATAGCATCTTATAGTAATTTTCTTTTATATTATAACTTCTAGAAAATGTCAGATTTTTGTTCCATGATGCTTCCCAGTGATCAAGAAGAATTACATGGCTGATATTTTGTGCCCATTTCACCATATGTGGTTTTATTCTTTCTAAACTCAGTTTTAACAATACTTTGTATATTCTAGATAATATTTTCCCGTGTTTATCATATATCATTGCGTCTAATTCTGGATTCTCTATCTCTATCCCTTCTAGCTTGTTATCTTGTTTAAACTTTTCAGAGATCTGTCTATAAAGGAACCAATGGCATTCTATATTCTAATTTCTCAGTTCTTCTTGTGTTTTCATTCTGTACATTCTCCCTTCTTGTCTTAAAATATCTTTATATGACAACCATTTATTTCTATACAAGTTTTCTCTCCTGTAAAATGCCTCATGGTTCAATAACCACAGAGGAGTCTAAAAAAGAAACAGTCTTAAAGGGGCTGCCACATTTCTTTTTTTTTTTTCTCTACCTCTCCCTTCCTCTTTTTTATGCTGGGAGAAACAGACAGAGGTACTTCTTTGAAAACTGCTTTACTTTAAACATCCATCTAAATCCTACTTTAAACATCCACTCTGAATCTTTTGCTAGTGGGAGATCTTTATGTGTCCATGTTCCATTCTTAGGTAGTGCATCCATTTTTTCTTGTGCAATCTTTCTCTAACGATTAGCGTGGGATGAGTCCTTCCTGAATCTTTGTTTGCGAAGAAAAGCCCGAGAAAGAGAGAGTCTCAGGTTTTCCTTGGTTTTTTTCTGGGCTGTGAGGCCGTGTTCTGGAATAGTTTCCTTCTGACATTTCGCCTGCATCTGTGGCTGGCATCTTCAGAGAAATTAGTCTCAGCTATAGGCATCTGTTCAACACAATTTGTTCAACTTCTTCTAAATTTGATGGTTCACTGGATAACACCTGCCTCGTGAAGAGGGATAAATGTGGAGCTGGTACACCCTTGTTGGGGTGCACAGAGAGACTAGTAACGTAGTCTGGGTCCTGGTCTGTCTCTGCAGCATCTTCTAGCATTGTCATGAGGTCATCCTCATCTGCATCCCATTCTCTTCCTGCACTGCTTCCTGCTATTGGCTCACCTTCCACATCATGCAACACATTCATTTGTTCAGGAGGCTTGACATTTCATTCTTTTTCTTCCCTGGATTCTAACACAGTCTCTTCTTGTAAAAACCTGATACGATCTTTGGTTCATCTGGGAAATATAGCACAGGAAGTCTTATCAGTTTTGTTTCAGTCATCGAAGTGAACCCACATGCCAAGTAGTAGCTTCACCAGTATATAAGTTCATTATTCTTTATCTTTTGTTTCCAGGAGTATTGCCAATTAGAATAGTCTGTTTTGTTCTGGCATCTAGTTTATGTCACTTTTGTCCTGTTATGTAGGGTTATATAATGCTGCCAAAAGTTCTAATGTGAGTCATGTCTGACATTCTGCCATGCCACAACTGAAATTGTGTTTCTGTGGTGCCTTTAGCTGGTAATTTTGAAGACACTGTGCAGTCATAATGGTGTCAGCCCAGAGTCTGTTGGAAAACGAGTGTCTGCCAGCATGCATTTTGTCATATCCATGAGCGAGCTCAGTTTCCTTTCAGCAATCTCATTCTGCTCAGGTGTTTAGCTCACACTTCTGTGCAAAATGCCATGCCCTTCCAAGAAAGCTTGCATGTAATGCAAAAGATACTTAACACTACAATCTGTCTGGGTTGCTTTTATTAAACTTGTGCTGACCATGGCAATGTACTTCTGTGAAATCTCTTGGACTTGACTCTTCTCTTGCAGTATGTGATAAAATACCTTGATACCTTGATCTATAAAAATTAAGGTGTGTCTGTTTCTGCAAAGTGAGGGCATATTAAATAGTCCACATAGATCACTATGTATGAGATCCAGCACTTTGGTGCTTCTCCTTTCAGACCTTCATTGAAATGGGGGGCTAACAGACTTTTCCTCAATACATTATGCATTGTTGTTTGTTGGAGCGCAACAACGCTTAGCATTGAAGAGTCAAGAATGCCTCAAGTGAGCAGTAGCATTAGGGTTAGATAGTTTGAGTGACCCATAGTGTCCTCCCTGCTTCTCAACCTATCCTGCTCCCTCTGTGATGTAAACTGATATGCTTAGGGATATTGTCTCCTTCTTCCCAGAGTCATCTCTCAGCAGTTCCTAGGCTGAAGCTAGTTTAAGATTAGCACTCTGAGTAACCATCCTATTTTCAGACTTTATCAGATGATCCCCTTGAAACATTCTTTTGCCGACATAAAAGCATCAGTTTTTATGCCGGCAAAAGAATGCCCCTCACCGCATTTACCTCAAATCCCAGCAGAAGTCTTCCCTGGCAATGAAGAGGAAGTGAATGAAACCCGTTTACTTCCTCCTTTGAAATCCTGCAGGACTTCATCATGTGGGAAATTCAAAGATAAAATCAAAAATAAAACACAAAAAGTTACAAAAAGCACATACATACAGATACATTAAAACTTTCAAGTAAACCAGGGAAGTGTGAAGTTGAAGGCTTTCACGGCTGCAATCCATGGATTTTCCTTGGTTTTTTTCCAGGCTGTGAGGCTGTGTTCTGGAATAGTTTCTTTCTGACGTTTCACCTGCATCTGTGGCTGGCATCTTCATTTAGAATGGTTGGATAGGAGTGTGTCTGGGATTTATATGCTGTGACATTTCTGACGTTTTGACTGCATCTGTGGCTGGCATCTTCAGAGAATGGTTGGGTAGGAGTGTGTCTGGGGTTTATATGCTGTGGACCCCTGTAGGGAAGTATATGTAAATTTGTGTAATTGAATGGTGGTTGGTTGATGGGCCATTATCTGCTGGTGAAGATTGGAGTTCCAACGGTTAGGCCACAAGGTATACAGAAAACCCCCATGCACGGACAGGTACCTACACAAGAACTCCAGTCATCACCCAGGACAAAAAAGAAGCACAATAAAAAACATTGGTAGACTATACAAAAAGGATCTGTGAACCCCACTACCTGGAGGACGAACTGAGGCACCTAAACTGGGCCTTACAGGCTAATGGTTACTCCAGAGCAGACATCACAAGAGCAGCCAGACCCAGAAACCCCCCCCACAGGAATGAAGAAGAAAAACAGCCACCCAAAGGGAAGGTATTTTTACCATATATCAAAGGAGTCACAGACAGAATAGGGAAACTGGTGAGGAAACACAACGTCCAAATAATCTATACATCAACCAGAAAAATCCAAAAAATGCTATGCTCAGCAAAGGACAAAAGAGATCCTCTCACAGCTGCAGGAATTTACGGCATACCATGCAGCTGTGGACAAGTTTACATAGGGACCATAAAACACAGTGTGCAAACATGAATCAAGGAATATGAGAGACACTGCAGACTGGGCCAGCCAGAAAAATCAGCAGTAGCAGAACATGTTATAAACCAACCTGGACACAAAATACTATTTAAAAACACAGAAATTCTGGATCAGGCCAACAACTATCACCTCAACATGAGGAGGAACTTTTTGACAGTAAGAGCTGTTCGGCAGTGGAACACACTCCCTCGGAGCGTGGTGGGGTCTCCTTCCTTGGAGGTCTTTAAACAGAGGCTGGGTGGCCATCTGTCGGGGATGTTTTGATTGTGATTTCCTGCGTGGCAGGGGGGTTGGACTGGATGGCCCTTGTGGTCTCTTCCAACTCTGCAATTCTATGATTCTATGATTCTATGATTCTATGTCAGAATGCACAGAGAAGCTATTGAAATCCACAAACACCTGGACAACTTCAACAGGAAAGAAGAAACCTTAAAAGTAAACAAAATCTGGCTCCCAGTTTTGAAAAACAATAGAATCAAAACTCAGCACTTACAAAGGAATTCTACCCAGGGACAGGGGGATTCCCAGCAGATAATGGCCCATCAACCAACCATCAGCCAAACAGACACTAATGAGCTTTGCATTTCTATACCCAGAAACTAACCATTCAATTACACAAATTTATATATACTCCCCTACAGGGGTTCACAGCATATAAACCCCAGACACACTCCTACCCAACCATTCTCTGAAGATGCCAGCCACAGATGCAGGCGAAATGTCAGAAAGAAACTATTCCAGAACATGGCTTCACAGCCCGGAAAAAAAAACAAGGAAAAACCAGGGAAGGTTTTAAAAAGTGTGTCACTTACCTGGATGTCATGATCTCACCTGGAAGTGTTGACACTGGCCCGGCCATTGAGACTGCATTCACGGAGTTAAATGGCCTAAGGTTTCACATGCCAGCAATGCCAGCACCAAAACGGGACAGGCGATCTATTCATGGCTCAGCATGTCAATAAAAAGAAACACCAAAATAATGACAGTGTAACACAAAAGGACAATGTTGTATGATATTGGTGTCCTTTTGCATTCCGCTGTCGTTATTCTGGTGCAACGTTAGCCGCATCTGATAATCTCTTTAGAATGCAGTTCCTTTAATAAAGCATTTAGATTGTTTCTCTAAGTCACTGGTATCTTTGCTCCTTAATCAGGATCTTAACTGGGTTATGAAAGCCCAGTCTTTTGTTATTTTCTCACAGACACACTGGAAGGGCATGACTGAGGTACACAAACACAAAGGAAGGACACAAGAAACAAAAAATTTCCTATACAAATATAAACTGAATATAAATTAAAACCCAGGCCAAATCCATCCCCTACCAAGAATGCCTGAAAATGAAAATGAATGAATATAAAGGATTTTGCAAATGTGATTGATATATATCATTTTAAGAAAAACAAGAACAATTCACTCATTCTTGGATAAACAAACAGTTCAATTATGGGTTTGTTTGTTTTTTGAAAAATAAAAAACAGAATTAATGTAATTAACATTAATTCATTGGTTCCAATCTAGGTAAAACCCACCCACCTGACCTCTCCTACTCAGATGTTACCCAAGAGACAAGTCTACTATGGATCCCATATTGGGAGAAATGTGGGGGGTAAACTAACTAATTAACTAAATAGTCAAGCTTATCCTTTGAGTAATATTTGGATATAACTCTTTTCCTTCTAGTCCCCCATCCTACTTTACACATTATATGACCATAAGTAACAAAAAAAGGTCGTGACCAATGTAAGTTTATGGGCTCTTTCACACTACACAAGTATAGTGCTATGATTCTACTTTAATTACCATGACTCTTATGGAGCCTGGGATTTATGTTTGGTGAAGGCACCAGAGGCACTCTCTTGCTGAGAATTCTAAATGCTCCTCCGTAAACTGCAAATCCCAGGATTTCTTAAGATGTAGCCATGGCAGTTAAAGTGGAATCATAGCACTATAGCTTGTTATAGTGAAAGAGCCCCTTGTTCAGCAACCACCTCTTTAATGCCATTATACAGTGCTCAGTTTGTGTAGTCATAGCAGCTATTTTATTTATCTATCAGCTTACAGCCTGGCTTTCTTGCCTGAATGGGACTTCACAGACTCACAAAGTTGAGGAAAACAACAAACTGCTCTTAGTATTGCTCATTCATGAGAGAATTTTAAAATTTTGTTACCTACTCTGATAATCTCCATTTGGAAGATCATATAACTGGCAATATTTGATAATTTGGCTTGATGTGGCCTTCCACGTGGTTAGCAGGTAAACTAGGGACCCACAGATACCAAGGAGATGATAAGACGAGCCCTTGTAACCCGTTTCTATCCCACTACTCCCCTCCCCATTCCCATTCCTGTTCCATGATTAGGAAAAAATATTCAGACACTTACCCCCATCGTGGAACAGGAACGTCCTCCCCTCCCCTCGCTGGCTGGGAGTGAATGCAGCTGTCGCAAAGCTGCATTCACGTCCTGGAAATGAAATCTCACCTGTTCTTGCGAGAATGATGCATGGGAAATTTAAAAATAAAAATGAAAAGAAACATCAAAAAACAAAATCAAGCGCCAAAACACCCTAAAAAATTAACAAGTAACCCGGGGAGGGGGAAAAAAAAGGGTGCCACTTACCTCCTTGTACCGATCACATCCGGAAGTGTCTGGCATGGACCTCCCCCCAGGACTAGCATCACGCCATCATAACGAGATAGCAATGGGGCAGCTTTCAGACCACTTGTGATCCCGTTATAGAAATGGGACAGGTGGTCTATTAATGATATTTCCCCATGAATAAGGTATCACGGGGGCAGAATGGGAGTAGAATGGGAACAGAATGGTGTCGTCCGAAAGGTAAGCCCTTTTCCGATTCTGTTCCATTCCTGCAATGGGCTTTATAGTCCGTTTGATAATCTCCCAAGACTGGAGTCATGTATAACCAGGGGAGGGGCCTTTGGGAGTTTCCAAAACAAGTAATACTCAGGTCAGAGTTAACACCTGGAGATGAGTGATCCACTAATCCACTCAACAATAGCAGAGACCTCTATGGTTGCAAAATTGGGGTTCCCCTTTCCTTCCCACCCAACAGTAGACCTTGCCTGCTCCTATTCAGTTCCAAATACATTGACTATTAATGATCCTTAACTCATCCGGAACACCCTTTGTCTAGTCCTGGGAAACTCTAAGAAACAGTATTCCACTCTAAATCTTATCACTTCAGGGGAATTATCACATATAAATATCACTCTAAAAGACCACCAAAGTGTGCACAGATCCCCTTCCTATCAACTCCATGTCAGTCTGTATAGCCACGGGTGCATGGGCCTCCTGCTTTCTGACTCCATGTCAGTTTGTGTCACCATTCTGCCTTCTGGACCTCCCCTCTGCCAATTTACTTCACAATCCCAGCTTTACAGGATCAGTATAGTATAACCCACAATCCCCTTACTCTATTCCTCTATCCAAATACTTTCTACTATCTTTGATAGCTTTGTTTGCCTGCTTGAAACCTGAGTGTTTACATGAACGTTTTTAAGACTAATTTCCAATAAAGATCATTTAATTGTATGTTTTGGCTTAGAGTCTCCTCCATTACTACTGGTATACGTAGGTTAAAAGTTCCTGCCATTACCCAGACTCTTGCTGCCATTTTGAGCTAATTAAATATTCCCCATATTAATATTTGGACATTAGTGGGATACTTGTAGACCCCACACAATTTGGGTAATAAGTCAAAAGCATTTGTGTTACAATAGTACCTCCTTTGTGTCTGATGACCATGAATTTTTATGGGTAGCCTCTAATAAAGCTGCTTCAGCTTTTGAAATTTCCAGAGAAGGGGAGGCCAGTATTTGGCAGCAGCTGGCCCTCTGTGTGTGTGTGTGTGTGTGTGTGTGTGTGTTACATGCTTGGTTTGAAGAAGGGATAATCTTCCATGGGATTTGATTGATATGGTTTTGGCAGCTGTAAATTGCTCACAGCACATTGTAAAGTCTCTCCTATGAAATATTTTCAGTTTCATTGAAATCCCATGGTTTTAAAAAATGAAGCTGTTTAAGAGAACAGAGCAGATGTGTCTTTCAGTTGGCCCATGCCTCTGTCTTATGTAGTAGGAATTTTACTGGGCTCTTTTGCTCTGGCAAGCTTATGTAGAAGACAGCTTTGAAAAATGACATGGGATGAACTTCTAAATTGTGCATTTATGTGATGGGTGCAGGACTCAAGATCATTACACAAATAGTAAGAAAAACAGATTAAATATTAACAAGATTTTCTAACAGTAGTTGTCCAGAATTGTTATCTATCATCTCAAGTACAGTTGTCCTTCCTTATCCACGGATTTGGTATCCACAGATTTAAGTATTCATGGTTTGAAAATATTCTTTAAAAAATAATAATCGAAAAAGCAAACCTTGATTTTGCCATCTGATATAAGGTACACCATTTTGCTATGCCATTGCATATAATGGGACTTGAGTATTCACGGATTTTGGTATCCACGGGAGGTCCTGGAACCAAACCACAGCGAATATGAAGGGACGACTGTATCTCCTAGCAGTATGATTTTTACAGATCTATAATGTATTTAGCAGTAACAAACTATGAAAATAATGCTTGCTGAATTCTGACAAATGTCTTTGGCCTCAACAAGAAAAGGCATCTCAGCACTTTGAAACAACCCATAGGAAAACAGTCAGATTCTGAGATTTGTACATTTTGGGCCTTGTTTCCCAATAATGATTTGCATAAAAAAAACCCACTGGTTCTGTGTAAACCTCCCCCCCAAGATTTTGCCTAGAAAACAGTTCTTCCTTGCAACCCCCACTGTTTTTTATGCAACAGCACTGTTTTCCAAGAGTTTTCCCACAAAAGTTCTGAAGTTCAAGAGTTCATCCAGAAAAACTTCTGTAATTGCACCCAATAGGGAAAAACTTTTGGAATTCCTCATTTTTGCATGAAAGAATGAAGTGAAGATTTCATCCCTACTCCCAAGTTCATTTAAGATGGGAGTTTCAATGATGGGGAGACCCATTTCTGCTTTTGGTGGTGAATATAGGAGAAAAGCCAAACTACATGTAATGTCAGTTATATGGTTCACCCTTCAATGTAAGATTTTTCTTTCAGAAACCAACAGTATGGGTTTCCCAATTGGAATTCAGATCCTTAGGGTAGCTGGTGAGGCCTCACACCAAATGCCACCAAATAATATTATGTGAAGTCACAACACAAGGTGGTCAAGAGCAAACTCCAGAGCACCAGCCGTATTTTACTTCAGGGTTCAGCCTGGCTTCCTCTTTATCCTCTGTTCCTCCCACCTCAAAGATTCCCTTTTTTTCTGAACCAGGGTTATATATTTTTCCTTAAATGTGTGGTTTGTGTGTTATGATAGCCTGCCTTTTCTTATCTATAGTTTGAAGGAATGGTCCAGAGTCTGTAGCTGAACAAACAAAATAAGGGTACTTTATAGTGGAATAGAACATACAGTAAAATGGAATTTTGTGCTTTTAACAATTCTTAAATCCCTATAATATTCTCCCTTACCACTCAGCCTCTTTCTCTCCTTGTCCAATCAGCCTTCTCATACAAACTATTAACCTCTGCACACAAAATATCTCATCCAAACCTCACTCATACACCACATACACTTGGAGCCCTCTGCTCCAGTCAATGTCATCAACAGGACTCAACTAAACAACTCCTGCCTTCTGGCTAACTGGCAACCTTTAAACATACAGACACCCTCCCCCCATTTCAGTTTTCTGCCCTGGGATTGGTTCCTGACACACATTCCTCCCATTTGCTCACCTTACTGTCCATCATAGTAAGATTATAATTTTCATGGGGAGGGAGCTCCTATTTATTTACTCTTAATCCCAAATTAGAATGTGCTAGATTACAGCCTTAAATATTATACTCTTGCAGCTACAATCTGTGTATGACTGCAGTGTCCAATACCACACTTATTGTGTCAAATAGCTGTTGGGTTTGTGTCTGTCGAAACTATTCTGTGTAGCAAACTTAATGAAGAGATAAGACTGAACTAGAGAAAATACATGGGTGAGCACTGAAAAGCTGTATCCATCACTTAATGCTCTATTTTACCTCTCAAGATTGTGCTAAATGTGTAGATGGGGTCTGAGTATATTGACAAGGAGATGATTTCTTCCTTCTAAAACAGTCCACCATCCTGGTCCTTGTCACGAGAAAATACCTTTAGACAGAATGTTTGGCAAAGGGAAGGAAGAGCCTCCAGCACACACTGATATTTTATTTATGGGTGGTTTGTGACTATTACAGCCTCTTCTAGTTCCCAGTTCACATTTTTGGATGGCTTTTGTGATGGTTATTTTCTGCTTTCTTTGGTGTTGATATCATAGCCCTGCCCTTCTTAAATGTCATTTAACACACACTTACCACAACCACAGTGCCATGAAAGCCTAAGGAGAACAAAGACTTCACTCCAATGCTACATTTGCACTAGGGAGGAAGATCCATCACCCCAGTTTGCCGCTTCACTGCAAATTTCACAAGAGTTGAGAGGATCAAAGTCCTTTTCCTAACTTGCCTAAGAAAGGAATTCAACTTTTTATTCCTATCTCTACCTGTTCTTAGCTATTCTGGGTGAGCAGGACCAAGCTCAGCATGCCTGCTTTTGAAGCCACCTCACCTCACCCTTCAATATACGTAGTAGGGATGCTACAAAGAGTAAATATAGATACCCCTGCTATCTGGTCCCCTGTATTTGTGGAGGCTCATGTATTTGGAGACGCAAACCTTGATCTGAGAGAGACTGGTAAAATCAGACTGGCAGGTCTGATAAAGGGGGATATATCTGCCTTCCAAACCTCTAGTAGTATTTGTTGAGAGCAGTAGTATTTGTTGTCTAGTAGAAGTTGTTTAGAGCCAGTGTGGTGTAGTGGCTTGAACACTGGAATATGGAAACCAGAGTTCCAATCCAAACCAACTGGGTGACTTTGGGCAAGTCCCACACTCTCAACCTCAGAGTCTGAAAGATCTGATCAGGAGAGCTTTAAACTGAGTTGTGTGGGGGTGGGAGACAGTATTCATGAGGGTAGGAGTTCATCAAGTGCTGGAGATAATAGCCCAAATGTTATACAGACATCAAGGCAAATAGTACAAGAACCCAACAGTGGGAGGAATAAAAGCTTTAAAAGGCAGATAGGGGAAATGGTCCATGGTCTTAGAGGCATCTATACTAATGCACAGTGCATGGGAAATAAACAGGACGTACTTGAACTCTCAGCACAACAAAGCAAATATGGTATGATAGGCATCACTGAGACCTGGTGGGAAGAATCTCATGATTGGAATATAGGAATAATGGGGTATAGCCTATTTCAGAGAAATAGACCAAACAGGAAGGGTGGTGGAGTAGCATTATACATTAAGGATGTGTACACTTGTGTACAGATCCATGACTTAAATCCCGGAAGCTAGGTTGAGAGAGTCTGGGTAAAAATCAAGGGGGAGAGAAACAGCCAGGATGTCATTGTGTGTGGGGGGTCTACTATAGACTTCCAAGCCAAACTTTAAGGACAATAAAAAGGATTTTTGGGGGGTATGTCCGCAGCAAAAGGAAGAAGGAGGAAATGGTAGGGCCACTACATGGAGAAGATGGCAAAATGCTAACAGAGGACAGAGAAAAGGCAGATTTACTCAACACCTTCTTTGCCTCAGTGTTTTCAGAAAAGGAAAAGGGTGATCAACCTGACGATAATGGAACAGAGGACACAATAGGGGAGCTCTAGCACAGAATAAGCAAAGAGGTAGTACAGGAATACCTTCTTAATCTAAATGAATTTAAATCTCCGGGACCGGATGAACTACATGCAAGGGTATTAAAAGAGCTAGCAAACATAATCTCAGAGCCATTGGCAATAATCTTTGAGAACTCCTGGAGAAAAGGAGAAGTCCCAGCAGACTGGAGGAGGGCAAACGTAGTTCCCATCTTCAAAAAGGGGAAAAAAGAGGATCCCAACAATTATCGTCCAGTTAGTCTGACATCAATACCAGGGAAGATTCTAGAGCAGATCATTAAACAGAGAGTCTGTGAACATTTAGAAGTCAATGCCATAATCACAAAAAGTCATTCAGACATTTCAGAGAAACAAGTCATGCCAGACTAATCTGATCTCTTTTTTTGATAAAATTATCAGCTTGGTAGATGAAGGGAACACTGTGGATATCGCATACCTTGATTTCAGTAAGGCCTTTGACAAGGTTCCCCATGACATTCTTGCAAACAAACATGTAAAATGTGGGCTAGACAAGTTATCTGTTAAATGGATTTGTAATTGGTTGAGCAGCTGAATCCAAAGGGTGCTTAGCAGTGGCTCCTCTTCGTCTTGGAAAGATGTGACCAGTGGGGTGCCACAGGGTTCTGTCTTGGGCCCAGTGCTATTCAACATCTTTATCAATGACTTGGATGAGGGAATTAGGGGCATACTTATCAAATTTGCAGATGATACCAAATTAGGAGGAGTAACTAATACCCTAGAGGACAGGATCAAAATTCAAAATGACCTGAATAGAAAGCTGGGCCAAAATTAACAATATGAAATTCAATACGGAGAAATGTAAGGTACTGCACTTAGTGCGGAAAAATGAAATGCATAGATATAGGATGGGGGAGACCTGGCTGAACGAGACTACGTGCGAAAGGGATCTAGGAGTCCTAGTAGACTACAAGTTGAACATGAGTCAACAGTGTGATGCGGCAGCTAAAAAGGCCAATGCAATTTTGGGCTGCATCAATAGAAGTATAGTGTCTAGATCAAGGGAAGTGATAGTGCCACTCTGTTCTGCCTTGGTCAGGCCTCACCTAGAATACTGTGTCCAGTTCTGGGCACCACAATTCAAAAAGGATATTGACAAATTGAAGTGTGACCAGAGGAGGGTGACTAAAATGATGAAAGGTCTGGAAATCACGTCTTATGAGGAAAGGCTTAGGGAGCTGGGTATGTTTAGCCTGGAAAAAAGACGGTTAAGAGGCGATATGATAGCCTTGTTTAAGTATTTGAAGGGATGTCATACTGAGGATTGGGCAAGCTTGTTTTCTGCTGCTACAGAGACTAGGACATGGAGCAATGGGTTCAAACTACTGGAAAAGAGATTCCACCTAAACATTAGGAAGAACTTCCTGATAGTAAGAGCTGTTCAGAAGTGGAATACACTGCCTGGGAGTGTGGTGGAGTCTCCTTCTTTGGAGGTTTTTAAAGAGAGGCTGGATGGCCATCTGTTGGAAATGCTTTGATCGTGATTCCTGCATGCCAGGGGGTTGGACTGGATGGCCCTTGTGGTCTCTTCCAACTGTACAATTCTATGATTCTATGATTTAAACTGAGGACTTGGATGATGAGTTCCTAGAAGAGATGATTGCACATTCAGACAGGAGAGATATAATAATAATGGGGGATTTCAATGATCCTGATATTTGATGGAAGTCCAGCTCTGCCAAAAATTTAAGGTCCAACGAATTCCTCATTTGCCTTGTTGTGGAAGAGGCAAAAAGGGATTCAACTATTTTAGATCTGGTCTTAATCAGTGGTGATGACCTGGTTAATGGGGTGGAACTGGTGGGATCCTTAGCAGGGAGTGACCATGTTCTACTGGAGTTTGTTATAAAGAGGAAAAGGGAGGCCAAGCATAGTCAGACATGCCTTCTAGACTTTAAGAAAGCTGATTTCAGAAAACGTAGGGAATTACTGGGGGTGATCCCATGGTCAGGAATACTAAAAGAAAAGGGACTACATGGTGGATGGGAGTTGCTTAAAAGTGAGCTATTGAAGGTGCAACTTCAAACAGTTCCAATGAGGAGGGGAAAAGGCAGGTGTCTAACAAAACCAGTATATATGTCTAAAGAACTTTCAACTGAGCTAAGACTTAAAAGGGACATATACAAGAAATGGGAAAAGGGAGAAATCACCAAAGAAGAATTCAGGCAAATAGCCAGCTTGTGTAGGGGGGAAATCAGGAAAGCAAAAGCACAGATGGAGCTCAGGCTTGCTAGAGAGGTTAAAAACAGTAAAAAGGGCTTTTTTGGATGTGTCCACAGCAAAAGAAAGAATAAGGAAGTGGTAGGACCGCTGCGGGGAAAAGATGGCGAAATGCTAACAGGGGACAGAGAAAAGGCACAGCTGCTCAACACCTCATTTGCCTTGGTCTTCTCCCAAAGGGAGAACAGTGCTCAACTTGGAGAAAATGGAACAGATGATGCAGTAGGGGAAATGCAGCATAGAATAGGTAAAGTGGTTGTTCAGGAATACCTGGTCAGTATAAATGAATTCAAGTCTCCAGGGCCAGAGGAACTACATCCAAGGGTAATAAAAGAACTGGCAAAAGTAATCTCAGAACCACTGGCAATAATCTTTGAGAAATCCTGGAGAACAAGAGAGGTCCCAGAAGACTGGAGGAGGGGAAATGTTGTCCCCATCTTTAAAAAGATGGGAGGGAAGAAGACCCAAATAATTATCACCCAGTCAGCCTGACATCAATACTAGGAAAGATTCTAGAGCAGATCATTAAACAGACAGTCTGTAAGCACTTAGAAAGGAATGCCGTGATCACTACAAGTCAACATTTGTTTTTGTTTTTTTAAAACAGGCCATGCCAGACTAATCTTATCTCTTTTTTCGATAGAGTTACATACTTGGTAGATGAAGGGAATGCTGTGGATGTAATGTATCTTGATTTTAGTAATGCCTCTGACAAAGTCCCCCATGATATCCTTGCAAAAAGGTTAGTAACATGCAGGCTAGACAATGCAACTGTTAGGTGGATTTGTAATGGTTGACGGGCCAAATCCAAAGGATAGTCACCAATAGCTCCTCCTCATCCTGGAGAGAGGTAACCAGTGGGATACCACAGAGTTCTGTCCTGGGCCCAGTGTTATTCAACATCTTTATCAATGACTTGGATGAGGGAATAGAGGGCATGCTTATCAAGTTTCCAGATGATACCTAATTAGGACAGGTAGCTAATTCCCCAGAGGACAGGGTCAGAATCCAAAATGACCTGAACAGATTAGAAAGCTGGGCCAAAAGAAACCAAAAGAATTTCTACAGGAAGAAATGTAGGATACTACACTTGGGCAGTAAAAATGAAATGCAGAGATACAGGATGGGTGACACCTGGCTTGATGGCAGTGCATGTGAAAGGGATCTAGGAGTCTTAGTGGACCACAAGCTGAACATGAGTCAGCAGTGTGACACAGCAGCCAAAAAAGCCAATGGGATTCTAGGCTGCATTAATAGTAGTATAGTGTCTAGATCAAGGGAAGTCATAGTGCCATTGTATTCTGCTTTGGTCAGACCTCACCTGGAATACCATGTCCAGTTCTGGGCACCACAATTCAAGAAGGATATGGACAAGCTGGAACATGTCCAGAGGAGGGCAACCAGAATGGTGGGAGGTCTGGAAGCCATGCCCTATGTGGAGTGGCTTAGGGAGCTAGGTATGTTTAGCCTGTGGAAGAGAAGGCTAAGATGTGACATGATAGCCATGTTTAAATCTTCGAAGAGATGTCGTACTAAGGATGAAGCAAGCTTGTTTTCTGCTGCTCCAGAGACTAAGACACGGAGCAATGGGTTCAAACTACAGGAAAAGAGATTCCAGCTAAACATTAGGAAGAATTTCCTGACAGTAAGAGCTGTTCAGCAGTGGAATGCACTGCCTCAGAGTGTGGTGGAGTCTCCTTCTCTGGAGGTTTTTAAATGGGGGCTGGATGGCCACCTGTCAGGAATGCTTTGATTGTGTATTCCTGCATGGCAGGGGGTTGGACTGGATGGCCCTTGTGGTCTCTTCCAACTCTAAGATTCTATGATTCTATGAAGGCAAAAGTATCCCCCCTCTGAACAAATCTTGCAAAGACAACCCTGTGATAGGGGCCCCTTAGGGTCAGCATAAGTCGGAAATGTGTTGAAGGCACACAACAACAACAACATAATATTTTTATTAGGCTAATAATGGGGTATAAAATATGAACAGGTTTTGAGATCTTCACATATCTTATTCAGGCAAGAAGCAAAGTAGTTAGAAAAAGTTGTTAAAGCAGAGTCTGGTAAAGGCTATGCCAATTTCCTTTTCGTATTTTTAAAATTTTCTAAAAAATAATGAAATATTCATAGTAGCCATGTTGCAAAGAATGAAAAGAAAGCTAGTGACTGAGAGGCAGATTGCTAAACTTCCCAAAGTCACTGATTTGTTTTTAACAAAAGAGAACTAAGAGAACTAGAAGAACGAAACTGGCATTGCTGATAATTATGCATACTGGAATATATTCAGACTATATAGGGGAAGGAACCATGACAAACTGTTGTCCCACTGTGTTAAAGTAAACATATAGCATTTAATGAATTAGCAAACATTCAGATTTGGAACATTATATTTCTACTAATGTAAGGAGGAAAGCAAACCAAAAAGTTAGAGTAGAGGGCTTTTTTTAATTATTATTATTCTATCGGGAAGACAAAAGGACCACCCCAACTCCTGCAAAGGGCTTGATCTGCAATACAAATTTGTAATGAAAGAGAAAGAGATTTATTTATCCTAAAGCCAGATAATGCCCAGATGTATCCCGTCATTTGGTGATTATGTAGTTGGGAAACCTGGGTATTAGACTACTCCCCTATATATGAAAAATGGATACTGGCCTTTTAAAAATAATTACTAGTGTAACTGGAATGGCTTCTCTCAGATAATCCTTGGATCTGTTATTTGGCAAGGGTGCTGAAATCCCTACATTCCCATGAAGAGTGCAGTTTCCATAGTTTCCTGGGCCAGAGTTGTCCTTTTAGGAAAGAGTTTCTTGTGTAAATGTGCCCTTAAAATGTTTAAAAGCAGAATATTCCCACCTTTATTCCCAACAATGGTGACTAAGGCTTAAAATATGTCTGCTATAAGCACTCAACCAATAAAGTATGAAAAATGTACTAGTTTCTTCCTCCACCCCCTTTAAAAAGTGTTACTTTACATAACATTTAAAATGTTATGACCGTGTTCATGAAGTTTTCTGCTCAGTTTTGAAACTTCTGGCATTTTATCAAGTATTTTTGGGCACCATATGCATTCCTGTTACACAGTTCAATGAGGTGGCTAAGCTTGTTTGTAAGCAGAGAACATAAGAGTCTTTCTGGATGAGACCAAATGCCCATCTTGTCTAGCATGCTGTTTCTAATGGAGACTGGCTCATGTACAAGGCATGAAGGCATCCCCTCTCCCTATTTGTTCCCCTCCCTGTGCACTGCTTTTGAAGCTGGAGCATTCATTTGGCTGGTACGGCAAATTGTTATTGGTAAGTGTATCCATTTCCATTAATTTAAGAGCCTTTAAAGCCACGCCACAGACGTTTGTTGGGTATCATCACAGCTTGCTGCAGACAATTCTGTGTCTCAGTGATGCAGTGTATGAAGAAATCCTTCATATAATATTCTTGAATCTACTGGCAGTTACTTTCATTTGGTGTGAAAACCCTGGCAGGAGCCTATAGCAGTGGTTATTAACCTATGGTCCATAGACCCCCCCAGGGGACACAGTGTCTTCACAAGGGGTCCACAAAGTCTTGAAGGCTGCTCAGCCCACATCCTCCCTGCAGTGGAGTGGCCATGTGACAGGAGCCAAGGGAAAGGCTGGCTAGCTTGGCCTGTGCAGTGTCATTCAATCTACTCCAGCCACAAACTTGGAAGAAGAAGTCAGAGAAAAGGCTTCCCTCCCCTCTGAGGGAAGGTTTAATGGATGGTGTAATTGTATCATCATCATCATCATCAGGGTTTTACAACTTTGCATGCATAAAACTGGGGCAACAAAAGATATTTTGCAACAAAACTGGGGGGGTCTGGGGCAACAAAAGATATTTTAAGGGGATTCCTGGTCAAGAAAAGGTTAAGAACCACTGGCCTATAGAATTGCCTGTAAGCTATTGAACACCAGAGTTTCTAACATTTTTTTTTCGCTGTTCAGCTTGCGGCTTTAATATCTAGACTGGGGGGGGGCAGTGCGGAAGAGGCTGAGCCCATGTGGGCGCCCAGCACGGGCCAAGAGGGCTCCCCTTCTCCTGGAGGTGCTTATTGGCCAGGCAACGGTGTGCGTCAGTGGGCAGGGAGGGAGGCCTAACATTTGTTTTCTCTTGGGCATGTAAGATTTTCCCCCTGAAGATGAGCTTCAGCTCAGAGGGATCTGGCAGAAATCCAGAACACCTGGCTTCGTCTACCTGCCTGAAGTCCAAGATGCCACAGGATTCAAAGGACTGACACTTGGGATTTTAAGCGATAATGCTATCTTTCAGTATACATATTATAAGAGCAGCTGCCATTAGCTTTTTTGATGTCACGTAAACCAGTTACCCTGGAGTGTTAAACAACTGGTCAGCCTGAGAAAGAACCATCTTTCAACATTTCTAACATCATAGTGTAGGACTAGAATCCCGTTTGTTACCCCAACTAGAGTAGGCCCATTTAATCAACAGCTGAATGGTGAGTCAACACATAGATAAATCCAACTGATTCAATAGCTTTGTTGTAGTTGAGACTAAGGAGATTATCAGATGTGGTAAAAAGCCCAAGAGGAGCACACAAGGATGAGGTTACTGTACCACAGAAGGGTCCTGGTTTCAAACAACATAATCATCCTTGCATGTTGATTCTGTGCTGCAGCCCTGTCAATTGAAAGTGACCCCTTATTCATGACTGCAGCACAGACTCAGCATGCAAGGATGATGATGATGTCTGAAATTGGGACCCGGACCAGCAATGTCGTCCTCGCGTATTCCTCTTGGGCTTTTTGGCCACGTCTGATAATCTCCTAACAATAGGGTTTAGGCCTATACTTCTTGCATGAGGAAAGAGCTCTAAATACATTTCCCTATATGTTGCTTGGAACTCTAGGATTTTCTGGCATTTACATGTAAATACTTATAAACTCCTGGTAATGCACGAGTTAATGCACAATAAGGGCATACCCCATGGCTGTCAAAGTGTGAAATACACAGTAAACTGCCAATGAAAACATTTGTACAAACTTGGGTCACAAAACTGATCCCTTCCCACAGAGAATGAAAAGCCCAGATGGTAATCCCCGTAGGGAGTCAGTGGACTCGTTCTCACCCTCCCACCTTCCTGGCTTTCAGCTGCATACACATGTTGAGCATGCTGTAACATGCCTTCCAACAAGTGGTTTACAGTGGCAGAGAAAGTGTGTTTTTTCCTAGCCAAAAGCCCCTTTGTAGTTTTAAAACCTCGATTAATGTACTTATTTAAAACATTTATGTCCCTGCACTGCTTTGTTTTCTTAAATCATGAGTTTTCACTGGCAATGAAGAGCCCTTGCAGCATGCCATTTACAGTTGCCAAAATTGTACCACTTAAAGACTACAAACTTTTTAAAAATGCAGGCACATGCTCAGCAACAAAGAAGGGACCACTGGTCAACTGCAGGGTGGCACCTCTGGAATGACTTGAATATAACAATGGAAGGATATGACCTATTCAAAGAGAAGACATGTGGCAGAAAAGGAGGAGCAATAGCATTATCTGTCAAAGACAAATTGGCTTAGCAACAGTACACATGAAAAAGACCTTGGAATTATTGTTGAGCATAATTTAAACATGACCCAGCAGTGTGAGAGCCTTTTCACATGAGGCACCTCTCCCACTCTGTGTTCTCTGTAAAAATGCTATTAAAACGGGATTGCTCTTGTATCTAGAGCACCTTTGGAACCATTATAGTGCCCATTAATGCCAAACTTTATTACATTCCCACTAACTCTCCTCCAGGGTATTACCCCAGCCCCTTTTTTGTTCTCTGTCAAGGATGGAGGGAGAGAGGGAGAAGTGAGTGGCCACTTGCGCCACCCCACCCCCCCTCCTTTCTCCCCATGTTTTGCAGTCAAGCCTGCCGTGACTTTTTAACAAGAGCAGGATGTGAGAAAGGGTGGGGTGCTTTGCCATCTTGTTTTGCCTGGCTTTTCCCTCACAACTGCTGAGGAAAATACCCCCACACTCCCCCCATTTTGTCTGTTTCCTTGCTCAGGAAGCTTTCAAAGTCAAGGTAGCAGTGTGCCATTCACCCCCTCGCCCCTGTTGGCCCAAACTTATCTGAATACAAGATCATCCCCTCCATTTCCCCAGATCTGCCACACATGGTGCATACACTTATTATTTATTATTCCCACTGCAGGGGAGGTTTCACTCACTCATCTTCGAATCATAGAATCATAGAATTGCAGAGTTGGAAGAGACCATGAGGGCCATCCAGTCCAACCCCCTGCCACGCAGGAAATCTTGATCAAAGCATCTCCGACAGATGGCAATCCAGCCTCTGATTAAAGACCTCCAAGGAAGGAGACCCCACCATGCTCTGAGGGAGTGCGTTCCACTGCCGAACAGCTCTTACTGTCAAAAAGTTCCTCCTAATGTAGAGGTGGAATCTCTGTTCCTGGAGCTTGCATCCATTGCTCCGTGTTCCAGTCTCTGGAGCAGCAGAAAACAAGCTGGCTCCATCCTCAGCGTGACACCCCTTCAAATACTTAAACAGGGCTATCATATCGCCTCTTAACCATCTTTTTTTCCAGGCTAAACATACCCAGCTCCCTAAGTCTTTCCTCATAAGGCATGGTTTCCAGACCTTTCACCATTTTAGTCGCCCTTCTCTGGACATGCTCCAACTTGTCAATATCCTTTTTTAATTGTGGTGCCCAGAACTGGACACAGTATTCTAGGTGAGGTCTGACCAAGGCAGAATAGAGCGGCACTATTACTTCCCTTGATCTAGACACTATACTTCTATTGATACAGCCCAAAATCGCATTGGCATTTTTAGCTGCCGCATCACACTGTTGACTCATGTTCAACTTGTGGTCTACTAGGACTCCTAGATCCCTTTCGCATTTAGTCTCGTTCAGCCAGGTCTCTCCCATCCTATATCTATGCATTTCATTTTTCCACCCTAAGTGCAGTACTTTACATTTCTCCATGTTGAATTTCATTTTGTTAGCCTTGGCCCAGCTCTCCAGTCTATCCAGGTCATTCTGAATTTTGATCCTGTCCTTATAGGTTTAATACTTTGGAAAAGCAGTTGGACCTGGCTTTAGGCATTAGCACACCATGGTGTTGTTGTGTTACAGTGACAGAGAATCCAGAAAGGGGCTAGATCTCCCGCCAAAAGCACACGCCCACTGACCAGCCACTGACCACCCAAAAGTGGTGTAACAGTGCTATTGTGATTTACCTGCCTCATGGGATAAGGTCCTGAAGCTGCAGCAAAGAAGGCAAATGATATTTTAGCCTGCATTAAATAGAATAGAACCATCATTTCCAAGACAAGGGAAATAATAGTACCACTATACTCTGCACTAGACAGGCCTATTCTGGAGTACTACATTTAGTTCTGTGCACCTCATTTTAGGAAGGATATAGATGAGCTGGAGCAGGTTCAGAGGATGTATAAGTGGTTTGGAAAGCAGAAGAAGTAGGAAAAGTTGATGGGGTGGGTATCTTTAGTGTAGTGAAGACTGGGGTGTGACGTGATTACACACTTTAAATATCTAAAGGGCTGTCACAGAGAGGAGGTTGCAGGTTTGTTCATAGAATCACTGAGTTGGAAGAGACCACAAGGGCCACCCAGTACAACCCTGTGGCACGCAGAAATACACAATCAAATAATTCCCAACAGATGGCCATCCAGCCTCTGCTTAAAAACCTCCAAAGAAGGAGACTCCACCATACTACAAAGCAGTGCATTCCACTGCCAAACAGCTCTTACTGTCAGGAAGTTCTTCCTAATGTTTAGATGGAATCTCTTTTCCTTTAGTTTGAACCGTTGTTCTGTGCCCTAGTCTCTAGAGCCACAGAAAACAAGCTTGTTCCATCCTCAATATGATATCCCTTCAAATATTTAAACATGGCTATCATGTCACCTCTTAACCTTCTCTTCTCCAGGCTACACATGCCCAGCTCCCTAAGCTGCTCCTCATAGGGCATGGCTTCCAGAACTCCCACCATTTTGGTTGCCCTCCTCTGGAAATGTTCCAGCTTGTCCATATCCTTCTGGAATTGTGGTGCCCAGAAATGGACACTGTATTCCAGGTGACATCTGTTCTCTGTTGTCCCAGGGTGTTACCTGCCCTGCCACCCCCACCGTTTCAATAATCCAGCAATTGGCTCTATTTCATAAATTAGCTTATTTATTGGTGCTGCATGAGGCTAGCAGTAGACCCAGACTTCCCCAGAAGCAGGGACTGAGCAAAGGTTTGCTCAAAACCTAATGAAGAGGTATTTCCAAATTCCCCCAAAACACGCCCAGGTAGTAATTATGTGGACTTCCCCTTGGACAGTGGCTTAGGGTGGGAATGTGCTAATTCTCCTGGATGTACTTGGAATTCACTAATTCAATCAAGTGGCCTGAAAACCCATTACTCTGCAAACTGGTTTTCCTTTGCACCTCTCGCCACAACAATAGAAGGTTGCCTGATGCCCATCAATCTTAATGTCTCAGCCATTAGCAATCGTTAACATAGGCAGAGCTTCCACTGTCTAACTGTGGGAAACTCCATATAACATTATATTCCACGCATAACACCCCTTCAAGGGAATATTGAATATAAATATCACCACAAAATACTGCCAAAGTGTCCTCAGCTTCCCAGAGGTCATCACTCTGTTGGTGACAATATGGTGCGCATAGCCATATTTCTTCTCTGCATGAATCTCTTCTCTTTGGACAGGTATAGTATAGCGCATCACCCCAAACTTTATTCCTCTGTCCTAATACTTCTCCCCATTCTTCACTATCTTTGTGTGATTGCTTGAAGCCTGAGTGTTGGTGTGAATGCTTCCAAGATTATTTTTCAACAAAAAACATTTTTATTTTATTTCCTGGCTGTGAGTCTCATGGTATGATGAAGTATGGAATATAGCAATAAATGAGAAATTAACAAACATGGTTAAGGAAAAAAAAGGAGGGTTAAATAAGAATGTTTTTGGTGAAAAATGGAGTAAATTTTTAGAATCTGTATTAATAAAGGGGAGAGGCAGCAAACCTGAGATGGAAACAATGAAATTTTGGAAAGAGGGATGAATATAAAGGGAAGTCCCTCGGTGGAGGGAATCACTGTTATATATGTTTGTTAGTTTTATGTAGTAATTGTATGTTTGTTTGTTTTTTAATTTTTAAAAAAATTAATAAAATTATTATTTAAAAAAAAAAGAGCACCCACTCAAATATTGATTAAAACATCCAAAGAAAAATGCAGAGTAAACCAGAAACATTATCTTAACAGTAGGGAGAGTAAAGTAAACCAAACCAAATCAATGTGAAGTCGAAGGCTTTCATGGCTGGCATCCATAGGTTTTTTGTTGTTGTTTTTCTGGGCTGTGAGGCTGTGTTCTGGAAGAGTTAATTCCTGATGTTTCATCTGTATCTGTGGCTGTCATCTTCAGAGAATGGTGGTGTAGGGGTGTGTGGGGTTTATATACTGTGAGTCCCTGTTGGAAACACAGAGAAGCTATTGAAATCTACAAACACCTGGACAACTTCAACAGGAGACAAGAAACCCTTAAAGTAAACAAGTTTGGCTACAAGTCCTGGAAAACACCAAAATCAAAACTCAACACATGCAAATGAATTTCACCCAGGGACAGGGGGATTTCCAGCAGACAATGGACCATTAGCCAAACAGACACTAATCCTCCTTGCATATCCTCCCACCCTAAGAACTAGCCATTCAAATACACAAATTTACATATCCTCTCCAACAGGGACTCACATTGTATAAGCCCCACACACCCCTATGCCACCATTCTCTGAAGATGCTAGCCACAGATGCAGGTGAAATGTCAGGAATAAACTCTTCCGGAACACAGCCTCACAGCCCAGAACCCCCCCCCAAAACAAACCAAATCAATCCCCATACACCATAGGGGGTGAAAAGTCTTTGTAGCTTGTCTAAATTGTCCAAGGTCTTGGTGCTGGTTTGCTCTTTGGTGCAGGCTTTTTCTTTCAGCTGCATCCCACATGATTTACTTCTGAGGAGACATGCACAAAATAGGTTGAGGTACAAGTGTGGAAGTCTCCAGGTCAAATTTCCATTCGCCCATGAACTTGCTGGGTGGCACTCAGCAGGCTACTGCCTTAGTGTTTCCCTGGCCCACCTCTATATAATAATCTTGAGCTAGCCTACTGAGTTGTGTCAGGGGTTACAAAATTATTATATATTTAAAATGTTTTGTACATTGTATAAATGGTAAGTATTGTTATTTGGGAACAAAGCCCACTATAATCCATGGAGCATTTTTGTAGGAGTAATGAGTCTAAAAAATAAAATTGTATTAAAAAATTCCAGGATCTAGTCCTTTTAAAAAGCAACAAGAATTATCTTCTTTAAAAAAGAGTTTTAAAATCATTCATTTACTTTTAACTTCATGCAGAGTGCAACTTAGGAATGTAGATTGGTAAAGTTCAATTAACATTTAAAAGGTGTATTCAGAGGTCTGAGATGACTCAGTTAAATTAGACTCATTACAAAACAAAGGAGTCAGTTAAAAATGCAAATCAAAGTTTACTGAAGGTATATCAATCACAATCTACATACTAAAACAAACTTTAAAAAGAGGTTCCGAACTGACTAAGAGTATTTAGGGTAGGAAAAACTCACCCAGCCTACAGGCTGCATGGTAAACATCATGGCATGGTTGCAGGAAAGATGGCTTAGCTTAAGTTGTCTAAAGATGGAGTAAGAGATGGCTACAGCCTCATGGAGACTCAAACTTAAAAGAGAACTTACACAGAGCAATAAAATTTAAATTAGGTCATGTGTTGAATGACCCAGCACTCCAGTTGGCTGGAAGTGCCCAGTGAAATAAGAGAAAGGGAATTTTGGGAGAATAAAAGCATGCAGGGAAAAACCCTAGACTTATCTAAGGATGTGAATGAGGTACACAAGATTGCTTTTACATTACAATGATCATTTCCCTACATACTACATTCCCCTTCTCGCAGGGTACGCCATGAACAATCTTCATTTCTTCTCGTAGTCCAAGGAAACTGTCCTTAGAATGAGGCTTAGTTAAAATATCAGCTATTATTTCTTCTGAGTTGCAGTACTCCAGTTGAACAAGTTGACTCTGGCACATTTCTCTCACCTTGTGGAAAGCAATGTCTATGTTCTTCTTCAGAGGCTTGTCACTCTGAGAAATCTTGATACAGCTTTGATTGTCTTGCATCAAAATGGTTGGCTTGGGTTCCTCTATCCCAAGATCCAGAAGCAAATTCTGCAGCCATTTGATTTCACCACAAGCTGTTTTCGCTGAGATGCACTTGGCACCTGTGGAACTATCCGCCACTGTACTCTGATTCCGACTTGTCCAACTTACTGCTCCACCACCGTAAAAGATGATGTTTCCACTGGTTGATTTTCTCTCCACCAAATCACTGCCCGAATCGGCATCTGCATAGGCAATCAGTCGTGGCTTGTCACATGCTGGCAGCATCAGTTTGAAGTCAGCGGTCGATTTTAAATATCTTGAAATTCGCTTCACTGCATTAAAATCTCGAAGAGTAGGAGAATTAACCATTCTACATAAGACGCCAACAGCATTTGCAATATCAGGTCTAGTGAAATTAGCTATGTACAGAAGTTTTCCAACTGCAGTTCTGTACTTTTCACTGTCTCTCAAAGGTTCAGATGCCTCATTGCTCTTTAAGAAACCTACTTCCATTGGGGTTAGAGCATCCTTTGCATCTTTTAAGCCAAGACAGTCCAGAAGATCTATAATCTTCTGCTTTTGATTAAGAAAGAAGCTTCCATCACGGTCTCTTTCAATTTGTACTCCAAGATAGTGTGAGATATCTCCCAAACTTTTAATATTTATTTCTTTCTGGAGATTCAGGAGTATCTCTTGACTATCTGCTTTGTCTTGACAGCACAGAATCAAATCATCAACATAACTTGCAATGTAAGTCCATCTATTGTTTCTGAATCTTTTGTAAACACATTGGTCAACAGTGCCTGGAGTATATCCTTCTTTGATAAGGAGCTGATTTAACTTTTCGTGCCACTTCTTGGCTGCTTGTTTTAATCCATACAAGCTTTTCTCAAGTTTACACACTAGATACTCCTTTCCAGGTACTACAAATCCCGAAGGCTGTTCCATGTACAGTTCCTCATCTAGATCTCCATAAAGAAATGCTGTTTTCACATCTAGATGTTGTACATGCATTTTCTTGGAAGCTGCAACAGCCAATAAGTTTCTAATAGCTGTGTGTGTGTAACAACTGGGGAGAAAGTCTCATGAAAATCTTCTCCAAATTGCTGATTGTAACCTTTAGCTACAAGTCTGGCTTTATATCTTTCAATCCCCCCTTCTGAATTTTGGTTTGTTGTAAAGACCCATCTGCAGCCAATTGCCTTCTTGCCTTTTGGCAATTCTGTCAAAGTCCAAGTTTTATTCTTATATAAGGATCCCATTTCCTCTATTGCTGCTTTCACCCATTTCTCAGAATCAGACTTTGGCAGTCCTTTGATCTTCTGCCAGTCAGAGGGTTCCAGAAGGTTTTCCCCTGTGGCTAGGTAGGAGAATCTCAAAGGAGGCACTCCCCTGTTACCCCTCGCAGATTGTCTCACCTGGACTTGAGTTCCTGGCTCTGCTCATGGCACGCCATCTGGTCCTCCGTCCTCTGGTAAGTCGTGGGCTAAGGGAGCCCCTTCTGGATGCGAAGTACTTGCAGGAGGGTGAAAGAGCTGCACACGCTGTGGCTGCCACTGAGAATCAGGGTCAGGGTCTTCTTCCACTGCAAACACATCTGAATAGAAATCTTTGTTTGGATTAGAATTAAATTGAGATCTTTCATCAACATAAACAGCACTTGTTATTCTCATTGTGCGTCCATCAGGGTTTAGGATTTTGTAAGCACCTTTGGCATAGCCAATAAAAATTCCCTCTTCACTTCTACAGTCCAGTTTGTCTCTTTTCTGTTTGGGAATGTATGTATAAGCTTTTGATCCAAAAACCCTTAGATGGTTGAGTCTGGGTTTCACACCATGCCACAATTCAACTGAAGTAACATCTCTGGATCTGGTTGGAAGTCTATTGTATAAGTATGTAGCTGTGAGAATTGCCTCAGACCAATAAGCTTTAGACATGTTAGCCTGTAAAAGTATTGCAACTGCCATTTCCTTTAAGGTTCGGTTCATTCTCTCCGATAAACCATCTTGTTGAGGACTATAAATCCCAGTAGTCTGGTGTCTGATGCCATGTTCCTTTAAGAACTCATCAAATTGAGTATTGACAAATTCAGACCCATTATCCGTCTTCAAATTTTGAATTTTATAATTAAATTTATTAGTAACATAATTAAAGTACTCTTTGAACTTTTCAAAAGCTTGACTTTTCTCCCTTAGGAGGTAGCAATGGGTGTACCTGCTGAAATCATCTGTGAGGGTCATGAAATAGAGGTTACCACCCACTGATTTCTGTCTAAATGGCCCACAGAGATCAGAACGTATCAACTCAAAGGTTTAGTAGATTGTCTTTCTGTGAGAGGCTTGTGCAAAGGTGTAGTAGCCTTAACTTTAATGCATTCCACACACCTTTCATTCACACAACAGTTCTTGAAATGAAAGTCTTTTGCTAGCTCTTGATTAGCCAATTTCTTTATGCATTCAACATTTCGATGAGCAAAACTTTTATGCCATAAATTTATGCAGTCTTTGTGTTTACACTGAGTGGCAACATTGGCATTTGAGCCACTGATCTCCATGTGATAAAGGCCATCATCCTTTAGAGTGCCTTTAAAAATCAACTGTTTGCCATGAAGACCATAACATGCATTCTTTTTGAAAACTACTCTGTTGCCTCTAGATGTGCTCATTTTGACTGAATAGAGGGAGCTCTTGAGCTCGGGAGCATAGACTGCATCCATAATTTTCAATATTTCTGTCCTAGCTCCCAGTTTCATAGGAAGATACAAAGTCCCAATTCCTTGCACTGTAACAGAATCTCCATTGGCAAGAAACACAGGGAATTTTACTTCTTCATTAAAATCTTGGAAATATTCCCTTTTATTAATAAATGTGTTGCTAGCACTGCTGTCTACGATGAAACTATCTTTATATTGATTTTCAGAAGCTTGCATTACTTTTTCATAAGCCAATCCAATGTGAAATTTCTGTTTAGCATCAGCTTCTCTATCTCTATGGCCTTTTGCATTTTCTTGCCTCTGGCCAGTCATCCCTTGCTGTGAGAATGACTGTTCCTTTTTCTTTGAAGCTTTAAATTGCACCCCATTTGGCTCAGAAGAGGAGGGGGTCTTGGAGTGGGTAGTATTCTTTTTAAAATGCTTCTTTTCTTTTCCAGCCAAATTTACTTGCTGGTTAAAGTTAGAATTTCTGGATTCAACCTTGTCATTCTGCATCAAGTTTTGCCTATGTTGAAATTCTCTTATTTGAATATAGGCTTCTGATAGGGTTAAATCATTTTTCAATTGCAAAGTGTTTATGATGGGATTGTAAAACTTTGGTAAGCTTGCTAAGAAAATCCCAAATTGCATAGCCTTTGGAATCTCTTCTCCAGGAGATTGCAATTCTGCTAATGTAGCTCTGAAATCATTAATGTGTTCATCTAGACATCTTGGATTTGATAATTTCATGTTCACAAATTTCATCATCAATGCAATTGTATTTGCCATGGATGAAACATCACATAAATCTTTCAAAGTGTCCCAAGCAGCTTTTGCTGTTCTCTTATCTTTGATTTCAGGAATTAATCCTTCATCAGTTGTTAGAATTATGTATGCTAATACTTTTTGATCATTCCTATCAAAATCATTCCTCTCTCTTCCCTGAGGAGGTCTGGGATTGTGTAAAACATCAATAAGTCCCATGGCCTTCATGTATGTTTCAAAAGAAAATGCCCATCTTCTATAATTCGGCCCATTCAGCTTCTCCAGGATCAAAAAGGCAGAGAAGTTAGCTTCCAATGCAGCCATAATTGCTTTATTGCTTTATTGCCTTTGTCTTCAAGCCGAGAGAGAGACCAAAAACAGCAATTCTGAGGTGATCAGATAAAAAGAAAAAACAAAACTTTTGCAAAAACAAAAATCAAATTGAGCTTTTAAGTCTTAAATCTGGGAACCAAAACCCTTCCATGTAGGAGTAATGAGTCTAAAAAATAAAATTGTATTAAAAAATTCCAGTATCTAGCCCTTTTAAATAGCAACAAGAATTATCTTCTTTAAAAAAGAGTTTTAATATCATTCATTTACTTTTAACTTCATGCAGAGTGCAACTTAGGAGTGCAGACTGGTAAAGCTCAGTTAACATTTAAAAGGTATATTCAGAGGTCTGAGATGACTCAGTTAAATTAGACTCATTACAAAACAAAGGAGTCAGTTAAAAATGCAAATCAAAGTTTACTGAAGGTATATCAATCACAATCTACATACTAAAACAAACTTTAAAAAGAGGTTCCGAACTGATTAAGAGTATTTAGGGTAGGAAAAACTCACCCAGCCTACAGGCTGCATGGTAAACATCATGGCATGGTTGCAGGAAAGATGGCTTAGCTTAAGATGTCTAAAGATGGAGTAAGAGATGGCTACAGCCTCATGGAGACTCAAACTTAAAAGAGAACTTACACAGAGCAATAAAATTTAAATTAGGTCATGTGTTGAATGACCCAGCACTCCAGTTGGCTGGAAGTGCCCAGTGAAATAAGAGAAAGGGAATTTTGGGAGAACAAAAGCATGCAGGGAAAAACCCTAGACTTATCTAAGGATGTGAATGAGGTACACAAGATTGCTTTTACATTATAATGATTATTTCCCCACATACTACAATTTTCCATATCATAGTTTGAAGAACATGGTGCCAAGTAGCTAATGTTTCTTCTGCATGTGACTCCAACATACCCCATATGAGAACTGTGCATGGTGTTTGCTTATATATTGTGTATTCTATTATTCATAATGCTTGCTAAAGTGCTGGTTCTAACATATATTGTTTTCCAAAATTATCAATATTTAATTTATTATTTAAATATCCATCCAGGGGTGTGTGTGCCTTGATGGTGTTCCTTAAGGACATCATCAATGCATCCCTAAGGGAAGGGTGTGTTCCATCCTGTTTAAAGGAAGCGGCAGTTAGGCAACTCCTGAATAAACCTTCCGTAGATGCCCTGGACATGAACAACTATAAGCCGATTTCTATGTTACCATTCTTGAGCAAAGTGATCAAGAGGGCAGCTGCTCTTCACCTCCAAGTGGTCTTGGATGAAACTGATTATCTAGACCCATTTCAAACTGGCTTTAGGATGGGATTTGGAGTTGAGACTACCATGGTTGCCTTGACCGATGACCTGTGTCTAAGCATCGACAGGGGTAGTGTGACCCTGTTGGTGCTTCTAGACCTCTCATCAGCTTTCGATACGATAGATCATGGCATTCTCCTGGATCACGTGAGTGGGTTAGGAATCGGAGGCACTGCACTGCAGTGGTTCCAGTCCTTCCTCTCGGGCAGGTCCCAGAGGGTGCGGCTCGGGGACAGCTGCTCCAGCAGAAAGGAGCTTACTTGTGGTGTTCCGCAAGACACCATCCTGTCCCCGATGCTGTTTAACATCTATATGAAGCCGCTGGGTGAGATTATTCAGAGTTATGGGGCTGGGTGTTATCAGTACGCTGATGACACCCAGATCTATTTCTCCTTGTCCCAATCATCGGCCTCGAATTCCAATGGCATCTCTCCTCTTAATGACTGTCTTAAAGCAGTAATGGGCTGGATGAGGAAAAACAGATTGAGATTAAATCTGGACAAAACAGAGATGCTCAAGGTAGTGGCCCCGAAACCAGGAGTTGGGTTGCAACCGCCAGTCCTGAACGGGGTCACGCTCTCCGTTAAGGACTGTGTTCGCAGTCTGGGGATGCTCCTTGATTCATCGCTTCAGATGACAAATTAAGTGAATGCGACGGTCAGGAGCGCTTGTTATCAGCTTCGGCTGATACGCCAGCTGTGCCCTTTCCTGGAATTAAGGGACCTCGAGACTGTGGTGCACGCGCTGGTAACCTCTCGTCTAGATTTCTGCAATGCGCTCTATATGGGGCTACCCTTGTGCTTGGTCCGGAAACTTCAGTTGGTACAAAATATGGCAGCCAGAGTGGTCTCGGGAACATCTCGGAGAGACCATATAAATCCAGTATTAAAATCTCCCCACTGGCTGCCTATCAGTTTCTGGGCCCAGTATAAGGTGTTGGTTATTACCTTTAAAGCCCTAAATGGCTTGAGTCCAACTTATCTCCAGAACCGCCTCCTCCCATACAATCCTCCCCGCGCACTCCAGTCCTCTGGGAGGAATTTGCTTCAGCCACAAAAATCTAGGCTGTCTGCAACCTCCCAGAGGGCCTTTTCGGTAATCGCCCCCAAATTGTGGAATGACCTGCCGAACGAGATCCGTCAGATGACAAGCTTGAGTAGCTTTAAAAAAGCACTAAAGTTGGATCTCTTTCACCAGGCCTTTCCTGATTAGATCCCGGCCTCAGGAGCTGCGTCTCCTGGCTTTTTAAAATTATGTATATATTTGTTTTTAATGTGTTTTTAGTTAGAAGGTTTTAATTTTATAGTGTTTAATGTCTTTTTATGGGGGAGGGTGGGTGTGGGTGGTGTTTTTAGTCATTATTATAATGTTTTAACTGTTGGAAGCCGCCCTGATTGTTTTTAGCAAAGGGGCGGGGTATAAATAAATTATTATTATTATAGTTTCATCAAGTGTAATACAGGTTTGTAAATTCCAAATTTCACTAAGATTCTTGGTTAATATGAACTCTCTCTAGTCATTATGCATCACACTCTATAGAACATAGGGACCAGGCAGGCATCTATTTCTGTACTCCCCTTTGTTGGTTGTTGTTTTCATGTGAAAAGCAATATGTCTGAAGAGATGTTCCTGTTTTTGTGGATACTTTCCACACTGCCAGATCCTTGATTTTCCAGGGCACTGTCTCAAATCCAAATAAACTGAACCTTAGATTACAATAGGCACAGAGAAAGTTCTTCCCCACACTATGTCTGTGGCAATGGCTTCCAGAAACCTAATGTGGTTGCATAGGAACATGGGAGGGTGGGGTGGGGGTGTTTAGGGATTTTTATATGTATTGTATTTTAATTTTTGTAAGCCGCCCTGATTGTTTTAACAGAGGGGCGGGGTATAAATAAATATTATTATTATTATTATGTTTTGGCAAGAGGCATCTGTTTTATTCAGGGCCAGTTTTCCAGCTTTCCCTTCTTTTTCACTAGCCTTTCATATCCTTAGGCCCTAAACTCTAAGTGCCCCTTAAAATAACAATTAACTTTGCAAGTGATTAGCTACATATTTTGCCATTGTTTCTTCTGTGGAGATCTGTACATGGTTATTTTTGCAAGAAAAAATGTTCTAACAACAACAACAATAATATAGGAACAAATAACATGTGTTTAGAAAGAAATCACTGCCAGAAACCAAAACCAAAAGGCATCATTTTTTATTTTAAAGGATGAAGATATCAGAAAGACAGAAGAAAAGCCCTTTGTCTAAAAATATCTGGCTTTCCAAGAGCAGCTTATGTTGTATGACATACAATGAAATATAATGTTTCCCCAGTGCTAAATGCATTTTCTTACTTTCTCCCTCCCTTGCTGGTGTTCTTTATTCTTCAGCATTCTGATTACATTTGTTACTATTTATGTTTGATGTTATGGGCAATTTTATTCCATATCTTGAAAACTTAACTTTCATATTGGAACAGAAAGCCAGAAATCAGATTGTAAATCACAACAATAACATATAGTATAATAAAAGAGATGCAATTGCACTACTTAAAAAAATCTCCTACATTGATTTTATTTTATCCCTTCCTTCTTTGGAGAACTTTAGAAATTGAGATTTTGATCTGATGTATTCTCTCTCTCTCTTTTTAAAAAAGATTCAGAGCAGAGCACGGGGTCAGACACTGAAGTGCTGGCTGAGAGAACTTCCTGCTCATTTGGCTCCCACACAGACCTCACCTCCAGCAGCTCAATCTCTCAGCCACCTCCTTCCTCACCTATGGAAGATATCCAGGTGGAGTTGCAGTGTGCTGATCTCTGGAAAAGATTCCATGATATTGGCACAGAAATGATCATCACTAAAGCGGGCAGGTAAGATGAATATAACATGAGCTGAAATGTTTCTACATGCAATCGATTTGAAGAAATAGAAACATTTTCATAGTATGGTCCTTGCATTGTCACAATCTCAGTTTCCAAGGATTACAAAAAAACAAAAACAAAAACAAAAAAAAACCTTGGATATGAAGCAGTGTATTTCAGACAAACATATATAGAACATATGGCACATTAAACTTATGCGCAGTAAGATTTCCCTATTTCACGTCTTGATTCTAAATACATGTGTACCAAAGCAGGCATTGCCATATGAGTGGTCTTTTTCCCCGTGGTTATAAATTTCAAAACTTGGACTAATATTACATATTGGTAAGTTATCACTGGCCCGCACAAGAATCTAAACTCTGACTGAAGTGCTAAAAGATATAATATGTTTACTGGATCTATCTGGCTCTAAAGAAAAAAAAAATCAAAAATGCAGAACTCATGAAGGTGATCAGAAAACACAGCCCCCCACAAGTAGAAAGCACCATGGTAATAGCTTTTTTTTTTTTAAAATAGACATGTACTATTTATTTTACAGCCCAAAATGGACACATTTGAAAGGAGTGTCATTTACATTTTTCATACAGCATCACAATACTAAACATTCCCTTGATACTTATGAAAAGTGACTCAAAATTTCCCAGAAGCTCAGCCAGTGCAAATCTCATTGGGCTTTAGATTTTCCTTGTGCCCTCCCCCCCCCCCGGGTTGTGAGGCCGTGTTCTGGAAAAGTTTATTTCTGATGTTTCGCCTGCATCTGTGGCTGGCATCTTCAGAGAATGGTTGAATAGGAGTGTATGTGGAGTTTATATACTGTGAACCCCTGGTGGGGAATATATGTAAATTTGTGTATTTGAATGGTTAGTTTCTGGTCATAGAAATGCAAGGAGGATTAGTGTCTGTTTGGCTGATGGTTGGTTGATGGGCTATTATCTGCTGGGAATCCCCCTGTCCCTGGGTGGAATTCCTTTGTAAGTGTTGAGTTTTGATTCTATTGTTTTTCAAAACTGGGAGCCAGATTTTGTTTACTTTTAGGGTTTCTTCTTTCCTCTTGAAGTTGTCCAGGTGTTTGTGAATTTCAATAGCTTCTCTGTGCATTCTGACATGATAGTTTTTGGCCTGGTCCAGAATTTGTGTTTTTAAATAACATTTTGTGTCCAGGTTGGCTTATAACATGTTCTGCTACTGCTGATTTTTCTGGCTGGCCCAGTCTGCAGTATCTCTCATGTTCCTTGATTCGTGTTTGCACACTGCGTTTAGTGGTCCCTATGTAAACTTGTCCACAACTGCATGGTATGCCGTAAACTCCTGCAGCTGTGAGAGGGTCTCTTTTGTCCTTCGCTGAGCATAGCATTTCTTGAATTTTCTTGATTGGTCAGTAGATTGTTTGATGTATGGTAAAAATACCTTCCCTTTGGGTGGCTGTTTTTCTTCATTCCTGTGGCTTTTTCTGGGTCTGGCTGCTCTTGTGATGTCTGCTCTGGAGTAACCATTAGCCTGTAGGGCCCAGTTTAGGTGCTTCAGAATAAACGTCAGCATCCGCAGGCAGCCCCATTATTGCGGGGGCCCCATAGTAACCCCCCCTCTTGCAAAAACATTATTAGTAATAATCTGAATATCCTATACTGTGAATAGCTTAGATTGAGTTAGGTTATATTGATCTGAGATAAACATATGACCCCCCCCAAAATAAAGTATTGCAGGGGACCCCAAAATCCCTTAAACCGGTCCTGCCTGCACACTTTCCATTTTGTTTCGTATGCTAAAGTAAATGAGCTGTTTTGTATCCTTCTTCATCAGAGGTAATTGTTTTCCATTTCTGAGCACAGAGGGAATAATTTGATGATCACAGAGTATTAGCTCCTTTGTCAATCCTTTCTTTGTGTGTGTGTGTGTAGTTTGGAATCATTTGGCTCCAGTCAAACAAGCAGGTAAAGAATGGGAAGAACAGGGAAAGAACATGTGTGTGAAAGTGTTTTATATGAATAAAGTGTTTGGGGCTGGAGTGAATTAGTACTGATCAGCAGAAAATCTCCAGGAATGTTTCGTTCAGCCAGTATTTTTTTTTTAAGAATTTGCCATACTGTGCAATAAATAAGGTTATAATAAAGCAAAAGCTTTGATGGTGCTAAAACTTTTGACTGATTGAAGATTGGTCTAAATAGTCTTCTAAACTAATATTGCATATTCCAGTTCCTGTTCAAATTCCATTAACTTTGATTTTTTGTAAGTAATCAGCACCTTGGACAGAGAAAGGACTTAGGAGAAGAGCCTATTGACAAATGATAGTGATATGGTGATATAAGGAAAAGTTGTGGGGTGTGGCAGAGGTGGTGGAAGAGTTTTAATATCTCCTCTCCAATTTTTCTTTCTCCTTTCATTGTTTTACTTTAACTCCCTGAATTTGACAGGAGAGACCAAGTTTGAAAAAACTCTGCAACTTGTGAGACTTTCTTTATGATGCTAAGCAATATACATAGAGGTCTAGAAGAACTAGATGGGTGTAAGGAAGTTTTTAATATTCCATATTTCAGAAACCAATTAAAGACTGTCTTAATTCTTGCAGTGTTCATAACGTTATGCCTATAATCTTGCTTTTCATATGTGTTTGTACACACCTTTATTTCTTAATTACATATGCTATGGGGCAGGGGAAAGTGAACGCCAATAGTCAGTTTTCACATACAATAAATTAGTTTTTAAAAATCATATTAAATTCAGTGAGCGAATAATAGTTCAGTACAGACAGTTATTGCTAATACGGCTGGGGTGATGGCTTTTTTGGGTGTTGGTGTCAAGGCATTAATAATTCCCCTCAAAACATTACAGTAGGTCCAAAGCAAGGGTGAGCAAAACCTGTTCCTTGCTTTTCATTTAGTTTCCCCAGAGTATCAAATCTCCACAAAAGGCCAGTGAATTGGTTGGGGTATCCTTGCTCATCCATATAACTTTTACACTTATTTTTTTCCTGCTAAAAAAGCAAACTAATGCACAATACAGGACCTGTGTTTGTTCCAGATGGGAATACACAGTGGCATGTGCCTTGGGATAGACATCTCGTTCAGTGTAATGCAATGCTGATGGGCATCCACACTAATTACACTAATTACCCTGCACATAGGCATACATTTTATCTTGTGTAACAGTTGCTACCTGAAGAGCTGGGGTGCTTTAGAGCCCCACTCGTAATGCCAAAACTATATTAATATTTGGGGAATTATTACTGTTGTTAGCTCAAATGGAAGGCTGTGAGAGGCAGGTAACTTCCAGATCTTTTCACCTATGTATACCAGTACTAACTGTATAGAACTCCAGGTTAAAGTGAAATAAAATGTTTTTATTGGGACCAATACAAAAAGCATTCACATATGCAATACATATTTACAAGAACTACACAAGACTATCAAAGAATTAAAACAGAAAGGTTGGATAGAGGAACAGATTCAGGGAATAGGGCGATAGTTACCAGTCTTGAAGAGTAGAGTTTTTAAACACTTAAACAGAAGTCTGAGGATGGCACTGGAAGTTCCGATCCAGGTCTGCACTGAGAAAGAGTGTAGCCAGTCTTGTCCACAGTAGCACATCTTTCCATTGTTAGCGGTTAATATTTATACCCTGCTTCATGTCCTGGTTGGGTGGGGGACAAAGCTTAGATGGGTTTCCCACTGACTAGAAAGAGGAAACCAAAACCTAGCTGATTGCTATTAATGGCTGGGAGATAGAAATTGATGGGTTTATGACAACCTCGTATTGCAGGACAGGAAGGAGTTCTGAGGAATATCTCCTGGGGATTTGGGTTGGAAAGGTCACGTGATTGTTGGGTGACTAACTGCTGAGGGGCCCAAGAAGGAATGAGCACATACTTCCTTAGTGGTTTTGTTTACCAAGGGACTCAGTATCCCCAAATGAGGTTGTTGAATTAATCAACAGGCCCCTGCAACTATTTCCATAGTATTATTGTGTTGCTGTTAACTACTGTCAAATCAACTTCAACTTATGGTGATCCTATGAATGAGAGACCTCCAGGTCACCCTATTCTCAAAGCCATGCTCAGGTCTTGGGGAGACGTGGCTTCACTGATTGAATCTATCCATCTGGAATATGGTCTTCCTCTTTTCCTACTGCCTTCTACCTTACCAAGCTTTATTATCTTTTCTAGTGAGTCATGTCTTCTTGTGATATGGCCAAAGTACAACAGTCTCAGTTTAGTCATCTTGGCTTCTAGGAAGAGTTCAGGCTTGGTTTGCTCTAGGACCCATTTATTTACTTTTTAGCAGTCCACAGTATCTGTAGAACTCTTCTCCAGTGCCACATTTCAATTTAGTTGATTTTCTTCTTATCATCTTTCTTCACTGTCCAGCTTTTACAACCATACATAGAAACTGGAAATATAATGTCATGGACAATTCTAATTTTAATATTCAATTATATATCTTTGATTGTTTATTCCTGCATGGCAGGGGGTTGGACTGGATGGCCCTTGTGGTTTCTTCCCACTCTATGATTCTGTGATCTTTATACTTTAGGATCTTGTCTAGTTCCTTCATAACTGTCCTTCCAAGTCCTAGTCTTGACTACAGTTTCCATTCTGATTAATGACTGAGCTAAGGTATGGGAAATCTTTAATTGTTTCAATGACTTCATCATCTACCTTAAAGTTATGTAAATCATCTGTGGTCATTATTTTATTTTCTTAATGTTCAACTGTAAACCTGCCTTTGCACTTTCTTCCTTGACATTCTTTAGTAATTGCTCCAATTCTTTGCTAGTTTTTGCTAGTAATTTCAGAGAGCCAGCAGAAGGTGAGCTGTGTTTGGGGGCATCCTTGACTTTTTGACTGTTTTTTTAAACATTTTTTGTTTTGTTTCAAAGGCTTGGGCCAGGAATTTTCTTTGTTTAGCACCATGTGCTATCCCTGATCACATGTTCTAAAGGGGTGGGACTTTTGGCTGGATGTCCATCTGTCGGGAATGCTTTGATCGTGATTTCCTGCATGGCAGGGGGGTTGGACTGGATGGCCCTCGTGGTCTCTTCCAACTCTGCAATTCTATGATTCTATGATTTTGCTCAGTTACTGACTTGCTTTGGGGAGGAGGTAGCAACCAATAGCTTTATATAACTGCTGCCACAGGCTTTTGAGCTTAATCATGGGAGAGCTAGCAGAAGGTCAGCTGTGTTTGAGGTCATCCTTAACATTTTGATTTTTTTACGGGGGAGGCTTGTTTTATTTTGTTTTAAAGGCTTGGGTCAGGATTTTCTTTGTTTTGGGCTATGTGCTCTCCCTGATCACATGGTCTAAGGGGGAGGGGCTTCTGCTCAGTCACTGACTTGCTTTGGGGGAGGAGCTAGTAACCAGTAGCTCCATATAACTGCTGCCACAGGTTTTTGAGCTTAATCTCAGAGAGCCAGAGTTGTGTGCCTTGCGGTGCATGCAGCTGTAACCTAATAGCAGAATAGGAGTTCTTCCAACAAACAAGCCCTACATGCATTTTGTGGGGGGCAGTTAGCAGAGGAATTTTGAGGGGAAAGCCTAAAGTTCTGTTTCATTACTACTTAAGTCTACTGAATATGGGTAGTGAAGGAGCTGCTGCAGTCACCTACAACAGTTGTGGTATGTTTGTCTTCTTGATGGAGGATGTGCATAGCTACACCTGTAGCAAGTATAAGTTGGTTGCCCTATTGGAAGAGAAGGTGCAGCAACTAGAAGCCCATTTATCTACTCTTCAGCATATTAGGGAGCAGGAGGGTTTCTTGGACAGGGTAGAGCAGACTGTCCTGGATGAGGAACATACAGGGGATGTCTCTGGTGAGGAGGTTAGTTTCCATACACAGGAGGTAGAAAGCTGAAGGTATGTGACACATTGAAGTATAAGTACTAGAGACAATTCTGTGAGTTTGGCACTACAGAATCGATTTGAAGCTCTCTCCCTTATCAGTAATGATAAAGAATGGGAACGAGAGCAGCAGAGGTAGTCCTCAGAGAATGTGCAGACGACCCTGGAAGATTCAGCACATGAAATGGCCCCTACCAAACATCAGATGAGGTGTGTAATAGTGCTAGGGGACTACCTGCTAAGGGGAACAGAGGCAGTAATTTGCAGGTCTGACAAAATCTCTCATGAGGTATGCTTTCTCCCTGGGGCAAAAATTTGTGGTGTTAACAGAGAGGCTGACAACAACAACAACAACAACAACAATATTTATTTTTCCCTGCCCCATCTGTTAAAAACAATTGGGGCAGTGTACAACAATTAAAATACAACAATACTGAGTAAAATCCCTAAGCACCACCCACCCCACCCTCCCCCATAAAAAGATATTAAATTAGTATCACATTAAAATACACCTCAACTAAAATCACAAAAATAAACAAATACAAAATCAACAGCCAGTGAAACTAAAAGAGGCCAGATAAACAAATACAAAATCAACAGCCAGCGAAACGAAAAGAGGCCAGGAGATGCAGCTCCTGAGACCAGAATCTAATTAGGAAAGGCCTGCCGAAAGAGATCCATCCTTAGTGCTTTTTTAAAGCTACTCAAGCTCGTCATAATTTGGGGGCATTTACCAAAAAGGCCCTCTTGGAGGTTGCAGACAGCCTAGATTTTTGTGGCTGAAGCAAATTCCTCCCAGAGGACCGGAGTGCGCGGGGAGGATTGTAAAACACATTAAAAACAAATATATACATAGTTTTAAAAAGCCAGGAGACACAGCTCCTGAGGCCGGGATCTAATCGGGAAAGGCCTGGCGAAAGAGATCCATCTTTAGTGCTTTTTAAAAGCTACTCAAGCTTGTCATCTGACGGATCTCGTTCGGCAGGCCATTCCATAAGTTGGGAGCGATTACTGAAAAGGCCCTCTGGGAGGTTGCAGACAGCCTAGATTTTTGTGGCTGAAGCAAATTCCTCCCAGAGGACTGGAGTGCGTGGGGAGGATTGTATGGGAGGAGGCAGTTCTGGAGATAAGTTGGACCCAAGCCATTTAGGGCTTTAAAGGTAATAAAGGTAATAACCAACACCTTATACTGGGCCCAGAAACTGATAGGCAGCCAGTGGAGAGATTTTAATACTGGATTTATATGGTCTCTCCGAGGTGTTCCCGAGACCACTCTGGCTGCCATATTTTGTACCAACTGAAGTTTCCGGACCAAGCATGAGGGTAGCCCCATGTAGAGTGCATTGCAGAAATCTAGACAAGAGGTTACCAGCGCGTGCACCAGTCTCAAGGTCCCTTACTTCCAGGAAAGGGCGCAGCTGGCATATCAGCTGAAGCTGATAACAGGCGCTCCTGACCGTCGCATTCACCTGACTAGTCATCTGAAGCGATGAATCAAGGAGCACCCCCAGACTGTGAACCCATTACTGCTTTAAGACAGTCATTAAGAGGAGAGATGCCATTGGAATTCGAGGCCGATGATCGGGACAAGGAGAAATAGATCTGGGTGTCATCAGCATACTGATAACACCCAGCCCCATAACTCCAAATAATCTTGCCCAGCGGCTTCATATAGATGTTAAACAGCATTAGGGACAGGATGGTGTCTTGCGGAACACCACAAGTAAGCTCCCTTTTACTGGAGCAGCTGTCCCCGAGCAGCACCCTCTGGGACCTGCCCGAGAGGAAGGACCAGAACCACTGGAACGCAGTGCCTCCGATTCCTAACCCACTCAGGCGATTCAAGAGGATGCTATGATCTATCGTATCGAAAGCCGCTGAGAGGTCTAGAAGCACCAACAGGGTCACACTACCCCTCTCAATGCTTAGACGCAGGTCGGTCAAGGCAACCATGGCAGTCTCAACTACAAATCCCATCCTAAAGCCAGTTTGAAGCGGGTCTAGATAATTGGTTTCATCCAAGACCACTTGGAGTTGAAGAGCAACCACCCTCTTGATCACTTTGCTCAAGAATAGTAACATAGAAACCGGCTTATAGTTGTTCATGTCCAGGGGGGGGTCCAGGTTTTTTCAGGAGCAGCCTAACCGCCGCTTCCTTTAAACAGGATGGAACACACCCTTCCCTGAGGGATGCATTGATGATGTCCTTAAGGAACACCATCAAGGCACCCCCCGCGGATGGCCAGCCATGAAGGGCAAGGATCGAGAGGGCAGGTTGTCTTCCTCACTCTACCAAGTAGCTTGTTCATGTCCTCAGTACTCACGGATTGAAATTGATCCACTAAATGTACATCAACGGAGTTGCTGGACACCTCATCAATGGTTTCTGTCAAAATACTGGCATCTAAGTATCTTGACAAGACTCATCAAGCCCTCCGACCATTATCTCTTCCTTTTGATCCACGTGGGAATCAGTGATACTGCAAAGCATAGCCTTCATGATATCACAAGGGATTATGAGGTTTTCGGTAGGAAGTTGAAGGGCCTAGATGCACAAGCAGTCATTTCATCTGTCCTTCCAGTGGAAAGGCACGGCCCAGGAAGGGAGAGAAAGATGGTGGTGAATAACTGGCTCTGCAGATGGTGTTGCTGGGAACAATTTGGCTTCCTGTACCATAGTATGCAGTTTCAGGGAGGTGGACTTCTGACATGGGATGGGTTGCACCTCACAGCAGTTGGCAGGAATGTTTTTTGCTAACCGGCTCACACACCTGATCAGAGGGCTTTAAACTGAGTTATGTGCAGTAAGGAGAAAGTATACTTGAGGGAAGGAGTTAATCAAGTGCTGGAGATAGTAGCCCAAATGTTAGAGAACAAGGCAAATAGTACAAGAACACAACAATGAGAGGGAAAAAAACTTTTAAAAGGAGATGGGGGAATGGCCCATGATCTTAGATGTCTCTATACTAATGCACAGAGCATGGGAAATAAGCAGGATGAACCTGAACTCTTAGCACAGCAAAACAAATGTGAAACAAATTCAGGCATCACTGAAACCTGGTGGGATGAGTCTCATGACTGCAATGTAGTAATAGAGGGGTATAACCTATTTCAGAGAAAGAGATCAAACAGGAAGGGAGATGGAGTAGCATTATATGTTAAGGATGTGTACACCTGTGAACAGATCCATGACTTAAATCCTGGGAACCAGGTTGAGAGCATCTGGATAAAACTTAAAGGGAGAGAAATAACAGGGATGTCATTGTGGGGATCTACTACAGAGCTCCAAGCCAATCTGAGGACTTGGATGATGCCTTCCTGGAACAGATGACTACACATTCAGAAAGTAGAGCTGTAGTCGTAATGGGAGGTTTCAACTATCCTAGTATTTATTGGAAATCAATTTCTTCCAAAAAATGTAAGATCCAACAATTTCCTCAGTTGCCTTGCAGACAATTTATTTGTCCAGATGGTGGAAGAGGCAACTAGGGATTCAGCTATTTTAGATCTGATCCTAACCAACAGTGATGACCTACTTAACGGGGTGGAAGTGGCAGGATCCTTAGGTGGGAGTGATCATGTTCCTCTGGAGTTTCTTATACAAAGGAAGGGGGAAGCCAAATGTAGTCAGACATACATTCTAGACTTTAAGAAAGCTGATTTCAGTAAACTTAGAGAAATATTGGGTGTGATCCTGTGGTCAGTGAAACTAAAAGAAAAGGGAGTTCATGATAGATGGGAGTTTAGTAAAAGGAAGTTATTGCAGGCACAACTTCAAACAGTTCCAATAAGGAGGGAAAATTGGAGGTGTCTAAAGATACCAGGATGGATGTCTAAAGAACTTTCAACCGAGCTAAGATTTAAAAGGGACATTTACAAGAAATGAAAAAAAGGGGAAAATCACCAAAGAATTCAGGGAAAGTCAGAAAAGCTAAAGCACAGATGGAGCTTAGGCTTGCTAGAGAGGTTCAAAACAATAAAAAGGGCTCTCTCTTTTTTTTGGTTATGTCTATAGCAGAAGGAAGAGGTAGGGCTGCTTTGTGCAGAAGATGGCAAAATGCTAATGGGGACAGAGAAAAGGCAGAACTACTCAACACCTTCTTTGCCTTGGTCTTCTCCCAAAAGGAGAACAGTGCTCAACCTGGGGAAAATGGAGCAGATAATGCAGTAGGGGAAATGCAGCATAGAATTCATAAAAAGGTAGTACAGGAATACCTGGCTACTCTAAATGAATTCAGGTCTTCAGGGCCAGATGAACTTCATCCAAGGGCATTAAAAGAACTGTTGTCTACTTCACCTTCTGGACAGTGAAGTTGTCTGCAAGGCAAGTGAGGAATTTGTTGGACCCTATATTCTTGGCAGAGTTTGACTCAGGATAGTTGAAATCTCCCATTATTAGTACATATCTCCTTTCTGAATGTTTGGTCATCTGTTCCAGGAAGGCATCACTGATGTCCCCAGTCTGGATTCAGGGTCTGTAGTAGATCTCAGAGTGACATCCCTCTCATTTCTCTCTCCCTTCATTCTTACCCAGATTCTCTCAACCTGACTTCCAGGATTTAAGTCATGGATCTCTTCATAGGTGGAAACATCCTTTACATATAATACTACACCCCCTCCTTTCCTGATTGGTCTTTTTCTCTGAAATAAGTTATACCCCTCTGTTACTACATTCCAATCATAAGACTCATCCCACCAGGTTTCAATGTTTCCTATTATAACATACTTGCTTTGCTGTGTTAAGAGTTCAGGTTCATCTTATTTCTCATACTCTGTGCATTAACGGTAGTGACATCTAAGACTATAGTCATCCCCCCTAGCTGCTAATTTAAGTTTTTTTCCCCTACCACTGTTGGGTTCTTGTATTATTTGTCCAGTTCTCTCTATATTATTTGGGCTATTACCTCCAGCATTTGATGAGATCCTACCCTCAAGAATACTGCCTCCCTTCCCCACATAACTCAGTTTCAAGCCCTCCTAATCAGGTTTGTGAGCCTTTTAGCAAAAATGTTTCTGCCAATGCTGTGAGGTGCAACCCATCCCATGCCAGATGTCCATCTTCATGAAACCACAGACCATAGTCCAGGAAGCCAAATTGTTCCCAGCAGCACCATCTCTGGTGTCCTTCAATTGGGAGGAGAGACAAAGTTACAACCTGTGCAACAAAGTCTTTCAGCTTCCTACCCAGAGCCCAATAATCCCTTGTGATATCCTAAAAGTTATACCTTGAAGTGTCTTTAGTTCCCATAGGGTCCAAAAGGAAGGTGTAATGGTAAGTGGGTTTGATGAGTCTCATCAGCTTCTCTGTTACATCAAAAAAATATGCCCCAGGGAGACAGCACACCTCTCGAGACATCCTGTCAGCCCCACAAACCACTGCTTCTGTTCCCCTCAGCAGGGAGTCCCCTACCACCGTCACACATCTCATCTAAGAGTTTAGCAGGGGTTATTCCATGGGCTGAATCTTCCAGGGTCACCTGCATATTCTCTGAGTACTTACACTGTTGCTCTTGTTCCTGTTTCTCATTGATCATGGAGAGAGCTTTGAATCTATTCTGTAGCTCCAAACTCATAGAATGATCACTGGTCCGTCTACTTCTATGTGTCACATTCCTACAAATGTCTACCTCCTGTGTTTCAGAACTGAACACCTCCTCCACCTCAGAGACATCTCCTGTGTCTTCCTCATCCAGGTGAGTCTGCTCTGCTCTGTCCAAGAAAACTCTCAATCCCTTATATGCTGAAGAATAGATACATGGGCCTCAGGTTACTGGACTTTCTCTTTGAACAGGGCCACCAACTTGCATTTGCTGCAGGTGTACTATAGTTCTTGCAGGTGACTGCAGCAGCTCCCTCACCATCCATATTAAGTAGTCTTAAATAGGCACTGAAACAGACCTATGGGCCTCCCCCTCAAAACTCCCCCACTAAAATTCACACAAAGCACCTGTTAGCTGAGCTCATATTCACTGACCTTCGGGGACTGGGGCTACAAGCTATACAGAGAGCTAATGTTGCTAGCTCATCTCACAACCAAGTCTCTGGCTCACTTCCTCTAAGCAGATGTCCCCACAAAGACTGTGTGCTGAGGCAGAGGGCCTGGTCAAACAAAAGAACAATAGAATACTAATGAGCATACAAGGAAGCCTCCACTCAGCTCACACAAACAATCAACCTTGCCCCAATGGACACAACAGCTTTAACCCAACAAATTCTCCCAAAAGACTCTCCAGGGCTGGGAAGTTTAACCCAAGGGACACAAGCTCACCTTATGCTGTATCTTCCTCCACACCCATGCAAAACATCTCTTGGCCTTGCTAGTTAACCAAGCTCCTGTTCACTGAGCTCTAGAAACAGGGGCTGCAACTATATATGGATTTGTGGATTCTTCCAGAGATTATTCAAGATATTTTGATGTTCAGCAGGAAAATGCAAACTCCTCTTTTTGTGTTAATTACCACAGAGCACAAACGTCACTAATATTGCCTAGTTCGAATCCTCATTCCAATAGAGGGTGCACAAGTGACTGTACTGGTAGATTTTGTCTTCCTGCCTGGTTCCCACTCGGTCACCTACAGTGCCTCAGAAAATGTTTTGCCTCTCTTTGCCATATAGTCATGCTGACTCTTGGTCCTGAAGTTGCTTAGCTCTCTGGAATCTGCTGTGCATGTTTGAATATGTTCTCCAGCCTCCTGTCTTCACTTAGGACCTAGAAAGTACAGCTTCCTGTTCCATCTGACTTGGCAGCTTTAATAAGCCCTTGTGGTGGAAATGCCCTCAAGCCACTCCAGAGCCATCTGTCTTTCTTTTTAAAGACCGTGTTCAAATCTTCAACCATGAAGCCTAATCAGATATGTCATTCTTTATTTCAATACAATGTTTTGGTTTATGCTTGTTGTTTTAACTGTCCAGAGTCTTTCTAGCTGTAGGAAAATTTGTCTGCATTCCTATAAATGGTCCTTTGAAAAGCAAGTGAAATCAACAGATGTGTGTCTCTCTGTGCCTATGTGTACCTTCAAGTCACCTGTTGACCTATAGTGACCCCAAGTATTCCATAGGATTTTCTTAGGCAAGGAATGTCCAGAGATGGTTTTTTAAAGAATATTTTTATTGTAAAAATGCATATCATACATAAGATAAATACATTAGGATACAATCAGATATTCAGATTGACAGACATGACACAACATGGCATAACACAGGGATTTTCCTTCTATAAAAGGAGTGTCTTCATCAAGAATCTGGGAGGTCTCTATGAGGTGTGTATGAATTTTTGCCAATTCCTTCCTCTGAAGTAGAGCCTATAGCACCTGGTATTTGTTGGTGGTCTCCCATCCAAGCACTAAGCTGGCCCTACTTAGCTTAAATGGGATCTGGTGCCTTGGGCTTGCTCTCATCAACAGACTGCTGTTGTTGTGTGCCTTCAAGTCATTTTTGACTTATGGAAACCCTAAGGCAGACCTATCATGAGGTTTTCTTGGCAAGCTTTGTTCAGAGGGATTTGCCTTTGCCTTCCTCTGAGGCTGAGAATGTGTGACTTGCCCAAGTTCACCTAGTGGTTTTCCCTGACCAAGTAGGGATTCAAACCCTTGTCTCGAGTCCTAGTCCAATCCTGAAACCACTACACTATGCTGGCTCTCATCAAGAGTTGTCTGTGTAAACTTGTGATCTACAGCTCCATGTAGCTGTCACTTGTCTCAATTCATCCCATTAAAGTGGGGAGTTTTTTAGCATTAGCTTTGTTGTTGTTAATGTGTCTTCAAGTCATTTTTTTACTCATAGCAATCCTAAGGTGACCCTATCACAGGGTTTTCTTAGCAACGTTTGTTCAGCAGGGTTTTGCCACCACTGCGGTCCTCTGAGGCAGAGAGAGTGTGATTTGCCCAAGGTCACCAAATGGGTTTCCATGGCCGAGTGGGGATTCGAACCCTGGTCTCCATGCAGATCAAACTTAGAAACAGATATCTGTGTTTACTGAAGTAGATAGAAAATATAAGCTACCCTGCTGGCTAAGGTAACAAATGAAAGTAAAAACAAAAGAACAGAAGATTCAGTTAAATAGCTTGAATAAGCAACTGTAATATATAGGAAAGAATGTATACAAGAGGAAAACAGGTTAATGGAATGATGTGTATTTTATTTTATTTACTTATTTGATGATGATGATGCATTTCATAAGCCTTCACGGTTTTCCATATGTATAAAAAGAATTTATTTCCTTTTTGTTTTGCTGTTTTGATAAAAAGCTAGCTGTACCTGGCACAACATATGCATCAAATGATCATACCCTTGACATGTTTCCTAAGTGGCCAATGAGCAGAGTGGGAATGGAAACATACCAGGATGCAAAAGCCCCTCCGTTGCTGCCATGCAACCACACATACATTCCCCCATGCTACACACCTCGTGCTACACACTCACCCACTCTACACACACACACCCCTTGCTGAAGACCCCCTCTACCACCACCATGTTTAGAAAGGACTTGAAGTTTTCTATATGTTTCTTCCACCAATGTGCTGACTGGCTGCCCAAGGGACAGCTTTGATTGGTTGGGAAGTTTCCTAAGCAGCCAATCAGCATACTGAAAATGGCAATGTACCCAAGTGGATGATAGATAGATAGATGGATGATTGATTGATTGATTGATTATTGGGGGGGAAATTAACTCAATGGGGTGGGGCTGGGGTGGAGTTGAGGGGGCAAAATCTTGCCCTTCCAAGTAGGCTTAGGGAAAAGCAAACTGCTACAGCTTCTCCTAGCTTTTCTGTTAATAACTTTTGCCATCCTGACCACACCTTGATGATGTTTGGTCATGTGTGTTCCAGTGTTCATCTATAAAATGTTGGAGAATATGCTAATCCAAGTCACAGAGACACAATCTGGCCCATGAAGGTTTGGAAATTTGATGTTTGTGGTTGTGATACCAACTGACTTCATCTACACCTCTCAGGCTACAGCGCAGATCAGGACATAGCTATGCTTTGGATTTTGCAGGTCTTTAAATTTTGCAAGACTATATTCAGTTCATATAAATAGCACAGCATACTGAAAACGTGTATGTGGTGATGAAATATGTTTGTTTGGGTATGGGTTTTAAGAGCAAATGCATTAAAACAAGCATTTAATTTCCAAGCAAATTTTTAAAGAAAATTGCAAAAAATGTGAAATAGGATGGAACAGACGTAAGAATGAACATGTGCAAAACCAGTGTGAACCAAAGAAAGATTGATTCAGCTGTTTCTTGTTTTCTAGTTGTACCAGTACTGTATTTGTGAGAAATTCACACAGTTGTGTTTTTTTTTAAACAGAATTACAAAATAAAAATGGAAATGAACTCAGAAATGAGAGAAGTGACAGCTAGGTGGAGCAGTAGATCACAAGTTTCCTCAGAGAAGTCTTTGTATGCCATTCTGCCTAAACTGGTTTTAAAAGAAGCTTTCCAGGCTATATGCTTCCAGCCTACAACCAACCAAACAACCACTTTCAGCGGATCTCTCTAGAGGCAAATAAAAATGTGATCAATGATAGTAGAATATGAAACACCATGTTCTTAAAAAACAGGTGGTTCACACAAATTTGTCAGGTTCTTATACTGGTGCAAAAGAGAATGGGAGGGAATCTTTTTGTGTCTGTTGCTATAATTTGCAGTCCCAATCTGCTACTTCCCCATTTCCATCCTCATCTTTAAGCATGCAGGTTGCCATGCAGTAAGATGTGTTAAGGTGATGACACCATCACAGCAGACATACAAAACTACTGATGGCATGGTCCATAACCTTTAATTTCTCATGGGGACATCTGCACCTTTTCAATTGGCTGTATGTTTCTAGGATGAGGAAGAGCATTTTTTAAAAAAGTAATAGTTGATTACCGCAGCCGATGGAGCTTGCAGATGGTTTTTAAAAGACACTGAAGAGGGATACATGGCATGAGTGAGGGGCAGGCAGCCATGGCAGTAAAGTGAAAAACTGGTGCCCGACCAAAGCGAGTGAAAATACTTTCACATTGTTGACAAAATGGGGATAGGTATGTTTTGCAGGAGGAAATGTTCACACAATCCACCCCCGCTATTTGTTTTCATAATATTATAACATTTGTTTGCTGTTAGTTGAGGGGATAAACATATTTTCTCTTCAAGACGTGTTCGACGTGAGTTCTCAAATAAGGCTGCAGCATTGTGGATAGTGTGTCTCCATGCCTCCTGATGTGAGGACAGGATGGACCATTGTTGGTGATCAATTTGGCCGAGCCTGAGATGTTGTTTCAGGGAGTACTTGTATCATTTTTTTCGAGCGCCCCTCTTATGCTGGGGAGTTCACCATAGAGTACTATTTTTGGGAGGCGATGATCCTCCATCCTAGAAACGTGCCCTGCCCAGCACAGCTGTGTTCTCAATATCATGGCCTCAATGCTGGTGATCCCTGCTTGCTCAAGGACAGCAAGGTTCGTCACATAGTCAGTCCAGTGTATATTTAGGATTGTGCGTATACAACGCTGATGAAAGCGTTCGAGGATTCGTAGGTGGTGGCGATAGGTGACCCATGTTTCAGATCCATAAAGGAGAATAGACAGTACAATGGCTCTATACACACTGATTTTTGTGCTTCGCCTCAGGGGTTTATTACTCCAGACTCTTTTGTAAAGTCTTCCAAATGCGCTATATGCTTTTGCTAATCTGTGATCGATCTCTTTGTCAATCTTGGCATCTGAGGAGATGATGCTTCCCAGGTAGGTGAACTGCTGAACAGACTTAAGCACAGATTTGCCAACGGCAATGTGGGGATGATGGTGTTCGTCCTGTGGTGCAGGCTGGTAAAGAACTTCCATTTTCTTCAGGTTGACTTCCAGACCAAACAGCTCTGCAGCTGTTGCGAAGCAGGATGTTAGGTGCTGCAGAGCTGCTTCAGTGTGGGCAACAAGGGCATCAGCATCAGCGAAGAGCAGCTCACAGACTAGATAGTTTACAGTCTTAGTGTGAGCCCTCAGACGGCTTAAGTTAAACAAGCTACCATCAGTACAGTAACGTATATAGATGCCGTCTTCTTCTTCAAGCTCTGCCGTAGCCCTTTACCCAAATTGGTGGAGTCTGTGGAGGATGTACTCGTGACACTACAATTGCTATTTTAAATTGGGGAATTATAATTTGCTCAAAAGTATGGCTGTGAAAGTTCCAGTATCTTGTGGGACCATCTGTATATAGCAGTACTCACTGCAGAGACTCTGAGTTTAAAGTGAAATATTATTATTTTTTAATAGGAAAATAAACATGGAAGCATTCACACATGCACTCATGCTCACAAGGCAACCACACAAGGCTAACGAAGAACCAAGGCAGAAAGGTTTGGATACAGGAATAGATTCAGGGAAGTATGGGCTATAATTACCAGTCCTGGAGAGTAGAGGTTCGGGGCAGTAGAGAAGACTCAGTCAAGAATCTGAGGGTGCCACAGCAGTTTGGCAGAGTGACGGTGTATGAAGAACTGTGCATACCTATCTATTGTGTGGGACTAATATTTATAATATATAATATTATATATTTCATATCCTGAAGGGGCATTTGAGTGTAAAAACAATACTTGGATGGGTTTCCTTTCAATAAACAAAGGAAACTCAGACTTCATCAGTTGCTAGTGGCTGAGATACAGGGCCGGTTTAAGGAATTTTGGGGCCCCCTGCAATGCTTTACTTTGGGGCCCCCATATGTTTATCTCAGATCAATGTAACCTAACCTATTCACCGTACAGGATGTTCAGATTATAGTAGGACCCCTGTATCGATGGATTCATTATCCATGGAACACAAAACAGCACACCTACCATAGAGTCTTCCTAGAAAATGTGTCTTCCCTAGCCCTTTTCTAGGCCCTCCAAGGCAACTCTATGGTATTTTAAACCAGAAGTCCCATTATTTTCAATGGCGTTCACTATTATTCATGGTTTTCAGACTCCACGCCCCCCCCCGAACCAATCCCCAGTGGATAAGAGGGGCCTACTATATTACATAATTTGCCACCAATAATTTAGTTTAAAAACTATATTATAGGCACTAACATAATATTTTTTGTTTATTAGCAATTAATGTAATTGTGTAGATTTTCTCAAAGAAAATAAAGAGTAGACTACAAGCTAAACATGAGTTAGCAGTGTGATGCAGCAGCAAAAAATGCCAATGCAATTCTAGGCTGCATTAATAGGAGTAGTGTCTAGATCAAGGGAAGTAATAGTATCACTCCATTCTGCTTTGGTCAGAACTCACCTGGTATACCATTTCCAATTCTGGGCACAAAAATATACTGAGAAGGATGTTGGGAGGTCTGGAAGCCATTACGCCCTATGAGGAATGGCTTAGGGAGCTGGGTATGCTTAGCCTGGAGAAGAGAAGGTTGAGAGGTGACGTGATAGCCATGTTTAAATATTTGAAGGGATGTCATATTGAGGAAGGAGCAAGCTTGTTTTCTGCTGCTCCAGAGACTAGGACACGGAGCCATGGGTTCAAACTACAGGAAAAGAGATTCCACCTGAATATTGGGAAGAACCTCCTGACAGTAAGAGCTGTTTGGAAGTGGAATACACTGCCTTGGAGTGTGGTGGAGTCTCCTTCTTTGGGTTTTTTAAAACATAGGTTGGATGGCTGAAGAAGACCAAGGGGGAAAGGGAGGGGAGAGGAACCAAGACATGTTAAAAGCAGCTGGAAAGATGGGCTGGAGGGGATCTATGTGCAAGGAAGGAAAGGGAAGAAATAAATAAATAAATAAATAAAGAAAGAAAGAAAGAAGCCCTTTCTGAGGGAGACAGCCCTCAAATTCCCTGTCTCTCTCTCTCACACACACACTCACCCTCTCCGACGTGCCTCTCCCTCCAGCTTCTGCCATGGAGGGCTGCTGTTTCTTTCTCTTTAGTTTTGGAGAGGCTGTTTTGTTTGTTTTTTAAAAAAAGCCAGCAGGAGGTTTTGGGAGGAGTGTAAGAGGGGGCTCCTCCCGGCTGTCTCCTGGCTGTCTCCTTCGTCAGATTAAGGAGGCCAACACGGGGCCCTCTCTTGACCTCGGGGCCCCCTCTTGACCTCAGGGCCCCCTGCCAATGCTGATTTGGCAGACAGGTTAAACCGGCCCTGCTGAGATATCAAGGTTTATAGGTTTATGGCAGCCTCCCTATTGTGGGAGAGGGAAGGTGTGAGGGAAGACATTTGTGGGGATAATTGGTGTTCTAGTCACTGTTTGTTTGTGAGTATGACTCACTGCTGAAAGTGTCCAATAGGGGTTTAGCACATTCAACCATGATGACTCTGATAGTAAGGGGCTCTGCTAATTCCATCTTGGGCACGTCTGGAGAATTTCCAAGATATCTTTGTTAGGTCTTGGGTGACCTTCACTGGAACACACTTTCAGTCTGCTCTGGTCTACCTTAGACCTCATGAAATGACCAATATTGCCAAATTATGAATTATTAGAGGGAGGAGGTGTAAGGCATGTTAACACTAACACCTTTCTACGTAACTGATTCCATTGTCAAACCACTCTTACTGTCAAGAAGTTCCTTCTTATGTTCAGTTGAAATCTACCCTCCTGTAACTTAAAACTATTAGACTTAGCCCCACCCTCTGGGGCAGCAGAGAACAAATCTGCACTCTCCTTTCTGTGACAGCCCTTGAGATATTTAAAGAGTGCAATCATGTCACTCCCTCAGTCTTCTTTTCACCAGGTTGAACATGCCCAACTCCCTCAATATTTTCCTCCAAACCTTTAATCATCCTTGTTGCCCTTCTCTGAACCTGCTCCAATGTGTCTAAATGCTTCCTAGAATGAGGTGCCCCAAATTGAACACAGTACTCCAGATATGGCCTGACCAGGGCAGAATATAGTGAGACTATTACTTCCCTTGTCTTGGAAATTATAGTTCTGTTAATGCAGGCTAAAATAGTATTTCCTCCTTTGCTGCAGCATCATTCTGCTCGGTCATGTTCAACTTATGAGCAACAATAATGCAAAGGTCCTTTTCATATGTACTGCTACTAAGCCAGGTATCTCCCATTTGGTCTTTGTGGCCTAATTGTAGAATTTTGCATTTGTAGCTGTTGAATTTCATTCTATTAATTTCAGTCCAATTTTCTAATGGAAAGAAATCAAAAGAATGATTAATATAATAATTAATAATTAATATATCAATAATATATAATACACATTTAGCAATATTGATAATGATGATGACTAATAGAATAATAGAATTAATATAATTTTCTACCAGAATGTAATACACCATGTGGCTCTAAGTAATGGACCTCTATTTTGTTATCAGTCCCCTTTCTACTCTGTGATACTGACAAAACTGGCAAGCCACCTTGCTGCGAGGACTCCTACATTAATTGTAAAGCACTTTGAGCACATAAAAATGCACTCACGTGTGAAATGTTATTTGTTCCATAGGTTGAAGGAATTGTACCCTCTATTAAGAGCAATTTGGTGCATCCATCATATGAAAGCAACAGTTTGAATAGACAGAGGAGCAAAGATAGTTGCAGAATCCTAGCAGTGAGGGCATTAAGAACAGGTTACTTACCGTAACTACGGTTCTTCAAGTGGTCTTCTGTGAATTCACACAAATGGTTAATCCTGCACCTGCGCAGAGCACTTCGGAAACTTCTAACAACCTCAGTTCAAATTTTGGGCAGTAGCTCCACCCCCCCTCAGCCCTGGTCTATATAAATCCCTGCCTCTCACCAACTGCTCAGTTCCTTATAGTCATGTTAATAAAGTATGTGAGAGGCAGGACACCCGAGGGAAGGAGGGTGGGTTTGTGTGAATTCACAGAATCATAGAATTGCAGAGTTGGAAGAGACCACGAGGGCCATCCAGTCCAACCCCCTGCCATGCAGGAATACACAATCAAATCATCCCCGACAGATGGCCATCCAGCCTCTGTTTAAAGACCTCCAAGGAAGGAGACCCCACCACGCTCCGAGGGAGTGTGTTCCACTGCTGAACAGCTCTTACTGTCAAAAAGTTCCTCCTCATGTTGAGGTGGAATCTCTGTTCTTGGAGCTTGCACCCATTGCTCCGTGTTCCTGTCTCTGGAGCAGCAGAAAACAAGCCTGCTCCATCCTTAACGTGACACCCCTTCAAATACTTAAACAGGGCTATCATATTGCCTCTTAACCGTCTTTTTTCCAGGCTAATCATACCCAGCTCCCTAAGTCTCTCCTCATAAGGCATCATTTCCAGACCTTTCACCATTTTAGTCGCCATTCTCTGGACACGATGTGTTGCTGTTAGGAATATGTGCCTGGGGATGCACCAAGAATTTATGAGGAGTAAAAAAAATTAATATTAGACTAAAAGACTCAATTAAATATTTAGGAATTATTATAACTAAGAATTTAAAAGATTTAGAGGAAAAAATTACATTAAAATGATACAAGAGGTTAAAAGAAAATTAGAGGAATTTAGGAAAATAAAATTGTCATGGTTTGGTAGAATAGCAATTGTTAAAATGAAAATATTACCCAAAATTAATTTTTTATTTAGGATGTTACCGATTAAGATAAGGGAATCAGAGTTAAAGAACTGGCAAACTATAATTAATAATTACTGTAATAGAGATAGGAAAGCGAGGGTTAATAAAAAAGATGGTTCAAACATCAGAAAAGGGAAGGATTAGGTCTCCCTAATTTAAAATTATATTATATAGCAAATCAGATTAGATACATTATAGAAGCAATAATGTGAAAAGATTGGTTAGAAACAGATATGCCAGGAATAGAGTATAAATTGGAAAATATGTTTTTTAATAAACTTACTAAGAAATTGATTGGAAAAATAGATAATCCCTTTTTGAAAAATATTTTAGAGATATGGGTAAAATATAAAGAAAAGTTTTTACCTATCATTTCTCTATTAACTCCAGTGGTGGTTATGGAAAAATTTCCAGCAAACTTAAAGAGAGAATTGGAAAAGGATTTAAGAGAAAAGAGAATAATAAAAATAGAAGAATGGATAATAAAGATAAATAGAAGAGAACAAATAAAAGAGAGATTACATAGGTTAAAGATTTCCTGGCTCAATTGCATACAATTAGAACAGTGGACAATGGAATGGATAAGGGTAAATAAGTAATGTTGAAAATATACCAGATTTGAAGAACTAATCATACAAAGAGAAAATAAGGAACAGAATGAAATAATAAAGGATACCATTAGTGAATTATATAAATTATTGTTGAAAACTGAAGAACAAAATGATTATTTAAAGGTAGTATGGGAGGATGATTTAAATGCAATCAATAAGCAATCAGGGGGAAAATGGGATTTTGGTATTTTGAAAAATATGTCAGTAAGAATAAAAGAAAATTATTATAAATTGATATGGAGATGGTACTTGACACCAGTAAGAATAAGTCAAATAGATCAAAACTATTCAATGTCATGTTGGAGGGGATGTCAAGAAAAAGGCATTTATGTTCATATGTGGTTCATATGTGCTGTAAATATGTACAGAAATTTTGGCAAATGGTATTTAAAGAAATAAGAGAGATAACAGAACAAGATTTAGAAATGTGTCTAGATATTGCATTATTATCAATTTATGATAAGGTTAATTGTACTCAAATTATGAAAGATCTGATTACAAATTTATTAACAGCGGCAAGATTAATGATACCTAGAAAACGGAAGATACAAGGAGATTATCATATAGAGGAATGGTATAGAGAAGTATGGGACATTGTTATTAATGATAAATTAACATGTAGATTGAAAGTTAAAAACAGATTATGGAAAAGTTGTAAATTTGATGAAATATGGAAACCATTTATAGATTATGTTTTTTTAAGAAAAAGGGGGTACACCCACCCCAAGGGAATCAATGCAATTTTGGAAAATGGAATAAATAACTGGTATAGTTGGTCCTGGGGATGGGGAGCACTTGCGGGGGGACAAAGAATTAAATCAATGTTAATAATTAAGATGAAAGCAATGTATTCATTTTAAAGAAAGAAGTATTATTTAAGAGTGTAATATGGTTGATGTATGAATTTACGAATTTTAAATTTTAAAAAATGGAGGAGGCATGCCGAAGCATTTTGCAGTGGTCTGCATTTTATGCGTGTGCTCCAACTTCGTGTCTGTCTCTGTATGGAAGAGACCAGCCTCATCAAATGGAAGGTCCTCAGTTACAGACCTGGCTGTGGAGGAAAGGCCAGATGAGTGGAGCCATTCATGCATGTGTACAGCAATAGCACTGGCCAGAACTTTCCCAGCACAATCCGTCACGTGCTTGGCTGACTGGCGCTGGTAATCAGCTAAAGTAAGGCCATTGTTCCTCAAATTGTGCATAACATCAAGGTCCTGTTGAAGAACCTTATCCAAATAGGAGATAGTATCCTAAAGGTGTCTTTGGTATGCCCCCATGCATGCGATGTAATTGGCTATTTTAATCAGGAGGCACACAGACAAGTAAAACTTCCTCCCGATGGCATCCAGCTTCTTGCCTTCCTGATCTGTAGGGGAGGAGTGGATTTTGTGTGAAGTGCGCATCTGTGCGGCATCAACTATTATGGAGTTTGGTTTTGGATTTGAAGACAGCCATGGAGCTGCGTCCTCTGAGACTCTATACAGGTGTTCCAGTTTCTTAGAAGTAGGAGGAACAGAGGATGGAGTATAAAGTCATAGAATTGTAGAGTTGGAAGAGACCACAAGGGGCATCCAGTCCAACCCCCTGCCACGCAGTTATCCAGGCAGTTCTGGCAATCTGGATTAAGAGAGTTGACAATGGAATGTGAGGCAGTGAAGGAGCCTGCCGTTGGAGGTCATGGAAGATAGGAACATCCACGTGTACATCTGGTTGAGTGGTGACCAATCCCAGTGATGCTGCCATTCTGTTCACAAGCTCTGCAAACGAATGGACATCATCCATCGGAGATGGGGTTCAATGACCGTACCTTTGTCTGGAGGTGATGGCTTCAGAGATGGTGTTCCAGAATCCGGGATCCACCAGATTGGCAGAGTAAATGGTTTCGGCCGTGCAGTCATGATTAGATTTGGTGTCTTGCAAGGGTCTGTTTGTGTTGTGGAGAAGGCGTCCTCTTATAAGGCGTCCCGGGAGAAGGCTGTGCTGGAACCCGCTTCTGGGGAGACTTAGACTGGCGGTCCTCTCGGTCTGGTCTAGGAGAATCCACAGTAACTGGCTGATGTGGTTTATGGTGTTGGTACGGGTGGTCTGGAGAACAGATACCATCGTCTCTCCCGGTCATCTTTACGGCACTGCGGTGAGCAATCATGACGGTACCAATGGCTATACGGTACTGGCGAGGGTTTGTCAACGTAATGGCATGAGGGTCTGGTCCTCAGTAGTACTGGTAGGAATGGAACCCCCTGAAAGGGGGAGCATTGTACCTGTACTGCTTGTATTGGTCCCACCAGTTGTCCTCATACCACGTGGACTTGTCCTCCGTTTATTGGGAACTGCAGGACAGTGAACGTGACAGGCGCAGATACGGCCATGGTGTGATGGACCAAGAGGCAGAGCAGGTTTGATGTCTCGGTAGCAGAGATCTCTTCGGTACCAGTGATCCAGGACACGGTCTCAGGGAAGGTGTCTTCTGTTTGTCCAGTACCTCCGGTGTCGGTGTTCTATGTGGAGAACGGGACCAAGATCTTTGTTGGATCGATGGAGAGTGGGACTGATGGGTCAGGACAGAACACGAGCAGGATCACATCTGTGGTCTTCCCTCTGAGTGGGATTGAGAGCACTGGCGAGAGTAGGACCATCTTCGAGAGCCAGAGCGGGACCGAGAGTTGTGGCAAGAGCGGGACCATCTGTGAGAAGCAGAGTGGGATTGAGAGTGGGACCAATACTGGGATCGTCTGCAAGACTCAGAGTGGGACCAGCTGTAGGACCGGGACTGAGGTCGTGGCTGAGAGCAGGATTGGGAGCAGGAGCGTGTCTGTTCCTGCACCATGGTACCAAGGTCTGCCGGTGATCTTGAGCACGATACTCTGATGATTCTGATGCCTAGGGATGACTTACCTTCTGTCTCTTCCATGGTATAGACGAGCTCGACTTCTCAGTACTGCTCTGGGGACAGTATCATAAGGCGTCTCTTTGCTGGAGGCAATACCGGAGAGCCTTCTACCATCCCACTCTTAGGCCTTTTTGTCTTAGGATCATGCGATGGATGACCCTGCTGCTTGAGTCTTTTACTGTCATGATGCTGACCTTGACGGGGGACTCCCTGCTCCCAGCGGCTTTGGCCTTCTTGGACGGAGGATCCTTTGCCGCTCCCATCTTTTTGGGGGGAGACTGGTACCTTGCCCAATGGTACCTCCTTCCATCTACTCCTCAGGGTCCTGGTATCATTGGGATAGGTCTTGTTGATACTGTTGCCTCTCGCCCGAGTCGACACTGGAGTGGTTTTCACAACCGTTTTGGAAGGTACCGAGGCAGAGCCTTTCTTAGCAGGGTGATTTGGGAGTGGTTCCCAGACCCGAGGTCTTCCCTGATGCCGAAGCAGACAGGGTCTTCTCACAGAGCTGGGCCTTAAGTGTCTTGTCTCGGTTTCTCCTGGCATGTGGGGTGAAGGCCTTACAGTGCCTGCATGTTTGGACATCATGGGTCTCCACCAAGCATAAAAAGCACTTAAAATGACCATCAGATTCGGTCATTTTAGTAGAGCATTGGGAGCAAGATTTGAAGAAACCAACACCAGACATTTCCAAGGGATAAAGAAGAAAACAGTACCATTCGAATCCAGCGGTCAAAACCAGGCAATTTGATCCAATTCATTGAATCCAGAAGGAGTAGGCAAAAGAAGAGTCGAAATCCAGTCCAAGGTCAATATTTCTTGTGTAAAACAAAGGTTAAGAGAGAACAAAGAGGTTTCCTGCCAGGGAAAAGAAGGGGAGCAGGTTCTGGGCAGCCATTTTGAGTGGGTGAGTTTGAATGTTTTTTTAACTGTTGGGAGAGTGTGTTTGTTGCTGAGGGGGTGGAGCTTCTGTGAGTTTGAATTTTTTAAACTCTTGGGAGAGTGTGCTTGTTGCTGAGGGGGTTGAGCTTCTGTGAGTTTGAATTTTTTAAACTCTTGGGAGAGTGTGGTTGTTGCTGAGGGGGTGGAGCTTCTGTGAGTCACATCTGTGAGTCACTAGGGGGTGGAGCTGGGAGCCTAGCTCTATATAACTCCTTGCAGAGGTGCAAGCCCAACGGCGCACGAATTTCATCAACCAAGCAAAACTACAGCATACCTAAGAGTTCTCAGCATTACCTAAGAGTTCTTAGATTACCTAAAAGTTCTCACCATGGACACTGGGAGGACTGCTGCAGTCATTTGTAACACTTGTGGGATGTTTGTCTTTCTTGTCTACAGAGGTGGGGAACTTCACATGCACCAAGTGAAAGTTGGTTGCCCTTTTGGAGGAGAAAGTCCAGCAACTGGAGACCCAGGTAGCTACACTTCAACATATTCATGAGCAAGAGGTTTTCCTGGACAGAACAGAACAAACAGTCTTGGATGGGGACCGCACAGAGGAAGTGGCTGGAGAGGAGAGGCACACTTCACATACACAGGAGGTAGACAGCTGGAGGAATGTCACACACAGACATAGAAAAACCAGGAATTGTTCTGGCACCTTGCAGCTACAGAATCGATTCAAAGCCCTCTCCCTTATCAAAGACAACGAGGAAGAACAGCATGGACAGACCTCAGGGGCAGAGCCGAGGACCCTGAGTGTACCACCGCAAGGAACAGCTGCTGCAAAGCCTCGGCGGAAGCGTGTGGTGTTGGTGGGAGATTCCTTGCTGAGGGGTACAGAAACAGTGGTTTGTGGGCCTGACAAGATGTCTTAGGAGGTGTGTTGTCTCTCTGGGGCAAAGATCCGTGATGTGACGGAGAGGCTGACAAAGCTGGTCAAGCCTACTGATGATTACCCCTTCCTTTTGGTCCACGTGGGAACCAATGATACTGCAAGGCACAGCTTTCCGAAGATCAGAAGAGATTATGAGGCTCTGGGGAGGAAGCTGAAAGAAACTGATGCATAGGTTGTCATCTCGTCTCTTCTGCCAGTTGAAGGGCATGGTCCAGGAAGGGAGAGGAAAATAGCCGACGTAAATAACTGGCTCCGTAGATGGTGTTGCCAAGAATGATTTGGATTCTTGGATCATGGGCTGCACTTCCATGAGGGGGGACTTCTAGCAAGGGATGGGGTGCATCTCATGACAGTTGGCAGAAATGTTTTTGCCAGCAGTCTCAATAATTTGATCAGGAGGGTTTTAACTGAGTCATATGGGGGAGGGAGACGGTATTCTGGAAGGCAAAAGGGCTGGAGAAAATGGTCAAATGGGCATTGAGGGAGCAAGGCAAACAGTGCAAGGACCCAACAGTGGGAGGCAAAAAAACTTGCACAGGCAGCAAGTAAAGGGAACACATGGTCTTAGATGTTTCTACACGAATGCGCAGAGCATGGGAAATAAGTAAGATGAATTTGAACTCCTAGCATAACAAAGCAAATATGATATAATAGGCATTACTGAAACCTGGTGGGATGAGTCTCATGATTGGAATGTAGGAATAGAGTGTATAACCTTTATAAGAGAAACAGGCCAAACAGGAAAGGAGGAGGAATAGCATTATATATCAGGGATATTTACACCAGTGAAAAGATCCATGACATCAATACTGGAAGCCAGGTGGAGACCATCTGGATAAAAATTAAAGGGGAGGGAAACAACAGGGATGTTATTGTGGGACTCTACTACATACCCCCAAGTCAGACAGAGGAATTGGATGATGCCTTTCTAGAACAGATGACCACACACGCAGAAAGGGGAGATGTAGTAGTGATGGGTGACTTCAACTATCCCAATATTTGCTAACTCAACCAAAACTTCAAGGTCTAGCAAATTCCTTACTTGCCTGGAAGACAATTTCATGGTCCAAAAGGTGGAAGAGGCAACAAGGAGGTCAGCTATTTTAGATCTGATCCTAACCAACAGAGATGACCTGGTTAATGGGGTGCAAGTGGTGGGATCCTTAGGTGAGAGTGATCGTGTTCTCCTGGAGTTTGTTATACAATGGAAAGGAGAAGCCAGGCATAGTCAGACACCCATTCTTGACTTTAGGAGAGCTGATTTCAATAAACTCAGGGAAATACTGGGGGTGATCCCATGCTCAGGAATATTAAAAGAGAAGGGACTTCAAGACGGATGGGACTTTCTCAAAAGGCAGATACTGAACGCACAATTTCAAACAGTACCAATGAGGAAGAACAATGGGAGGTGTCTCAAAAAACCAGGATGGATGACTAAAGAACGTTCAATGGAGCTAAGGTTTAAACGGAACATGTATAGGAAATGGAAAAAGGAGGAAATCACCAAAGAAGAAGTCAAACAGATAGCGAACACGTGTAGGAGTAAAGTCAGAAAAGCTAAAGTGCAGAATGAGCTCAGGCTCGCTAGAGAGGTTAAGAAGAATAAAAAGGGTTTTTTGGGGTATGTCCGCAGCAAAAGGAAGAAGAAGGAAATGGTAGGACCACTACATGAAGAAGATGGCAAAATGCTAACAGGGGACAGAGAAAAGGCAGAATTACTCAACATCTTCTTAGCCTCAGTGTTTTCAGAAAAGGAAAAGGGTGATCAACCTGAGTATAATGGAACAGAGGACACAATAGGGGAAATCAGCACAGAACAAGCAAAGAGGTAGCAGAGGAATACCTTCTTAATCTAAATGAATTTAAATCTCCAGGACCAGATGAACTACATCCAAGGATATTAAAAAGCCGGCAAATGTAATCTCAGAGCCATTGGCAATAATCTTTGAGAACTCCTGGAGAACAGGAGAAGTCCCAGCAGACTGGAGGAGGGAAAACATTGTCCCCATCTTCAAAAAGGGGAAAAAAGAGGATCCCAACAATTATCGTCCAGTTAGTCTGACATCAATACCAGGGAAGATTCTGGAGCAGATCATTAAACAGAGATTCTGTGAATATTTAGAAGGCAATGCCATAATCACAAAAAGTCAACACGGGTTTCAGAGAAACAAGTCATGCCAGACTAATCTGATCTTTTTTTTTTAATATAAAATTACTAGTTTGGTAGATGAGGGGAACGCTGTGGATATCACATACCTTGATTTCAGTAAGGCCTTTGAGAAGGTTCCCCATGACATTCTTGCAAACAAGCTGTAAAATGTGAGCTAGACAAGTTAACTGTTAAATGGATTTGTAATTGGTTGACCGGTCGAACCCAAAGGGTGCTCAGCAGTGGTTCCTCTTCGTCTTGGAAAGATGAGACCAGTGGGGTGCCACAGGGTTCTGTCCTGGGCCCAGTGCTATTCAACATCTTTATCAATGACTTGGATGAGGGAATTAGGGGCATACTTATCAAATTTGCAGATGACACCAAGTTAGGAGGGGTAGCTAATACCCTAGAGGACAGGATCAAAATTCAAAATGACCTGGATAGACTGGAGAGCTGGGCCAAAGCTAACAAAATGAAATTCAATACGGAGAAATGTAAGGTACTGCACTTAGGGCGGGAAAATGAAATGCATAGATATAGGATGGGGGAGACCTGGCTGAACAAGACTACGTGTGAAATGGATCTAGGAGTCCTAGTAGATCTTTTCATACTCTTGGAAGTGTTTGTGTTTGTCTTAAAGTGTTTGTCTTTAAGTGTGATAAAGGTTTAGTTGGACACCTTGTTTTGGATAATTTTGCCTACAGGTGGTCCAAGTACATAGCCAAGAAGTGGCATCCATTGGCCTCTCAACATCCTTGCTCACTAACGTGGGTCATGAGATGGCACTAAAATTCATTAAGCAAAGCCTATGGGATATTGCCTTATGTAATCTTCGGGCTAATTCCACCTCACCTTGCTCGCCCAGTGGCTTTTATGCATGTATATTTTATTTCCAGTTGGTGCATTTCTTATAATGTACAATTTTGATGTTTGGTATGTTGGGTCTATGGACCATAAAATAAAATATGATATGATAAGGTTGGCCAGGAGGGGTGTGAGGAGAGATTTCTGTAGAGTATGGAATGAGGAATGGTCACTTGATTGAATTATTGCTTGAAATGCCCAGGGCTGTAAGAGAGGTTTAGCATATACCCCTTTAATGCCTGGGCTGTTAGCATAAACCCATTACAGGGGCTTTCCACCATTATATTTCTATATAATGTCTCAGGTCATTGTGATGTTCGACTGACCTCAAGTCTGCTTAAGCCAATGTGACCCTGGAAAGTGTCAAATATGTCCGTTTATGGAATATTGCAGGGATGGGTAGTTGGGCAAGATAACAAGGGGGCAACTGAAGCCTGGGTTGTGCTTAATGGGACAATATACTGTATAGTTAATTCACTGTGTCTCAGTACAATATATTACACTCAAGAGCTGCCAGGCCTCATAGTCTAACCTAAACATTTCACTGGTATACTTTCCTCCTCAGAGTCTGAATGTGAAGGACTGGATCTCAGTGTGATCAAACAAAACTATGGAGTTCTAGACTCCACAAGGCTTCATGCTGTCAGTCTCCAGGTTTCCCCTCCAGAGTGTTTCAGGGTCTGATTGTCAAGGGTACTGAAAGCTACATAGGTCCTAGAGAACAGTTTTTGTGGATGAGAAAGCTTATCTGTATCCATTTCAAGACAAACTTCAGACTTGCTTTCGGTTGCAAAATTCAGGGGCAGAGGGAATGGAACATTCTGGGCTAGCTATTTCTTTGACTACAGAAAAACAAACACAGACTACCTGGAGCTCCAACATCCAAAGAGAAATTTGGATGAGGAGAATTTTGGAAGTATTATTAAAATAAAAGAACATTCAGAAACTTGTAAATGTCTCAAATCATGGAAATTAAGTCATAAAATCTTGAAGAAAATGTAATTTGAAAATGTTGTGAATGTGGACCATATCCTTATAAAAGGATTCTCTTTAATATGTATTGTATGGAAACTGCTTAATGCAATGTAGATGTGTAAATAGCTATTGCTTAAAAAACAATTTGTAAGCTGCTCTGATAGCCTTGTGGCTGAAGAGCAGGGTATAAATAAATAAATAAATAAAAATAAAAAAATAAATAAAACTCATTTTGGACATAATCATCATGTCCCTTTTGGGTGCTACCACTTGGAAGAGGGATGTGCAGAGTACAGTGTCCCTGTTTTCTTGTATGAAAGGGCTGGGAGACCCCAGTATAAAGCTGGTGGGCTGTACTGAGCTTGTTGGGTTTACAAGTTGTGCAAGGTTTGTTTTATGGAAACTCACTTGGCTTCAAGAACTTAGATACCGAAACGTATGAAGAGTGAACAGGTGGGGAGTATTTGGGAATAAGGAATGAATGAATGGACTAAGATTGACTAACTCTACCCTATACCACATACTATGTATAAAGAGAGTTCCCAGGTTCAGTTGTCAGTATCTCCTGCTAAAAGGATCTCAGTTATCAGGACTGAGAAGACAAGATTTCTACCTAAAGCCTTGAATGACCACAACCAGTTAGAGAAGACAGCACTGGGCTAAAAGGACTAATGAGTATAAGGCAACTTCACACATTCCATCATTGCCAATGCACAAAGAAACTACATGCCAATTTCAGACTCTCTTAGGTGAAACATGTTTACTGTATTTCTTCCTTTCTCTCTCCCTCCACCCTCTCTCTTTTGTTCCTTCTTTCTTTTTGTAGAAGAATGTTTCCTGCAATGAGAGTGAAGATTACAGGGCTGGATCCTCACCAGCAGTATTACATTGCAATGGACATTGTGCCTGTGGATAACAAGAGGTACAGGTAAGGACAGCAGAAAAATAGCAATTATTTTAAAGTACTCCATTGAGAACAAGAGAGACTGAGAATCACATTCACCACTAGTTGTTATTGTTGTTATGTGCCATCAATTTGGCTTTGGTAATTGGTGACCCTATGAATGAGAGAGAGACCTCTAAGTAACCCTATTATTAACAGTCCTGCTCAGATCTTGCAAACTCAGGCCCATGGCTTCCTTGATTGAGTCAATCCACCTGTCACAAGGTCTTCTTTACCTACTGCCTTGCACTTTATTGAGCATTATTGTCTTTTCCAGTGAGTCACGCCTCATGGTATGTCAAAAGTAAAGTGAAACGAAACGTAGGCTGTAATTCTGCTGATGCACTACACAAATGTAAAAATAGTTGCCTGACTGATTATACTTTCTCAGAGGTCATGTGTGTGATCTGTGGTGCAGCCAATAATTTTACAAGCACACACACCTTTCTCTCCCCATTATAGCATTGAGAGAGCCGTGCCAAGCCCATCTGCTTAGACGAACCTAGGGGAGAAGAAGAAGTCTAGTAACCTTGCTCTTATGTCTCAGATAGATATCACTGCCCTTCTCCAATAGATGGATGACACTTTCACTAGAGCTTGATCAGCATGTAGGATGTAGCTGGAATTGCACATAGCTGTACCACTTTTAACTCATTGTAGGTCCAGTTTGTTTCCTTTCAAAGCTAGACAAAGCTGAGGCCTAACATGGTGGCAACAGTGGTCCTTTAGGTAAACAGTAACTATGTGAATCCAGAAAACCCAGAAATTTGCAGCATTTCTGAATAAGAAGGTCTGTTAAAACCTTTAAAACTCTTCCAAGAGAGGACAAGTCCCAAGAGCTGAGGTGACTAGCTTCTTCTTAAAATAGGGACTGAAGCTAGTCCTCGGCCATTTATTGTGGCTTCATTGTTGCGAAACTGTTTATTTGCTGCCATCTCTCTCTCTCTCTCTGGCTTTTCTTTGCAAATGAAGATTCAGGAAGGACTCATCCCACACTTTCTGCAAGCCCACTGATGACTAAAAAGGCCAATCCGAGATAAACAAGTCCGGTTGCAGAAAGCACAGCAGAAGGTCTCCTTGGGTGATGTTTCCGGGTTGTGATTCTTTCTGCGTTGTCGTTTCTCTTCAAGACTTGTTCGGTGTGAGTTCTCAAATAAGGCTGCAGCATTGTGGATAGTGCGTCTCCATGCCTGCCGATGTGAGGCCAGAGCGGACCATTGTTGGTGATCAATTTGGCCGAGCCTGAGTTGTTGTTTCAGGGCGTCCTTGTATCGCTTTTTTGGAGCGCCCCTCTTACGCTGACCCGTGGCGAGTTCACCGTAGAGTACTATTTTTGGGAAGCGATTGTCCTCTATCCTAGAAACGTGCCCTGCCCAGTAGAACAGGATATGATTGTCAGTAGTCGACTTAAACCTGAAAAGAGCTCCCAGATGCTCTCTCAGCCAAGCAGTTCAATCAGTCTGGTATGAACTTGTTTTGATAACTCAGTGTCAGCTTCCTTGCTCTAGATGCTTCTGGGGTCATTCAGAGATCCTGTCCAGATTGTTTCTTCTGTATTTCACCTAGCTTCTTTAGATGTTAGCTACTCTAGAGTGAGAGCATCTGTCCCAAGCTGGCCTAACATAGGAGTTTGGGCATGTGGTGATGAGGGATTTGGTGTAATTGTTCTACTTTAAATCAGTGGACTTTGCAAATAAAGCAGCCAATATGGAGACTGAACTGAGAATTTTTAGGAATGAAATCATGGGTGTTGATCGTGTAAACTGAGAAGCACAAGGCATCTGCAGGTGCAGACTGCATTAGACGAGTCATCTGCAAGTAATGAAATATTCCCTGGTATATCTAAAAGCTTTCATCTGTGGATTAGCTGGGCTAACCAATTAGTCTGCACCATCTGCAGTTTTCTAGAGACATTAATTGAAAAAGAGGATTAATAGAGATGCAAAAGTGAGGAAGTGGTTCCAGGTATCATCTGGTTTCCATTAAAGATAAAGCACACAGTTTCCTTCCTGTACATATTATCTGAGCGTTTGAATGCTATTTGCTGAGTGCAGAAGAAAATAAGGAAAGAAACAGAAAGAAGCTAACAGGGGCATGTTTATGTGTGTGAATATGTTCACATATTTTGAGTAATAAAGCTTCTTTCCTTCCATCCTTCTATCTCACAGATATGTGTATCACAGCTCCAAGTGGATGGTAGCAGGCAATGCTGATTCTCCTGTGCCTCCAAGGGTTTATATCCACCCTGACTCACTGGCATCTGGAGACACATGGATGCGGCAAGTGGTCAGTTTTGATAAGCTCAAACTGACCAACAATGAGCTAGATGACCAAGGCCATGTAAGTCAGAAACAAAAGTGTTCCACTTTCAGTTGTCTTTCACTGTAGTCCCATCACACTCAGCCCTCAAAACTACTTACTAGGGTGCAGTAATAATTCATATAATGCCCACAGTGCCTTCCCACTGCCAGGGCCATAACACTTGTGCAGCTTTCATGACTCCTCTGTCTGCTTAATCATCTGTTCTCTGCAAATCTTTCTCATTAATATGAATATTCTTCCTACAAATAGGATCAAAACTCTACCAGCACTGGGTGAAATTGTGTTGCTGCCCCTAACCATTTTTCTTTATTTTTTTCATTTCAGGGCTTGTTTGTGAAAATTTCACAAAACCTTTTGTGTGTGTATGTTTGGCTTTTTGCAGACAACCCCCCTCCCCACTTTTTTCTCAAACAATGTAACATTTTTCATTGCTACTACTGCTGATGTAAAAAGGTGCTGGCCTTTTTGCTTTTGGGCAGGGATGAAAAATCTCATGTCAGCTGAACATTTTAATGTGGTGTCTTGATGTGTCTTTCTCATAGTACGTGAGAAAATTTGTGAATATTTCTTATCCCAAGCTATAACAAACTCTGTAAAAAAAAAAGTCTTGTCCTGTTGTTGTTGTTTGCCTCCAAGTCATTACCTACTTCTGCCTTTGTCTACGTCCTCCCCCTGCCCCGCACCCCACTTGTAAACTATATTGCTCCACTGTATGGCAGAACCAGTCTTCTTATCAAGGTGATAATCAGTGGCAGGTGGTGCAACAATCTCCCCTCCAGATCCTGCTGTCTTTTTCTACATTTCTGCTATGCATCTAATTGCTGACTGATAATCTGTCTCATGGCTTGGTGTCTAGAGTCTATTCTAGCCAGCAGAAACCCATTTGACTACACATGCACACAATCACAGTGGCCTGCATGAACCCCCATAATTCTCTATAAAACTTTCTCCTAAGGAATTCCCATTGAAAAGCAGCCTTCATTGTGGCCCAACATACTTCAAATCCATACTGTTCCAGAGACTAGGACATGGAGCAATGGACTCAAACTACAGGGAATGAGATTCCATCTAAACATTAGGAAGAACTTCTGACAGTAAAATCTGTTCAACATTTGAATGCACTGCCTGGGAGTGTGGTGGAGTCTCTTTCTTTGGAGGTTTTAAAACAGAGGCTGGATGGCCATCTTTTGGGAGTGCTTTGATTGGGTATTCCTGCAGGGCAGTGGGTTGGACTAGATGGCCCTTGTGGTCTCTTCCAGCTCTATGATTCTATGAAATTAGCTTTCTTTTCTTGTGCTTTGCAATAGAAAAGCAGTCAGAACATCCATTTATGCTTGTCCATATTGTGGACATAAACCCCTAACAAATCTTCTTTTTAAAACCTTTGACCTGAGCCTTCATGGGTCATTCTCAGAATTCAAACACATTTGATTGAAGCACTAGTACCTTGCCTGGAGAGCTTAGAGTCAGCCTAGCATTAGGCTGCCCTTTTAAAACAAATTGCCTGATTCTTTTTTGTAAATGGAGTAGTCTGTAGTAGCTTGGTTCCCCCCCCCCTTTTTTTTTGTTATTGCTATAAGAAAGAAACTCACTCTCTGTGTGTATCAATTACCCCCCCCCCCTTTTTTTTTTTACACAACAGTGAGTTGCCTGGTCTAGATTGGGAGAAATTGAATCCTTTGCCTTCTATGCCTTCTATTACAGCCCTGATCCTATTGGCCCTTGCACTGGTAATTTAAATTGCTAAAATATTTTTGATAGGTCACTGTTTGGCAATATAAATTGCAGAAATGGAACTCTGATCTAGATCAGTTGAATTGGGGAGGGGGGGAGTGAACATGTCATGCCCTGTTATGCATAGGGCCTTCATCTGGTTTGGTTTCCCTATGGTTACTCTGACATAAAAACTTCATCATTAATAGACCCTGTGTCTGTGTGGGTAGAAGAGAAGAACATGAGGAATGGAAGATGTCAACAAGTGTCAGTAAAAGCTCCAGCATCAGAGGAGGAGGAACAAAATGGGGGAGTGGAGCTGTGAGAAAGAGGCTGCCCTCACTAATATATTTGTGTGAAAGGAGCTGAAAGGCCCTCCCTCTATCCCAGATGCCACTGATGTGGCCTCAGAGGGAGAGAAGAAGAGGCAGTATCTACTGGACTTAATCCCTTCCCAAATGGCTATCCCCTTTTCTTTTGTGTCATCTTAATTATATTGTAAGCCTGAGGGCAGGGAACTGCTTTGTTGTAAAGCATCAAGTAGAGGGATGGTGCTATATCATCATCATCATCATCATCATCTGACAGAGCAAACACAAAACAATTTAAAGACAATCTAAAAAGGAAAATGTATAGTGTTATCTTATGACTGTAGTCAGAAGTAAATCCCATGATTGTGGGGCTTAAACCTGGGAAAATATATATGGTGTGGCAGTCCACTAAATAAAAGAAATAAAACTTTTATTGACAGTTGTTTTCTCCTATTTCTTCCTTTAAAAATTTGTCTATATCCCTTCGTTATGAAAATAATGCAGTTATATACCATGAAATTTGGGACTGGTGATGAGGTGGACATGACTTGTTTGGGAATTAAAACAAACATGAAAAGGGGCAAATTAGATGATACATTTGTCATATAGTTTGCAAAGGTGCACCCCATGTTGTGAAAGTTGTCTGTCATTTTTCTTATATAAGTTTCTTGCATTTAAGGTGCTATGTTTTGTGACTGGCCATTAGGTAAACACGGCTTAATTTGCAAGTCTGATTCCTAGTCATTTATCTCTGAGTAAGTCCTGTTGTAGAAGAGTAAATGGTTTAAATTGCATGTGGTGGTAGTGGTACAGCCATGCCACCAACTTTTTAAATTTATATTTATTTGTTTATTTTATCAAAAAGCTTTTAACGGAGATGTTCTGATATTGGCTTGTAAAGTATTTTATGGAATATCCCTGGACTTTCTCTGGAAGTTTTAAATGAATTATGAAACCGATGAACAAATTGGCTGTTTAGTTTTGCCTTCCCTCTGTAAAATAACTGTTTTTTCATTTCTTCATGTTCATGAAGCATGACTTCAGAACATACTATGATTATTGGCATAAGCTGTTGTATAAATATACTGTAGTTACCACATTTAACACAGTATTGCATGGGATTCGCAAGATAAAATGGTTCCTGTTACCATATAAGCTTATGTTTTTGTTTCTAATGTTTTGTTCATTTTATTAGAGCCAAACTTTTTAAATGAACGTGTCCCTGCTAGCACAGTTACTTTGTCCTTGTCCAGGCCCTGACTGGCAGCCCTTATACCTCTGCCAATGTGCTCTTCCAATTGTCTCCTCTCTCTCTCTCTCTCTTTGTGTGTGTGTGTCTGTGTTTACCCTATTTTATTTGCATAAAAGAAACTGTGTTAAAAGAAACTGTGCAAAGTTATACCTTTTCCCAGCAATAGAAGGGTAGAGAAAATGTCCAAATGGTGGGGAGAACCAGAGAATCTCTCAGTCTGATAACTTTGTCTTTTGGGGAATGTAGCAGATGTGCTTGTGATAGCCCATTTTCTTTGTGGCTTTACAAAATATAGCTAGCTGTTTTGGATTATGCCAAGGTTTGTAAAACACAGGGAATATCACCACAACTTTCCCATCTGAGAAATGGAACTTTGCTGATGTTTACATTGTCAGATGGGCTCGGCTCTGCCTATTGTGGCCACTGATTTTGCCTACCTGTGGTTCTGTATGCCATTGTCTGCCCTGACCTCTACCCCACCATCCATCACTGATTATAAGTCTCAGTAGTCTAAAGTTATTGGTGTCATTTCTTCAGTACTCACCCCCAAATCTTAGTTCCAAATAGTGCAGTTCAAATAATTCTCTTTCCTTTTTTTTTTTTTTTTGTAAAAGATAATCCTGCACTCAATGCACAAGTATCAACCACGAGTCCATGTTATCCGCAAAGACTTTAGCAGTGACCTGTCTCCCACAAAGCCAGTTCCCACTGGGGATGGAGTGAAAACCTTCAGCTTCCCAGAGACAGTCTTCACCACAGTTACTGCTTATCAAAATCAACAGGTAATGACAAAGACCAATAAATTTTGTTCCTTTGTTTAAAAAAAACAACACAATCTATGCTTGCTGTGCCTTTGTTAAAAAAACCCACACCTGAATGTTTGTAAAAATGAATTGGAAAAAAGCACACCTTTCATGGACAAACATTCTTTCTCAGACTACAAAAAGTGCTATCATTTACTGGAACTGGTAGATAACAGATTTCAGGAATAATTTCACATGCATTTGCTGGAGAGAATCTGGCCAATTTTATCTCATATTCTCTCTCACACACCCTATTTGCCTGTAGATGCTGCTATTGTCTCCTGATGGAGGAGCTTTAGAGCAGAAAGGTTAGTGAATGAGATGATGCTACCCTAGTCAGTGTCAGTTAGATGCATTTCCTCCAGCTCCTACATTTTGTAGCTTTGACAAATGGCTAGACTCAGAGGAAACACACTTCTGAGCTTTCTAGTTCATCTGTTCAAACCAGATTTATTCAAGATTAGAACAGGAAAAAGGAAAGGGAATTGGGAATGAAATTGGAAAAAGGAAAGGGAATTGGGAATGAAACGTACAATATAAAAGAAACAATAAGAAAGTTTATTCTAGCTTTACTTATAATTTGGAGAATCTCAGAGGGTTTTAACATTTCTAGATATTCTGAAACCATTAGGTTCAGCATGTTTAGATGACACATTTGTCATGGGATGTCATACTGAGGATGGAGCAAGCTTGTTTTCTGCTGCTCTGGAGACAAGGACACAGAGCAATAGGTTCAGACTACAGGAAAAGAGATTCCATCTAAGCATTAGGAAGAACTTCCTGACAGTAAGAGCTGTTTGGAAGTGGAATACACTGCCTCGTAGTGTGGTGGAGTCTCCTTCTTTGTAGGTTTTTAAGCAGAGGCTGGATGGACATCTGTTGGAACATCTGTTGGGATGAGAATTTCAGTTCTGCCACACACAGAAAGGGGAAAAGAGGGAGAATAGTTTGCCTAATCAGCAATCGGCTCCTGGGGACCAAGATAACTTTCAGCCAGCATGCAATGACATAACAATATTTCCATGACTGTGTGAGCTGCGTCACAGCTTTTATTGCAGTGTTTACCCCAAAAGAGCCAGGTCTGTACAGCACCTCATCCCAATACACTCTAATGGGAGCAGAAGCAGGTCCTGTCTTCCATAGGGGACTGCTTCATCCTTTGCTAGATATGACACAACTTAAACAGATCTCATGGGCCAGGGGAATATGCTGTCTATGTGGCAATAAGACTGTCTTTTAATGTCATCAAAAGGTGCAATCATTTCTTTTAAAATCCAAAAGGATCCTTATACTGAATATGGGAATTTTCTCCATAGTGAGAAAGAGAATGAGTAAAATGAATCCGTCAGTTCAATGACAATATATAGTACCTCATACTACAAAATATTGTGGATTAGCAAGAGGATGTGACTGTCTCCAACATGCTGTGCTTATGGCTCTTCCTGAGGCACAATTGCCTGGGTGCTCCAGTAGAAAAGATGTAGAATGACATTTGGTCTGAACCACTGTGATAATTCATGTGACCTTATTTTACAACTAGGAACGTGCCACATGTTTTTTTAACTGTAGCTTGCTGGAGTGGTGTATGGTATTAATTACTGTAATTAGATTAATTTTTGGCATATTTAGAGGCTTTTTTTATGTAGCTGAACTGCAGATGACTGGCTTTGGAATAAATGAACGACTTCCTCAAATAACCCAGCTTGTTCCTGAAATAGTTCAACTTATTTCTGATCCATTCTGAATGTCAGCAGCCCCTGCAAAAACTACATTTCTCTGTAGCTTCTTACAGCCTGAACTGGTGCACTATGTAGCTTTTCACCAGGTGTTAGAGAAAGACGTTTGAGACCAAGTGCTGTGTTCTGCCCTTTCTGAATGCCAGCTGAGGAAGTGGGGGAGGAGGTCCAGATAGTGAAACAGGGCAGGGAAGAAGGATGCATGGACGGGAGGAGCATTCTGCCTTGGATTAAAATATGGCCTAGAAAACTATTTCGAGATTTGTAATTCTGTCCCCCTCCTTAAGGTGAACATTATGACTAGAGCTCAGAAGTCACAAGTAACATTGTTACTGGTAACTAGGAATGATGGGTAACATTTCAAAAGATAATAATAATAATAATAATAATAACAACAACAACAACAACAAAATTTCAAAAGCAATGTAACAAAAGCTAATACCGGTTACCTTTTAAACACTGCAATTGAATGAATTTATTTTGAAAAGTAACTCTCCAATTGACTAGAAGCCATAAAGTGAATCATAGAATCATAGAATTGTAGAGTTGGAAGAGACCACAAGGGCCATCCAGTCCAACTATGAATCAACTAAGATTCTTCTGAATGGGTGACAATCCAAATCAGAATTCTACTTAAGTCCCATTTAGGTATCCTTCCTTCACATGATTAACATAATGTGAACAGGAAATCAGGTCCATACTCACTAGCCCCACCCCCATTATCCTGGGCCTGATGGCTTAACCTTGTTTCACAGAAGTAAGGCCTGCAGCAGAGAAGCTTGTTGAGTGTGTGATCCTCATAACCTGGAAACACAAGGGCTTACCACATTCTGAAGAAAACTGGCAAAGTAGCAGGAAATGTCTTTCCTGCTGCCTTACCACATGGTGTCAGTGTTCTTCTGGCATTCTTTTGTTCTGGTCCCATGGGGGACTGAGGTAAAACTATGGTGCTGGTTCCACAACAGGATAAAGTTCACGAGATTCCGGATTACCGTTCTTTTGCATCAGGAGTGCATAATTCACACTAATTCTGGCATATTCGGAAGATGCAGCAAGTTTCGGTTTTCCTTAGTTTACACAGGCAAAGGTGGGAGGGGGCATGACCTCCAGATTATTAAAGCCAGGCAGGAGGCAGGGAGGGAGCAAGGAGGGGATCATAGACCATAAATAATGAGAGGGAAGAAAAGCACAAACAAACAAAAGAACACACAGAGCCCCAAAAGCCTTGAATAAAGAAAGGTGTGAAGGGAAGCACAAACAAAAGCCTGATGGAGTGATCCTACACATGCGTGCACACACACACACACATCACTCAAGCAGGGGCTAGCCCCATTCCTGATCATCTTCCCTGCCCCAAAAGCCTTGAATAAAGGCAAGTGAAGGACAAACAAACAAAAGCATGAACATGCAATCGGCCGGTTGCCGCATGGATGAACGCTTTGAAATGCGTGGGAACTATCAGGCTTCTTGTCGCATTCTTTGAGGATTTATTTTGCGGCCCCTATGTCTTTTTGCAAATTGTTTTTTCTGGTTAGCAAAAAGATGTGATTTTACCTTGGTCCCCCACGGGACCGAAAGAATGCCAACATCATGCAGTAAGGCAGTAGGAAAGATGCTTTGCTGCTTTTCTTCAGCGTACAGTAAGCCCCACAATTGTTCAGTCTTGTATATCATGGAAAGAATAGGCTTCCCTGTTGCAGGCCTTATCTTCTAAAGCACCCTGGTGGCGCAGTGGTTAAATGCCAGTACTGCAGCCACAACGTTGCAAGTTTGATCCCAAGGGCTCCAAGGCTGACTCAGCCTCCCATCATTTCATAAGTTGGTAAAATGAGTATCCAGCTTGTGGGGGCAATTAGCTAACACACATTGGAAACTGCTTAATGCAGTGTAGATGTGTAAATCTATTGCTTAACAATTTGTAAGCTGCTCTGAGAGCCTCTGTGGCTGAAGAGAGGGGTATAAATACCTTAATAAATAAATGCAACAGGAGGGCATAAGCCTTGAGGTATAGGTGCAACTCCCAGCATTTCTCACCATTGGTTGTGCTGGCTAGGGCTGCTAGGATTTGCAGTCCAACAGCACCTGGAGATTCTAATGCATGGATGGGGAAAGGGCAGAGGCAGCTGGAGACTTCCATGTCATAGAATTGGCAAACTCATTTTTGAGCTGTTTGGCAGTGGAACACACTCCCTCGGAGCATGGTGGGGTCTCCTTCCTCGGAGGTCTTTAAACAGAGGCTGGATTGTCATCTGTCGGGGATGCTTTGATTGTGATTTCCTGCGTGGCAGGGGGTTGAACTGGATGTCCCTTGTGGTCTCTTCCAACTCTACAATTCTGTGATTCTATGATAATAATAATAAGAAGATGATATCCAAGCTTCCAAACCTATTTGGGATACAGTGTTGGATTATGCCTTTAAACAATTGGACTAAAACCCAGAATGGATTCACCTGGCCCTTGACATGGAAGCTACCAGCTGCCACTGAGATTCCAGGGGCAGGCCAGCAGGTGTGAGGGAAAGTTGTCCTCCCTACGTAGTGTAAATATCATGAGTTAAAAGTGTTTTAATAGGGTTATAGCCCATCGGATTTGACTGCATAATAACTTTACAAAAAAACCAAAGTAGAGTAAATGCAGGAAAATGCTGTTTATCTCCTTTGGAGTAAATCCCTAGGAAACCATGGGAAGGGGAATGCTTTTTACTTTTGCTCAGAGGCATTGCAAAACCTCTTGGATTAGTCCTAAATACATTTAATTAATTGAATTATACATGTCATAGCCATCTACATTTTTAAAAGTCAGTCGATAAGTTTAAGGATGAAAATACTTTGTATATTCTAGTACCTGTAAAATTATCAGAATTGTTGTTTTTCTAAAGTGATCAGGCATTTCAGCTCCACATACTCTCAGGGGTATAGACTTCTTAATTTCTGGGGTTGGGGGGATGGGGCTAAACCTGGGCAAGGGGGGCTATGCTTATTTGTTTACATTTATATATGTATATATTTCTATTTCTATTTCTATTTCTAGGAGCCATCCTTCATCAATAGATCCTAGAGTGTTCAAAGCTATATTAAAATTATAAGTACTGAACAAAAATACTACATTTTAATTATAATATTATGATAGTTTATACACCACACCACTATCCAAAGGCCCATGCAATATACCATCCAAGTTGAGCCCAAAGATAAAAATCAACAAACAGGGAGAATAATTTCCCTCTGTCAGGACCTTTCCCATAAATGTCAGCAATAGCAATGTATCTGGCTGCAGTGTTCACTTCTTCTTCTCACTGCTTTTCATCTGGATAACCTCCCCTTCCAACACAATGCCTCAGCAAGGTTTTAAACCCTTTCTTTCACACCCCACTTCTTTTCCTCTGGGTTTCCTCTCCTTCCAACACAAAGCCAGGTTTTAAAGCCTTTCTTTTCCACCCCACTACTTTTCTCACCCCAGTGAATTTTACAAATTGATGTGTAGTAGTGGTGGGGGGGGGGGCAAAAACAAAGTACCTTGACCAAGTGCAGAGTTCTGAAAAGTACAATTGGTATAAGACACCTTAAATTACAGAAATATGCAATAAAACAATGTTAAATGTCAAAATGTGGGGGGCTTGTCTTGTTTTTTGTCGATAATCTGCCCAATCCAATCCCGTATACTTTTGTCCCAGTTTTGTGGCAGAAGATTATGGCAACCCTAGTTTCCAGGCACAATTCAAAGTGTTGATTATAACCTATAAAGCCCTATATGGCACGGGTCCAGGTTATTTAAAAGACCATATTCTCCCTTATGTGCCTGTCCATCTTCTTCATGGTCTCTGTGAATCCACACATAAAGGGTTAATCCTGCACCTGCGCAGAGCACTTCGGAAATCATTAGAACCTCACTCAAATTTTGGCGGTAGTCCCACCCACCATCTCCAGGTCTATATAGGCTCCCTGCCTGCTTGGCCTCTCCATTCCTCCCCCCCCCCACTGCATGAGCAGCACCTAGGAACTTCACTGAACCTTGATTTTTCTCTACTTCGCTCGATTTGGACTTGGTTTTTCTGGCTGGCTCCCTCATTTTGACTCGGACTGGACTGACTACTCTGTTTTCTCTCAAATCCTGACGATGGTCTACTTCATCGACACGGTACTGTGTATCCAGTTTGATTGTTGCTCATTGTTCCTGGGCCCTTATAATGGTATCCACAGGTTTTTTTCAAAACCTGCTCTGTTTGTGCAGTAAAAATGCCGGAAACTGATGGGCACTCTAAGTGCCTCCTTTGTTTGGAGGAAAGGCATGATGTTTGGTCTTGCTGGCACTGCAAGGCCTTTACACTCCAGGCTTGTTGAAACAGGGACAAAAGGCTGAAGGCCTAACTGTATGAGCATGCCCTCTTGGCAATTGCTCCGGTACCGAAGGCTGCATGACCTACAGCAGATTGCAAGTCTGTCCCCTTTTCGGGCCCATTCTTCATTTCAGGACCATGACCACAGATCCGTCACCCATACTACTCCTAAGAAATCTACACACTGAGCCAAAGAAACCACTCATGGTACTGCTGAAACCCATGGTACCTCGGATTCCCATGGTACCACATGGGACCAGGATGGAGAAATCACCACATCTCCTAAAGACTGCCAGGAAACAGTATGTCTGGCATCAGCTGAGGCCTCGGACAAAGTTGTGGCAGACCTGGAGCCTCCTTGAAAGAAACAAAAGAAGAGTGCACCCAAACCTACTCCCACCAGCTCTAAGAATAGTGTTCCTGAGCCTACTGCTACCAGCTTTTCTCGACGGGGAAGGTCTCGGGACTGTAAATCCGACTGCCACGCATGGGTCCCCTTCTCACCACAAGCACCATAAGCATGAAAGAGCCTTGCTCACCTGTGGCTACTGCTCAAGTCTCCCCACTATGGCTCAAGATACCAACTACTTCAACTCGGTCCTGTGGATCCCACAGTTTGCCTGGGGAACTCGAGACCACACAGTCAGCCGGGGTAGATTCAGATGCAGTCTCTGAGGGTGAGATCCAAGAGACCTCTCCTGATATCCAGGTCATCCAGATCTGTCCTGGTCCAGAGCACACCTCTGGACATGATGTCTCACAGATGAGCCAATCCCGCTCTCAGCCCTGCTCCAAAGCCAGGTTGGCATCCCAGTCTCGGTCCCACAGGATGGCTTCACCATGGTCTCACCATTCTCAGTCCCGGTCTCACACCAGGTCACACTCCCGAACTTGCACTCCAGACAGACAAGAGAAATCACGGTCCCATTCTCGGTCCCAGCAATGGCCAGGCAAATCTCGGTCCTGCTCTCAGTCCTGCTCCAGACAAGACAAGTCAAGATTGCAGTCTAGGTTTCATCCACAGTCCTGCTCGAGATCTCACACAGACATCTCTTACTATTTGGGATCTGATTCATTTTACAATGAGGACTGGTACTGGGATCACTATGAATTGTTGTCTATCCAGACACCACGGATACTGCCGTGACCCGTATTACTGGAACCAGGACTTACCTCCAAGATACCAATATTATGAAGACATCATCACTCTGGCCCCCAGGAGATACCACTACCCTCACAATCCCTCACCGTGGTTCAGACGGGACCATCGGTCCTCGGGACGGGACTGCTCATGGGAGGCTCGACACCATCTGGACCGGGATCACTCAACGGATAGGCTTCATTGTCCAGCGACCAGCAGAGAGCGCTCTCCAGTGGGTCAAGATACTCCTAAGGATTAGACCGAACCCAGGACCAACCAAAGTCCACAGCCCCGGTCCAGAACACCGATTTCCAGAACTTCACTACAGAGGAAGTCACCAACAATGCATCACCACACACCTCCACATCGCTCCCCACCCATGATGATGGGAAAGGGCATGAAGCTACCACCTCAAGAGCCCATAAGGAGGGCTACTGGCCTGGGACACCTGAACATCCCAAGCAAGGTGAATCCACTGCGTTCTCGTTCATAATCATCATCCACACCACTGACAAGGTCATGCACACTCTCCATCACCAAAGGTATCATCAAATCCGAGGGGCACTAATCCTTATCCCCCTTCCCAGTGGACGACGTCAAAGCATTCACAGACTTAATGCTGTGTATGGCAGGGGCTCTTGGCCTGAAGGTGAACCAGACTGATAATCAGGTAGATGACCCTATATTTGAGGACTTACAGCATCATTCACCATCGATTCCTTCCTTACCAGTCTCCCTGTACCTTCTACAGTTTTGAAGGGAGCATGGCAAACCCAGCATCAGTGCCTCCAACATCCAGATGCCTAGACCACCTCTACAGAATATCTTCTAAGTCGGCACGCTGGCTTACTTACCATCCTAAGCCCAATGCTGTAGTGGTGGATGAGGCTCAAATGAGATCCTCCCAGAAGCTCCATTCAACTCCAATGCACAGGGAGGGAAAGAAACTGGACACAATAGGACAAAAATGTTACTCATTGCCCTGTCTTCTGACAAAGATAGCAGCTTACAATGCCTATATGGGTGCATACCAAAAATTTATCTGGGATACTCTTGCTCCCCACCTTAGCAAGCTATCAGAGCAAGACCAGAGGATAGTTAACTCCTTCAGAGAAGAAGGTCTCTCTCACACAGGCTACCAGAGACAGGCAGCGAAACACATGGGGATTCTCCAGCAGGATCATAGCCAGTGCAATATAGCTGTACAACACCATGCTTGGCTTAGATCCTCAGGCCTTTCCTATACTGTGTGCTGCATCGCACTCAAGCTCTCAGCAATGTTTCAACAGCAAACGCTACCTAACATCCTACCGGAGGCGATTCAGCCCGACGTCTGTCCGCACATGCCCACCCACAACTGCCTTCTACATGCAGAAGAAGTTTCAGTCATCCTTCCGTCTCAAATCTCAGTTTGGAAAGAAGAAGTCAGATCGATCGAAGCAGCGAGTTTGACTACGGGATCACCCAGGCACCGTTCCCCGCCACCTCCTATGCTGACTGCCTTACTGCTGCCTATCACCACTGGCATGAGATAATATCAGACAGATGGGTCCTCAGCATAATAAAAAGGGCTACTTTATAGAGTTCGAACACCTCCCTCTTTTGGGAATCTACAGACTAACTCCTCCCTCCACCCCAATCATAGAAGAGGTGAACTCCTTACTACAAAAAGGCACTATAGAACCAATCCCGAGATCTCAAGTAGGAGATGCCTTTTTCTCCAGATACTTCCTGGTAGACAAGAAAGATGGAGGTCTATGACCTATTCTGGACCTCCGGGAGGTGAACAAATACATGCTTCCAAAAAAGTTCAGAATGGTTTCTCTCCCCTCAATCCTTCCACTGTTGCAAGCTGGGGATTGGTTCGCCACCCTTGATCTTTGAGATGCCTATTTCCACATTTTCATCACTCCACCCCACAGATGGTTCCTCTCCTTTGCCACAGGAGCCCACACGTTCTGATTCCGAGACCTACCATTTGGTCTGTGCACAGCCCCCAGAGTTTTCACGAAATGCATAGCAGTGGTGGTTGCCTGGCTGAGACAGAGAGGGATAATTGTCTTTCCCTACCTAGATGACTGGCTCTTTGCCGTCCATTCCACAGACAAGCTCTACACAGATATACGCTTGACCTTGTCCCTCCTAAACGACATAGGGTTCCTTGCAAATCTGGAAAAATCACATCTTGAACCAGGTTGTGCGATTCATAGGCGCAAGTCTGGATTCTATCCGCAGCAGTGCCCATCTACCAGACGACCATTTCAACAGCCTCAGGAGGGAGGTACAACATTGCATTGCAAGACAAAGGGTTCCAGCACAAGTCATTCAGCAGACCCTGGGCTACAGGGCCTCCACCACAGCCATGATGCCACTAGCCAGACAAGTGTGGTTCATCTCCAAATTCCATGCCCTCTGGGATAGCCCTTTCAAGTCGTTGTCCCTCCCATGGCCAATCCTCAAGAATCCTGGATGGTGGAAGGATCCGCAGACTGTGCAAGTGGGACTACCCTTCGGCCTGCACCATCCCACAAGGTCACCACGGATGCCACTCTGACAGCTGGGGCACTCACTCTCATGGTCTGACCATTCGAGGGCTCCATCTGAGAGACAGCTACACATTGATGTACTAGAGCTCTTGGTTGTGTTCAAAGCTCTAAAGGCCTTCAAGTCCTCCCTCAGGTGTCACCTCGTCCAGGTGGCCTCAGACAACACCACCACAGTATTTTATATCAACAAGCAGGGAGGCACACATCCCAGGATACTGTTAGACCTGACCATCCAGATATAAGATTGGTGTGTCAACCACCATATCTCCCTTACAGCCATTCACCTTCTGGGCACTCAGTACACAGTGGCAGATGCTCTCAGCAGGACAACCACCAGCAACCATGGATGGTCTCTGGCCCAGGATGTCCTAGATCACTTCTTTGCAGAATGGGGGAACCCTTCCATAGATCTCTTTGCGACCAGTGTGAACACCAGATGTCAGACCTACTGTTCCAGGGAACCCCAATCTTCGAGGAACCTGGGGGATGCTTTCCTTTTCCAGTGGGAAGGTCCCCTCCTCCACACCTTTCCACCGTTCCCCCTAGTGGCCAGGGTAGTGGCCAAGATCCAACACAACAAGGCACGATGCATCCTGAGAACTCCATGGTGGCCACACCAGGCATGGTTTTTGCCCCTCATTCTCCTATCGAAGGGATGCTACAGACACCTCCCTCTTCACCCGATCTACTTTCTCTACGAGAGGATCAAATCAATCACCCCAACCATCAGACCCACAGCATGGCTAATCAATCCCTAGATTCATTATCGCAACCAGCCTGTGCGATTGTGGAAGCAGGACAACGTCCTTCCACCCTGAAGGTGTACAAATGTAAATGGCAGAAGTTCTCTTCTTTTCTAGACAATAAGTGAATCCCCCAACACGAAGCTAATATACCACTTCTCGACTTCTTAGCAATGCTTTCTACATGGGGCTTCTCACTCTCCTCTGTAAAAGGATATGTGGCCGCAGTGTCATGGCATTTTCAATGCCTTGTTCAGGGTTTTCTAAAGGGCTACAAGAACTTACACCCCTCTGGTTGCAGGGCCAATTCCCACAAAATCACCATTTGAGCTGATGGCGATGTGTGACCTCCATCTCCTCTCCTTAAAGACTGCATTCCTAGTAGCTATTACCTTGGCATGCAGAGCAAGTGAGATATGTGCACTTCGGGTAGACCCACCATATACCAGGTTCCACCATATCAAGGTGGTTCTTTGCTGTGATGTGGCTTTTCTCCCTAAAGTGTTGTCATCATTCCACTTGAACCAGGACATAGTACTTCCAGCCTTCTTCTAGAACCCATCCATGGACCTGGAATGTTCCTTATATTCCCTGGACATTAGGCAAGCTCTAGCCTTCTATGTAGACAGAACTACATCCTTCCATAAATCCACCTGGCTGTTTGTCTGCTATGTGGGCCAACATAAGGGCAAATCAGTGTCATCACAGCGTTTCTCCAAATGGGTGGCATCGACCATATGTCTGGCCTACCAGCTGATGGGGAAGTCCCCCCGGAGTTTATCCGCAACCATTCCACAAGGGCAACATCAACCTCTATGGTCTTTCTGAGAGGAGTGCCCATTCAAGATATTTGCCGGGCCACCTTTGAGTGACACCTTTGACTTTTGTAAAAACTTTAATTTTTTATTATTATTATTATATTTGCATTCGTTTTTATAACAATCATAGCCTTCATAACGGTTATGAACATTTACAACTTCCTTACACAGTTGTCCTGAAACAGTTTCCACAAAACTATTTGGCTTTCTAAATAAATAAAAGCCTCAATCAACCTTAGTTACTATACCGTTTGCACAAATAATGCAGGTTATTTCATCTAATACATATTTCATCTAATACATATTTCATATTCCTGTAGTTACAAATCATATAATACATATACTAGATCCTCAATCCAATATAATAGTTATTATTTCGCTTCCGCCATTGTTTCTGTTAAAGCCTGCAAAATTACCAACAGAAACATCTAACTAAGAAAAGAAAGCAAATACAGAGCTCCTATATGACTTTTGTAAAAACTTTAAAGTGGACTCTACGTCATAAGCAGATGCAGCGATGGGAAGGGCGGTTCTATTTTCCTGTATTGCATGACATAGAACATAGAACCCTTAGGTATTTTTTCAGCAAATATATTTTTCACATCTGTATTCCTTGTATGTGTATGTCTATTCTATCTGGCAGAACGCTCCCTCCTCCATCAGATGTGAGCTTGCTAGTCTACCCTTTATGTGTAGATTCACAGAGACTGCAAAGAAGGACAGGTTGGTCATCTGTGAATTCACACAAACCTCCCATCCTCCCCTCTAGTGTCCTGCCTTTTTATAATATGAGCTGCTACTCATGCGGCTATACAGAACTGAGGGGCCAGGCAGGCGGGGAGCCTATTTAGACCTGGGGATGGTGGGCGGGGCTACTGTCAACATTTGAATGAGGTTCTAATGATTTCTGAAGTGCTCTGCGCAGGTACATGATTAACCCTTTATGTGTGAATTCACAGAAGACCACTTGAAGAACTACAGTTATAGGTAAGCAACCTGTCCTTTCAGCCCACCGTCTTCACAGGCACGCCTGATGGGAACATGGGAGAGGACCTTCCCAGTTGCTGCTCCAGTGCTCTGGGACTCTCTTCCTGGGGAAGCTAGATCCCTCCTTAATGTGCTTTTGGAAGCAGGCAAAACCCCCTCTCTTCTGGCAGGCCTTTGGTGAATAATCTGAGCCTACATCTATGTTTTTAAGGACGAGTAAAATTATAATGTATTTTAAATGTTTAATGTTTTAATATTGTAAGATATTAATTTTGTTTTATTTTAATTTGTATATATCTCTTTTCTTTTTCTAGGTTCTAAAATGTATATGTTTTAAATTTTGTAAGCTCATCTTGAGGTCCAGTATTGGGCGAAAGGCAGGATAATAATAATAATAATAATAATAATAATAGATTCAGAATGAGTGAATATATAAATACATATTCCTTTTCCAGGTGTGTATTCCTATTATATCAGAGAGGCGTGTGTGTGAGCGAGAGGGTGTTTGGGTTTTTGTTTGTTTGTTTGTTTGTTTTGCATCTGTATGCATGTGAGAAAGGGAAGTGCATGTTTGCCTGTAGCTGTAAGAAGGGGGAATGGGGTATGTGTGTGCTTTTGCATATCTGTATGTAAGAGAAGGTTTTTGATTTGTGTGGGGGTGTCTTTGTATATCTGTGTGTGTGAGTGAAAGGGAGGATATTAAGAGTCTTCCTCTGTAGAGCAATATTAACAGTGCAATTATGTGCATATCTACTCAGAACTAAGTCCCATTGAGTTCAGTGGGACTTACTCCCAGGGAAATGTCTACAACACTGTAATCTAATTATAGCATCCTAAAAGACCATTGGAATATATCAAATTCTTTATGACATTCATGTTCTTTCCAACTTTATGTATTTTAAGTACTTTTATTCCTTATACCTCCTGGTGCTGAAGGTGTTGCACATGATTTTCCCTACTTCCAGTACTATTTTTACCTCAGCAACAAACCTGTGAAGTAGGTTAGACTGAAAGGCTTTTATTATCTCAAGGTGACTAAATGAGCTTTATGGGGAAGCTGGGATTTGAATCTGATATATTAATGTGTGTTGAACAGACAGGTTGGGTGTGATCACAAACCATGTGCAGTGATCATTAATATGAGAGAAAGCTGTCATTCTGAGCAAGGACTGGCTGATTTTACATTAATATATAATATTGATAATCATGCCATGCATAAACACAATATTATATTTATTAATTTGTGGGTTTCCTTTCTTTTTTCCTAAACTCAGTTTCTAAATCCAGAGGTTTCTCTGCAAAAAAAAAAAAAAAAAAAAAAATTGTCGTTATCTGCTGTCAAGTCAACTTTGACTTATGGTGACCCCATGAATGAGAGTCCTTCAAGTCACCCTATCCTCAACAGCCCTGCTCAGTTTGTGTATGCTCAAGGAGGGTATGTTGTACTAATGTACAATGGCATTTGAACACACTTACCTTCTGCCTACCTATGGCTGTATGCTGGAGTGGCTTCTTAATTTAAGGAAATTCAGCTTTCTTTAAAGCTGAAAACTTTTTTAAAAATATCCAAATATTTATCAGTCTTGAAAGAAGGCATAAAACATGAGTGACATCCCAATTGTGAAAGTAACAAATCAGTTTGCCTTTAATAGCACTATTTTGATGAAGTATCTGTACTGGTTCTTTCAGTTTTCTGAAAAGTTAATAGTGGTACTTGGGATCTTTTTAAAATAGTTTTTGTTGTTGTTCTTGTTGTTGCTGCTTAAGTTCCCTGGATAGTGCATACATACACAAACAAACAAACATACAAAGCCAATTGAAACATTAAACAATATGGCCTGGCCATTAAAGTGTAATCCTATACCAATTTATCTGGGAGTAAGTCCCATTAAACTTGATGAAACTTACCTTTGGATAAACATATATAAGATTGCACTTTTAATGGAGATAACACTGCTAAAGGAAACCCTAATAAATTTGTAGGGGTCACAAATATCTATATCTATATCTATATCTATATCTATGGATACAATATAATCCACCAAACCTAGTCCTGGTTTTGTCAGAGAGAATTATGGCAACCCTGTGTCAACGTCCAATTTTGAGGTGATGGCTGAGGGAGTGGGAGAAGTTTGAAGGTTGGGTCTGTTTAGGTGGATGTCTTCTGCTCTGTGGTTGAGGAACACGGAGCAAATAAGCAAGGAAAATGTGGGCGGGAAAGAGGGATCATAAGATGGAGACTGTCATTGCTTCTGTAGAAGAGGCTGCGGTTGTGACAGGAAGACTCTCTTAGCTTCGGCAACTGAAAAAGCCCAGAAAAAAACCACAGAAAACCTATAGCTCTCTCTTCACGCCACAATGTGGTTTGGTGCATGCGTGTTCTGTTTGGGTACACAGGATTTGGCCACTCAGTTTTGGCAGGAAGGAGCTGCACCTGGGCTGAAGCTGCAGCTGTGTTCTCCAACCTCCATCTCCCAGCCTGGGGCGAGTAATGACTGGTACCTCCGTGGCTTTCCCTATTCCTTCTCCCCTCACTGTCAATCCAGCAGAAAGCCAGCTTTTAAGCCTTAAAGCCTGGTTTTCAGCTGCAATTTCCGATTTCCTCTCCTTGCAGCAGAAAGAAGTGAGGTGGGGATTTGGAAGGGAAATAAGCCCTTTTGGATTTCCACTCCTAGCAGCAGAAAGCCAGGTTTTAAATATGAAAAGGAAATCCAAGATGGGCTTATTTTCCTTCCAAACTCCCACCCCACTTCTTTCCTTCTGTATTTTCTCTCCTTGCAGCAGACAAAAGCCACTCTCTTTTTGTGTCAGGAGGTCTGGTCAGCCTTCCCCAGATTCATTCCCTCCTACCCCCACAGGCCTTGTAGGACAAAAGGTTGCCCATTTACGAATTACAGTGGCAGGGGGGAGAGGTATCAATCTTCTGTTCAGAGACACTGAGTTATAAGGGATCCCTGGAGGTAATTTAACTCTCCCCTCCCAACATATAACAGCTGGCTACCTGGAGGGGGCTTTGCCAATTCTGGGAAATCTTGGCTGGGCCATTGCCCCCCCCCCCGGGCTTGAGCCCCCTTGGTAGTTTATGCCCCTGCATACTCTTGCTCTAGTGGATGTGTTTATGGATGTCTATTGCCTGGTTGAAGAATATCTAGATCCTTTGTTTGTCTTATATCCCCATTCTCTGCAATCCTGTTTTGTTTTGTTTTGTTTTATTTATGTCAATACCAGTTAAACTTTGATCCTATGATTCACTGATAACATGAAATCAGTAGCAATTCTGGGATCAAAATATGTATTTATGCATTTCTAAACAAATAAAAATAATTTATAAAAATAAATTGTGGATTAGGGAAGAAAAAACTCATATCAAGCACACTTCCATTGTAATCTATCAATAGAATTGTAATCTTAACTATGTATCAGCAGAGCAAATGAAAATGACAGCACAAATTAGTATGAAAGACAAAGGCAGGTGGTGTAACCTAATTTAAGAGGGGAAAACACTGTGATCTTCCATGAAAGCTTAGAAACTGCCATAAACCAAAAGCAGAAGGAAATATGTAACATTGGTACAGTAGTTGAATTTATAAGATTGTTAATTAGGGAAATCCAAGTTTTGGGAAGAATCGAGTGTGTATATGTGTATTCTTAAAGAACATTTTTGCAGAAGAATCCTTTCTGCAACCTGTAACTTTAAAATCATGTTATTTCAAAATGTTTACCGTATATAACTTTTATATTTAGGAACTCAAAAAAGTAACAACTGTTCATATGTTAAGAGAGGATGTAACTTTCAAAGTATTTAGAAGACTGTAGAATCAAAAGTATACACTTTGATCACTCTTTAGGTTGCCAGAAGCACATAAATACTACTACATGAAATCTGATAGGGAGATAATAGAAAAGCAGAGGGATGAAAAAATCCAGCAGCACCTTTGAGGCTAATTGGTTTATTCCAACATGAACTTTCATGGATATCTATTCATTTCTTCAGACTTCTTCATATGGGGAATAGCTGTACCCACATATTGAATTTAGCTGGTGCAAATGGGGAAGGAATGTGTTTCATGGAATCATAGAACCATAGAGGTGGAAGAGACCACTAGGGTCATCCAGTCCACACACATCCCCATCCCATTTCCTTTCCTATTTTTAAGAATTTGCCAGAATTCATATATTCCATATTTAGGGTAGAAAATACTTGAGTTTTTAAAAAAGTGCTGGAAAAATGAATGGATGAGACTGCAAAATGGATAGATCCCCCCCACACACACACACACCTGATGATTTCAGCATGTAGCACAGACCCAGGGACAAGGAACCAATGAGTACTAAAGCCCTGGGTTTATTTGTAGAGATTCTTGGAAGGGAAGAACCACATTGGTCCCTGATGGATTTCTCTAAGAGAAGCAAACAAAAAGGATACTGCTTCCATGACAAAGGCACAGAAAATTACCATTATGTGGAGTCAGGAAGAACAACAAAAGGAACTGACCAAGTCAATGGCCTGCCTAAGCAAATAGTTTCCTCCACTTAATGGCAGACTTTTGCCAGCTCCAAGATGCCTTGGGGATATTCAGCCCTTAGCTTGATCTAGTCATACCTACTGCCTAATTGGTGATTCTCAAGTACATTTTGTGTTGTAAGAAACTGTTTTATGTAGTTGTGGTTGATTAGGCTTATATTGCTAAAATGTATCATGTGTATATATGACTGTGCTGATCACAGGAGATTGTTACATAATGGACTTCACTTTTCTGGGCTTTTTCTCTGCATCTGGGTGACGCTGCTGTTAGCCTTCCATGCCAAATCATATGAGACAACTCAATGCCTGTCAAGTCATCAGAACACTTTTGGCCATTAGAACATATGAAGTTACATTGAATGGGCTTTTACCCTCGTGGTCTCTTCCAACTCTGCAATTCTATGATTCTATGATTCTATGATTTTGATTCTCTTCCAGAAGGAGCTCTTGTGCTAAGGGACATATAAAATGTTGGTATTTTGCTTGTGCTTGATGGGTTCAGTGTAGTTAGATACAAAAATATTCTTCCTTATTATTATGAAAAAGATCACTTTTGATCCATTTTGGTATCTTGTAGCACAGAGGCCTCCCACATTTTTGCATCAGGGACCCATGTGGAATTTTGAGGAAATGTGACAGGATCTTCACAAAGTGGCTGTAATGTTGGGTTTGCCTAGTCACAAAATATCCCTTTCACAGAAATGCGAAGTGGGGAACTAAGGGCTCATCTATACTGGCCAGAATACACCAGCTTCCCGCCAGCATATCCTGGCCCCTGATCAGGCCCATTGCACCTCTATTACCTGCACAAAACAGAATGGAGTCCACACAGACACACAAGCCCACCTCTGCAGCCAATGCCATCTGCGTTGCACTCTTTGAAGTCAGGGAGGAGGCCATGGTCACATGCTGCAGGCTGTTAGTGCCCCTAATGAGCCCCCACTTCCAGAACCCCCCCCAATTGGTTTATTAATAATTTGGCTTATTAATGTGGTCTTCCACTGGGAAGAGCAGTGAAATATCCTAAGAATGCATATACTGAAAGCTATACATCACCCAAAGGAAGAACTACTGACAAATTCAAAGATATGAGGAAATATGAGGTCAAAAGGACATTGCCTCCACCACACACCCAGGTGACAGACAGTTGATCCTAATAGATGGGAGGAGTATTCCTTTGTTTGAAGGTATCAAGCTTCCCTTCCCTAATCACCTAACCATCAAAAGAGATAGTTCAAGCAATGTGAATCCAATCATCAGCCATTTAAGGCAGTTTGCAACACTTTAGCATCTTCAGACAACTATTGTCAAGGCCAGGAGTCATCCAGGAATGCATTGTGCAATCTTTGGAGACTTGTTTCAATCCATGAAACTTGTTCACCTCAGGGCATAATTTTGGTATAAATATTGCCCCCAAATCATGCCTCATTGCACATAGAACCTTTGCTTGGGGACATTCTGTCACTCTGTATTAGCCACTTCAGATTCATCCATCCACGCTGCTGGTTTGCTCAATGATTTTGGACTACAAGACAGGTACTGTGTCACCCCAGCAATCTCCCTATCTATCCCTCTGGCAACCTCTCTTCTTCCATTCCTAGTGGTCTTATGTGAATGTTTCTTGTATGAATGTGTGTGTGCTTGGTGTTATTATTTTATGTCATTAACAAATATCATTGTTCATTTTTTCATTTTTCATTTGTGTGCATCTGTTCAGGGTTAGTGGGGTATACAATTGGAGAAGAGGTCCCTTTGTTGCCCCCTTTTGCATTGCTAAGGTCAAGTTGCTAATAATTTCCCCAACATATTAGAAACTTGATACTTTCTTGGAATTTCCAAGGCCTCTTTGGGTAACAAGGTTTTGCTATGGCTTCATGGCTTCAGGGAGTGCAACAGGGACAGTGGCAGTGGCAGCTGCAGACACAGGCTGGCGTGCCAGTATGGACTCCTGTGGTGCTGTGGGGCCTGATCCATTTTTGCCTAAATAAGGCAGTTTCCCCATGTATTTTGATGAAACAGTTCAATGGGCTTTATCTCGTCTTTCCCCATGCCTTTGCCCCAGGTGTCATCAGGACAAAATGGGGCAAGAGCCCTGCATTGTATGGACTGCAGGGCTCCAAGATGGGGACAAGATGAGGTAAATGGTCTGTCTAGACAAGCCCTAAGAGAGAAGTCATTTACTCATGGAATCATAGAGTTGGGTCATTGGGTCCAGCCCCTGCTCAGTGCAGGATCTCCAGATAAAGCATCTCCAGCAGGTAGCTGTCCAGCCTCTTTTTGTCCAAAGGAGACCCCGCCACCTCTAGGCAATTGGTTCCATTGCCAGACCACTCTTACTGTCAACAAGTTCCTTCCAATATTCAATTGAAATCTACCCTCCTGTAACTTAAAACCATTAGACCTTGTCCTACCCTCTGGGGCAGCAGAGAACAGGCCTGACTCTTCCTCTCTGTGATAGTCTTCAAGGTATTTAAAGAGCGCAATCATGGAGATTATCAGATGGGCCCTTTAATACCATCCCTGTCTCACCCCCCCCATCCAACCCACTCCTGCCCCACTCCTGTCCCTGTGTATACTTAAAAGAAAAACTTTTCAAATACCTACCTTATACCAAGATAGAAACTGCTCCACCTCCCCTCGGCAGGCTGGGAGTGAATGCAGCTGTCACAAAGCTGCATTTACGTCCCGTAAAGCAAATTCCAGCCATTCTCGCGGGAGAATGATCACACAAGAAATTTAAATATAAAAAGAAAAGATAATGTCAAAAAAGAAAACCAAACACCAGAACACACTTTAAATTCTACAAGTAACCCAGGGAGAGGGGGGAAAGGGTGTCACTTACCTCCTCACCCTGATTGCACCTGGAAGTGTTTAGCAGGGCTAGGATTAGGGTTAGGCATCGCACCAGCATAATGGGGTTCCTTTTCAGATGCCCGTGGTTCCATCACAGAGACAGAATGGGTGATTTATTAATGGTTTAAATTGTTAATAAGAGGAAGCGGGGGGACAAGAGCAGAATAGGAGCATGACACGACAAGGACAACGTTGTCTGAAAAAGAAGCCTTTTAGCGATCTCCTGTTGTCCCTGTGCTGGGATAATTGATACGTGTGATAATATCCTATATCACTCCTCAGTCTTCTCTTCATCAAGCTGAACAAGCATAGCTCCTTCAACCTTTCCTCATATGTTTTGTTCTCCATACCTCTTATCATCCTTGTTATCTTTCTCTGAACCTGCTCCAATCTTTCTACATCTTTCTTAAAATGAGACACCCAGAACTGGACACAATACTCCAGATGAGGCTTGACCGATGCAGAATATAGGCGGACTGTTACTTCCCTCATCTTGGAAACTATGCTTCTATTAATGCAGGCTACTCAGTAGCCTAACTAAAAGCCAGAGGCCCAAAATATCCATACTCCACAGTTCTCTCTCTTCTTCAGGATCACCCTCAAACTCTTTCTATCCTTTCCTCTCTTTCCACAGCATCCAGTACACAATATCCATTCACTTGTTTGTGGGGGCCAGGTTACTTCCAATGATAATCAAACATTTACAGATTTCTTCTAATATTTTTAGCATCATAAGGCCCATCTACACAAGGGGGGAGGAGCACCTCATGGTAATGACATTTTGTAGCAGCAGCAACATGTTTTAATGGTGTTTTTGGCCCCAGAAGCTTTGCATGCCAGATGGTGCAAAACCTTAAAAAAAAAAAACTGTTGTCTTAGGTGTGTTGGAGCAATAAAGTGATTTTTTGCATTAAAAGGCTAGCAAAAAAACAAACAAAAACAAAATAAAACCCAACACCCTGTTTATCGCCTTAGCAATTGCTTGCTAAAGTGAAAATCTAACACGGTGGCAGCAGGCACTTGCCCTGTTACCAGTCCCTACCTCCCACACCCACCTGGCCAGCTTTGTGCTTCCTCTCATATGGGGAAGCAATTCAAAGTGAATCTCTTGTCCCAACGAGCAGGAATTTGCATCCCCTCACTGTTTTAAAAAACTATGGGACAAGCCATACTCCAAGAGTATTAAAAGAGCTGGCAAATATAATCTCAGAGCCATTGGCAATAATATTTGAGAACTCCTGGAGAACAGGAGAAGTCCCAGCAGACTGGAGGAGGGCAAACGTTGTTCCCATCTTCAAAAAGGGGAAAAAAGAGGATCCCAACAACTATCGTCCAGTTAGTCTGACATCAATACCAGGGAAGATTCTAGAACAGATCATTAAACAGAGAGTCTGTGAACATTTAGAAGGCAATGCCATAATCACAAAAAGTCAGCATGGGTTTCAGAGAAACAAGTCATGCCAGACTAATCTGATCTCTTTTTTTGATAAAGTTACCAGCTTGGTAGATGAAGGGAATGCTGTGGACATTGCATACCTTGATTTCAGTAAGGCCTTTGACAAGGTTCCCCATGACATTCTTGCAAACAAGCTTGTAGAATGTGGGCTAGACAAGTTAACTGTTCAATGGATTTGTAATTGGTTGACCGGCCGAACCCAAAGGGTACTCAGCAGTGGCTCCTCTTCGTCTTGGAAAGATGTGACCAGTGGGGTGCCACAGGGTTCTGTCCTGGGCCCCGTGCTATTCAACATCTTTATCAATGACTTAGATGAGGGAATTAGGGGCATACTTATCAAATTTGCAGATGACACCAAATTGGGAGGAGTAGCTAATACCCTAGAGGACAGGATCAAAATTCAGAATGACCTGGATAGACTGGAGAGCTGGGCCAAAGCTAACAAAATGAAATTCAATACGGAGAAATGTAAAGTACTGCATTTAGGGCGGAAAAATGAAATGCATAAATATAGGATGGGAGAGACCTGGCTGAATGAGACTACGTGCGAAAGGGATCTAGGAGTCCTAGTAGACCACAAGTTGAACATGAGCCAACAGTGTGATGCGGCAGCTAAAAAGGCCAATGCAATTTTGGGCTGTATCAATAGAAGTATAGTGTCTAGATCAAGGGAAGTAATAGTGCCACTCTATTCTGCCTTGGTCAGACCTCACTTAGAATACTGTGTCCAGTTCTGGGCACCACAATTCAGAAAGGATATTGACAAATTGGAGCGTGTCCAGAGAAGGGCAACTAAAATGGTGAAAGGTCTGGAACCAATGCCTTATGAGGAGAGACTTAGGGAGCTGGGTATGTTTAGCCTGGAAAAAAGACGGTTTAGTGGCGATATGATAGCCCTGTTTAAGTATTTGAAGGGATGTCACGCTGAGGATGGAGCAGGCTTGTTTTCTGCTGCTCCAGAGACTGGAACACGGAGCAATGGGTGCAAGCTCCAGGAACAGAGATTCCACCTCAACATTAGGAGGAACTTTTTGACAGTAAGAGCTGTTCGGCAGTGGAACGCACTCCCTCGGAGCGTGGTGGGGTCTCCTTCCTTGGAGGTCTTTAAACAGAGGCTGGATTGCCATCTGTCGGGGATGCTTTGATTGTGATTTCCTGCGTGGCAGGGGGGTTGGACTGGATGGCCCTCGTGGTCTCTTCCAACTCTGCAATTCTATGATTCTATGATTCTATAAGCCACAAAGACTTTTCCTGCATTGTTTTTGCCATTTTGCCCCCCCCCCTGCCTTCTGCATAGTGTGGATTGGTGCGGGATCCCATTTAGATAGGTAGGATTCCCAGCGAATTTCCTGAGGGGTATTTTGACTATTTAGACAACCCCTCAGAATCCTTTGGATAGAACCACAAGGACCATCTAGTCAATATGCAACTAAAGCACTCCTGAAAGACACCCATACAACTTCTATTTAAACAATTTAATGTGTTGGAGTGTGTCTGGTTTAAAAATGCCAACAATTACCAAAGGTGGGAAATGTGGCTAGTGCTGTCGAAAAGTGTTCTGTAGAAGATTCAGGGGGAAGGCCAATCCCATTCAGATATCCTGGACTGAGGCCTAATCTTGATTAACTAGTACATTGCTACCCAAAAGATGATGGTAATTGTAACTGAAAAAGATTCTAGATGCTCTGCAATTAGAATGACCATGTCAGAATTTCTAGCAACTTAGAACTGTTACTTAAGAATTTATCAGGGGTAATATTCATATTTTATTGACAATTTGCAAACTGTTGATTGTTAGATATTTGGCAAATGAAGTGACCAGTAAAAAAGAAGAGCATTCTAGAGTAATAAAAGCTATACAAGATGTTTCGGAATAAAATAATCTCAATAGAATTTAAACCAATTTGCATTCTATTGCAGATCACAAGACTAAAAATTGACCGGAATCCATTTGCAAAAGGATTCAGAGATTCTGGAAGAAACAGGTAAGATCTTCATCTCCCCTTCCTTGCTTTAGGTTAACTCTTCTGTGGTACTTTATTGTAGCATTCCTTTCCAGCAAGACCTATGCACAATGTCTACTGAGTTAAAAATTCTGTATCTAACACCTAGGTGCAACACATAAATTCACTTATTTATTTTCAAAATTCATACCGTACCTTTCACTGATTCTCATGGTGGCTTATGGACAACTGGTAATACAACAACTCAAAACACAACCTCATTCACCAGCAATCCTTATCCATTGGTAGGCTGTTGCACTGCTCCGTTCAGTTCTTTTTAGACATACAGAAAGCTAAGAAATAAGCATCTAAGGACTGATGTTGTAAGTTCAAGAATTTACATTCTGAGAAAAATTGTGAAGGACTATGGCAGTTGTTTGTGCAAATGTGGTAATCGTATATTTAGAACTGTGGAGATGGCTGTATGATGAAAATGGTCTGTGACCATGTGCTTGGGTGGCTTTGCTCAGGCACAGCTGAACAAGATGTTTGCAGAGTCTGTCTGGTACAGTTGGACATTTTCCTCAAAAAGGCTGGGAGTCACAGAAACTTGTGGCTCATTAACGTTAAGAAGGGCAGGAAATTGCAATAGCACTGCTGCTGTAGAGAAGTCAGTGAAGTTTTCTGCTGATGTTGAAGGAATTACACATCAAAGAGAGCCACCTGGGGGTTTAGGGCAGAAAAGCCACAGGAAAGAATTAGAGTCCATTGAGGAGGAAGGTTTTGGCCTTCTTAATGAAGTTTCTGCCAAGATTTTATTGTATTTCCATGCTCAGTCAACAATTTGCTGTAATTCTGAGAGACATCCCCCAAAGAAATCACACCATATGTGCTTGCATGGGTGGATCAAAGTAAAAGGCATTTGCAGGACAGAGTAAAGAAGTGCTGGAGAGAGTCTCTTTGGTATTGTTATTTCCTCACCTGGCAAATCTTAGGAACTTTAATTTTGAGGACCAAAAACAAAGAATTTTCAGCATCCTCACCAAATTACAGTTCCCAGGATACGTGGGACACCATGATGGTTCAACTGGAATAAAACTGGTATACAAGTAATACAGCATCATTTGGAAAGTTACTTTCAAGAACAATAAATATTGTGAAGCCATCCATAACTGAATATTGGTAGGATGCTAGCTAGGAATCAGAACATCATTTTACCCTAGCTCAGTTATGCATAGTTTCACTATGGACTTTTTCGGATGAATGAAATATACCGCAAGCAGCCTCGTCACGTTGCGAGGCTGCTGCGCTGGAGAGCGTCCGTTTCGTATGACGCTTGCCCCTGGCGGTACTGTTGCGGTACCGCGGGGAGAGTTGAGCGTCATATTTCCTTGATTTTTAAGAACGAAAGTTGATATGAAAGGATAGAAGGCTAAGTGAACCTTGGAGCCTGCTGGAATCGAACTTGCAACGTGGTGATTTCCAGTACTGGTATTTAACCACTGTGCCACCAGGGCAGTGTTTTATACACTTGATTTTATGTTACATTTTAATCAAATCTTTTTAAAAAAATCTTTATTTAATTACTGGTAATGGCTATAAAATCTTAATTTTTAAAGTTTTTTAAAAAGGATTGGTGTGTTTTAATAAGGTGATGTTAACTGTAGAGCAGGACAGGTTATAAGGGATACTAGTCCATTGCTTCTGACTTAAACTTTCCTATAAAAATGTTTTTCCTCTAAACAGACAGAGCTGGGCTATTTATAGGAAGGAATAATTACTGTTGCTTCCTAAGCTCTTGTATTTTCTTACAGAGTTTTCTTCATTTAAAATTGTCCTCTGAATGAAACTGAGTAGCACACAATGAAAAAAATGCATTTTTGTTGTTTTCTTTCACAAAGCCTTTCCTTTAAAAAAAATGTTTTCCTTTTTTATGCTAGAGTTATTAAGGCCTTTTCTCTTTCACTGTTTCCCACAGGTTTTTAAAAAATAAGTTACTACAACATTCACAGGGTAGAAAAATGCCACTAAAAGCCTGGTTTGTTGCCCATTATAAACCTATGGTTTTTATTTGCTCATAAATTCCAACAAATAGTTCCCCCAAACCCTGTTCAACCCAATAAAACCCAGCTGAATTAATTAGTGACTTGGGAACACCTTTATAAATGGGTGACCCCACAAAGTGAACATAGTGTGTGTTGGACCTGAAGAAAAGGGACAGGGTACAAATGGCTTCTACAGTGAATTAAATCCAGCCAAGCATTGGTATTATCTCTATTGGCTTCTGAACAAATGAATGGTTAAAAACTGAGTGTTTAGCATGAACTATAGAGGAAATATTTAATGAGTAATCAACAGACCTGAAAGCATGGGGAAGTTTCTACAGTAAATGCAGCCCTGCAATGTGCATTGAAAAGTTGTACTTTGTAATTTCTAATTTGTATAGCGTATATGTATTAAAGGAAAAAGTAATAAAAATATTTAAGAAAATTTGGCATATGTATGCCTCTTGCCATATGGGGGCAACAACGTAAGAATAGCCAGATTCCCCTATTTGTTCTGATGCTTTTGTTACACATGGGTACAGACATAAATCCAAAGTCCAAAAGAAATAAAGCAAATAATTTCTGAAGAGAAAATGTTTCTCAAGCTGGCTTTAAAATATGGTTTGAAAGTGGCTTCCCCATCTTAACCCCCCTTTCTAATAGCCCCTCCTTAACCCCTCCTTCCTCTGTCCTCTACTTCACTGTCCCAGCCTCAGCTCTTCTCCTCCAAGATCCATCTAGCTAGGACTATCTGTGATTTCTCTTAGTAAGAATGCTTTGTAAACAAAAGATAAAATATTTTCTCTAAGTGTACTTTTTTTTTTTGTTTAAAGGTTAGCAACTTTTACAAAAAAACAAACAACCCCCCCTCTCAATTAACAATAGTGGTAATAAATAAGCATTCCCCAGCATCATTTGTATACTTCCTAATGCATAGTCAAGCTGAGGTTTTATTTTTATTTTTATTGTTTTTGCCAAAGATGCTTCTACCTGAGATGGGTGAATACTGATGCAAACAAGTACCAGCTTATTTTTGTTTCCTTAAGGTTCATACAACAATAAACATGTTTTGCATCTTCACAATGTTGAATATCTTGTTTATGAGTACATCAAGTGTTAACAATATCAAGTAAATCCACTTCTTTTTCAGGTTGTAACACAAGCAAATGGGGAAAGGTTCAAGGGTGAACGTGGATACTTTTGCAAGGGATTGTAAATATTATAACATTATAATTTATCCATTTTTTTTTAAAAAAAGCATATGGCTAACAAATGAAATTAGAAATTTGTAAATTGCTAGGGCAAGGTTTCTCAAATTGTAGTCCTACTTTTAGAATTAAGTCCTACTGACTTGTATAGGATTGATGCAGTGGAGCATGTTGGTGGTGTAGATATTTTAAGAAGATATTCCAAAGATCAAATAAACTGGCTTCATAACAGAAGAGTTAAATGGCAGACAGAACTGTATAGTAGCTGGTAGGAGAGGCCAACCAGATGGACAGTGTGAAATAGATATCCATTATTGAAATAGATATATGGAACATATTTTGTATTGTTTGTTCATTTCATATATTATCTACATGTTCTACATGATCTACCGGGCTTACCACACTCTGAAGGAAAAAGGAAGTGCAGCAGGAAGGTTCCGTCTTCCATGCTACCTTACTGCATGATGTCATCATTCGTCTGGTGTTCTTCCATTCTGGTCCCATGGGAGACTAAGGTAAAACTATGTCTTCTTGCTAACGGGTTTTTCCAGTTAGCAAAAAGATGTGGTTTTACTTTGTCTCCCACAGGACCCGAACGAAAGAATGACATCATGCAGTAAGGCAGCATGGAAGATGGAAGCTTCCTGCTGTAATGCTGCTTTAATTCGGAGTGCAGTAAGCTTCTACATGTACATGTGAAAGGGATCTAGGAGTCTTAGTAGACCATAAGCTGAATATGACTCAATAGTGTGATGCGGCAGCCAAAAAAGTCAATGTGATTCTGAGCTGCAGAATCTAGACACTGTCTAGTGCCTAGACAGAAGGAAGTAATAGTGCTGCTGTATTCTGCTTTGGTCAGACCTCATCTGGAATGATGTGTCTAGTTCTGGACACCACAATTTAAGAAGGATTTTGACAAGCGCTAACATGTCCAGAGGAGGGCAACCAAAATGGTGAAAGGTCTGGGAGCCATGCCCTATGAGGAGCGGCTTAGGGAGCTGTGTATGTTTAGCCTGGAGAAGAGAAGGTTAAGAGATGACATGATTGCCATCTTTAAATATTTGAAAAGATTTCATATTGAAGATGGAGCAAGCTTGTTTTCTGCTGCTCCAGAGACTAGGACATGGAACAATGGAAAAGAGATCCCACCTAAACATTAGGAAGAACTTCCTGACAGTAAGAGCTGTTCAGCAGTGGAATGCACTGCCTTGGAATGTGGTGGAGTCTCCTCCTTTGGAGGTTTTCAAACAGAGGCTGGATGGCCATCTGCCAGGAGTGCTTTGATTGTTTATTCCTGCATGGCAGGTGTTTGGACTGGATGGCACTCGTAGTCTCTTCCAACTCTATGAGTCTATGGTTCTATGATCCTAGGACTCTATGAGGCTTCTATTGTTGGGCTAGAGCAAGATAGTAGCATTATTGGGGAATACTTACTGCACGGCGTCATCTTTATCCTGTTGCTGGTGTGTGCTTCAGTCGTTTCTGAAGCGCACCTTATCATGACTGGGAAAATCCATCAATGACTCCCAATAACACTGCTATCATGGTAGTACCACTTGTGCAGTAATCTTTTCTACTTCAGAAACAGAAGTGAGACAGCTGTCCCATGGCACAAGGGGGTAGGATTCTCCTCCTCTTCCCCTCTCTTCCCTCTCCCCTACACCGTGGTCAAGCAAGCCAGCTGTGCCTTCCATTATTTATTTTTGCTGCTGTAATCTGCTGGCCCAATCTCTCTTCCCTTGCCTTCCCTGTCCTTATCACTCTTTCCCCCACACACACCTCCCCTCCCCTGATCTCTCTTCCCCAACCCTGATCTCTCCCCCGCCCCACTAGCCTGATCGCTCTTTCTCCAGCTGAGAAACTCTCCCTCCAGCTGAGTTAACTCACTAGTAACTACTTTTTTATTCTGAACTCGGTTTGCAGCAATTGAAGTAAGTTGAGGATGAAAGAGGAACATGGGAGGAGGAGAAGGGAACTGGGGCATTTTAAAAGTAGCTGAGAAAGTGGGACACCAGAGGATTAACAGGGAGTATCCCTGCTTAACTGGGACAATTGGAGGGTATGCCTCACTAAGGAGCTGGACACAAGCTTAGACACTTTTAGTGCACTGCACCAGCATAGGCAGTGGCAATGTAAAGAAAATGGATGCAGGTGCAACAGCCATAAAGGAAGTCAGATACTGGGAGAATAAGCTCCTCACATCTTGTCTTCCCTTGCCACCCTTGCTTGGCCTTGAGAAAAGTGCATCCACTAGCCTAGTATGCTAAGAGCATTCCAACCATAGCAGGCAGACTTTTGTCATAGTCTTTCATCTCCACTATGGGGAGTCTGTATTGTGTTTCTATTTAAAAGTCTAGTTGTTATTTCAAATGCATGCCTACATATAATTTAAGACATGCAATTTTTACACAATTCTGTGCCCTCTTTTTATGTGGGTGGGCAATGTGTATGGCTACAGACTGGAGGTTGTGCTCAGCTTTATACACAGATTTCTTCCATAGAGACATAGAATCATAGAATCATAGAATCATAGAATTGCAGAGTTGGAAGAGACCACGAGGGCCATCCAGTCCAACCCCATGCCACGCAGGAAATCACAATCAAAGCATCCCCGACAGATGGCCATCCAGCCCCTGTTTAAAGACCTCCAAGGAAGGAGACCCCACCACGCTCCAAGGGAGTGTGTTCCACTGCCGAACAGCTCTCACTGTCAAAAAGTTCCTCCTCATGTTGAGGTGGAATCTCTGTTCCTGGAGCTTGCACCCATTGCTCCGTGTTCCAGTCTCTGGAGCAGCAGAAAACAAGCCTGCTCCATCCTCAGCGTGACATCCCTTCAAATACTTAAACAGGGCTATCATATCGCCTCTAAACCGTCTTTTTTCCAGGCTAAACATGATTGTAAAGAAGGGTGTTACAGCTGCTTAACTGTCTTCTTGGCATGGTGGTTTTTATATGCTTTATAGGAGGAACATCCAATCAATTGAACTACCAGCAGTCTTCAGTGGTACTCCAATACACAGGCTAATCACCATAGTAAGATCTTCACCTTTATGTAATTCATAAGGTTCAGTAAACTCTAGCATTCCAGTGTGTTACCTGCCCAATTCTTCCAATAATTCATCAATTGGTTATATTGCATAAATTGGCTTATTATTGGCACTCCATGTGGTTGGTAGTAGACCAGGGATCCCCAAATGCAAGGAATCAAAGTTTGCTCAGAAAGCCTAAGGAAGTAGCCAGCCCAAATTCCTAAAAGACATGTCCAAGTAGTAATTAAGTGACCCTCCCCCACTCAAACTAATGAGTTAGGGAGGAAATGGGCTAATTCTTCTGGACATACATAGAAGTGAGTCATTCACTAATTCAATCAAGGTAGCTGAACACTCATTGCCTTGCAAAATTGGTTTTTCCTTGCACCTTTTCTAAAACAATAGAGAGTTGTCTGAGACCCATCAGTGCCAATGTTTCAGCCATTAGCGATCATTAACACATCCAGAGAATCCATTGTTTAACCCTGGGAAACTCTGGCAGACATTGTATTCCACTCAAAACACCTCTTCAGGGGGAATATTGAGTATAAATATTACCCTCAAACACCACCAAAATGTTCATAGTTTCTCCCACCTCATCACTATACCAGTTTGCTGCATGACTCTCAGAGCTGCATTCTGAGTATCTTGTGTTACATGAATCTCCACTCTTCAGACAGGTATATAGTATAACCCATCATCCCAAACTCTATTCCTCTATCCCAATACTTCCTACGTTCTTCAATTTTGAGTAAGTGCTTGAAACCTGAGTGTACGTGTGTGTGTGCATTCCCCAGATTATTTTTCAATAAAAACCATTTTTATTTTATCCCCTGGCTTGGAATCTCATTAGTGAGTCTGCATAGGTCAAAAGATCCCACCATTGCCTGACCTCTTGCAACCACTATTTGAGCTAATTTTCCATGGATATATTGATTTTTGGTAGACGCACATAGAATTTCCACGGACCTCAGAAATTTGGGTAACAAGTAGTTTTGTCCCAAATGCCCGGGTAACATATTAAGCTCCATTCACAATGAGACAGTGGTGTTTGTGCAGTAAGAACTAGAACAAAGTCAAAATGCATTTTTCTACAGGTTGTTAGTTAAGTTAGGTCTAGAAAACTGGTGAAAGTTGTTAAAGTCAAGTTGCTAGAAACCTAGTTATGGAAGTTCAAAGAGTGAGGCACAGAACATTTTCAGCCCTAGCATAGAATCATAGAACCGTAGAATCATAGAGGTGGAAGAGACCACAAGGGCCATCCAGTCCAACCCCCTGCTCTGCAGGAATGCCCGATCAAAGCATTTCCATACAGATTGCCATCCAGCCTCTGTTTATAAACTTTCAAAGAAGGAGACTCCACCACACTCTGAGGCAGTGTGTTCCAGCAACACACACACACACACACACACACACTATAGTATGGTTTCTAACACAAACATTAGGGGAAGCATGAGCCCCATGTGATCAGAGTTTCATACACCATCTAGGAATTAAGCTATAAGGAAGCCATCCATTATTCTGTGTAGCCAAAGACAGCAGGACAAAATAAAATATTTTGAAATCCCACACAGATAATGTGCTTAGGAGGGCAATCCCTGTATGAGTTCACTGTACACACTGGTCTCAAGTACTCCTGTTGACTGGTTCTTGTATTGGGCTGCATCAGTGGAAACACCAGAAGAATCACTCAGTGAAGCAGTATCTCATGAGAAGGGACTGATGTGAAATACTCCGTCATAACCAAGAGTGTGAATACACTATTGAAATGTCCCAAACTTGGTTGCTTATACTTAGGCAAAGAAGGTGTGCTGACCACACTGCAGTCTAACCTACATTTTTTCATTACATGCCAAATCTGGTACTTTGTTAAAATCTTTGTTGAAAGCTCAATGGCAGAGCATATGCTTTGCTTCCAGAAGTCCCAGGATCCCTTCCCCAATACTCATCATTTCAAGAGGATCTCAACTAGCAGGGCTGGGATAACATATTTCATCTGTATCTCTGAAGGAAATCACATCTTGTTTTTCCCTTCATTAACTGCATTTACTAGACTTTTCTGCAGAACTGTAACATTGACCAGGGAATTGGAAACTGGAAGTTAAAAGACAATAGATTACATTTACAGATAGATCTCTGTTTAAAAATGCCAGTCATAGGAATGAGACTACACTTATTGATTAAACACACTCAAAAGCACAGTTGGACAGAAGAGGGATGATACCTTTTGCTCCATAACACCACTATGACAAAGGACAGAGATTTGCTTTTCTAAAAAAGAAAGAAAGAAAGAAAGCTTGGAATCTGGGCTAGCTGATGTTTCGAACAAGTACAAGGGGGCATGACTAGAATCCAGGTAAAATCTGGGCAACTGGATGGAGTGGCAAGCTTAATCAGTGTTTTCATGGAGGGTGTGTAGCTTAATACTTGAGATTATACTTTGCCCTGCACAAATTCCAAGGATCAGTACCTGGAGCATCTCTAGTGCGAATTCTTGCTAATACCACCTGCTAATTTCTTAGAAATTAAACATCACAACCACAGTTACACAGTACACTTCCTCCCTCTGCCTTTTGAGTGAATGAACAAATTGTGCATGCATGTGAGCATGTGTGTTAGATTTAGAAAATAAATTTAAATTTATTCCTAGGACTTGGTGGGTTGATGAAGTTTCTGTTAATTTTTCTCTGCTTGCCTAAGAAGGCAGTTGTGTGAAGGAAGGCGCTCATGGCAATTATGTGCTTGAAAATATTATTTCTTTCATATCAACACTTTAATGTCTAAACTTGAAGGTAAAGATGCATTGGCTACATGTTCAGCTTCTAAACATTGGACTTTTTCAGACAGGGGGGAAAAAAACCCAAGGAGGTTGGAAGAAGAACAGAGTTGTCTTGCTTGCACAGCCCTGTTTCAGAGAGCCCCGTCCTCCCCCCATGCTGCTGGTGCCACTTTTTATTGTTGGAAAATTGGGTGGGTGGGGTGTTCTTATCTGAAAAAGTCCACAATCTGGTGAAGTAAATTGCTTGAGAACAATAGAACTGAAATGCACAGCTAAATGTCCCATTGCTTTCTGTGTGATTTTTGCTGTATTTTCCCCATTGTCTCAAGTCTTCACGGAAAGCCAATGAAGTCTGGTCAAAGAAGCTGGAGACTAGCAAAAAGAAAAGAAAAGAAAAGAAAAGAAAACCTGCTACATTAGCCCACTGCCATCCTTCAGGGTCTCCTTTAAGTCTGAGCAGCCCCACACAGGTGCCTTTCTCCCAGCCATAGACTTACTTGGTGATATTGACAGTATGTTTGGATTCAAATGATAAGAAAAGAGATTCAATCTAAACAGTAGGAAGAACATCTTGATTGTAGGAGCTGTTTGAGAGTGGAATAGACTGCCTCAGACTGCCCATGGTGGACTCTCCTTTGGAGGTTTTTAAACAGATGTTGGATAGCCATCTTTTGGCAGTGCTTTGTTTGTTCCTACATGGCAGGGGTTTGGACTAGAAGGCCCTTGTGGTCCCTTCTATCTCTATGATTCTAGTGATTGCATCCTACATGGTGCACAATTGGATACTGAACAGGGCCAGGTGCCTTTCCAGATCTAGCACTGTCACAAATGGATATGCCTGTAAAGGAGGGGACAGGCAAACTGGAAAGGTTAACGTTGTGGTGAGGTCAGCATCAGTGGACCCAGTAGAGGCACTGGGATGTTGGCAGCTGTCAAAGGATGCAGGATGCTGACACTGGCTGTACTAGAGACAGGCTGGGTCTGTACTTAAGGGCAACTGTGAAATCCTGTGGGTTCATGAATACTTTTAATAAATAGCTTATTTATCTGTGTGGTTGAGTGTATGTGTGTAAGCATGCAGAAAAATTGTAGAAAAATTGTGACTTTGTGAGACTCTGAGATGATTCACACGTTTGAAAGCCAGAGACACTAACAGTGAATCCACACAAGGGCTATATTCCAGCTCCAGTGTGCAATATCCTGCCCCGTTTTGCCTCCGTTAATGTCACACTCACCCATTTTAATCCCAACTCAAATTGTTTTTGAAAGCTACGCAGTTCCCCCACCTCAGTACCAAAGGGCATTTCTAGCATGTTCACATGTTCATTGTATCACATTATTTTAGGTCACATGACCAGAGTGGATGCTTTTTTTTCCTGGCATGCATGTGGATTTATGTATTGTCACATATCCATATAAACCAATAGCCTTTCTTGTTTTCCTGTCATTCTTGCTGCCCACCTGCACTCCAATTAGATGGTTTGTATATGGCTCCCTTGCCCCATCTTCCTTTTTTTGTCTCTCTCTCTCTCTCTCTCTCTCTCTGTGTGTGTGTGTGTGTGTAGAATTAAACACCTCCACATTCACTGGAGGCTGTGACATTTAAAGTTCTCCTCATGATCTTCCCTCAAGATTAATAGGACTAAAAAAAAAAAAAAAAAGACCCTATGGAATGGAACAGCTAATTTGTAAACCTATTAGCCCCAATCCTGAAAATCTTAATGACAGCTCGATCCTCCCTATGCTTCTTTGAATCGATTTCCTGCTGGGTCCAAAGGAATTTATTCTCCAATAAGACTGTAATCCTCTGCCCTCTTACCTGGGAGTATGTCCCACTGAAATCAATTGGACTTACCTGTGTGTAGGAATGTATAAATTTGTACTGTTAATTAATGCTAGTGCAGAAGTGTTTTCCAGGGTGCTTGGGGAGGGGAACAGATTGATCCCTGAGTGTTCACAACTTGAGCCTGTAGGGTGGGAGGTGGATAAAGTTCACAGCAGGAAGGCTCCACATATTCAAATAGCTGAAGGCTCACAGGGCTTCTGAAACAGAGGCACCCCTTCAGATATTCAAATATGTGGATATCTGCATATATACATACATACAGTACACTGAACTACCAAGCGAGCCTTCAGTTATTTGAATATGCGGATATCTGCATACATACACTGAATGTAAAAAATAAAAAAAAATGGTGACACCATGCTTGCCAGACCTAGCTAACCACCCACTTACCTGTCCCACCCTCCACCCATCCCACCCCCGATTCCACCCCAATCCCAATTTGGGTCACAGGGCACACATTTTAAAAGCCCAGTTTTTCCAGGGAATAAAAAGTGTTGGTGTGTGTATGTGTTTTTAAAAAAAAATCATTAAAGCCCTCAAGCATCTAAACAAAGTGGTTTCACTTAAAAACTGGAGGAACCTCATGTGTGCAAAGAAGACCAGGATCGAGGTAAGGATGCATTCTTTTGCAGGTTACTCAGCCATAATAGACACTGAACCCATAAACTCCCACCTCCATGCATCTGTGGCATAGCATGCTTGAATGTTGTAATCTACAACCTCAAAAAAAAAAAAAAAAAAAAAAAGAAAAAAAGGGGGGGGTGCTGAACTATTGAAGAATGTAGATCATCTTGTGTGCATGTTGATACTATCTATCTATCTATCTATCTATCTATCTATAAAATGTCTTATGTGGGAAAAGCAGTCTTGCAGGCCTGTAGCCCTAACATATGAATAGTCTTTCTTGCTTTCAAGTCTGTAACTGTTTTTTTTAAACTGTGATGAACCAGGCCACGCACACACATTAACTCAACACACATGTAAGGTTAACATGTTTTATTGAGAAAGGATATACATACAGTATCACCTTCAAAGCCAGTTCTGGCCAGCCTAGTACCAAACAGTAAATAAAAGCAATATCTTAGGTCTCGATATTCCCCAGCCCCTGGAAAAGGGAGGGGGCACCAACCTAGGTGGTTGTCCTTGAAGGCTGGGCAGAAGATTCTCTTTCCCAGCCTTTAAGGCGGGCAGGCGGGCGGGCAGGCATCCAACACTGAGGGGCCTGAAAGTGGGGGGGGGGAAGCCTCTAGAGGAAACCAAACTCATGTCGAGGCCTAGCCAGGATTCTAGGAGACTTGACTCCAAAACCCAGAATCCCAGGGAGGGCATGACATTTCTAGCAGTGTACCTGTGATGGACTGCATTGGCTTCAACAAACCAAGGCCACATTTTTGTGCCAATGTCTTGTCCTTGAGCTTTGTATGGCCTTCATATTAACTGAAGAAATTGTTGTGAAATATTCTGTGCTGCTCTGAGGTTATGTAGAAACATCTTCTGCTCTTACTCCCAGCAGCTTAGCAGCTAATAAACACTGCACAACAACTTCTTCTCTCCTAAACGAGCTGTGAAAAACAAGTTTGTATGTTTTTTTTTTGGCACATACACATACAATATATGTAAAACATCCGTGCTTCCGGGGTGGCTTTGAAAAGTTACTGAGTGGAGTCATGCATAGGAAATGTTTTGAGCTGCTGGCACCTGTCCTCTGAACAGCAAAGATTCTCTTAAGAGGCTCCAAGGACTTCAGAGTTTCAGAAACTGATCTTGAGCATATATCCTCATATTTAATGAGCCATAAGTAGTCTGACAATAGGAAAGCAAAAGCGAGATGAGTGAGAAGGTTAACCAGCCTCTCGTGATTACTCTCTGCTGCTGCTTTTCCCAACTCTTCTTTAGCTTCACGGTCCATAATTCAGGATGTCAGTCTGAGCCCTGATTTCAGTTCAGTTCTGCCACAGGCTTTGGTGTGACCTTTGGCATGCAGCTTTCTACCTCTCTTTCTGCATGTGCTGTTTAATTTATTAGTCTGCCTCCCAGGGGTAGCCTTGGTTCAGCTTCATTACATCTGAGGCAGATTCACGTCTGCACAGCTTGGAAAAATCAGCTTTCTGATCAAAGCAGCACTGCAGAATATATCACTAAAACTGTTCATCAGAAAAAGGAGCCAAGAGGAGAATGATAAGGAGAAAACTTGGGAAACATCTATTGTATTGTACCATTAAATATTTGGGCTCTCTTATCCTTATCCCTCAATTGATAAGGGAATTGAGAATATTTAGTTTATAAACTGGGAAAGAGGAAAGAAAGAAAGAAAGTCAAGGTATGTTGTATGATAGATGTTGAATTGTTTAATTTTTTAGGACAATTATAATTCTAAATATAATTGTAGAGGCTTTAATTGTACGGTTGGAGGATTTTAGTGTTTTACATAATGTAAGTACTGTTAGTCTGGTATGCTGTTGTTGAAAGGTGAGGTGAAAAGAGATGATGCCTAGTCAATATGTTTTTATGTATTTGTTTTATGTATCTGTCTTAAAAATTAATAATAAAAAAATTAAATATTTTGGCTCTAAAAATGCAGAGGTTTGCAAAACACATGAATTAACTGTCAAAATGACTGTCAAGTTGCTGCTGAGAAAATATAAATAAAGTGAAAGTAATATCATTTGTTTGACATACCAGCTCACTGATATTTTACTCTCTCTTACCCCTCCCCTTCATTTCACAGAACTGGGCTGGAGGCCATTATGGAAACATATGCATTCTGGAGGCCCCCTGTGCGCACACTCACCTTTGAAGATTTCACCACCATGCAAAAACAGCAAGGTGAGCCATATTATAATGGGCACCAGAATGGTGGCAATGAAAGAGCAGCAGAGTTTTATAATGGACATATGGTATCCAGCTGAATTTCTCATCCTCTTCAGAGCTGGGTAAAGATAGAAAATAGAAAAGTACTATATAGCTAGTTCATATTGGGCTACTCCCCTATGGGAAGGGCTGCCATTTAGTAGTAGCACAAGTGCTTTGCATGCAGAACGCTGATCACCCCGTTAAGTAGGATTTCTGGTTACAAGGATTCCTCTTCCTGAAAGGATTCCACTTCCTGAAAATGTAGAGCCAAATAGAGACTACACTCACAGGACATTGAGCTGATTCAGCATAAGGTGGCTTCATGTATTCTTATGAGGAGGAGCAACTAATAACCTAGGGTAAAAAAGATGGCTGCTTAAATGAATCTATTCAATCAACTAAATGGTGGTGTTGGTAGTATGGAGAACATAGTATGTCTTCAGCTGAGCAATCAACAGTTTTAAATGGCTGACTTGCTGCATCCTCTCATCTGGTGTGCTGACAACTGAGATGTTGCTTGTTTGTATGTTTACTGCTTCTGCACTGCCTCCCTGCTGACTTTGGCAGCTTTTTGTCACTGCCAAGGAACATGGAGCACTGTTAGGTGATCCCTGCCCTCAGCAAAGGCCACATCTGAAATAAACCTTTGCTGTTATTTTTCCAGGGAAAACTGACAGAATTTCCCCTTGGGGATTTCCATTCTGGCATACAAACTATGCTTAATGGTGGATTTCTTGGTGACCACCAAGTAATCCTGGCAAGTACCTAAGGATAACCTGTCCTCTGGGGATGATCAAGAAATAAGGCAGGAAGGAGTGATGCAGTTTATGGTCTTCTCTTGCTTCTAGGCATGTTTACATTATAAACCTATATCAGTTCCATAACAGCTTAATTATTATGGTTCCCTGCCCCTTTTCCCTATCCTGGGAATTGTAGTCTGAGATACCTTTTAAGAATCCTTTGCAAGTGAGCTTTAGCTCTTTTCACAGAACTACTCAACCTAGAATTTGTTTATTTATCTAAAATGCTATATCCTTAGTTTCTACCCCCAAAATGGTTCTTCCAGGATCAGGACCAGTCACAATCATAATGAAAGTATTAACCTCCCCCCCCACAAGTCAGATTAAAACTACACAAACAGCAGTCAATTGAAAAGCCAAGGGTGATTAAAGGCTACGCAAGCCAGGTTACGCCAGCTTCCTGCTGGCATATTCCGGCTGCAGATCATGCCCATTCTTCACCCATTACCTCCACAAAATGGGCCAGAGCCCAGCTTCATGCACACTGGCCTGTTGCTGCAGTCACTGCATCTCCCTCGCTCTCCTGGAAGCAAGGAAGCTGTAGGGAATTATTTTTATTTATATTAAGCAGAATACAGCATAGCCCCTGTGCAATATGAGCTTCTGGTATAAAACAGGATAAATGCCAGGTGTTAGTGCACCCTGGAAAACTAAACAGGTTCAGGCAGCAAAAATAAACAACAGAGTGTTGTTCCTTCAGGCATCATAATAAAGGCACAGACACTCCAAAGCAGAACTGCTTAGCTCTCAGTCCAGCCCAGCACTGCTCAGCTCTGCTCCAGGACTGTGAGCTACTCAATGTTGGAGTCGTTTTCATGGCAAAAAAAAAGAAAAAAAGAAAAAGAAAAAGAAGAAAGCAAAGAATTTGCCCCTATTGCTTATGGTTCACACAAATTTCAAGTCAAAGTCGCCGTATTTGGAAGGGGTGGGGCAACATACCCATGAGATGTGCAATATAAGGTTTTGCTATTTTTTCTGACTTTTTTGAAAAGTTCCGTAAAGTTGCGCATTTTTGGTAGTTTGAATTACCAGCAACAATCACGAAGCAGGTGCTCACAGCAGAGCTGAGATGCCATTGGTCAGAGCTCAGAGGGGGTGGGCTTGCAAGGGATGCCTTGCAATACTGGATCCGGCATTTTTTTAAAGGACAGACCGAGTAACCCCAGCACTCTCCTCTTCCCTGTTCACTGGCTGCGGGGGTGGAAAGACAGGCCTACAGAACTGACAATCCAGTAAGCCCATCTGTCTCCTGCTGCTGCCTGTTCCTCCTTGCTCCCTCTCCCCTGTTCGCCAACTGCTGGGGCGAACGGGGAAGGGGGGGCGCAAGAAGAGGCTTCAGTGGAGGACAGATGGGCCTACAGAACTGACAAGTTCCGTAGGCCGGTCTATGCACCGCTGCTACCTTTTCCTCCCTGGGGCCCCCCACCCCCATTCACCGGCTGCTGGGATGAACGGAGAAGGGAGGGCGCAGGAAGAGGCTTCAGCAGTGGACAGATGGGCCTACGGGACTGACAAGTCCCTTAGGCCCATCTATGCACCACTGCTGCCTGTTCCTCCTTGCCCCCCCCCACCCTCATTCGCCAGCTGCTGGGGCAAGCAGGGAAGAGGGGGTGCAGGAAGGAAGAGGCTCCAGAGGCAGACATACCGGCCTACAGGACTTGTAGGCCCATCTGTCCGCCACTGAAGCCTCTTCCTCCCTGCACCCCCCTTCCCTGTTTGCCGGCTGAAGGGGGCTCTGGATCTCTCTCCTGCTGCTGCCCTTTCTGCCCCACATGAAAGATAGGTCTCTGTGAACTGCAAAATTGCTAATTTTTCAGATTTTATCAAAAAACAACTTTTGGACATAATCATGTAAACTGCTCAGCACTGGTTCGAAACGGAGGTAAACCAGCATTTTCTGCATTAAAAATGGCTGTGTAACTGACCCCATTGATACATTTACCCACCTAGTTTCTGCAAACTGCTGCCAGCTAACTCTGCAGCTTGTTTGTTAGTTCTCAGCTCTTTACAGGATAAATCTACTGTATGTTCCAACACCCTGACAGTAAAAACATGCAGGATGCTCCAGTAAGGCTAAAAAGACAGAACTTATGTTTATCGTGCAGAGAATACATCTCAGATAAAAAAATAGATAGATAGAAGACAGTTCTCTAACTTGGATGGAAGAGTCCCTATGTCTGACTCTCATGAGTGCGTGTAAGGCATATTGAGGCAGAGCTGCCTCATGTCTGATGGCTTCTAGCTTCCAGCTTCAGGCTTCTGAGACAAAGAATTGAAGAACACTAACACTTCTTGGAGCAAGGAGGAACTGACCTCTGCATGCAAGTAGGAAGTAGAACCTTGAAAGCACAGATCAGTGACACACAGAGAGAACTGTAAACAAGTGTTGATGCTTCTTCACTTCCAACAGAAGCTGGCCCACATCATGTGACCAAGCCCCTCTGCATATGACCAGCCTTGGTCACAGGCTGCAGGACTCCTTCCTGCTTTGGAAAAGCAAAGCAGACTGGCAACTGCAGCAACAGGCTGGCCTGCCAGAACAGGCTCCTGCAGACACGTGGCATCCAATCCTTTTTCTGTTGGCATGACCAGATTTTCCCAGGTGTTAATTTTTTTATTTTTTTTATTTTTTGGGGGGGCACTACCCCGTCTTCCCTGTCTTAGCCCCATGTTTGCCCTGAGGGTGGCGAGGACAGCCTGGGGGCAGAACATGGCAAAAGCCCTGTGTCATCAGGAAATGGAGAGCTCTAAGATGGGGGCAAGACGGGGTATATTGCCCATGTAGATAAGCCCTAATGCTGCATCTGCCCTGCTAAAATAATCCAGTTCAACATTGATTTAACTGCCATGGCTCAATGCTATGGAATCCTGGGATTTGTAGTTTGTTATGGCACCGAAGTTCTCTGACAGAGAAGGCTAAATATCTCACAAAATTAACAATCTCAGAATTCCATTGCATTGAGCCATAAAGCAGTGTCAAACTGCATTATTTCTGCACCCCAGATGCAGCCTAAGATTCCTAACTTATTAGAAGGGTAATAACCTAGTTATTAAATAAGCAAAACTCCTAACTTATTAGAAGGGTAGTAACCTAGTGGAAGATGTTGCTGGGGGAAAGGGAATTAGTATTATTCTAATTCAGGTGAGACTTTAGACACTGGGACAGTGTAGGAGTCCTTGAGGCAGCCCCACTACAGGTTAGTGGGGTGGGTGGGGTTGGGAACACTTGCTGGCCAGAATGTTATCTTCTGCTTACCCACCAATAAAATGGTAGACAAGAAGAGGCTTCTGAGTCCAGATTAGCCTTCTCACAGCCGCAGAATCAAATAGAACACTCATCCTCATTCTTCCATCTCCTGGAAATAAACACTGCAGTTCCATCTTCCCTCAGCTTCTAGCTGCTATTAATTCTTGGTGCATTAACATGGAGTAGCAGCTGCAAATGTGGCATGATGCCAATTCTCCATTTATACAATATTGTTCTACATATGTAGAAGGGCCAGTCTTTGTGACAGCCAGTTTGCAGACAACCAGTTGTCTTTGTCTGGTCCTTTGCAAGAACATTTTCTACACAAGGTGCACCATCTGCTGGCTTTCTTATCTGTTCCCCTACTATAGAAGTAAGAAGTTATTGTTACCTACCCAGACACTCACTGCCCCATGTCTGTAATAACTGACAATATTTAATATTTTTTCCAAATGTAGCCTTCCACAAAGTGTGGCCAGTAAACTGGGGACTTTCAAAACCCAGAAATTCCAAAGACTAGCGCTGAGACTCAGTCAGGTATGCACTAAGGAGAGGCCAGCCCAAATTCCAACAAAAGGTTACCACAGGGCAATTTCTTGCCTGAACATCTGGCTAATCCCATCAGCCTAAACTCAAGTTTGTAAAGAGCTATCTTACCTCTATCTTCCCCCAAACAAGGAGAGTTGCTTCTTCTATTCAGTTCCAAAGTATCCACACATTAGGGGGCATTAGCATATTTGGAGTGTCCATTGGGAACATTGGGAACCTCCAAGAAACATTCCTCGGAAGGAAATTATTGGGCATAAAAACCCCTTCAAAGCCCCACTCAAGTTGTGCAGTTTCCCTGCTTCTGGACTCCCCATCAGACTGTGTCACCGTTCCTGCTTCAGGACCCCCACTCTGCTGGTTTCTTCCACGATCTCATCTCATCTCAGATTAGTACAGTATCACCTGAAAACAACCTCCCTTCTCTATTCCTCTATCCCAATTCTTCCTCTTTTATTTGCTAGCCTTGAGTGAATGCTTGAAGCCTGAGTGTGTGTGTGTGAACGTTGTTATTATTGCTTTGTCAAATAAAGATCAATTGTACTATTTAGCTTTACGTCTCCTCTTGAGTACCAGTATATACAAGTTAAAAGGTCTGGCTTTGTTGCCCTCCTTTCGCACAGCCAAGTATATTAATTCCCCAAATTAATATATATATCTTGAAGGTCCCTAAGACCCCCAAGCATTTAGGGTAACAGGATTATGGGCATATAGATGACATATTCTGTTAAATGGTGCCAGTTTATGTTAGATCTTTGGTCAACAGAACTGCTATTTCTAAGCTGGTGAAAAAAATGCCTCCCACCACAATTCCACACATTGTAGAAACATGGTTCAATTAACGTTGTCACCACACTGTAACCAAGCTGAGCGTTCCATGGTGCAGTTTAGGCCTGCCCAGGTAAATGTCAGTAGATATGAAGTCTTTGCACTGGAGCACCATCACACTTCTATGTCATATTTTCCTGGTTTACCTGGCATATCCCCAGTCTTAGGGTTGCCATAAGTCCCAGAAAACCAGGAAAATCCCAGATTAGAGGGACAGAAAGTTGTCCCGTCTGGCTGGGCTGCTTGAAGCAGCAGATCCTGGATTCTGACTCCAGGCTTTCTGTCCGCAGGCTCTCTGCTCTGGGCCATGTGGAGAGTGAGTGCAGATGGCGGGAGAGTGCAGAATAGGCTAGGTGGGAGAGTGCAGTATTCAAAAGGTGGGAGTCAGAGTGCGCAGAGCAGGCAGCAACAGAGAGAGAGCAAAGGAAAATCAATAAAGAGGAAAGAAGGCCAGCAATTTACTTGTGTGCGTGTGGTGAACCTGGCCTCCAAGGTCACTGCCTGTGTCGAAGCTCCTGGAGGGAGGGGCATGGGTAGTGTGCCTTTTGGTCATTGCCAGGAGGCGGGATGGCCCGGGGGGGGCAAGTCCTCTTCCCCACTCATCTGGTTGGCAGCAGCAGCTAGAAACCCAGCTTTGCTTATTTAAATCACGGGAATCTACTGCACACTCACTTCTCAAACTCCCCCCCCCCCGCTGGGCTGGCTCACATGGTCAGCAGCGGCAGCTGTGCTCCCTTTGCCCCCAACCCCCCAATGCTGCTTGGCCCCCTCCTTGACCTGCAGGGCTTCACCTTCCTATCAAAGCTCACAGGCTTGCTGGATGAAGGCAGCTGGATGGGTCTCTTCTGGCCCATCCATGTCCCCTGGAAGAAATTGTCAGTGACAGCAGGAAGGCTTCTGGGGCGGGGGAGGAGAGAGCCATCCTCCCCCTCCCCAGTCAAAATGTGGGTACTTTTGTTCCAGTTTTGTGGCAGAGAATTATGGCAACCATGTTTACAGCTGCTCAACAATCAGCCCGCATATTCTGAAAAGCAGCCAGTTTTATCAGTGACTCTGTGCTTTGCTCTTGCTTCCCTGTTGATAAATCTAAGCTACTTTGTGAGTGTACAGAATTTCTTAAGGTTTATCATTGCTCTGAAGTGGCAGTCCCCTGATACTGGGGTCCCGTCTACACGATTTAAATAATACGTACAGCGTGCGGAAGTTCGCACTTCGGTACAAACGGCCGTTCGGATGCACACGAATGCAAAAGGGGGGGGGCGGTTTTCCACCCTGAAATACGCACACGCGGCATTCGGGAGGGAAAGTGGATCGTGAAGAGAAATCCGTACGCCGTTCGGATGGCTGACGGGTCTGTATGGTCCGTTCGCACACATATGAACAGGCAGGGTAATCTGATTGGCTGGCCGAGTAGAGGGGGCGGGGATAGCATGGAGGGGAATTGGGAGCGGCCGCCATGTTGGTTTCCCGGCTAGCGAGCGTTTGGTAAGTCCATGAATTTATATGTTTATTTATTTTTATTTTATATTGTAAATACGGAAAACCAACTGTCCACAAACCAGGAACCTTTTTTAAAAAAAAAAAAAGCGGCGGGAGATTTAAAACTGCCGCTTGGCTTGCTCGCTCCAGCCAGCTTCGGGAAGCGGGACTCATACGGAGCTTAAGGGGCTTAAAAATCGTATAGCCGGTTCGTATGCATACGAACGACAGGCTGTTCATATTTTTTGCCCCCATACGGATTTTTTTATGATTGTATAGCTGCACCCTGGATGTTCTAGTTCCTCCTTCTCCATGATAAACCCCCACCAGAGTAATAGGTCAATGCATGTCTTCAGCTCAGTGGTGTCAAGGGGCTCCCATATTTTGACTTTGGAAGGGTTCCTTCCATTCCATGCCCTGGATGCCTCTCTCTTTTTTCCATGGGTTATGTGGTAAACAATGCTTATGTGAGGAGCAATCTAAGGATTTCTTGCACCTTTTCTCTGTTTCCTTTTTTTGTGCTCTGGGTGTTCCTAAATTATGCCTCTGACTGCTCTGTGGTGAACTATCTATGGATATTTGTTGCAGCAGGGGACCTTTTGTGCTACACAATTATAGCAATATGATTCCACTTTAATTGCCATGTCTGCATCTTATGGAATCCTGGAATTTGTAGTTTGCACTAGAGCTCTCTGGAAAAGAATTCTGCATTTTGTGTGGCATGGCACTGAGTACTACTACAACATGTAAGATCACTCTGTACCTTGGAGGATACAAGTAGGAATGGATTGAGATACTCTGGGCCCCTAAATTATGTCAAGTTTAGGAGGCTTCCTAGCATTATCCCCCCATATGTATTCCTCTTCTTTGGTCTCGGGGGAGGGGAGAAGTTACTTGGAGGCCTCTCACAATCTAGGGTCCTGAACTTGCTTAGGTTATGCATAAGTTTGGCGCTGGGTACAACTCATTAAATGAAATATGTTTTAACACCTTCTTTGCTTCTGTGTGAACACTTTTGGACTTGACACTACTGTGGGGTTCTATGCACTAGATGAGCTATTAGCCCATGTATTCATATTTACACTGATAACCTTCTACCAGGTTGGTTATCAGATAACACATTCATAGCAGCTACAACAACTGCTGACATAGTCAAGTAATCTAAGGAAAGGAAAATATTTCATGTATTTTTAGCTTCTTTAAATGAAGTTTGGCAGCTGAAAAACCAGGAAGCAAGCCAACACCATGTGACTGTTCAGCTCCCTGCAGACTTCTACCAACTGTTGCTATGGTTGTTCAGTCAGGATAGCATCAACTAATTTTTATCCCCATTTCAGAACCCACTTGCCAAAATCATAAATGTAAGGTACTTTAACTGGGGTTGCCAGATCTCAGGGCCTAGTGCTGAGTGCCCAGTTTTTGTGGGACATTTCCAGGCAAGAGATGAAGGTGCAAATTCTTCAGTTTTTGTGGGCTCAGCTCTTGGCAAGAGGAAAGGGTTGTGTGCACATGTCCAGCTCAGCTAGGACAGCAGCAGCAGCTTGCTATTATTTGCAAACTGTATTTTTTTGCAGCAATTTCCCAAGACTCTCCAGGGGTGGGGGTGCCTCTATGTTTACTTAGCTAATTTCTTCCTTCCCTCCCACCAGGGCTCACCCTCTGTTCTCCACTGCATCCATCTTCTGGCTGGAAACAAATGGGCTAGATTAAATGTTTATTATCTCTAAGTAGTTAAGAAGGAATAATCCCTCATTTTGCTTGATCTGAGAACATCCCATTTAGCTAAGATTTCAGTCTTAATCTTCGAAAGGAAAATATGTCCTGTGTGTGTGTGTTTGAATTGACAAGCTGTGAGCAACTGTGGTAGCATAATGATTAACGACATTGCCTGGGCCCTCCCTAGATCCTGGAATGATCCTGAAATGGCAACCTACTTTATAACTATAGAATGTAGAGTCTTCACATTGTGTTAATTTCTTCTAGAGACTTTGAATGATGGCAAAGTCCCAGGACTTTTTTAAAAAATAAAAGCACTCTTAGGAGTGATTTAGCTGTGTATTCCTGCTTGTGTGTGTGTGTGTGGGGGGGGGGTGTTGGATGAGATGCCCCTTGTAGTTCCCTTCCAACTGTAAGATTCTGTAAACAATTTTGATTCTTGCATTTTTCTATAGCATAAAATGGCTCTATTTTTTTTAAAAAAAATTATCCACACACATCCTTTTATATACATAAAGACAACATAAAATACACAAAAGGGAAATAATATACTGTATATACAAGACAATACAAACCTTGCATTCTAACCTAGAGAATACCTAATGAGAGGTTTGGGGAAAGACACATGACTTCCTGCCTCCTTGCAAAGGGGTAGAAAAGTTAGAATCAACTGCTTAAGCTAATTAGTTGTATTTCCACATATTTATTAAGAAAAAAACTATTCTTCACAGCTAAAAGTTAACAAAAAGAAAAACATATTGTGAAGTTTCCATCCTTTTCTATTACTTCTGTTTATAAATCTGTGTTAATACTTCATTAATCTATCTTGTTATTAAGAATATATTAAACAAAATATACTATACTATATTAAAGATTATTGGTGGGAGGTCTGGAAGCCATGCCCTATGAGGAGTGACTTAGGGAGCTGGGCATGTTTAGTCTGGAGAAGAGAAGGCTGAGTGGTGACATGATAGCCATGTTTAAGTATTTGAAGGGATGTCATACTGAGGATGGAGCAAGCTTGTTTTCTGCTGCTCCAGAGACTAGGATATGGAGCAATAGGTTCAAACTACAGGAAAAGACATTCCACCTAAACAGTAAGAGCTGTTCAGAAGTGGAATACACTGCCTCATAGTGTGGTGGAGTTTCCTTCTTTGGAGTTTTTTAAACAGAGGCTGGATGGCCATCTGTCGGGAATGATTTGATTGTGTATTCCTGCATGACAGGGGGTTGGACTGGATGGCCCTTGTGGTCTCTTCCAATTCTTATGATTCTATGAAAGATACAGTAGGACCCCCATATCCAGTGGGGATTGGTTCTGTGGGGGTCCGTGGATAGCGAAAACCATAGATAATAGTGAACACCATTGAAAATAATGGGACTTCCAGTTTAAAATACCATACAGTTGCCTTGGAGGACCTAGAAAATGGCTAGAGAGGACACATTTTCTAGGAAGACTCTATGGTAGGTGTGCGGTTTTGTGTCCCGTGGATAATTGAATCAGTGGGAAGTGAATCAGTTGATACAGGGGTCCTACTGTACTTATGATATATTTTTCCAGTCTGACATTAAAAATGAGAACAGATTATTATGAATGCATTTTTCATGTTCCTCCTCTTTTTTGCATTTAAGCATACTGTATAATCCCCAACCATTTACTTCTCTTTGAGCATTCATCATACCTATAATTAAAAATCATCATTCATGCAGTCCTTCCTTGATCTAAATTATTCAAATCTTACATAGGCCCTTCTTCCATTATTTAGCTTTACCATCAAGAACATATAGCCATTCCACTTCCTCCTGCTCTTATCTTTACATCCATTAAACATCTTCCCATAATGCCATATTTTCTTTCTTCCAGTAAATTAAGAGAACTGCTATTTGTCATCACATCATTCATTTTAAAAAGATGCTCATTGCTCCTCCTTGATAATATTGTGCAAGGCTGCCATCTTCTTTTCCTTCAATTCTTTCTCAGTCCTATCTTTATCTTCCAAGTCCAACTCACTCCAATCAGACAAATGTGTCAGAGTCTCCACTTCGGATTTTCCATATAGGTCATCATTTTTAATGGACTCATTTTAATGGACCCTGCCTCATCTCATCCAACTTTCCACTCATAGTGCCTTTTCTGCTTTCCATTTCATACACATATCCTTGATCATCTGCTTAAATTCTGCTTAAAATAGTCTTAGGTCATTCAAAGTTTCAACTATGGTAGCCATTATGTTGAGTAGTTGCTGCATAAATTGACAGTTGTTAAGTCTCAATAGTAAATACAAAAAGCAGAATCTAGTTGCAATTACTCTTCCCATCCAGTAGGTGTCATTATCTCTCCCCTGTAGCTTTAGTTAAATATAGTGAGGTCTCCATTCAAAGCTCAGAATTCAATTAGGAAAGTTTAAACACAGTTCATTTCCTGTTATTCACAACTCTCCTTGCAGGAAGCAGTAACCTTGGGCTTCCATTCTTTTCTATTACTTCTTGATATGTAATCAACAAACTGCAAACCCTTCTCTTAGGCTTTCAGTTCTGACTCAGTTCTCTCAATTCTTTAAAAATAAAACTTTTAAATGTTTTTTAAAATATTGAATGTTTATTTATTTTGTACATTTAAGTTCACAAGCAAGAACAAAACAAAACAGCAATGTGTCTGCTAGAGTTGACAAGACCAAATTACAGCAGCATCTTTCCTGTTATTACAAGGACATCCCCCCTCCATTCATCTGCAACACATCATTCCAGATGTTTAAGTGTTACTGCGGGGAGACAATGGTTCCATTCTGTTTATTAATATATACAATAAAGGGATACCATTCCTCATGAAAATTACTCTCTGACTGCGTGTTCATTTGTTTGTTTAATTTGGTAGCTAGCTTCTCCATCAGCCATTGATTCCAGATTTTCCTCCACCATCCCTTTATAGATAGATATCATTCTCGTTTTCCAGGCTTGCGCCAATTCCAGGCATGCAGCTATCAGGAAAAAGGTGATTAGTTTCTTATATTTCAGATGCTTATTTTCAGCCACAAACATGGAGAGTAGTAGAAGGGCTGGACAAAAGCAGCTTTTAAATGTTTATAAATTTGCTTTGCAACAGCTGCAGAGCTGTTTGGGCTGGAAGTCAACCTGAAGGAAACAGAAGTTCTTTACCAGCCTGCACCACAGGATGAACACCATCATCCCCACACTGTCATCGGCAAATCCGTGCTTAAGTCGGTTCACCAGTTCACCTACCTGGGAAGCATCATCTCCTCAGATGCCAAGATTGACAAAGAGATTGATCACAGATTAGCAAAGGCATATAGCGCATTTGGAAGACTTTACAAAAGAGTCTGAGTAATAAACACCTGAGTTGAAGCACAAAAATCAGTGTGTATAGAGCCATTGTACTGTCTATTCTCCTTTATGGGTCTGAAACATGGGTCACCTATTGCCACCACTTACGACTCCTCGAACGCTTTCATCAGCGCTGTATACGCACAATCCTAAATATACACTGGACTGACTATGTGACAAATGTTGCTGTCCTTGAACAAGCAGGGATCACCAGCATTGAGGCCATGATATTGAGAACACAGCTGCACTGGACAGGGCACGTTTCTAGGATGGAGGACCATCACCTTCCCAAAATAGTACTCTATGGTGAATTCGCCATGGGTCAGCGTAAGAGGGGCACTCCAAAAAAGCAATACAAGGGCTCCCTGAAACAACATCTCAGGCTCGGCCAAATTGATCACCAACAATGGTCCGCCTGCCTCACATCAGGAGGCATGGAGACGCACTATCCACAATGCTGCAGCCTTATTTGAGAACTCACGCCGAACAAGTCTTGAAGAGAAATGACAACGCAGAAAGAATCACAACTGGAAAAATCGCCCAAGGAGGCCTTCTGCTGTGCTTTCTGCAACTGGACTTGTTTATCTCGGATAGGCCTTTTTAGTCATCAGTGCGCTTGCAGAAAGTGTGGGATGAGTCCTTCCTGAATCTTCGTTTGCGAAGAAAAACCAGAGAGAGAGAAATTTTAAATGTATAAATGTTATATTATTTTAATTTAAAATTTTAAATGTTAATAGCATATTAATCACAATTATTAGATCAGGATGTCTGGTTGTTAAAAGCAAAATGTTATAATTTTATACACTTAACTGGTAGCTAGCTCTTATTGCAGACTATCATACTAATTTATTTATTTCACTCACAAATGATATACTCAAAACATATAAACAATATTTTGAATTACATGCAAAATGTATTTACAAGTTGCTATAAACATACATTACTTACAAACCAGAAAAATACAATAACTTCCAATTTAACAACAATGAAATAATTTTTATAATAGTTTTTTCTGGACCATATCCTTAATATATCAATCAACAATATACAATTCTTGGTAAGTACACAAAGAATAATGTGTCTTGTTTGTGTGTCTGTGTGTATATTGAGAACACAAACACAACACATTATTCTTCGTGTACTTACCAAGAATTGTATATTCTTGGTATACAAAAGGGACACACCCCAGCAAATATGAAGGGACAGCTGTATTTGCAATAAACATACTGTTGCAGGAAAAACTAACTTTTCTGTCATCAAACTCTTATGTGAACAGCATATTAATATACTATTGGGCCAACTACCTGACTGTTCTATCTGTGATCACAGAGAATATATGCATGAAGATATGTCTAGTTGCTAGGATCCAACTGTATTGCTGCAAACATTGTAAACTGTATCCAGCACCCCTTTGCACCATGGCTGTAGGGTTGTTAGTATGCCCTTCTACCCCCTCCCCATCGTATCTCATAATTGGTAATACTGGACACTTTTTGGGGTCAGATTGGCTGGGGCAAACCAAAGGTCAGTTGAAGGTCACAGTGACCAGGGATCTGTCTAGAAATATAATGGCAAGAAAGCCTACATTAGGATTATACAGAAAACCCCATGGTAAGCACAGTAGTTAAGGAGGTATGTGCTAATCCTTTCTTCCAGCCCTGGGCGTCTCAGCCATGATTCAATCAAGGAATTAAGTGACAATTGCTTAATCTATTCCTACAGAAATCTCTCCCATACCCCCTCCTGTCCAATCTTGCAACATTATTTCAAATCCATAACTTTCTGTCTCACAGCAATTAAAGCAATCCGCTGAGTTTTAGTTTCTTTTGTCTATCCCATGGGATCCAGGCTTTGTCATACCCCTTCAGGATATAAAATAGGGTATAAATATTAGTCCCCCAACAATATTAAAGTGTGCCACAGTGGAAAAACCCAGCCATGATCTTTCTTGGAGTGCCCTGGATTGGAACCTCTTATGCCACCCTCAGTTGCCTGTCCAAGTGTCTTCACTGCATGAAACTCTTCTCTTCAAGACTGGTAACTATCGTCCTATATTCTGGAATCTCTCCCTCTATCTAATCTTTCTGTTTTAGGACTTTTTCGGACGAAGAAAAATAACGCAAACAGCCTCTCCAGTTTGTGAGGCTGCTGCGCTGCAAAGCGCCCCTTTCGTATGACGCTCGCCCCTGCTGGTACTGTTGCGGTACCGCAGGGAGAGCTGAGCGTCATATTTCGTTGATTTTTACTCACGATCAACTTTCGTGAGTAAAAAATCAATGAAATATGACGCTCAGCTCTCCCTGCGGTACTGCAACAGTACCAGCAGGGGTGAGCATCATACGAAAGGGGCGTTTTGCAGCGCAGCAGCCTTGCAAGCTGGAGAGGCTGCTTGCGTTATTTTTCTTCATCCGAAAAAGTCCTTACTCTGCTATACCCCTGTGTGGTTCTTAAGCACATGTGTTGTATGTGAGTTCACTTTGTGTTATTCCAATAAGATACTTTATTTCACTTTAGCTGGAATACTCTCTATTTATTAGCTCTCTACTGTTTGAGCTAGTAATTCCCCAAGATAATAATAGAGATTTTGATTTTGACCCCTGCCTCTTAGGGTAACAAGATTGGTGGAGAATGTGGGCAACATCCTTCACCCCTGACTCATGAGTCAACACATGCAGTTCAGGGAGGACAAATGTAGGGGAACCTGTAGAAGCTCCAGCAGGCTTTTGTGTGAGTGCATGTGAATGTGGATCTGTATGAGTGGAGCCATAAGGGCTTCTGTGGGGTTGGAATCTGTTCCCCTTTCTTTCTTGGTCTTTACCAGGCAGCCACCCCTACACAGCCATGAGTTTGGTGGACGCTGTCTGTGAGCTGTGGTAGAAAGCAAAGGCTTGGTGCTGACTATCCCTGGGAATTGCTCTCTATCTCTGGGTCTATCATGGTGTGTGGGATCCAAGAGTTAGGAACTAGGTGTCAGGGACACACACACACACATGTTAGGGACAGGAGCTCCCCAGTTATGGTTATGTAGGGTGTAAGAACAGAACTTCATAACTTTGGTTTGTGCAGGCTGTGTGCCACCATTTCAGGTTGTTTTGCCTTTAAATTTCTCAGTGGAAAGAGCCGGCAGGGCAGGAGGAACCCTATGCCACTTTGTAGTTCCTTCAGGATAGCTCCCTGAAGAAGAGGCATTTGTGCTTTGGAAGTGGTGACAAACCACTGTTGGGTTTTAATGATTTGCCTGGATTTGCAGGAGGCACCCCCTCACTTCCAAAAAGTAACTTATAATTCACAGGACTCAGACAGAACCCTAAACTGCCTTTCCCCTACCACTTGGCCAAGCAATAATAGTTCCTTAGAGTTGATCATACACCCCCTCCCCACTTGGAGCTCAGCTTGGTGCAGACACAGGAAGTTTCCCCAAAAGGACCCCGGTGGCCTCCCCATCACTGCGTATCTGGGTCACTTTCACAATTAGAGAGGTGCAGACCTTCCCAGAAGCCACATAGGAACCACGGGGACATTTAAAGAGAAACATCTTTGCACTTAGAGCCACAGGAGCATTGCGGGGGTGTTTTGAGGACACACCTTTGTACTTTAGCAGTCAGAGACAGAGTGAGTTTTATTTTGGAGAGCAATACATTTGAGAGAAGCCAAACCATGTATAAACTGGAGAAATGGATTGCTAGTAAGGGTAGGAACCCATGGAAGAAGGGGTCTTTTAAGACCTGAGACCTGTTGGAAACCCTGCATGATGCCTTTCGTATGCAGTGTAAAGAGAGGTCACATTTTGGTGCTCCAAAGAGTCTATGGAAGCTTGGGAATTTTGGATAACCCTAAGTGATGCTTCAAGCACCATCCAGGAACTCAGCAGCATGGCTGAAAACCACACTGGAGAGCAATTGCGGGCACAAAACAGTGCTTTGCTGGTGGACAAATTGGCATTTTACTCTGCAGCTCAGGAAACCCATGCCAAACTAGATAAGGCTAAACTACAGGTTCAGACATTACAGTGTAGGTTAGCCACTCTAGAGGATGAACATACCCAGGCAAAACACATTGCCCAATATCTGGCTAACTAACCTAAAATACAGCATGTGAGCACTAGCCACAAGACATGTAATAAGAAAATTGCAGAAATAGTTCAAAGGTTAGATACAAAGGAGTTAACTATTTCCACCGTTTGCCCAGGGACACTACTGCTCCTCTCAGTGTACACTCTAACAGAGCCACTACCCAAGGAACCAGTCCCTCACATCCCATATAATCCCAACTGGGAAGAATCTGTGCTGCTCTGCCCTGTCCAGAGTTAAGACTATTGCTAGGCACTTTGCCAACAGCCGAATTGAAAACCAGCATACCGAGGAAAGAGCCACTTGGACTGCAGTAGAGGCCGAAGCCATTGCAGACCAGATAGGTCCACTAAATAAGAAGATGGGGATTGTGTGGCTGAATGACATCCCCTCCCCCATCTAAACAGCCAAGACTTGATGCAGATCACCAAATTGTGCATTTCAACAGAAGATTTGCCAGCCCTAAAATCCACGCTAGCTGCCTAAGACCTTGCCACCTTAGATATGTTCGTGTAGATGAGGGAATTTATGTGATCTATGTGGCCAGGACAGACAACAAACATTCTGTATGTAATGGAGTGGCAGGCTCCAGGAGGGAAGCCCGAGGCTTTCATAGCTTGAAAAAATTACTGGCTATCCTGGCACAGAAAGTAAATTTCAGTCAGGCATTAGGAACTCATAACATCAACACTGGGTTCCCTCATTGAGTTCAACAAGAGTTCAAGGCACTTCTTTATGGAGGCTTGAACTCTCAGACTAAGATGGCACTTGGTCCTGTAAACACTGACAAAGTAGTCTGAGATAACCTTTTAGACAGACTTAGGAAGATAGCAGACCACCTCAGAAAGTCTGGAGCCCTTAGAAGTGTTAAAGTCCCACAGAAGAATGTGGAACCCAAGTCTTGGGAACCTGTTCAGCCAGTCACCTACAGCAACCATGACCCTGCACAATGCAAAAAGATGGGAGATACAGGAAATCAGGCACCCTGCAATAACTGGGGAGGAAGAGATGAACGCACCAGTAATAGCATAGGCAACCAGACTTGGAGAAACCAGTGTGGTGGCTCCATTCCTGGTCCCAGTTATAGCAGAGGCAAAACTCAGCTTGTCCCCATGCTTCAGCAGAGTATATGAAACATAAATATGGCCCAGTTTGGAGAAAGAATGAAGTCAGGAGGATACAGTCCCCACAGAGCTGTTTTGCCTGATTGAAATGCTGCGATTGTTCTGTTCATTGCGGTTTCCTTTTATTCTTCATAGATACAATAATTTCCCCTGTAGTTCTGTCCCTTGTTCATCTCCCCACTTCAGTACTAGCCAGTGTTCTCTCTGCCATATTCTTATCAAACAAATTTCTCAAGCAGGAAAAGAAGGTTGAGAGGTGACGTGATAGCCATGTTTAAATATTTGAAGGGATGTCATACTGAGGATGGGGCAAGCTTGTTTTCTGTTGCTCCAGAGACCAGTGGTTTCTTTCAGCTCTGTGATTCTAGACATTGTTTACAGTGAGGAGAGGAGACATAGTTGGGAGCTGTTAAGGTGCAACTCATGGGTGCAGACATGTTCCATTTTAGCCAGCAGCCCACCACTGAGCTCATAGACACCCTATTTAAGGTTCAGGGTAGTCAGAATAGGGAACCCCAGCCTGTAAACATGGTCCTGCCTGGGAAGACCACAGACATTCACAGCCTGAGACTTGGTTGCTCATGTTAGGGATGATGCCCTCAATCCAGTGCACTTCCCCAAGTTGCCATAGGGAAGGCCAATGGTAAAAGAGGGTGTCGGGACCACATGGGCACATTGCTTAGCTCCTAGAGATATTAAATCTGCCCCAAATGTCCTTCACACTGACCTAGCTACAAGTGGAAACCTCACCTCCAAGATCATGGTGCTTACTGGCTTTGGAGGAGGCTCACACAAGGCTAAAATCTGGGATAGAATCCATGTAGAAGTAGGCAAGATCCAGAGCAAGGTAAGTGCATGTGAGAATCAGAAAGAGGATGATGGCATTTTAGGTATGCCTTTCCTCTGTGATCACCACCTGACTGTAGACCTAGTGAATGGCCTCCTCTGGCAAATGGAAAGTGGCCCCACCAAAATTTCTGCTATCCACAGGTGCACAGCCCTTAAGGCACTGCAGCCACTCTACCCTACAGTAAATGATCCCTGGGTATCAGAGTTCCAGGACAAGGCTGAGTGTGGCCTTTTAAAAGATACCTGTGTATTAACTGAAGGGAAAGCTCCCCCTCCACAGAGACAATATAACTATCCAACTGAAGCTGAGGAAGGTACAGGAAAAAACAAAGGCTCTGTTAAAATGGGATGTTATCACCCCCATGCAATCCATCTGCAACACATCCTCAAGGCAGATGGAAAGACATAGTGAATGGCCTCTTAGTGTGATGGAGTCTCCTTCTTTTGAGGTTTTTAAACAGAGGCTGGATGGCCATCTGTCAGGAATGATTTGATTGTGCATTCCTGCATGGCAGGGGGTTGGACTGGATGGCCCTTGAGGTCTCTTCCAACTCTGAGTCTATGACAGTAGACTTTTGTGCCCTCAATACCATGGATCCCTCCTGTAGCCCCTGTAGTGGCTAAATATAACCAGATCCTAACTGCAATCCTGATAGCCAATGCTGCGATCGCAGAACACTACTTAAGTCCCTCATCAAGAATCGAAGGCGGGACCCCAGAGATACAATTAATGGAAAGTTATTTCCAAATTTCCAACATCCACAGATGTGTGCTCTCTTAAGGCTGTGTCGGAAATTGCCAGTGTTTCCAGAGATGTTCATAGAATCATAGAGTTGGAAGAGACTACAAGGGCTATCCAGTCCAACCCCCTGCCATACAGAAATACCCAGTCAAAGGACTCCCAACAGATGGCCACCCACCCTTTGTTTAAAACATCCCAAAGGAGACTCCATCACACTATGAAGCACTGTATTCCAATTCTGATCAGCTCTTACTGTCAGGAAGTTCTTCCTAATGTTTAGGTGGAATCTATTTTCCTGTAGTTTGAACCCATTGCTCTGTGTCCTAGTCTCTGCAGCAGCAGAAAACAAGCTTGCTCCATTCTCAGTATGACATTCCTTCAAATATTTAAACATTGCTATCATGCCACCTCTTAACCTTCTCTTCTACAGACTAAACATACCAGCTCCTCATAGGGCATGGCTTCCAGACCCCCCACCATCCTGGTCACCCTCCTCTGGATATGTTGTTAAGCCAATGACAGAGAAATTCTGTTCTCTCCATGCCATCCCTAAGAAGCTGCTAGAATGGATGGTAGGCCCCTAGACGAGACTACCTAATTTGCTTTGGAGAAGTCAGAGGCTGAGATAGTGTCCTTAACCCCCACTGTAGTAGCCTGGCAGATTTCTCTGGAGTGTGGAGGCACTCTACCAAAAATGAACCTAGCAGGAATCTTCAGGAGGCGGAAACCTCCTTGAAGAGACAATTACACTGATAAACACCACTTTCCCCCCTTTTGTGTGTGTTAGAACTAGAATAATAGCTTAGGTTTTTGCAAACAAACTATCTCACATCACTACCGACATTGCAAAAATGGGTGAACCTATAAGGCAGTCCTCTCAAAGCCTATCTGATGTTCAACATCCAATCACCTCTCTGTTAATAAATTGGGAACTGGTAATGGAAACTCTCTCTCTTTTTTCCCCCAAATATTTTTATTATATAAAGTATTAAATCACCAAAACAGAACAATAAAAGAAGAATCAAAATGAAAGACAAGATCATACGTTCTTTAAGTCATTAAATCATACATCTTATTCCAAAAATTTCCCCATCCATAAATCGTAGTTTACTTCTATTTTTAAAATCTTGGGCCTTATAATCATCAAGAATCACACGTATTTTAACTAATGTATATGTATGCATATATATATATATATACACATATATGTATGATATTACCTCTATAAATTCTCTCCCTTGTCTAATATAGGAATAAGAAAAGAAAATAAATTGAGAAAAAGGAAAAAAAGAAAAGAAAAAAACCCCCACCACCCCTCTACTTTCTAATCTCCTAAAATATCCTTCCCCTAAATAGACTTCCTATCTGAAACAAGCTCTGCCTTATTGTCCTTTTTCTGTCCCATCTTATCTCGCGTTTCTATCTGTTTACTTTTGCTAAATCCACACATTTCCCCTGCCCCTGTCTAATGACACTTTAAAGCCATTAATTGAAATTATTGTCTGTCCAAAACTTACTTACTATATCATCATTATCTCGTATTTCACTAGATTTGATGTTACTACTCGTATTGTTATGTTGAACTGTATTGCCATTGTCTGCTTGTTGAAACCTTTTATTTTTATTTATTTATTTGTATGCTTGTTTGTTCATTCTTTATATTCCCTTATTTTCTCCATTTCCTTCTTTCTTTCCTGTCCTGTCCTCCCTTTTTCCTTCTATTTATATATGCATTAATTGCTGCCGTTTCACCCCATTTATCCTTTAAAAAGTTCGAGAAAGCTTTCCAATCTTCATAATGTCTTCCCAGTGATTTACCCTTCAATAAAGTGTCAAGCTCAACCATTTCTCAGGTTATTATGATCCAATCGTCCACTGTGGGTGTTATTTTGGCCTTCCATACTTTTGCATACTCAATTCGGGCGGCCGTTAACATGTAAAACAGCATTTTACCATGTTCCTTTTCCATCTTGTCATCCATCATCCCCAAAAGATAAAGCTCTGGTTTGAATGGGATATTGGTATTTAGGATTCCATTTATAGTTTTTTGTATTGTTTTCCAATATTTGCCCACTTCTTTACAGGTCCACCATAGGTGGAAAAAAGTGCCCATTTCATGACCACATTTCCAGCAGTTGCTTTTAGTGTTTTTATACATTCTTGATATTTTATATGATGAGTAGTGCCATCTCAAATACATCTTATAGTTGTTCTCTCTAACATTTTGGCTCAAAGTATATTTCATCCTCTTGTTCCATAGTTTCTCCCATTGCTTTAATTCAATTTGGTGACCTATATTCTGAGCCCATTTTATCATTGCATCTTTGATGACATTATCTTCTGTTTCCCATTCCAACAATACTTTATAAAATCTCGTGATCATATTTTTGTTCCCTGCTTGCACTATTTTGTCCCATACTGATATATTTATTTCAATACCCTCTAATTTTTTATCCACGTTATATCTTTCCTTTATCTGTCTATACAGATACCAGTGACACTCAATCCCTTCTGTTCCAAGTTCCTCTTGTGTTTTTATACGATGTTGGTTGTCCTTTCCCACTACCATGTCTTTGTAAGTGATCCATTTTTTCGATGGAATACCCTCTTTACTGAAAAAGGCTTCATGAGGGGATGTCCATATTGGAATGTTTGGACATAGCCTTCCTTTATACTTTTTCCAAACTCTTAATAATGGGCCTCTAATATAATGATTATTGAATTCTTTGTTAATTTTATCTTTGCCGTACATGAGATAAGCGTGGAAGCCAAATCTGTTACCTTCTCCCTCTATCCTCAAAAGTTTTTCATTCTCCAACGTGGTCCATTCTCTTATCCATGTCAGCCAGCTCGCCTCATAATAGAGTCTCAAGTTGGGTACGCCAGAACCTCCACGTTCTCTAGCGTCTTGTAATATTTTCATTTTGACTCTTGGCTTCCTGCCCGCCCGAATGAACTTAGAGATGTCACCTTGCCATTTTTTTAAATCTATCTCATTACGGATAATCAGGAGCATTTGAAATAAAAATAAAAATTTCGGCAATACATTCATTTTTATTGCCGATATGCATCCTAGAAAGGATAATTTCAGATTTTGCCAATTTTTAAACTCTTTATTTCCGCCATTGTCTTCTTATAATTATTTTGAAAGAGATCTGAATTTCTATTTGTGATGTTGATGCCCAAATATTTTACTTTTTTAACTATTTGTAAACCTGATTTCTTTTCCAAAGCACTTCTTTCTTTCTCAGTCATATTCTTCATAATCATTACCATTTTGTCAACATTAACTTTTAATCCAGATACCGCTTCAAATTCTCAATAGCTCTAAAAGAATATTTATCTCTTCCATTTGGTCTCCCAATAATACCACCAAATCTTCTGCATAGGCTCTTATTTTGTGATTGAATCCCCCAATTCTAACTCCATTTAATTTTGAGTCTTCTCTTATTCTTCTACATAAACCTTCGATCACCATCAGGAAGATGAGTGGAGAAAGTGGACACCCCTGTCTTGTCCCCTTCTGTATCTGTAAAGCCTCAGTTCTCTCTCTGTTAATTATTATTTTGGCCAATTGATTTTTATAAATAATCTCCATCCGATTTTTATAAATAATCTCTATCCAATTAGTGAATTTCTCTCCTACATTTATTTCCATTAAGATTTTGAACATGGCTTGCCAATTAACATTGTCGAAAGCCTTCTCTAAGTCAAGAAAAATCAGGGCAAGTTTCTTGTCATTATGTTTCTCATAATATTCCAATACATTCAAGATAAGCCGTACATTATCTTTTAAGTATCTGCCCGGTAAAAAACCCCTTTGATCTTGATGCGTCCATGATGATAATATCTTCTTCAGCCTATTAGCTAGAATTGAAGTAAATATTTTATAATCCAAATTCAGTAATGAGATCGGTCTGTAATTTTTTGGTTCACATGGGTCCTGACTCTCTTTATGTATAAGTGTGATGTTTGCTTCCTTCCACGAATTTGGTGATATTTCTTTTGTTATTTCATTTAGTGTTTTCTTAAGTGGTAACATCAGTTGATCTTCAAAGACCTGGTAATACTTTGCCGAGAATCCATCAGGTCCTGGGGCTTTATTTGGTTTTAATTTTCTTATTGCTTCTGTAATTTCCATCATTGAGATAGGTTGATTTAATCTCTTTCTTTGTTAGTCTGAAAATTTCTCCCACCTAAATTTCGAGAAGAATTTTTGTGTTTTTTCTTCTAACATCTCTTTCCCTTTATATAGATTTTCAAAGAAGTTCCTAAAAATATCCTTAATCTTCTTTTGGTCTGTATATATCTGCCCCTTCCATCTAGCTTTAGCTATGACGTTTCTTTCCCTCATCTTTTTAATCCTGAGGGCCAGCCATCTTCCGGGTTTGTTTGAATGTTCAAAGTATACTTGTTTAGCAAACTTTAATTTCTCTTGGATTTCACTCACCATTTCTGTTGATATTTGTTTCTGGAGTATTTGTAGTTTTATTTTTACTTCTTTTTTTGAGGGTTTTCTTCTAATTCCTTCTCTTTTTTCCTTATCTTCTCCTTAAGTTTTGTTAATTTTTCTGACTTCCTCTTCTGTAGTTCTCTGTTTTGTTGAATGAAAAATCCTCTCATTACCGCCTTGGACGCCTCCCAAATTGTACTTGCATTCATTCCTTCTGTTGAGTTCTCTTGAAAATACCACTTCAGCGTTTGTTTGGCTTTCTGAACAATTTCATCCTTCTGAAGCAGGTATTCATTCAATTTCCAATTAAATTGAGTTTTATACCATTTTAATTCTAATACTACCGGATTGTGATCCGACCATGTTCTCGGAAGGATCTCCATCTTTTGGATTGTGTTGCCCATAGTTCTGGATATCATGATGAAATCCAACCTGGAAAAAGAGTTATGGCGCGCTGAGTAGAAAGTATATTCTTTTGTGTCACTGTATTTATGTCTCCACGCGTCTATTAGTGCTAGATTCTCCTTCAGTTCCTCAAATGTTTTGGGTAATTTCCCTTGTAACTCTTTTACTTTGTTTGTTGATTTTCTATCCTTTTTGGGTGAAATGACTCCGTTCCAGTCTCCAAATATAATTATTCGATCATAATTATAGTTTAGTATTTTTAGCATAAGTTCCTGATAGAATTTTCCTTTTTTTTCTAACGGTGCATATATGCCCACCATTAAAGTTTTCTTTCCTTGAATTATTCCTTCGACCCCTACATAGTGTCCATTCTCATCACCGAAAATCATATCAGCTTTAATTCTGTTGTTCACAAACATGACCACTCCTTTCTTCTTTTCCTTAGAGGCTGATATGAATTCCTTACCTAATTTTTTATTTACTAGCAAATGTGTATCTTTTCCTTTTATGTGGGTTTCTTGCAGGCAGATAACATCGTATTTTTTCTTTCCCAGTAGATGGTAGACTTTCCTTTTTTTTTCAGGTTGATTAAGTCCTTTGACATTCCATGTCAAAAATTTCAAATTCATACTTTGATTTTAGTTATTAATTTAGTTATTTAGCTTCCCCCTTTAATCCTCTAATTGTTTATCCAAATCCAAATTCGGCTCTGACTCATCCAGTATTTCCTCCTCCTCTTTCTCCTCCTGCTCATCTCCTTCTCCCTCTTCTTTATCCATTTGTAATTTCTCCTCTTCTTCTTCCATTCTCTGCTGCTTTTCCTTTTCTTCTTTCGTCTTCTGCCTCAGGCCTTTTTTATATTTCATCAAAAACTCCTCAGCTTTTGGAATGGTATCTATCTTGAATATCCTCTGTTTAAATCTAAATGAAATCCCCTCTAGTTTTCCCCATCTATATGATATCCCATTTTGGCGTAATTGGGACGTTAGAGTAGCATAGTTTCTTCCTTTTTTTAAATATTCTCATTGGTATGTCCTTAAACACCGTCAGCTCCGTATCCTCAATTTTCAATTTCTGTTCATATGTTCTTTGTAGTATTTCATCCCTAGTTTTTTTTTCTTACAAAATATATTACTACATCTCTTGGAAGGTTTTTTTTTGTTTCGCAATTCTTGATGAGATCCTGTAAATTTTGTCCACCTCCCATTCGAACTCCACAACTGGTTTGCCAATCAAGTCAGCAAGAGCCGGAATGAGGACTTCATATAGATCTTCTTTTTGCCATTCTTTCAACCCTCTTATTTTAATGCAATTTTCACTCCATTTTTGCTCCTGCAGAGCTCTTTCGTCCATTTCCTGTTCATGATTTTGTTCTAAACTTGCTGCTTTGGCTTCTAATTTTTCTGTCTTCTGTTCTAACATAGATACTCTTTCTTTTGTTTGCTTTGCATCTTTTGTCAGCTCCTCTAACGATTCCTTAATTCCTCTAAGTTCCTTCTTCATGTCCTGTTTGATTTCTGTTCTCATATCTCTTATTTCAGTCCTCAGCAACTTTAATTCCTCCAAGATCGTAAGTTGACTGATATTTTGTTCCAGTGACGGTCTTCTTTGCCCCAACGTGGCTTGCGCCGCCGCTTCGGCTGTGGTTTTCCTTAGAGTCATCTCCATTTTCTTCTCTTTCTTATCCATTTAAGCTACACCAAAGAAAACTACGTATCTATGTAGGGATTGGCAACAATTCTTTAAATAATGAAGGGTGGAAAGAATGGAAAGAAGGGAAGACAACTTCAAAGTAGTATAATTGAGTATTTTAACCTGTTGTCTCAATCACAAATTCCTTGTTCACTATCTCAAGTTCAAAAATGACGGTAACACTACTCAGATTTCCAGATTCAGAGTTTTCAACCCCAGTCAGCGTTTTCAATGGACAATAACAGCTACCAGTATTAACATCAATTCCAATAGCGTCAATTCTTTCAACCTGTCTAACCCTAAGCATGCACTTTCTTCTCTCTTTTCTTTTCCCTCACACCTTTACTTCCCTTATGCTTCTCCTTCGAACAAATATGTGTTTTGTGTGTATATCAATATCCCCGTAGGCTAAGTCAGTGGTAAGAGATCCCCGTAAGTTTTTACGTGTGTCAGTATCTCAGTATTTGTATATCTATACCTATCTATATCTATCTATCTATCTATGTGTATGTATACGTTTGTATATTTGTTTATTTATTCTATCTCTAAGATATCTTAATTTGTATATATATATATATATGTATATGTATATGTGCGTACTTTTTAACAATATTACGCCCGTCTGCAAATTTTTATCAATGTTCAACCAGCTACTAAGTTATCTTGGAGATTCAACCAACAAAGATGCAAATATTTCAAAATATTGAAATCCCACCCACAATACCAATATTTCAGGGTACTGGAATTAAGTTAACAATTGCCCCCCTTTGCCCCCCCTTATTATCTTCTTAGTTGTTCCTCCTGTCAACAAAATATCAATTAGCAGTATCAGTATCAACCAAATGCTACAAAATCACATACAAAATTATCTACAGTTTGATCTTGAGTTGTTATTGCCCACTGCTTTAATCCCCTGTACCAGCTTCCCCTTCCCCACTGATTTGTTCAATTCTTTTCCCCCTTTCCCTTATTTCTAAGTTCTTTCTTCTGCCGCCCTTCCCTCCTGATCACTGCTGCCACCTTTAATTCCCATTTATCTCTCTTGTCAATCTATGCCCCTTACTTCACATTCCCTTCTTCTCCTTACCCTTTCTTCCCCCACTTCCTTGCCTTCTCCCTCCTCCCCCTCCTTTCACTCTCTCTCATCTTCTCTTCCTGTTTCATTGGAGAGGAGGAGGGGAGGGGAGATGACCAACTTTGTCACCACAAATGACTAAACAAGTATGTGATTCTGCACTCCAAATCAGAGGCTCCCGAGTCACTGGGTTCCATCCAAATCAATAAATCCAACTGTATGACTCTCCACAATCTCGTTCATTGTAAATATTCTGCCAGTGTATCTCCTATTAGAGTCTTAGTCAAATTTTGTCCAAGTTTTGGTCCCCTTCTTCCTTCCTTTTAAAGAGGGACCATCACCATTTTAGTCCTAGCTGTGCTTATTAAAAATAGTCCTTGGTAGTTCGTTACACAAACTCTGACAAGCAACGTTGAATTAGATCCCGTTCTTTACACGGTTATGGCAAACACATTTTCTCAATCTATATTGCAATATTTCAGTATCTTTAAAGTTTTAATCCTGTTTTACTCACGAGTCAGCGTGATACATCTGTGACTGAGGCAAAATCGTTCATCCTAAGATTGTATCCTCTCAGGCTTGTTTCAGAATCTCAGCAACTGTAGCGTGTTTCAAAGTGCTTCTTTTTAAAAATTGACGGCAGCGCTGAAGCCGGATCCCCGGCTGCCCCGCGGGGCTGTGGTGTGCTCCGGTCTCCTCTGCCCCATTCTGTACCCCGCGATCCACCTTCAGTGTCCGCTTTCTAGGGTATTACAGGGCAGGAAACAGACCTCCGTGAGCCCCTCTGACTCCCCCTTGCCTGGGGAAGAATTTTAAACCCACTATGCTGGCAATCATTGGGTTTGAGGTCCCCGCGTGGCTGACCTCCCACCGGAGCTTTAGGTGGAAAGATCTAACATGCCGCCATTGTCAACCGGAAGTCATAATGGAAACTCTCTCATACTCACGAGAAGTTTACAATCTCTACAGAGAAATGTTCTGAGAGCTCTCGCATGCACCCAAATCCACACGATTAACCTCATGACAATTAGAGATTTAATTTGGCATGCTCATGATGAGTACAGTCCAAAAGAGATCCGAGAATTGCTGAGGGCAAATTTGAGAAAAGAAGAAATAGTCTGGAAGCCTGGTGGAAGTTGTTAAATGCATCATACATTCCTCCTTTGAACCAGTTGAGACTTTTTACTGCTATTGTCATGGCAAAACTATACTCCCCATTCAGCCAGTTATTCCTTTAGTATTGCAAATTGTTTCAGGAGAATAACTGTATTCCAGGGACAGAAACAATTGGGCAGCAATCTCTGATCCTAACTGGTGAACTGTTAAGGAAGCTGGCATAAAGAAAATCTAGGCTTCATTTGTGAGAGCCATGCTCTGGAAGCCCATTACCCTTGCCTGACACCCAGACGTGATATAGACTGCCAATGTGCATACGAAGATACCCAAGAGACAAAATCAGCAATAGTATATACAGTCGCTCCTTCCCATTCACATGGGTTAGGGACAGAGCACCACGCAAAAGTGGAAAAAACATGAATAAAAAATGTCACTCTGCCTGGATGGGCAGTCCAAGGGGGAGTGAGTGGGCAAAGGCCTAGCAGCTAAATTGACCCCGTAGCCACCCTCCTGCTGCTTCTTCTGAGTGGTTGCGGGGGTGGTCAGCTGCAGGGCCAATCCAGCCACTTGGCTGCCCACTCCCCCACCTAGGGAACCTGGAAGTCCAAGGCCAAATTGCCCCCACAGCCACCCTCCTGCTGCTTCAGTGGAGTGGCCGTGGGGGCAATCGGCTGTGGGTCCATTCTGGCTGCTTCAGCTGCCCACCCCCACCTAGGGAGCCTGGAAGTCCAAGGTGGGGGTGGCAGCCAAAGTGTCAGGAGGCCTAGCAGCTGGATCAGCCTCATGGCTCATCGCTCCCCCTATTGGAATGTGTATAAAATACACTGTTTAAAATATCAGGGTATGTTGTCCCTGTTTAAACATCCACACTGTACTTCACACGTTAGTGGAGAATACAGCCAACTTAGCAGAGTTTAATGTTAATGCAGCAGCATCTAGCGTCAGAATGTTAGCATACATAGCTTATTAAATAACCAAACACCCTTTGTCTTTTCCCAAGTTGTTTAACTAGTAAAATAACCACTCAAGACTCAAAAGTTAGTTTAAAAAGTACAAAAGCTTCATTACTTACAGTTTAGAGATCTCATTCTTGGCAGGAACAAAAACTCCATCAAAACAAACTAAAACTAGTTCAAAATACTTAAAAACTACATTGTTACAAATCTATATTCAGGACACCCCTTTCGGGGTCCTCTCAGTTCAAAGGGCCATGTGGTTTGTTAAGGATCATGGCTTCTGGAACAAAGAATACTCAGACACTCCCCTTCATCCCAGATTCCCCAATAACAAAACTTCAAGAAGTTACATCAGCTCATCTCATATGGCTTCTCAGTTAACCCTTCAATAGCAGATCCATTTCCACTTATTGGACTGCAAACTATATTTTCCAACATCCCCCCTCAGTCCAATAAGTGAGATATAAGTCCAAACTTTGCACGTATTCTCTGGAACGCATCTCTTGGCAGTGGCTTTGTCAGGATATCCGCTGTCATCTCATCTGTTGGACAGTATCTCATTTTAATCACACCTGCAGTTACCAGCTTTCTAACATCATGAAATTCAGTCTTTATATGCTTGTTTTGTGTGGTTACTTTCTGCCCACTCTCAGATATCTTAATACAACTCTCGTTATCCTCAAATACAGTCACAGGCTTTTGTTCTGAAATGCAAAAGTCAACAAACAAATCTTCAAGCAATTTTAACACATTACATGCATGTGTTGCAGAAACATATTCTGCCTCTGTGGAGGAATAAGCTACCACATTCTGTTTCACACTATCCCAGCAGATTGGTCCGCCACCATACATAAACAGGCAACCACTTGTGGATATTGAGTCCCTTCTGAATCTGGCCCAATCTGCATCTGCAAAACAAACAAGATCTGGATTAGAATTATCTGGTAACCTTAACTGTACATTTATGGATCCCTTTAAACATCTCAAAATTCTCTTCACTCCATTCTAAAATTTCTGTGTTGGCGCATCTACTTTCTCTTCAAGAACTCTAACAGCATAGGCAATATCAGGCCTGGTGCCTCTGGTTAAACATTTCAGTTCTTCAATAACTCTCTTATACATATTATTGTTTGGCAAAAGTTCACTGTACTCTATGGAGCAGAAGAAAACAAGCTTGCTCCTTCCTCAGTAGAACATCCCTTCAAATATTTAAACATGGCTATCACGTCACCTCTCAACCTTCTCTTCTCCAGGCTAAGCATACACAGCTCCCTAAGCCGTGCCTCATAGGGCATAATGGCTTCCAGACCTCCCACCATCCTTCTCAGTATCTTTCTTGAATTGTTGTGTCCAGAACTAGAAACAGTATTCCAGGTGAGGTCTGACCAAAGCAGAATGGAGTGATACTATTACTTCCCTTGATCTAGATACTGCTTCTATTCATGCAGCCTAGAATCGCATTGGCATTTTTTGCTGCTGCATCACACTGCTAACTCATGTTCAGCTTGTAGTCCACTCTTTCTTTTCTTTGAGGAAATCTACACCATTACATTAATTGCTAATAAACAAAAAATATTATGTTAGTGCCTATAATACAGTTTTAAAACTAAATTATTGGTGGCAAATTATATAATACATTAGGCCCCTCTTATCCACTGGGGATTGGTTCGGGGGGGGGGCGTGGATTCTGAAAATCATGAATAATAGTGGGCACCATTGAAAATAATGGGACTTCTGGTTTAAAATACCATAAAGTTGCCATGGAGGGCCTAGAAAACGGCTAGGGAGGACACATTTTTTAGGAAGACTCTATGGTAGGTGTGCTGTTTTGTGTCCCATGGATAATGGATACGGGGGTCCTACTATAATCTGAACATCCTGTACAGTGAATAGGTTAGGTTACATTGACTCAAGATAAACATATGGCCCCCCCAAAATAAAGCATTGCAGGGGGCCCCAAAATTCCTCAAACCGGCCCTGCTTCCAGTTATATGGACTGCTTTAAGTCTTGGGCCCATTTCACCATATAAGTTTTAATCATTTCCTCCTCCATTTCTAAATTTAATAACAATCTATATAACTTCAAAATTAATTGTTTAATCACTTTAGTTATTAATTTATCGAATTTTGTTTCTTCTTTTTACAATCCCTACTAATTTTTCATCCATTTTGAACCTTTTGGAGAGTTCTCTTTGTAAAAACCATTGACACAGAATTCTATCCTCAGCCAGCTCTTCTCTTGATTTGATTCTATATTTGTCTTTTTCCAACATTAGCAGTTTTTGGTATGCTAGCCATTTCCTGGATATTAATTCTTTTCTCCTTCACTGGAAGAATCATAGAATCATAGAATTGCAGAGTTGGAAGAGACCACGAGGGCCATCCAGTCCAACCCCCCTAACCTTGACTTCCTTCTCATTTATCTAAATGAAGTCAAAACCATTGTTACCGTAATTTAAATCTGACTTCTTTTTATAAATACGTTGTTCTTATGTATATATTTTACCTTATTATATATATTATATATATGCGTTTATAATCACATGCCCATATATGTATAAATATCTCGTCATTTTTATGTTAGTTACTTTACTCCTCGTTATCTTTTTTCTCTTAATTCTATAGCAATTCCTATTAATTCTCCCTCTTTTTATTCTTTAACACGACTAAACATGTTCTTTAACATGACTAGGTAACATGACTAAAATCACAATAGTATTAAGTCTTGCATCTCAAGTCTCATATTATTCTTTTCCCATATTTTAATTACAGGGAGCAATTTTTCTAAGGATTTATGTTTTGTTAATTTATGCAGTTTAGCTGTTAGAATGTCAAGTTCCAACATATCTTGAGCTTTTAAAAGCCAGTCATTAGTGGTGGGTGGGTCTGCTATTTTCCATTTTCGGGCTATTACTAGCCTGGCTGCTGATATAAGATACTATCCTCCAATAACATTTCTCAGCAATTTCTCCCAGTTTGTCAGTCATATTTAACAAATATAGTTCTGGCCTGGCCTCAAATTTATCTGAAACATTCCTTCTATTATCTTATGAATTGTACTCCAATTTTTTTTTGATGACCTTACAACTCCACCACAGGTGTATAAGAAATCCTACATTTTTGTTGACATTTCCAACAATTACTGCTGATTGTTTTGTTAATTTTATTTAGTCTCAGTGGAGTGTAGTACCATCTGTGGGCAATTTTCATATAATTTTCTTTTAGATTTTGGCTGATAGTAAATTTGTTCATTTTTTTCCTTGCATTCTCCCATGCCTCTAACTCTATATCCAAAGTCTCTCGCCCAGTTTACCATATATATTTTATATTGTCAGCTTCCAGATATCTTGTCAATAATAATTTGTAGAGTTTTGATTTTTTTTCTTCTGATCTACCCATATGATCTTATCGAGTTTATTCTCTTCTGTTTCAAAGCCCCTTTTCTCTGAGCCTTCTCTAAATCTAGATTTTAATTGAATGTAGGTAAACCAATTGAGTTGATGTAATTCTTCCAAATGTTCTTTACATTTCATTACAAAATTCCCATTTGAACTTTTTATCACTATTTCTTTATATTTTATCCATTGTTTTGTGGTTTTCCATCTGTTTGAAAATGCTTCTTCTGGAGAGGTCCAAAGGGGTATATTATTGTAAAACATGTCTCTTGTACTTTTCCACACTTTCAACAGTGCTTTCTTGACCAAATGGTTGTTGAAGTCCTTATGTATTCTATCCTTATCATATAAGAGATAGGCGTGCCAACCAAATCCGTTGCTGTAACCTTGTAAATTCAGTACTTTATCATAACTTAGTTTAATTCAATCTTCTATCCAAGTTAGAGCTGATGCTTTATAATATAACCTAAGATCTGGTAGCTCCCAGCCTCCCCTATCTTTACTGTCTAGTAGATACTTCCATTTGATCATTGATTTTTTGTTGTTCCATATAAAGTTTTTTATATCTTTCTCCCATTCCAGAAAAGGCTTCTCATTGGTTATAATTGGTATGTTCTGAAATAGATATAGCATCTTTGGTAGAACTGATATCTTGCATGCGGCTATCTTTCCTGAAATAGATAGTCCCAGTTTTTCAATTCTTCTCAGATTTATTTCCATATATACTCGTTTCCTCTTACATCCATATATACTCGTTTCCTCTTACATTTACTCCTGTGATGTTAGAGTTTGCTCATATATTTCTGTTGAATATTTCTATGACTAATATAAATAGTAGTGGGGACAATGAACAACGCTGTCTCATGCCCCTTTTAACTGTTATTAAGTCAGATTTCTCCCCATTTATTATCAACTGAGCATATTGTTTTAGGTGTATTTGTTTTATCCTTCTCATAAAATTGTTCCCCATCTCCATTCTTTTTAATGTTTCTAACATGAAGTCCCATCGGACATTATTGAAAGCTTTTTCTGTGACTGGCATCATATTTATGTCTATTGGCTACAACTGTTTCTTTCTTTCCTAGAAACTCACCAGGGATTGACAACCAGTGGCTTTGGGACCAGTCCCAGTCCCTGGACCAACACTTTGAGTAGCATTGCTCTAATGTAGGGGTAGGCCCTGGAGCTACAAGCAACCCCCAAGACTATTTGCAAATTTTATAAGCATGCCTTCATCATCTCTATAAATTACTTGGGTGATGGAATAGAAGGCATGCTTATAAAATTTTCAGATGACACCAAATTAGGAGGGGTAGTTAATACTCCAGACAAGAGGAACAGAATTCAAAATGACCTGAACAGATTAGAGAGCTGGGCCAAAACTAACAAAATGAACCTCAACAGGGAGAAATGTAAGGTACTACACTTAGGCAGAAAAAAAGAAAAGACATGCAGAGATGAAGGTTGGGTGACATATGGCTTGACAACAGGGATCTAGGAGTCTTAGTAGACCACAAGTTGAACATGAGTCAACAGTGTGATATGGCAGCTAGAACCCTGGACATGAGTATTCCACAGTGTTTTACCTGGGGACCTCTCAAGCTGAGTGTGAAAAGGGGCCAGTCAAAAATAAGACAATGGTTTTTGTACTCTCGTGGTATGCATAGGTGCAGAAATTTTGGATATTTAAAAGAAACATATTGTGAAACTCTAAAACATCCTGAAAAGGATCACCAAGCTAGAGATACCAGCAAAAATTGCCATAGTATCAAGTGGTACCAGATTTTTCCTGTTCCAAAGGGGTAGCATCATGGTAATACCAGAGTGCCTTCTCTCAACAGAAGCCTGTTGCCCAGTGGGACCAGGGCTGGTTTAAGGCACCGGCAGCGTCAGCATCTGCAGGGGGCCCCATCATTGTGGGGGCCTCCGTATTAACCCTCCTCCTGCAAAAACATTATTAGTAATAATCTGAATATCCAGTACTGTGAATAGCTTAGGTTGAGTTAGGTTACATTGACCTAAACATATGGGGCCTCCAAATTAAAGCATTGCAGGGCCCCCCAAAATTCCTTAAACCAGTCCTGAGTGGGACAGAGCTGCTCCCCTCAAAATTTACAGAGATCTACCTGTAGAAAATATTGTGTTACTTTTGAAAGTGATGGATGATAATGATATAGGTTAAAAAAAAAAGCCAGTGTGATTCTAGGCTGCATCAAATAGGAGTATAATCTAGTATAGTATAGTTCAAGGGAAGTAATAGTCGAACTTTATTCTGCTTTGGTCAGACCTTATCTAGAATACTTTGTCCATTTCTGTGCACCAAAATTCAACAATGATATTGGGACTTCCAGGTGTGGAAATGGCTGGCTGACATTTCTTTTGCCGGGCTCCATGAAATAGAGTGTGGCAGTGGAGCAATCACCAGTTTGGAGACAAGTTTCAAATGGTGATTTATCTCCCTGGACCAGGGGAGAATGAGGAGATCACCCACAATGGTCTGAGAACATTGCCAAGCCAGTGGAGATGGTGGCAGTTAATTATGAGTGAAGTGAGGGAGGGCTGCAGGACAAATTCCATCAGCAAACCCTGCTCCTTGCAGCCTTTATGGACATTATGTTGGCAGAACACACTTTTGTTTTTTAACTGTTTCTTAAATAACAACAGGATTTCTTGGACAAAAAGAAATCTTCGAATCAGTGGTTTCATCAATGCCTGGGTGAGTTTGCTGCCTTTCTTATTAATGTGATTGATCTTGAGGATTACTTGCAAAAAGTTTTAAGACTGAAATAAGAAACTACATATTGTGTGAAGAAAGAACACATTTTTTTTAAATGAACATAGGACTTAGTAATGTGATGTAATGGAAGTAATTTTTAAACTAAGAAGATTGAGTGTTTTCGTAACACCTCACAAGTAAAAATAGATTGAAAGAGACTCGTTTATTATGAGGAAGCAGAATTGTTTTGGTTGGGAGAGGTATCTCATTGAAAGCAATCTGAATAATGATGCTGTGTCATTACTACATTGTTTTGGAGGAGGCAGTGAGGAGGCAGATGTGATAACTCTGTGTTCCAAGACCTTGCTTGACAGGAAAATGTTAAAGATGCAAGTCTTTCACGATGAAATTGCAAGGATATGGCCAGAGATATGGGAAGAATATAACTGGATGAAAAATGACTTTAAGAACTTTAGATCAAATTTTAGATTGAAGTTTGGTATGATGGAAGATATGGAAGATGAAGTAGGAGAACCCAAGGAAGCTACAGGACGTGGTATGGAAGATCAAGACAGTGGAGTCAGCTTGAAGTCGGAATAGTGTGAAGAGATAATTACAGATGGAGGTTTGTTCCTGGACTGGGAAGATCTTAGAGTCCTGAAGGTGATCCTGGAGGAATCAGGGGAGAATTTTGGGGGGCCTTGGAATCAACACAGAATGGAAGAGCGACATCAAATCTGGAGAGGGTGGTTACATGGGTTGGGGTGTTGGGAGAGACAACAGGGATGTTTGTCATGGAGGGTCATCCCTGCATCCCCAGTTTGTACGCAATTGGAGGATTGATGACCAATTTGTGTAGCTGCAAAGATTTGGTAAAAAACAACATCCAAGGTTAAATTTAAGTATGATGTGTAAAGAAATAAGGATTGGCTTTAATGGATTTAAGATATTAATGTGGGGCTTGTTGTTTGATGTTGATTTAAGATAAAGCTTTAAGACTTAAGAAATGATTTGAATAAGATATCAAGATTGATTTTTATGGGTTTTAATGGCTTAGCTGTATAGAAAAATAATTTAAAAGGAGCTAGAGATTTGTATTAAACTGATAATGGTTGAACTGACAACTATTTTCAAAAATGAAGGAAAGAATGAAACTTTTTGTTGTGGATGGCTAGGAGATAAATTATGTTAAATGGTAAAGTAAGAGGAAGTAATTTGATTATCTCAATAGAAGTATGTATATCTAAGAGGCAAGGAGTTAAAAGTTTTTGGTTTGCCCCGGTCAACTTGATCCCCCAAAGTGTCCAATATTTCCAGTTACGAGATATCATGGGGAGGGGGTAGTAGGTCATGTTTAACTTTTAAAAAAATACTGCTTAACTTTCTAAAAATACCCATTTTTCAAAACCAGAAGCTGGCTTCTGGTACCATGCAGCTTTTCTTCAGTTTTTTTTTTTTAATTTTATTTTTGGCTGTCCATGTGGCCTTTGTAGGACCCAGGGTAGAAACATGGCCTTGGAATCACAATTGCCTACCCCTGCTCTAGAGAATGGACTACAATTGTGGACTACTACTGGATACTACTGCTTCCCTCAGAATAAGTGACTTCAGGCCCTCTTATAGCCCTCTGTTCTGTTCCAGAGGGCTAAGAAACTCTCTAGATCAGCCTTTCTCAACCTTTTTACCCTGGAGGAACCCTTGAAATAATTTTCAGGTCTCAGGGAACCCCTACATAAAAATTATACCTACAGCCCCCTTAAAAAAAATACAGAAACAGTGAAAAAAATAGATGCTTATTATATTCCACATTGCTAGCAATACATATTTAATACTTGCAGGGTCTGAAATTTCTATAATACAAATATTATATAAAATATAATATAAATATAAATATATCTCTCCAAAGTAAGAGATATATAAAGTAAGTTTAATCATCTTGGCGTCTAGGGAGTGTTCAGGTTATCATGATCTGCAGCCTGAGGAAGCAACATAGAATCATAGAGTTGGAAGAGACCACAAGGGCCATCCAGTCCAACCCCCTGCCATGCAGGAATACACAATCAAATCATTCCCAACAGATGTCCATCTAGCCTCTGCTTAAAAACCTCCAAAGAAGAAGAGTCCACCACACTCCAAGGCAATGCATTCCAGTGCCAAAGAGCTCTTCTGTCAGGAAATTCTTTCTAATGTTTGGGTGGAATTCCCTGTAATTTGAACCCATTGATCTGTGTCCTAGTCTCTGGAGCAGCAGAAAACAAGCTTGCTCCATCCTCAGTATGACATCCCTTCAAATATTTAAATATGGCTACATTACTGACTCTGACCCAAAGATTGAGCTCTGAGCTAACAGAGCTTGCAAAAACCAGCAACTAAGCAGCCAGACGCAGGCTGAGAGGGAGGCTGTAGCTTCCTGCCAAGCTAAATGCAAGGATTTTTTTCAATAATATGGGAATTGGTCAGTATATTTTTGACCCCCACATTCAGTTACCAGACCCACAGTTTAAGAACCTTTTCTCTATCTATAATGACTCCTTTACTGTAATGACTCTGCCCTCTCCAAATTTGGTTTAAAAAGAATAAACCCTAAGTCACTTTCATCAGAGTTCTCCCATCCACAGCTGGCACCTGAGTAGCTGACTGATGAGGGGTTACTTGGATTACTTGGTCAGCTTCCCCCAATTGACTAAGAGCTGTATAGTATTGCAATTCTCTTTCTATTGTTCTGAATTTTTTTTAAAAAACCCTCATTTTGCATTTGTACCTTTAAATCAGTTTCATGCAAACCAGGTCGTCTTCTGTCCTCAGTTCTAGGTCCATGGCTACTTGCAGGAAGCAAACTCAATCACACAGACACTCATTCTTTGCCTCCTCCCTTTGCCAGGCTATGAGATACTTCATTAGCATATCTAAAGCAGTTGAAAAGCTGGGAGGGAGAGCAAGATATTTGGCATGTAAAACATCCCCCCACCCATAAGAGGACCCTTTGAGGCTCCGTTGGTGTGAAAACATTCAAACACACACACATATTCCTCGCTTGGCTTTCTCTGTTGTGGAGGGGAGAGATAACATTGATTTGGCCAAGGATTCCAATTGAGGAAAGCAGGGAAGGAAGACAAGAGGAAGAGAGAGGGACAGAGGATAGTACTGGTCAAGGCCAAGGGACAAACTTCTTCCTTTTAATATTTTTTTTTTTTAATGACATTTCCCCCTTGGTTTCTCTCTTCCCCTTCCCTCCAAAATGCATACAAGAAAAAATGATGTTCATGGATATTAATTAGCAATTAAATTATTTCGTAGGATTGTGTTCAAGAAATGGGTGGGATGGCCAACATTCAAATAGCATTTCTGTCATAGGATGTAGGACCCGATTTCATTCTTTTTCCTCTATTGTTTATTCCTAAATGATGCATCAGCTTTTGAAAAAGCAATCAACATCTTCCAGTGGAAATAGCTCATAATAGAATAATTATTGTTTTATAACCTGCTAAGGTTATTTTAATTTGGTACATTAAAACTGCACTGTATAAACTGTTAAAGCAGATTAGTTTATATTGCCACAGCAAACAAATGCACATTAATTTTGGTTAATAATGGTTTTACTAAATACCAAAGAATTTCTAAATTGATACTAGGTGGACATACATTGTTACAAGTTTCTTATTTAGGAAAAGTGTTCTATCAGTAAGGCAGCTGATCTACACAAAGTCATGGTATTAGCAGCAAGAACACTTAACAGATGCCTTTGTCTATGCCGATCAAAGGGAGGGAACTTTATAATCTGGTGCTAGAACTATGTAAAACAAGGATTCTTCTGCTGACAGATCTGGCTCCTTCACAAAAAGTGCAAAATAATTTTTTTGGCTGATTTTTATGAGTGCCAACAATGGAGAATTGGTTATGGCATTAAGAAATATATACTTAAACAAGCCTCTATGGGAGGGGATTAAATTATTTTAAATCTATCATCCCTGCTTTTGAAGAGATAGGGATGATATTTGTAAGTGCAAAATGCAACTAACCTTCTTCAGTATGAGTTTGTTAACACCCCTTTTCTTATTTCTGTGTTATAGTAGTGCTGTTGTTGCTGCTGCTGTTGTTTTTGTTATGTGCATCAGTGAAAAGAAGGAACTTCCTCTCCCAGTGTATCCCAAAGTGCTTCCTATTTGCCATTTCCATCTGGTGAGCACTACTGACAAGGCAACCTTTATGGTGGAGCCTTCTGCTTTTATACCCAGAAAAGGATCTTAGCAGCAGGTGTCCTTCTCTGTTGTTACACTGGGAGAGCCAGGTATCTTGTGACCCCCGAGACACCCTTGCAGGGGACATAAGAATGTGTCCAGAACAAAAATGAAAAATACAACTCACTATCTGATTTAAGGATGGATTTGCAATGTAAAATGATTTAAAATCCTCTGATCAGAGTGCTTAGTGTACTAGAAGTAGCTAGTAATATTTGTATTACTATTATTATTATTAGTAGTAGTAATTGAAATATGTGTAGAAATAATCATTGTAATGTAAAAGCAATCTTGTGTACCTCATTCACATCCTAAGATAAGTCTAGGGTTTTTCCCTGCATGCCTTTTGTTCTCCCAAAATTCCCTTTCTCTTATTTCACTGGGCACTTCCAGCCAACTGGAGTGCTGGGTCATTCCACACATGACCTAATTTAAATTTTATTGCTCTGTGTAAGTTCTCTTTTGAGTCTCCATGAGGCTGGAGCCATCTTTAGCCATCTTGGACATCTTTAGCCATCTTCATCTTAAACCATGCCATGATGCATCGCAAGCCAGCCTTTTACCACTGTAGGCTGGGTGAGTTTTCCTACCCTAAATATTCCTAGTCAGTTAGGAAGCTCTTTTTAAAGTTTGTTTTAGTATGTAGATTGAGATTGATATACCTTCAGTAAACTTTGATTTGCATTTTAAACTGACTCCTTTGTTTTGTAATGAGTCTAATTTAACTGAGTCATCTCAGACCTGTGAATACACTTTTTAAATGTTAATTGAGCTTAAGTCAGCCTTCTTAAGTTGCACTCTGCATGAAGTTAAAAGTAAATGAATGATTTTTAACTCTCCTTTTAAAGGAGATAATTCTTGTTGTTTTTTAAAAGGACTAGATCCTGGAATTTTTAATACAATTTTATTTTTTTAGACTCATTACTCCTACAGTAATAATAGCGAATATAGCAGTACAAGCAATACTAGCAGCAGCAGTTGTTCATCACTCTTCTGTTCATAAAGGCTTCTTGGAACTAAATGAAGATCAGCAATAACTTTATTGAGTATTCATACATTCTACTATGATTTCACATGTTCAAAACTGAAAAAGAATGGAGGGTGGTTTGCTTTGGTATGAACTATAAATTATTATGGATTTTTATTAAAGCAAGTGGGACTTAACAGCGAAATGAATTTCTAGCCATTAAAAATTCAATCCTAAAAATGTCCATTTAGAAGTAACCCTTTCAGTTCAACAGGACTTCAGCCAAGATAACTGTGTATAGGATTGCACCCTAAGAGTAATTCCAATCAAGACTCCCATCTGCTAGGAACAGGATCCCTGTATATCCTGCCCTGTATATCCTGTGCCACCAGGGGAGCCCTGGTGGCACAGTGGTTAAATGCCAGTACTGCAAGCCACCACGTTGCAAGTTCATTTCCAGCGGGCTCCAAGGTTCACTCAGCCTTCCATCCTTTCGTAGGTCGGTAAATTGAGTACCCAGCTTGTGGGGGTAATTAGTTAACACACATTGGAAACTGTTTAATGCAGTGTAGACGTGTAAATTGCTATTGCTTAAAACAATTTGTAAGCCGCTCTGATAGCCTTGTGGTTGAAGAGTGGGGTATAAATAACTAACTAAATAACTAACTAACTGGCCTCACAAAAGGAAATATTTGGAGTGGGAGGGCAGAAGAGAAAGATGTTACTAAGAATGTCCATCAGTTTTTGCATTTCTATCTGCAGGCGGTGAATTTGGGAAGATACTTTGGACAACATTTGGGGAAACAGAAGAAAGTAATAAAATGTTTGTACTGCCATTCCAGTTGAGGCACTGCTGGAGAACATGGACAGCTTGTGCATGCTGCTTGAAGTGGCAGGAAAACCTTTTTATAGAATCATAGAGTTGGAAGGGACTATGAGGACCATCCAGTCCAAATCCTGCCATGCAAGAATACCCAATCAAAGCACTCTTGACAGATGGCCGTCTAGCCTCTGTTTCAAAACCTCCAAAGAAGGAGACTCCACCACATTCTGTGGCAATGCATTCCACTGCCGAACAGCTCTTACAGTCAGGAAGTTCTTCCTAATGTTTAGATGGAATCTCTTCCTGTAGTTTGAGTCCATTACTACGTGTCCTAGAGGTAGCTGCCTCACAGCACAACGTTGTCATTCTTCCATTCTGGTCCTGTAGGAGACCGAAGTAAAGCTGTTTCTTTTTCCTAACTGCAAAAACCTGTTTAAAAACAGACATGGTTTTACCTTGGTCTCTCATGGGACACAAATGGCAAAACACTGGAAGAATGACAATGTCATGAGGTAAGGCTGCACAGAAAGTAGAACCTTCCAGCTGTCCTGCCATTTTACTTCAGTGTGCTGTAAACTGCCTGGCCTCTGAAGCAGCAGGAAAAAAGCTTGCCCCTTCTTCAATATTACAATATGACATCACCAATGGTTCCTCTTCATCCTTGAAAGAAGTGACCAGCAGGGTGCCACAGGGTTCTGTCCTGGGCCCAGTGCTATTCAACATCTTTATAAATGGCTTGGATGAGGGAATAGAGGGCATGCTTATCAAGTTTTCAGATGACACCAAATTAGGAGGGATAGCTAATACCCCAGAGGACAGGATCAGAATCCAAAATGACCTTAACGGATTAGAAAGCTGGGCCAAAACTAACAAAAAGAATTTCAACAGGGAGAAATGTAGGATACTACACTTGGACAGTAAAAATGAAATGCACAGATATAGGATGGGTGACACCTAGCTTGATGGTAGTACATGTGAAAGGGACCCAGGAGTCTTAGTGGACCACACAAGCTGAACATGAGTCAGCTAAAAAAGCCAATGCGATTCTCGGCTGCATTAGTAAGAGTATAATGTCTTGATCAAGGAAAGTAATAGTGCCACTCTGTTCTGCTTTAGTCAGACCTCACCTGGAATACTGTGTCCTGCTCTGGGTACCAAAATTCCAGAAGGATATGGACAAGCTAGAACATGTCCACAGGAGGGCGACCAAAATGGTGGGATGTCTGGAAGCCATGCCCTATGAGAAGCAGCTTAGGGAGCTAGGTATGTTTAGCCTGGGGTAGGGGGGAGAAGGTTAAGAGGTAACATAGTAGTCATGTTTAAATATTTGAAGGGATGTCATACTGAGGATGGAGCAAGCTTGTTTTTTGCTGCTCCATAAACAAGGACACAGAGCAACAGACTCAAACTATAGGAAAGGAGATGCCATTTAAACATTAGGAAGAACTTCCTGATAGTAAGAGCTGTTTGGCAGTGGAATGCACTGCCTTGGAGTTTGTTGGAGTCTCATTCTTTGGAGGTTTTTAAACAGAGGCTGGATGGGTATCTGTCGAGGATGCTTTGATTGTTTATTTCTGCATGGCAGGGGGTTGGACTGGATGGCCCTTGTGGTCTCTTCTAACTCTATGATTCAATGTCACCTCTTAATCTTAAGCTGCTCCTCATAGGGCATGGCTTCCAGACCTTTTACCATTTTGCTTGTCCTCCTCTGGATATGTTCCAGTCTTTTAGTATCCTCCTTGAATTTTGGTGCCCAAACCTGGACGAAGTATACCAAGGCACAATGTGCTGCCCAATGTCGGGCTAGCCAAGCTAAAACACAGCATGCCAACACTAGCCGTGAGACATGTAACTAGAAAATTGCAGACTTAGTTCAGAGGCTAGAAACAAAAGAGGCAATTATTTGCGTGGGTTGCGCTGAGACACTTCCGTAGAAAAAGCAGACCTCATTGCTATGAGATCTGATCAAAGCAGAACAGAGTGGATCAAGTATTTCCCTTGATCTAGACACAATACCTCTGTTGATGCAGCCCAGAATTGCATTGGCTTTTTAGCTGCTGCATCACACTATTCACTCCTGTTCAGCTTGTGGTCTAAGACTCTTAGATTTCTTTCACATGTCAAGCTAGATGTCATCCATCCTATATCTGTGCATTTCATTTTTTCTGCCTAAAAATGTAGTGCCTTAAATTTGACATTTGTTTTCTTAGTTCTGGCCCAGCTCTCCAATCTGTTCAGGTGATCTGATCCTGTTATCTGTGGTATTAGCTATCCCTCCTAGTTTAATATCATCTGCAAATTTGATAAAACTGCCCTGTATTCCCTCACCAATGTCATTGATAACCATGAATACCACAGGGACAGAACCATGTGGTATCCCACTAGTCACTTCTTTCCAGGATGAAGAGAAGTCATTGGTGAGCAGCCTTTGGGTTTAACTGATCAACCAATTACAAAGCTACCTAACAGTAGTATTGTCTAGCCCACATTTTACTAGCTTGTTTTCAAGGATATCATGGGGAACCTTGTCAAAGGGATTAATGAAATCAAGATATGGTACATCCTAGAATCATAGAATTGTAGAGTTGAGAAGGCTTATCTGTTTTCTCCCCTTTCTCTTCACTTTGCTCTTCATGAAAGCTCAGTAAGGGCTTCTGGAGGCAATTGCTGTTGACCTTGCCTGTATTCTGGCACACACCATTATGGTAGAATTGGCAAGAGAAAAATCCTACTCTTACACACCTCAAGCTTTAATGCATTGTTTACTGCAGACATGGTGCTGCAACCCAGCACCAGAAGCCTCCTTCACCATCCTACCACCCCTAATGCTGCTAAAAACATCCAGGACAAGGAGGAAGGTTGGAGCTGGGAGATGTAAAAAAAGACTTTTAAAAAGAAGCTTTTTTACCAGAATCTTTCTTAACAGAGATATGGCTGTACAGGTTTATGAGGCACATGTTATTTGGTTATGTTTTGCATTCAGCGACTGTTTAAAATTACTTTTGATTTGTTTTCTAGGGGGCAGCACGGGCACTTCCCCAACTACTTCAAGCACAGGGACCCCCTCACCCTCTGCATCTTCTCATCTCCTTTCTCCATCATGTTCACCACCAGCTTTTCATTTGCCTCCCAATTCTTTCAATGTTGGTTGTCGGGAGAACCAGCTCTGTAACCTTAACCTCTCTGATTACCCTCCATGTGCAAGAAGTAACATGGCTGCCTTGCAGAGTTACCCTGCTCTGAGCGAGAGTGGATACAATCGACTCCAGAGTGGTACTGCTTCTGCCACTCAGCCCGCTGAAAATTTCATGCCTTCACGGACTCAATCCTTAATCCCAGGAATGCCTACTCCTCCTTCACTACCCAACAATGGCAAGATGGAGGCCTACAGTGGCCAGCTTGGGTCATTCTCAACTTCTCAGTTCCAGTATGTTATGCAAGCAGGCAACCCTGCCTCCAGCAATTCTTCTTCACCTATGTATAGCAGTGGCCACATGCAGCAGAGCTCCTACAATGCCTTTTCCCTTCACAACCCATATAATTTATATGGATACAATTTCTCAGCTTCTCCGAGGTTGGCAGGAAGCCCTGAAAAACTGGCCACAACCCAAAGCACTTTACTTTGCTCTTCGCCTTCCAATGGGGCTTTTGGAGAGAGGCAGTATCTTTCAGCAGGGATGGATCATGGGATGCATGTGATCAATCCTCCCAGCAACAGCCAGCCAACAACCAATGCCTGTGAGAATAGACAGTATGGTGCTGTTCCAGGACCCTCCTCACAAATGTCCGTGCACATGGTTTAATTGGTGCAACTCATCATCTTGGTCAACAAGGAGCAAGAATCTAATTATTTCTGTTATGATGATCTCATCCCTGTTGCTTTTCAGTATAAAAGAGGATGTGTATTTGAAATGCAAGCCATCTCTAAATATATTCCAAAGAACCTGACAACTAAACATTGGAATTGAAAGGCTTCTGTAACCGAGTAGCTTCTTCACCCAATGGATTTCTTTAAAAATGCCTCATTTTCAAAAGAACAACAACAGTGGGTGTGGGGGTGTGGAGGCATATATGGTATATGCAATAATTGTCTGAGCTTGGTGTGAACTCTTCACAACAGAGGAAATTCTGCATACCCGCTCTTTCTCCCATGTTTCCTAGAGGCAGCCATTTTCATCTGGTACCATTGCACTGCCTTAAGAGGCCATTGCTGTAGTATCTTCATCTTCCCTTTTCTTGCAATTTATAGCTATTAATTCAAATGTATGACCTTCTCTCACCAACAGTAGCAAAAGAACATTATATATGGACTAAAAAGTCTCTTCCTTGAGAGATTTTTTTCATTATCCACCTTTGGGGCTTGTTGTGCTTCACCAAGAAAAATAAATTTTCTTTACAGAAGCATGCCAGACTGAAAGGTGGCGGGGAGAGGAGTAGCCATTAATGTTTAAAAAAATTCTATAAGTTTGCAAGGAACTTTGATAATTTGCTTAGTAGGAGGCAGGATCTTTGCCACATAGGACCCCATCTTGAAAAATAACATTAGAAAAGAAATGGCAAGTCTCACTCAAAACATGTACCACCCACAGAAGTCAGTGGTAAGAAAAGGAAGATTCCAGACTGGGTTCATATCAAATGGTGCCCAGAAAAATGCCATGAGATTATAACTCCAGCTATCTTGCAAGTACTACAGAAAATGTTAGCTGTTAATTCAGAGACAAACATTAGCCCTTGTCTAACCTGCCAGTTTGGCCAAGAAATATTACCTTCTAAAAAAGCTGTTCTCTTTTATTTTTTTCAAATTCTTTGAGAAGTAAGCAAACAAATACGGTAATGATCAAACTAAGTTTAAATATGTGTGAAAATCCAAATACCAAGTAACAGAATACAGAAACTACAGTGTAGAGATTTGTTTTGATGTGTATAGATAAATGTATTTATGTCTCTAGTGTGTGGGGAAGGGAGGGAATTCAACATTATGAATATTAAAGAGGGTAATAAATGGGCATGTAAAATATATATTAAGAAAGAAAATGTATAAAGCTTTGCCCTGTGCAGGGAACTCTTGTTTCTAGGTGAAAAGAACAGAACTGGTGCAAAATAAATCTTCGTTCCTTTTGTGTTTTATCTCTCTGGAAGTAAAAGATTTCAAAGTGCTGGTGTCATTTTGCTTATTCAGAATGAAAGAAGATATGATATCAATGAAGAATCACAGAGGGCTCTTCTTTCATGGAGTAAGCCCATCTTCCTCCATGTTCTGCATGACAATTATCCATAGTTGTAAATTGAATGCTAGGCCAGTGTTGCCTCTCTCTTGTGCCTCGGGTAGGTTACCCGGCTTTTAAAAACTATTACTTTTTGAAATACAACTTTACTTTTTACCATACTCAGTATATATTCACATCCCCCTCTTTAAATAAATCTTTTAAATACAACCGTCAAACTGCTCTGGTGATGGCTTACATGACTTATGACAGATGGATTTTCTCCAAGTTCTCCCATACTGAAGAACTGGTACAATCAGTTATTTTAAATGTTTGCTAACAGAAATAAATCCTCTTTATAAAGCAACAGATATGCCTCTGACCATGGTACATTAGTACCCACAAAACTTAGAAATAGCATACATACACACAAGCAAAATTGAAAAAGATCGCCATCTTTTAGCTGGCTAGCAAATTCACTCTCTGTATAGAAGACTTGTATATAGTAAGTGACTAGGTGTTTAAATGTTCTGAGAATAGTATAAAATGTACACATTCAAACCCCAGGGCAAACAAAACCAAGAAATGTTTATCGATGTTGCCACAAATTTTCCTTAGCAAAATCTAAACATAGCTTTAGTTCCTAGTGTTGAGTATTTAAAAGTTTGAGATTGGTTATCTCAGTAAGCAGAGCAAAAAAAAATATGATTTAGCAGAAGGGGATTATCTTGAGAACAACAGTTAAGCCAGCCACCAAATTGCTCCTTCCCTCACAGTCTAGCTAACAAAATAAAACAAGTGTAGTCTTCTTTAAAATATATAAAAAGTAGTTTACTTACAGAATATCTTTTGTATGGAAATACACAGGCACTTCATCATGAGATATGCAAGCAGGGAAGTAAAAACAAGAATTCATAGAATCATAGAGTTGGAAGGGCCACAAGGGCCATCCAGTTCAACTCCCTTCCATACAAGAATACACAATCAAATCATTCCCAACAGATGGCCATCCAGCCTCTGTTTAAAAACCTCCAAAGGCAGCAGTGTATCCCACTTCTGAACACCTCTTACTATCATACTAATTCACTATGTCTGTCTACAAGGACTTCTCCCAGGGAAAGGGGGAGAGAAAAACCTCCAATCTGAACTAGTACTCAGACAAAGAGATCAAAGGGTTTAGTACATGCAGCAGGAAGAGCAAAGGGTCATAAAACTAAGAAACAGGAGGTTTAGTCATAAACATTCCTTACATGCAACTTTTAACTATTTAACTGCCATGCCCCATGCATGTAAAGGTTGCAATATCCCAACACCCCTTCTCAACCTGGCATGCACTCTTGAAGCCCCATCTTGACTCGCAGGTTCTCAAAGCAATCCCTGGGTAGTAGATTGGTCAAGATATCAGCTGTCATCTCAGTTGTAGGACAGTAGATCATCTTGATCATGCCTTCTTTCACCAGTTCATGAACACTGTGATATCTGGTTCTAATATGCTTGGTGTGTGAAATTATCTTCTCTTCAGATAGCCTAATGCAACTCTGATTGTCTTCGAAAACTAGAATTGGTTTCTGCTCAGTTATTCTAAAATCAATCAATCAATCAATTTATCAAGCCAAAACATTTCTCTACATGTCTCCAATGCAGATATATACTCCGATTCAATAGAAGAGAATGCTATAACTTCTTGCTCATGGCTGGCCCAAGAGATAAGCCCATTTCTATACAAAAATAAGTAACCACTGGTAGAAAGTGAACTTGCGCTATGTCTAGACCAGTCAGCATCTGTGTAGCAAACAAGGCTTGGATCATTACTAGCTGGTAGCTTCAATTGAATGTCCATAGTGCACTTTAAGTATCTAGCAACTCTTTTTACTGAAGTCTAATCCTTTTTGGTTGGTTCAGCAACTTCTTTATCAGCTCTAGTATTTGTGGCTAAGTACAGAAGCTTTCCTATTGCTGTTCTGTACGTTGTGTTGTTTGGTAGAGGTTAACTTTCCTCATCATTTTTAATAAAGTCTGTCACCATGGGGCTTGCCACACTATATGCATCGTGCATTCCAAGAGTTTCTAAAAGTTCAACAATTTTCTGTCTTCAACTCAGTAGGAAAGAACTGTCTTCTTCTCTTTGAATTTGTATGCCTAAGTAGTATGTAGCATTTCCTAATCCTTTCGATTCAACTTCTTTGTTCAAATTGTTGTACAATCTCTGTGTAATCTTCATCTCTCTGAGTGAATATGATCAAGTCATCAACATAAGTCAAGATAAAAGTTGAATGTCCATCTTTGGTTCTGGTGTATAGGCATGGGTCTGCTTCTCCTTCTTTGAAGCCTAAACCCTTCATCATTTTGTGTAATATCTCATTCCAGACTCTAGCTGCATTCACATCAACATGCCTAACATCCATCTGTTTAGAAGCATCTAAACTCAGAAGTAGTCTTATGGTGCTAGGTTTCACATCTTGAGCTGCCTCATCTGAGGACATCTGCTCAATTTCTTCTATCTTTATTGGTTCTTTGGGTAGTACTGATGATGTTGTGAGGTAAGATAAGCATACAGGTGGTACACCTCTGTTGGGTCACAGTGAGTATCTGGGAGCCTGTTCTAGAGTCTGGTCTGTCTCTGCAACATCTTCCAGCCCAGTCATCAGGTCATCACCATCTGTATCTGCACCTGCACCCCCTTCTGATGGTGTACTTCTCCCTGTGTCAAGCTCATCTCTAGCATCATCCATCTCATGCATTTGTACTGCTATGAGAGGTTTAAATTCTGGTTCCAGGAATTCAGACATAGCAACCTCTTCTTCCAAGAGGTCAAGTGCAATATTTTCTTCCTCTGGAATGTCTATAACAGTTTCTCTTTTGTCAATTCTGCTAGATTCATTAAGTAAACCACATGAATAGTGGTGACCTCACCAGTCTTTAAATTCATCACTCTGTAATCTTTACTTGAAGGTTCATAGTCAATCAAGATAGTCCATTCTGATTTGGCATCTAGCTTGTGTCTCTTTTGTTTAGGAATGTAAGCATAAGCAATGCTTCCAAATATTTTGATGTGTTTCATGTCTGGCACTCTGCCATACCACATCTGAAATGGTGTTTGTGTAGTGCCTTTGGTTGGCAGTCTGTTCTGGAGATACGTAGCAGTCACAAAGGCATCACCCCACAGTCTACTGTGTAAGTGAGCTTCAGCCAACATGCATTTTGTCATCTCCAGGAGAGACCTGAGCTTCCTCTCAGATACCTGTTCTGCTCTGGAGTGTAAGCAGTAGTAGTCATGTATTGTATGCCAAGGTCTTCCAAGAAAGCTTGTGCGCAATTTGAGAGGTATTCACCTCTATTGTCACTAAATATGGCCTTTAGGAACATCTCAAACTTATTTCTCATCATGGCAATGTACTTCTGAAGCATCTCATGGGTTTGACTTTTTCAGTAGATAGGTGACACAATACCTTGAAAAATCATCCACAAAGATTAAAGCATATCTGTTTCCTCCAAGTGAAGGCACATTAAATGGACCACACAAATAACTGTGTATCAGATCTAAAACCCTGATAGTACTCTTTTTCAGTCCTTGTATGAAATGAAGGGCTGACTGTCTTTTGTTCAACACAAATCATGAACCAGTTAGTGTTGTGATTGCTTTATGGTTTTATCTTGATACCTGTGGCCGAATTCTGATCCTGTAGTTGAAGGATGGCCCTCTTGTCATGATGTGCAAAGTATTTATGCCATAAGTCGATGCTGTCTTCATCCAGATGTGCTTCATGCACCTCTGTTTGAACCATATTCACTTATTGACCTGAAAGACTTAACTCATTGATACCATTATTTTCAAATGCTTGAGCATACACAATATCATCTGTATGTATCTTGCACATTCCATTTTCAAAAAGTACTGAAAATCCTTTCTTGTCTAGGGTTGATCCACTCAGAATGTTACACTGCAGCTTAGGGATGAAAAGAATGTCATCTGCCACATGCTGCATAGTTTGGTTTGGCAGGGCACAATTTAAAACACACTGTCCAGACCCTTCTATAGGCAAGCCACACCCATCTGCAGCTTGTATAACATTTAGTAGCTTTATTTATTTCAATAAAATTAGCATCATTAAATGTATTGTGACTGGTACATCCAGAATCCACAATCTTTGTATCTGATTTCTGTTTGTGGTTATCAACACCTAAAACTTTATTATTCAAAAGAACATTCTTTCTTTGCTGTGATTCTCGAGGCTTGCTTTTAGCCTGCTCATGCTGCCTCCTCTGGTCAATAGCAGGAGGAGAGCTCCCGTTGGCTGGAAGTCTCTTTGGGCTCCTTTTCATTACAATTGAAGCAGCAAACCCCTGATTGGTTCCTGGGCAGATCCTTCCCTTTGCTCTGGCCTGCAATCATGTAATTCGATCCCTTATCAGTCTTAGCAAAGCTCTGAGTAAAACCTCTGTAGTCACTGCATTCAACTCTCAAGCGACTTAGGGCTTCATCAGAACTGATATTTTGCATGCCCTCTAGCACAGATAAAAAAGAATCAATTTGTTTGCCAAGAGTTCCAGCAAGAAATGCAACTTTCTATTCTTCAGTTACAATGAAATCATGTAATTCTAGTCATTGAAAAAGAGTTATCAGCCTGGTAATATGAGCTTCACATTTCCGCTCTGAATTAAGCTTTAAATTCATCAGCTCCCTGATGTAAACTGACTGAGACTTAACACAAGTAAGACCATAGGTCTGTTTAAGTTTGTCCATCAATTCCTTTGCTGAGGAACAGCCTCTTATGTAAACAAATTGCTCATCAGTTAGAAAGTTTAAAATCAAATCTTTAGCTTTTGCATCTTTTCTCAGCCAAATCTGAAGTTTATCTCTCTCTGGTACCCTCTCAGATTTAATGCATTCATCAAGAACTTCTGCTAAAATCAAAGACTCGATCCTTTGTGTCCATTGTGTAAAATTGTCATGAGTTAACACAATCTGCCTTCTGGATATGCTTCTTTCCCTCAAAAGCATCTTGCTTAATTTGCAAGTCAAACAACTAACATCTCAAAAGAAAAAAATCTTTCTGTAGCTAGCATGTGTGTCTCAGGGGAAGGGTGGAAACCAAACACTCTCAAAATACACAAAAATAACAAAACCCGAAAAATCTGGCTAACTGCTCCCAATAAAACCTCTGATGCTCAATATCTGTTGAGCAATAAAAATACCCTGGGTCTTTTCCTTGCTTTTTTTGCGAGCTGTGAGGCCGTGTTCTGGAATATTTCTTTCTTTTTACCTGCATCTGTGGCTGGCATGCTCAGAGAAACCATTCTCTGAAGATGCCAGCCACAGATGCAGGTGAAACATCAGAAAGAAACCATTCCAGAACACGGCCTCACAGTGCAGAAAAAACACAAGGAAAATCTATGGATGCCGGCTGTGAAAGCATTTGACTTCACATACACTGGGCCCATAACCTGTAAGCAGAGCAAAAAAAAAGTGTTTTAGCAGAAGGGGCTTACCTTGAGAACAACAGCTAAGCCAGCCACCAAATTACTCCTCCCCACACAGTCTAGCTAATGAAATAAAACAAGCATAGTCTTCTTTAAAATATATAAAAAGTTGTTTACAGAATAGCTTGTGTATGGAAATACACAGGTACTTCATCTTGAGATATGCAAGCACGAAAGTAAAAATAAGAATTGTACATACTAATCCACTATGGACTTTTTCGGACAAGTAAAGTGTAGTGCAAGCAGCCTCGCAACGTGGCGAGGCTGCTTGCGCTGCATTTTACTTGTCCGAAAAAGTCCTATGTCTACCTATGAGGGCTTCTCCCAGAGAAAGGAGGAGAGAAAAACCTCTGATCTGAACTAGTATTCAGCAGGAAGAACAAAGTGTAATAAAACTAACAAACAGGAAGTTTAGTCATAACCATTCCTTACATGCACTTTTAACTATTGAACTGCCATGCCCCATGCATGCAAAGGTTGCAATATCCCAACACCAAGCTGCTTTCTAGTAGTGAAAAATCAACTGCTTCCCATTTCTACCTCACCTAGGAACTCTAGACATTGAACATGGTTTCCCTGCTTCTTGGTTTGGCCTCACAACAATGCTGTGAGGTAAGTCAGGCTGAAACTGACCCAAACTAGAGCTTTAACCTCCCAAGTCCCAGTTGACAACTCATAGGGAAAGGAATGTCTATATGGTTTCTATCTCCAAAGCCCTGATTAGTATCAGAAAGGTTCAATATTTATTGCACATTGTGGCAACCATCCCATTTCCTTACCATCTTTGAGATGAAGCTGAGAGTCTTGATCTGGACAAAAACAGTTTATCATGTTATGGAGGTCATGTGATTTTGAAAGTAAATTATTGTATCTTGCTTGTAAAATTGTCAGATAAGTAAAGTTGCAGCAGAAATAGCCTGGAGAAACTTGGAAAATGAGGCCAAACTCTCCTAACCACCCCAAAATGGACCCACAAAGAATAAAATTGGGCATAAATACACAGTCTTATTAAATTTCCAAATTTTAAATTGAAAAGTTGGATTTCTTTGATTTTGCTTTAGATTTGAGCTGATAGAGCCTGCAATTTCAGGAGAGAAAATAAAAATTCTTATTACTGTATTCAAAAAATTCCCTTTTTAAATATATCAAATTTCTTTGCACTTCATCTATTTCTATTTTTTCCAATTTGCTTCTTTTTGCTTGTAATTAAATAATAATAATAATAATAATAATTACTTAGTTATTTATTACCTGCCTCTCCTCTCAGGATCAGGGCGGGGTACAACATCACAGTATACAATACAATGCATCACAATGCAAGTATAATACAATACAGTACAAGTCAATGCAATACAATTCAATACAGTTTTTAATATAATACAATTCAATGCACATTCAGTACAGACATATAAATTTGTTTATACCTAAACTCTATTTATTGTCTTTCTAATTTTTTATTTCCAGTTCTAATCTCTTTACATTGTTTTCCTTTTGCCTTTTTAAAATATGTTCTTCTCTAATACAGATTCCTCTTGCTACTGCTTTCATCATATCCCAAAGTTCAGCTTGAGAGCATTGTCCCGTATTATTAATATCCCATATCTCTTGCCATTCTTTCCCGATTTTGTTGACAATATTTTGATAATTAAGAAAGTTTATATCCAACCTCCATCTCTTTGCTTCTATATAATCTTTTTAATTATAATATCTATATTAACTAATGTGTGATCCATTACTTTACTAACACCAATGTCTGTATTCAATTCCCTTGAAAGCAAATTATTAGATATGAAAAACACATCTATTCTAGAATAATTTTTATGTACAGGTGAGTACTAAGTAAATTTGGTTTCATCTTGTTTTAATGTTCTCCAGACTTCTTTAACCCTTTTCTTTTTATAATTTTATTTAAAACTATTATTATATCTTCCCACTATAGTGGAATTAGAGTTATCCTACTTTTATCCATTACCATATTAAAATCCCCTGCCATTACTATTACACCTTTCTGTATGGTTTCCATTTCTTTAAACACTTTTCCATAAAATTCTACTTGTTTTTCATTTGGAGAATATATGTTCAGTAATGTGTAATCTTCTCCTCCCATCACTACCCACAAAACCATATACCTTCCTTTTTCATTCTTTTTTACCTTTAGAACATTGAAACTACATTTTTTGATATTATAGTTGCTACCATCTTGCTTTAAAAGACCCATATGCTTTCTCATAAATCGTTGGCCATCTTAATCTTAATTCATTGGCCCATTCTTTTACTTGATGCGTTTCCTGTAAAAATATTATATCTGCCTTATCCCTATTTAACAAAGCTTCAGCTCTTTTTCTTTTCAAAATATTTCCCAGCCCATTCACACTTAGTGTTGTGATTCTTATTATATTAACCCTACTATATGAAAAATTCTTTTATGGTGTTTTATTAAGACACATTTATCCCCAACATACTCAACATACTCCTGTCCCCCACACCCCAGCCCATTATTTATACCCATATCCCCCCTCCCTCCCCACATACACAAATAACCCCCCTTCAATCCCTTAAGGCAATTTACCTTAATCATGGTTACCTTGAACCCTCAGGGGGGGCAAGGATCCTCCGGTATTGAAGCAGCAGTGAATTCCTACCCATTGGGCCATTTTTAATATATTTAATATATCCCATCTTTTTTATTTTCATTTTTTAGTTGCAAATGAAGTGTCCTCTTTTGTCTTAATGGCTTCTCAGCTCCTGCAGTTGCACCTTGTTGTTTTTCTTGTTGTTGCTGCTGCTCTCCTTCACAATCTTCTTTGGCTTCCAGATTCAATTCTTGCAATAAATCCATTCCATGTTTAATGAGGTTATTTTGTAGAATTTCCCCAGCCAACAAGATTTCAAAAATCTGGATATCCCTACCCTATGCAGAAAGCACGGGATGAGTCCTTCCTGAATCTTCTTTTGCAAAGAAAAGCCAGAGAGAGAGAGGTAATTCCAGCTTTCTTTAACAAAGTAATGCATAGAATCATAGAATTGTAGAGTTGGAAGAGACCACGAGGGCCATCCAGGCCAACCCCCCTGCCACGCAGGAAATCTTGATCAAAGCATCCCCGACAGATGGCAATCCAGCCTCTGTTTAAAGACTTCCAAGGAAGGAGACCCCACCACGCTCCGAGGGAGTGTGTTCCACTGCTGAATAGCTCTTACTGTCAAAAAGTTCCTCCTCACATCTGTCGGGAATGATTTGATTGTGTGTTCCTACATGGCAGAGGGTTCCTGGAGCTTGCATCCATTGCTCTGTGTTCCATTCTCTGGAGCAGCAGAAAACAAGCCTGCTCCATCCTCAGCGTGACACCCCTTCAAATACTTAAACAGGGCTATCATATCGCCTCTTAACCACCTTTTTTCCAGGCTAAACATACCCAGCTCCCTAAGTCTCTCCTCATAAGGCATGGTTTCCAGACCTTTCACCATTTTAGTTGCCCTTCTCCGGACATGCTCCAATTTGTCAATATCCTTTTTGAATTGTGGTGCCCAGAACTGGACACAGTATTCTAGGTGAGTTCTGACCAAGGCAGAATAGAGTGGCACTATTACTTCCCTTGATCTAGACACAATACTTCTATTGATACAGCCCAAAATCGCATTGGCCTTTTTAGCTGCCGCATCACACTGTTAACTTATGTTCAACTTGTGGTCTACTAGGACTCCTAGATCCCTTTCGCAAGTAGTCTCGTTCAGCCAGGTCTCCCCCATCCTATATTGATGCATTTCATTTTTCCACCCTAAGTGCAGTACTTTACATTTCTCTGTATTGAATTTCATTTTGTTAGCTTTGGCCCAGCTCTCCAGTCTATCCAGGTCATTCTGAATTTTGATCCTGTCCTCTAGGGTATTAGCTACTCCTCCTAATTTGGTGTCATCTGCAAATTTGATAAGTATGCCCCTAATTCCCTCATCCATGTCATTGATAAAGATGTTGAATAGCACTGGGCCCAGGACAGAACCCTGTGGCACCCCACTGGTCACATCTTTCCAAGACGAAGAGGAGCCACTGCTGAGCACCCTTTGGGTTTGGCCGGTCAACCAATTACAAATCCATTGAACAGTTAACTTGTCTAGCCCACATTTTACAAGCTTGTTTGCAAGAATGTCATGGGGAACCTTGTCAAAGGCCTTACTGAAATCAAGGTATGCGATGTCCACAGCATTCCCTTCATCTACCAAGCTGGTAAGTTTATCAAAAAAAGAGATCGGATTAGTCTGGCATGACTTGTTCTCTGTTTTACTGTTTTACTGAGGCTTGAACAACACTGCTTTCCAGTGCATTTATACCTATTATTCCAGGAATAAAGTGAACTGGCTAATAACTAAATATACCAAATCACATGGCTGAACATTTTAATAAATAAAAGAACACTTTAATTGTTCTTTCTATGTCATGTGTGTGTATATTTAAAATCTCCCCTTATTCATTGGGGTGGTGAAGGGGGAAAGGTGATTGGATAGGGAAGAATCCAATTAGTTCAAGGTGGTCATTAGATTGATAATGTAAACTAGAGAACCCATGGACCACCCCTGGGAAATGTGTGGTGTTAACAGCATCACTGTGGAGTGAAAAAAAAATCCAACATGACTAGTAGGCAACTACAATTTTTTTTTTAGTGTAGAGAAGTCCTTATACTCCTTTTTCAACTGAAAATAAGTAGAAAGAAGATGGCTTGACCTCCGTTTGCTATATAAAATATAGGAATCTCCTATATTTTCCTTCAATTTGTTCTCCTTGTCAAAGCAAATGGTACTTTTAAGATTGATAGTGTCTGCACCAGGACAAGGGGATTTAGTTTCTTATGTTATATCTTCCTGAAGAAGATGGATCAGATCTTCATATGCCTCAATGGTAGTTATGGTAATTGCTCAGATATTATTACTGTTAGAAGTGCAATAATACTTAGCACTGAAGAGTAAAAAATGCCTCAGAGAGTGCAGTAAACAATAGGTTTAGATAGTTGGAGTGACCCAAAGTGACCTCCCTTCTTGTCTACCTATCGTGTCACAGCTGTGATATAAACTGATATTCTTATGGATGTCTGTAATAAAGTCCTTAGTTTGTTTCTCCAAGCCATTAGTGTTTTTGCTTCTTAACCTCTGCACAAACTGTCTATCAGTTTAATGGAGCACAGGCTTTTATTTTCAAGAGATCATAGACTCACAGAGTTGGAAGTGACTACAAGTGCCATCTATCCAACCCTCAAACAATACCCAAACAAAGCATTACTGACAGATGGCCATCCAGCCTCTCTTTAAAAACCTCCAAAGAAGGAATACACTGCCTGGGAGTGTGGTGGAGTCTCCTTCTTTGGAGGTTTTTAAACAGAGGCTGAATGGCCATCTGTCGGGAATGATTTGATTGTGTGTTCCTACATGGCAGAGGGTTGAACTAGATGACCCTCGTGGTCTCTTCCAACTCTATGATTCTATGATTCCACCAAGGCAGTTCATTCCAAGGCAGTTCATTCCACAGGCTCTTACTGTCAGGAAATTCTTCATCATGTTTAGGTGGAATCTCTTTTCCTGTAGTTTGAGTCCATTGCTCCATGTCCTAGTCTCTGGAGCAGCAGAAAACAAGCTTGCTCCATCCTCAGTATGACATCCCTTCAAATATTTAAACATGGCTATCATGTCATCTCTTAACCTTCTCTTCTCTAGGCTAAACATACCCAGCTCCCTAAACCATTCCTCACAGGGCTTGGCTTCCAGACCTCCCACCATTTTGGTGGCTCTGCTCTGGACATGCTCCAGCTTGTCAATATCCTTCTTGAATTGTTGTGCCCAAAACTGGACACAGTATTCTAGGTGAAGTCTTGCAGTATCATTGGTTCCCACATGAGCCAAAAGTAATGGGGATATTGGAATTATCTGGTGTGCTGTAATGGGGAAACCTTTTTAAAAACAGGTGCCAAAAGAAGTTGGCTTTAATTCCCTTTAGCAAGCAAACTGAGTAGAGTCTCTGTTTAGAATACATGCAGGAAAAAAATAGTAACTCCAGACACACAGACTTTGAATACCCATTCATCCTTGTTTGCACCCTCCTCTCTTTTCACATTCTAGCTTATACAATCAAAATACTCCAAACATAGCTTTAAAAACATAAGAAAAGTTCTTTACTCACAAGTTCCATATGCATCTCAAAGTTCACAGGATTAACTTGAAGGTAGACAAGAATAACAAATTATGTTTTGAAAGCTACACTTCTAGAACTAAAAAATGCAGAGCCATGTCCTGAGGCTGCTGCCTCTAGGACATCTTCATGGCATCTTCTCCTCTTGGTGTTGAGGAATGGTGTTTTCCAAAACAGAGGGACTTAAGGAACCTCCTTCTTCTGGAAAGCACTCAGATTACAACTGGAAGTTATTGCATCCTTTCTGTTTACATTCAGCATTTAACCCTTTCAGCAGTAAACAAGTCAGCATATTGGATTGCAACTATATATCCCAACAAAAAGGAAGGGATAACAGTCAGTGGGCTTGACAAGTCTTGTCAGCCTCTCCCTTACATTGTGGACTTTCACCCCAGGGAGACATCACTTCTTTTGTGACATCTTATCAGGTCCACAAACTACTGATTCTTTACCCCTCAGCAGGTAGTCCTCTACCACCACCACACACCTTCCTCAAGGATTGGCAGAGGCCAATCTGAAACTTCTAAGTTCTCATGCACATTCTCTGAGGCCTAGCTCTGCTGCTCTCCTTCCTATTCCTTATTTATCATCACTGACAAGGAAGAGAACTTCAAACCAATTCTGTAGTTCCAAACATATAGAATGGCCCCAGTTCCTTCCACATCTATGAGTCATATTCTTGCAAATGTCTGCCTCCTGTGCATCGGAAATAACTTCCTCCACAGAGACATCCCCTGTGTGTTCTCTGCCCAGGACTGTCTGTTCTGCTCTGTCTAAGAAAACCTCCTGCTCCCTAATATGCTATAGAGTGGCTAATTGGGCCTCAAGTTGCTAGACCTCCTCCTCAAGCAACACAACCAACTTACACTTGCTACAGGTGTAGCTCTGCATATCCACAGGCAATAAGACAAACATACCACAGCTGTTGCAGGTGACTGCAGCAGCTCCCTCGGTATCCTTATTGAGTACTCTGATGTAGGTACTAAAACAGAACTCTGGGGCTCCCTCTCAAACTCCCCCACTAAACACCCATGCCAAACACCCCTGTTGACCTCACCCCTGTATGCCTCGCTCCAAGGACTGGGGCTGCAGCAATATAGAGAGCTAGTGGGTGCTAGCTCCTCCCTCAGTTTCTCACCCACTTCCTCTCAACAGAAGCTCCACCTCCCTGCAACCAGGTGCTCAGATAGAGGATCTGGGGCTACTCTCACTCACACCACCACACAATGGAACACTAAGCAGCCCCCAAGCAAGCCTCCTCCCAATCTCAGACAGACAGATATAAATGGGTATGCAAGCACTCCCCTCTCAGCAGCTCACCAAACAAATGCTAACAAGTCACCCCAGGAAAGCCTACCCTCATCTCACACATTTCCACATTTCCTTCTCTCTTTATCTTTGTTTTGCATACAGTAGCTGATATACTTCAAGGTTTGAGAGAAGTGGTCATTAAATTGCTTTAAAATGCTCAACCTCATAGTCCACACCACACACACAGTAGAATGGGATCTATACAAACAAACTTCAGGACTATAAATCCTCCACTGGAGCCTTTTATTGCACATGTAGAATCAAAGTTATGGGAAGATAATTACTTGCCAATATATTTCTTTCCAAAAACTTCAATCAGCGTGATTAAAACTGGAAACTCTTTCTTTAGTTTACGGAGCTGCAGCAAACACTCTGTCAGGATCTGTCTCTCCCTGGCTGCTAAAGCTAGCTCTGGCTCTCTGTGCAGGACTAGGCCCTGCTTCTGGAAATCTTGAAGGAAACGGGGCCAAGGTGTCAGGCACAGCTGGCTGCACTCATGCGGCACACCAGGAGCAGCCAGGGGAATTGCTTTTTAAGGGCAGCATTCTCCACTCAGCTTTTGCCATAACAACATGGTCTTCTGTGCTGTCTGCAGTTGTTCCTTGCTCTTGGACCTTGATCCCTTGCCACACCACTTGTGTTTGGCCCTTTCCTTACTTCTTGGAGTGGCCTCTTGCCCCTGGATACCTGGTATGTGTTTGACCTTGGCTTGTATTTGGACTCTGGCTTCTTGGGATTCTGTCTCCTGTGTACCTGACCTGGCATTCCCTCCCTGGACCTTCTTTTGCCTCTGGTCCTCTGGACTCCTGATCTGCTTGACCTCTGTGTGATTTTGGACTTTGGCTTGTCTATGATCCTGCCTGGACTTTGGACTCTATCTTCTGTGTTCCTGACCTGGCCCCTGCCTTCTGGACCTACCATGCCCCTGAACCTCAGGTTCCAGTTCTCTGACTCCCTGCCTGACTGTGATTTCTGTTCCAAGACCTTGCTGATTTCAGTATCTAGATTGCAGTAAGGTCTTTGACAAGGTTCCCCATGATATTCTTGCAAACAAGCTAGTAAAATGTGGATTACACAATGGGATTTGTAATTGGTAGATTGACTGAACCCAAAGGGTAGTCACCAATGGCTCCTCTTCATCCTGGAGAGAAGTGACCAGTGGGATGTCACAGGATTCTGCCCCGAGCCCAGTGCTATTCAACATCTTTATTACTGACTTGGATGAGGGAACAGAGGGCATGCTTATCAAGTTTCCAGATGACACCAAATTAGGAGGGGTAGCTAATACCCCAGAGGACAGGATCAGGATCCAAAATTACCTTAACTGTTGGGCAAAAAATAAGAAAATGAATATCAATAGGGAGAAATGTAGGATACTACACTTGGGCAGTAAACGTGAAATGCAAAGATATAGGATGGGTGACACTTGGCTTGATGGCAATACATGTGAAAGGGATCTAGGAGTCTTAGTGGACCACAAGCTGAACAGTCAGCAGTATGATGCAGCAGCTAAAAAAGCCAATGCGATTCTAGGCTGCATTAGTAGGAGTATAGTGTCTACATCAAGGAAAGACATAGTGCCACTCTATTCTGCTTTAGTCAGACCTCACCTGGAATACTATGTCCAGTTCTGGGCACATCAATTCAGGTAGGATATTGGGAAGCTGGAACATGTCAGGAGGAGGGCAACCAAAATGGTGGGAGGTCTGGAAGCCATGCCCTATGAGGGGCGGCTTAGGGAGCTGGGTATGTTTAGCCTGGAGAAGAGAAGGTTAAGAGGTGACATAATAGCCATGTTTAAATATTTGAAGGGGTGTCATATTGAGGATGGAGCAAGCTTGTTTTCTGCTGCTCCAGAGAGTAGGACACAGAGCAATGGGTTCAAACTACAAGAAAAGAGATTCTACCTAAACATTAGGAAGAATTTCCTGACAGCAAGAGCTGTTTGGAAGTAGAATACACTGCATCATAGTGTAGTGGAGTCTCCTTCTTTGGAGGTTTTTTAAGCAGAGACTGGATGGCCATCTGTCAGGAATGATTTGATTGTGTATTCCTGCATGGCAGGGGGTTGGACTGGATGGCCCTTGTGGTCTCTTCCAAATCTATGAATCCATCCTTTCATCTTCAGTGAATCAGAGACTGCTGAGAGGAAGTTGGTAAGAGGCAGAGGGAGGAACTAGCAGCCAGTAGCTCTCTCTATAGCTGCAACCTCAGTCCCTGGAGGTCGGCATACCAGAGCAAGGCCAACAAGGGTGTTTAGCAGGGGAGTTTGAGGAGAAGGCCCAGAGTTCTGCTCTAGTGCCTACTTCAGAAGGTGGAAGAGGCAACTAGTGAATCAAGTATTTGAGATCTGATCCTAACCAACACTGATGACCTAGTAAAGTGGGGGTGGTGGGAGTGACCATGTTCTCCTGAAGTTTGTGCAAAGGGGAAGCCAAAGTGTAGTCAAACACTCATTTTAGACTTCAAGGAAGCTGATTTAAGCAAACCTAGGGAAATACTAGGTTGGATCCCATGTTCAGGATTACTAGAAGAGAAAGGCATTCATGATGGATGGGAGTTTTTATAAAAGAGGTATTCAAGGCACAATTTGAAACAGTTCCATTGAGGAGGAAAAATGGGAAGTGTCTAAAGAAAGCAAGAGGGATGTCTAAAAAACTTTCAACTGAACTAAGAGTTAGCCAGCACATATAGGGAGAAAGTCAGAAAAGCTGAAGTGCAGAGCAAGCTCAGGTTTTCCAGAGAGGTAAAAACAATGAAAAGATCTCTTTTGGTTATGTCTGTATCTAAAGGAAAGACAAGGAAATAGTAGGGCCACTGTTTGAGGAAGATGGAAAGTGCTAACAGGTAACAGAGAAAAGGCAGAACTACTGAACTCCTTTTTTGCCTCACTCATTTCCCAAAAGGAACACAGTACTCAACCTGGGGAAATTGGAGAAGGTGATGCAGTAGAAGAAATGCAGCACAGAATAAGTATGGAAATAGTACAGAAATACCTGGCTACTCCAAATGAATTCAAGTTGCCAGGGACTGATGAATTACCTCCAAGGGTATAAAAAGAACTGACAGAAGTAATCTCAGAATGACTAGCAATAATCTTTGAGCATTTCAGGAGAACAGGAGGAGTCCTGGGAGACTGGAGGAAGGAAAATGTTGTCCCCATTTTCAAAAAAAGAAAAAGGGAAGGGGACGAGGACCATAATCATTACCACCCAGTCAGTCTGACATCAATACCAGGAAAGATTTTAGAGCAGATCATTAAACAGATATTCTGTAAGCACTTGGCAAGGAATGATGTGATCACTAAAAGTCAACATGGGTTTCTAAAAAGAAGTCATGCCAGACTAATCATATTTCTTTTTTCTGCAGGTTGCGTATGTTGATTTAAGTAAGGTCTTTGAAAAGTTTCCCTATGATATTCTTGCAAACAAGCTAGTAAAATGTGGGGTAGACAATGGGGCTGTTAGGTGGATTTGTAATTGGTTGACTGACAGAACCCAAAGGGTCATCACCAATAGCTCCTCTTCATCCTGGAGAGAAGTGGCCAATGGGGTGCCACAGGGTTCTGTCCTGGGCCGAGTGCTATTCAACATCTTTATCAATGAGTTGGAAGAGGGAATAGAGCACATTCTTATTAAATTTGCAGATTTCAACAAATTAGGCTTAGGCAACAAGGATTAGGCAAATGTGCTGCCTTAGAGTCTGGTAGAGTCTCCTTCTTTGGAGGTTTTTTAACAGAGGTTGGATGGCCATCTGTCAGGAGTGCTTTGACAGTGTATTCTTGCAGACTGTGTGTGTGTGGGGGGGAGTTGACTGTACAGTCTTGTGGTTTGTTCCAATTCTATGATCAATGCTCCACTTAAGCACTTTACTATTAGAATTTCAGGATATTTACATGGGAAATGTGCAAGCTCTTTGGTACTATTTTAGGTGTATTTATTATATGCATTCATAAATATATAAACATAAGATTCTCTGTAAGTAGAAACACAGAAATGGCAATTTCTGTGTGTTCAACTTCATTACATTGCATTATATCACATTACATGAAAGGCATCTTATATTTAGTATTTACGTCTCATGGCCATGAAGATGTTACCCTTTCATCAGGACATTTCATAGGGACTTTATAATTCTACTCATCTCTTTAGCAGGGTTGGTAATGATTAACACATGTAGGAACATGACCTTTCTAAAACATTTAACACAACCTTTTATCCCTCAGCATCATCATGGTCTTTCCATACATTCCATAGTGTCTGTTAAGACATTATACAGATAGTTCATAGAAGCTTTCATATGTACAGCATTCTGTCCCTTGTATCACATCCGTAACTCTCTTAACATCACAATTTACCCAACTATCCATTTAAGTATACATTTCCATCTGTTTGAGGAGCTAGTAATCTATATCAGGAATCTTTGAATATACAGGCATTCAAGAATTAATCTCCTTGAGCACTGTTAATCTCTTAACAGTATTAAGTACTAATAGGCATCCATTACAATTACAATTAATGGGACCCCTCTCTCTCTCTCTGGCTTTTCTGTGCAAATGAAGGTTCAGGAAGGACTCATCCCGTGCTTTCTGCATGCGTGCTGATGACTGAAAAGGCCAATCCGAAATAAACATATCCGGTTGCAGAAAGCACAGCAGAAGGTCTCCTTGGGTGATGATTCCAGGTTGTGATTCTTTCTGCGTTGTTGTTTCCCTTCAAGACTTGTTCGGCGTAAGCTCTCAAATAAGGCTGCAGCATTATGGATAGTGCGTCTCCAAGCCTCCTGATGTGAGGCCATGGCGGACCATTGTTGGTGATCAATTTGGCCAAACCCGAGATGTTGTTTCAGGGAGTCCTTGTATCACTTTTTTGGAGTGCCCCTCTTACGCTGACCCATGGCGAGTTCACCATAGAGTACTATTTTTGGGAGGCAATGGTCTTCCATCCTAGAAACATGCCCTGCCCAGCGCAGCTGTGTTCTCATTATCATGGTCTCAATGATGGTGATTCCTGCTTGATTAAGGACAGCAACATTCGTCACATAGTCAGTCCAGTGTATATTTAGGATTGTGCGTATATAGTACTGATGAAAGCGTTTGAGGAGTCATAAGTGTTGGCAATAGGTGACCCATGTTTCAGACCCATAAAGGAGAATAGACAGTACAATGGCTCTATACACACTGATTTTTGTGCTTCGCCTCAGGTGTTTATTACTCCAGACTCTTTTGTAAAGTCTTCCAATTGTGCTATATGCCTTTGCTAATCTGTGAGCAATCTCTGTCAATTTTGGCATCTGAGGAGATGATGCTTCCCAGATAGGTGAACTGCTGAACGGACTTACGTACAGAGTTGCCAACGGCAATGTGTGGATGGTGGTGTTCATCCTGTGGTGCAGGCTGGTAGAGAACTTCTGTTTTCTTCAGGTTGACTTCCAGCCCAAACAGCTCTGTAGCTGTTGCGAAGCAGGATGTTAGGCGCTGCAGAGCTGCTTCTGTGTGGGCAACAAGGGCAGCATCATCAGTGAAGAGCAGCTCATGGACTAGATAGATTAGAGTCTTAGCATGAGCCCTCAGACAGCTTAAGTTAAACAAGCTACAATCACATCAGTACGGTAACGTATATAGATGCCGTTTTCTTCTTCAAGCTCTGCCATAGCCCTTTGAAGCATCATGCTGAAGAAGATTGTAAATAAAGTTGGAGCAAGGACACAACCTTGCTTCACTCCATTAGTTATTAGAAAGGGCTCTGAAAGAGCATCACCATATCTGACTTGACCGTGCTGGCCCTCATGTAGCAAGGTAATCATTTTAAGGAATTTGGGGGGATATCCTAGTCTTTCCAGGATCTGCCACAGACCTTTTTTACTCACAGTGCCGAAGGCTTTGGTGAGGTCAACAAATGTTACATAGAGACCCTTGTTCTGCTCGCTACAGTTCTCTTGCAGTTGTTTAAGGGCAAATACCATAGCTGTAGTACTCCTATTCGCTCTGAAGCCACATTGGCTTTCAGGGAGAAGTTCTTCTGCAATACCAGGAACTGATCTGTTCAGGAGTATCCTTGCAAGGATTTTTCCAGCAATAGAGAGCAGTGTTATACCTCGATAATTTGAGCAATCAGATTTTGTTCCTTTTTTCTTGTACAGGGTGATGATGACTGCATCTCGGAGGTCTGATGGCAGTTCCCCTTTTCCCCAGCAATTCACAAGGAGTTTGTGGAATTTATCATGAAGTACATGACCTCCGTGTTTCCAAACTTCAAGTGGGATTCCATCAATCCCAGATGCCTTGCCATTTTTCATCTGCTGTATGGCTTTATGGGTCTCTTCCAAAGTGGGAGCTATGTCCAGTTCATTTTTCATCGGTTTTTGTATCATATGTTGGATAGCTGAGCCATGGACTACTCGGTTGGCACTGAAGAGACTTTGAAAATGTTCAGCCCATCGATTCAGGATGGAGGCTTTATCAGTAATTAGTGTTTGACCATTTGTACGGTATAAGGAGCTTTGGACCTGATAAGTAGGTCCAAACACTGCTATAAGAGCCTCATTAAATCCTCTAAGATCACCCAGATCTGCACAGCATTGTGTCTTTTCTGCTATATTGATCCACCATTTGTTCTGAATGTCTCGGAGTTTTTATTGAAGTTTACTACATGTGAGACAGAAAGCTGCTTTTCTTACATGGCAAGTTGGCTGAGCGAGGTATGCCTGGTGAGCAGTTCTCTTCTTTGCCAACAGCTCCTGGATCTCTTGGTTGTTTTCATCAATCCAGTCTTGATTTTTCTTGTGGGAGAACCCGAGGGATTCTTCCTCAGACTGGAAGGATACTGTTTTTGATATGTTGCCAAAGCACTGTAGAAGAAGTATCAGTAGGATGGCCAAGTTTTGTTTGCAGATTTGCCTGGAAGTTGTCTCGCATGGTAGCTTGTTGAAGATTGTTGACTTCGAGTCTCCTCTTTAAGATGCCGCCCCTCTTATATTTGAGCTTAAGATGAAGATTTAGTTTACATCTTACAAGGCGATGATCTCTTTGGCATTCTGCACTGGGTAACACTCGAGTATGATGGACATCGCAAATGTTTCTCTGGTGGACTAGAACATAGTCAATGACGTGCCAGTGTTTGGATCGGATGCATCCATGTGGTCTTCAAGCTATCTTTTTGCAGAAAGATAGTGTTTGTAATAGTCCACTGTTGTTCTGCACAAAACTCTAGCAAGAGGCATCCGTTATCATTGCCATTTCCATCACCATACTTGCCTAAAACACCTTTCCAGTCTTTGGAATTCTTTCCCACTCTGGCATTGAAGTCACCAAGGATAATAATTTTATCTTCTACAGGGACTTTTTGTATGAGTTGGCGTAGGTTTGTGTAGAATTTGTCTTTCTCTGCAGGATCAGCTTGCATAGTTGGGGCATATATACTGAAAAGAACAACATGTAGAAGGTATACGGAAATAATGCGATCAGAGTGTCCTGTTGGCAAGATTTCGAGTTTGGAGGCAATTGAGTTTTTAATCATTAAGTCTACTCCTGAAAGATGTTTTTCAGTTTTGGGTTTGCCATATAAGTAAAGAGTTAGCCGGCACCATGTTCTTGAAGGCTGCCTTCCTCATGGAGATGAACTTCACTAAGAGCAGCGATGTCAATATTAAGTTGTGATAGTTCATGGGCTATTAGAGCAGAATGACGCTCAGGCCATCCACTTTCTGCAGAGCCTTGCATAGTTCTGATGTTCCAGCATGCAAGCGTCAGGTTATTTACACCTTTGGGGGCCGGTGTGTGCCTTTGTTTCTTTGCCTTTGTTTGACCGCATCAGAAGATGCCTGTTGGCCACGGCTAGCCAACCAGGTAGATGGGGATGAGCTTTTGTTAGTCCATCTTTTCTAGGCCCCTCTCCATATGGCACAAGCAGTGCTCTCCTTAAAAAAGGCTGCTTGGTCGATCAGGATGCTGCCGAACAAGACTGTCATCTCCTGAGTCACCCTCAAGCGACCAAAGTCCTGAACTGCCTGCATGCAGGGTTGGGTCTGCGGCTTCCAGTGCATCTTTACACCTGCCGTTTCGTCCCTCGCCTATCGCTACAGGGCTTTTTTGGAATTGGATTTATCCTTCGAGCCTGTGCAATGGATTTTTCTGGTGTAGCGCAGTGTGCACAGAACTGGCCTCACCCTTTAAATCAAAGATTCATCTGCTGTGGCCTTGCTAGCATGGACGGTAGCAGCGAGGTCCTTGGGTCGTAGGTTTGATTAGAGTTTCCTTCTCTTAGATGGTTGACCTTACAGGGTTGGATGAGCACCATCTGTCTGGGTTTGGGATTAGAGTTTTCCTTCTCCTAGGAAGGTTGCCATAAGGCTAGAGAGCCCATCCTGCCCTTTGATGTTCCTTGTCAAACCCTTCAGTTTTGACCTGTCTGGCATGGGAGACCCTACCGGTGGCTATTATGCCACCGCCAGCATAGCTGAAAACTTCATTAGGGTACGCAAGCCTCTCCCCCAGGACAAGGGGGTGCCAATGGAAAGGTCATACATACATCTCTATTTGGGCCATACATCTAATGGAACATACATATCTATTTTTATGTATTTAAGGATACGCTTACCTGTACCAGTATTTTTAGCACCTTAGAGCAGACTTTTTCATTTCACCAGGAATACCACAGGCTGTTATCTGAGAGGCCTTTTTGTGGAGTGGAGCCATGCCAGGTAACAGTGTCAGGAGTTAGAGACTGAACTCCATTATAAAATGGCCAAACAACTGCAGAGTCATGCTGAGTCATGATGGCTGTCTCCATGAACTACCAAGTCATGCCTAGTCATGCCACAGCTGTAGAAGGAGGATTGTTAGAGGGCAAGCTATGGAGTACAAGATTTGATGCAATGCACCCATGTGGTTAAGTAAGCCAATGCCCTGTAGATGTTTATATAAATGAGCTCATTCTCTTCTTGCGATTCATGGGTTCCTGCTGTAGCAGTTTCACTGACGAGACTGTAAATATTTATGAATATCTGCAACTACTTGAAGATTAAAGTACCTCCTGTTTTCTGGACATCAAAACACTCATCCCCATCTACCCCATCTACCTGGTTGGCTAGCCATGGCCAACAGGCATCTTCTGATGCGGTCAAACAAAGGCAAAGAAACAAAGGCACACACCGGCCCCCAAAGGTGTAAATAACTTGATGCTTGCATGCTGGAACATCAGAACTATGCAAGGCTCTGCAGAAAGTGGACGGCCTGAGCTTCGGTGCCAACAGTCCCCTTGGCCAAGGAGATCTCTGTTGCGCAGCTTGGGCACCAGCAAGTCTCTCAAACTCCCTCCCTGGAGGTAGTTCAAGCTGAAGAGGGTGAGCTATCAGAAGATGAGCCAGTGGAGGTGCAGGTTCGAGCTAAGTCTCCTGTGCTGATTGTTACCAGGGACGAGTTGCTTAGCTCTGAGGCAATAATAGTGGATGTGGAGTCAACGTCCCAGGAAGCCACCCTGAGAGCGCAAACTTCTATGCCATCTCCATCCTGGCGGGTGCTGGAGGTTGAGCATGCTTACAGGGTCTTTGACATGGCCCGGTCTGCCTTGGGGGCACGGTTACGGTCTTCTCCTCCCAGGACCCAAGGTCTATCTCTGTCTCAGCGCCCTCACTTTGCGCTGGAAGAGTCGTTGGCATGAGGGGCTTACTACTCGCCTAGCTGCCTCTCCTTTCATGGCCTTGACCACTCTCGATCTGAACTAAGTGTGCCCTCTAGGCCTCTCCTGGTCGGTGCAGGCAGCCAGGTGTCACCTGTCTGCCAGGATCCAAGACCTCTGCCACCTCTACCTCCAGCGCCTCCCACTCAGATGTCATCTCTTCACCGGAGTCGTTGAAGTCCATCCCCAGCGAGTCGTAGCCCCTTGCCATCTTCAGGCTCCTCTTCGGGCTCGTTGGATTCGTCGTCCCCCTATGTACCGGGCATGAGGATCGAAGGAAGATGTATTCCTTTTTCAATGGACCAGCCCTCTCCTGTACCTGTTTCCTCCATTCCTGCTTCTGACCCGAGTGGTGGCCAAACTGCACCGAGATCAGTTGAACGCAAGCCTCTTCACACCTTGGTGGCTGTGCCAAGCCTGGTTCATCCCTGTACTTTGTCTAGCCTGCTGGCGCTTCCTGCATCTTCCATACCGATCAGATCTGTTGACCATACAGAACGGCAAAGTCAGGCATCTGGATCTCAAGACGCTCCACATGACAGTATGGAGAATCCTGCCTTGAACCAGTTTTCTGTCCTGGTACAGACCTCGAGCCCACTGCTTCCAGCTGATATACAGGCCATCTCGATGCCTTGCTTCGACCCTCCACTCATCGCTCCTACACCTACGAATGGAAGCGCTTTGAGTCCTATCTGCTAGACCATGGCCTTTCTGTTGACTCCACTTTGACATTGACGATTCTTCAGTTCCTGCTACATCTCTCAGCTCGTGATTCTCTGTATCCTCTATATGGTGTTACCTGGTTGCTATCTTGGTCGAATTTCAGGCACAAGGTAGGCCATCACCCTTCAGAGATCCGGTGGTCAAGAAATTCCTCAGAGGTTACAACAACCTCCATCCTCCAGTGGTCAAAACCACTCCGGCTTGGAGCCTTGAGTACTGTCTCAGCTTACTAGGAGGCTGTTCGAGCCTATGGCCACCATGGACTTGAGGCTTTTGTCATGGAAAACTGCATTCCTGGTGGCTATCATATCTGCCCGTCAAGCCGGGGAGCTTTGTGCTCCCTGGTCCGATGCTCCATACCTTGTGTTTCATAAGCGCAAGGTAGTGTTGAAACCTGATCTCTCGTTCCTTCCTAAAGTTGTTTCCAGTTTCCATTTGAACCAATCAATCATCCATCTCTCCACAGCGTTTGTCCAAATGGGTAGTCCCTACCATATCCCTCTGTTATGAACTGGCCCGGAAGCCCTTGCCTTCTTGGATTCAAGGACACCCTACCAGGTCTGTGTCTACCTCAACCGCCTTCCTCTCAGGTGTACTTCTGGAGGATGTTTGTCGAGCGGCTACTTGGTCAACCACATTGACCTTTACCTCTCACTACAGATTGGACACTCGGTCCGTAACGAGGCAGCTTTTGGGAGGGCAGTTTTGCTTTCCTCCATTCAATGAATGCTTTAATGTTATGATGTTCATGCTTGACTTGTGTGCCTCTGTGATTCTCATCACTAATGACGTAACTAAAAAACGTGCCTGTGTAGCTTGTTGCTCCTGAGGGTTTGATGATTAAACTCATTGTGTTCGTTTGAGGACTTATGCCTTGGGGTTTTCTGTCCTTGTCAGGTCCTTTCAGTATGACACCCTCCTCCTTCAGGTGAAGCTTGCTAATCTACCCACTGTGTGTATTCATGAAGACCACAAAGAAGATGGACAGGTTGCTTATAATAATAATAATAATAAAATTTATTTATACCCCGCCCCTCTGTTAAAACAATCGGGGCGGCTTACAAAATTTAAAATACAATACAAATAAAATCCCTAAACACCCCCACTCCCACCCTCCCCCATAAAAAAAATTAAACAAATATAAATTAAAAACAACTAATCTAAAATCACATTTAAAACTACAAATACAATAAAATATAATAAATGGCCAGCAGGCTAGAAGAGGCCAGGATCCCCTGAGGCTGGGATCTAATTAGGAAAGGCCTGCCGAAAGAGATCCATCTTTAGTGCTTTTTTAAAGCCACTCAGGCTTGTTATCTGACGGATCTCATTCGGCAGATCATTCCACAATTTGGGGGCGATTACCGAAAAGGCCCTCTGGGAGGTTGCAGACAGCCTAGATTTTTGTGGCTGAAGCAAATTCCTCCCAGAGGACCGGAGTGCGCGGGGAGGATTGTATGGGAGGAGGCGGTTCCGGAGATAAGTTGGACCCAAGCCATTTAGGGCTTTAAAGGTAATAACCAACACCTTATACTGGGCCCGGAAACTGATTGGCAGCCAGTGGAGAGATTTTAATACTGGAGTTATATGGTCTCTCCGAGATGTTCCCGAGACCACTCTGGCTGCCATATTTTGTACCAACTGAAGTTTCTGGACCAAGCATGAGGGCAGCCCCATGTAGAGCGCATTGCAGAAATCTAGACGGGAGGTTACCAGCGCGTGAACCATAGTCTCGAGGTCCCTTACTTCCAGGAAATGGCGCAGCTGGCGTATCAGCCGAAGCTGATAACAGGCGCTCCTGACTGTCGCATTCACCTGACTCGTCATCTGAAGCGATGAATCAAGGAGCACCCCCAGACTGCGAACACAGTCCTTAACGGAGAGCGTGACCCCGTCCAGGACTGGAGGTTGCAACCCAACTCCTGGTTTGGGGGCCGCTACCGTGAGCACCTCCGTTTTATCTGGATTTAATCTCAATCTGTTTTTCCTCATCCAGCCCATTACTGCTTTAAGACAATCATTAAGAGGAGAGACGCCTGTAACCATAGATCTTCCCATCCTCCCCTCTATGTCCTGCTAAGGCATGTATGCTTTAATGTTCTTGATGCTGTTCATTGCGGCATCCTTTATGGAACTGAGGGGATTTAGGTGGGAGTGCCTATATAGGGACTGTTAGGATGGACAGAGTTACTGCCAAATGTTGCAAAGTAAATTCTGCCTAGTGATTCTAGATCATTCCGAACACTCTGCACAGGCACAGGAGTAACCCACTGTGTGAATTCACAGAAGACCACTCGAAGATCTATGGTTACAAGTAAGCAACCTGTCCTTACCCAGCCTCCTGCTGCCATATTAAGCCAATTAAACATTCTCCATATTAATATCTGGACACAAGTGGGTTCTTCACTGACTCCAGACAATTTGGGTAACAAAGTAGCCTGGAATATCTAATATTCCTTTGTAGTCATGGCCCTGGACCAGACTCTTCTTCAGCCCAAGTATTTTCCAAACAGCAGAATGGCATGCTGCACACACCAGAATATCATAGTCAGGGAGACACCCCTTAAATTTGCTTTTGCAACAAAAATGCTTTTCAAGGTGGTATGGCAGGCACTTTCAGTGTCTGAGTAAACCAGCAGAAATGCAGACTTCTTTCAGAGGGAAACCCCATGGCAGCAAAGTTTACTAGCCTGTTGGATAGCTAGTTCTGTAATTTCACTGGGTGGTTCAAAGAAAGATATCCCAAATCCTGGAACATTGGCCTTGGAACAAATTCTGTATGTGCAGGGAAATGGCCAAGGGATACTGCTTTGGTTGTTCTATGACATGATGAATAAATGCTCCGTTGTGCCTCCTGTACATGTCAATGTACATCTTCAGTTGCAGTTCAATTAAAGTTGAATATAACACCCAGAAATTTTCTCTGTACACCAGATGTAACATCTATATTTCCCCCACATCAGTTGCTACCCAAATTGGACCACTGGGAGATTCTTTAATTCAATATTCTGGTACTATTATTCATTTTGCCCTAGCACCTTTATAGCTACAATAGAACAAGATTATTAATGGCATATAAATTACTGCTCTAATGCTTCTCCCAGGCTAGGAAAGTTAAAAGGATCCATGAAGATTTCAGTGAACCAGAGCTACATTTAATGTTCCCATCATGTTCGTTCATCCTGTCGGTCTTCCATTGTGAAGTCCCTGACTTCATCATCTCTCTTTCTCTCTCTACAGTTTTCTTTACATATAGCAAGGAACAGAATATACAAGGACAGCATCAGCTCCTTTATATCTTTATTATTATTATTTTCAACAGGGCAATGTATTTTGCCTCCCTTTTTGATATTCTCCATCTCTGATCTCCAGTAATGGTACATTTAGAACAGCCATTTTTACTATATAGAATACTAACACTCACTGCTCTAATGTTTCTTTACATTAACTGGCAACAAAAGCAATACACAACAGTGTAGGAACAGAAAGAAAGAGAAAGTCAAATCTGTTTCCAATAGGGCTGAGCTAAACTTAATTACCTAGTTTTGTGTCCATAATTACACATAGGTAGGACCATGCAGAAGAACGCATACCATTATGCATACCATTAAATGTATATTTGACCATTTCCTTTACGGAGGCTTCCATCATACAGATGAGTCACACTATGCATAGATGCCAGAGGCTAGATAGCACAGCCCTGTTTCTCTCTCATGTGTTAACTGGCTGTCGTTTTGTAACAAGGCTAAGGTCACAGTGGAAAGTCAATTTCTGAGGGTCATTTTGCTGGCTGGCTGAACTGCAGAATTCCCTATCTACATGCCTACCTTCCTATAAACACACACTCGAAGGAGTTTCTGTGTAGCATCACAGAAGCTTGGTACAGCAGAGGCTGTTGAAAAATCCAAGTAGGTTCGAATTTGTCAAAAGATCTTCAGTATAAATTATGCTTGTATAAAACCCAAATACATTTCCAGGTATGTCCAAAGTGAGACAATCATGTAGTCCATCTATCTCCATGTCCTTAACAGATTTGTAATAAATGGTAACCTGCAAGTCAGGTATTGAATTAAAGGTCTGGAAGCCATGCCCTATGAGGAGTGGCTTATGGAGCTAAGAATGTTTAGGCCAGAGAAGTTAAGAGGTGACATGATATCCGTGCTTAAATATTTCAAAGCATGCCATATTAAGGATGGGGCAAGCTTGTTTTCTGCGGCTGTAGAGACTAGGGACTTTATCATACCAGGTAGTTATCTTGCAGCAATTCCATTTTGGAAGCAAACAGAAACATACTGGTAGTGAAGCCATCATTGCACCTCCGCTTCAATACCAATATGGTGCTCCACATTGGTTCCACACTGCCCACTTCCTCCCCAATATTACCCTACATATTAAGGGCATGCAGATCAGACCAGAGGAGGTGGGGGGAGAGTGCTCAGGCTGGGGAGGGTGGAGGAAATGATATTGGGCAAGTTGTTGTTGATATTTATGTTAAGCAGGTGGCAGCAAAAACAAAACAAAACAAATCACACACACACACACACACCCAGTGCTTCATGAGCTTCTGGTACAAAACAGGACATGAAACATGCTGGATATTCCAATAAAGTTATAAAACAGAACTTGCATTTATTATGGCAGAGAAAACATCTTGGATAAGAAAAGTAAATAGAAGAAAGTTACCTAACTTAGATGAAAGAGTCCCTAAAAGCTGACTCTCCTGCATGTGTCTAAGAAAGCTGGAGGCTCCTCTGCCTCATGTTGCTGGCTGCTAGCTTCTGAGACAAAAGGTTGTGAAAAGAACACTAAAACTACTTGGGGCAAAGAAGGGGGCGAAGTGGTCTCTGCAAGCAGGGAGTGAATACAGGTCAGAAACATGCCCACAGAGTTGTAAACAAGCATTGATGCTTCTTCAGTTCCAACACCCCTTCTCAGCGACACTTGTCTAAGTCCACAAGATTCATCTTCTCTCTCAGGAACTGGAAGTGGTCTCTAGGGAGTCTGCTATCATTTCTCTAAATGGACAATACTTCATCTCAATAAACTCCTTCTCTTGTAGATATCTCTACAGGTGATGCTTCACATCAATATGCTTCATGCGTGAATTGTCTCTCCCAGTTTGTGAGAGCTGTATGCTGCTTTGGTTGTCTTCATGGAGCTCTACAGGTTTTGGTTCAATTATTCCAAGCTCCTCTAGCAATTGGCATAGCCACATAAGTTCCTGACATGCTTGAGCAGCTGATGTATATCCTGCTTCACTAGAGCAGAGTTCTACAGCCTGTTGCTTCTTGCTCATCCAGCTCACCGCTCCACCTCCATAGAAGAACAGGTTTCCATTGGTAGATTTACGATCTGTAAGGACTTCAGCCCAATCTGCATCTGTGTAAACTACTAGTCTGGGACTATTGGTGTCTTGTGGCTTTAAGTGTGCAATAACTTTTAAATATCAGCCCACTCTCTTTACTGCATTCTAATAATTTCTTCTTAGTGAGTTGGTTTTCCTACAGAGAATTCCAACTGTTGAATCAATATCTGTTCTCATGGAGGTGGTTAGGTACAGCAGCTTTCCTATAGCACTTCTGTATTTATTATTTGGTAGAGGCTTACTGTGCTTATCTGTCTTGAAATAGTCTGTTTACATAGGTGTGGCCACTGGATTGGCCTCCTTGAGTTCTAGGTATTCCACGAGTTCACAAATCTTTTGCTCTTGACTGAGAAGATAGCTTCCATCTTCCGCTCTTTCTACTTGCATTCCCAAATAATAAGTGATGTCTCCTAGTCTTTTCACTTCTGTCTCATTATTTAGATGGTTTACGATTTCTTCACAATCAGTCTCATTTTGGGAAGCTAAAATCAAATCGTCAACGTAAGTAAAAATGTAGATCCACTTGTCATCTTTGTTATCTTGTGTAGAGACAAGGATCAGCCTTGCCTTGTGTAAAGCCTTCCTTGATTAGCATCTCATTTAGTTTTTCAATCCAGGCTCTTGTAGTTTGTTTTAAACCATAAAGGCCTTTCTGAAGTTTTCAAACAAGTGATTTGCTTCCTTCCTTTTCAAATCCAGGAGGTTGTTCCATGCAGATCTCTTCCTTGAGCTGTCCATTTAAGAAAGCTGTCTGGACATCCAAGTGTTCAACATGCATTTTTCTGGATGCTGCCACACTCAAAAGTGTTCTTATGGTGGCATCTCTCACCACAGGTGCAAAAATTTCATCATAGTCCTCTCCATATCTCTGGGAGTAGCCCTTGGCTACAAATCTGGCTTTGTATCTCTGGATTTCCCCTTCTGAATCTCGTTTGATTTTAAAGACTCACTTATACTCCACAGGCTTCCTACCAACTGGCAGTTCTGTGAGTGTCAATGTTTGATTCTTGTGCAGAGAATATATTTCCTCCTGTGCTGCTTCTTTCCATTTGCTTGCTTCTGCTGTGGGCAGCCTTTCAATTTCCTCCCAAGTGGAAGGTTCATATCGCACTGCTGTTCTTGCAAGGTAGGACAGGTGTAGGGGTGGCAATCGTTTGTTTGATCTGGATGAGCATCTAAGTTCTGGTTCCAGAGCCGTGTCTGCTTCTGTGGTGACTTCTAGCTCTGAAGTTACTCCTGTTTGCTCTGCATCCCCTTCTGCTTGTGTATTCACTTCCACTTCTTCAGCTATGATGGGTGTTTGAGGCTGGCAGGCTTCACCTCTGCATTCAGGCCAGTAGGCTATACCTGTTCTGTGTTATGAGATTCCTCTGTTGTGCAGTCTGTGTCTCTATGGTTCACACCTGTTCTCTAAATCTCATCAAAGTACACAACACTTTTCACCACTGTGATCCTTCCTGTTTTTGGATCAAGAATTCTGTAGCCCTCTACATCCAGGTTCATAGCCTACCATCACACCTTCTTCAGCTCTGTCATCTAGTTTGGACCTCTTCTCCTTTGGCACATGAGCATAGGCTCTGGATCCAAATACTCTGATATGGCCCATGCTCAGTTTTCTGTTATGCCAAAGTTCAAATGGGGCTTTGTTGGTTGCTTTGGTTGATGGTGTGTTCTGCAAGTATGTAGCTGTCATCACAGCCTCTCCCCAGTACTGACTGGGCAGCTTAGAGTCTATCAACATGCATTTCACCATTTCCATTAGTGATCTGTTCTTTCTCTCTGCAGTCCCATTCTCCTCAGGAGTAAAGGGAGTTGTATGCCTGTGTACAATGCCCTGCTCTTTCTTGAATGCGATATGAAATGTACTCCCCACTGTTGTCAGTCTGAAGAGCTTGAAGTCTTCTGCCAAATTTATTCTCCACCATTGCAACATATTCCTTCAGTAGCTGCAAGGTCTGGCTTTTCTCCTTGAGTATATAAGTCACACAGTACGTGAAATAATCATCTACAAAGGTTAGTAAGTAACAATTCCCAGCTTTAGACAAAGTCTGAATTGGACCACATAAGGCACTGTGGACTAGTTCCAGTGGTTGCCTCAATTTGTTTTCACTCTTCCTGGGAATGGAAGGCCTAGTGCAGTTCACACACTTTGTGTTGTCATTGCTGCACATCTTTATCTTTATGCCTTTGGTAAATCATTTCTCTTTAGATCTAATATCCCATTCATATGATGGTGGCCAAGCCGTTGATGTCACAACTGTGCAATCTGCACTTGTGCAACATCTTATCATGTTTACTTGCTCTCTGGTACAGTCCAGTTAACAGACACCATCTTTCTTAAATGCTCTGGCATAAGATTTCCTATCTTGGCTCACTGTGCATAAGTCTCCACTGAAATGCATTTCAAAGCCCTTGTCTGTCAGAACTGAAACACTCAGAACATTTCCATCAAGGTCTGGAGCATACAGCACGCCAGTTGTTTTGACAGGATTATTGCCATGTTCTGTTTTACAGTGCAAGATGTGATGACCCTTCTCTCTAAACTCCACCCATCAGCAACCTTAACACTTCCAGCTTCACAGGGATTCATATCACTGAAGAAGTCTAATCGTGACATCATGTGACTGCTTGCCCCAGAGTCGATCAGAATAATTCCATCATTAGACTGACTCTGGGTTGCTGCAAAACTCTTATAATTGTGGGGACCATCTGAACCAGTGTGCTTTGAATCATCTCCTCTGTCTTCCCCTCGTGGGGAAGGTTTTGTAGACTGCCTTTGTTTAAAGTGAGAGCTGGTTTTTCAAGTCTCCTATTGGTTATACAGTCCCTCCAGAGATGCCCCACCTGGCCACATTCATAACATCGGGTGGCTTCTCTCATTGGCCGCTGAGCTCTGGTGGCTTGACATGCAAATGGCCCTTGCTTATGTTGCTCTATGGCAATGTAATTTGAGCCTCATGCCTGAATTCCAGACCTGGCCTTGCATAGAGACATCTGCTGTGCCTCCCTCCTGAACTTAGCTAAAACATCCTTAAACAATGGGTCTGTAATTGCATTGATCCCAGAAATGAAGGGTGAAAATTCCTTAGGTAGAGATCCCAGCAAAGCTCCCATCTTTTGTTTATTATTAAGTTCACCCCCTGCTATTGCCAATTTATCCATTAAGAACAGGATTGTTTCCATATGCTTCAAAGGATCATCATCAGCCTTTAGTTGTAAGGAAAATAGTGACCTGTACAATTCAGTTTGATCCTGTAGATGAGTTTGCCCAAATAAATCTTTTAAGGATTGAATTATATTCTTAGCCAATCTCTCATTCTTTATGTGAATGAGATGAACGTCATCTACAAACAGAATAATTAAACTCCTTGCCTTACTGTTCTTGTAGTCCCAGCGAGCAATGCTGACTTCTCCGTCTGTTGGTCTCAGTGTCTCCAGGGCATCCAAAATGCCTTCCTCTGCCATTTGCTTTTCTACTGTGAACAGCCATGAATGGAAATCATCGCCTTTCAGTTTGGGGATCAAAGCACACCCATTCATGCTAGTGTGAGCCATTATGTGGGGGAGGATGGGCATCCATAACCTGTTGTTGGTATTTATGTTAAGCAGATTGTAGCAACCACCCCCCAGTGCTTCATGAGCTTCTGGTACAAAACAGAACATGAAACATGCTGGATACTCCAATAAAGCTGTAAAGCAGAACTTACATTTATTATGGCAGAGAATACATCTTGGACAAGAAAATTAAATAGAAGTTACCTAACTTAGATGAAAGAGTCCCTAAAAGCTGACTCTCCTGCGTGCGTGTAAGAAATCTGGAGGCTCCTCTGCCTCATGTTGCTGGCTGCTACCTTCTGAGATGAAAGGTTGTGAAAAGAACTCTAAAACTACTTGGGGCAAAGAAGGGGGCGAAGTGGTCTCTGCAAGCAGGGAGTGAATACAGGTCAGAAACACACCCACAGAGTTGTAAACAAGCATTGATGCTTCTTCAATTCCAACACCAGTGGAGGTGGGAAGGAAAGAGAGATCAGTGCAGGGAGGGTGGGGGGAGTGAGTGCAGGCCAGGGGAGGTGTGTGTGTGGGGTATCAGGGCAGGGAAGGAAGGGGAAGAGAGATCGGGGCAGCAGATCACAGCAGCAAAAATAAATAATTGACAAATTGGAGCGTGTCCAGAGGAGGGTGACTAAAATGCTGAAAAGTCTGGAAACCATGCCTTATGAGGAATGACTTAGGGAGCTGGGTATGTTTAGCCTGGAAAAAACATGGTTAAGGGGTGATATGATAACCCTGTTTAAGTATTTGAAGGGGTGTCACATTGAGGATGGAGCAAACTTGTTTTCTGCTGTTCCAGAGACTAGAACATGGAGCAATGGATGCAAGCTCCAGGAACAGAGATTCCACCTCAACATTAGGAGGAACTTTCTGACAGTAAGAGCTGTTTGGCAGTGGAACACACTCCCTCGGAGCGTGGTGGGGGTCTCCTTCCTTGGAGGTCTTTAAACAGAGGCTGGATGGCCATCTCTCAGGGATCCTCTGATTGTGTATTCCTGCATGGCAGGGGGTTGGACTGGATGGCCCTCATGGTCTCTTCCAATTTTACAATTCTATGATTCTATGAAGTGGAGGAGATTACTGCATGAGCGGGACTACCGGGATAGCAGAATTATTCAGTCAGGTACACTTCAGTGTTATTCAGATAAGGTACACTTCAGAAATGACTGAAGCACAAACATGATGAAGATGACATCATGCAGTCAGTATTGCCCAATAACACTACTATCTTGCTCTGGTCCCGTAATAAAAACCTTGTGTGATAAAGTTCTAGGACACAGAGCAATGGACTCAATCTACAGGAAAAGAGATTCCACCTAAACATTAGGAAGAACTTCCTGATGGTAAGAGCTGTTTGACAGTGGAACGCACTGCCACAGAATGTGGTGGAGTTTCCTTTAGAGGTTTTGAAACAGAGGATGGATGGCTATCTGTCAAGAGTGCTTTGATTGGGTATTCCTGCATGGCAGGGGGTTGGACTGGATGGCCCTTGTGGTCTCTTCCAGCTCTATGATTCTATTCCTTTGCAACTTAAAAAGGATGGAATGCTTTCTTTATTTGTTCTTCAGATGAGTCTGGTGGACTCATACTATGAAAACCCAGATTTCTCCAGAAATGTAGGCAGTCAAATAGAATGCTTGTTCAGCAGTAATTTTACTAAGTCCACTGTTACTTGGTTATGTAGGCTAACCCTAACCCTAACCCTAACCCTATACATGTCTATTCAAGAATATTCCATTCAGTGGAAGTAATTTCTACCCAATGGGACTTACTGTCAGAAAAGTGTCTACTATATCAATTCTCTCTTTCCATTCTTCCCAACATTACACTTTAAATTAGTGTCTTTTTTCTCAAGTGTGTGTATGAAGACGAGTGAAATAAACACACTTGGTCAGTTATTTTCTCACAGCTGTTGCTTTTTAGTTGGCTATGCAATGTTGATGCCACACTAGAACCCATCACATTTATTTTGGCATCATAGCAACATTTCTGAGCCACCTGCTGCCCATGTGTTCCCCATTCAGGCTGCCAACTGACTCACAGTGGGAAATAATCCCCTGATTTGTACTGCTCTAGAAATGAAGTGGTTATGAAATAGCTAGCTAACGGGATGGCAAGAAATTACTGCCAATTTCTGCCTTAAAATCTTGTAAGTCCTTTGTTAAAAATCACAAACATTTATTATTAAATTATTTTGACTGCAATTATGTAAACACTTGACCGAGGTGTGGTTCCACTGATCTCTTTGGGTAGACCTGTCTACCATTACACTGTTGAATGTCTGCAATACATTTATGTATCTAAGCCAACAGAACTGGACATGGGTGTGTACCTACAGACATTAGACAACTGGCAGCGTAAATAGTTCTAGCAAAACAGTGCACATTTGAAACAAAAAAAGACACTTGACTGATGGTGTGAGAACTTCAGGAAAAAGCAAATCATAAAATACATTCTTGAGAACTGTAAAGTGTGGTTATGGGACATATTTTAAAACTATGCTAGCCCCATTGTAGGTTTTATGCACATGCCTGTATGCTGCCCCTGTAATATCATGTTTAACTTGGCCCTCAGAATGTCTGAATCTTTTGTAACATAGCTGTTTCTGTGTTACCAGCACTTTCTTCATCTCATTGAATGTTTGGCATATGATATTTTTGTGCTTTTAAAGGAGGAAAAGACCTTATTTGGGATATTATGAAAAGAAACAGAAAAAAGTCTGATGGGATTTAGAGCAACTAATTCAAAGACAAGCTGTCAGAGTAGAACAAGACTTTGGCAGGCACAACTGGAATCTGTGTCTTTGAAACAGCAAAGCAGAACTGTAGGATTGAGTCTGTAGAACAACTCCATTAAAACATATTTGACTTGATTTTTAAGAGCTCTTTCCTTCCATTCTGGCTGTCTCACAGCCTTCAACTGCAATGATATTATGGAACATGAGGGATGTAAATAATATTGATGTTAAACAGCAGCATTGAGTGGTTTTGAGGCACTGCAGTTTGGGGTGCTTGTAAATGATAACTACTGTATAGCACTCTCCCATTTGTGGCATGTTGAGATAAGCAGCTGTGGCAGGACCCCCAGATGCCCATGTCAATGTGCCCTATGATGGGGAAAGCCATGCATCCATAAAACTACAAAGGAAAATTGGAAAGAGAAACAGCTGAATTGAAATATATCCACAAAATCCAGTCAATTGACATTGGGCTGAACAGAGACAATGGTTTCCTGGCACACTACATATTATAACGCTAAACACCCCAGCCCCATGAGGGTTCTCTTGTCCTTTCTGGTCCTAGCCATAGCCTATATGCCCAACACAAATGCCTTCCTCCCAGTCTCAAAGATGATGAAACCCACCTCATCTTATGCTCAAAAGATAGGAAATCAAATTTTGCAGGCCTTTGTCTGGCACAAAGATTCTTCAGGCTTTGTATCCTAAATGGTGCTATGAAAAGCGATTGTCCAGCTGAATTCACTTACTGGTACCTGTCTGGGATCAGAATGAACATTATTGATTACATAATCACTTCTAGGGACTTTCTCCCCTATGCTAAGGATCTAAAAGTTATGCCCAGATTCAAAAGTGATCACTTTCCAATTCAGCTACACCTAAGCAACTTCACTCAGGAGACACATACTAAGGATTGCTACCAATTTTCTTTAATGCCATCAGGAAGGACTTATTGCTGGGCTAAATGAATCTCCCCAGCTAAATCAAACAGTAAGCAAGATATTGGCCACAGACTGCCTTCAATGCCTTTGGACTGTCCTGATATCAGCTGAGTCCCCCAATAAACTTTTGAAGAACTACAACTCTCTTACAACTACAACTCTAGTATCTAAGCCAGCCAATCAGTGCATATCAAAGGCAAGAACATCACTCAAAACCATGGCTTGACAAGGAATGCATTAACACAAAAAATGCTGTCATCACTACCTACCAGGAGTACACATCCAGTACCAAGCAAGTGATCCATCAGAAGAGAGACTATAAAAAAAAATGCTGGTATGCAAGAAAAAAGAAGCCATGAAGAATAATTGGACACAACTTATTCAGGCAGTCAAAGCCAATAACACAACTTTATCTGGCATATTACATCAAGTTTCCAAAGTATTTCACCACCCACAGAGGACAGTCACATCCCCCCAGGGATGTGGGAGGATCACTAACAAGCACGTAATAAGGACACCTATGTCAAAAAGGAATGGGATAACCAAAACATTGTGAAACTCCCAAGGTGGGTGCCTGTGACAGTGTCAGAGATCAAGAACATTGTAGATCAACTGAGAATGGGGAAGGCCCCCGGGGAAGACTTAATACCTTCAGAAGTCATCAAAAACAATTTGGAATTCTGGGTCCCTATCCCGGCCTCTCTTTTCACCTGTATCGGCAACTATGGTAGAGTTCCCAAGGTCAGCGGAGGGGAGGGCATGACATTGTGCCAGAGTAAAGGCCCTCCGTTGTTTAGGTACTTCTAGTTTTGTTAAGTATGCCATGAGAAGCCAGGTATTGACTAGAGTCACTAACATTAAAGGTTGGAACACTAGCTAAATCCAGTTGTTGCTCTGTATCTATCACCTGTTGTTTGATAGTTGCTTTGGCCTTATCGTAGAATCATAGAATCATAGAATCATAGAATTGCAGAGTTGGAAGAGACCACGAGGGCCATCCAGTCCAACCCCCTGCCATGCAGGAAATCACGATCAAAGCATCCCTGACAGATGGCCATCCAGAAAAGTCCAGAGATGAAATTTTAGTCATCACTGCCTGTTTCCACATATCCTGGAAGTTGTCCCTCAAGGTTAGTGGAGCTGGCCGGTGGATAGTCTAAGCCAGTAGTTGAGTATAGTCTGAGACAGGGACATAGTCTTTTGGAGAAGGGGGTCTTCTTGTATCGGCCTTCAAGGACAGCTGAGGGAAGGGCATGACAATGTGCTAAGAGTAAAAGCCCTTCAATGTTTAGGTATTTCAAGTGTTGCTAAGTATGCCATAGGAGAGGCCAGCTATCTATTGGAGTCACTAGCAATAAAGGTTGGAGTGCTGGCTAGATCCAGTTATTGCTCTATATAAACCACCCATTGTTTGATAGTTGCTTTATCCCTGTGTCACCCATCCTATATCTGAGCATTTATTTATTTTTCTGCCTAAGTGTAGTACCTTACATTTCTCCCTGTTAAAATTCATTTTGTTAGTTTTGGCCCAGCTTTCTAATCTGTTAAGTTCATTTTGAATTCTGAACCTGTACTCTGGGGTATTAGCAATTCCTCCTAATTTGGTGTCATCTGCAAACTTGATAAGCATGCCCTCTATTCCTTCATCCAGTCATTGATAAAGATGATGAATAGCACTGGGTCCAGGACACAACCCTGTGGTGCCCCACTGGTCACTTCTCTCCAGGATGAAGAGGAGCCATTGGTGACTACCCTTTGGGTTTGGTTGGTCAACCAGTTACAAATCCACCTTTGTCTAGCACACATTTGACTAGCTTAATTGCAAGAATATCATGGGGGACTTTGTGGAAGGCTTTACTGAAATCAAGATATCTACAGCATTCCCCTCATGTACCAAGCTTGTAGCTAAGTGACAAAAAGCTTGTAAGGTTCATTCATAGAATCATAGAAACATAGAATTGGAAGAGACCAAAAGCACCATCAAGTCCATTCAATCAAGCAAGAATTAATGTGTTCGATAGGCATGTGGTGGTGTTAGGGGACTCCTTGCTGAGGGGTACAGAAGCAGTGGTTTGTGGCCCTGACAAGATGACTCGGGAGGTGTGTTGTCTCCCTGGGGCAAATATCTGTGATGTGACGGAGAGGCTGACAAGACTTGTCAAGCCTACGGATCATTACCCCTTCCTTTTGGTCCATGTGGGAACCAATGATACTGCAAGGCACAGCTTTCCCAAGATCAGAAGAGATTATGAGGCCCTGGGGAGGAAGCTGAAAGAAATGGACACACAAGTTGTCATCTCGTCTCTTCTGCCAGTTGAAGGGCATGGTCCAAGAAGGGAGAGGAAAATAGCCGACGTAAACAACTGGCTCCATAGATGGTGTCACCGAGAACAACTTGGATTCTTGGATCATGGACTCCGCTTCCATGAGGGGGGACTTCTGGCAAGAGATAGGGTGCATCTTACGACAGTTGGAAGAAACATTTTTGCCAACAGTCTCAAGAATTTGATCAGGAGGGCTTTAAACTGAGTCAAATGGGGGAGGGAGACAGTATTCTGGAAGGCAAAAGGGCTGGAGAAAATAGTCAAACTGTCATAGAGGGAACAAGGTAAACAGCGCAAGGACCCAACAGTGAGAGGCAAAAAAACTTGCACAGGCAGCAGGTAAAGGGAACACATGGTCTTAGATTTTTATACACTAATGCACAGAGCATGGGAAATAAGTAAGATGAACTTGAACTCCTAGCACTACAAAACAAATATGATATAATAGGCATTATTGAAACCTGGTGGGATGAGTCACATGATTGGAATGTAGGAATAGAGGGGTATAACCTTTATAAGAGAAACAGGCCAAACAGGAAAGGAGGAGGAATAGCATTATATGTCAGGGATATTTACACCAGTGAAGAGATCATAGAATCATAGAATCATAGAATTGCAGAGTTGGAAGAGACCACGAGGGCCATCCAGTCCAACCCCCCTACCACGCAGGAAATCTTGATCAAAGCATCCCCGACAGATGGCCATCCAGCCTCTGTTAAAAGACCTCCAAGGAAGGAGACCCGACCACGCTCCGAGGGAGTGTGTTCCACTACCGAACAGCTCTTACTGTCAAAAAGTTCCTCCTCATGTTGAGGTGGAATCTCTGTTCCTGGAGCTTGCACCCGTTGCTCCATGTTCCAGTCTCTGGAGCAGCAGAAAACAAGCCTGCTCCATCCTCAGCGTGACATCCCTTCAAATACTTATCCATGAAATCAATACTGGAAGCCAGGTGGAGAGCATCTGGATAAAAATTAAAGGGGAGGGAAACAACAGGGATGTTATTGTGGGACTCTACTACAGACCACCAAATCAGACAGAGGAATTGGATGATGCCTTTCTAGAACAGATGAATACACATGCAGAAAGGAGAGATGTAGTAGTGATGGGTGACTTCAAATATCCTGATATTTGCTGGCAATCTAACTCAACCAAAACTTCAAGGTCTAGCAAATTCCTTACTTGCCTGGAAGACAATTTCATGGCCCAAAAGGTGGAAGGGGGGGGTCAGCTATTTTAGATCTGGGTGTCAGCTATTTTAGATTTGATCCTAACCAACAGAGATGACCTGGTTAATGGGGTGCAAGTGGTGAGATCCTCAGGTGAGAGTGATCATGTTCTCCTGGAGTTTGTTATACAATGGAAAGGAGAAGCCAGGCATAGTCAGACATGCATTCTTGACTTTAGGAGAGCTGATTTCAATAAACTCAGGGAAATACTGGGGGTGATCCCATGGTCAGGAATACTAAGGGGCCATTTACACGATGAAAATGTCCTGGGAAGAATTTGTGTTGATCCCTGGCAGTTTACACGTACATCGGGTCAGGTACATGATTTTCGGAAGGGGGGCCACCTTTTATCCCTCAACCTGCGGGACTTCCTGTCCCGCGGTTTGTGCCGGTTTTTAAAAAAGTCACAGGAGGATTCGGAAAATCGGAAATGTAAACAGCGTGGGACAAAAAGTCTCGGTACTGGGATGACCGGAAATGGTGACTGGGCGCGGGCTTAGAGCTCAGGGACCAGAAAAGGAGGGGTCAGTCACCCATTCAACAGATCCAGCCTCACCAGCCGAAAACAAAGGCATCCCTTCCAGCTGCATGAAGGTTGATGTGTGTGTGCGCATGCAAGCTTGTACTCACTCAACTTTTTAAATTAATTTCTACACTGCAAACCCTTCAGCTTTACCTTTTCCTCAACTGCATGTTACAGAGAGATCGTGGTAGCCCATTCATCCCCTGCCTTGGTCACCTGCCTGGCACATTAAAATATTCAAGCCTCTGAGTGAATTAGCACCCTTTAATTCCCCCTCTCTGTGTTTGTGTCTTTCAAAATGCCTGCCTATAGCCGCTTGAAATCTCTGCATTTTAACTATGTTAAAATTACACATAGATGGTACTTCACACCAGTTAGATTAAGCAAGATGGGAACAAATATATCTAAAAACTGTTGGAAGTGTCAATCAAATGAAGGTTCTCTAATCCACATGTGGTGGAAATGTAAGGTAATTAAAAAGTTCTGGTTAAGTGTACATAATATGATTAAGAAAATCTTACAGATTGAATATGAACTCAAACCAGAACTTTACATCCTAAACATGACGAATGTACTAGGTAAAGCAGAAAGTCAACATTGGAGAATTATGTTGTACATGGTAACCGCGGCAAGGTTAGTTATTGCTAAAAAGTGGAAGCAGAAAGAACCACCTAGAATTAAAGAATGGCTAACTAAACTTATAGATATGATAGAATTAGACTGTATGACTAATAGGTTGCGTAATGTTCAATGTAAAAAATCTTTAAATACCTGGTTACCTTTGATAAAGTTTTGGAGAGCAAATGAAGATGGGGAAGAGATACAGAAACTGCTATTATATTAGGAGACAGCTTGGATGTTAGTGTGAATGTAGAAGATAATTTGTAGATGTAAAACGGAGTGTTATAGTGAATAAGTAATGAGACGAAGACATTACATCTGAAGAAAGAGAAGAAGGGTTAGGAATTAAGAAGGTTGTATGTTTTAATGAAAGTTGTTAACCTTGGCGCACTAAGGGATAGTGTGAGGAAGTTAGAATATGAAGACGATGAAGATTTGTGTATAAGACAGAAGAATAAGCAATAGAAATCGCAATGTTTCTACTGAATAATGCATAGGAAAATAAGTGTTAAAGAGAGATCAGGAAAGAAAAAAAAGATAAAGTGATGTAATTTTTTTTCTTTACCTCTTTTCTTTTTTCTCTATGTACAATAGAAATGGATTGTGTATATACTGTTATTATTTAAATAAAAAAATAAAATGCAAAAAAAAAAAAAAGAAATCTCTGCAGCCGTAGGGGTTAATATTTTAAAGAGGCAAGAGGAAACCCAAGCAGCTTGATTTCAAAAGGAAAGCACTCAGCTTGCTTTCAAAGCACTCAGCTTGATTTCAAAAGGAAAGCCCTGCGTCTGAGCGAAAGATCTGTCTGGATCTTTCAAAATGCTTTCTGCTTCTTCTGAAAGGGTTAAAATGTTCAAGAAGCAAGGGGGAATAACAAACCTCTGCCCCCCTCTTTCTCCCCCCCCCCAGCCAGCCAATAGCATCGCTGGTGGCATGGAATGCTAAAGGAAGTGCGTCACCGAGGTTGTGAAAACATGAGTAATCGCATCTTTGATTGACAGCCAAAAAAAAAATAAAAATTAAAACCTAAACAAAACCGGAACTATGGACGTGTAAATATCAGTCACGGGACTACCCGGGATATCCAGATCAGAGACATAAATTGTATAAACAGCGAGGGACGGATTCGTGATCACTATGTCATGGTAGGCACCACGACAATTTCTGTCGTGTAACTGGCACCTAAAAAAGAAGAGACCTCAAGACGGATGGGACTTTCTCAAAAGGCAGATACTGAACGCACAATTTCAAACAGTACCATTGAGGAAGAAAAATGGGAGGTGTCTCAAGAAACCAGGATGGATGACTAAAGAACTTTCAACGGAGGTAAGTTTTAAATGGAACATGTATAGGAAATGGAAAAAGGGGGAAATCACCAGAGAAGAATTCGAACAGATAGCGAACACATGTAGGAGTAAAGTCAGAAAAGCTAAAGCGCAGAATGAGCTCAGGCTTGCTAGGGAGGTTAAGAACAATAAAAAGGGTTTTTTTGGGTATGTCCGCAGCAAAAGGAGGAAGAAGGAAATGATAGGGCCACTACGTGGAGAAGATGGCAAAATGCTAACAGGGGACAGAGAAAAGGCAGAATTACTCAACACCTTCTTTGCCTCAGTGTTTTCAGAAAAGGAAAAGGAGGACCAACCTGAGGAGAATGGAACAGAGGACACAATAGGGGAAATCCAGCTCAGAATAAGCAAAGACGTTGTACAGGAATACCTTCTTAATCTAAATGAATTTAAATCTCCAGGACCAGAAGAACTACATCCAAGAGTATTAAAAGAGCTGGCAAATGTGATCTCAGAGCCATTGGCAATAATCTTTGAGAACTCCTGGAGAACAGGAGAAGATTTCCTGTGTGTCAGGGGGGTTGGACTAGATGGCCCTCGTGGTCTCTTCCAACTCTGCAATTCTATGATTCTATAAGTCCCAGCAGACTGGAGGAGGGTAAACGTTGACCCCATCTTCAAAAAGGGGAAAAAAGAGGATCCCAACAATTATGGTCCAGTTAGTCTGACATCAATACCAGGGACGATTTTAGAGCAGATCATTAAACAGAGAGTCTGTGAACATTTAGAAGGTAATGCCATAATCACAAAAAGTCAACATGGGTTTCAGAGAAACAAGTCATGCCAGACTAATCTGATCTCTTTTTTTTGATAAAGTTACCAGCTTGGTAGATGAAGGGAACGCTGTGGACATCGCATACCTTGATTTCAGTAAGGCCTTTGACAAGGTTCCACATGACATTCTTGCAAACAAGCTTGTAAAATGTGGGCTAGACAAGTTAACTGTTCAATGGATTTGTAATTGGTTGACCGGCCAAACCCAAAGGGTGCTCAGCAGTGGCTCCTCTTCGTCTTGGAAAGATGTGACCAGTGGGCTGCTACAGGGTTCTGTCCTGGGCCCAGTGCTATTCAACATCTTTATCAATGACTTGGATGAGGGAATTAGGGGCATACTTATCAAATTTGCAGATGACACCAAATTAGGAGGAGTAGCTAATACCCTAGAGGACAGGATCAAAATTCAGAATGACCTGGATAGACTGGAGAGCTGGGCCAAAGCTAACAAAATAAAATTCAATACGGAGAAATGTAAAGTACTGCACTTAGGGCGGAAAAATGAAATGCATAGATATAGGATGGGAGAGACCTGGCTGAACAAGACTACGTGCGAAAGGGATCTAGGAGTCCTAGTAGACCACAAGTTGAACATGAGTCAACAGTGTGATGCGGCAGCTAAAAAGGCCAATGCGATTTGGGGCTGTATCAATAGAAGTATAGTGTCTAGATCAAGGGAAGTAATAGTGCCACTCTATTCTGCCTTGGTCAGAACTCACCTAGAATACTGTGTCCAGTTCTGGGCACCACAATTCAAAAAGGATATTGACAAATTGGAGTATGTCCAGAGAAGGGCAACTAAAATGGTGAAAGGTCTGGAAACCATGCCTTATGAGGAGAGACTTAGGGAGCTGGGTATGTTTAGCCTGGAAAAAAGGCGGTTAAGAGGCGATATGATAGCCCTGTTTAAGTATTTGAAGGGGTGTCACGCTGAGGATGGAGCAGGCTTGTTTTCTGCTGCTCCAGAGAATGGAACACGGAGCAATGGATGCAAGCTCCAGGAACAGAGATTCCACCTCAACATGAGGAGGAACTTTTTGACAGTAAGAGCTGTTTGGCAGTGGAACACACTCCCTCGGAGCGTGGTGGGGTTTCCTTCCTTGGAGGTCTTTAAACAGAGGCTGGATTGCCATCTGTCGGGGATGCTTTGATCAAGATTTCCTGCGTGGCAGGGGGTTGGACTGGATGGCCCTCGCAGTCTCTTCCAACTCTACAGTTCTGTGATTCTATGATAGCTTGAACAAACGTGTTTGTGAGCTCTGAAATTTGGCTCATTGCTACCAGGTGTGGGAATTTCCAGATATTTGTTTTGCAACTGTATTGTTTGGTCCTGCCCATTGAAGAAAAAATTCAATGGGAAGGGGCTGTATTGCCTACATACCTTACATAAATTACCATTTAGACGAGGTCTCAGTTGGGCATTTGACATCAGGAAGTGTGTTCTTTGCTGCTCCTATATAAACGTCTTCGAGAAGATCAGTTTAGTTTAAAGCTTATCAATGATAATCATCCTACCCTATTTCTTAGAGTTTCTGAAGGGTTTGTCTGTGCATGTTTAGCTTGAAATAGCTGTTAAAAAAAATTTTTTTTTGTTCCACAGTGGTGCAAACATGCACCAAATATGTGATTATTCTGATTGAGTCTATGACATCCTTTGGAAAAATCATATGAAATCAGGTTGATCTATGTTTTTTCTTTCATGGAATCTGACTTAACTCTCCCCTCCCCCTTCTAATTGATACTTAAGGAGAACAAAACTAAACCTTTCCCTTGTTATGGCAGGCCACTCACTACAAGAAACCTTCCATCCATCTTCATATTGGAAAGATTATAGAATCATAGAGTTGGAAGAGACCACAACGGCAATCTAGTCCAACCCCCTGCCATGCAGGAATACACAAACAAAGCACTCCTGACAGATAGCCATCCAGGGGGCCAGTTAGACAGTAATTTTTTTCGCAGGGCATCTTGGGATTTCTTGATCCCGTATTCGTCCCTCTCTGTTTACATGATTTTTGTCTCTGAACTGGATATCCCGGGAGATCCCAGGATCATTGTTTACATGGCATCCCGTCCCGTGAGATGTACCTTCTCCCACTATATACTACCCTAGGTTTTGTTTTTGTTTACACGAGTTTACAGTCCCAGGATTTTTTTTTAGCTGTCAATCAAGGATGCGATTACTCGTTTTTTCACAACCTCAGTGATGTACTTCCTTTAGAGTTCCGCGCCATGAGCGATGCTATTGGCTGGCTCAAATGTTTGTTAAAGCTTCTGTGTTGGGGATGAGGGGATCAATGAGTGTTGCATTGGGGATGAGGGGAGGAATCCGGGGTGGGGTGGAAGGAGCAATCAGTGGCTAAACCCTGTGCTCTCCTTTAGAAATGAAAGATCACCATTTAAAGCCACCTAAACTGGGGAGGAATGAGCGATGAGTTGGTGCTGGGGAGTGTGAAAGAGATCAAAATCAGAGCGGACTAGAGCCCATGCATGCACACAAACAAGCCCAAGGCAATACAAGCCAAGTGCAGGGGCCAGAGGCTTGCGGTTCTCCTGTCTCTTTAAAATGTTAACCCTTTAAGCAGAGGCAGCTGTGGAGTGAAGGTTTCAAGCCAGTGCAGGGATCATAAGGGGAGGACACACAAGGCATTTTGAAAGACCCAGACGCTGGCATTTTTTACTGTGCCTTGGGGGAGTGGATGAATGTTTGATTATCTGTTTAGACCCAGGGAGGGGATCCAGGGAGGGGATGAATGGGCCACGATCTCTTTATAATTTACTCTCTCTTTAAAATTTAAACCCAGCATGCAGGAGAGGAAAAGGTTAAAGCTGAAGGGTTTGCAGTGTAGAATCCATTGAACAGGGTGATTTAGTACATGCGCGCACACACACACACAAACCTTCGTGCAGCTGGAAGGGATGCCTTTGTTTTCAGCTGGTGAGGCTGAATCTGTTGAACGGGTGAATGACCTCTCCTTTTCTGGTCGCTGATTTCCGAGCCCGCCCCCGGTCACCATTTCCGGTCATCACCTAGTACCGAGATAGCTGTTTACACTTCCGATTTTCTGAATCTTCCTGTGACTTTTTTAAAAACTGCCACAAACTGCGGGACTGGAAGTCCCGCAGGTTGTGGGATAAAAGGTGGGCCCCCCTTCCGAAAATCACATGCCCGGTGTATGTGTAAACAACCAGGGTTCGACACAAATTCTTCCCACTACATTTTCATCATGTAAACAGCACCCAAACTCTGTTTAAAAACCTCCAAAGAAGGAGACTCCACCACACTACGAGGCAGCGTATTCTACTTCTGAACAGCTCTTCCTGTCAGGAAGTTCTTCCTAATGTTTAGGTGGAATCTCTTTTCCTGTAGTTTGAACCCATTGCTCCGTGTCCCAGTCTCTGGAGCAGAAGAAAAAAAACTTGTCCCATATTCAATATGGCATCCCTTCAAATATTTAAAAATGGCTATCATGTCACATCTTAACCTTCTCTTCTGCAGACTAAACATGCCCAGCTCCCTAACCCATTCCTCATGGGGCATGGCTTCCAGACCTCCCACCATCCTGGTCGCCCTTCTCTGGACATGTTCCAACTTGTCAATATCCTTCCTGAATTGTGGTGCCCAGAACAGGAAACAGTATTCCAGGTGAGGTCTGACCAAAGCAGAATAGAGTGGCACTATTACTTCCTTTGGTCTAGACACTATACTCCTATTAATGCAGCCTGGAATCACATTGGATTTTTTAGCTGCTGCATCACACTGCTGATTCATGTTCAACTTGTGGTCCACTAAGACTCCTAGATCCCTTTCGCATGTACTGCCATCAAGCCATGTGCCACCCATCCTATATCTCTGCATTTCATTTTTAGTGCCCAAGTGTAGTATCCTACATTTCTCCCTGTTGAAATTCATTTTGTTAGTTTTGGCCTAGCTTTCTAATCTGTTCAGGTCATTTTGGATTTTGATCCTGTCCTCTGGGGTATTAGCTACCCCTCCTAATTTGGTGTCATCTGCAAATTTGATAAGCATACCCTCTATTCCCTCATCCAAGTCATTGATAAAGATGTTGAATAGCACTAGGCCTAGGACAGAAACCTATGGCACACAACTAGTCACTTCTCTCCAGGATGAAGAGGAGCCATGGATGACTACCCTTTGGGTTCAGTCAGTCAACCAATTACAAATCCACCTAACAGTTGCATTGTCTAGCCCACAGGTTACTAACTTTTTTGCAAGAATAATATGGCAGACCATGTCAAAAGGATTACTGAAACCAAGATACACTAAATCCACAGCATTCCCTTCATCTATCAAGTTTGTAACTCTGTCAAAAAAAAAAATAGATAAAATTAGTCTGGCCCGACTAGTTTTTGAGAAATCCATGTTGACTTTTAGTGGTGATCATGGGATTCCTTTCTAAGTGCTTACAGACTGTCTTTTTAATGATCTGCTCTAGAATCTTTCCTAGTATGGATGTCAGGCTGACTGGGCGGTAATTATTTGGGTCTTCTCCCCCCTCCTTTTTTTAAAGATGGGGACAACATTTGCCCTCTTCCAGTCTGCTGGGACCTCCCCTGGTCTCCAGGAATTCTGAAAGATTATTGACAGTGATTCTGAGATTACTTCTGCCAGTTCTTTTAATATCCTTGGACGAAGTTCATCTGGTCCTGGAGACTTGAACTCATTTATATGGGCCAGGTATTCTTGAACTTCCTCTTTATCTATTCCATGCTGATTTCCCCTACTGCATCATTGGCTCCTGTAAAGGTAGGCCTAGTTTCTGCTACTCCAGAGACTAGGACATGGAGCAATGGGTTCAAACTACAGGAAAAGAGATTCCACCTAACCATGAGGAAGAACTTCCAGACAGTAAGAGCTGTTCGGAAGTGGAATACACTGCCTCGGAGTATGGTAGAGTCTCCTTCTTTGGAGGTTTTTAAACAGAGGCTGGATGGCCATCTGTCGGGAATGATTTGGTTGTACTGGCAGAGGGTTGGACTGGATGGCACTTGAGATCTCTTCTATGACTCTGTGTGTGCATGCACACCACAGATACACACACCTTAGAAGCCAGGTTACTTCCCTGATCCACTCAGGAGATCTCCTGGAGTATCCTGAAGCTGGATCCTTCTAGACACATTCCCAAGGATTTCTCTAGCCTAGAAATCCCAGAAATGTCTTCCTCGCCGCCACCACCTCTTGATTTTACATGTGGTTCAAGAGGAAAACATGGGGAACCTAGGGCCCTTCCAGCCCTGGCTGAGATTTTACCAACCCCCCTCTTCAGAAACAGAGGAGAATCATTGTAGCATGACCCAAAGCAACAGGCACATGGAAGCTTTGCTTACATGGGAAAAATAAAGGCTTATTTATTCAAGCAAGCAAACACATTTAAGAGATAACCATTTCATGAAGAAAATGCCATTTTTCTCCAGGTTCAGCTTAAGTTACAGAGATATCGCAAAGTACAGAATTACATCAAGTCAAGGAGAAAAAAACAAATGAAAATTTCCCTGATGTGATCTAGCTAAAACTGTCCCTACACAAAAGAATGTCTACTTACCTTCTGGAAGTCTGTAAAGAGTAAATTTGGTGTCCATAGTTGCTAGACCACATACTCAATATTAAGTCAGGACCAGCATGGCTCTCTGAGATACCTCTCATCTCAGAGAGGTCCTTTGTCCATCCTCATGGTCAGACTCCAGCCATGTGCTGAGAAAAAAAGCCTACAAACTGTTCAAATCACCATTGCCCAAATCTTATTGGCCAGTTCAGTCAAGTGATGTGAAGTCATGATGATGTCATCCCAGGAGATGAGCCCCACCTCCCACTTTTCTTAACTCTTGGTTTACCTGTTCCTGGTGATCAGAAAATTGTTGATTGCAGATAATGTGAAATGTAGTTCTGGAGCATGATGGGAGTGGCAATCAACCAACCTCAAGGCAGGATGATGGGAACTCCATCATGACAGCTCCATTTTCTCGAGGTTGAGCACTGTTCTCCTTTTGGGAGAAGACCGAAGCAAAGAAGAGATTGACGTAGATCTGCCTTTTCTATGTCCCTTGTTAGCATTTTGCCATCTTCTCCACACAGCAGCCCTACCATTTCTTTGTTCTTCCTTTTGCTATGGGCATAATCCAAAAAGCCCTTTTTATTGTTTTTAACCTCTCTAGTGTGATGAACCAGGCCACGCACACACATTAACTCAACATGCATGTAAGGTTAACATGGTTTATTGAGCAAGGATATGCATACGGTATCACCTCAAAGCCAGTTCTGGCCAGTCTAGTACTAAACAGTAGCTAAAAACAACATCTTAGTTTTCGATATTCCCCAGCCCCTGGGAAAGCCAGTAGGAGGGAATAGGGAGGGGGCGCCAACCCAGGTGGTTGACCTTGAAGGTTGGGCAGATGATTCTCTTTCCCAGCCTCCAAGGTGGGCTGGCTGGCATCCAACACTGAGGGGCCTGAAAGGGGGGAAAGCACCAGGCCTCTAGAGGAAACCAAACTCACATCGAGGCCTAGCCGGGATTCTAGGAGACTTGACTCCAAAACCCAGAATCCAGGGGAGGGCATTACATTCTGCCCCCTGATGACAAATTGACCTATTTTTTAAACAATATCCAACCAATATAAGAAACCACCAAAAGAAAACAAACAGACTTTAACCCAAAAAAGCAAGACCCGAACAAAGTCAACCTGGCTTATCGGGGAAGCGAGCATGGAATTTCCACAGTAAGCGAGGTTCCACATTAACCCATTCAGCGTGCCCAAAGGCAAGTGTTTCCATTTCACAAAGTATTGGAGAACCCCCCGATACCTTCTAGAGTCCAGAATGTCAGAGACCTCAAAGAGTTGGCCATCGTCAACCATGATTGGGCAGGGCGCTTCAGATGCTGGATGCATTGAGTCCGAATATGTTGCGGGCTTCAGCTGGCAAGAATGGAAGACAGGGTGGACATTACAATACAACTTAGGTAGAGATCATAGAATCATAGAATCATAGAATTGTAGAATTGGAAGAGACCACGAGGGCCATCCAGTCCAACTCCCTGCCACGCAGGAAATCTTGATCAAAGCATCCCCGTCAGATGGCAATCCAGCCTCTGTTTAAAGACCTCCAAGGAAGGAGACCCCACCACGCTCCGAGGGAGTGTGTTCCACTGCCAAACAGCTCTTACTGTCAAAAACTTCCTCCTAGTGTTGAGGTGGAATCTCTGTTCCTGGAGCTTGCATCCATTGTTCCGTGTTCCATTCTCTGGAGCAGCAGAAAACAAGCCTGCTCCATTCTCAGTGTGACACCCTTTCAAATATTTAAACAGGGCTATCATATCGCCTCTTAACTGTCTTTTTTCCAGGCTAAACATACCCAGCTCCCTAAGTCTCTTCTCATAAGGCATTGTTTCCAGACCTTTCACCATTTTAGTTGCCCTTCTCTGCACATGTTCCAATTTGTCAATATCCTTTTTGAATTGTGGTGCCCAAAACTGGACACAGTATTCTAGGTGAGTTCTGACCAAGGCAGAATAGAGCGGCACTATTACTTCCCTTGATCTAGACACTATACTTCTATTGATACAGCCCAAAATCTCATTGGCCTTTTTAGCTGCCGCATCACACTGTTGACTCATGTTCAACTTGTGGTCTACTAGGACTCCTAGATCCCTTTCGCACGTAGTCTCATTCAGCCAGGTCTCTCCCATCCTATATGTATGCATTTCATTTATCCGCCATAAGTGCAGTACTTTACATTTCTCCGTGTTGAATTTCATTTTGTTAGCTTTGGCCCAGCTCTCCAGTCTATCCAGGTCATTCTGAATTTTGATCCTGTCCTCTAGGGTATTAGCTACTCCGCCTAATTTGGTGTCATCTGCAAATTTGATAAGTATGCCCCTAATTCCCTCATCCAAGTCATTGATAAAGATGTTGAATAGCACTGGGCCCAGGACAGAACCCTGTAGCAGCCCACTGGTCACATCTTTCCAAGATGAAGAGGAGCCACTGCTGAGCACCCTTTGGGTTCGGCCGGTCAACCAATTACAAATCCATTGAACAGTTAACTTGTCTAGCCCACATTTTACAAGCTTGTTTGCAAGAATGTCATGGGGAACCTTGTCAAAGGCCTTACTGAAATCAAGGCATGCGATATCCACAGCGTTCCCTTCATCTACCAAGCTGGTAACTTTATCAAAAAAAAGAGATCAGATTAGTCTGGCATGACTTGTTTCTCTGAAACCCATGTTGACTTTTTGTGATTATGGCATTACCTTCTAAATGTTCACAGACTCTCTGTTTAATGATCTGCTCTAAAATCTTCCCTGGTATTGATGTCAGACTAACTGGACGATAATTGTTGGGATCCTCTTTTTCCCCCTTTTTGAAGATGGTGACAACGTTTGCCCTCCTCCAGTCTGCTGGGACTTCTCCTGTTCTCCAAGAGTTCTCAAAGATTATTGCCAATGGCTCTGAGATCACATTTGCCAGCTCTTTTAATACGCTTGGATGTAGTTCATCTGGTCCTGGAGATTTAAATTCATTTAGATTAAGAAGGTATGCCTGTACTACCTCTTTGCTTATTTTGAGCTGGAAAGATTCTCTTTCCCAGCCTCCAAGGTGGGCTGGCTGGCATCCAACACTGAGGGTCCTGAAAGGGGAGAAAGCACCAGGCCTCTAGAGAAAACCAAACTCATGTTGAGGCCTAGCCAGGATTCTAGGAGACTTGACTCCAAAACCCAGAATCCAGGGGAGGGCACGATACTAGCAAGCCTCAGTTCCATTTGTGCTTTAGGTTTTCTGACTTTCCCCCTATGTGAGCTGGCTATATGTTTGAATTCCTCTTTGGTGATTTCCACCTTTTTCCATTTCTTGTACATGTCCCTTTTAAGTTTTAGCTCAGCTGAAAGTTCTTTACACATTCATCCTTTTTTCTTTAGACACCTCCCACTTTTCCTCCACATTGGAACTGCCTGACATTGTGCCTTCAATATCTCACTTTTAAGAAATTCCCATCCATCCATGAACTCCTTTATCTTTTAATATTCCTGAACATGGGATCACCCCCAGTAATTCCCTAAAAAAGATTAAGCATTTTGACGATAAGATGTTGATTTTGATTTTTTGCAAATGACTGGATTCACATTTTCCATCCCCAGGGTCACTCAGTGGGTTTCCATGGCTGAGCAGGGATTCAAGCCCTGGTCTCCAGAGTTGTGATCGAACACTCAAACCACTCTGGAGCTCCATATTAATCTATATTAGTATTAATCTATATTAATAATATAGATTAATTTTGATTGTAAGCTGTGCTCTCTAGGACTCAACCTTTTGCCCCAACCTAGTGGTGCTGTGTCACAACAATGTCCATCACCCCCAGCCTCCACTTTACTAGGTGGAGTAAAGAAGATCTACTCTGAAGCAATGAACTGGTGTTTTAAAATTTCCAATTTCCCCTCCAGCTCTTCTACAACACAGGAATAGAATGTGATTAAATGTACTCCCCACACACATCACTGTGTTCAGGTGGATCAGGAGCAGATCAGGGCACTGGAGGTGCCAGTGCATTTACTGCCCCTGTCCAGATGATAAAGGAACAGTGTCCAGATGATAAAGGACACCTTATTGCCAGTATTAATACAACATTCCTACCATCCTGTCTTTCTCTAACCCCTGCACAGAGCAACACCACTGCAGAGAATGCTAGAATCATAGAAGTCCAGAGGGAACTGAAGGGGTCATCTAGATCAACCCTGGAAAATTTTACCAGAGTCTGGGAAAGTTCCATTCGGAACAACTCCTAGAATACTGCAGCTATGGGTTTCTTGATTCTTTTCCCTTTTCTTTCTTTTTCACTTTCAAACAAATATAAATATTTATTAGTTGCTTCTACTTGGAGGACTTTCTGTCTCTTCTCCTTCCCCAAATGTATGTATGTTGGGGATCCTGCCCCCCTCCCAAATGTATTACACTCAGGTAAATTCCCTGTAGCTGCATTCAACCTGATGTGTAGCCCTTGTGAAAATGCTGCTGTGCCATGTGCTTAAGAAGTAAGGCACTGTAAATTTTATTGATTAATTACATTGTGTCCTGACAACAACCCTGCAAAGTGGGTCATGATGAAAGACAATACAGTCATCCCTCCACATTCATAGAATCATAGAATCATAGAATTGCAGAGTTGGAAGAGACCACGAGGGCCATCCAGTCCAACCCCCTGCCATGCAGGAAATCACGATCAAAGCATCCCCGACAGATGGCCATCCAGCCTCTGTTTAAAGACCTCCAAGGAAGGAGACCCCACCACGCTCCGAGGGAGTGTGTTCCACTGCTGAACAGCTCTTACTGTCAGAAAGTTCCTCCTAATGTTGAGGTGGAATCTCTGTTCTTGAGACCCCCCCCCACGAATGTGAAAAAACGTGAATTAATAATAATAATAATAAATTGATTTATACCCCGCCCCTCTGTTAAAACAATTGGGGTGGTTTACAAAAATTAAAATACAATACAGATAAAAATATCTAAACACCCCCCACCCCCACCCTCCCCCATAAAAAAAATATTAAACAAATATAAATTAAAAGCAACTGTCTAAAATCACATTTTAAAAACAATAAATACAATAAATAGCCAGCGGACTAAAAGAGGCCAGGATCCCCTGAGGCCGGGATCTAATTAGGAAAGGCCTGCCGAAAGAGATCCGTCTTTAGTGCTTTTTTAAAGCTACCCAGGATTGTCATCTGACAGATCTCGTTCAGCAGGTCATTCCACAATTTGGGGGCGATTACCGAAAAGGCCCTCTGGGAGGTTGCAGACAGCCTAGATTTTTGTGGCTGAAGCAAATTCCTCCCAGAGGACCAGAGTGCACGGGGAGGACTGTATGGGAGGAGACCTCCCCCACCCGCCTGCAACCCCCCGCCCTTCCAAAGGCCTCTGCCCACCTGCCCGCCACCCCCCTACCGCCTGCCGTGCTTCCCGAAGCGGCTATGGGGCTCTCAAGCCCCATAGCCGCTTCGGGAAGGTCGGGGTCACAGCTGCCGGGAGGTTGCCCCGGAGCTGCCTCAGGAAGGCCAGAGAGGGCGGTGGACGGGAGGGTGGCTGGCCATCCACTCCCCAGCCTTTCCGACGCAGCTCTAGGGATCTGAACCCCTGCAGCCACCTCAGGAAGGCTGGAGAGGGCGGTGGGAGGGTGGCTGGCCATCCCCTCCCCGGCCTTCCCAAGGGGGCTTGCAAAGGGAGATATAGTCCTTCAAATAACCTCGATCCAAGCCATATAGAGCATTATAGGTCAAAACCAGCACTTGGAATTGTGCTTGAAAATGGATTTTCAGCCAATGGAGCTGCCACAAAAAGAGAGCTGTGTGCTCCCTGTAACCAGTTAACAACCTGGCTTCTGCTCTTTGGAGCAGCTAAGCACTTTTCAAAGGCAGCCCCACATAAAGCGCATTATCGTAAACAGGCTATAACCAAGGCATGTAACACCATGGCCAGATCTGGCTTCTCCAGGAATGGGTACAGTTGGTACACCAGTTTTGACTGTGCAAAAGCACTCCTGATCACAGCAGATACCTGGGCCTCCAGGCTCAGCACTGAATCCATGAGTATCATAGAATCATAGAATCATAGAATTGCAGAGTTGGAAGAGACCACGAGGGCCATCCAGTCCAACCCCCCTGCCACGCAGGAAATCACAATCAAAGCATCCCCGACAGATGGCCATCCAGCCTCTGTTTAAAGACCTCCAAGGAAGGAGACCCCACCACGCTCCGAGGGAGTGTGTTCCACTGCCGAACAGCTCTTACTGTCAAAAAGTTCCTCCTCATGTTGAGGTGGAATCTCTGTTCCTGGAGCTTGCACCCATTGCTCCGTGTTCCAGTCTCTGGAGCAGCAGAAAACAAGCCTGCTCCATCCTCAGCGTGACATCCCTTCAAATACTTAAACAGGGCTATCATATCGCCTCTAAACCGTCTTTTTTCCAGGCTAAACATACCCAGCTCCCCAAGTCTCTCCTCATAAGGCATTGTTTCCAGACCTTTCACCATTTTAGTTGCCCTTCTCTGGACACGCTCCAATTTGTCAATATCCTTTCTGAATTGTGGTGCCCAGAACTGGACACAGTATTCTAAGTGAGGTCTGACCAAGGCAGAATAGAGTGGCACTATTACTTCCCTTGATCTAGACACTATACTTCTATTGATACAGCCCAAAATTGCATTGGCCTTTTTAGCTGCCGCATCACACTGTTGGCTCATGTTCAACTTGTGGTCTACTAGGACTCCTAGATCCCTTTCGCACGTAGTCTCATTCAGCCAGGTCTCTCCCATCCTATATTTATGCATTTCATTTTTCCGCCCTAAATGCAGTATCCCCATACTGTGAACCCGTGTTGGCAGGGAGACTGTAACCCCATCTAACACAGGCTTAATCTCTATTCCCAGATATGTCTTACAACTGACCAGGAGCACCGCTGTCTTGTCTGGATTAAGTTTCAGCTTGTTTGCCCTCATCCAGTCAATTATAACTGCCAGACACTGGTTTAGCACAGAGACAGTTTCCTTGGAGTTAGGTGGAAAGGAGTTATAGAACTGGATATCATCAGCATACTGGTGACACTTAACTGCAAAACACCAGACAACGTCTATCAGCAGTTTCACATAGATGTTGAATAGCATAGGGGATAAGACTGAAACCTGAGGGATTCCACAGGCCAATGGTCAGGGAGTCATAGAATCATAGAATTGTAGAGTTGGAAGACACCACAATTGCCATCCAGTCCAACCCCCTGCCATGCAGGAAATCACGATCAAAGCATCACTGACAGATGGTCATCCAGTCTCTGTTTAAAGACCTCCGAGGAAGGAGACCCCACCACGCTCCAAGGAAGTGTGTTCCACTGCTGAACAGCTCTTACTGCCAGAAAGTTCTGCCTAATGTTGAGGTAGAATCTCTGTTCTTGGAGCTTGCGTCCATTGTTCTGTGTTCTAGTCTCTGGAGCAGCAGAAAACAAGCTTGCTCCATCTTCAATGTGACACCCCTTCAAACGGTAGGCATCACCCAGCAGCACCCTCTGAGAGCTCGCCTCCAGGAAAGAGTGGAGCCACTGTCAAGCCCTATCCCAAAGAGACGACTTAGAAGGATAGCATGGTCCATGGTATCAAAAAGCTCAGAAAGGTCCAGCAGAACCAACAAGGTCACATTTCCCCTGTCCAGTTCCTTGTGTAGGTCATCTACCAAGGCAACCAAACCTATCTCGGTCCCATAACCAGGTCTGAAACCAGAATAGATCTAGATAATCCGGCCCATCCAGGAACCTCTGGAGTTGAGAAGCCACTACATGCACCAGTAGTTGCAGAAACCACTATATGCAGAAGCCACTACACTACAGTTGAGAAGCCACTACATTCACCTCTCCATTGATGCCCACTTGTCGTGGGAGAGAGGCTTGCGTACCCTAATGAAGTTTTCAGCTATGCTGGCGGTGGCATAAAGTCACCGGAAGGGTCTTTCATGCCAGACAGGTCAAAACCGAAGGGTCTGACAAAGAGCGTCAAAGGGCAGGATGGGCTCTCTAGCCTTATGGCAACCATCCTAGGAGAAGGAAAACTCTAATCCCAAACCTGGGCAGATGGTGCTCGTCCAACACTGTAAGGTCAACCATCTAAGAGAAGGAAACTCTAATCAAACCTACGACCCGAGGACCTCACTGCTACGTCCATGCTTGCAAGGCCATGGCAGATGAACCTTTGGTTTAAAGGGTGAGACCAGTTCTGTGCACGCTGCACTCCAGCAGAAAAATCCATTGCACAGGCTCGAAGGACAAATCCAGTTCCAAAAAAGCCCTGTAGCGATAGGCGAGGGACGAAACGGAAGGTGTAAAGATGCACTGGAAGCCGCAGACCTAACCCTGACCCGAGAGATGACAGTCCTGTTCGGCAGCATCCTTAACGGCCAAGCAGCCTTTTTTAAGGAGAGCACTGCTCGCTCCATATGGAGAGAGGCCTAGAAAAGGTGGCCTAACGAAAGCTCATCCCCAACTACCTGGTTGGCTAGCCGTGGCCAACGGGCATCTTCTGATGCGGTCAAACCAAGGCAAAGAAACAAAGGCACACACCAGCCTCCAAAGGTGTAAATAAACTGACACTTGCATGCTGGAACATCAGAATCATGCGAGACTCTGAAGATTGTGGACGGCCTGAGCGTCGTTCTGCCCTAATAGCCCATGAACTATCATGACTTAACATTGACATCGCTGCTCTTAGTGAAGTTAGCCTCCACGAGGAAGGCAGCCTTAAAGAACATGGCGCCGGCTACACACTTTACTGGTCTGGCAAACCCAAAACCGAAAAACATCTTTCAGGAGTAGGCTTTATGATTAAAAACTCCATTGTCTCCAAACTCGAAATCTTGCCAACAGGACATTCTGATCGTATTATTTCCTTATGCCTCCCACATGTTGTTCTCTTTAGTATATATGCCCCAACTATGCAGGCCGACCCTGTAGAGAAAGAAAAATTCTACACAGACCTATGCCAACTCATACAAAAAGTCACTGTAGAAGATAAAATTATTATCCTTGGTGACTTCAATGCCAGAGTAGTAAAGAACTCTGAAGCCTGGAAAGGTGTCTTAGGTAAGCATGGTGTTGGAAATTGCAATAATAATGGATGCCTCCTGCTAGAGTTCTGTGCAGAACAACAGCTGACTATTACAAACACTATCTTTCAGCAGAAAGACAGCTTGAAGACAACCTGGATGCAACCCCGATCCAAACATTGGGACCTGATTGACTATGTTCTAGTCCGCCAGAGAGACATTCGTGATGTCCATCATACCCGAGTGATGCCCAGTGCAGAATGCTAAACAGATCATCGCCTCGTCAGATGTAAACGAAATCTTCATCTTAAGTTCAAACCTAAGAGGGGTGGCATCTTAAAGAAGAGACTCCAAGTCAACAATCTTCAACAAGCTACCATGCGAGACAACTTCTAGGCAAATCTGCAAACAAAACTTGAAGACCATCCTATAGATCCTTCTCCTACAGTCCTTTGGCAGCATATCAAAAACAGTATCCTCCAGTCTGCGGAAGAATCACTCAGGTTCTCCCACAAGAAAAATCAAGACTGGTTTGATGAAAACAACGAAGAGATCCAGGAGCTGTTGGCAAAGAAGAAAACTGCTCACCAGGCATACATCGCCCAGCCAAACTGCCATGTAAGAAAAGCAGCTTTCCGACTCACATGTAGTAAACGTCAACAAAAACTCCGAGACATGCAGAACAAGTGGTGGATCAATATAGCAGAAAAAACACAACACTGTGCAGATCTGGGTGATCACAGAGGATTTTATGAAGCTCTTAAAGCAGTGTTTGGACCTACTTATCAGGTCCAAAGCTCCTTATACAGTACAGATGGTCAAACACTAATTACTGATAAAGCCTCCATCTGAATCGATGGGCTGAACATTTTCAAAGTCTCTTTAGTGCCAACCGAGTAGTCCAAGGCTCAGCTATCCAACATATACAAAAACCGATGAAAAATGAATTGGACATAGCTCCCACTTTGGAAGAGACCCTTAAGGCCATACAGCAGTTGAAAAACGGCAAGGCAGCTGGGATTGATGGAATCCCACCTGAAGTTTGGAAACACGGAGGTCATGCACTCCACGATAAATTCCATGAACTCCTTGTGAATTGCTGGGAAAAAGGGGAACTGCCATCAGACCTCCGAGATGCAGTCATCGTCACCCTGTACAAGAAAAAAGGAGCAAAATCCGATTGCTCAAAATATCGAGGTATAACACTGCTCTCTAATGCTGGAAAAATCCTTGCAAGGTTAGTCCTGAACAGATTAGTTCCTGTTATTGCAGAAGAACTTCTCCCTGAGAGCCAATGTGGCTTCATAGCCAATAGGACATGGTATTTGCCGTTAGACAACTGCAAGAAAAATGTAGGGAGCAGAACAAGGGTCTTATGTAACATTTGTCGACCTCACCACAGCCTTCAACACTGTGAGTAGAAAAGGTCTGTGGCAGATCCTGGAAAGACTAGGATGTCCCCCCAAATTCCTTAAAATGATTATCTTGTTACATGAGGGCCAGCGTGGTCAAGTCAGATATGGCGATGCTCTTTCAGAGCCCTTTCTAATAACCAATGGAGTGAAGCAAGGTTGTGTTCTTGCACCAAGTTAATTTGCAATCTTCTTTAGCATGATGCTCCAAAGGGCTATGGCAGAGCTTGAAGAAGACGATGGCATCTATATACATTACCGAACTGATGGTAGCTTGTTTAACTTAAGCCGTCTAAGGGCTCACACTAAGACTCTAAACTATCTAGTCCGTGAGCTGCTCTTTGCTGATGATGCTGCCCTTGTTGCCCACACAGAAGCAGCTCTGCAACGCCTAACATCCTGCTTTGCAACAGCTGCAGAGCTGTTTGGGCTGGAAGTCAACCTGAAGAAAACAGAAGTTCTTTACCAGCCTGCACCACAGAACAAACACCACCATCCCCACATTGCCGTTGCCAAATCTGTGCTCAAGTCGGTTCAGCAGTTCACCTACCTGGGAAGCACCATCTCCTCAGATGCCAAGATTGACAAAGAGATCAATCACAGATTAGCAAAGGCATATAGTGCATTTGGAAGACTTTACAAAAGAGTCTGGAGCAATAAACACCTGAGGCAAAACACAAAAATCAGTGTGTATAGAATCATTGTACTGTCTATCCTCCTTTATGGATCTGAAACATGGGTCACCTATCGCCACCACCTACAACTCCTCAAACGCTTTCATCAGCGCTGTCTATGCACAATCCTAAATATACACTTGACTGACTATGTGACGAATGTTGCTGTCCTTGAGCAAGCAGGGATCACCAGCATTGAGGCCATGATATTGAGAACACAGCTGCGCTGGGCAGGGCATGTTTCTAGGATGGAGGACCATCGCCTCCCAAAAATAGTACTCTACGGTGAACTCGCCACAGGTGAGCGTAAGAGGGGTGCTCCCAAAAAGCGATACATAGACTCCCTGAAACAACATCTCAGGCTTGGCCAAATTGATCACCAACAGTGGTCCTCCCTGGCCTCACATCGGGAGGTATGGAGACGCACTATCCACAATGCTGCAACCTTATTTGAGAACTCAAGCCGAACAAGTCTTGAAAAGAAACGACAATGCAGAAAGAATCACAACCCAAAAACATCACCCAAGGAGACCTTCTGCTGTGCTTTCTGCAACTGGATTGGCCTTTTTAGTCATCAGCGCACTTGCAGAAAGCGCAGGATGAGTCCTTCCTGAATCTTCGTTTGCGAAGAAAAGCCAGAGAGAGAGAGAGAGAGAGAGAGAGAGAGAGAGAGAGAGAGAGAGACATGCACCAGTATCTTACCCAGAAATGGAAGGTTGGAAACTGTCCTATAGTTATCTAATTTAATAGGGTCCAGGGAAGGTTTTTTCAAAAGAGGTCTTATTACAGCAACCTTCAGGCATGTTGGGACCCTTCCTTGTTTGAAAGAGATGTTATCACTTCCCTTACCCACTCAACCAGTCCCCCTCTGGCATGTTTAATTAGCCAGGAAGGGCAAGGATCTAGTACACACATGTTGGCTCTCACCTTTCCAAGAATCCTGTCCACATCCTCAGGCTGCACAAATTGAAAAGTATCCATCAACACTGGACAAGCAGGGGCCAGGGTTACATCCACCAGAACTGCATCAGCTCTGGCATCTATGAGTGATTTTATCTTTGAAATGGTGGGGAGATTGTTTTCAGTGAGCTGTTGAGTGGTTTACATTCTCCTCGCGACCAGATTGTAACAGTTCTCTAACCACTCAGAACAGCTCTGTTGAGAAGTTCTGTACTGATGCAATCATTTTGGCTAGAAAAGTCCTTTTTGTTACCTTTATTGCCACACCAAATACATTTCAAATACATTTTAGCCTTTTTTTCTGTCAGACTCACGCTGCGTTTTCTGCCACTGTCACTCTAATCTCCATCTCATTCATTTCATTGCTACCAACTCCTTAGAAAACCAAGGGGCTGATTTAGCTCCACTCTGTGAGAAGGGATGCTTAGGGGTAATTGTGTCTACTGCCCTGGTCATTTCCCCATTCCAGAGATCAAGCAGGGCTTCGACAGAATCACCTGCCAAGGCAGCAGTAAACTCCCCAAGAGCCATCAGGAATCCATCTGGATCTAACTTCTGGGAACATGGCAGTGTGTAGAAGCTCCTTGGTGTTTCAGTAGAGCCAAGGGGGGGGGGGGGGGCAGAACATGGTAGAGAGATGAAAAGGAGTTGAGCAAATAAACATCTCAAAATATCCCCCGCCACCGATAAAGCGGATTCAGAGGGGCTCGGCAGTTAGTGGAGGTAAAAAAGCCTCTTTGCCTCTTTGCTTTTGGAAACTGAGGGTTTGTGAGTCTACCGTAACTGCTTCTGTGCTGATCTCAGCAAAACACCACTGCCTTTCTCTTTTCTTTGGGAGCAGTAAAGAGATCAAAATTGGAGGAAACCGCTGAAGAGGACTCTATGAGGTTTCCTTCCTAAAAGAAGGTAAAATAGAGTTGAATACCAAGGTTTAAAATTATAGAGACAGTTGTACTATTAAAAACAAAATTATCTGACTAAAAACCAAGAACGTTATTGAGGAACTGAGAAACAGAGAGTAAAGACATAACAAATATTGATGTTGGGAAAAATGCGGGTGAAATACCTAAAGTAGAAGGAAAGAGAAGGGGGAAACGAAAAATGAACCAAGAGTGAATAAATGTGAAGAATCATAGAATCACAGAATTGCAGAGTTGGAAGAGACCACAAGGGCCATCCAGTCCAACCCCCTGCCATGCAGGAAATCACGATCAAAGCATCCCCAACAGATGGCCATCCAGCCTCTGTTTAAAGACCTCCAAGGAAGGAGACCACACCACGCTCCGAGGGAGTGTGTTCCACTGCTGAACAGCTCTTACTGTCAAAAAGTTCCTCCTAATGTTGAGGTGGAATCTCTGTTCCTGGAGCTTCCATCCATTGCTCCGTGTTCCAATCTCTGGAGCAGCAGAAAACAAGCTTGCTCCATCCTCAACGTGACATCCCTTCAAATACTTAAACAGGGCTATCATATCACCTCTTAACCGTCTTTTTTCCAGGCTAAACATACCCAGCTCCCTAAGTCTCTCCTCATAAGGCATGGTTTCCAGACCTTTCACCATTTTAGTCGCCCTCCTCTGGACACGCCCCAATTTGTCAATATCCTTTTTGAATTGCGGTGCCCAGAACTGGACACAGTATTCTAGGTGAGGTCTGACCAAGGCAGAATAGAGTGGCACTATTACTTCCCTTGATCTAGACACTATACTTCTATTGATGCAGCCCAAAATCGCATTGGCCTTTTTAGCTGCCGCATCACACTGTTGACTCATGTTCAACTTGTGGTCTACTAGGACTCCTAGATCCCTTTCGCACGTAGTCTCATTCAGCCAGGTCTCCCCCATCCTATATCTATGCATTTCATTTTTTCGCCCTAAGAGCAGTACCTTATAATTCTCCGTATTGAATTTCATTTTGTTAGCTTTGGCCCAGCTCTCCAATTTATCCAGGGTATTAGCTACTCCTCCTAATTTGGTGTCATCTGCAAATTTCATAACTATTCCCCTAATTCCCTCCTCCAAGTCATTGATAGAGATGTTGAATAGCACTGGGCCCAGGACAGAACCCTGTGGCACCCCACTGGTCACATCTTTCCAAGATGAAGAGGAGCCATTGCTGAGCACCCTTTGGGTTCGGCCAGTCAACCAATTACAAATCCATTGAACTGTTAACTTGTCTAGCCCACATTTTACAAGTTTGTTTGCAAGAATGTCATGAGGAACCTTGTCAAAGGCCTTACTGAAATCAAGTTATGTGATGTCCACAGCGTTCCCTTCATCTACCAGGCTGGTAATTTTATCAAAAAAAGAGATCAGATTAGTCTGGCATGACTTGTTACTCTGAAACCCATGTTGACTTTTTGTGATTATGGCATTGCCTTCTAAATGTTCACAGACTCTCTGTTTAATGATCTGCTCTAGAATCTTCCCTGGTATTGATGTCAGACTAACTGGACCATAATTGTTGGGATCCTCTTTTTTCCCCTTTTTGAAGATGGGGACAACGTTTGCCCTCCTCCAGTCTGCTGGGACGTCTCCTGTTCTCCAGGAGTTCTCAAAGATTATTGCCAATGTGTCTGAGATTATATTTGCCAGCTCTTTTAATACTCTTGGATGTAGTTCATCCGGTCCTGGAGATTTAAATTCATTTAGATTAAGAAGGTATTCCTGTACAACCTCTTTGCTTATTCTGTGCTGGATTTCCGCTATTGTGTCCTCTGTCCTCTTATCCTCAGGTTGGTCACCCTTTTCCTTTTCTGAAAACACTGAGGCAAAGAAGGTGTTGAGTAATTCTGCCTTTTCTCTGTCCCCTGTTAAGATTTTGCCATCTTCTCTGCGTAGTGGCCCTACCATTTCCTTCTTCCTTCTATTGCTGCGGACATACCCCAAAATACCCTTTTTATTGTTCTTAACCTATCTAGCGAGCCTGAGCTCATTCTGCACTTTAGCTTTTCTGACTTTACTCCTACACGTGTTCGCTATCTGTTTGAATTCTTCTTTGGTGATTTCCCCCCTTTTCCATTTCCTGTACATGTTCCATTTAAAACTTAGCTCCGTTGAAAGTTCTTTAGTCATCCATCCTGGTTTCTTGAGACACCTCCCATTGTTCTTCCTCATTGGTACTGTTTGAAATTGTGCGTTCAGTATCTGCCTTTTGAGAAAGTCCCATCCGTCTTGAGGTCCCTTCTCTTTTAATATTCCTGAGCATGGGATCACCCCCAGTGTTTCCCTGAGTTTATTGAAATCAGCTCTCCTAAAGTCAAGAATGCATGTCTGACTATGCCTGGCTTCTCCTTTCCATTGTATAACAAACTCCAGGAGAACATGATCACTCTCACCTAAGGATCCCACCACTTGCACCCATTAACCAGGTCATCCCTGTTGGTGAGGATCATATCTAAAATAGCTGACCCCCTTGTTGCCTCTTCTACCTTTTGGACCATGAAATTGTCTTCCAGGCACTTAAGGAATTTGCTAGACCTTGAAGTTTTGGCTGAGTTAGATTGCCAACAAATATCAGCATAGCTGAAGTCACCCATCACTACTACATCTCTCCTTTCTGCATGTGTGGTCATCTGTTCTAGAAAGGCATCATCCAATTCCTCCGTCTGACTCAGGGGTCTGTAGTAGAGTCCTACAATAACATCCCTGTTGTTTCCCTCCCCTTTAACTTTTATCCAGATGCTCTTCACCTGGCTTCCAATATTGATGTCATAGATCTCTTCAGTGGTATAAATATCCCTGACATATAATGCTATTCCTCCTCCTTTCCTGTTTGGCCTGTTTCTCTTATAAAGGTTATATCCCTCTATTCCTACATTCCAATTATGTAACTCATCCCACCAGGTTTCAGTAATGCCTATTATAGCATATTTGCATTGTTGTGCTAGGAGTTCAAGTTCATCTTGCTTATTTCTCATGCTCTGTGCATTACTGTAGAGACATCTAAGACCATGTGTTCCCTTTATCTGCTGCCTGTGAAAGTCTTTTTGCCACCCACTGTTGCATCCTTGTGCTGTTTACCTTGTTCCATCTATGACAGTTTGACTACTTTCTCCAGCCCTTTTGCCTTCCAGAATACTGTCTCCCTCCCCCATATGACTCAGTTTAAAGCCCTCCTGATCAAATTCTTGAGACTGTTAGCAAAAATGTTTCTGCCAACTGTTGTGAGATGCACCCCATCCCTTGCCAGAAGTCCCCCCTCATGGAAGTGCAGTCCATAATCCAAGAATCCAAATTGTTCTTGGTGAAACCATCTACAGAGCCAGTTGTTTATGTTGGCTATTTTCTTCTCCCTTCCTGGACCATGCCCTTCCACTTCCTTTCACTTCCACCATGCCTTTCAGCTTCCTCCACAGAGCATTATAATCTCTTCTGATCTTCAGAAAGCTGTGCTTTGCAGTATCATTGGTTCCCACGTAGACCAAAAGGAAGGGGTAATGATCTGTAGGTTTGACCAGTCTTATCAGCCTCTCCGTCACATCACAGATCTTTGCCCCATGGAGACAACACACCTCCTGAGACATCTTGTCAGGCCCACAAACCATTGCTTCTATACCTAGCAGCAAGGAGTCCCCTACCACCACCACACGCCTCTGCCGAGGCTTCTCAGTGGCTGTTCCTTGCGGTGGTACTCTCATGGTCCTCTGCTCTGCCCCTGAAGTCTGTCCATGCTGTTCTTCCTCGTCCTTGATAAGGGAGAGTGCTTCAAATCGATTCTGTAGCAGCAAGCTGCTCAAAGAATCCCTGGATTTTCTTGTTCTGTGTGACATTCCTCCAGCTGTCTACCTCCTGTGTGTGTGAAGTGACCCTCTCCTCCCCAGCCACTTCCTCTGTGTGGTCCCCATCCAAGACTGTTCTGTTCTGTCCAAGAAAACTTCTTGCTCACGAATCTGTTGAAGTGTAGCTACCCGTGTCTCCAGCTTCTGGATCTTCTCCTCCAAGAGGGCTACCAACTTGCACTTGGTGCATATGAAGTCCCCCACCTCTGTAGCCAAGAAAACAAACATTGCACAAGTGTTGCAGGTGACTGGAGCAGTCCCCTCAGTGTCCATGTTGAGAGCTTTATGTAATCTAGGAACTCTTACTTAATGCTGAGCCCTCTATGCTGTACTTTTAGGTATGCTGTATTTTTGCTTGGTTACCCAAATGGTGTGCGCCTCTGCAAGGAGTTATATAGAGCTAGGGTCCCAGCTCCACCCCCTAGTGACTCACAGATGTGACTCACAGATGCTCCACCCCCTCAGCAACAAGCACCCTCTCCCAAGAGTTTAAAAAATTTCAAACTCACAGAAGCTCCTCCCCCTCAGTAACAAGCACCCTCTCCCAAGAGTTTTTTAAAGATTCAAACTCATAGTTTACTCATGCCCTGTAAACTATGAAAGCCAAAACTCACCGCATCTTCCAAATTAGCAAAAATTCATGTGAATTGGGCACTGCTGCTGCGAAAGGATCATAGAATCATAGAATTGCAGAGTTGGAAGAGACCACAAGGATGGTAATCCAGAATTTCCTGCACTTTATTCTCCCGTGTAACCGGCTCCTTGATTTTAGTAAGTTCTTTGACAAGGTTCCACATGATATTCTTGCAAACAAGCTAGTAAAATGTGGGTTAAACAAAGGGACTATTTGGTGGATTTGTAATCGGTTGACTGACTGAACCCAAAGGGTATTCGCCAAGGGTTCCTTTTCATCCTGAAGAGAAGTGACTAGTGGGGTGCCACAGGGATCTGTCCTGGGCCCAGTGCTACTCAGCATCTTTATTAATGACTTGGATGAGGGAAAAGAGGGCATGCTTATCAAGTTTGCAGATGACACCAAATTAGGAGGGGTAGCTAATACCCTAGAGGACAGGATCAGAATCCAAAATGACCTGAACAGATTAGAAAGCTGGGCCAAAACTAACAAAATGAACTTCAACAGGGAGAAATGTAGGATACTACACTTGGGCACTAAAAATGAAATGCAGAAATGTAGGATGGGTGACACCTGGCTTGGTAGAAGTGACTGAAAAGGGGATCTAGGAGTCTTAGTGGACTACAAGCTGAACATGAGTCAGCAGTGTGATGTGGCAGCTAAAAAAGCCAATGCAATTCTAGGCTGCATCAATAGGAGTATAGTGTCTAGGTCAAGGGAAGTCATAGTGCCACTCTATTCTGCTTTGGTCAGACCTCACCTGGAATACAGTGTCCAGTTCTTGGCACCAGAATTCAAGAAGGATATTGTCAAGCTGGAGTGTGTCCAGAGCAGGATGACCAAAATGGTTAAAGGGCTGGAAGCCAAGCTGTATGAGGATTGGCTTAGGGAGCTGGGTATGTTTAGCCTGAGGAAGAGATGTTTAAGAGGGATGTCATATTGAGGATGGAGCAAGCTTGTTCTCTGCCACTCCAGAGACTAGGACATGGACCAATGGACTCAAAGTACAGGAAAGGAGATTCCATCTAAACAATTAGGAAGAATTTCCTGAAAGTAAGCACTGTCATGTAGGTGAAAGCTGTCAGGCACATACCACATGGACAGGATGCTAAGATCAAAAATACAGGAACTATACAGTTTTAGCAGGTTCCTGTGAAATTGTCAGCTTATGCTGAGAAACATCCTCCTGCCTGTGAAAACAGGTTTGAGATAAAGGAAATCATTCTGCCAACATTACCGTTTTGTGTCAATTTTCCCAACACTGCAAGGCTGTTTCAACACATCAAAGGCCCCCACTTCAACCAGATAGGATCATTTCCTTTAATCAAATACATGAAAGGGTCATTTGGCCATTGTTTTAGACTTACGTCAAAGTGCAAAAAGAGTATAAGTACCCTGGATTTCTGGCCATTCAGTGTGGTCTCCAACTTGCCTGTATCTTCCACATCACTCTGAGAACCCACCCTCAGCTGCATGCAGTCTTAGCCTTCATCCCTTTCCCTGGACAGGTAAATATAGTCCACCATCCTTGAACACTATTCTCTTACTCTATTTCCTTTCTGATAGCTCTTGAAAGTTTGTGTTACTGACTGAATGCCTTCTTTTTGTATGCTGATTTCTCAAATAAAGATTATCTTTGTTACTTAGCTGGAGTTCTGACAGCCGTATTGGTATACATAGGGGAAAAGGTCCTGCAAGTTACTCAACCTTGAGCTGCCCATTATTTGAGCTAATTAATTCCCCTAATTAAGATCTGAATAAGAGCGTTTTGGGTAACACCACTATGAATCCCACAGGTGCCTGTCATCCTACCAATGAGAATTCCTGTGGTATTATCTCAGCCTCAAATACTTGGGGCACCACAAGGTCCAATGATGCCACCACCCAGGGTACCTCAGCCAGGGTGACTGATTCTGCCTGAACTGGTGGGAAACTGCTAGGTAGGGTGTTGTTTGATGGGAATGCTGAGAATCTCCCATTTTTTCCTGACCCAGATGTCTGGGTTTATGGCTGAGTGGAAGCATATCTTCTTGACAGAGATGGCCAAAATGAGGTTCATTAACACATGCTTGGAGGGAGAAGCCACTGAGTGGCTGGTGCACCTAAACAACATGCAAGCTTCCATGATGTCCCTGCACACCCACTTTGAGGATCCTTTTCATCAAGAAAAAGCCCATATTCATCTGATGATGTTGATGCAAGGGGTGCAGTCCATTACTGAGTAAACTGAGGAGTTTTGGTGACTGGTTGCTAGGGTGTCCAATTGGTCTGAGGCTATGAACATTCAATATTTCCAAGATGGACTACATCCAGATATTCTAGAATGAGCACTCTCACAGGACAACCCTGCTACTCTGATGGAGTGAATTGTCCTGGTAGGAGAAGGTGAAATGTTGAAGGAAGTAATGAGGTTCATGCAACAGAGACAAGGTCTGATGGCCAAGATGAGGACTAAACCAAAACAACCCGATATAGCACGCAACAGTCTGGCAAAGAGAGTCAAGACACAGACAGAGAAATGTTTGCTGAAGGGTTATTTCGGATGTGGGAAAGAGGGTCACCTGGCTGCAAATTGTCCTGATAAAGAGGCAATGGAAAAGCCCATGCCAAGTAAAAAGAAAACAGATTCCACAAGTAAGACTATGAAAAGGAGTGCTGGGGAGATACTGCAACTTTTTGAGAAACTGCAGTGAGATCTGACAGGCAACAGGACAATGAGGAGCTGGTGGGAAACCATGAAGGCCTGCTTTTGACAGCCCCAAAAGGCAAGCTATGAACATTAGATGCAAACCAACTATGATGAGTCATGGGACTCCCCCAATTTTTGTTCCAGTCAAACTGATGAGCCCAATGGGTAAGGGGAGCATGGACATTGTGACTTTTCTTGACTCTGGGTGTACAATATGCTTAATAAGTCCAACAGTGGCCTCTGGATTGGGACTACACCCTGAAAAGATGGACAATCCTATTAACTTGGTCCTTATAGACAGCAACAGCATGCAAGGGCATGTTGAAAAGCAGACCTCTATTGTTTTTCTGTGGGTAGGAGACCACTGGGAAGCTATTCAGTTAATCATAACCCCCATGCCAGAGTACCCAGTAGTTCTGGGTATAGACTGGCTGGACTTTCATGATCCCATTATACAGTGGCATAAATAGAACTGAGTTTTCAAAATCTAGAATGCCACTCACACACTAGGGCAAATTGCCAGGGACAAGATAAACTAAGATGAAGCGGGGGGCAACCCCTAATGTGCACTCATACACACACACACACATGCTGGAGAGGCTGCCACCATCAAGTCATCAACTTGGGGGGCTCTTCAAGCCTGAGAGCCCCTAAAGCTGCTGCTGCTCTTTCTATCCACCCCCTCTGCTCTCTACCCAGAGACAAGGAGGAAGCGACAGAACAAACAGGCACGGTAGCCTGGGGTGTTTTTCAAGCCTGAGAAATTCCAAAGCTGCCCTTTTGAGAGATGCAATCTTAGAATTCCTCTGCCTGGGAATTCCCCTCAATTGCATCCCCTACTGGTATTTTAGCTGCCACCACCACTTGAATCCTACACCCCATTACAACACCATCCAAGGGAAGACTGTGAGGTTTCCTTTGGAACTCTCTGCTACTTTGCAGAGATGTACTTCCCCTCCCTCTTTGCCAAAAGAGAGAGAAAACCAAGGCACATGCACGTATCAGCTGATAGATTAGAAAAAGCTATTTATTTTAAAACAGAGCTTAGAAACATGCAGATAATCTCATGGAGAAGGCTCTTCCTTTTCCAGGTACATCTTAGGAGTTACAGAAATAGAATTAGCATTCAACTACATTCAGCCAAGTAAAATAAAGCATAACTCCTAACACAGAACTAGCTAAAACATTCCCTAGCTACTCACACTATGCAGTTCAGTCTGTTGAGGGCCTTGCCTCAGGATGTTCTTTTGTTCTCGTCTCTTTGAGATGAGGTTCCCCAACCACCATGCCAAGGATCTTTGATCATCCTGGTTCAACTACCTCTGAGACTGATGTGGCCATCTCACAGCCCTCTTTATTCTGTCTTCCTTGTGGCCTCCCAGGCAGTCTTTATGGCCTTTTCAAATTGTCACTCTGACAGTCCTGATTGGTCAGTTCTGTCTCTGGTGATCTGACATCATTGATGACACTGCTCTCTATAGGTGTAACCTTTTGCAGTTCCTAATTAATCCTTCCTGTGCTGGAAGATAATGGGAGATGCAGTCCACCCATTATCACATGCCCCCCAAATTTCAGATGGTCTGGGAACAGCTGGAAGCTGGAACCAACACCGACTGGGATTTCAACCTGTGAGCTAGAAAAGAACAGAGTTAAAACATGTATGCAAATAAAAAACAGTACAGGGTAAACACAGACATATAACAGACATATCAATTACTCGTTGGAGTGTCCTGGGCCTTGACTGTCAGTTCAGCCTCCTGAAGGTGTACGAAGACAGCCTCATGAAGTTTCTGGCGCTCCGTCCAGTTGCCTCCTGAGAAAAGGCCCCAGGCTGTCCCTAACCAGTCACCAGAATGAATCCTGGATGGTGAGAAGCCCTTCAGCCATACCTCATCACCAAGTTGGCCCCTGTCTATCACAAAACTGGTCCGCTTTGGCCCTGGAGGCGACTGGGCTTCTTCCTCTTCCATCTTCAATGGCACTTGAAGACTCTGGTCTGCCTTCTGCTCCTTCTGGAACTGCTGTTGTTCCAGTGGAAACAGCTGCTCATCCTGAAATGGAAGGCAGGCATCTAGTGGCATCACAGGCGACGGTGATGTCTGTTCTGATGCCGAAGCTATCCCTGATGTGCAAAGCTCCTCCTCCTCTCCCTTTGACTTGCCAGCAAGGTTCTTCCCAGTGTCCACTCCTTGGCATGTGTTAGCCTTGGAGTCTCCGCTGGGCCTTGGCCTGCTCTTGCATCAATGGGTGATATTGGAGCCTTCATTGCAGGTATCTCATCTGCTAAGTCAACCTCGTGTTGCAAATCAGCTGCGGTGTCCAGCTCCTGATTCTGCTCGATGCCCATCTTTGGATTTGTTAAAAACTAAAAGCACAGAAGAAAAAAATTCTCCAGGAAAACCAAAGCCCAGTGCAAAAATAAAGTGGACCCCTGAATGCCAGCAGACGTTTGAGAAACTAAAAAAGCTATTCAGTTTGGAACTGATTCTCAAATATCCTGGCATAATTCAACCCTTTTTAAGATCAGGCTGATACCAGTGACACTGCTTTGTGGGGGCAGGCAGTTTTATTACCAAAAGATGAACAAGGGGCTGACAAATGTTGGGGAATTACAGCATTTAGTTCACCAGATCCAAATAATTTATTTTAGTGATGAGATTATGAAAGGTTAATTAGTTCCAAGATTAAAAGGTTTTAAACCAAAAAGTTGTACAGCAGCTTGGAAGGTCCTGGGTTTTTTTTTTGTTTGTTTGTTTTTTGCATCCAGATAGTCCTCATGTGTTCTACACCAGGTGTTCTACATCACATAGAGGCTCCTTATCTGTATCAAGAACTTGAAGAGCTTGGCCCCCGGGAATTTTGTTGGGATTCACATGGGAATCAGCAAGGTAAAGAAAGTATGGGGGTAAGAAGATGGGATTCTATGGTAGGGAGAAGAGAAAATCAATAGAAGGGGGTTTGGTGGGGTGGATGAAAAATGTCTTTTTCAAAAATTAATGCAGCCATTTACTTCTTTCCCATGCTCAAACCAGGGACAAGTTAGGGGGTGGTATAAAATAATGGATGACTTTTAAGCTTCCTAAAAAGGATGACTTTTTAACTTCATTCTGTTAAGGCTTTTAATGATAGAATTCCACATAAATGAACTATAACTAAATTTAATAGACTATTTTTCCCTAATGTAAATGCTATTGAATTAGCTTATTCAATGATTAACTAAATGTATTAACCCTTTTGAAATTAACCATTACATATTTGAATCCACTATAGCACTTGCCACTAGCTCCTCTATCTATGCTTTCTTTAGATTGGGTTTGGGGACCTTGGAGAACCACTTCTGCCACACCCTCATTTAAAACTACTTAGCATTCTTTTTAGCCCTTGTACACATCATAGAAACTATGGAGGCAATTTCATCATGTTTTGGGGTCTGCGTAGGCCTCATTTTATTAAGTCCAGGAGATGTCTCCCTCCCCCCCCCCGCCGCCGCCGCCGCCACAGCCAGGAAGTAAATCTGAAGTCAACTTCCAGTTTACTTTGTGATTGGAAAGAGGGGCCTCTAGGGCTTAAAACATTGGTTCTCAACCTGTGGGTCCCCAGATGTTGTTGGACTACAGTTCCCAGAAGCCCTCTGAGTGCTCACCTTGACAGCCAGGTGGTCCTCCCAGTCATTAGTGAGGCTGTGAGTTCAATCCTACAGCCTCATTAATGACTGGGAGGACCACCTGGCTCTTAAGGTGAAACCTCAGAGGGCTCCTGGGAACTGTAGTCCAACAACATCTGGGGGCCCACAGGTTGAGAACCACTTGCTTAAAACAACACAAGGGGGGGGGGAACATGGCATACTGTTTCCCTTCAGTCCATCCTTCCTGTAATTCAATGGCAATGGAATCCCTCCCCTTTATTATGAAACTGTGATACTTATGAAAAGTCTAGTACTCTGGTAACCCCTCTGCAATACTGCAAGAATGTTCAGGACTAAACCTGAAGTATGGGGGACCTTAGGCAAGTCACATACTCTCAGCCTCACAAAACCCTGTGATAGGTTCACCTTAAGGTCTTCAACCTTCCGACTTTCAAGTCGGAAATGATTTGAAGGCACGCAACAGCAGCAGCAGCAGCAACAATAACAACAACATTTCTCATCAAAATATTAAACATCCAGATTCCAAAACAATTGACCCTGCTATACTAGAGGAACTATTCATCTGTAATTGAGCGGATTAAGCATCCAATCCAAGCTCAAGTGCATCTAAGATGTACTGTTGCAAGGCTATGTGAAATACTGATTGCTACTACAGGTCACTTGCCAAATATTATCAAATACTGATTGCTTCATTTCAGATGTTGTCAAATTTGACATTAATTGCAAAGTTTTTGGATGTCAAATACTGATTCTGTTGACCAAATCATAACCAGATGTTACTTGTCTCTTCACTCATCCAGTGAATACTTAGCATCAAAATGCATGCATGACATTTTGGAAGAACAACTGAGAGGAGGATAAATTGGTTTGATCTTTATATTACAGCCAGTTAACAGTAATGTTTAGCTATATATAATATATTCAAGAGTCCAAAGCATTCCACATACATTATGAACATACATGACAGGGTCGTGGTTTTATTATTAAACTCATATTGCAGAGAGAAGGGGCTGAAACTGAGAAAGAGTAGTTCAGACCATCTTAGCAAGATGGGCAAGGTTCAAACCACAGATGACTTACAGTAGTTCATAGGTTCCTTAGCCATCACAGTATGCTAGCTGAAGCATCTCAAACTGGCCATTGTGACTAGCAGTTTACTGATATATATGGAAGAGTGAGAAAGCTTAGGGTGGCTTTCTGCTCTTAGGTACATCTCTGAAAACAGTGGCTGCCTACCAGATTCTTGCCACAGGATCCTCTGTGGCCATGACTAGGTAAGTTGCAAGGGGAACTGAACCCTAGCATCTGGTTCTGACACTGACAGATTCACACGCTGCTTCAAGTGAAAATGTCCAAATGTTACAAAGATAAACCATATGGAAATCTCCAACATTTGGGACCATTAATGGGGATTTTTAGGCAACTGTGATTGATGGAGCAGCTCATACAAGTCTAACATCAATGAAAATGCAATTTGATCTTTTGAACTTAAGAGATTTTCCTTGTTTTTTCTTTCCCCTCCTTCTTTTTAAAAGTCCCATAAAAAACATTTTTATCCAGACAAAAGCTGTCTGGCATACATGGACTTGTCATACGTATCATAGTCAGTCTTTCATTCCCTCCCCCCTTCCAAGGCAGACAAGCATGCTGCTTTTAAAGTTTATCTGCCCATAATTACCAATATAGCATTAGCACCTGTAGTTTCTTATGGTATAGAAATTACCTACACCCTCAGAATTGAGAACATTTAACCCTCAGTGAGTCAGTTCATACAGGCCACAATTTCAGTTTGGCTCATAGGAATGCAGGAGCACAGTTTATATCTCAGTTGTATCTCATAGAAGGAACCCTTGCTGGAAGAATTCCCTGTAAGAAGAAGTTTCAGCTATTACCAGTGGTAAAATAAATAAAGATGGATTATTGTATCAGTCTTGTTATTTAAAAGACATACCTTGTAGTTAAGTATACTTAACTAACCTTGTAACTTAACCTTGTAGTTAAGTATACTCATCTACACTGGCCACTTAAATTTGAGGCCAGTCTGGTGATTGACCACCATAGAGGCCACACACACTGGGATGAGTCTGGTGTGATGCCCATTGTTGTCCACATGGGCCTCCCAGGCTGTTTGCATGTGGACAATTGGGTTTGGCTGCATCAAACCTGATTCAGCTGCTCAGACAGCAAAAACAAAACAAAACCCAAGGCCATGCCAGAGTTTCTGGGAAACCCCAGACTTTTCCCTGACTTTGGTTAGTTTGAAAGCAGATGTGCAGGGAGGAAACAGTAGTCATGAGTGACAAAGCTCATTGTTGTGGGAAGCTTGGTGCAGGGAATGAAGGAGGGTAAATTCTGGGGAAAAAATAATTATTTGAGTTGTTGACAAATGGCATGAAAGCTTTTTGTAATGGTTGGACTGTTTGGGCTTTAAGTATACTGTGTAACTAGGAGAAATCTTCAGTCTTGATAACATTTGTGTACTGCGACCAGCTCTGCTTGCTAAATATTTTTTTTTCTGAATCTGCTGAGAACTTCTGAATGTACGAGTGCCTTCATTCTGCTGGATGTACATTGTTCTTATGGGCCATTTTATGTATTGCTCAGGGTAATATACATCTATATTCTTCCACCCTCAAGCCTTGTTCAAGTACATACGGGAAATGTATAAGAAGGGGGGTAAAAATTTGGTAAAGATGTTTAAAAGACTTGAGCTAGATGCAGGTCTCTGTTGTCCACCCCAAGAGCTGCTAGCATTTCTAAACACACCACCAGCCCTCTTGCACCAGCTGCCTTTCCCAGCTGAGAAGTATGCATTCAATTAGAGGACTTTAATTAAAATTCTTTTTCAGGAGCATCCTGTTTCCAGTCCCTGCTGTAAATTCAAGATGACATTCTCGGGTTCAACAGGTGGATGAGATTATTCTGAAAACCAGCAGATGAGAGGAAATGGAAGCAGAGCCGGAGGTACAGCAATAGGAAAGTGGATACCGGATGGCAGGCAACAGGATTGCTGTGAGGAAGGGATGCTCTTCGTGCTTTTATAATAGCCATCAGTTCTGAACATTTCCCAGTTCTCCTTTCAGAACAGATAAAACCAAGAATCCTAAGAAAGGTTTGTTTTGTTGCACATGATGTTCTAAAAATAGATTGCTGGATTGAACCAACAACCCATCTAGTCCAGCAACCCATATTCAAAAGGGCTAACCGGATGTTTCTAGAGGGTCCAAAACCAATGTAATGGCTCTCCCATTTGATTTAACCCAGAAAGTGACACTCAGGAATATACTGCTTATATTTTGGGGTGGATTTATCTTGAATGGGCAATTAAGATACATATACATTACAAAATACCTGCTCCTGGTGAAGGTGAAAACTGCTAGAACCAGTTTGTTGATCAACAGCATCTGCCTGCATTTTTAGATTCTTTTTGGGAGTACAGCTGTCATGCTCTGCACCAGCACTTAAAAATTTACCACTACTATGGAGAGTCCAACAACATTAAAAAAAACAAAGAGGAGAGAAAATGCCTTGATTGTGCCTAGCTACACATCTATGCTATCTATAATACTATCGTTCTCCACCTTTGATATTTTGTTAGGCTTGAAATGGATCTTAATTGCTTCTGGCTAGTTTCATGACTCCTTCATCCTCTCTGCCAGCCATGCAAAAGAAAAGGTCTAACTGACTCACTACTTCTTTCTGGAGACTTCCCAAGCTTTTTCCCATTTCCCATCTTTTGTTGTTGTTAACTGTCATCAAGTTGACTCTGACCCACAATGACCCTATGAATGAGGGACCTCCAAGTCACCCTTGGCTCATCTACATGAGACAGGATATGCCAGCACAGATCAGACCTGGGCTGGAGTCCAGGTAGATACACTGCCCCATCACTGCAGCCACTGTCGCCACCATCTCCCTGGCTCTCCCAGAAATGAGAAAGCCAGTCCACAACTTATGACCAAGGCCCCCTGCATGTGACCAGCCTTGGTCACATGCTGTGGGCCCCCTTCCTGGATCTAGAAGAGCAAGGCAAACCAGCAGCCGCAGTGACAGTCTGGCCTGCTGGGACAGGCTCCTGCAGACATTTGGGGCCCTATCTGTTCCCTTCTGGCAGGAACAGATTAAACTTGGTAATTTAAGAATGCATTAAATGGCCCTGCCCTCCCCTCACCATATGTGTTGTGCCGCTTTGGATTTTCCTTTCACCTCTGAGCACATCGACAGCTGAACTTCCTTTCAGATTGAGTTCACTTGTGTCATTAGCCACAGCACTATTCATATCCTCATATCTATCCCAGTAGCTCCTTGAGTGCCATCGATCCTGTGAGTCTCATCTTCTGGCACTACCTCTTGTTTAATTTTGGATTGTTCATCATGGGTTTTTGTGATAAAAGACATTAAAAAGGGCTTTACTGTGTCTTTTTCTGTGTCTGAGTTCTTTGCAGCTTCTCAAGGCTGATAACTGTCAGGCTCATGCATGAAGTCTACATATTACTCAGACTTCATGGAGGACCCTGACATGAAGTTGGTGAAGGCTTGGGCCTGCTTCCCTTGCATGGGCCTCTCAGCTCTTGGATGGGGGCCAGCCCGCCCTTTTTGGCCTGGGAACGCTGATCTTCAGAGCAGCTCAAGGTCAACCACCTGGAGGTGTCTGGCCACCAGAAACCTCCCTGCATGCCATTCTCATGCTGTGCGGTTTTTTCTGGGGATGGGATTGTGTTACCCTCAGTTTCAGCTTTGGTAATGTTTGTGACATTCGATTCCTTGCTGAATAAAGCTTTGCTTATTGAGTAAATGTGAGTGTGTGTTCCTGGTACATCACAGTAAGCTGAAACTCACACAAATCACCTCTAATCTTGGAATTCTATCCATGATGGCTGACGACGCGGGGAATGGAACCCAGTCGGAGAAGGACCTGGCCGCAGGCAGTGGCCAGGGAACAGACCTGCTGGGGGAAGGGGCCGGCAGCCTGGAGGAAGATCAGAGCTGAGGAGCCCGGTGGAGGGCTGGAAGGCTCACCCTTCCCCTCGACCTCATGGAGCTGGGAGCCAGGCAAGCCCTGGGGAGGGCCAGCCTATCCTTCTCCGAGACTCCAGTGCGGGGAGCTGGGATGGCCATGGGAGCCAGTTGGCTCTGGCCAGAAGAGCATGGTTGAGAAGAGCACAGATCCTGACGATGGGACAGACCCCTGTATCGAGAGGCTGGGTATCAAGAGGCTGGTGTGAGGCCTCCACGCTTGGAACTGGAAGAAGTACAGCAGCTGAAGCAGCAGATGGAGATGCTCCTGCAGAGACTGCCTCAGCAACCAGCCACCCCGGGAGGAGGCCAGCCCCCACAGGACCAGCAGTTGCCAGCCCCAGCCCCAGGAGGGGGGTTCCCGAGCTGCCAGCTGGGGCCCCGGCCCCGCAGGCTCCTGGTCCAGCACCCCCTGGGGGAGCTGGGCCGGTTGAGCCACAGGAAAGACCTCGGGGGCTAAAGCGATGGGGCCTTAAAGCCATCTTTGATGGGGATGCTGCGAAGCTGCCATATTTCCTAACCCAGGTCATAGGGTTTATGTCCCAATGGGAAGAGGAGTTCCAATCTGAGCCTGAGAAGGTGCAGTATGTGTCAAACCAACTGGAGGGAGAGGCGGCGCAGTGGCTAGTGGGGCTCTACAACATGGGAGCTCCAGAGTTGGGGAACTTTCACGAATTCATGATGGCCCTACGGGCTCAATTCAAAGACCCCCTGAGGATGAGATGGGCATGCTCCGAGCTCCAGCGACTACAACAAGGGTCGAGATCTGTGGCCGAATATGCCTCCAAATTCCGCCACCTGGCCAGTCAGATTCCGGATTGGACCGAAGCTACCAAGGTGCAGTATTTCCAGGATGGCTTGAATGTCGACATCCTAGAGTGGTCGTTGCTCCAAGGAAACCCCCAAACCCTTATGGGATGGGTCCGGCTGGCTGGGAAACTGGAGACCCTGAAACAGAGTGTCAAGCTGGCTCAGCAACACCAGGGGCTTGGAGGGAAGACCTCAGGGCCCGCTGAGAAGAAAGCTAAGTCATCCCGGTCAGGTGGAGGCACGGGTGGAGGGTCAGAGAGAGAACGAAGGATGAGAAAAGGTCTGTGCCTTCACTGTGGGAAGAGTGGACACCACATTGCCGACTGCCCAGAGAAACAACCATGGGACACCCAGGCAGAGGGGAAACCAAAGAAGGCAGAGGGAAAGGCACCAGCGCCCGGACACCATTCAAGCCCAAGCCCAAGGCAACAGCACGCGCTTTGATCCCAGGCCACGCGACGGGGGAGTCCTCAGAAGAATCGGATGACAGTGGGTCCTCCTCCGAGGAAGAGCCGGTGGGAAACAGCTCCAGCCCGCCCTACTAAGTGCCTGAGGGCGGGCTAACCCTGAAGGGCGCTCAAGTGCTGTGGTGAGTGGGGTAGAGGGCCCTTTTTTCATAAAAGCCAGGATAGGGGTGGCAAACAATGGGGTCCCCCGGAAAGTAATGTTAATGGTAGATTCTGGATGTACTCAAGTGCTAATTCACTCCTCCTTAGTCAAGGAACTTGCAGTAACCACCAGCAAGCTGGACGAGCCAGTGTGGCTGTCACAGATGGATGGAGGGATGATGAAGGGGGCCCCCACGAGGCGGATAACTAGCCTAGTGCAGATGAGGATGGGGAACCATCAAGAGGAGCTCCAATTTGTAATAGCCCCAGTGTTGGTTCCTGAGGCAGTAGTGGGTTTAAACTGGCTGAAGTTCCATAACCCCTCCATAGACTGGGTGAAGGAAATGGTGATTTTTACAGACCCTTTGTGTGTAAGAGAACATGGGGTGAGCAAAAGTTCGCTGGGGAAGGGGGCCCCTCTAGAGGCCAAGGCACAGAACTGTGAAATTGCATTGGTGCAAGGGGAGATGAAAGGATTACCAGTGGAATACAAACAATGGCAGTATGTGTTTTAAGAGAAGGAATGTGACATATTACCCCCCCCCCGAGACCTTTTGACTGTGCTATTGAAATAGTTTCTGAGACTGAGCTGCCCAAACCTAAGATATACTCTATGACACCGGCAGAGATGGATGCTCTCCGGGAGTTCATAGACAAAAACTTGGCCCGGGGGTTCATCAGACCCACGACCTCCCCCTTAGGGGCCCCATGTGTTATTCAGGCGCAAGGCAGATGGGACTCTTCTTCTCTGCGTAGACTACATATCCCTAAATGCTATCAGCATGACTGTGAAGACACACCCAGCTAAAGGTGGTGGCAGGTTTGGGTGTGCAACGCCTGTACCCTGGTGAGATCAAACTCCTTTACCCAAAAAGGCTCTGATGCTGAATATCCAGTTCAAAAAGGGGGAAGTTTATTTTAAAGAACAAAAGAAAAGGGCTTTCTCCTCCCCAGCTCTAAAAGGCTTGAAATGAAAGGTACTTTACAGTTGGAGTTTCAGCAGTCTTCAGGGTGACATCTCTCTGGGTTTGATCTCCTCACTCAATGGAGCTGATGCAGGGTCTTTCGGCTCCTGATTTCTTTGTTGTTGGCAACTAATTTGGCTGATGGTTGTTGGTAACTTATTTGGCTGATGGTGTAAGAAATGCCCTTCCCGGCTGTCTGGGCCTGTTTGCCACCAGAACTGCTCTCTGCAAGCTCACAGCAAAGACTGCCCAAAGGAACAAAAGGCTTCTAGGTGAACAGAGCTTGCTGGGAAGGAACAAACCAAAACCTAGAAAAATGCAGGGGAATTCTTAGCTCCTCCCACAAGTCTAATACAATGGAGTATTCCTATACTCAGACATGCTAAGGCCTTGAAAAGAAAACAAAGGAAAATGCAGGGGAGATTTAAACAGTCCTGGCTGGACATCACAATGACAAATCTGTACCCCCTCCCCTTAATGAAAGACATACTGGCTCATTTAGCCAAGTGGAAGATATTTACCAAACTGGACTTGCGGGAGGCCTATTACAGGGTACAGATTAGAGAAGGGGATGAATAGAAAACTGCTTTTAACTGTCAACTGGGGGCTTTTGAATTCCGTGTAATGTCTTTCGGGCTCAGTGGGGTCCCAGGGGTCTTCCAGAACTTGATTAATGAGGTACTGAGGGAATTCTTGTACAAGGGTGTACTGGTTTACTTGGATGATGTGCTAATTTATTCTGAGGACTACACATTCCATGTAAAGCTGGTGAAGAAGGTGCTCAGTAAATTGGGGGAAAACCATCTGTATGCAAAGATGTCAAAATGTGAGTTCCATCGAAACCGCTTAGATTACTTGGGGTGCCGCATCTCTAGCAAAGGGGTTGAAATGGATCCAATGAAAGTGCAGGGGGTCCTTGCATGGGAGGCCCCCAGAACCAGGAAGCAGCTTCAAAGCTTCCTAGGGTTTACTAATTTTTACCAGTCTTTCATCCCTGACTTTGCTGAGGTGGCTTTGTCTTTGACTGACCTGTTAAAGACCAAAGGGGTGGGGGTGAAGAAGCATGCTAGAAAGGGGAGGGCTGAAAAGCCTCCCCAAAAAACTGTTTGGACTGACCCGTGCTAAAGAGCATTTGACAAATTGAAGAAGCTTTTCACCTCTGACCCCATCCTGAGATATCCAGACCCCTCCCGGCCCTTTGTAGTACAGGTGGATGCCTCTGATGTGGCAATGGGGGGTGTTGTTGCAGAGGGATGAAGAGGGAGGGCTCAGACCCTGTGCGTACTTGTCCAAGAAATTCAATGAGACTGAACAGAATTGGCCAGTGTGGGAAAAAGAGGCGGGAGCGATCAAATTTGCTTTAGAGACTTGGCGCCATCTACTGGAAGGATCCTCCCAGCCTTTTGAGGTCTGGACGGATCACAAGAACCTGGAGGCTTTGAAAACTCCATGGCACTTAAACCGTAAACAAATTTGGTGGGCCAGTTTCTTTTACCGGTTCAACTACACCCTGAAGTTCCTCCCAGGAAAAAAGAAATTTTTGGCTGACGCTTTGTCCAGGCTTCCCCAACATGACAGTCAGCGAAAGGAGGTGATAGACACAGTCTTCTCCCCCTCCCATTTGGGATTAGCAGTTCTCACGCGCAGTCAAGCCAAACGTCGGGTCGCCCCTACAGACACCTCTGTGGGGGCAGACAACCAATGTGTGGAGAAGCCTGATGGCTCACCCTCCAAGGCCCAGACCCCTTCCGTAGCATCGGTCCCCCCTCCACAACCCTGTATCCTCCGGCCTTGGAGGGGGGGAGTGGATGGCAGGCTCAGTTGAAGGCAGCCCTCTCGGAGGACCCTTTCTGGCTCACCGCCAAGACGTGGTTCTCAGGGATGGGCTCACCTGGAAAAGGGAACGTGTGTATGTTTTGGTTACTGTGAAAGCTGCCATCCTCAAACAATGCCATGATGTGAAAAGTGCTGGTCATTTCGGGTATATGAAAACTTTGCATTTGACTCGGCACCAATTTTGGTGGCCCAAAATGCGGAGGGAGGTAGAGGAGTATGTGAAGGGGTGTCAAATATGTGCAATGGCAAAACGAGCTAGGGGAAGGCCAAAGGGCTTGCTGCTAACTTTGCCCGCTCCCACTAAGCCATGAGAAGTCATTAGCATGGATTTCATTGTTGAATTGCCAGAGAGTAAGAAAAAGACTGTTATTTGGGTTGTGACTGATTTGTTTTCCAAGCAAGTGCACTTTGTGGCATGCAAGAAACTACCGATGCCTGCCCAGCTAGCCAACCTGTTTGTGCAGCACATCTATAGTTTACATGGGGTGCCTGCTAAAATCATTTCGGATAGGGGGGCCCAGTTCACCTCACAATTTTGGAAAGCTTTCACCAAACTGTTGGGGGTAGAGTTGGGGTTGAGCAGCTTGCATCATCCTGAGACTGACGGTCAGAGTGAACGCATGAATCAATTTCTTGAACAGTATTTGAGATGTTATGTCAATTTTCAACAATCTGATTGGGTGGACCTTTTACCCTTTGCTGAAGTAGCGTATAACAACGCTGTTCACCAAAGCACAGGGTTGTCTCCTTTTAAAATAGTTTCAGGACAAGACTTTGATCCGATGCCGTTGGGAGTGGGGACCCCCAAGGACCCTATCCCGGTGACCCAGTAGAGTACCTGAATTAAGGAGGCGTGGCCTAAAGTAGTTGCAGCTCTGGACTTTGCAAAGACTATGCTGATAAAAGGTGGGCCCCTACCCCGCAATATACTGTTGGGGACTTGGTGTTTTTATCTACCAAATTCTTGAAAAGCCCACAACCATCAAAGAAGCTGGGCCCTAAATACATTGGACCCTTCCCTATTGTGAGAGAAATTAATCCTGTGTCTTTACCCAAAATGTACCATAACGTCCACCCTGTGTTCCATTCCAGCTTGTTCAAGCTTGCGTGCCCTCCAGACTGTCATCATCCAGCTCCTGAGTCATCACCCCGCCCTATCCTGGAGGACCAAGATCAACATTTTGGAATTTCTGGGATTTTGGACTCTCGGGTGCACAGAGGGGGTTTACAATATTTAGTGAAGTGGAAACATCTGCCTATTGGTCACGCTGAACGGGTTCATGTCGAACACATCAATGTTCCGCGCTTATTGCAAAAGTTCCATGCCAGCTTTCCTGATAAGCCCGGTTGAGTTGTGGGGGGAGGCTATTCATTGGGAGGGCAGTATGTCAGGCTCATGCATGAAGTCTACATATTACTCAGACTTCATGGAGGACCCTGACATGAAGTTAGCAAAGGCTTGGGCCTGCTTCCCTTGCATGGGCCTCTCAGCGCTTGGATGGGGGCCAGCCCGTCCTTTTCAGCCTGGGAAAGCTGATCTTCAGAGCGGCTCAAAGTCAACCACCTGGAGGTGTCTGGCCGCCAGAAACCTCCCTGCATGCCATTCTCAAGCTGTGCGGTTTTATCTGGGGATGGGATTGTGTTATCCCCAGTTTCAGTTTTGGTAATGTTCGTGACATGCGATTCCTTGCTGAATAAAGCTTTGCTTATTGAGTAAATGTGAGCGTGTGTTCCTGGTACATCACAGTAACTGTAGTCCCATCTCCCAAATCTATTCCTCTATCCAAACTTTTGGCCTTAAACTATTTGTCAGCTTTGTGCGGGTTCTCATGAGTGTGTTATGTGTGTGAATGCTTCCTGTGTTATTTCCCAACAAAAACGATTTATTTCACTTTAAACTGGAGTTTTCTGCAGTTAGTACTGTTATGCATAGGTGAAAAGGTCCTGAAGTTACCAGCCTCTCGCAGCAATCCATTTGAGCTAATCATAATTCCCCAAAATATTAATATAGTTCGAACATCTTGAGTGGGGTCCTAAAGCACCCCCACCTATTCAGGTAACATTTTAATTGATGTTGTTAATTTGTCTGTGTCCATCATGTTATATACCTTTAATAGTCATTCTTCAGTTTTCAGAATATCTTTCTCTATCCATTTTTGGGCATATACTATTCTTGCAGCAGATATTAAGTATAACATTCTTTCTGCATATTACTTTTCTGCCTCTCCTTCTAATATGTTTAGTAAGTACATTTCTGGTTTCATTTCAGTTTTTATAGCTGTTATCTTTTTTATTGTATCATGGATTTCTGCCCCAAATTTCTTAGTTTTGGCGCATGTCCACCATAGATGGTTAAAAAGTCTGTGGTGGACCTGTGGAGATTACTAAACCCCACAAAAAGAAAATACACCTTTTATTTCTGAAAATACAAGTCACACTCCCAGATTGTTCTTTATTAAGTAAGTCTTTAATATTCCAAGTCTGAGAGGTAGAAATTGATAATATATTATATTCAAACCACATTCCTCAGCCCCTGTCCTGGACCTTAAATCTGGATATTTTATCCATGCCTATTGCAAAATGGCCAGTTTAAATCCACCAAACAAAAGAACACCCAGCTCTTCTATGAGGAAAACAGGTACCAAAACATCAATGAAGCCCTTCTTTGGGATACATTAAAAGCAGAGCTAAGGGACCTATTTATTATAGAGGACATGTGACAAAAAACAATCAGAGATGTTGAGATTTCCCTTGGGGTTTTTTTTCCGGCCTGTGTTCTGGAATAGTTTCTTTCTGATGTTGCGCCTGCATCTGTGGCTGGCATCTTCAGAGAATGGTTGGGTAAGAGTGTGTGTGGAGATTATATATTGTGAAACCCTGTTGGGGAGTATATGTAAATTTCTGTAACTGAATTGTTAGTTACTGAGTATAGAAATGCAAGGATGATTAGTATCTGTTTGGCTAATGGTTGGTTGATGGGCCATTATCTGCTGGAACTCCCCTTGTCCCTGGGTGGAATTCCTTTGTAAGTGTTGAGTTTTGATTCTATTGTTTTTCAAAGCTGGGAGATCAGTCTGTCTCCTGGTTTCAGTTCAAAGTTGTTGATTTTTTTCTATGAAGTGAGCTGAGTCTTTGATGTAATGAGCCGTGTTCAAACACTGCCTCACCACAAGCTACTTCCAGTGGGATTACAAATTCTATGAACAGATAGATGAGGTAGCTATGGGCAGCCCCCTGACCCCATGATAGCAAACTTTTACATGGAACATTTTGAAAAGCAAGCCCTGGAAACAGCACCAAAAAAGGCCATAACATGGTTCCGATATGTGGGCGACACTTTCACCATTTGGAACCACAGAGAAGAAGATTTGGTCTCATTCCTGAACCACCTGAACAGTATCCAGCCAAATATCCAATTCATGATGGGAAAAGAAAAGGAAGGAACACTGCCATTCTTAGATGTCCTAGTCATCCGCAAACCAAACCAACACTTAGACCACAAGATAGACAGAAAGCCCACACACACGGACAGATACCTATACAAGAACGCCAATCATCACCCAGGACAAAAAAGAAGCACAATAAAAACATTGGTAAACCGTGCAAAAAGGATCTGTGAACCCCACTACCTGGAGGATGAACTGAAGCACCTAAATTGGGCCCTACAGGCTAATGGTTACTCCAGATCAGACATCACAAGAGCAGCCAGATCCAGAAAAAAACACAGGAATGAAGAAGAAAAACAGCTACCCAAAGGGAAGGTATTTTTACCATACATCAAAGGAGTCACAGACAGAATAAGGAAACTGATGAGGAAGCACAACCTCCAAACAATCTATAGACCAACCAAGAAAATCCAAGAAATGCTATGCTCAGTGAAGGACAAAAGAGACCCTCTCACAGCTGCAGGAGTTTACCGCATACCATGCAGCTGTGGACAAGTTTACATAGGGACCACTAAACGCAGCGTGCAAACACAAATCAAGGAATATGAGAGACTCTGCACACTGGGCCAGCCAGAAATATCAGCAGCAGCAGAACATGTTTTAAACCAGACTGGACACAACCTGGACACAAAATGCTATTTAAAAACACAGAAATTCTAGATCAGGCTAACAACTACCATGTCAGTATGCACAGAGAAGGGATTGAAATCCATAAACACCTGGACAACTTCAAGAGGAAAGAAGAAACCCTAAAAGTAAATAAAATCTGGCTCCCAGTTTTGAAAAACAGTAGAATAAAAACTCAACACTTACAAAGGAATTCCACCCAGGGACAAGGGGATTTCCAGCAGATACTGGCCCATCAACCAACCATTAGCCAAACAGACACTAATCATCCTTGCATTTCTATACTCAGTAACTAACAATTCAGTTACAGAAATTTACATATACTCCCCAACATGGCTTCACAATATATAAACTCCACACACACTCCTACCCAACCGTTCTCTGAAGATGCCAGCCACAGATGCAGGCGAAACGTCAGAAAGAAACTATTCCGGAACACGGCCTCACAGCCTGGAAAGAAAAACCCAAGGAAAATCTATGGATGCCGACCGTGAAAGCCTCCAACTTCACAAATCAGAGATGCTATGAGTAATGTACTTCTACAGGACATTTCTGATTTAAGTCGGACACATAAATGGTCTCAAGACAATCATAGAATCATAGAGTTGGAAGAGACCTCAAGGACCATCCAGTCCAACCCCCTGCCATGAAGGAATATTACCTTGATTTCACTAAGGCTTTTGACAAGGTTCCCCATGACATTCCTGTAAAGCTTATAAAATATGGGCTAGACAAGTTCACTGTTAAATGGATATGTAATTGGTTGACCAGCTGAACCTAAAGGGTGCTCTGCAGTGGCTCCTCTTCGTCTTGGAAAGAGGTGACCAGTGGGGTGCCACAGGGTTCTGTCCTGGGCCCAGTCCTATTCAACGTGTTTATCAATGACTTGGATGAGGGAATTAGGGGCATACTTATCAAATTTGCAAATGACACTAAATTAGGAGGAGTAGCTAATACCCTAGAGGGCAGGATCAAAATTAAAAATGACCTGGATAGACTGGAGACCTGGGCCAAAGCTAACAATATGAAATTCAATACAGAGAAATGTAAGGTACTGCACTTAGGGTGGAAAAATGAAATGCACAGATACAGGATGTGGGAGACCTGGCTGAATGAGACTATATGCGAAAGGGACCTAGGAGTCCTAATGGACCACAAGTTGAACATGAGTCAACAGTGTGACGCTGCAGCTAAAAAGGCCAATGCAGTTTTGGGCTGCATCAATAGAAGTATAGTGTCTAGATCAAGGGAAGTAATAGTGCCGCTCTATTCTGCCTTGGTCAGACCCCACCTAGAATACTGTGTCCAGTTCTGGGCACCACAATTCAAAAAGGATATTGACAAATTGGAGCATGTCCAGAAGAGGGCGACTAAAATGGTGAAAGGTCTGGAAACCATGCCTTATGAGGAAAGACTTAGGGAGCTGGGTATGTTTAGCCTGGAAAAAGGATGGTTAAGGGGCAATGTGATAGCCCTGTTTAAGTATTTGAAGGGGTGTCACATTGAGGATGGAGCAAGATTGTTTTCTCCTGCTCCAGAGACTAGAACACGGAACAATGGATGCAAGCTCCAGGAACAGAGATTCCACCTCAACATTAGGAGGAACTT